>FR997785.1:6775457-9175457 GCA_905475315.1 Autographa pulchrina | reverse complement strand
CAATAAATACTAAAAACCACATAAAATGAATATTTAAGGGGGGCTCTCATACGACGGTGGTACGGAACCCTTCGTGCGCGAGTCCGACTCGCACTTGGCCAGTTTTTTAAAACAACTAGCTTCTTCTAACTTTTTCAGCTAACTTCTTCTTGTTCCGGCTAGCCTTTTCCCAAGCTATGGTGGGGTTGGGTTCAAGCCTCACCGGACTCAGTTGAAAACCGTATTTTACAGAGCGACTGAACCTGTACAAACCAACTAAATTAACTACATACATTGTATAATCACGCCTCTTTCCCGTAGAGGTAGGCATAGACCACTTCTTTCCACATGCTACGATCCTTACGCACTTGTTTCGCTTCCTCCACTTTCATCACACCAACTAGTTTCATCCTTTAAAATAAATATTACTCATTTCAAATGCATTTTAAAACATTACCTACATTTTGTCTTTAACACATTTTATGTAAATGTAATAAATTAATAAGCTAATTATGCATAATGTGATAAAATAAGTGTCTAAATAAATAAGCCAAACAATTATATAAGTAGGTATAATTAACAAAAATATTACAAAATTAGGTATAAGGTAAAATATAAGAAAGCGTTCTTCCTCTCTCCTACAAATATGCTGTGCCCAACAGGGTCCATAATTGTTTCTATATCTAACCTACCAACGGATAAAATGTAGGTACATTATGGAAGCAATAAATATTGAGTATTGAGTATGGAGTATTACGCGCTATTTACCTCATTGACCACAAACTGCTTTATTGCCATAACTATATTTTAACAGATAAGTAGTTAATATAAACATATGTAAAACAATCACGCACCCTTATTCTATGTTAAGTCATTTGCAGTCGCAAGTACCTACCTATTGAAATTCATAAGTATAACATAAGGGTGCAAGTGCGATGTTTTTAAATGAAGACTTGATTCGAGACATACAGTGCGGCCGACGTAACTTGGCGCGTCTAAAAAAAGATAAAAGATAGTTTTAGCGAGATGCAAGATACATGCGCGATGTGTCAGACAGGGACGGTGCTATGTAGTAGCTCTTTTCAGACGTGCCAAGTTACGTCGACCGCACTGTACACACATACATATCTAAGCCGGTCTCAAAGTCCGTGAATGTCATTGTTTGATATTTTCTTCCAGTTATTTTAATATAACGACAGATATATTGAACCAATTTTATTGAAATTTAAGAAAACCATAAAATTTAACTACCTTGAAGTTTTCTCAAAAACAAGAAGATACAAAGAAGCACTTGAGAAGTGGTGGGTATATGTATATCGTACCTATCTAAAATAACTAATTAGGTACTAAAAAAAACTAACACCTCACTTCATAATTTCATTTATAATCTGTACCTATCATAATAGCGGTATACAGTTTACTAGTTACCTAATTTAATTGAGATACCGTCGTTATTAATTAGCCCGTGTTAAACAAGATTACACCGATCTTAGGATATTGGTGCCAGAAATTGGCTTGCCGAAATTACCCTGATCAATAGCGAGTAATTTGGTATTATGAAACTTGCGGTGAGTTGAATTAGGCCTCGAATTTCGTGTAGATTCTTAGGTTTTAACTAGGTGCCGAGCTTAATTAGGTAATGTAATCAATGATGATTTTAATTAGGTATAGGATTTTGTTTAGAATTTGAACTAGAGATTATACCTAATACATAGGTATTATAATCTCTAGTTCAAAGTTTTTCAAACATTTGATCACGTAGATAGGTACACAAAGAACAAACGACTTCAAAGAAGTAGGTAAATATTTACCTAATTTTTTTTTTTATTTTTTTTTATTTTTTTTTTTTAGCCTGTACTGTCCCACTGCTGGGCAAAGGCCTCCTTACCTAAATATAATTTGTAAATACCTACCTAATCTATTGAGTACCTAACAGTTCTACCAATTTAAGATGTCATGGTGAATCCTACTTCTACCACTCCATGTGCTGTCAGAAATTATGTTTTTAAAGATTCGTATCTACCTACTCACTGTCTGTAAAATAATAGGTAAACTTATAAGAGTTTTTTTCACATCCATGTAAAAAATTCTGACTTAAAAAAAAAACAATACTACTGTATCGATTTTAATGGGACCACCACTGTGGAATAGTACATTACTCTCCTACTCTACCTCTGTGGTATTTAGTATATGTATTTTATAACCTATCTATGAAAAAAGTTACATATCGCTTAAAAGACATAAAAATAAACTTAAAGACGAATAAGAACCTCTCCTTTTGGAAGTCGGCTGATAAAAACTAGCCTTTGCCCTCGACGAAGCTTATTTGTCAAGAACCTACAAAAAATCTTACTTGCAGTGTCTCTAAATAACCTATTTTTGGGTTCCACCAGTTTCTTATTAAACAACATTAAAAATAACCATGACACGGCCCGTAATTAAACCATAGTGGTCCAATAAATACGTGAGGTCTCCCCTAATATGCTGTACGTAATCAAATTAACATTTATATGCAATCGCCCTAAGGAAGGGAATTAAAAATCTTCCTTGTTAGGCGGGTGTGTTTTTGGGAGTTTTTCCTTGCCTATTTACCTAAAACAATAAGTAATTAAGTTTCGTGTGACCTGCATTTTGACTTGACGTAGGTATCTATGGTGCAGTGGTTACACGCACACTACCTTCGTGGGACGTGCTATATTCGATCTCCATGCGAGAAAAACATTTTATATGATAAACGCATGATAGAAATTAATGGATGAGAAACTAGCCGCAACACATGGATTTACTAAAGCATTTCCTTATGAGAAATCGTTTTTCACAGGCCTTCATTTATTATATCTAAGTAAGAAACATCTCGCGGACATAAGCTTTAAAACGAAAAAACTACGCCATAATTGGTCCATTCGTTTAGAAGTTGCCATGACAAAGTCACACAATTACACAGACATAGCTTACCTACTATGTCTGTGTAATTGTGTGTAGTTAGAATTATTATTTTTTTCTACATCTACACAATTTAAAAATATCAGCTACCTATGTAATGTGTTTTTATTATTTTTAATTTATTTTAAGCACCATTCACAAAAACAATCAATAATTAGGTATTTACTTAACTACTCAGGTAAGTATAGGCCATTCAGGTATGCTTTTAGAATAATAATTCTTGTAATAACGTTATTACGACAATTTAAACGTTTTATACGAGGTCAATAAAACTATAAACACCTTAATCTCATTGTTATTCTTTTGATTCTATAATAAATTGCATTTTGATACCGTTTACAAACCAAACCACCATTTCTGATATGGAAATACAGTACTTATGTCATAAACAGAAAGTCTATTATTGCTTGAATGAATTTGTGGTATGACCAATTGAATCAAATCATTTACAAAAACAAATGAAATAAGAATGACTTTAAGATATCTTATCACACTACATAAGGATACTCCGAACTTTAATTGACTGTTTACCAAATTACAACTCCAACGCCTACTAAATAAAGCATAATTTACATTATTAGTAAGTCCGTAAGTCATTACTAAGATTTCGTGCAAACAATAAACAATATTGACAACCAATTTACATTCCAATTTCGAATTCTCTCAGTGCGCATGTCAATAGACATGGCGGAAAAAATTGCAGTAGTTACGGGCGCAAATAAAGGTTTGGGATACGCTATAGTTAAAGGATTATGTCAGAAATACGATGGAATTGTTTATTTAACCGCTAGAAATGAAACAAGAGGACAAGAAGCAGTGAAAAGCCTTCAAGAATATGGATCAAAGATACGTTTCCATCAGCTAGACGTGAGTAACGAAGAAAGTGTTAAAACATTCGCAGAATACATTAAAATAAAACATGGCGGTTTTGATGTACTAGTTAATAATGCCGCGATTTTAGAATGGGATGAAATATACCCAAGCTACGAAACCGCAAAAAGAAACATTGATGTAAATTACAGAAGTTTATTGACAGTCGAGAAGTATTTGTATCCGCTGCTAAGAGATGGCGCTAGAGTCGTAAATATCTCGAGCTCGTGTGGCCATCTTTCAAACCTGAAAAATAAAAAATGGATTGATATTTTTACGGACAAAGATCTAACTAGAGAAAAAATAAACGAGTTTGTCGATGAATACTTAGAGAGTGTTAAAAATGGGACGTTTAATAAAGACGATTTTGCTGATGACGGGAAACACGCCGAGCACAGAGTTTCGAAGATAGCTTTAACTGCTTTGACTAAGGTGCAACAAAGGGAGTATGGAGATCGGGATATTTCTATAAATGCTGTCCATCCAGGACATGTGAAGACTGACATGGCCAATGGAGGAGGAGAGGTAAATCCTGAGGAAGCGGCTGATGTTGTCCTGTACCTCATTTTGGAGGCATCGCCGAAATTAAAAGGGACTTTTATGTGGTACAACAAGAAGTTGATTGATTGGGAAGATGCTGAAGCCGATTTTGCGTGTAAAGGGATTTGGTAATTTGAAAATAAGAAGAAACGAAAATATTGTAACGTTTTTCAGACACGGCATACGGAATAATTAATAAGGTATAATGATATAATGTACATACAGTTACTATATTGTTTATATACCTACTTCATTTAATAGTGTTTCAGAAGATTAAAAAGTAACTTTAATAATTCGCACTGAAGTTTTAGTTACTTACTTTAGTCACTATAAACTTGCTATAAACAAATACAAACATAATAGTATTATACCTTATATTTCCGCTTTACAGGTTACATTGCAAAATGTGTATTTCCCTTTAACTCTTCCATCTTTAAATTGTTTAACATTTCCTAGCAAATAAAAAAAACATATTTGAAGTGATAATCAATTCCTTTACAATTCAATTATTTTTCTAAATTGATTTCACAAAGCATGGTCGCCTCGCATAATTTTGTTTCCGAACCTCTTTACTAGATGTCACTTTCATGAAGTTTTTAACTTTACATTCAAATTGCTCATCTCAACCAATTTTACAATAAATAAGTATACAAAATAGAAATAACTAAGATCGTTTTTTGGATAAAAAAATAACTTAAAAGCGAAACTTGTCTAAAAACGACAGCGATCTTTTAAAATCTACATGAAAAGAAACGTGGTTGCCTGACAGGACAGCTGAGCCGATCGAAACTGACACATGTCAACTTGACAATTCACAATTCGACCGCGGAATTCCGTTTGTGGGTGTGATTATTGAATATTCATTTAATAAATCGAAAATAATACGATAGAAACGTGGTTTTAGAAAATTGTGAATGAAATAATATTTTTAAGCACAAATAACAGTTACCTCCATTCACGGATTGATCACTCTGTTGGGTGAGTAATTTTCCGCATTTTCTTTTATAATATTATTTTTAACCTGCATTATGCAAAAGAGGAAAGGAATACACAATATGACACTATTTATGTCAAACCTAAAATAAACTTAGTGCAACAGCTGTACTATTTTAGCGAAAATGTTTACTGTGACAGTAGGTACAAAAAAGGCCGACGTTACTGCACTAAAATAGATATTTTTGACGCCTTGACCTAGCTCGTTTCATTACCATTCCTAGTGCAGTATTGGACATCCCGTTTGAAAAGCGAACAAACCTCCTTAAAAATACTGAGTGAATATAAAAAAAGTTGACGTTCTATTTTTTAAATAATGTGTAAATGTGTGAGTGATAAAATTCTAATAAAAATTCTATTATGGAATGCGGAATTAGACCTTGGCGACTAGTGTTTTAGTGTGGTTTTTAAATGTACTGTGAAGGTTGAAATGATTGATGGAATATTTTTTTATAATGATAGGAAAATTATGCTTTAACTGTAAAGTTGTTATCAGTAGGTTGAAAATATAAAATAAATAGAAGTAACCTTGAGCTTATGATCATGAATTCTAAATTTAGGGATACAAGGACGACTAAAGGCATAAAAATCTATACAGTACCTAGTGTATTATTATTTATTTTGATTTATTTAATTAAACATTCACATAAATTGCAGAATACAAATGCTTGTTTAAATTTTACATAGCAGTGCTACTAAACTATAAAAAAAAAGAAATCAATAATTCGAGGTTTGCTGTTCTAATTGTGATAATATGGCTGGAATACTTACTCTAAATTCATAAAGATATTTATCTAGCAAAGATTCAAAATTTGAGTCTTATGTGTAAGGATTTAGGGCTTAAAACTGAACTTATTCTAGTGTTATGTTATGTAACAACAACTAACAATATCTGTATCAAACATCAATTTAATAATTCAATTCATAAAATATTTTTTCAATAATTAAACAGCACACATTTTTTGATATGCTGGAATTAAAATGAATCAAATAAACTTTATTGATAATTTTGGCTGTGACCTAAATTTCCTTTGCCTTAGAGAAAGTTTAACATTGCTCAATGCTTTTGTACAAGGCTGCCAAAAAGGATGTCCAATTCAATGTGTAATTACCCTACATACAAAATACAGAAAAAGTTGCTGTTATTTTTTTATTTTAAGAACTGCTTCTACATAATTTTAAAGGACAAAGAAAATAAATTTAATTATGTAACATTGATATTTTCTCAGGAAGGAGCAACCAATACAGTCTTGTAAAGGAGCTGACCCATGTCTAAAAATACAGATGTTGTGTTGCATGTAAAGTAACTTAAATATAAATAATAATAATATTTCAGGACACCTCACACACGGTTATCTGATCCCAAGCTAAGCAGAACTTGTGTTATGGTAACCAGACAACTGATAAATATACTTATATATTTCTAAATACATACATATGTTCGTGCTCATCACACAAACATTTTGTCCTGGGTGGGAATCGAACCCACAACGTCCAGTATAGCAGTCAGGGCCACTACCCACTAGACCAACAGGCCCGTCTATGTTGCCCGTGTATGGTTTCATGCATTTATTTCCAGAAAATAGTATTAATAGTATAATATTCACTTAGAACTTTTTATTACATACTAATTTAAACATAAAAGTAATATAAAGAAGGGTTCTTGTACACAAATAATTAAGTATTCTGAACTATAAATAACATTTTGATGTTTATGTATATTTTATGGAAAATAAAACTAAAAGTAAGTACAAAACAAATACTGGCATTTCTGAATGCAATGGTTATATCATGTTTTATAACTCATAAAGACATAATATATGGTTCGTTAAAATTGTAGTTAGTTTAGTTATGTTCTATGATTCATATGGTATATATATTGGTTTCTTAGTTTTACACGAATGTTAGACATTGAAATAAAACAACTTTTTAAGGTGTCATGGTCACGGGCAGACTGTCTGCCTGTGACCATGATACCTGCAAAGGTGTCGAAACGTCGGGACCTAAAACTTAAAATTAAACTGCAACAAAATCCGTAAAAAGTATTATCATTATATACATAAATATATAATTATTTCATATGGTATACTTTTATAGAGGCCAGACTGTTTTAGTATGACAAAGGAGTTCACTAGTATTATGGCCCACATGAAACATTTATACAATTAGAAAATTATGGTAATTAATTGACTATATAGGGTGTTAAGAAAACCCTGTCCGACCAGAAAGGGTGATATATAGGGTTCACAATCACATGCCCAAATTAAATATCAAATTTGAGATTAAAACAAAAACTACAACACCAATTTCGTCGGTATTTTTGGGGGCCTTTTGTTTGGGTAGCATCTGTGACGACGCCGACGCTCTCTATCGACTTTTGAGAGAAAAAAAAAATTTGTTTATAATTTTTTATTCCACATTTTTGTAATCAGATATCGATACCTAACAACACCTTCACGGATCGGACAGGGTTTTCTTAACATCCTGTATACAACACGAGTTTGGTCGTAGATTTCATGTCAATTTCTATACACATTTTAAAAACAATATTATTATGGAGCAAGTTAAAAACTTTCCAAAATGGCTTTAATAAGAGAATACTGTAACGGAACAACAGACACATGTTTTATTATACTTATCAAACTACCGGGTTTCAACGGGCCTTTGACCTTATTATACCTACTTGTATATTGAAGAAAAAAGATATATTATATCAGTATAATTATCACACTTATTACTATGCAAGGAACAAAAAAAATGTGTAAAAAAAATGAACTAGTAACAATTGACCAGCTGTGATTGAGATAAATAATGCGTGTAAAAAATATCAGACATCTAATTAAGTTTTGATTAATTATACTCGGTAGGGTTGTCATCTGTTTAAATATAATATTATTATGATGTATGTCAAACCCAATGTTTTCATGTCCTAGTTTTATAAATCGCTGTATTAATTGATTCTTCTTTCTTCAATAAAAAGAGTCATGTATTTAATATTGTTTTAAATAAGACTAAAGTATTGTTTGTCTTTTCATACTTTACTTTTTTTTTCAAGATTGGTTTTTGATTTCACAATAAACATCGACAATCAAACTTACCACTTTTAAATAAAAACCTTGTCAATGGACAATGTCTATGTTTTAAAAATAACAATAAAACAGAAAAACGGAAGTAAAATAAATTACGGTATTATACAACCCTATTTGAATTTCAGAACCCGTTTTAAATCATTTTAGAGTTCAGTGCTCCAAGACCAGTTTTCTTTTTGTTTGGGCACTAATGCCTAGTCATAACATCCGAAATTATTTAACTACGGTTGTTAGTAAAACTGCAAAGCGTGACGCGAAACCTAGGTTTTAGTTTACCTACAGTTTCAGCAATCTGTCTGGCTTTTTGTTTGGAAACTGTTGCATTAAATTTAATGCAATTGACTTTCTATTGCAAATGCCTAGAATAATTTTAATTTTGTGTATTATAATTATATTTGCTTATTTTGGCCTTAGTAGTTTACTTTAAAAATTGTGTGCCTAGTATGTTTTGTTATAGAAAATATTTGTAGTTAATGTAACTAACGTTTCGTTCAGCCATATTATCACAATAGTTATTCAGCTAAATTGTTTTATCGTCGAAAAATCAGAAATTTATTTAATACGTATGCAACTCGTTGCCTTCGACCAAGTTCTTGCTATGTTTAGTCCTTTGAAAAGTACAATCAAGCTTTATTAAATATATTGTTGCAACAGATTGTATAGTAATAAAAAAAAACGGCATAAACCACAAAACCTAGTTGACCAAGCAGCATTAAACGTGTCAAACTGTGTAATGAACTTTTTTAAACAAAAATCAATATGTATTGTGTTGCAAAACGAATTGAAAAGTTATGAAAACGAAAAGAACTATACCGTGTTAAATAGTGCTAATTAAAACTAAGTTTATTTAACCATCATGTGTCTTAATGCTGTCTTCCAAGACTATAAAATGAGTACCTAATGAAACTTTACTAAACAGTGCTATGTACGAATGTTTTAGTTGAGACTAAAACTTAGTTTAGTTTTAATCTAAAAATCCTTAAAAATTGTGATCAGTGTGTAACATCTCACTCTCAATAATATGTCTTCCACGATAAAAAATACTAAAAACGAACTGAACTTTATTAAGTGATACTACAATATAAGTTTAAGAATAAATTATAAATTGTGATCTAATAAGTAACATGTGTTCAACATGTCTTCCAACTCAATACAAATCGAAACTAACTGAAGTGTCATCTAAACTTTAGTCTAAATCAAACTAAACTAAAGTGTCATCTAAACTTTAGTCTTTTAGTGTAGTTTAACCCCAAAATGCTTATACTAGTGCGTTCAGTGCGCGGCATGGCGTCGTTTGCGGCGCAAGCGGCCCTCCGCTCCCGATGGAGCTCGCTCATAGATTCGACGAGTGTGGACGTTCCAGGCGAGGTGACCGACGGCGTCAGGTCCGTCGTCGGATGGCTGAAGCAGGCGGGTTTTAGTGATTAAGTTTGTCTGTCCTCTCTGTTTTGTTACTTGGTCTGTGTTGCCTTTGATTCTTTAGGGCGTTATATGGTAATGTTAACTCTTTGACTGTTTACTTCATGGTAGTTTATGACACTTTCAAACCGGCTACAGTGAAGACTGCAGCGATTTGAAAGTGTTGAATAGAAGCCTTCTTCAGGACTTCAGGCCCAAAGGATGCAACATATTTTCTACTTTTTCCGTATTATACATAACACTCCTTTTTTTGGGCAGTCGTATACTGACGCGACTGCCAAAAAGGAGTGTTATGTTTTCATTGGGCAGTCGTAAAAATCAATAACTTTCAACTAGTTTCAACTAAATAACTAGTGTTTACCTGCCTACTGAATGATTTATTTTACAAATCGTACGTGAAAGAAATATTTTTTTATCAAACTATTAAATCTCTGAACATCAAAGCAATCAACATGCTAATAAATTAAGCCGATCATGTCACCCACTTCACCCATTCCCAGTAAAATATCGACCGACACAAACTACTATAGAATGAATGTCTGTTGAGTTTGACACTAAATATTGTCTTAATTAACACGCTTGTTAAACGCAATGACCGCAATATAATGTAAATTAATAATTAAACCTCAACTCAACTAACTGTTAGTCCATTTGCCGTTCCATAAAATATAAGGTTTAAAAAAACGATGACGTTTTAGGTATTCCAAAAATCTTTATTTTAAGGTTAACTTAAGGAATAAGTTGGCAGTTGTATGTATTCTTTGATCAAGAATACACAGCGTATTTTTAATCGAAGTCCCTAAGTATTAGATTTAAAAAAAAATTAACATCGTCATTACTTTGAACGAGTATTTAACATCCATCTTAGGGCCAATTTTTCAAACACCAGAAAATTTTATTCGATAGTAATTTTTTAGATTTGACATATTTTGTATTGAAGAAATATCTGAATTCAAAATGATTCCTCAAATAACATGAAAAACCGGCCCTTAATCTGACTAAAATAAATCCAATGATAAATCTAAGCCCTAACCATGCTAATCAAATTCGTATCATCGTCCATCCAATCCCATTCAACTGTTAAAATATTCCGACAGCTCTGTAGAAATTATAAGCTCCAATTCCATGAGACAGTCAAGAATCATTGTTTTTTCACACTTGATATATTACGTATAGCTTAACATAAATTATGCGAGCTCTATGTAGGCCAAGCGCCTCGTTTGGCCGTTTTAGGTGACTACAGACTAGTACAGACGTCATACCGGATTGGCATTAAATAATCCTTCTTAAGGGTTCAAGGAATACAAGACTTGGATTCTTTGTAGGTATCTTCAACTCATAATAGCGACCGATACAGGGTGTTATCCAACGGTTATATTTATCCAAAAAGGGTAAAGAGTACATCTGGTTAGTTTACAAAAAATTAACTCAAAATGAGTTACGTAGTTACGAGCATTGATCATCACGCTTGCTCATTGCGGGTTAGCTAAAACTTATCCCACCAAATTTTCTTTTGATGCAAAAATATGGAGTTAATTTTTCTGCCTTTTTTGTAATTTTTCGAGCAAGGCCAAATACCGTTGATTGATACTTTGATTAGCCAATTAAATTATTGGTATTAATATAAGTTATAACCAATCTATCATGGTAATTCGCTCACTTATTCAAGTTCAACTACATTACTTAGTTATGTATGAACCACCGTTCAGCCTGTAAATAAAAAAAATAATACTTTTAAGGCATCCAATCGATTAGAATGCGCGTTTGCAACTTTATTATACGACCAGTCCTTTTGAATTACGAACAATTTGAATAATAGGCGGTAGATCAGTGCCTACGCACGCGTGGCATTGAGCATTCATATTCTAATTTCGAAGTCACTTCGCATGTTGAAGGGGAGCAAAAAAACTTCGATAAAAACACAATATTATTACCTCAAACCTTTGTAAGGACATATCCATCATAATCCATCATATTTTGTTGCCGAGATCAGTCGCCATATTTCAAAGATAAGAATCGAGAAATGTGATTTAGTTTCATATAAATTCAATATCGGATAAAGTAGTTCCTTTCTACATTCAATAATACAGTCGTAAATGTGATGGCTTCATAAAACACAAAAATAAGCGTAAGCGTTATGCGCAAGTTAAAAAAAAATCAATGCATGAATTCAGCTTTCGTTAGTGAATGTTGATCATCATGAAAAAAATACTGGCTTAATTGTACTTATCACTGCCAGGCAAAGGTGTCTTCTTCTTTACAAGGGAGAGACCATTGATCTGCTAACTGATCGTTTCAAATCCAAAAGATCCAAGTGTTCATCTGAAAGTAATGTCAAAAAGTAATAGAACAAAATCTATGTAAAAAAAACTTATTCTAATTCCAGCTGTTATAATTAATTCCCGCTTGGAGAGTGACATAAGAAAAAAAACTAAAATGGAAAGATCTAAAGCTTTAAACTATTAAATTATTCGCGTGAGCTGCTCCTAGTTTTAAACATAAAAGTTCTATAAAGGTGGGTACAGATTGGTGCAATGCAACATGTAATGTAATATTTTGCCTTACATTGCATGTTCCCTGCTGCCTTGGACGTGTGGCGCGAGCGGTACGCGCATTGACTACGAATCATTCGAGAACATCTGTTCCCGCATTTCGTTACAAACACTAGCCCTCGTCACACGTGTTCTTTTCTTTGCCCACATCACTACTTAAGTCGATATACACGAATCATGGAGTCTGAAGACAGCCTTCTTGCTCTGACGATTATCAGTGCTTCATTGTTAATCATTCATCAACTTTTAAAAAAACGCCAACGACCCCGACGTTGGTGGCGCACAGAATTATATAAACGGAGAGAAGGCAGAGAACTGCTTACAGATATGAATTTCCAGCACTCCACGCACCCTCTTTCACCGCCATGATCGTTGCGCATGCGAACGAAACGAACGACCGTCCACGGCTAAGTCCTGCGCACAGTGCGCGCCCCTTTGTGTTCGTACTAAAAACCGACAAATCTCGGATCGAGCCGCGCATGAGTTGTAACGCTCGGAGCGTGCGCGACCCAGGCGCAGTTCGTGCGCGCGAGGCGTCCACACTATGGGAATCCTGTTACATTACATGATACATTGCAGCAATGTGGACCTCAAATTCTTGCATTGCATGTTGCATTACATGTTGCATTGCACCAATCTGTACCCACCTTAACCGAATGAAAAAGTGACGCGCCGTAATGTAGACGGCTAAACGCTTCCATTTTCAAACCATAATCTAATATGGCTTCCATTTATGATTCTTTTACGATTCGTCTTTGTTGCTTAGGTAGCGCTTTTTGTTAGTTTTTATAAACGCTGGTACGATTTGTTGTTTGTGTTCAGCAAAAATGCTTCGCATTATTCAAATACGTTGTTTTAGAAGCTGCATTGCATAATATATCGTCTAGTTTTTGGGCATAGTCTTTGAAAATTAGATGACTAATATCCTCTACAAGCAATGATAAAAAGAAAAATCTATAGCCAGTTGCAGAGCTTTTTTAATTCATCTCATCAGCTATTTGAAAAAAAAAAACACTTTTTTATTAGAAAGTTATAATCTCTCCATATTCGGTCCATAAGCTGACATCAATTTAGCTTCATGAGATAAAAGGTGAAGCAGTCACCAACTGCCTGCAATAACGGAAAACACCCAATTTTTATTACATACATAGGCCCATATCAATTTGTCTGATTAATTTCGTTGCGGGACAACAATCAACTGTTTCGCAGTAGATACACACCGAGCTTAAATGTTTCTATAGGTAGTATTCTTTTGCTATCATCTTAGATCCTGGCTAACAAGAATTGCAGTAATCATATGTGGCACCCTTATTCAAAGACAAAAAAATAAATAATGTGTTTTGCCATTGGTTACATACATTACACGTCGGATATTCTTTTAAATCGCAAAATAAATATAGACGTAACAATTTTGAAATGAAAGTGACCGACTGGTTCTATTTATAAAAATTCTTTGATAAAGACACAGATTATAATGTTATTAACCCCGAAAAAAATATGTTATATCTTAAAAGAAAACAATTTTAGAGGAATTTACCCCTGTCATCAATCACTGTTGACACGCAATGTTTACTGTGTTTTATCCATAGGCATTTCAATAATAATCATACGACTGTCATGGTATGGCGGGAATAAAACAAACGCTATTTTAAAATGGCCGCTATTCTAAATATGCTTCAATTTGTGCGTCATATTTTAGTATGATTGAAAAGAGCTTGTATTTTTATGTTTTCATATTTTGTTCTCGTTTATTTGAAATGTTTTGTTTGATTTATTTGGCATAGATATTTTGCATATCATACATTTTACTTATTTGATTCGTAGTCATGGTTTATTTATTTTCCTACGTATGATAACATTTGTGAAAAATATATTGAAACTGAATCCATCTGTGAATAATATTGTAAAAGGGGACAGTGTGGTTATCGCTATTACCTGCATATTTCTTCTAGACAAACTTCTCGATGACAGGATAGACTATTAAAAGAAAGGTTAAAAAATATCAATACACATAAAAAAATTAGGTATTATAGACTTATCTATCGCTACCTTCGAGTAAAAGATATATCTATAATATGTTTACTAGGTATGTACTGTACTATAGTGGCAACACAAAAATAATATGGCACTAAAATATAACAACTTGTTCGACTAAATATTTATAACGATCCTATTCAATAGCCTTCCTACCCTCAAAAAAGCATGCTTCAACATTAAAACTAATTGTGACAACTTACGAGAGACAGACAAACTTATTTACGTTACTAATAACCATAGAATTACTGTAATTAAATAATTATAATTATGCTTTTTATTCACACCTAGATGTCGTACTTAGTTCACAGTTTCTGTATTATGCTTACTTGTAGTGGCTGTAGTGCGTCTATTTTTGGGCTATAAATTATCATTCTATCTGAAAAACATCAAATGATCTTGTTCAAAGGTAAACAAAAAAGGAGGCTTATGTGTAAATGATAAAGTAAAGAAAGGAAAATAATCACAAATACATTGTGTAAAATATTAAAAAATCGGGGAGACGAGAAAAATCGATATTATAAACAAATATTACTTCTTTTCGACATTTCTGAAGAGTTAATTATTCTGAACTGTTTTACTATTTATAAATAAACCCTAAAAGCATTCATTTGACAACATTTTACAAAAGATTTTATAAATAAATAATTATTCAGATCACTTTTAATATTTTGTCTCGATTGCCCCGACATCGTTACACCACAGCTCTAAAAGAAAAATCTTCGACATAAAAACTAAAGTGTCGATGTTTCGCAGTTAATGAGCGAAACAGTTTATTACACTCATGTTCTTGAACCCTAGAGGGTCAACTTATCAGCTGTAATATCGGCTTATCCTTATCTAATCTGTGTCGTAACAAGTGCGTAAAATAGTTCCGCATGAAAGAATCTGATTACCTACGTTATGAGTTTCTGATAGTGTTACTTTTTTTTGATGTGGGGTCAAAGGGAAGGAAATCGAGGTTTATCCGCGGTTTCAGAAAAGCCATTTTGTTATTATCTGTCTACAACAACATCTAATGGTCCGAAATTGTATCTAAATATAAGTTTACCACCTAAGGACTTATGTAAATTGTATAATTGTGTATGCTCATTTGAGCATTAGAAATTTGAAAAATCTAATCTTCTTCTTCCGTTCGAGTCGATGGTAATCTTGTTTATTAAAATTTAAATACGCTGCGCCCAGTAGTTGGCCACACTAACTGCAGCGTCATTGGCGAAGTTTAAGTCCTCCAAAGTGCAGGTATTGGGACACTTTGTTCACTCTAGCAGGTGTGGCATTGTCTGGTCGAAAAGGCCGCACTCAAACCGGATATTTTAAGGGTCTATGATCGTCTATGATGAAATGATATGATGATGAGGGAATCTAATTTCGATGCGTTTTTGGATTTAAGACAACGGTAAATGTGACAAATATTCCATTGGTTTTTGACAAGAGATTAAATGAAGCTTTTCTGAAACCGGGAGTGAGTCTCGCATCGAACAAATATCTGAAGAATTCAATATTTGTTCTTCGACGTTTTTGCAAGTGATATTTTATGTCTTAACGGTCTTATGTAAGTGCTATATCTTCAACGCTAGAACGTTTTCTTAGCATCATAAGCGTAATATATTGTGTAAAACGAAGGCGTAATACTATTTTATTCTATTATATCGGTTAACTATCACATGTTTAGTTGCATGAGGAAAATTGTCTTGTGCATGAAAGTGTGTCATTTAGGTGTCAATGTCGTTCGCTATGGTAGACAAGCAAGGTGAATGATCGCTTTTATAAGGATGTTATAGTATTAAGGATCTGTGTTAATCCCATAAGATGACTGGGTGACATAGTTTTGTTTATATCAGAGGGCATGAAGTTTAAGAACCATAATTTTTTCAATGAGAAAATATTGTATCTTGCTAGGTTACTGAAAGAAACATAATTCTTAACCGTTATAAAACAGACTTCATATTTAAAATGAAAAACACAGAGTTTCAGTTCTTTTTTCTTTCTCATTTCTTTAGGTTAAATGGAAAAAGAAGAATTTTTCTTTTTTATATTTTCTTGTTCCTAACCTCCTGGGGTATTCGATCGTACAGAACAAAAAATAATTCTTAAATCTAAAAAAGTTTTGTTATAAGGTACCCCTTAGAATCTATTTAAAACCTGATAACTATGTAGAGTATCAAACCTAATTCCACGCGCACAATCCCCCCAACTTCTATTTCGAGACCTCGGTCTGTCTGCATATTAATCCGACCTTCGCCTTGCACCCTAGTTACTTTACATCCTGGGGACCCAATGGTTCAAATGCCGTGAGAAATTATGTACGCACTGGGGTCTGGGATACTACGTCTGAATGACGCATATCCGTTGCATTGGCATAGCAAACAGTTTAACATGAAATGGAATGCTAATTGTTTGCAGTCTGTTTATTTATTGTTACATATAAAAAGAGGCTGAGATAAAAGAATTTGAATTAAAGACGGTCCTATTGACACTAGAAGGAAAAGTGCCTGTGTAGCTGTGTAGCTTTGTATTTTAAAAGGTTCAAGCACGGTATTTGGTTAAATAAATAACTGGGGATGTAAGTAACTTTTTGACTAGTTCCTGTTTCCGTTTCTCGTGCAGGATCATAATATTATTACATACTTGACAAAATTAAAACTACTCCTTAGTTAGCCTCTGTTTGTTTTTTTCTTTCACATGGTTTATTCCCAACCATGAGCCTTTACACTGTTAGATGACTTCCTAAAATTTCAGCCCTATTTAAATGGAGCTCCTACAGTTTTCGCACTCCCGAAAATTGACATCAACAGTAACGATGACTAAAACTAGGAATTTGATGTAAGGGTTATTGTTCTAACATACATGTGCTGCCTCCAGGCGTCGCTCGAGGTCCGTCAAGTGGGGAGGCGCGCCGTAAGCCAGCTGGCCGGCAGAGGCATGGGCGACGAGGTGGTCATTGTCCACTTCAACGATGTTTATAACATCGAACCAACCACAAGTAAGTATATACATAATATCCATAGTAAATTTCGTGAGACATCATCCACAGCCTTTGTCCCACTGCTGGGCATAGGTCTTTCTTTTCTCGTGCCATTTTCTACGGTCCTGTGCCAGTCTCGTGAGACGGTGAGACATAAACTGTAAAAATATTGTAAAACGGCTGTAAGTACGGATTCCTTGTTGGAGTAGCCTAACTATTTGCTAGCCCAGGAATCATGATGATGATGAGCCCATGAGTAAAGCCGTTTCACAATCTTTTTACATAACATGTAGATGTGTTTTCGTGTACTCTAATATACATTTAGTGTGTAATCAAAAATATTTTGAGGTTCTAGATAAAAGCTCCTAATCTAATCAGTCAGTCTGAAAATTGATGTGATCATTTAGTTATCGATTTTTTAAAAAGTATAGTAGGTATGTTACTAGGTATAAAAATTAATCTCATTGTTGTTTCCAGGTACCGAGCCCATAGGTGGAGCCTTGAGGTTCAGTACAGCAGTCAAGTCGCTACAACACCTCAACCCGCTCGTACTCTTCAGTGGAGACATCTTCTCTCCAAGCATGCGTAAGTTGTGCTAACGCATATTTACTAATATTAGTTCATGCAGGTGTGATTTACCCCGTTGAAGACAGATTTGATAAAAGGGTATTTAAATTATGTCTCTGTATTGGTTTTAGATAAACCTAGCCTAATGTTTTGAACTAGCTGTGCCTGCGACTTCGTTCACGTGGATGACGAAACTTATCAATGAGTTTTTAACCGCAAAATTAAGTTTGTTTTTTATTGTTTATAATTTTTCGGGATAAAAACTATCCAGTGTGGTGCCCAGGATAATAAAGAATAATTATACCAAGTTTCATCGTAATCGAACCGGTAGTTTTTGCGTGATACCTGAACAAACAGACGGACAGACAGACAAAAATTTATTTTTCACACTTTTGGGTTCGGTGTCGGTCTAGTAACACCCCCCGCCATTTATTTTTTTGATATTTTCAATTTACAGAATTTTCACTTTTACAGATTTATTATAAGTATAGATGAAGTTTTGACGTTGTATTCCGGAACTGTAAATATGTAATTTTTTCATCGATCTTTTGACAACCAGAAGTACAAGATGAGAAGTCTTCATCAATATATTTGACCTTTTTACAACTATACCTATTATTGTATTTAGTTGTCTCGATATCTTTAAACAATGAATGAAACATTCCAGTGAGTACGTTCACAAAAGGCGAGCAAATGGTGCCAGTACTCAACGAAATAGGAACGCATTGTGCCGTATTTGGGAACCACGATTTTGGTGAGTGAAAGTCTATTATAATTTAATAGTAATAAAGTAGTCTGGAAGTAAATTATTTATTGTTAACCTATTTAGTAAAAGGACATGGCCGGATTTTGCCCTGAGAATGAATTTTAGAAAAACTAATGTACAGCAACTATCAATATATGAAAATTGCTTATTAAATATACTAAAATTAATAGCCACAATTATATTTCTCTAGAACTTGCGAATAAAAATGCCAAAAAAAAAATAGTGTGCTCGTTGATGTTGTGTAGGATTCTGCCCTCAGAATGAAATAGAAAAAATAATTGTACAGCAACTATTAACATATGAAAATAACTTATTAAATATACTAAAATTAATAGCAACAATTACATTTCTCTAGAATATGCGACAAAAAAATATACCCAAAAATATGTTTAACTGATCTTGTGTTTGTATGTTTGAACTGCGCGCGCACCCGTACTCCTTTCCGTCTGTCAATGAAAGTGACAACCGCAGTCATAACTTAAAAAACATATTGAATGATTGGTTTCTGTTCAAGAAGTAGTAATTATTTTCAAATTTTACCAAGTTCACTTACGAAACAAATTCGATAAGGATTTCTTTAGTGAGTACAACATAAAAAGACATGGTTTTTTGCTCCTCTAAATGGATTGATTTGAAATGCATGTTATGTATTGCTCAACCAAAGCGATGAAGAAGGTTCACATAGCGGAGTACTGGGATACCCATCGTGTGAATTTGTTGTGGGAGGCTCTGTTATGGACTCGGTGGTACACCAAACTCTTGAAGAAAACAGTGCATAAATGTATATAATACTTGATGACATTGAAAGTATCTTGTCTGAGTATTTATAATGATGATTTTCTTTAAATATCTGTAAAACAAGTAGATATAATTTGTATACAACCAAATGTAATCCTACCGACTGCTAACCGAAATAAACACTTTTCGGGGCTAAACTTCTTAGGGTTCACACGCACTATGCGGTTACCCGCAATGCGGCTAGCCGTCCGGCTGACCACAAGCACAATAATTGTGCTTATTATGTATGAACGCTTATGGTTGTCTTGCATTGTATAATATTCTACAAGAACAACCATTATAGTGTCGTTTAAATGTATTATAAATGTAATGCTGTATGTAATCCAATAATAATACATTGTTTAGTGTACAAAATAGTTTTATTTAAACGCTGGCCAATTAGATCTTAAAATAAAGAATAAAGATTTACCTATTTTAATGTTTTATTGCCTATTTATTTGTATATTTTTGACCACTTCGCTTTTTTTAATATCATAGGCTAGGCGTCTAACTAGATACTATAATATTATATTACCAATATATAAAGAGTTCTCCATAGTCATCTCACTGATAGATAGTTAGGACTAATTAGGAAGAACGAGAACCACCAAAAACTAGATTTTAACTGTTAAATATATCAACAACATGTTTTACTTGGTATTTCGATTTTAGACCCTTTTTCCATAAGTTGACTTAGAGTGTTCCATTTATTGAATAGAATTCACTGATTTTATTTATTATTGTTATTGTATTTCTCCTATTAATTTGGCTATAAAACTCGGAACTGATACTCATTGCTATTTAAAAAAATCTAGGCGCTTAACAAGAAAAGAACCTATTTACCGGATCTCTCGCAAGTTCCCTGACCATGAAACCTATACTATTGTATAGACAAAACCATAAGCTTTAATATGAGATACGTTACATCACTGTACATGAGTATTTTTTTCAGGGCATAGCTCCATACTAATTCCGGCCATGTCATTTGGCTTTTGTGCACAGCGGGCATATTGAACGGGTTTAAATAAATCAATCGATGTGCATATTGTTAGTATTTCAAGATCTCAAGCCCAAAGAAAAACTCATTTTTAAACTAATATATTTTTCACACTTTATAACCCGTAAACGCCTGTTTTGTTTCCATAAGAAGTAGGTTCTGTAAAAGTTCTAAACTAATATTTTTTGCACAAAAAGGCACAAAAATGGGCTTAATTTCATTTCGCCCATCAACTTATAACTTCAAACTTTCTTATATTGTCTTTACCCTTCCAGATTTCGGCCTAGAAGTCCTATCAGGGCTGGTCGCACAATGCAACTTCCCTTGGCTGATGTCGAACGTGATCGACAACGAGACGGGCCGGCCGCTCGGCGACGGCAAGATCACGCACGCGCTCATGTGCAACGGACATAAGATAGGGTTCATCGGGTTGGTGGAACAGGTAATGTGGACCTAGTAGTTTTTGAAGATATTATGTGCTTTAGAATTTCTTCTGGTAAGGTTTTTGGTAATTTTTGAGGATTCTAGAGCTTTCCATCTAGGGTTGGAGATATCTGGGTGGATGGTTGTCGGGTAGCTAAACTTAACTTGGCTTGTGTCTAGTTTCTTTAGGAGATTTTTTTTATGATCCTTTAAGAGAACCGCTGTCAAACAAGCCTTAGAGAAAAGTTGAGGTGATACAGTTCAGAAGTGTTTGTCTAGCATAGTACGTAAAAAAGCGTTTTTGGAAGGTAGTTCCGGGTAGGTGAATGTATTTAATGAAACTTTATCTAAATGTAGCTTTTATTAACTAGCCTTCTTTTGGACGTAAGTTCTCTTTTTTATATGATATATGGAATGGATGGTGTTGCAAAAAAACGTTGTATTGAGTATTTGAATCAAGTAACCACATTATTTTCTACATAATATTTTTTTGTTTTCATATAGCATACAATAAATAATAAAGAAATTTCTGATATGAAATATTTTAAACCCATTGTGTAAGCTGCATTGAATAAGGTATTGTTAATCTTAAATACTAATCCTAATACCTCAAAATTCAACCTAGACATACTATACCTTACCATACATATACATTTATTTTATTTTCAGGAATGGCTGGAGACTTTAGCGACTATAAATCCAGAAGAAGTAACGTTTTTAGATTTTGTACAAGCCGGTAACAAACTAGCGACGCAATTGAAACAAGAAGTAAGTTTATGTTATTACTTATCCCAGACCACCTTACCAATGTCTGACAAAAATAAAAACATTTAATTTAGGTATTAACCCATATTTTCTACAACAGTATTATGACGACCTCCGCGGTCGAGTGGCGTACGCACCGTACGTACGGGTTCGATCCCCGGACGGGTCAATGTAGAAAACCACTTTTCTACATTGTCCCCTGTCTGGGTGTTTGTGGTACCTTCGTTGTTTCTGAATTCCATAACACAAGTGCTTTAGCTACTTACTTTGGGTTCAGAGCAATGTATGTGATGTTTTCCGCATTTATTATTTATTATTATTATTATAAGGAATTGAATTAAATTAAGTTATACAATATTATAGAAATACAATTAAAGTTTTGAGATTAGATTTACATTTAATTGAATGATTAGATTAAATTAAATTTTAAACTATGTAAACAAATAAAAGTATTTTATCATTCAAATATCAACTTTGTGCATAAAGTTTTAAATATGTAAATAAAGTTCTTTTTATACGAGAAAGAGAAATAATTTGTATCATATGGATTTGTAGCCCAAACTAACCATAAATTAAAGCATAACATGGGGACACTTTTCTATATTGTCTCCGATCTGCATGTTCGTGGTACCTTAATTGTCTCTGATTCCTAACACAAGTACTTTAGCTACTTACTTTAGGTTCAGATCAGTATATCATGTTCTCTTGAACTCTATTTATTTACTTATAATCCAGCCTGTAAACGTCCCACTGCTGGGCACAGGCCTCTTCCCATATAGAGAAGGCGCGAGCATTGATCACCACGCTTGCTCCCTGCGGGTTGGCGATTTCAGATCCCAAATTTTGGAATCCAGGTTTCCTCACGATGTTTTCCTTCACCTTTTGTCAGAAGTGTCTTAGAATAATTAAGAAAGTACATATAACTTTGAAAAGTCACATTGGTAATTGCCTGGGTTCGAACCTGCAACCTTGTGCATACAAATCCGTTCATTGAACCGCTAGGCCACCACGACATTTTTTTTTTATTAGACATTTATTTACTTAAACACATATTTTTATTTTTCTTACTTTTATATTTGTGTTTCTCAGGGTTGTGAGTACGTGATAGCTTTAACACACATGCGGACCCCGAATGACGTCAAACTGGCTGAAGGTTGCAACGATATCGATCTCATATTAGGCGGACATGACCATGTGTATGAAGTTTTACATGTAAGTATATAATATTTAATTTTTGATGAAAAAGTTTTAAAGTGACAGCCCTGTTTGTGTTATGTTTTAGCGCGTGGAAAGAGTGTATTACCCTTGTAGTGCGGTGACACGATATAGAACACGTTTGTGCTCTCTTTGTCCTCCCACTGCTGGGCTGGGCTGCTGGGCATAGGCCTCTATTATTTTCACCGATATTCATAAACCCTTTTAATTCGCAGATAAACAACAAATACGTAATAAAAAGCGGTACAGACTTTCGTCAGTTCAGTAAGATCAGCATCACGTTCGGCGTAGAGGGCACCACCGTCGACGTCACCGAGGTGGCCGTCACCAGCCAATACGCCGAGGACGAGGCGCTCAAGGAGAAGACTGATCAATACTCCTGTAAGTACTCTATCTGAAGCCCACAGCTGGGCATGGGCCAGTCTTGTCTAAGGAACTATGCCATTTGGATCTGATGAGTCGTTCTGTTGAGACCACAAATGACAACTTGCGATCAGAAACGTAGGGCTATTTATATTGGCGGAAAAATTATCCCCCTATGCTTATAAGTGCGTAAATCCCTAGAGCACCAAAAAATCATGTTTTATCTGTAACAATATATCCCTGGACAGGTCAATTTAGAAAACCACTTTTCTACGTCTCGTGATTTTGTGGTACCTTCAGTGTCTCTAATTCCACAATACAAGTGCTTTAGCTACTTATTTTGGGTTCAGAGTCAACATCAATTTCAATATTAATACAAGGCAAGATGATGATAATCAATACTAAAACTTTGAGTACGATTAAAGGAGTCTTTAAATAACTTTCTGTCATTGTTTCAGCTATGATAGAAGGCAAAATGGACGAAGTGCTCGGCAAGATCTGCGTACCATTAGAAGGTCGGTTCTCGTGCATCCGGCGGCAGGAGTGCAACCTCGGCAACTGGGTGTGTGACGTGCTGCTGGCTGCTACTGGTGCTGACCTGGTGCTGCTCAACTCCGGCACCTTCAGATCCGACCAGGTCAGTAGCTGATGTCCCGGCAATGTCAGCCTTGGTGTATGTAGCTAGGCAAGGTCGGTTCTTCCAGGAGAAATTTGACAAAACATTTTATTATGTGTTACCTATTTCTGCCATATAAAAATCTGTAAAGTGGAGAAAAAAAAAATACATCAATCTCAGCCTCATCTGTGTCGCAGGTCCACCCCGCCGGAGACTTCACTCTCCGCGACCTGTCCAGCATCATCCCCATGCGGGACCCGCTGGTGGTGCTGGAGATCCGCGGCGACCAGCTGCTGCAGGTGCTGGAGAACGCCGTCAGCAAGTACCCCAGCATGGAGGGCAGGTTTCCACAGGTAACTTACACACTATATACTGAACGGGTTGTGAATGTTAGGTACCCTTTTAGCTCTATAGATACGGACGGTATTCAGCTGGATTTGGCGAGACTGAAAAATGACTGTAACAGCTGTAGCTTGAAAAGCAACTGTAGCTTGGGCAAAAGGTCACTAAATACTTAAATCTTTGACTACCGTACGTGTTGCTTCCAGAAAATAATAAATGAAAAAGAATTATAATCTCCTGATAAAATATTTGTTTAATTTCTTCCTTTTTCTCAAGAACGACTGCCTTTAAACCGCAGAACATAGCTTTCTGCATTAAGGCTAATATCTGCTTTCAAAAAAAGGAGCTGCTTGACAATCGGTCTATTCGTTTAGGCGGTATGATGCGATAGACAGAACGATACGTCACACGTATAACCCCTTTATGGCGCTATGGCGTCCAGGGTTAAAAATCACTAAGAAAAATCTACTTTTTTACCTTACACATATTAACTTCACAGGTGGCCGGCGTATCCTTCGCCTTCGACCCCTCAAAGCCTCCCGGCCAGAGAGTAGCGGAACAGGTCGTGAAGATCGGCGACGAGTACCTCCAGCGGCAGCAGATGTACCGGCTGGGCGTCAAGCAGTACCTACACTCTGGGAACGATGGCTTCTCTATGCTGAGGGACTGTAATGTTATTGTGAGTATCTACGAAGTACCCGATAGGACCTTATGAGTCAGAAATAGACTATAAAAGAAACAAAGCCTTTTCAAGAAAAAATTGAATGTGAAATAAAGATAGGTTACATCCACAAGGCAGGATACTTCTTCTTTTTAAGGCGATGGTAATCTTGTTTATTAAAATTTAAATACGCTGCGCCCAGTGATGGCCAGGAAGGATACTGAAGTAATATAATGGGACCCAATAAAATAGGAAGAGATTTTTTTAACTGTACAACCTGCTTTAGTTGTATTAATGAAAAAAATATTTTTTTTAAAACGAAAGACCTGTGCACTAGTAACTACTAACTGCAGTGTACGTCTGAAATTTCCAAATTTTTTTTTCACCTTAAATAAATATTGCGATTAATCATCACCTTTCGGCTTTTAATAACACGTACCTAGTTCCATCATTTTACTTTCTTTTAGTTAAAGGCACATAGTATTTTTTAAACCAAATCTACACATGTCAAGATCTGAAATAAAGATCTCAAAGTACATTATATTATGTTTATTCAATAAAAATGTAGAAGTCCATTAAAACCTACTTTCTCGCTTAGGTCCCAGAAGACATGTGCCCTGAGATCGGCATGGCGATACAGAACCACTTCGCGGCAATCAACGTGAGGACCGGCAAGTCCAAGCCGAGCAAGCACCGGCAATCACTCGTCACGCTCAGCAGGAGGTAAATATATACTTAATTACATGATATACATGTGTTACACAAATTTTTGTTAGTACTTGTTTTGTGCATCTCAATTTCAATGTTCGTGTTTGGTTTCATCGATCATGAAACAAAAAATAACCTGACTTAGTTTTATACATAAGAAGATAGATTTTATACAAGAAAACCTTATCAGATGCGTAAAGGTGTCGATGTCTAATTCTATTAATGTAAAAAAAGGATGAACGGAAAAAATACAAAAAAAATAAAATTGCACCGACAAAAATGTTGTCACATTTAAGAAATTTCCAAATTTTGGGGAAGTTCAAAATGGTTATTTCAAAATTTATATTTATTGCTAGTAACATGAATATTTCAAGGTGTGTTTTATTTGGTCGTATGATTGTGAAACCTATAACCACCCACCACCCTTTGGGGTCAGACGGGGTTTTGTTAACATATTGTATAAGTATGTTTATCAGTTATCTGGTTACCCTAACCCAAACTTTCTAGATATCCCACCATACCATTGTGACTAACTCTCCATTACATATAACAGGCACAGTCTAGTTAAGATGTTGGATGGCAGCGAGTTAGACGGGCCGCCGCCACTCCGCAGGGCGTCGTCCGTCGCCGTGGAACCTACCTCACATAGTAGTCATCATAGGTATGTCATAAATACAACATTTACCCCCGGTTTCTGAAAAGCTGATCAACTTAACCGTTGTCAAATCAACTGTTATTGGTTGACTCAAAAACTAACAATCAATCATGGCGCTCAAAATGAGATTTGACATATAATCCAGCCTATAAACGTCCCACTGCTGGGCACAGGCCTCTTCCAATATAGAGAAGGCACGAGCATTGATCACCACGCTTGCTCTCTGCGGATTGGCGATTTCAGATCCCAATTTTGGAATCCAGGTTTCCTCACGATGTTTTCCTTCACCGTTTGTCAGAAGTGTCTTGAATAATTAAAAAAGTACATATCACTTTGAAAAAGCCACATTGGTACTTGCCTGGGTTCGAAGCTGCAACCTTGTGCATACAAATCCGTTCATTGAACCGCTAGGCCACCACGACGACTAACATTGACGACCTCCGTGGTCGAGTGGCGTACGCACCGGTTTTCAAGGTGCCGCTGGCTCTGAGGTCCCGGGTTCGATCCCGGGACGGGTCAATGCAGAAACTCACTTTTCTACATTGTCTCGGGTCTGGGTGTTTGTGGTACCTTCGTTGTTTCTGAATTCCATAACACAAGTGCTTTACAGCTACTTACTTTGGGTTCAGAGCAATGTATGTGATGTTGTCCGCATTTATTATTATTATTTTTATTTATTTATAACATGAGATTTGACATGTGATTAAATAATTTTTGTGTTGATCAACGTTTCAGATGCCGGATGATAGTCTATTTACATTATTGTGTCAATTGATGTTATTCCCACTTCACAGTTCATTTTAGACTAAACATTAAAAATATGAGGTTGCACCATTAAATCTTAATTAAGCTGTAAATACTTGTATTTTAATCAATAAATAAAAAAAACCCAAGGACCTCACGATCTTACGTATTTGGGAGTCAAAATTTATATGAAATATTAAAAAAAAACTAAATACGCATAAGTAAATATGTTATTATAAGTTATAATTATAAAACAATGTACAAATATTCGTATGCCTCTTACAGAGGCGGATGTGTTTAAGAACTATACTTGTTATGTTACCAACTGTTGTACTTGTTGTACCATATCCTTTGCGAATAAATATCTTTATCTTTATCTAACGAAATAATATACAAAAACAACATAATTGGGGACAGGGAAGCAAGGTCATGAAATATAAAAAAAAGTTTACTTTGAACTATCCTCTTGATAATCCTGTACCATTTAATTTTACTTGATAAATGGGGAAAGCATATTATTTTTTGTTAAATTCTTTAGGTTAACCCGTAGAGCGTCGCTTGACGACCTCGAGCAGCAGTCCTGTGATCTAGCACCTAAGGTTGATAACAGGATTATCATTCTAAATAAACCTGAGGTAAGTTATAACTCATTTATAATGCACCATAACTTTAGTAGTTTATTTAGTTGTTACTAATATTACAATCCAGCCATTAAACGTCCCACTGCTGGCCACAGGCCTCTTCCCATATAGAGAAGGCACGAGCATTGATCACCACGCTTGCTCTCTGCGGATTGGCGATTTCAGATCCCAAATTTTGGAATCCAGGTTTCCTCACGATGTTTTCCTTCACCGTTTGTCAGAAGTGTCTTAGAATAATAAGGAAATACATATAACTTTAAAAAAGCCACATTGGTACTTGCCTGGGTTCGAACCTGCAACCTTGTGCATACAAATCCGTTCATTGAACCGCTAGGCCACCACGACATTTTTTACTGTGTTATTACTGTGTGTTATGTTACTAATATAGTTTGTTTAAATACTTTTTTGTAGTTATTGTAGTTTTTACTACCTACTAAAATGTTTATAAATATGCACTATTATTTGGGCTATATTGTTTATGATATTAACTAACAGCTCGCTGTTTTTTTTTTTTTGGTAGATCTTGTCAAAATAATTACACATCAAAAAGTATTTCTATAAATACTAATATATGTATGGTTTTATCGGTAAGCAACTACACAACCAGCAAACAGAAAATATATACATTAAAATGAAAAAAATATAAAAAAAAACTTGAAAATTTCATTAACTATATTTATATCCTGGCTAGGATTATGATTCGGCCACACTCGTCTCATAATTAATGAAGATATGGGCTAAAGATTAAGTGTTGCCAGAAAACAAAGTAGAAAACGATCTTGTAAGTATTTTGGAAATTTGGTGATTGGTGCATTACTGGCATAAGGAATGTTTAAACTATAATGATAAAATCTAAAACAGAATTTATAAACGACATAAAAATCACAAGATTGCAAAAATTTGTGAATGTTTCTAAAAATATTTACTCATTAAAATATAATGGACGAATGATACTTACGATAATGATAACGATATGAAACCATTTTTAACCGACTGCGACGGAAGGAGGGTTATGTGTTTACTAAGTATCTGCCTTGCATGATCAGTAACGCTTGCATGTATATATATATAACCGTAACACGCTTTTGATTGTTGTATCTTATTTTAAAACTGCTACGTACAAATAAAACTGAAAACAGATCCAGAAAATCTAGGGCTTTAGAAATGACTTTTTAAGATGTAAAAATAGCATTTAAAGTACCCCAGAGTTGTTAATGATTACTTAATCAATTCCTTAGTATAGATCTAATTAGTCAACACTCAGAAGATTGCCAAGTTGCATACTTACTTAAAATAAAACTAAGGAATCCTTATGTAACAATTAAGTCTCTTGAGTACAACACTGAATCCATTAATAGAAAATTACTGCCCTCTGCTTGACTTTAAAGACTCAACTATTCCATATCACAACAATAACTTAATATATTTTGACGGCCCTGTTGGTCTAGTGGTTAGTGACCCTGACTGCTATACCGGAGGTCGTGGGTTCGATTCCCATCCAGGACAAATGTTGTGTGATGAGCACGATCATTTGTTCTGTGTCTGGGTGTAATTTATCTATAATATGTATGTATTTAGAAATATATAAGTATGTTTATCAGTTTTCTGGTTACCATAACACAAGCTCTGCTTAGCTTGGGATCAGATAACCGTGTGTGAATTGTCCCAGAATATTATTATTATTATTATATTTGATTTTTTTTTTAATCAATATACAATTAACAAAATCAACCTTAAACCTTCTAAATTAAAACGTCACATATTCACATAAACCTAAACTCAACATATTAGTTTATTTTTTTTATATAAACATCCTTAATAACAAAATTTCAACCTTAAAACAACCTCAATAAAGTCTAAACTGACTTTCTAGGAGCTCCAAGCGTTAATAGCTGAACGCCTCCGCTGGGAAGCCGACACAGTGATCAAGGAGGTCGACGACGAAGGCTCACCCTAAGACCTGCCCTCCATGTACGGCTGCTTCGTGTGGTACCGACACTTCAAGTAGCCTGTACCTGGTGGTACTTAAAGTACCAGACTAACGTGGACACTTGATGAAGTATGTATTTTAAACAAATTAATTTAATTTTTCAAGTAAGCTGTTTGAGGATATTTTGAAACTTTATAGTCTGGCCGCTGAGAGAATCCTTTCCTGACACTTGTCAGTTGGTCTTGATTTGAATGGAGAAATAAAAATACTCTTATATTATTCTATGTAATCTGGCATGATGAATAGTTTTGAATGATATTATTCGTTTTTAGGACAAATAAGTGGATTATGATAGTAATTTATGTTCAGTAAATGTCTGTATGAGTGCCTGCTTATTGCATTAGAGCTACTAAACGGATCGACCGATTTTAATGCTATTTTTGTGTGAAAGCTAACATGCTTATATTCACAATTTTTATCGATAACTGCGTTTTCTAACCTACATAAATTGTGTTTTAAATATTACAAATGCTTCGTCAAGTGTTCATGTTAGAATTAAAGTAATTATGATAAAGGTACGAACTATTATTTTGTGTCGGTGTAAAGTGTTTAGTTGTTTAAAAAGTGACGGTTTGCAACCGCCATTTTGATTTTGGAATAATCCGTCTGTTATAACGACATTTCAAGAAATTTAATTTTTAATGTTTACAGACACTTTTAAAAAGCTTTAACTCCATTAAATTATGTACAGAGATTGGTTATTTTTAATACTGGAGGTAAATTAATGGAGGTAAGCTCTTTAAGGTAACTGTACTCGTAAATATTGTTTTGGTTTTGAAGGCGACTAGTCTATTATTTTTGTTTGGAATCGATATTCGATGATATTCGAAAAATTAATGTTTTTTAACTTCTAACATAAAATTCGCGTAAATCTCAGATAGCAACATATTGATATTGCAGACATTAAGTTAAAAGCTTTGACTTAAAGTTAATAAAGAGGTATAGAAAACCTATCTTATATACAGTACGCGCGTTATCATCTGAGTCGTCAGGTCATAAAAGTCAAAAAAGATAGGAATGTGCAGCGCTTCGGACCCTAGTTATCGATAAAGGGCTACCTGCGCACGTTCTAACGATGAGTCGCTAATTATTTGTACGATTCTGATTGGTCGGTTTCCTATGTAATTGCAGTGCGTTCAAATATTGTTATTTTTTTTAAATTTTGTGAACAAGTAGTAGTATATAGTATATATACAAGTTTATATACAAGATAATAAACGTTACTTATCGATAATATGTCTATAATTGTTACGACCTTCACTAGACGGCTCCACACAAGTGCAAACGAGATAGTTATAGAGAAATGATTTACCTATGGCCCTAAGACTCAGATGATAACGCGCGTACTATAGTGAATTGGCTCTTTGTATCATGCTATCTCTTTCACTTGGTGGGTGTTAAATGAAGACATATAGGCAAATAAGATCGTCTTATTGTTAAGTCGGCTTTCAGTATTTGAGAAAGAAAGTGTATTTAAAATTCTCTGGTTTTAATAAAAGGATGGTTTAGTCAAATAAGACTATGGATAATCGAGCTTGGAATAGATGTAGAAATAAAATGACGGTAGTTCGAAGTAAATGTTTGTCAAGCTTTTTGAAGTTTATAATAATTATGCATCGATATAAATTACAATGAATGTAATATCGATTAGTTGTTAAAAGCACGTTTGTCTATGGGCTAAATATGGAAAGTCTTAGTAACATTTATTAACAGTAATAAAACCATGAGAGAGAGTAGAAAAAAGTAGTTTAATAGGAGTATAGGATAACCAATGGCTTTTGTGTGTCAACACATTATTATGAAAATATGAATTAAGCTGTTTAGTAAACGAGTCGCCTTCAATACTTAATTATTTAAAGAATAATTAACATGCATAATTTTAATCACGTCACATAATTTGGAAAAATTATAGATGGAGCCACTGTTCTTTGAACTTAGAATAAATGCTCAAAAGGTCATTCAATAAACCCATAGGTAATCTATAAACAACTAAGATTTAAATCATAATTTTATGAACAGTATTGTTTTTTTTTATAGACATTAAAGTACCTACAGCCGTCCCTTTTATGTTGTATACAAAAAAAGAAGTTTAAGCGGTTTAAACACGAGTACAAATAGCAGTGGCGCCATCTACATAATAAATTCCGTCTATACTTACGTTCAATTATATGAAAGATCAATCAGATCGGAATAACATCTACCTCATGCTGTATTTCACTGTGTAATAGATAGCTATAGTGCTAAAACTATATTATATAGTATACAATGCAATGTATACCTTATGGTCATTGAAATAAGATCAAGTCTTGTACATTTTGGCTAGAGTCTAAGATGTCCTTACTACACTCTCTTAGGTCAGAAGTCAGTCAGTTATAATATTCTGTGGTACTTGTTAACTTATCAATGGAGATTGTCGAGATTGAACCAGTTAGTTAACGTCTCGACCCATGCCACTCGCTCACCTGTCATGTGAGAGAAGGATAGATAATATCTCTCTCTCGCTCAACACAGTTGTAATGGATAAAATATGTGAAATTAGGTCATAATTTTGAGGTAGGTCTGTAAGAGTAAGACCTAAGGTTACCTTACTTGCAGTGTTGATAAATGCTTGTTTTATCACTACAGCTGTCCGTTAATATTTTCAAAGTATTTAGTAGTCAAAGCTTTAGCTTTCTTAGAAAGGGAGTGAAGGCACACTGAATACATATTTAGGCAGGATTCACACATAACGAAATTCAATCTTATAGGTATCGTAATAAGGACGCAATTTAAAAAAATCTTGCTATAGTCTACACCTAATAAATAGCTGTTTAGTATGCCTTCATTTCGTAGGCCTAGTCTTCCATCTATCTATAAACTGTTAAATTTTCTTGTTAAGGGCTTTGCCTATTCTTAAGGTGCGTTTAAACAGCACGGGCTAACCTAAGCCCTGCCAGAGCCCCTACACATCAATATGGAGCTGTGTGGTTCGGCAAGTCGATTCTATGCTTCTCGGTCTGTTAAGGGTGTCAATTGCACTGTCGAAATGGATTATTCGATGTTTATCGATAGTTTTTACTACACTAATATATCGATAGTCGATTGATGCCATCGATTTAAGATTAATCAATTAGGATGGGAACACCCTTAACAGATTATAGTATGATATTTGATGATAAATACAACCGCATATGAATGTGTGTGTCATTCGTCGGTTTCAGGCAATGAAAGATAGTGTATTTGACTCGGCTAACCTCGGTATCTCATGCCGTTTAAATGCACCTTTATTCTCAGCTCCTAATATTAACGTATATGTGTCGGAGTCAATTTGTTACTTCCAACGAAATCTATAATCTTATGACATACGTCTTTGTCGGTACATTTAAATGCTTTAATTAAACTAAAACATACTCAGTCTTCGAAAAATACTGCCCTTAATTTGCACATATCATTAAAAAAGAGACAAATTAGTTATTAAAAACCATAGACCAGGAAAACAAAAAACGGTGCTTAATATAAAAAATTGTGAAACATGACAAAGGGTGCCGAAATTCAAAAAGGGAGCCGGTCACAGATATTTGTAAAATTAAGTTTACCTTATTTCTGGTCTATGGTAAATCCATACACCAAAATGAATATAAAGAATGCATAATAATAAATAAGTATTTAGTGGAAATTAATATTTTTGTCGTTAGTCTAATTTGATCGACCATCTTATTAAAAAGAGATGCAAGATCGCGCCTTTTTCTAGTTTTAAGGCATTTGTAATCAATTTACCGGATACTCAAACGTCAGTTAATTTAAAGTCATCGATAAATCACATGCCATCTCTCTCACTTTAAGGTGTAAAAAAGAGATGGATATACTTTCAAGAGCGACTTTAAATTAAGTTTCGATTAAGTGTTCGGGAGAATTAGGTAATTAACCAGCTAGATAGTTTAGTGCAGTCACGGAATAGTATCGTTAAAAGTATTATATTTCTAATACCGATATTAGCCATAACTCTTTTTTTTGTCGGTTAAACGTTAAAACCGATTTTGATTGGGTTAGTATCGGTGTTATAGAAATTAATTTAGGATGTAAGGCCGCTAATATCTTGCAAAGATTCTGCAGTTTTTTTTACTCTTAACAACTTTAACGAGCTAGATAAATGCTTTACTGGAATAAAGTAAAATAAGGAAGCGAGAATATCGCTTTGAAGTATTCAATTACCTTAAAAAAATCTCATCTTTACCTTCATCTCACCTAAGTGAGAGGAAGATAAAAAAAAAACTTATTAATCTGTAATTGTGATGTTGACGAAAGAAACATTTATGTACCTTTTAATAATAAAAAAAACATCAGGCAAAGAAAATCCTATTTTTATGTGTTCACAATATCAAAAAATTAATCTGCCACTAATATACACTGCTACTGCCAGAACTACTTACAAGCACAAAATATCAAAACTATTTGACGGGCCTGTTGGTCTAGTGGTTAGTGACCCTGACTGCTATACCGGAGGTCGTGGGTTCGATTCCCACCCAGGACAAATGTTTGTGTGATGAGCACGATCATTTGTTCTGTGTCTGGGTGTAATGTATCTATAATATGTATGTATTTAGAAATATATAAGTATGTTAACAGTTGTCTGGTTACCATAACACAAGCTCTGCTTAGCTTGGGATCAGATGACCGTGTGTGAGTTGTCCCGGAATATTATTATTATTATTATTTATAAAAACACTACAAATAAAAAAATATATAGTATAGTCCTAAAACCTAGCTTATAAATAATGTCATAATAATTATAATATACACAGGTTGCTTTAATTAACATTCTTAAATAGCTGTAAATATTTGGGCCAAGCGTAAGTGGCGCCATCTAAGACACAATAGTACTAATCTCACACAGTATTGTATAGTACAAGTTTTGTTTAGTGATAGTATGTTTTTTAGTAATTTTTAACTAAATGTTTCAGTGCCTTTAAAAGTTGTATGTTTTTGCGAGCAATAAAGGTATCACAGACAATCGTGGGTCGTGTGTTAAGGCTTTTATACTGAATGTTTGGGTTGCGTAGTCAAACGTAAAATTAAGAAATTAATTCTGTTTTTTTTTTTGCGTTATATATTAATAATGTTTGTATATTATGGTTATTTATTAAGAGTTTAATGTAAACTTGTTTTGAGCAATAATTAAAATATGGCTGATTTGCACCATATATGGAAAACTATCAAGATTAAATTGAGTAAAGTTAAAGGTCATTGGGCATAATCTGACCCGGTTTGTGAAAACTTGTGTACATAAACCAAACAAGATTTAAATTGTTAAGTTATACCCAACTTTTAATTTCATTGCGCTATTAAACATTAGTAGGTCAAAGAACAATGATGTGCAAAGGCCTTTCCCATATCCTTCCAGTTCCAGACTTCGTAACTTCAGACTATACCCACAGTAATGCAACCCATACTATCGTAAACTAGAGACATTAATCTGTCTATTTCACCTTATTTTGTTTCTGTACAGCGTGGGTATAGTTTCTATGCTAAGGTGCCCATTGACCTTTATGATGCAAGTCAACCTCTATCAATTAAACCTTTGTTGTGTTTGTATTTTAAGTATGTTACAGTGAAATAAAATTACAAAGACATTTTAAATAATACTTTATTTCGTTAGCAATAAGATTGCTTTTAGATGTTGCTTTACACAGTGTTATTATGATAATCGTAAATTTTGATATTTTTTATACAAATGTTTATTTTCTTTGCAAACTGTTACCTACTTTTTTCTATGATTATAATTTGCCTATAAGGTTTAAGACCCTAATTTATAAAAATATTACAATTATCAGGGAGGTGTCGTGGAGGAAACAAGTAAGTTTAGTCCTTATACTGTAAACGTTAAGGTTCAGTTTTGGTTAACACTTAAACTCGTTTACCTAAAGTGATTCTTAGTGTTATAAGAATAAGGTCCGAAATTGTATAGCTTGAAATTAAATTTTGAAAATAATTGTTATATTTTTAAAAGAAAAAGGTATATTTTATATAATTTCGATATTAATTTATGGTTTAACCATTAATTTGTTACTCTAATTTAAAAAACAAAATACTGATATTATTTTTATGAAAAAAATGAAAATATTTTGAGATTATGAATAAGATGTATTAATAATAAGTGTTGTGATGAATATAGAATAGATATAAAGACACGCACTCCATTATTAGTGCTAGAGCACTTGGTAATTAGATGGGAATGCAATGGCGGACAAAATAATGTAACACCTTAATTCTTAAATTCTTTTAATTAATTTTGTGATGGGGAGAAAGGAGCAAGCGGCTCAATTATATAGTCGGCCAAGTACAAAATTAAAAATTAATTTTAGAGCGATTCTTGGTCAATTTCTTAAAATGATTTTCTGTCTGCCAAATAACTATATAGTTACTGTTGCTGCTGTGTTGCCCTGTGGTTTTTACCGTATTTTTGGTCAATGAAACACCCAATAAATAAAGTAAGTGAGCTCTCAAAATGTTCAAATATCGTTCAAATAAACACTTCAACTTTATTCATTAAAATAATTTTCAAAAAGATAACCTCATTCTTTTTCCCGACAGCGCCAGAAGGATCGTTATGTTTTTGTGTCCCGTGTCTTGGATGATTATTATTCATTGCACCAATTTATAAAGTGACGAATAATTTTGTACGCCATTGCATTCTTGTAAGGCATAGTTGCACGCATTGCAGGTGATCAGTGAATCTACGCTAGCGGTACGAATATTGTGATATATTTATATTATGTTGCTAACAGCTGTTGTTATTGTTTTATCATTTGATTAAATATAGTGTGACTATGTTGGTATTTTTATTATATTACCTGCGTAAATTTGAATATACAGAAATTATTGAAAAATTGTTTTACATTAACGAAAATTTGAATATGTAATTTTATATCTTAATGTATCTAATAAATGGAATAATTTAGAAAAATAAATTATGTTGCCTATGTCAACTGAGGAAGTCAATCAATCAATTTGTCGCCATCAATATGGCTGCCCGCCCACGTCCGATAATCGGTGACCGATTTTTTTTGGGGGGAAATGAACACACTGATAACAATAGTGCAACACACACGTCCTACAAAAAGTAGGTCCGAAATAAAATCGGCGCATCCCATCTATTCTCTCTTTTGTTCCTCAAAAACCAAAGACAAACCTTCCTCTGTAAATCCACCTTTCTCTTTATATTCATGAGATTCTCTCTGTCCATGACGTGCTGCTCCATCGATAGCCACAGACAAAGTGACGAACGTATGAGTTGAGTCTACCACAAAAGCGGTCCGATTATCTGACCTACAAGAAGTCTGACGTGGGCAGGAAGCCTAACTCTTCTTCCCAGTGACAAAATAGCAATAAAATGATGATGGTCAGTATATCAAGGATAAGAAGACATTATACAAAAAAAAACATTCAATAAATTAGAAATCATTTATTTACACTTACTACAAATAAATATCGTTAACTCGATCATTTAGGGCTCATACACTTGTTCATCCATAGCGTACAAACAAATATAAAAAGCCCTTTACACAATTCATTCACTCCTAGACAGAAATCGCCAATACGCAATTGAGCAAGTGTGGTGATCAATGCTCGTGCCTTCTCTATATGGGAAGAGGCCTGTGCCCAGCAGGGGACGTTTATAGGCTGTTTTATTTATATTTATACTCCAAGACAGTGACCTTCTGTAGCCAGTGTTACCACAACCACTTCTTTTCTATTAACCGACTTCAAAAAGAGTAGGTTCACATTTATACGCTAGCTACGACAAAATATTTTTGTCATTGATATGGTATACTTCAGACATACATAAGTGGTCCTATATACATGTCGGTTCCTTTTACATTTATTTTATTTATTTATTTTACGCAAAATTAAATATTATTTTACACATTAATAAACATAACATAACATACCATCACGCCTGTATCCCCGAAGGGTTAGGCAGAGGTGTACCAATGTACACCCACAGTTCGCCGGTATGTTTAGGTCCCATGTAATAGGGGGCGAGCCTATTGCCACTAACCGGGCACAAATCCAAACTCCGACCTGATACTGAGAATTTCATAGAAAACCCAATAACACCTTGGTCCACTTGGGAATCGAACCCAAGACCTCTAGCGTTATTACACATTAATATTATCAAAATTGTTTATTCACAATTTTCAAAATTAGTGTTATTTAAAGCCTGTGTTATCTAATTGGGATTGTGATTTCAGTATCAGTGCATCGCGATCATTCGTTGACATCGGACGCGTTTGCACTGTCCGCAGAAATTATTATTTCGTGCCGAGCGCGGCGTTAGCCGCCGCGTGTTTTCACACCATGCGTTCGGAAGAACTCGTGGCGAACGAGGTCCTGGCGTTCTTGCAGTACCAGCTGGACGTCATGGATGAGGTCAGTGTGACACAGATCTGCACCTCGAACTTCAGTGAGGATGAGATACGCAGCGCAAAGAAGCTGCTGTACGAGTCGCTGCAAATGGCAGACCGAATGCCGTCCCGCAGGAGGGATGAAAAGGGAGAGAGGAGTCTTCAAGACGCCATAAGGCTGTTGAAGGAGACTGACCCAGACGACGTGCCGACTTTCGTGGCAAAGGACTTGCGCAAGCTGCCCCCTGTCACCTTCGATCATGTCGACGTCACCAGGCTGCTAAAAGACATCACTAGTATGAGGTCTAGCCTGGTCGAATTACAGTTGAAGCTGGAAGCATCGCAATCTACCATCAGTGATCTACGTACTGAAGTAGCAGACCTACGCAGCTCGGTATGTAGGTCACACGCGCATGCCAACAGCGAAAACACACGCCATGGAGAGGTCAACGCATCGCCGCTGAGCGACGAGTCAGCAAAATTACACTCATCGCCGGCCGTTGTAAATGCAAGCGATGCTAAGCCGCGCCCCGCCCTCCCCGCGTCCCCCGCCGTTGGGACGCCGACGAGTGTAAGTACGTCAACACCAAGACGTGCTTACTCAGCTGCTGTAAGGCAAGTTCCCGCTCAAGGAAAACCAAAATCTGGTTTAATCCAGATGGCCCAAAGCGTGATACATCCCACATCATGCAAAGGGGCAGATAATGCAGATGGCTTCATCAAGGTGGAAAGAAGAAAAAAGAAGAAGCCATCTAGCCGGAATCATTGCGGAACCGCATTGACGTGTCCGAATATGCTGCTGCGTCCTGCTATCCCTACGACGCAGTTGTATGTGTCGCGTCTGCATCACACCACGAAGGTCGAAGATGTCGTGGAGTACATCCGATTGAAAACCAGCTGGACTTTGAGAGTCGAGAAGCTGGAGTCGACGCATAATACGAATTTCAAATCGTTCGTAGTACGTGTCCCAACTCAGGGGATCGACAAGTTCAAGGAACAGTTCTGGCCGAAGGGTGTCGTATTCCGGCGGTTCCGCGGAAGGCTACGCGACACCACACAGCGCAACACGACGCCGTCTCTTCGTGTAAACAAATAGCCATAGTTTTATAATATATTATTGTATGTATGTTAGTCTGTAAGGTATATATAATATGGGCCTCTGTAATCTTTGTTTATCATTGTTTTATATTGCCTGAAATAAATGATGATTATTATTATTATTATTATTATTATTTACAGTTCAAAAATACATTTTAAGATAGGATGGGAAATTAGAATAGAATACAGTAGACGCTCGGTAATCCAGCGTTCGACAATGCTCAGTAATTCGGCATTTAGCTACTTAGTTGACCTGCTCTGTAATCCGGCAGTTCACATTGTCGACTACTTATTGAACGGATGGTTTGATTATTTCTCATATATAATACAAATATTCTTTACTTTGTTAACCATACAAATCCGACAGTTAAACAAAATCGGCGAATGCAAAAAAAATAACTGTGCCAGATTACCGAGCGTTACTAGGTTACTGTCGAAATTAAGACGAAAACTATAAAGATTGTCCAATCAAATTCAAAGAGGTCTTTAACTTTCATAAGTCTACTTTAGCGCCTATATTAGTCAGCGGGATGGCTTGCAGCTCAGTGCGGAGACAGAGGAACTCGCCGGCGACGCAGGTGATGCACGCGCAGGACACGCTGAGCGCCCACCACGAGAACGTCGTCGGGAACGAGCCGTTGTACAGCCAGCAAGCGATGAGATGGATGCCGTGGTATGTGCAACTGGGGACAAAGTGGAATGATTTTGTTAAAGGCTAGATCAATGTAAAATAATAATAACTTTGTATTATACATTAAGAAATTATTATTTATTATTTTTTAATTTTGAGCCTGAATAGTCCCACTGTATGGCAAAGGCCTCCCTTTCCTACTTCCACACGTTTCTGATTTCATGCTAAGAAATACTCATACAAAAACACTAGCTGTACCCGGCATGCGTTGCAATGCAATTTTTTCTACCTAGCACCTGCCTACTACCTACCTACTACCACTTAGGGGTATGAAAAATAGAAAGTAGCCAATTCTCAGACCTACTGAATATGCATATAAAATTTCATAAAAATCGGTCAAGCCGTTTCGGAGGAGTATGGTAACTAAAATTGTGACACGAGAATTTTATATATAAGATTAATTTCTTCCAGACAATCTATGCAGGGATTGTAAGGAAATTTCACTATGGCTACTAAAACTTTGTAAAACATCTGTCAAACCTCAATTCAAGTGCTGTAAATATGCCATGACATTTGACACTAAATTGGACAGCATTACAGAAACCTGGCTTCCATGTGCTAACCAAGCATATAACAAATAATTGAAATTGTGCCATGGACTCTAGTGTAGGAGTGGAACACTCAGGCAGTTTTATATTTGTATTTATACCAAACATTTTACACTTTACACACTTGACAATAGACATCATAATTATACAGGGTGTTAAGAAACCGTCCGACCAGAAAGGGTGATTTAGGGTTCACAATCACATGCCCAAATAAAATATGAAATTTGGAAAATTCATGATAGAAACAATAATTTAATAATGGATTTTGAAATGACGATTTTTTGCCCCGAAATTCCCTAAATTTGAGATTAAAACAAAAACTACTACACCAATTTCGTCGGTATTTTTGGGGGTTTTTTGTTTGGTAATTAGGTAGATCCGTGACGACGCCGACAATCTCTCTCAAATTTTGAGAAAAAAAAATTTAGGGTACTTATAATTTTTTTTTCTTTTTTTTTTCATTTTTTTTCCACATTTTTGTAGTCAGATATCGATACCTTACAACACCTGCACGGGTCGGACAGGGGTTTCTTAACACCCTGTATTAAAAAGTCTCAGGAATATTTATTTAATCTCATGGAATCTTACTAGGTTATCTCCAACATATTATAATGACATATTCTTGTTTGCTTACTAGATCACCTGAGATAAGTATGTACCAGATAAAAAATAAATATTAACTCTTATTTTCTTGGAAAAACTGTGATAAGGATGGCAGAGGGTGCAATGGAAATATTTGAAATACTGCTTGTGACCATAGAAATAAACGAGGAATAACTTAAATAAAATAGAAATAATATTTTTCAAGGAAATCTTAGCCAATTCTCAAAATACATTGCGTTTAACCCTACAGTTTTATTTTATTAGTATAAGAAATGTACCTAAACATGGTATGTATTTCCAAAGATTATTTCAGCCTGTACGAAAAAAAATTCATATAAACAATAAATAATTAGCATCTTACCTAAAATCTAAGCACAGTTTAGTTCTGCCAACTATGGTCCACAGGGTGAATGCTCCAATAATTGCATTCAGGACAAATGCAAATATGACAGACCGGCCTTCGTTATCTCGTACATGTATCTCCTGTAATTAATAATATATATAAATTATTTATTTATCCCAGTTTCTGAAATGTTGATTAACACAAAAATTTGTTAATCACCTATCAATACAAATATCATAGACCTAGCGACACCTTGAAAACGCCACTCGACCACAGAGGTCGTCGAATTACCATAAAGTTATCAGATCTGAGAGTAAAGCAGGGCAAGTAAAACTGTGGGGCACAGCTTGTTATTATAGACAATAAATTGATATTTGATAAAAAAAATATTCTGCATTAAATAATAACATAGGTACATAACATACCATCACGCCTGTTCCCGAAGGGTTAGGCAGAGGTGTACCAATGTACACCCACAGTTCGCCGGTATGTTTAGGTCCCATGTAATAGGGGGCGAGCCTATTGCCACTAACCGGGCACAAATCCAAACTCTGACCTGCTACTGAGAATTTCATAGAAAAACCCAATAACACCTTGGTCGACTTGGGAATCGAACCCAAGACCTCTAGCGTAGCAGTCGTGCTTAGCGCCACTAGGCCAACGAGGCAGTCATTAAATAATGTGATCAAATAAAATAAGTTATAATATGTTCATTTTCATCATATCAAGTCAAAGTCTGTATTAATAAATAGTTATTTACTAAACATCATCATCATCTCCCGAGCCTTCTCCCAACTATGTTGGGGTCGGCTACCAGTCTTACCGGATTCAGCTGAATACCGTATTTTACATGGAGCGACTGCCTATCTAACCTCCACAACCCATTTTACTGGGAAACACAGTATCCCATAGTAAGACTAGTTGTCAGAATTGACTTAACGACTGCCAAAGATCTGTGTATGACAGCCGGGATCAACTGTTTAACGTGCTTTTCGAAACACGGAGGGGTCTCGGTATGTTATAAATGGTCACCCATCCACGGACCAACCGCGGCGAGCGCGGCTTAACCTGTATTATCGGTCAAACGGCTTACACTTAGCCATGAGCCCCCTTATTTACTAAACATCTGTTTAAACAAATTAATAGTACCATTTTATTATTTTCCTTAGATATTCCATGACTCACATAATGGTATGCACAAGACACGTGACAAACATTGTTTTTGTTTATCAGTATTACAGATATGTTTTAAATTTGTAGCTAATAAATATAAATGATTCATTTTACTGTGACAATAATAACATATGTTTATACAAAAAATTTGTAGGGTGCGTAGAAAATAGCTTGGATGTTGCATATATTTTTCTATTGTTACATTTTTGCCTTTAATCAGTTCCATTCATATTCATAAAAAAGCATTTCCAGGCTGTATATAGTAACCCTTTACATGTGTGTTAAAAATTGACATTAGCAGCGGTGTCAAAGCAGTTGTTTCTTATTTAATTTTATCTTTGATGTGCAGTCCATCAACTATGCATTTTTGTGCCATAGTTAAACAGTCTAAAGTTGGGTTTTCTATAAAGCAAATACATTGTAGGCTAAAGGCCAAATGTGCTTCAGCGCTGCCTTTCTCATTGACTGGCCAAACATTGTAACTCAATAACTGCAACTTCTAGTTACCTTTCAGCTTATACCAACTAAACTTAAATAAATAGACAAATAATAGTCTGCATTATATGCCAGAACAATTCAATACAACTTACATGATATTCGAAGATGTGATCAAGGGTTCTGGTAGACCCCGTCATATCCTGCATGAGAGCGACTATCAGACATAATGTGCAGTACAGAACAGACTGCATAGCCACTATCTGCGACACGATCAGACACGGGTCCCATTGCGTATAGCGGAATGATCCAGTTAACTTCTTAATTTTCGACATTTTCACAACAATTTTTCACACATTAGTACTAAAACGCACAAAAATTACGTAGGAAGTAATTTATAAGGTTTCTGTATCGTGTTATTACGTTTATTTGTACACATATGGAATTATTGAAGCCTTATTTTGATGAAATTAATATCTATTTGTGTGTAATTCGATGACAGGCGGACGAAGCTCCAACGCGAATGTCATTGTCAATGTCAAATTGAAGATGATGTATTGTATTGCGTTTAGAAACGCTTAAAAAAATGTTTTTTTTTAAATAAAACAGAAAATTAGTAATACATGTATTTAATTAAGTCTTATTATTAACAATTTGTTTTAGATGTGTAATTCCCAGGGTTTATCAAACGGCTTCTGATGACACTGGTATAATATTTAGCAGAATCGCGTGGAGTGCGTGTTCGATTTGAGTCTGTAAAGTTTACTGCGTAGAGACCGAATTTCGTTCTGGAATTACAAAAATTGAGCATTAATAAAATTTAAATACCAAGTGTTCTACTGGCTGGTTTGAGGTGGCGCGGGATAAGGTTGAATGGAAGGACTTGGGGTAGGCCTTTGTCCAGCCGTGGGACAGTCTAGGTTACTAAAAAAAACTGTTCTAGTAGATAAGGCAGTGTTTACCTTATTTTTTTATGACTTACCCATATCCACTAGTCCACTCAAAGTTATCCATCAGTGTCCACGCGATGTATCCCGTTACTTTGATACCGTCTTTTATAGATAGCAGGACCTTTAAAACAACATTTATTTAGGTACTTGAAAATGCTTAGGTGTCTCCTCAGATTAAACATGTTTTGGAATAATTATTATTTTTTTAAAATAAAAATTAATTTGTTAAATTATTTACGGTAATATTTAAGTAAAATCATAATATTATTACCTGATTCAAATAACCTTTATAATAGTTTACACGATCTGTATCATTTAGTCTTTCGTCATGTGTTGGCATTCCATTCTCTGTGATAATGATCTCCTTCACATTATAAGTAGAGTTCAGATAGTGGAGCTGGCTTCGAAGACCTTCAGGATATACCTGGGAAGATAAAAACAACAGAGATGTTATGGAAACTAACTGAAAATACTTATTCCAGAACATTTTTCAGATCTTTTTAGCTAGATTTAGATGCTTTAAGGCCAAGACCAAAACAAAGCGGGGTTCAAGCGTTATCAAGAGATCAAAAAAGGTTGTTGATATTAGTCGGACTCTTGCTGTAACGAGTTTTATACTTATATCGCAAAAGTAAAAATAATATGTCTAGGTGGAGATACATAGATACAACTAACATGAGTTGTAGATGTGGGGCCACGGGCATTGCGTAATACCAGTGCTGTGATGCTACCAACATCACAGCGTTTGCTGAGCAATGTCCGGTTTGGTACAGGTGGGACGCACATTTTCCCTTGTTTTATTTTCGTTTAGTTATTGTTTTTCTATCTTTCTTTCTTTTCATCTTTATAGTTTTTTTTTTTTTTTTTATTGTTGTTTTTGTGTGTCCTGAGCCTGTATCCAATAAACTTTTTTTCTTTCTTTCTTTCTTTCTTTCTTCTATGTGGTACTAGCTGTGCCCCGCGGTTTCACCCGCGTCAATGATAATTCATACACTATGTTTATAAATTATAGCCTATGTGTTATTCCGATGTATAAGCTACATTTTTGTAAAGTTTCATTAAAATCCATTCAGTAGTTTTTGCGTGAAAGAGTAACAAACATCCAAACAAACTTTCGCATTTATAATATAAGTAAGATTACTCCCCAGACGATGGAACACCTGTTATCTTGTCCTTCATGCCCTTACACCTGCACGATGGACGATTTAATGCAAGCTACTGACAATGCAGTTGTCGTAGCAGAATTTTGGGCCGACAGTCGACCCTATATAAATAGATTGTCATCGACACGCTAAGAAGAAGATCGCAAAAGTTTCAGAAGTATTTAAAGTACAAACAAGAATCTCACGGTAAACCATTCTTCAGACGTCTTATTCCATGAAGGGTCGTTATCGAAGTAGACACCGAGTTCCCTGGAGCCCTTTTGCGGCCACTCCCCGCCCTGCTCGCCAGGCTTAGCCTTCCGAACTACCCGTGTCGTATAGTGGTTCAGCCCGTAGAAGTCATACGTACCTGAAAAAAAAAAACAAAATATACATTTCATTTCATGGTGACATACATCACCATGATACATGATGTTATGAAATGTGGGGTGCTCGTAGGTGGGGTGGTGGGGTGTAACTGAAATTGTCTTTTCAAAAGGCGTAAAGAGTACAAACACGAGCAAATATAATTATGTATACAGCTAGCGAAATTAGTGAAACATAAAAATACAAAGTGAAAAACTTTACAGGACACCTTGTATAGTCGGCTTACACAGCTCCAAAATAAGATAATTAAATAAATTATACCCAATTTTTTGCATTGATATTTTATACTAAAACTCTAATCGGACTCTTCAACCCAGAACAGTGATTTTCTACATTGATCCGTCCGTGGATTGAACCTGGACCTCAGAGCTCATCAGTGTTGTTTCCCCACAGGGAAACTATACATAGTTTCATGTTATACAGACCTCTAACCAACTCCACCTCTTCCGGAGTAAAAGGAGGTAGTCTAGGATGAGGGTAGCCTTCTTTCTTAGCGTTTCCCGCCAAAAACTTCGCTAGTTTAGTAGGCCATCCTCCCTTCTTGGAATAAATTGGGTGAGCGAATCTACCTTCCTATAAACATAAAACATAGGTGTTTTAGATACCTAAGTTATACTTTAATTTGATGAACACTTAAGTACTTCTATTCACCTATAAAAGAATTATGTCTGAATTGGACTACGCTAAAAGGTCGTTATTTATATTTAAACTTCAATACCAACTCAAAAGCATTGATACCACTTTTAACGAATTTCAATTAAAATTACCTATATGTCAAGAAAACTGAGTAGTCAAAATTCACTTACCCAATATTCCTTAGTCAAATCAGTAATTTCTTGATCTGCTGGTGTAGCTGGCACCATCCATATGAACACATTAGCTAGTGATAGTTTCCCTTAAAATATAATAATATCTTTGATTATATAATGTCTAGATGGACTGTCAAGTGCGCGCAGACCCGTCAAAAAATTACAACCAAATTTGGTTGTTAAGTATTTTCCCGCAATTAGTACAGATCGTGCCGCCTTCGTGTCACTACGTTTTACGCGCTCTAAGGAATAACCACATAACAGCGATAAAATGACAGTATGTGCTTTTAAAGTGTGCCGGAATTATAAAGGAAGGCTAAAAAATACCAAACACATCACCTATCACGTAGACAAGACACCAAGAAACTTCATATTTATTTTAGTTTTTTTTATGATTACCAAATTACGCCATATTTTATCAGTGTTGCCAGTTTCTGTTTCTTATTCTCCCATTTTGGAGGGTAATTTTTTTGGTTTATCATTACGTTTATAAAATTTCGTTGATGTACTTCGAACGATCGCCTGTAATTAAAACTCATTCCTAATTAACGAGATGTGATCTTTCATTTCAAATTTCAAAATCCTAACTGCTCAAAATATTGTACTAACTTAGTTGATTTAATACTCCATTCAAACACACAAATCTATTTTTTTTTAATTATTTAAAAAAGTAACTACTTAATAAAAATACACTTAAACTGAATAATACCACATAAGTACATAAAACTAAAATATTTTTTATTATTATAAATTAGTCTTTATTTAATGTGATTTATGGGAGAATTTGTAATAGCTGGTAACACACACTTGAAATTGTTGTCTTGTTTTTTTTTCATGATTGTAGGGCGACGCTCCATCTAGACATTATATAATCAAAGAATAATATATGCAAATAAATAAATCATAAAAAGCACTTGGTCGACGATATAGTAAAGGTTTCCTTTCAAATCTCGATAAGACTGGCACAGGAGCGATGAAGTATTTAATTTTATAGACATCTGAACGAATTTATTTTCCAAATAATAAGACAGCAGGTATTAAAGATAGGTTGATAAAGTCTCACAATTCCTTACTAATATTATAAATCCTTACTAATCCTTACTAATATTATAAATGCGAAAGTTTGTTTGGATGTATGGATGTGTGTTACTCTTTCACGCAAAAACTACTGAATGGATTTTAATGAAACTTTATAATAATGTAGCTTATACACCGGAATAACACATAGGCTATCTATATATATAAAAGAAAGTCGTGTTAGTTACACTATTTATAACTAAAGAACGGCTGGACCGATATGGCTGAAAATTGGTGGGGAGGTAGCTTAGAGCCAGGAGACGGACATAGGATACTTTTGTACATTTAAAAAAAAATAAAAGAAAAAAAGAGAAAAGGTAGGTAGTAGGTAGGTAGGTAGTAGGTAGGTAGTATGTAGGTAGTAGGTACTAGGTAGGTAGGTAGGTAGGTAGTAGGTAGGTAGGTAGGTAGTAGGTAGGTAGTAGGTAGCAGTGTTGTTATGGATATCCATATCCGTAACCGAAACTATCAGATATCCGAAATAAAAAAATATCCGTAACCGAAACTATCGGATAATCCGAAATAATTTAATATCCATAACCGTAACCGAAACCGATATTATATTTTACCAATATCCATATCCGTATCCGGATCCGAAATTATATATCCATAACATCCCTGGTAGGTAGGTAGGTAGAAAAAATTGCATTGCAACGCATGCCGGGTACAGCTAGTAATTTTTGACGGGCCTGTTGGTCTAGTGGTTAGTGACCCTGACTGCTATACCGGAGGTCGTGGGTTCGATTCCCACCCAGGACAAATCTTTGTGTGATAAGCACGATCATTTGTTCTGTGTCTGGGTGTGATATATCTATAATATGTATGTATTTAGAAATATATAAGTATGTTTATCAGTTGTCTGGTTACCAGAACACAAGCTCTGCTTAGCTTGGGATCAGATAACCGTGTATGAGTTGTCCCGGAATATTATTATTATTATTATAATTTATAAAGATAGTGTGTGAATTTTCATTCACGCGGGTAAAACCGCGGGGCACAGCTAGTATGTATATAATTGTGACGTGATGGTAATATAATGACTATGTATTTCATGTCTGCATGTGTTTAATAAGAAAGATAACATAAAAATGAGTACTTTACCATTATACTTAGATTTATACCGCTTTTCATACAGCCTATAAACCTTAGCGTGGGCAAGCAAAACGTTCTTATTACACGAATACCGTCCAATTTTATCGCTGTAGAGAAAAGGGGCAGATTTCCCACTGTATCCTAAGTCGCAAATCCCGAACGGCTCGTTTATAGTTATCCAGTATTTCACAAATTTGGCAAAAAGTGAGAATACCACTTCGGCGTAGTCGGTAAACCAGTCTGCGATGAGGGGGTTAGCCCAGCCACCTGAAATTAACAACATACTATATATAATTAGTTAATGTGGACAATATCACATACTGAACGGAACTGCCTCGTTGGCCTAGTGGTGCTAAGCGCGACTGCTACGCTAGAGGTCTTGGGTTCGATTCCCAAGTCGACCAAGGTGTTATTGGGTTTTTCTATGAAATTCTCAGTAGCAGGTCGGAGTTTGGATTTGTGCCCGGTTAGTGGCAATAGGCTCGCCCCCTATTACATGGGACCTAAAACATCCCGGCGAACTGTGGGTGTACATTGGTACACCTCTGCCTAAGCCTTCGGGGATACAGGCGTGATGGTATGTATGTTATGTATGTTATATCACATACCTAAACTTCTGAACCAAAAGTAATTAGTTAAAGCACTAGTGTTATGGAATCAAAGTCAACAAAGATACAACAAATACCCAGACCAGAGACAATACCTATATAACAAAATAATATAATTAAACCTGGGACAACACACGGTCATCTAAATCCAAACTAAGCAGAGCTAGTACTATGGGAACCAGACGACTGATAAACATACTATAGTATACATAAATTACATCCAGACACATTACTCTGTGTCTGGATGTAATTTATATACATAGAGTACAATGCAGAAAGGTATAAAATTTCGAAATTGACCCTTCCGGGTATCGAACCCAAGACCTAAGAGCTGGCTTTTCAACCCGGCAAGTTTGCAGCAGCAAGTGTTATGAGGAAAATTACATAAAAAACATTGACATTCACGTCAATTACATAAGATTTTAGCAGTGTCGTTATAGTGATAGAACTTATCACTTTATCAGTTTTATTTGGAAGCTGTTATTCATATCTCGAGTGGCATCCATATGTCCATGCCGTATTTAGATATATGTGGCGACAAATAGATAATTCAATTTCTATTCTTAACTTGTTTTCTATTATTATCATATATATTTAAACAATGTACAAATCATTGTAACATTTTTATTTTTAAAAGAGTAACCTATGGAGTTTCTTGCCGGCTCTTCTCTATAGGAAGGACCCTTTGGAACCGAGTCAGTAGTAGGTATATAACGTAACGTTCTTAGACGTCTTTTTTGGTTTATGAGAAAACAAAAACTTTTTGATTTTTATTTTATCCTTTTTGCCGACCTCCGTGGTCGAGTGGCGTACGCACCGGTTTCAAGGTGTCGCTAGCTCTGAGGTCCCGGGTTCGATCCCCGGACGGGTCAATGCAGAAACCAACTTTTCTACATTGTCCCGGGTCTGGGTGTTTGTGGTACCTTCGTTGTTTCTGAATTCCATAAAACAAGTGCTTCAGCTACTTACTTTGGGTTCAGAGCAATGTATGTGATGTTGTCCGCATTTATTATTATTTTAAACTGACATGACTGCACGGATAGCCGAGTATTATAGGTCACCACGTTTACCACTGTGCCCGAAGCGCTGCGGGTTCGATCCCCGCATGGGACATACTCGTACATTGTGAAAAAACACTTACCTAACTCCTGCAAAGGCTGTGGTAAGTCGAAATGGTAGAGAGTGACAAAAGGCTCAATCCCCTTCTTCAGTAGACCGTCTATCAGGTTGTTGTAGTAGTTCTTGCCTTCCTCACTGATGTGGTCGGGGAAACCAGTCGGCAGCAGGCGAGGCCAGGATATGGAGAACCTGTGAGTTAGAAAATCATGGTATCAAAAAGCTTGGTAATTGTACACCTTAATAAAGTTATTTAACATCCTCGGTGACATTGAAATCCTATTACTTACATAATTTTCTACCATTTCACATTTCATTATTGAACCTATATATATCTTTTTTACAGATATGCAAAATAAAAATTAAAAAAAATTAAGCGGATCAGAGAGCACTAAAAGTCAGTCAACGATTTTGCCAGTTACCTTAATAATTTTAAACATAAAGAAAATAATAATCGTAACAGCTGTTTTAGTAAGCATGAAATATAAATTAGTCTTTACTGCATTCGCAATTTATGTACTAAACATTTTAACAAACACGAGATTTAAGAAAAGCAAAGGTTTGCATACACATAAGGTTCAAATTGCGCTACAACTTCAAGTCTCTTTCAACTGTTGGGCCTGTTGGTCTAGTGGTTAGTGGCCCTGACTGCTATTCCGGAGGTTGTGGGTTCGATTCCCACCCAAGACAAATGTTCGTGTGATGAGCACGATCATTAAAATTTGTACTGTGTCTGGGTGTAATTTATCTTTAATATGTATGTATTTAGAAATATATAAGTATATTTATCAGTTGTCTGGTTACCATAACACAAGCTCTGCTTAGCTTGGGATCAGATAACCGAGTGTGAGGAGTCCCGAAAAAAAAAAAAAAAACTGAGCCAGTCAGTCTAACATAAACTTTATTTATATTACGCATAAAGTTGCTGTTTGTTTAAGGGTCTTTAAATAGTACCTGTACATATCCAGGCCCAGCTCCTCACACATCTGGATGTCTCGTCTCCACAGGTGGTAGGAGTCGCACGCCACGTCGCCATTACTCCTGTCTTTGACCAGACTTGCATTGCCGTGGAGGGACTTGTCCCATATACTTAAACCTTTGTCTGGAATATATCCAACTCTATTTAGTTAAATCAAACTTTTTTAGAGTTCCGTACCCAGAGGGTAAAACGGGACCCTATTACTAAGACTTCGCTGTCTGAATTTTCACAAATTATGTATTTCTGTTTCTGCTATAACAACAATAGTAAAAACAACAAAAAGCCTAGTCCATGGTACGGAACCATTCGTGCGCGAGTCCGACTCGCACTTGGCCGGTTTTTCTAAAGAGAAATTGTGTGAGGTAAATAAAGTATTTGAAGAACTGTGGATACCTGCCTACTTGAATATTAAACGGGTTAAAAATCGGCACAAAGATAAATAATATTTAATTACACAAAAATGAAATAAGGAACTAACTATAATTATTTTGGTAAACCAGTTCTGAGGTAGGATACCGAGGACAATTTTCAAGACGTCACAAATTACTTTATATTTTTTTTATTAGATAGTTATAAAAAAAGGAATTTTAAGGTCTTTATTTGCGTCCTTAGTTGATTATAACATGTCTTCAAGATAATTTGACTTGAATTTTGTGATTTATAAAAGTAAAAAAGAAAGGAGTGAATGCTGAAATAAAGAGAGCAGAGTTGAATGGGCGCCGGCCCCAAATAATTGGGAACAGGGCAGAGAGATGATGATGATGATTTACAAAAGTTATTCTCTTCTCTTCTATGGCTGGTCAGTTAAATAAATAAAGATACTCTCACCGCTGACATTCCAGGCCCCTTCGACCTGGTAGCTGGAAGACGCTGCTCCGAACTTGAAGCACGACGGGAATTGGAGCTGTTCTGCACCCCGACAGCCGGCCCACAGGACGCTGGTGATTTCATATGAATGATGAATATTAAATAATTATAATTACATACTTACCTACATATAAAAATAAGTTATTCTCAGTAACCCCCGGTTTCTGTAAGGCTGATCAACATAAACATTATTTAATCCTCTATCAATCTCATGTTATTGGTATTTTGGTCGAAAAACCACAGTCGTGACCAAATGATTTGACCACAAATCTATACCTACTTATAATAAATCTGTAGAGAGGTCAATTCTGTACATGAAATTATTTTTCAAAATAACTATCAGGGGGTGATTAGTGATCTATACTGATGCCAAAAATGCAATCAGTAAAATTTTTGTCTGTCTGTCTGTCTGTATGTTCCTTATAGAAACAAAAACTACTCGACGGATTTTAACGAAACTTGGTACAATTATTTTTCATACTCCTGGGCAGGTTATAGTATACTTTTCATCACGCTACAATCAATAGTAATAAGTTCGTCATTCATTGATAAGTTTCGTCATCCACGCGAACGAAGTCGCTGGAACAGCTAGTTATTACTATAATTTTTCCTGAATTCCTTACGAAGATTTATTTTACGTTATTTATAAAGTACTACGTCCATACAAACAAATAAAGTACAATCTTGTTAATTTACAATACCTACCAATTATTTTTATTTACAGTTCACAATTTAAATTGATTTAACCGTTTAGAAACCGGGTTAGTGTATGTGTGTCCGATTTGACAGTACACGGGTACTTAAGAACATATTATTATAATATTACTAGCTGTACCCGGCATGCGTTGCAATGCAATTTTTTCTACCTTGCACCTGTCTACTACCTACCTACTACCACTTAGGGGTATGAAAAATAGATAGTAGCCGATTCTCAGACCTACTGAATATGCATATAAAATTTCATAAAAATCGGTCTAGCCGTTTCGGAGGAGTATGGTAACTAACATTGTGACACGAGAATTGTATATATAAGATTGTGTGAAAATATGATTTACCTGAACACAAGCACACTGCCAACACTCATGTTAGCGACTAGATTACTTTTAATAAGTACACAAAAACATTAAAATGCATAGGTAACAGCTGTTTATTCAATTATTGTTAAAGTGTAAATAAAGAAGAGTGCACATTGAAATAATAATGTTAATTGCAAGCATTAATAAATGAATGACTCGTTGGTCTAGAGGTGGACATCCCGAGTCGGGCCAAAAATACTTTTTTTTTCTGGTACGAAATACTAAAGCTCGGTTTCAGATGACAGTGTGTACAATACACACTGTCATCTGAAACCGTTGTACACCCCCGTGCCTCAAAAAACATGTAGGTAAAGCCGTTGGAGCCAACTGTCATAATATTAATAATAAATAATAAATGCGGACAACATCACATACATTGCTCTGAACCCAAAGTAAGTAGCTGTAAAGCACTTGTGTTATGGAATTCAGAAACAACGAAGGTACCACAAACACCCAGACCCGAGACAATGTAGAAAAGTGAGTTTCTACATTGACCCGTCCGGGGCTCGAACCCGGCACCTCAGAGCTGTCGACCACGGAGGTCGTTGTCAATATTGGAAGATAATAGTTAAATTGGTAGTTTGTTTACCAGTAAAATAAATTATGATTGTGTAGGTCCAATAGGCAGTCGCTACTTAAACAGGCTAATTCAGAAAATGCCTACATAGACCTTTTCTTTTCAAAATTTTTGTATTTTCCATCAGTTTCACATTTCTCTTTTTATTAATTAGTTTCACACCTCTTTTTGTAACAAGACTTTATTTATGAAAAATACCTTAACTGACTTTGTTATAGTTGAAAAACAATAGTGTTCTTTGTAGTCAGTAACAACATTGACTCTTATTTGTTGCTGTCTAGGTACCTACGTAAACATCTACACACTGCAGGCGTGCATACGTAATAAGTTAACGTGTGTGCTCTTTATAATAAAAGTCACTTGCGACTTTGGCGCGTAAAATTGTAGACCTGATGAAGGCACCCGAAGGTATGCCTATTTTGACGACCTCCGTGGTCGAGAACACATTTACTAAGTAGTCTGGTTTTTCATCTGATCAAAAGACAAACTCCAATGGAGTATTTAAAAAAAAACCGACTGACCTGACACCTACAACCTACTCCTTGTACTGTAGTTCCTACATACCTTGTTATACAGTATTTAATTCTGACAATAGTACTGCTTATGCTAAAGTATATTTAGCTTAACGTTTTTTATTAGTTTTTACCTCTAATCTTCTCGTCATTAGGACAAATCATAAAATACTTAATCTAGCAATTCTTATCTTATAGAGCAAATTCCACACGTGATCAATTCATGTTGTATGTTCGTTTTAGGATGTTTAACTATGTAATAAATGCAGTTTCTTTTTTTAGGAATACTTGAAGAATACCTGTAAAGTAGGTTAAGATAACTGCAAGTTATCTAAAAACGGCAGCTTGTCTGTTTGGAAAGATAAAGCGCTAGATATGACATTGTGAAACTGCGCTACTAAAGTCATATTACAGTTTTTTAAAGACAAAATAGAGGGGTGGTTATAAAACTGTCCGGCTGTTACACTGCTCCTAAAAGAATGGACAGATTTTTTTATTTATTTTTTGAATTGAGCCTTTTATGTGTCCCACAGCTGGGCAAAGGTCTCCCCTAATTCGTAAATGGACCGATTATGAGGCAGTTTTTTTTTGGATGCTGATGTTATCAGGAGACTTCTTATTATAATTTATAAAGATCTGTTGTCGCAAAAAAGAGGATGGTAAGCCTAATTAAATAAATATTAAATAGTTGCTAATCAAATTAATTTCCCTATTTCTATGGGAAGTAAACCACAAACATAAATAAATTAACCACGTAAGTATGTCGAGTTACTCAGCTTTAAGTAAAGTTGCAAGTCCAGTACAGGAAATTAGGTCATGATAAATTAGTATTATAATTATTACTACTAGCCAGTGATTAAATGTGTTTAATCATTTTCTGTCCTGTACCTTTCGATCGAATAAGGGTGTGTATATAATTCACAGGCCATTTATCGGCTTACTTGTAAATTAGAGTCGTTTGATCACTTAGTGTAATAAGTGAGGATAGAGCGCGCGCATCGCTAGTGGCCCGTTGTGCCGGTCGTAGACAAATTGTTGGCTGTTAGTTCAGTCAATAAATCACCCAAAAGGGGTTGTAGAGTGCGTGAGCAAGGCCCTAAGCAATTACTTCAGAAAATTGTTCAGGGTGCTTAGAGAGTTAACATACTAAAAGTCCCGACATCTAGGGGGTGAGGCGGAGTGGGGGGAGGGGGTTAAAGTTCCCATTTTTCAGTTTTTCGCTAATATCTTTTAAACGGTGCGTCATGGAGATAAGAAGTCTTCTACGCAATGAAAGCTTATAAAATTATGTACAACTTTTATCTCACACACTTTTTCACATTCCTACCTATTTTCGAACTACACGTTCCGGAAAAGTGAAAATTGCAAAAAAAACTACTTGAATTGAACACTACCTCTTGTATACTACTTCCTTCACGTTATTTGGGGATAAAAAGTATCTTATATCTTAAATCAACTCCTACTATATCAATTTACTAAATTTTATCCAAATCTGTACAGCCGTTGGGATATCAAAACTTTTATCTACACTTGTCTTATACACTTTTTCCAAATTTTCCCCAGTGTTCGAGTATTAGTGTGATGTGACAAGCATTACCGAATATTAAATACTAGCTGTACCCGCGACGTTGTTCGCTTATATAATTCATCTTTATGCATAAATATTTTGACTGTTATATAAAAGGCCACCAACATGAACTGCCTACTGAGAGAAACATGAACTGAACTGAACTTTCCGTATGGCACAAATAAATCGAATTCAGGGTGTTCTTTTTAAATATTTAAAAATTTATAAAACACATTTTCAAAACTCCAACACATTGTTTTGCTGGATTCATGTTCCTATGTAGTCGTATTCGTTATATATGTTACTGTAAAAGCTTGAACTAAGGTAAACCTTAAGATTTACGCGTAAGTCCTAGCATTTACCGACATGAGTTGGTAAAAGTAAGTATTTCTGAAGATAGGACGATTTTTTTGGACTCTTACCATTCGAATTTAGTAAATGCTACATTTTACCGCTGTCAGCTGGTAAATGTTGGTTTTAGGTATAACACAATGAGTAGTCAACTGGTTATTAAACGCCTAGCAACGTTGACGTCATCATCTATAAGTAGAACGTAATTGTTAATAAAGACTAATTTTGAATAACATATGTCGTCGCTCGCTTCGCTCGCTCTGTTCCAAGGTCACAATATCTAACCTTTTTTTTTTTTTTTTTTTTTTTTCGGGGGGAAATCCTCATGGACTTCCTCCGCCTGGGGAGAGGCGGAGGGGCGTGCCGGACTCTTACCGGCTAAAACCCCCCGGTGTCTCCTCCTCGCACGTGCGCGTGGGGCCGCGGGAATCCGGATTCTTCCGCAGCCCCACACTGGTGCCGGCCCGGTCTGTCCGGGCCTCAGCTCCTGCACGGGGTAGTGAGGTGTACAACTACCCCGTGCACCGCCTCAGGGGCGCGCGCCGACACCCGCGCGCGCCTCCGCCTCGGGTCCATCGAATAGGGGGCGGGGACTTCCCCAAGTCCCTCGCCCCTGGACCCATTCATGGGGGGCGGAGAAGGGCGTTGTCCGCCCTTCCCCTGCGCCCGGTGCGTCTTCTGCGGCCGGGGAAGGGAGTCGAGATCTCCCTCTCCCGTTCCGCAGTCTCCTTCTGCGACATCACGTCCTCGCAGAAGGACACCACCGCGTCCCACGACTCTGCGCTACCGACCATACTCCGCACTACGGCCGGCAGCGACAGGTCGCCTCCTACTTCATTTGCGAGGACACGGCGCTGCTCCTCCCAAGCTACACACTCAGCGAGCGTGTGTTGCGCCGTGTCCTCCCCGCACTGGACGCAGTGGTGGCACCGAGCGTCCGGCTCCCTGTCTATGCGACACAGGTACTTGCCGAAGCATCCATGCCCCGACAGCACCTGCGTCACCCTGAACGACAGGGAGCCGTGCCTTCTCCCGAGCCAGTCGTCGAGTACTGGCCGGATCGCCTCGACGGTAGCGAGGCCGGCGGCAGGGCGCAGAACAATATCTAACCTAACCTAACCTATTGATCTCTGTCACAAAGTCGAACCTAACCAAGCAATGGCTTTCTGGGCATATGTCGGTTTTATACTAAGTCGAGGGTTTGATTTGCACTCGACAAATAGGTTCGGCTTTGTGACTTTGTAGGTTAAGTTTGACGATTATGCTGACATATTTTGAAGTGTTTTTTTTTTGTTACAATTTTGTTTCTTATGCCATAGTTCTCATTAATACAGTAGTCCCCAGTAAGACTGCAGGGCGCGAGATTTTGGTTCAAAACTCCGAAATTCGAAATTCCATATTAAGAAATACTGAACTACGCATTATAATTGAGAGGGGATGTCAGATAGGCAGTGGCTTCATGTTAATAAGGAATACACCTGAGACCCATGAGACTGAAAGAGGAGGTAGTTACAAAAAGTTGACGTATGTATTGAGAGGCGCAGGGGCAGAGTGACCAAAACTGTGTTTAAAATTATTTCTATCTGTTGAGAAAAATAAGTAATAGATGACCAAGGACAATCTCATTTTACCCTTATCAAAGACGGAGGCTATATCCCTTACAATAAAGTCACTTTATTCTGCCCAGCATAAGGTGAGGGTCTCAAATACCGTACGTATATATTTTAAAATGTAGAGAATTCGATAGAAAGTTTATTTTACTTAAGGTTTTGAGCCAACCTTTCGGTAATTGGATACAAAAACTTTATGAAATTTAAACAAATAAACAAAAAATCTTGCACGCATCAAAACGTACATGAGTAGCCAGCTACCTTATAATGAGTATTTAAGAGTTCGCACACACTAAAGATTGTGTTTTAAAAAGATTTTGGGTAAAAACAATAAGAAAAAACAAATACAAAAAAATCTTGTCCATGGAATACTATGGGCGACCAACAGAAAACATTACACATTACGTTGGAAAAATAATTTAAAAAGTGGATTAAAGTTTTTAACCATCTTTAAAGTTATCAATGAGGAATCTTAAGTTGTCAAGTGAGAAGTAACTGAGCGTTAATGTCCTGGCCATAGATATAAATCTATTATAAATTTACAGTATAAGATATGCTTGATCAGCAATGAGCAACTTACCTATGGGAAAATAGTGAATACAAACACAAAATAATTGTAACAAAATGCTAAAAATGGCATCCCTTTTTTAGCATTTTGTTACAATTATTTTGTTAGTTAAACAAAAAAAGGGTTAGCTCTACTGAGATTTGAACTTGAGTAACAAAACATTCAAACTTATATAAGAAAATGGACGCAAAAAAATACACAAACATTGACAACTGGATTTGAACATGCAGCAGTAACATTAAAATCTATTCGTTCAACCACCAATCTGTTTACTACGACAGCTAGTTTTCCAAAAAGTATGTGTAGTTCAATCAAAATGAAGTTCGCTATGGCTATCTGAGTGCCATGGTTACCCCTTGTTTATATGTCAATAATACCAATTTACGTGTGCAGATGAAAAAGTGATTTTGGAAATTTAAAACTCACCCCTCATCAGCTAAATCTAATAGCATGCTTAAACATAAGTAGCTAACAACCGTCTACGATTTTCCGAAAACATTCTCTCAATTTTTTACTGCTATCAATTCAGTAGTTCATAATTGATACCGTAACATGAAATCTGACCCCCCGCAAAAGAATGTTGTAATATTATATGGATAGAAGAAAATGCACAACTCCATCTATGAATTTTAAAATCAACTATTAACCTCGCCAACATGATCAAATTTAAATTATTTATATCCAAAAAGGACTTACACATGTAATTCGACTTGATGTTTTTGACTTGAATCTCATAGATGGCGCTGCTTTAAAAATGTCTTGATACTACCTATATTCATTTAATTATGTTTATCGGCCTAAGTTACTTATATTGCGTGATTTTATAGTATAAAGCTTGCTTATAACATGGTCAACATAACAGCAACATTTAAATATGCGTCGTTAGATTACACGTTGTTACAGAATGCGTTAAAAAAATAAAGGTTCACTGCTCGTTCCCCGTAAGTGATAGCGTGATAATATGTAGCCTATATGTTGACCCGACTTCTAAATAATATTCGTGCCAAATTTGAAGTAAATCCATGCAGTACTTTTTGAGATTATCCCGGACATACATACAGACAAACAGACAAACAGACAAACAGACAAAAATTCTAAAAACTATATTTTTGGCTTCGGTATCGATTGTAGATTATACCCCAAGTATTCTTTTAAAAAAATATTCAATGTACAGTTTTGACTTTCCTATCATTTTATTATATGTATAGATAGATGAGCTAGTATATAAATTAGGTATTTTATTGATAACATAAGCTGAGAGTACCTCCAAGCGGTGAAGGCGGTAACAGTTTGAGATCTCGTTTTCTACCAGTGGTAATGGAGCAGAAGCGGGTCGTCACTTTTCATTCCATATTTCCTGTCGTAGAAAACGAGATCTCACTGGCTAAAACTCCCATAATCATCCATGCCTTGGTGTTATGTTATTGTTGTCGTTTATGATTCAACCTCTTTGGCATAGTAGCCTACCCGGTAACGCAGGGGAGCAGCCAGAACAGTTCTTTGCTTTGTAATCGTCATTAGTTACGCAATTGGATTATCCATTTTAACTGAATGTACTATTCTTCTTCTGCTCAAAAGCGTTCTGGTTTCTTCTTTTACATTATGTGCGCATAATAAACAATTAGTCATGAAGTCGAATTGGGGAGCTGAAGACCTGAGCTGAGACGGGCCTGCCTCTTCTTGACATGTAGATGCAACACTTACATATTTTTAATTGTATCGGCTCGTGTGTAGTTTTTACGACAATTAGTGTGAATTAAAACGGATGTCAAGGCGCGGAAAATTTGGTGCTTATCATCGTTCCGATCTTTACTAGCTTTGATAAGGCCGAGTATTCCTTTTTGTTTCTTTAACGATGCCTTTAACGATGTCCTTATCACACACAGGACACTTATTATTATTAGCACTCATGATGGATAATCCAATTGCGTAACTAATGACGATTACAAAGCAAAGAACTGTTCTGGCAGCTCCCCTGCGTTACCGGGTAGGCTACTATGCCAAAGAGGTTGAATCATAAAGGACAACAATAACATAACCCCAAGGCATGGATGATTATAGGAGTTTTAGCCAGTGAGATCTCGTTTTCTACGACAGAAAATATGGAATTAAAAGTTACGACCCGCTTCTGCTCCATTACCACTGGTAGAAAACGAGATCTCAAACTGTTACCGCCTTCACCGCTTGGAGGTACTCCCAGCTTATGTTATCAATAAAATACCTAATTTATATACTAGCTCATATTTAATATTCGGTAATGCTTGTCACATCACACTAATACTCGAACACTGGTGAAAATTTGGAAAAAGTGTATAAGACAAGTGTAGATAAAAGTTTTGATATCCCAACGGCTGTACAGATTTGGATAAAATTTAGTAAATTGATATAGTAGGAGTTGATTTAAGATATAAGATACTTTTTATCCCCAAATAACGTGAAGGAAGTAGTATACAAGAGGTAGTGTTCAATTCAAGTAGTTTTTTTTGCAATTTTCACTTTTCCGGAACGTGTAGTTCGAAAATAGGTAGGAATGTGAAAAAGTGTAAAAGATAAAAGTTGTACATAATTTTATAAGCTTTCATTGCGTAGAAGACTTCTTATCTCCATGATGCACCGTTTAAAAGATATTAGCGAAAAACTGAAAAATGGGAACTTTAACCCCCTCCCCCCACTCCGCCTCACCCCCTAGATGTCGGGACTTTTAGTATGTTAACTCTCTAAGCACCCTGAACAATTTTCTGAAGTAATTGCTTAGGGCCTAACTCACGCACTCTACAATGTCTTTGTTGGATGGACTATGTATGTTCTACGTTCATTTATTTCTTGTAATGATAGACGCTTATGAAAATATCAATGCTTCAAATGTTATTTGATTAATAAAATGCATATTATGTTTTAAGGTGTATTAAAAAAACCGTGCGGTGTTTTGACAGTAATTTGAAGTCGCCTTGAAGACGACGACTTGTTCATAATGGCGATCAGTGTTCATACTCTGCTACCTGCACTCTATAGTTTACTTATTTATACTCTGAGGTATTGCACCGTTCCTTTTCTTCTATGACAGCAGTCCTGCTTTAGGAGATTATAACGCAAGCACAGCTACAAACATTAATTGTAACACGTTTACATAAAAAGCGACTTTATTGTAAACGAGTTACATAACACATACCATAACATACCATCACGCCTGTATTTCCGAAGGGTTAGGCAGAGGTGTACCAATGTACACCCACAGTTCGCCGGTATGTTTAGGTCCCATGTAATAAGGGGCGAGCCTATTGCCACTAACCGGGCACAAATCCAAACTCCGACCTGCTACTGAGAATTTCATAGAAAAACCCAATAACGCCTTGGTCGACTTGGGAATCGAACCCAAGACCTTTAGCGTAGCAGTCGCGCTTAGCACCACTAGGCCAACGAGGCAGTAAACGAGTTAAGGTTGATTATATAAAGATTGATAATTGCTGAGGTTTTATTTAAAACGTTAGAGATTAATTCAGTCGCAAAGATGTCTTATGTCGGCCTGGTTGTGTTCAGGTAGGTTTTATTGTCATACGCATCACGCAATGTAATAATAGTGTTTTAATTGTCTAGTGAATAATTAGTCTTCGTCTTTTATGGTTAGAATGTTTAACCCATTGTTAGAATGTTTTCCTGGTATGATGTAAAATTTCAAATACATATTTTAAAACAAAGTTTCGGACTGTCAGTCTGAACACATAAACTCAAAAACTACCAAACGGATTTTCATATGGTTTTCACCATTGTATACAGTGAACCCAGAGGAAGGTTTGTTTGTATAATTCGTTAAAAGTTTTTCCTAATTCGAGAAGTTGGTGCGGGTCGGTGCGGGGTACCTAGTTGGACATCATTTGTTTGGCGCTAGAGTTAAAAAGAAAGTTACACAATCAATTTAAAAATACTTCATTAATCAGTGGAAGTTAATTAGGGTAGATCGGTTTCACAGATTATAAAACTGTAATAATGTTCCTATCCAGTCGTTCTGCGAGGGTTGGTCCGAGGTGGCTCGAGAAAGAGAGATGTGGAAGGATTTGGGGGAGGCCTTTGCCCAGCAGTGGGACAACGTGGGCTAATTAAAAAAAAAAAAAAAATGTTCCTATCAATGTGGTACATACAGTTTTAAAATCATAAAATGACTGATCTACTCGTCTAGTGGCTAGAAAACCTGACTGCTAAATCGGATGTCCTGAGTTTGATTCCCACTTAGGACAAATCTTTGTGTCACGAGCATGATTATTTGTTTTGGCTCTTTGAGAAGCCTATCTATAATTATGTATGAAAGTATTTATAAAATAAAAAAGTATGTTTATCAGTTGTCTGGCAGTGTGTCAGTTGTCCCAAGACATTGAAAAAAATCAAGTCAAAAATCATTCATTACCCCAAAAACCAAAATTAAATATTATATTTCGTTTTTTAAATTCGCATGTCTAAAGCACGTAAAGCTATGTGTCCTCTCTTCGGTCATGTGTAGAGGTCTTCACATTTGCCTACGCGAGTGAATGATCCTTTTTAATTTCTTTCTTTCTAAAAAGCCTAATTATACGGTATTGTATTTTAAGGGACCTTCCCTACCTCTCATTCAGAGATTAAGTAGCTATTTTTTGGTGAAAAAAATTACTTCAATCCACGTGCAGGGCATGATGTCGGACTTGCACCGACCAAAAACACCCCGGTCCTGTCCTCGCCCTTGCTGGAGCCGCGATATCGCTAAGCATTCTCAGCGCAGCTCCAGCTAGCCTCGATCTTTGAAGGAACCCTTTTAGAGGGGTGTGCACTTTACCCCTCTAGATTATTTACCCACCTAATTAATAAATAAAACTTAACAACTAACGACTGCAATCTTACGAAAGATAAACGTTTAAGAGGAAAGGGGAGCGGACATTTTTGTTTTTGTAAAAAGTATTGCTGTCGCTCTAATTCCCCCCGCCCTCTAATTCGTGCGATAAGGACAACTGCAGCTCAGACCGAAAAACTGACGAAAAATCGAGGTTTGGCTCTCGTCTATTTTCTCCCCCAATTCTTAACCAATTTTAAAGATATTTCATATACTGCATGAGAAAAGAATAATCTGTGCCTCTATTTTTTCCTTTTTTCGATTATTGTTGTCAAATTCGAAAAAAACGCGTCTGAAAACTGCGGTCAAAATAAGCACTTTTTAGAAGTTTCTAGTTCCTTTAAATAAAAATTATCTTAAAAATGGAAAAAATAGGGGCATAGATCTAGTTCATATTTATATTACTGCAAAAAATCATAGCCCTAAGTTCAGAAACCAGTGAGAAAACAGACGAGAGCGTTTGTATGGAAAAATGGCCGCTCCCCTTTCCTCTTATTCTTGTAATCATTTCAGTAATCCACTATCACTGTAAAGTTTGTGTATGCGTTTCTGGTTATATTAAGAGTTAAAATTCAGTATCTTTTACTGCTAATGACTGCAATTTATGAAAGATAAAAGTAAAATCTTGTAGCTATTTTCGTAATTTCATTATCATCATCCACAGCCCTGGTCCTCCCACTGCCGGGCAAAGGCCTCTCTTTTCTCGTGCCATTCTCTTCAGTCCATTGCCAGCCTCATCCAGACTCAACCCAATTCTTTTTCTGTCATAATTAACTAAATAATTATAGTAGTTCATGAGTTTCTATGCGCGAAAATTCAGGATTTTGTAAAAGGTAGTTGTTTAGTTTGAGTTTATAGGAAACTAGCTGTGCCCCGCGGTTTCACCCGCGTGAATACCTAGGTCCCGTTCCCGGTTTCTTTGTATTATTAGGGGTGTAGATGAATCCATCAAATCACTATCGTGACAAAAGTCAGGATTACTTAATTTGGTGGTTGAGTATTCTTCAATTTCCTAATTTTCAGCGCAATTTTGCAAACTTTTTCTTTAATAAGAACCTTCTCCTGACAATAACAAACACAACAAAAAAAGAATTGGCCAAATTGGTCCAGGCGTTATTGAGTTATGCGCTTACCAACACATTTAGCGATTCATTTTTATATATATAGATAGATTAATTTTAAAGACCTTCAAAACAATTTTTACTTATCATCAGTTGAATTATTTACCTACCATTAAATGCGCACTAATTTGAATCTGTCTTCGTTTGTTTTTATGACACCTACTTACCTACTTACTTCACTAAATTTATTTTTATTTCACAGCAGACAGATTTAAGGCTGGCTGTAACCATTTATATTGTTAGCTATGTAATTTTATATTATGTAAAGATATTACAATTACTCATAAATTATGCTTTATAATGTCATCTTAATTAAATTTATTTGAGAAACTATAAATGTCAAATTAAAAGATTTGTTCTTATTATTATTATTGTTAAAAACACTTGTAAGTTATTACTGTGCTAGTAAGCGGGTTTAATACAATTATTTTAACAGAGGTTTAGCACCCAAGGGCGGATCCAGCTTTGGTGCCAGGGGGTGGTCACATAGTCGTGGTAAAGTCTCAAGAAGCAAGGGCGTACCCAGCTTTTGACCTAGGAGGATTTTTTTATGCTATTTAACCCGACGCAAAATATTTTTTCAACTTTTGTTCTCAAAGGTCTCAAAAATTGTAGAGTATTACGTAGTAGAGTCAATAAACCCTTAAAACAGGCAACTTTTCTAAATTCTCAGAAACATTTCTTTTATTTGGTTCATATTTTAATACCTACTATTTAAAATCAGAAATCTCCCGAATACAAGAAATTTTTAGTTTCGTAAAATATTTTATTTATATTAAAAGGTTTACTCGAAAGTCATTTGCCATTCGTGGAGATGTCTTCCTTCAACCTGATTTTTCATGGGTTTTATTTCCCGTAAAACCACCAACATTTCTTCTGACTTTTGTACCTTTTTAAATAGTTAATGAAACAAAGATGTTTCTGGTGTAAAAGACTTACCTACTTATTTTTTTATAAATCCCTGTTTTCCTTCTTGTCTAATAGAACAATAATTAGAAAATGTATAATCTTTCTTGACTTTTATGCAGTTTTCTGGAAGCAATTTTGAATTTTATGAATAGGATTCAGATAACTAAAAGTACTTCATATGGAAACACCAAAAACAAAAAAGTAGGACTAGACTGCACAAAACAAAATTGTTACTAAACCTCTAAAAAATACGTTAATTAATGTAACGGTTAATTCTGTTTAAAACGAAATGTTCATTACAGAGTTATTTTATAATTTTATTATCTATACTTATAATAAATCTGTAGAAGTGAAAATTCTGTACATTGAAAATATCAAAAAAATTAATGGCGGGGGGTGTTACTAGACCGACAACGAACCCAAAAGTGTGAAAAAAAAAATTTTGTCTGTCTGTCTCTCTGTTTGTTCAGGTATCACGCCAAAACTACCGGTTCGATTACGATGAAACTTGGTATAATTATTCTTTATTATCCTGGGCACCACACTGGGTAGTTTTTATCCCGGAAAAGTATAAACAATAAAAAATAAACTTAATTTTGCGGTTAAAAACTCATTGATAAGTTTCGTCATCCACGCAAACGAAGTCGCAGGCACAGCTAGTTTATAATATACTGGTCGAAAAATCTCAGAAACGATTAACAATATAGCCTATTTTATAAAATAATTTGTTTATTTCTACCAACCCTAACACCTCTCCAGGAATGGCAATATTATCAAAAATTTATTTAAAAATAAAGAAATTTGTTTCTCCCATTATGATTAATAACAGTATTAAAAAAAATTAAGTAAAAGAAATATCATTAAAATCGGTGCTGTTTCTGACATTTTACAGGTGAAATGCTTCATTGACTCCACTAACTACAAAAATCTATTATTAGACTACTTGTATCGATATATTATTAAGTAGACTTGATAGTGCTTTGACCAGGTCCATGCCTGTATGTGGCAATCTAAAATATAGCTTAGTAGGCGCGTAAGACTCGAATTGCGTTGCTCTCTGCGATCGGCTCAAAAGAGCCAAACCGCGAACCGTCACTCTCTCGGCTTACACGAGAGCCCCATAAAGCACTATTCCTCATGAAAACCCGGCGACAGCATGCTCCCGGGCCCCGGTCCTCCCAAGTTAGGTAGCAACCGGCTGTTAACAAATAAGCCTATAGCTAATTTCCTTTTAATCATAATGTTGGCCGCGCAGCGCGATTTTTGTCTATATAATTACATAACTTGATGTTGTATTTGGGATTTTTACTGTTGAGCTCCAGCTGCTCTCCTTTTTGCCCCCTATAGACGTATGTAGATAACGTTTAACAAATTTAATTAGTGGTCCACCTAGTTCCTGGACCTAGTCCAGGGGGGTGGTCATGACCCCGTGACCACCCCCCTGGATCCGCGCCTGTTAGCACCTATAGGTATTAGTCCTACTGGAGGAAATCAAAATATGGTACAACCTATATTGTACCTACCACAAATTTTAACAAATAAATTTATCTCTTATCTCTAACCTATATACCTATATAACAGTTAAGAACGGTCGTAGCGAAGGTCGTAAGTGTAAGTTCCTTGAATGGGTGACCTTTTGTAAATATACCAAAATACCTCCGTATTTCCGAAAAAATGTCTGGTCTTTTATACGTTGAATATTGGCAGTCGTTAAGTCATTACAAGACAACCAGTTTTGCCAAGGGATACTGTGTTACCCAGTAAAGTGAGTTGTGGAAGCCAGAATGCAGTCATCCATGAGAAATACAGTATTCAGCTGAACCCAGTGAGACTAGAAGCCGACCCCAATATAACTTGACAAAAAGCCATGGAGAAGATACGTTATTGATTAAAGTTAGGATTATTATCCACATTTATGTCCCAAGGATCCTGTTGGCCTTTACTGATTAAAGTTAATACAATTATTCATGATTTTATTTCCAGTGTCCTTGTCATCGGTTGTCGCGGCTCAGACCAGCTGAAGTTCCCGGCGTCCTTCAAATTCGGAGCCGCCTCCGCCAGCTATCAGGTGGAAGGAGCCTGGAACATCAGCGGTAAGAAGGATTTGTCTTGTTGTTTATTGGCCACTACTTCATTTTAAACATTGATTCCCGTGTAACCTAATAAAATGGGTCGTGGAGGTCACATAGATAGTCGCTACATGTAAAATACAGTAGATATTCAGCTGAATTTGGTGAGACTAGAGGCCAATGCCAACATAGCTTTGCAAACGCTAAACAGAAAAAGAAGAGTTTATTACAAATACCTAGAGTAATTACTTATGGATCATGCTTGTTTCTTTGTTTCACATTGTAATCATTGACAAACCCAAGCTTTTCTTTAGGCTTTCGGAAAACAGCACGCTTTTTGGTCTGTTTACTATATACCTAGAAGAGATGAGATGAAAGCTCGACCACCCGTAGCTATCAACTACAACTTTGTGGCTGGTACCCTGACATGTCCGCAGTGTGCGCGGACTTTTACGCACAAAATTGGGTACTCCAGCCACATGAGAGCACACGCACGCCAATAGAGTTAAAGTGGTAGCCGTTACCGAAATCGGTGTGGAAGATTATTATTATTATTATTACCTAGAAGGAAAACCTTATCTTTTTATAACCTTCCTTCTTTTACTTATTTCCTTGCAGACAAAGGGGAGAATACCTGGGACTATTTACTCCACAAACGTCCGGAACTGATTGCCGACCGAGGCAATGGCGACGTGGCGTGCGACTCCTACCACCTGTGGAGACGAGATATTCAGATGTGCGAGGAATTGGGACTGGATATGTACAGGTATGATCTTGATGAGACTTAATTAAAGCCATCGTGAGCAGAATTTATTTGAGCAAGGCATGTTAGAGTGCCTTTACACAAAGTCTTTGACTCAAGCAGTAAGCAAGTGACCAACGTACACGGATTGCATGAGCTGTCGACCGTTTTTGCGCCTCATGTGCGCCTCTCGAGTGATTGCTTTTCGAGCTTCTCCACGCAGTCCGTGTGTGTGCGGCTTTGGAGATTGAAACATGCAAAAGAAGACTTTTGTTGACTTAGGAACTAAGATTCCGTTTATAGAAGAACACTCTTGTCTCCACCTCGCATGCGTAATTCTGTCCTATAAGTTCTGCTATATCAACAAAAGTATATAATAATATGTAACTTAAGCTTGACACTTTGCATTGTTTCCAGAATTTCCATAGCCTGGACGCGTCTGCTGCCGACTGGATACCCTAACATCATCAGTGAGGATGGCAAGAACTACTACAACAACCTGATAGACGGTCTACTGGAGAAGGGGATAGAACCAATTGTGACGATATACCACTTTGATCTGCCGCAGTCTCTACAAGACTTGGGTGAGGTACTTAGCTAAAAAGGCTTTCTGTTTAAATTTATGTCAATATGTGTATTAATCCAGGATCTTTTCTATTTATGAGATAGGTACTTAGCGGTTTTTAGTCAGTTAAGAATATAAATGGAGCAAGGCTTGACAATAATATGTAGTACCTTCGTTGTTTCTGAATTCCATAACAAAAGTGCTTTAGCTACTTACTTTGGTTTCAGAGCAATGTATGTGATGTTGTCCATATTTATTTATTTATTTATTTAATACTCCTATTCATAAATTATAAACAAAGGGCAATAAAAATGCTTACTGATATTTATGTTATTTTTAGTACGTATATACTATAATTATCAGATAAATGGTAGTCGGAGAACAGGGGCCCGAGTCTGCTATTTACACTCCGCAACAGTGCCGTGCCGGTTCCGGCGCGACTCGTGCGCGTTCGGGCGGCCCGAACCTGCCCGAGTGCACCCGAAAGGGCCCGAGCGCCGCCGGACGATGCAACTGTGAGCGCACTGTTGCGGAGTGTAAATAGCAGACTCGGGCCCCAGGACATCAATTATAAAGCTCTTACAGTTTTAAAATTTGCTTTTGTATGGCACATTTTGGATGCGAATATAGTTTTTTTTTCTGCTCGACCCATGGTATACTGTACTTGTATACATCTCATCTCTAAGATCTAAATTGTATATACCTACCTAGTAGTAGCCTTTACCTTCCATCAGGTCAATCGCTTACTCATGTATCTGCTAATCAAAAACCATTATCTTTCCAGGAGGCTGGGCCAACCCCCTCGCCGCCGACTGGTTCACAGACTACGCAGAGGTAGTGTTCTCTCTATTCGCCGACCGCATCACCTACTGGGTAACCATCAACGAGCCATTCATACAATGCGAAGCTGGCTACACGCTCAAACTCATGCCGTATTACGATGATCCAGATATTGGACGGTAATTGTGCAATAAGAATGTACTGATCGCCCATGCTCAGGCGTACAGATTGTATGAGGAACGGTATAAGAGTAAATATAATGGTGAGTTTTCAGTTCTGTTGATAAATTGTAACGGTTTATGATATGGTGCATTTAAATATAAGCTAACTAAATCTGGTGAAGCCGAGAGTTTTCTCTGTTTAGGTCAGATAATGCAAGCTTAATTATAATCACTTATTGACTGGAATTGATTCTTGATTGAGATGAAATTTTGCATACTCATAGTTATGTAGAAGTTACGAAGAAGTAAATATAAGCTTTTCTTTTTAGGAAAAATCTCGTTAGCCACCCTGTTCTTTTGGTTTGAGCCAGTTTCACCAGAAGATCGAGAAATCACTGATTTAATGATTGAATTTTGGGTATGTGTTGTTTTGAAACAGTCTATTATTTCAGCTTTAACCTGTAGCTATAAAGTCCAACTATATATATATATATAGGATAGAATAATTTCTGACGATAAGTTGTTTTAAAAATCTGACATTAAGTAGAATAAAAAGACTCGATGCCGATGAAAACTTAGCTAGGAAAATGTCTAAAGCAGCTGTACAGACTCACAGATATCATAACATAATTTCATAGTCGACAAATGATTTAGCAACCACTTCTTCTTCTCCCTGCCCAGTATGTCTATTCTGTAAATAATCTCGGTATCGAGCTTCACCTGAGTGACAATAAAGCTCACTTCAAAAGTGAACCCAATTGGCCTTGATTTAGAATTCAAATTCGAGAATACGTATTTGACATCTCACCGCGGATTCCGCTGTCGAGACATGAAAATAATGTTACAGAATAGCACTACTGTTCCCAATTATAGTTATTTAGGATCGGCATAATATTTACTTTCCTTCCATTCATCTCTACTACTCCTCAGCTCAGTATTCCATAGATTTTTGATTATCAACAAAATTATTGACTTTTATCCCATTTGTGTTGAAGCTAGGGCGATATGCGCATCCTGTGTTCTCAAAGGAGGGGGGATGGCCAAAGAAACTGGAGAAGCATTTAGCAGACAAAGCAAAGAAAGAAGGCTACTCTCACCCCAGACTGCCGCCATTCACCCCTGAAGAAATAGAGCTGGTTAGAGGTAGATATTGTAGTTGCTTTTGTTAATTCTGAAGGAGTTACAAATTATTGCAAAATGTTTGGTCTAACGAGTGTATTATTGGTATAAGTTAGGGAACACCTTTTCCCAGCGGTGGGAAAGTTATTGAAAAAATAAAAAAATAAGCACGTTTTTTATCATTTGCATTTGCATTGCATTCGCAGTCCATCTTTTTTTTTCTATTCTCCAACTAATTTATACTGAGTTTGATCAAGGTTTATAGCTTAATTAGTCTCCAAGTAAAACATACCAACAGGTAAATTCTTTAACTAATAAAATCAAAAAACTTAAGCGAATGATAATTTATAATCCAAGAATATTTATGTACAGGTACATACGACTACTTCGGCTTAAACCACTACACGACGCGTCTGATCCGACCGACACAGCCCGGGGAATCGCCAGGTCGCTGGCCATTCACGGGCAGCATGGAGATGGACGTCAGGATGGTCAGCGACGCCTCCTGGGTCATGACTAGCGACTGGTTTGGGGTAAGAACTATCTGAAATACTTGTCTTAAAGAAAAGGGTTTAAACAAGACTGGACCGAAAGCTCCAAAAATCCGGTTAATTTTTAATGCCTTAAAATAAGGTTCAGAAGGACTCAAACCTAAGCATTTCTACAATGAAGATGTTATTTAAAACCCTTTGGTTAAAATAACTTGAGAATTATGTGCTGAAAACTCTAGTCCCTTCAGAAAAGGCCTTTCAGAAAGTGCAAACCGACATAGTATTGATACAAATTTTTCAGTAACAATATTTTAGGGTTTACATTAGATAGGTAAGGGATAAAAAAATCAATTTCCTATGGAGAAGAGCCGGCAAGAAACTTCATATGAGATACAATTTTGGTTTTCAGTAAAATAAATATTATTTTAAATCAGGCTGCTGAAATATTATATTATAACTAGCTGTACCCGGCATGCGTTGCAATGCAAATTTTTCTACCTAGCACCTGCCTACTACCTACCTACTACCACTTTGGGGTATGAAAAATAGATAGTAGCCGATTCTTAGACCTACTGAATATGCATATAAAATTTCATAAAAATCGGTCAAGCCGTTTCGGAGGAGTATGGTAACTAACATTGTGACACGAGAATTTTATATATAAGATTATATGTATTGCAAAACAGATAGTCCCCGGAGGTCTTCGGAAGCAGTTGAACTTTCTGAACACAACATATGATCTGAAGGAGCTTATCATCACGGAGAATGGCATCCCCTTAGTCACTGGTCTGGAGGACACTCTTAGAGTGGAGTACTATAGGACTTACTTGGAACAGGTAAATTATATCCGGCGGAGAGGTTTTTTTTTTCCTCCTAAATGAGGTAGACTGTGTTTCTAAACATCGCAATGAATTTTGTTACTTCCATCACTTACAGTAAGAGCTTTAGAAGAAGGATTTGGTATATAACACTTAGAAATTGTTTGAAAATAACTGAAATATGACTGCAAATGGTATTTGCGCACGAGAGACATAATTATATATGTCCCAAATAATATTATGTTAATAGTTAAATAAATGAAGTTTGTTTTATTTAGATCTTGCTGGCTATTCATGATGGAGTACCCATAACAGGGTATACCGCGTGGACTTTGATGGATAACTTCGAATGGATGTCGGGATACAGGTACGTAATAATACTTTATTTTTTTAAATGGACTGATGGAAAGAAATGGTTCGTATTTAACTTTTAGATAAGGGACCTTAAAAGCACAAGTAGTTTATTGATAATTGCATAAAAACAGGGCGTAACTTTCATACCCCTTTTTCAACGCAATTTTTTTATTAACATACATGCCATGTATGTGTACGTGGTAACCCATAAGATATAGGTACTTCAAAAACATTAATAATACGAATAATATTTTTTTTTATTCTTTTGGATATTTCTAGTAGTATTTAACTACTTGTCTTTCATGTTAGACTTATAAAAAGATACTACTGACTTTTATATAATTTCATTCCAGTGTCCAGTTCGGTCTATACGCCGTGAACTTCTCGGACCCGCTGCGCACGCGCACACCTCGAGCATCGGCCAAGTACTACGCTGAAGTCACCAGGACCCGACTGGTTTACCCACATAACACTACCAAATTAAATTATATTTAGTATTAAATTAAAAAACTGATGTTTTTATTGCAACATACTTCGTGATTTACGTTTCTTCTCCTCACTCAATTTCTGATGAAGTTTACTTTTATTTTCCTATAAATTACATACATACATAATAATATAGTCACGCCTCTTTCCCTAGTAGGGGTAGGCAGAGACCACTTCTTTCCACTTGCTACGATCCTTATTATTATTATTATTATTATTATTTCCTTCATACATGCTGTTCGGTTTACCTGACTCTTGACCTGGCCTTTTTTCATTCACACTCGCCTTATACATACCTTTCTTAATTTTTGTCTCAACATCCATCATCTGACATACTTCATCCACCTTACCATCCATTCCTCCTCTTACATTTAACGTAGCGAAGCGGCTCTCCGTGGGTCACTTTTCGCCCCCGCGAGAAACGAGACGTGATGGGTGGCGAACCACATCGCCGCCATTTGGGATAATTAAATTATTTTTATGATTGTCTATTGCGTTTCTGCGGGATATAAATTAGCAATTAGAATTATCTCGGGCACATAAGTAATTTTACTTGCTGGCCAGTTAAATAAATGAGGTCAGAAAATGGCTTGTTTCATGTCAAATCTGTACATTTAGTTAAGTCTAATGACACTAAAAGACTGTATCATAGTTTGAAAACATGATCGGTAAAGCATTATGTCACAAATCACATGAAAACAGATCATGCAGATTATAAAGATAGGCGGGTGAATGAATCCGTGATTGTAGTCAGATTGTCTGATTGTCACTTCCCGTGCCCAGGCGTGAAAATATCAACATTGAAAGCGTAAAAATATAATATAAGATAGTCCGAGTGCACGAAATCTTTTTAAAGAACTGTCAAAACGTTTGGTAGACTCTACTCGTGATCAGAGAGCTGGTTTGTTCCTTGCACAGAGAATCGGCATAGCCATGCAACGTGGCAATGCTGCCAGCCTTCTGGGCACGTTTCCCGCCATTGACAAGGATGAGTTTTTTGACGCGTGTTAGTTTTATTTATTTATATAAGATTTAATTTTAGTCTTTGTTTGTTCTTGTATTGGATTTAAGTATTGAATTGTAAATAAAAATACAATATAAAATGCTATAGAGACCAAAAAAAAAAAATAAGATAGTGGAGGTTCTCGATTTGCCTTTACAAGGTTATATAAAAGATTCTAAAAACAGTCAAATAAAATCTAACATTGACACTACTAGCCAAAGGTTGTTTACAGGATTAGTAATCATACAATAATTAAAATTGTGGACAACATTCAAGAATCAGAGACAACGAAGGAAACACAAACGCAAACTCCAGATACAGCGTATAATCCGGGTCTCGAACCCGACGCCTCAGAGCCGGCGACACCTTGAAAACCAGTGTATATTCCACTCGACCACCGATGTCATGAAGATTATTCTTATAATAGTCTTATTAATAGAAAAGAGTTAGTTTCAGGGGTAAAAAAGGATAAACTGAAAAAAAAAACAGAAATAAGAACTGGCCAGATACATCTGGTTAGCATATCCGTACTTTCAGTCATGAAAGAGTACATGACTAAAATATAACTGCCCTTTAATCATTCAGCCAATCATAGTCCACTGCTGGACATAGGCATCTCCCAATTTGCGCCACAACACCCGGTCCTCCGCCCTCCGCATCCAGTCCCCTCCAGCGACCTTTTTCAGGTCGTCAGTCCACCTGGCGGGAGGGGGCGTCCTACCTCACGCTTAAACTGCCCTTCTGCCAACTAACTGGCACTGCTAACTGCCGATAAACTATAAATCATCTAGGTATGTACGGATACAACAGTCTTTTTTTTTAAAGCCCTTTTCCCTCTGTATATTTTTTTCATCAAACTGCTTATCCCATGCAGGAATCGCACGCGCAGTGCCATATTGGGCGATGACATATACCAATCGACTATCATACATTATCCCACTTAAGATTAAAGTCCTCAACAAGCGTAACTACTTGTTACGCCTAAATGCTCCTACTGACCATACTTTTACAGCCTGGATTTAAAAAATAAACTTCTTTTGAGATATCGAAAAGCGACATCTGTGGCCAGTTTGAGGTACTAATCTTAATCTATATAATAGTAACAGATATGTATCGCATCCCAAAATATCAGTAGTTGAGAAGATGGTGATAACGTATTTGCTTGTGTTTTGGTAAGTTTTATGTAATATTTATCGGAAACTAATCTGTGTGTATTAATATAATGGTAGGTATATTCCGCCTCATTTCCCCTCGGACGCAATTCACCCAGGTGATATCACCCAGGTGAAATGATTTGACTGTTTTGTGTACCTATTTTGTTTACCTTGGAACTGTATCACCCAGGTGAACAAACGCGACTTTTTATTTTATTTAAGTGGACTTCTATCACCTGCATACAAAAAAGCAAAAAGTAAACTAAATGAATACAAAATAATATTTTCATTTTATTGATTTTACTAATACTAAAAAGGTCAAGTCCAATTCAACCAGTTGGCTTCAAGTGATCACGTTCATAGGCAGTCGTGAAGCTCGCCCTTATAGTTTCAAACCTTTTGTTTTTTTTTTAATGTTTGTTACGTGAAGTCCCCAGCTGGTATGGGCATGTAATGAGGAGGGATGAAAGGCATGTGAATAAGAGAGTGATGCATTTGAATGTGGATGGCTGGAGAGGAAGAGGAAGGCCGAAAAAAAGGTGGCTTGATTGCGTGAGAGGTAATATGAATGAAAAAGCAGTGAATGAGAGTATGACAGCTAATAGAGTGGAATGGAAGGAAAAAACATGGTGCGCCGACCCCAATTAATTTGGGATAAGGGCAGGAAGAAGAAGACGTGAAGTCCCCAGCTACAAAAGATGATTAATTTCGAAGGTTATTTTTTATCGATTGGGTTTACTTTAGAGGTGATATACCTAAGTTTCACTGAAGTAGTTTTTTTTTACATTTATGTTAATTACACATTAAGTTATTTATTATTACATGTTACAATTTGAACAAAGTGTGGACACATGTATGCATATCATCTGCCTAGCCTTTTCCCGTACAATATTAGTTATATATATAGAAATAGATGGCGAGACTTTAATGATTTATCTCCCACAGATTGGTCATTAATATTCATTATATTTTAACTGATGTCGTTACATATTGTTTGAATGTTATTTACGTAAGTTTAAATAATGAAGGAAGGAAATGTGATATACATATACATACACAGTATAATACAGGGTGTCCCGTAAGTAGTGGACCAACGGAGTGTGGGGGATAGAGGAAACTATTATAAAGAAAAAACACTTAAGTTTATTGTCCTAGGTCCTGTCATTTTGAAGCTATGATTTTTTTAAGCATTACGGTGAAATTGTCTTAATGTGAACAGTGTAAAATTAAAAAAAAAAAAAATTGTTTCTTTTTTATGTTTGTCTAAAGTAATTAAGAATATATAGGTATATTTAATTAAAATGGCTTTTGGCAAATGCATAAACAAAAAAAAAGAAAATAATGACTTACACCTTTTTTAAAGTGGTTTAAGCCATTTAAAATGAGTTCTAAATATAATATCACAAGACAAGTTTCAAGTAATTCTGTGTATCTTTTCCTGTTGATAAACTGTCCATAATTTTGTTGGTTATTTTGACGTGACACTATCTTATCAGATCTTGATTTGGCAGACTGGATTATTTATCTTATATTCCAGCTTCCTGTAATCTTATAAATTACTGAGATGATACTCCGATATTTTATCTCCATTGAATAAACTTGTATAACCCAGTGAAACTGGCTGTGTGAAGGTCAGATAGATAGTCGCTCAGGTAATATATGGTATACAGCTGAACCTGTCACATAAGATGGGGTCACATAAGATGGAAAAAGGTTAGAAGAAAATTACCTAAGTTTTTCACTGCTGGACATAGCCTTTACTACCTTTTAGACGACCTCCGTGGTCGAGTGGCGTACCCACCGGTTTCAAGGTGTCGCTAGCTCTGAGGTCCCGGGTTCGATCCCCCGACGGGTCAATGTAGAAACCAACTTTTCTACATTGTCCCGGGTCTGGGTGTTTGTGGTACCTTCGTTGTTTCTGAATTCTATAACACAAGTGCTTCAGCTACTTACTTTGGGTTCAGAGCAATGTATGTGATGTTGTCCGCATTTATTTATTAATTTTTATTTTCTAAACTAGCTGTGCCTGCGACTACGTTCGCGTGAATGACGAAACTTATCAATGAGTTTTTAACCGCAAAATTAGGTTTGTTTTAATACTATTTCGGGATAAAAACTACTCAGTGTGGTGCCCAGGATAATAAAGAATAATTATACCAAGTTTCATCGTAAACGAACCGGTAGTTTTTGCGTGATACCTGAACAAACAGACAGACAGACAGACAAAAAATTTTTTTTTCACTCTTTTGGGTTCGTTGTCGGTCTAGTAACACCCCCGCTATTTATTTTTTTGATATTTTCAATGTACAGAATTTTCACTTCTACAGATTTATTATAAGTATAGATTTTCTTTAAGACTGAGTCCCAAATATAGATAAAAACATCTCTCTTTCTGCCTTTAATTAATTTGACCCAAAATAATGCTTGAATGAACCACAATTGATACACAATAACTATAAATATTATTTTATAAACACTATGTTTTCTATCGTAATGTTTCATTTCATTTCGATGATTTGGTCCCATCCGAGGTTTGCGAACTAGACATCTCCACGAATACTTTTTTGCTAATTTTACGATCATATAAGTTTCCGGGATTCATCTATATTCTAACAGTATGTCTATTCTGTAAATAATTTCGGTATCGAGCTTCACCTGAGTGACAATAAAGCACTTCAAAAGTGAACCCAATTGGCCTTGATTTAGAATTCAAATTCGATAATACGTATTTGACATCTCACCACGGATTCCGCTGTTGAGACATGAAAATAATGTTACAGAATAGCACTACAGGTATTAATTATAATTAACAGGTATTTATGGAAATAAATCCTCTTTCTTCCCAGCTTGGCAGCAACTGCCTGCAGCTGTCAGGAGTTCCAGTTCCCTGAAGGGTTCCTGTTCGGAGCAGCTTCCGCGAGCTACCAGATCGAAGGAGGCTGGGATGCACATGGTAACACCTTCATCTATTGTTATATACCTACATTGACAAATAAACGATTTGAATTTGAAAAAAATTCAGATCCTGGATGGACTAGCTTCAGGATATTCTGATCTGATCGTTTTTAATACGCACACATACTTAAATGTGTGATGTAGCATTAGATAGACCTATTTATTTCAAAAAATTACTAATTAATAATATTGTCTTGCTTACGAATAAGTTTATAATTAACTGTTACATATTTTTTCTTGTCATTATGTGGTAAACATAATGTAAAAAAAATTAAAAATTAAAAAACACGCCTGCCATGTAAAAAAATTTAAAAACAAGTCAAATATTTGCAGTCGGGGTCGGTTACTTGGAACAATTCATTACAGGTCCCCCGACTGTTTTTTAATTTTTAATTATAATTTTTTTATTTAATACCTTTTAGTGAACAGCAAAAAAGCATGACACAACACAAAAAAAAAATTCGTTCGGAACCCTTTGCAGGCGATTTCGACTCACACTTGACCATTTTTTAATGTCCACATAGCCTATGTCACTCGGGATAACTCAAAGCTTCTAATGATACCACAAACATTGAAATTAGTCAAGCCTTTTAGAAGTTATGGTGGAATAAAGAAACTCACAAACATACATACATATATACATACCTACATACATGAACCCTGAAAACATAACACTCCTTTTTGGGCAGTCGTGTAAAAAGCAAGAAATGTTAACAAATTCTAATTTATCCACTGATCCAGCTTCATTACGCTTCTTTATTTATCTTTTTTGTCAAAAAGTGAATAATTTGTCATGTTTCCAGATAAAGGCGAGAGCACATGGGACCGGCTGGTGCACACACGGCCAGAGATGATCGATGATGGCTCAACCGGCGACGTCGCCTCCGACTCCTACAACCAGTGGAGACGAGACATCGAGATGGCTGAGGAGCTAGGCCTTAGCTTGTACAGGTATATAGTAAGAAAGGATATTATAAGCGCGAGAGCACATGTACCGGAGATGATCAACGACGGCTCGACTGGCGACGTCGCCTGCGACTCCTACAACCAGTGGAGGAGGGACATCGAGATGGTTGAGGAGCTGGGGCTCAGCTTGTACAGGTAAATAGTTAGGAACTATATTATAAAGGCGAGGGCAAATGTCACCGGAGATGATCGATGACATTTCGACCGGCGACGACGCCTGCTACTCCTATAACCAGTGGAGACGAGACATTGAGATGGTTGAGGAGCTGGGCCTTAGGTTGTACAGGTAAATATGAAAGGATTTTTACTATGCGTACTCCAACGATAGTATTTCATAGTTCTTGTGCGCCAAATTTAAAATACTGAAAAGAGAAGTATAGGTGCTGAAATACAGTTAAGATTTTGGAAAATTTCAAGATCATACATTTTAATTTATGTATTTTATTATCATTGTGGTTGCATACTGTCTTGTCGTAGTAAATGCTCAAAAATCCGATACGCACATTGTTTGACTACTAAAAATGCTCTTTACTCAAGTCAGAATTCAGTTACAAAAGCTCTTGAAAAGTACATAAAAATGCGGAATAAACAGGAGTGATTCGGATACCTCTAAGTGCCCTTCTACCTCTTAACACTCGATATTCTATACTTTCTAGGGCATCCTATATACGAAGGTTATTTACCTATTTTTCTTCTTCCAGGTTCTCCATATCCTGGCCTCGTCTACTCCCGACTGGTTTCTCTAACGTGATCAGTGAGGATGGCAAGAACTACTACAACAACCTGATAGACGGTCTACTGGAGAAGAGGATTCAGCCTCTTGTCACCATCTACCACTTTGATCTACCACAACCTTTGCAGGATTTAGGTATGCTTATAAAAATCTTAAAAAGCACATTTACCTTAAGGGTTTTTTCAATGTCAGACAAGACTAACATGAGGTATGAATAGAAATTATCAGATAGTAATACTCTTAAAAAATGTAATTGATATACGTAGCAAACTTTGCTCCATTTCACCAGCTTAAAAGTTACTGTGTACAAATAACGGACCAAATATCCTCATCAAAAAGTTTCCCTCGTGGCCTGGATACGTTCGTTTGGTGTTAACGGACCTCCTCGCTAAATCTGAACAAAACAAATAAAACATTACTTAATTCAACTCCTTTTTTGCACTTGCAATTTTACGTCGAAAAATTATTTGAGCTTTCCGAAGATCTAAAAATATTTTTTAAATCTTAACCCTTTACACTCCAGGTGGCTGGGCCAACCCCCTAATCGTCGACTGGTACGTCGACTACGCACGAATCGTGTTCTCTCTCTACGCCGACAGGGTCAAGTACTGGCTAACTCTCAACGAGCCCTTCGGCATCTGTGATGCTGGGTACAGCCTGCACCACGCCCCTTATCTCAACGACACGAATATCGGAAGGTTCGTGTGTAACAAGAATACGATGCTGGCCCATGCTAAGGCTTGGAGGCTGTACGATGAGGAGTATAAGCCTTTGTATCATGGTAAGATGTTCTACTAGATGTTTGTTTTATTTTTTATAGGTATGAATTACTGCAAGTTACGTGTCTTACATGAAGTTAGTATTGTTTTTTCCGCATCTGATCTGTTTATGGTATAAAGTTGTGCAATTTTTTTTTAAGTAGATAGTGAAATTGTTTAACATCATTTTTTAATTGTTTTAATAATGCGCATTGTTTAATAACGACAACAAACATGTATATCCAAATTTCTTGAATACGTTTTTTAAAGAAACAAACATTACCCAAATTAACTTTGTTTCTAGAATAAATCAGGGATGTTATGAATATTTAATTTCGGATCCGGAAATGGATATGGATATTGGTAAAATATAATATCGGTTTCGGTTACGGTTATGGATATTAAATTATTTCGGATTATCCGATAGTTTCGGATACAGATATTATTTTTTTAAGGAACTGTAAGTACGAATAGCTGTGCACCTCGCGCTGTGACGTCATTAGGTAGCGGGAGAGGTGTCGCATTCCAGCGGAGTGCACAGTTAATTCGTACGAGTGTAGTATTTAGTTAGACTCCGCCCTATCCGAAACTATCCAAAACTTTTATTTCGGATTCGGTTACGGTTACGGATATTGTTTTATTTTGGATATCCGATAGTTTCGGTTACGGATATGGATATCCATAACAACACTGGAATAAATCCATTTGTACCAGGGATGTTATGGATATATAATTTCGGATCCGGATATGGATATGGATATTGGTAAAATATAATATCGGTTTCGGTTACGGTTATGGATATTAAATTATTTCGGATTATCCGATAGTTTCGGATACAGATATTATTTTTTTAAGGAACTGTAAGTACGAATAGCTGTGCACCTCGCGCTGTGACGTCATTAGGTAGCGGGAGAGGTGTCGCATTCCAGCGGAGTGCACAGTTAATTCGTACGAGTGTAGTATTTATTTAGACTCCGCCCTATCCGAAACTATCCAAAACTTTTATTTCGGATTCGGTTACGGTTACGGATATTTTTTTATTTCGGATATCCGATAGTTTCGGTTACGGATATGGATTATATCCATAACAACACTGATTTGTACAAACACTCAGCTATTTGTTCAAGACAAAAATAAGGCTAATGTGAACTCCACCACGCGTATTATCGGCCATATTATATGGATAACAATACATGTAGGTCTTCCACCAATAAAAATAAGTTTTAAACACACACCTACATTATATTATCATGTTTTTCAGGTAAAGTGTCGCTGTCTACATTATTTATCTGGTATTTACCTGCGACCCCCGAGGATAAGGAGCTCACGGATCTGATTATTGAGCATTGGGTAAATATTATTGTAATAAAATTACTTGCCATAATACTGCTGACGAGTAATAAAGGAATCGAGTGCGGGACAAATGCAGTTTGTCGAAACATACCTTTTGATTAATTTCATTTCTATCGTCTGTTGATTTTAAGATTGCAAAAAGAATGAGGAACATTGAAAAGAATAGAACCCACTTAACCTTTTGGCCAAATTGTATAATACGTAACATAGTTCACCGCAAACGAATAATTGATTTTATTTGTTTGTTCAAAAGGTTAAGAAGACTCACATACATAAAAAAGAGCCGTCCTCAATGGGTCTCTCCGATAAACATAATTTTGGAGATAATTAAAAGTCTCCTCCTTTGAAGTCGATAAAAAATCTCAATATTTTGTTTTAACAAATCCATGCCATTTCCAGGAGGGTCGCTACGTCTACCCCATCTTCTCCAAAGAAGGAGGCTGGCCGCCAGCCATCGAGAAGTTCCTTCTAGAAGCAGGAGAGAAGGAAGGGTACCCCTCACCTCGGTTACCTACATTCACAGAAGAAGAAAAGGAACTCGTTCGAGGTAATGTTGTATTTCTTGTGGATGACAACTAAACTTGTCGAAATCGGAAAATGGTCATACGCATAGACATTATTATGTTTCTAAAAATATATGTTAGCCAAACTGCAGGCACAATTAACTAACTGATTTAATGTTGCTGTGCCCTTAAAGAGATTAATGTTGAACCTAATATAATATGAATGCAATAAATGATTTGAATTTGAACGTATTAAGTACCGAAAAATAATAGACAATCGATTCAAGACTTTGTACAAAAATAAGTACGTATGTTTATGGAAGTAAATGTAGAGTCTTATTATTATTTGAATGAACCTCGGACAGGAAGTCCGAGGTTCATAAGGAGCTAAAATATTGAAAAAGCAAGGTTTTTATTAATGAAGTAGCTAAAAATCAGCTGGATAAAAAAGTGTGTTATCAGGTGCACATTTTCAAACATTTACAGTGTATCTTATGTTATTTACATGGGATCTTCAAATTTCTAATTGCCTACTTACAGGCACCTACGACTTCTACGGCCTAAACCACTACTCCTCGCGTCTGGTGAGGAAGGCTGAGCCGGGAGAGGTGGCGTCCTGGCCGTACTACGGCTCGCCGGAGCTCGGCGCCGTCTTCGAGAACGATCCCAACTGGAAGCAGGGGGCGCTCAACTGGTTCGCGGTAAATAGCTATAATATTATGTTTTGACTGTTCTTTCCTGTTATTTTAGTAGCGTAACTCTCGATTTCTGAAAATAATTCTCCTTTTTTTATATGTTTCTCACCTGGCAGGCCTGTTGGTCTAGTGGTTAGGGACCCTGACTGCTATACCGGAGGTCGTGGGTTCGATTCCCACTCAGGACAAATCTTTGTGTGATGAGCACGATCATTTGTTCTGTGTCTGGGTGTAATTTATCTATAATATGTATGTACTTACTTAGAAATATATAAGTATGTTTATCAGTTGTCTGGTTACCATAACTCAAGCTCTGCTTAGCTTGGGATCAGATGACCGTGTGTGAGTTGTCCCGGAATATTATTATTATTATTATTTTGATTATAGGCTTTAATTAACTTGCAATGTAATGCATTTAAGTAATGTATAATTGTAATTTAATGTATTGTTGTGTGGTCAAATCTTGAAGCTAAATAAGAACCGAACAACACACTGAATCAGTGTCCCTTACTTCTAAATATGGAGATATAGATAGTAAAAAAGTTACATAGTCTTGCTTCTCCCTAAATTCAGGTCCTTGATTAAGTGTACACAGGGTGTTACCGAAAACGTATAACTATCCAAAAGGGTATTATTAAATTACCCCATTTCGAGCTGCAATTTTGTAAACATACCAGGGGTACTCTTTACCCCTTTTGGATTAATGTACCCATTTGGTAACACCCAATATAAACACTATACTCTTTGGGCATCCAAACCCTAAATCTTCTCTAAACGTTCCAGTTATACCCTGAGGGTCTGCTGGAGCAGCTGCGCTGGCTGAAGCAGACGTACGGCGTCGAGGAGATCCTCATCACGGAGAACGGGTACATGGACTCCTACAAGGGCAGCCAGGACTGGGAGCGAGTGGGATACATCAGGGATAACTTGGAACAGGTAATATAATAATATTAAGCCTGAATAATCCCGGTAATATAAATAGTATTTTTAGTTCCTAGGTAACTACATTATAGAATAGAATAGAATAGAATATTCTTTATTGTACACCATTAAAGTTACATATTTGAATATAAAGTACAGTAAAGCATACAATGGCGGTCTTATCGCTTATAGCGATATCTTCCAGACAACCTTTGGATGGACAGGAAAGATAAAAACAACTGAGGTAGATGGAAGTAACGTAACGTAAGTGTACTACAACAAAATAATAATAATACAAATATATTTATATATACATATAATAATAAATACATATAGATAAACTACATAAATACTAATAAATATCTAACATAATAATATTTACTGTTACATTATATTTGGTTTGAATTCTTATACCAATAATTGATGTTATTTGCACTGAAACATCAACTTTGTGTACGTGTAAATAAAGGTTTTTTTTTGTTTCTGTTTGAAAAACTCATAAAAATTGAAGTTGAAGACTGAAGCGTAAACATTACAGTGTTTTTTCCCAAAACTTGTGTTTGTTTGCAAGTTTGGTAATTTATAAACTGTGAGAGCAGTATTTTGTAATCATTTAGAGTGTGAAAGGGACTTAGCGGATAGAAAAGTTGAATGACATTTTGATATTTGAGCGATTTCTCTCATCGTAACCGCTTGTAAAAATGTCTTGTTAAAATAAATGTTGAGTCTTTGACCACATACCACAACCACTAAGTGATTCTTATGTATTTATGACTTTTAGGTGCAATTCGCCCTTCAGGAGGGAATCAATGTCATAGGGTACACCCATTGGACGATAATGGATAATTTTGAATGGACGTCTGGATATACGTGAGTATTTGGAATAGCAAAGTAAAGAGAAAAACATACCTATTCATTCCTTTCAGTAAAAGTTCTAGTACTAGAACCTCCCCTTTTTTGAAGTCGGTTAAAAATATTTCTTATATAAAAAAAAAACAACTAAACTTCCTAGAACTTCCCCCTTTTTTGAAGTCGGTTATAATTATTTATGTAATCACCAGATATGTTGGTAATATACATTTTTCTTCCAGTGTAACCTTCGGACTGTACGCTGTGGACTTTACACATCCGAACCGTACTCGGACGCCGCGCGAGTCTGCGAAGTACTACTCCCAAGTGACACGCGCCCGCGCCGTACTGCCAATCCCAGAACGAGACAGTTTTGAATAATTAGTTTATGTACCAAATAAATAATAAATTAAATGGACCATGACAGTCCGCGCAAAATAATGTATACACTACTTCTCTTTTTTAAGTTTAAAAAAACATTTCGAAAAAGGTCAATGGGCACCTTAGTATGGAAACTATACCCCCGCTGTACAGAAACAATATAAGGTGAAATAGACAGATTAATGTCTCTAGTTAACGATAGTATGGGTTGCATTACTGTGAGTATAGTCTGAAGTTACGCAAGAGAAGAGTCTCTGGAAGGATATGTGGTCTGTAATCTAGACTGATATGACATACATTTTCGCTATGTGTATTCGTTTATGCTCGTGACTGTACTCAGTGCTCATTAGAACGAGATTGCAATCAAATCTGTCGTTCCGACGCTTTGATTAAATATAAATTGTACATCGGCAGAAAACGGATTTTTCAGCGTCACCGAATAGAGAAAAAAAACTTGTACCCCCGTTTTCTAAAACGGGCTGGTCAAAATCAAGTGATCACGACTGTGATGGTATGGTCTTTATTGAGTATAATAAAACTAAATAGGTACAATTACAAAAATAGGCCCTACAAAACCGTATAAACGGTTTGTCTGTAGGTGCGTATACATACATATACATCTTTTAGCAAGCGACTTAGTAGGATGCGGACATTTATAATGACGTGTACATCAACTGTCTATTTTACATTAAGCATATATTTATATATCACTAGCTGTACCCGGCATGCGTTGCAATGTAATTTTGTCTACCTAGCACCTGCCTACTACCACTTAGGGGTATGAAAAATAGATAGTAGCCGATTCTCAGACCTACTGAATATGCATATAAAATTTCATAAAAATCGGTCAAGCCGTTTCGGAGGAGTAAGGTAACTAACATTGTGACACGAGAATTTTATATATAATCACATCATTATAGGTTTACGTGCATCCATACGGACCCAATGCGCGCGTGGGGACGTGACACGAATACGCACGCAAACTACATTTTAACATAGAATTGCTGACTAAAGACTAACAGACAATCATATTGCTTAACTAAACTTTGACAGGTTATTAACTAATTTACGTGTTGATCTACGTTTCAGAAAATAGGGTATTATAGTGTGCTTACAACATACCTACTGTTTTTCTTTAAATGGTTTTTTCACTCTTCTCCAGGACGTTGTCTAGACTCTATATAAATTTATTGAAATAAACAATTAAGTATTTTATTATCTTATATTTGGTATATTTAAGGTAAAGGTACTTACATGTACCTAATATTGAATATCCAGACTTTATCATTATTTTGTAAGTACTAATTTATTTATTTAAATAAAAATGAATTTTGTAATAAAATGTGTTTGTTCTTTCTCCAATAAATTTTATATAACCTTGAGGTAATTTCTTCTTATTTAACATTATGTAGATACTTACATAATTGTTTAGTTAATTGCATGATTAAAACATTATGGTTCTCTGTAATATGAATTAATCATCATCATCTGCCGAGCCTTTTCCCAACTATGTTGGGGTCGGCTTCCAGTCTTACCGAATTCAGCTGAATACCGTATTTTATATGGAGCTGTGGCTGAAATGGGTTGTGGAGGTCAGATAGGCAGTCGCCTATCTGACCTCCACAACCCATTTTACTAGGGTAACAACACAGTATCCCATGGTAAGAGTGGATGTCAGAATTGACTTAACGACTGCCAAAGATCATAGTATGACAGTCGGGACCTGCGGCTTAACGTGCTATCCGAGGCACGGAAACAAATTTAATTATGACGTAATATTTCAATCCTATTTATAGAACCATAATATTAAAACCCGGCCCCTGCAGAAAAATAAAGTTACTTAATTATTTAGACAGTTGCGTTATATTATATCAGTTGTATCAGTTAAAGAAAAAGTGAAATATTATTTTAATACCTATTCGCGTAAATAGAAGTTACTTTTGAAGTTATAAAGATTGTCATAATGTTTATTTCTTCATTTACTAATCTTAGAAATAGAACAATGTTATTTTATGTTTTTCAAGTCCACTGCTTTTTTCAATCTGGATTTCTCCATATTGTTTTTTATTTATGTATATATTTTGCATGCTTCCGGGGCCACGTTTAATGTATACATCTTCAGCAGTCTGGTTGTGTCTTTGATGTTATTAATAAATGCACAAAATTGGACCTATCAATTATTTTATCAACTCATTTTAAGCTCAAATTTTGTAAACTGACTATACCAGATGTACTCTTCACCCCTTTTGAATAAATATACCCTTTTGATAACACCCTGTATATATATTTCGGTATTTTGATATTATTTGTCAACATTTTATCAAATTTTAATTCACTTATCATACCTATCTTTGAAGCCCCCCTTGGTGGTCCGTAGAACGTAGAACTATGAAAAAAATGGTGAAAATTTTATAATCATACAATTTTGTCATACGCGTAGTATAGTCATATAGATAAAATATATGTTAATTTTCAGTTTCATTTGGCGATTGGAATTAAAATTAATTTTCGCAATAAGTAGTTTATAAAACTCACCGCAAGAGTGATTGTCGCAGTGTTAATCATGGCTTGGTACCTGGCAGTCGTAATCAGGTAAGCAGTAATTTAAATAACCGAATAATTAAATTAAAATACAACGTTTTTTTACGAATTTTATCGCAGTACACATTTATAAAAGCAAAGCCATATAAATGTATACCTACTGCGATACTTTTTAAAAGTAAAGGTCAAAAAGCAATAATTAAATTAAAATCACGTGCTGTTTCTACCTATCCTTATTTGTTGCACTATTTGCTACTTATGTACTCAATTGAAATGTAAAAGAAAATAATTTACTATTCAACTGTAATATGGTGATCATTAATATACAGACAAACAGACATCAACAGCTAAAAATATATTGTAGATGTATGTAAAACACTTGATCAAACAATGATTGTTATAATTAACAAGAAGGCGCGGCCTTTTTGTAATTTTAAATATTTAATTTATAATTTTATACTCAAAAGGTTTTTCTCGAAAAAAAGTATAAGCACATCTGTCTAAATGAGTAGGTATGCGTGTTGGTTTTAGTATTACCTTTTATCCATTGTGAATGTGTGCGAATCCGCGTAAGAGCAATTTGTTAAAACCGCGTATTTGCTTTTTGATTATTTTACAGGAGGGAGAAAAAACTTGGTATTTCAGCGTTTTCAATTCTTATTACCAACTGAAATTAACAGCTAGTTCTTTCTTGAAAAATAACGTAAATTAACTCGTTTAACTCGGCTTAGATTTTGTGTAAAGTCACTTACAAAATACGAATACGAATTTTTCGGGTTTTGTTGTTACGCGGTATTTGCAAAGTGCTCTTACGCGGATTTGTACGCGCAGCGACGCATTGTCTGTACCAACTACCTACCTGCTTTGCAATTCGGAAAAACCTGTAGCCTACTTAGGTTTTCCTTCGAACTACCGAAATAGGCAACCTAAATGTTACTTGGATATAGCAGAGCAATTCAAGCATGTTCCGCATGGATCAAGAAATATACTCCTAGAACTTTTATATTAGTGATATCTGATTTTTTTTTGCACAGGCGTCTGATTAAGGTCTTATATTTTTTAAGTTTTAGTTAATTTATCAGCTGTTACAAGAATATATGTTTACTTCATTTAGTTATATTCAAGTTGTTTTATTGTTGAAAATTTATTTTAATAATATATTTAATAAATTTCTTAGATCATTAATCTTTCTCTTCGATTCAATGGTAGTTTTATTAAATACGGTCGCCCAGTAGTTGGCCACCCTAACTGCAGAGTCATGGCGAGCATAAGATTTTAAAAATTCTTTCGTTGATTTCTCTTCTTGTAAATGATTTCATCTTCTGTTATTGTTTTCCAGCGCTGTAGCAGCTGGATGCTTCGCTAAGGACCTGGACTTCCCCCCAGGGTTCAAGTTCGGAGCAGCCACTGCAGCCTACCAGGTCGAAGGAGCCTGGAATGTCAGTGGTAGGTATTTGTCTCATCAAAAACAGAATTACTTCAGAAGAATAGATGCAGCGGAGTGGTGTGGTAGTTCTTGAAAATGAAATCATATGGTACATGTAGTGCCTGGTCTAATCTTGATTATGTAAGGGATTAGAAAAAAAAATAGGGATATAGAGATCTGTATCTCTATATCCTTACAATATGTGGTATGGAGACGATGCGTCATCATGGTTTTTTTGTTCTGTTGGGGAAAATTAATAATAGGTGCTAAAAGAAGAGAGACGAAAGGAGGAACGAGATAATACAAATATCCACGATGACGGTGATGAAACTTTTGAATGTTTTACAGACAAAGGTGTGAATATTTGGGATAAGTTCATTCATGACGACCCGACTGTGATCAAGGACCTCACAAGTGGAGACGTCGCCTGCGACTCCTACCACAACTGGGAGAGAGATGTCCAAATGGCTTCAGAACTAGGACTGCACTTCTATAGGTATTAAACTTTCTTCCTTTCAGTATTTATTTAAGTAATGCTAGGTTTCTCTTTCCTGTTGAGGTCAGGAACCTAATTTACTGAAAATCACAGACTAGCAGTATAGGATAAATCTAGGACCCGTAACAACAGAATATTTTAGACACAAGGTGTTTCATAATATTAGAATTGATTAATATTTCCTGAAATCATTCATAAGTAAAGCAAATATTTAAATTATTTGTGCTTCATAGATAAAAAGAATAGGCATCTGAAGAATCATTTCAGAAAACATTCATTTATACAAGCATTTCTTATTACCCTCAGGTTCTCACTATCCTGGTCTCGTATCCTGCCGACTGGCTTACCTAACCGCATCAGCGAGGACGGCACGCGCTACTACAACAACCTGATCGACGCGCTCGTGGCGAAGGGTATCGAACCCATGGTCACTCTATATCACTGGGACCTTCCTCTACCACTACAAGAACTTGGTAAGTCACTTAAAAAGGGAAGAAAAACCGAGATAGAAAAGCCCCTGGTCCCTAACAAGAAGGTAGAACGAGCAACATCTTCTGTCATGACTACCACCTCAATCTTCCCGTCACCATGACACCTGCAAAGGTGTTCGAAACGTCGGGAACTACACCCAAATATACCGCAACAGAATCCGTCTAAAATTAGTCATGTTTCAATGTAGTTTAATTTTAATTTGTTCCTTCCAGGTGGCTGGACAAACCCCCTCATCGCCGACTGGTTCGAAGACTATGCAAGGGTTGTCTACACTCTCTTCGGGGACCGCGTGAAGCTGTGGCTCACCATCAACGAGCCTATAGTTATCTGCGACTCAACTTATAACTCAGGGGTGAATGCCCCCGGATACTTGAGCCCTGAGATTGGCGCCTACTTGTGTAATAAGCATGTTTTGTTAGCCCACGCCAAGGCATGGAGGCTTTACGATCAGGAGTACAAACCCAAATACAATGGTAAGATTCACTATATAATCACACATGTTTCTTGAATTTATATAATACTTCATGCACCGTATGGTACATAATCGGACTAAATGACAGAAGACACTAAGAAGTAGTTGAGAATAAAAAAAACACACAACAAAACCAATTCAGACATAAGTGCAAAAAAAATCTTATTGCTATCTCTCATAACTCGATGAGGTCAATGAAGACCACCGAGAACATTTGATGCTGTAAATTCTTGGATCAATAATCTCTTCAATACATATTGAATAAGCTTTAATATTTTTACAGGCAAAGTATCACTGGCCAACCATTTGCTGTGGATCGAACCCTACTCGGAAGAATATACGGACCTTGCTGAATTAGCAAGACAAAACTCGGTTAGTTACTTCTTAAACATTATCATGCTTTCCTTTAGTCTCTGGTGACAAATACTTTAAAAGCCCCTCCAAGATTAGTTACCGCTTAGTCTCACATTGACGTGTCATTTAGATAATGAAAACACGTCTAAAGCTTAGTATCGTTGCAATTGACGGGGTGACCCCTCAACATTCTTGCTAAGAGTAACCGAATTGCTCAATACCTCTGGTATGTGTAGATTAATCTGGCTATCGAATTACTGTACGTGACGTATTGCAGTAAATTCTTCTTCTGCTTTTTATAAACTGTCTCCCACACGCAACAAATTCACCAGTAACACCAGAAGGAAAAACGTAAGTTAAGTTTATCTTAATTCTAGGCTGGCAGATACTCCCACCCAATCTACTCGAAGGAAGGAGGCTGGCCACCAGGTATAGAGGATGTCATCGCTAAGGCTTGCCAAGAGAGAGGATACCCCAGGTCTACCTTCCCATCGTTCACACAAGAAGAGATTGAATTGGTCAGAGGTAAGGATATTTTTACGAAATAAATGAAGTGACACATTATTTATTTTTGTCATTAGCCATTAGTGTCCCACTGCAGAGCAAAGCCCTTCTTACCCTCTTAACATTTACCTCTATCCAAGGCCAACAGTAACCCTGATGCCATGATATACATGGAAGTAAATAAAGCTGCTAAGTTTAGTTTTCGCCGTCGGGCTAAATGTAGGCGTTACACAGAGTTAACTTAATCTAACATCCTTCTGTCATTTAATATAACACCGCACTGACTGTATCTTATTTGTAAATTAGTAACTCCCGCGCATTTCACGTTCGCTTGACTATTAATCTAGTTAGGTTATCCCGAGAATAACAAAAAACCTTTTTAAATCAATGAGTTATGAATTAATCTCATGATTTTCTGCTATATACTTAATTTCCAATTTATTTTTTCTTTCTTACAGGAACTTTCGACTACTACGGGATGAATCACTACACCAGCCGTTTGATTAGGCCGGCACAACCAGGTGAAGAATTTACTGCTTGGCCTTTCGGAGACGCTATAGACCTCAACGCTAAAATGGTGAAGGCAGATAACTGGCCAGTCAGTGTGGTGTTTTGGTTCTATGTAAGTATTAAATTAATTTGAAGACTTTTAAAGCACTACCTTTATTGTACAACACTATTTAGCGATATACCGTGATGCGTGCTGAGTACACAAATATACTTACAATTAATAAACGTGCAACACCATTCCGTTACCTATTGATCTGACTAGGTTATGGGCTGGTAAAAAATCTAAAAAGAAAACCAGAAGAGGAAAAATCCAAATTGTACACCAAAAATCAAATCTTACAAAGTTTCTCTTAACTTTCAGCTGAACCCTGAAGGTCTTCGCCGGCAGTTAGCTTGGCTGAAGGAACAATACGGTGACTTGGAGTACATGATCACAGAGAACGGACTACCTACGTTCGAAGGACTCACTGATTCGGAGAGGGTTGACTATTACAAGACCCATTTGGAACAGGTAACTTACTTATACAGGTTACCGAAATGGATGGATTGTGTGAAAGATGATATGAGAAAGAAAGGAGTACATGCTGACATGATGAGTAGTAGAGATGAATGGAATGGACTCCAAACAATTGGGAACAGGGCAGGAAGAAAGTTGTTACCGAAAGGGTATATCCATCTTAAAGGAGAGGAGAGTATATCCGGTACAGAGTCATTTTACAATTTTTCAGCACAGAATTAGTTAATTGAAATCCAATTTTAGCATCAATTATATTATTTGTCATTTTAAGCCCCACCCCTTTTTGATAGATATACCTTTTCGGTGACGTATATCCATAGTTGAAAATAATATGTTTACAAATGTCTTTTTGAAGCGACCGCCTTTTATCTTAAGTATTGGAAAGTACTTATATAAAAAATCTTTAAATATTGCGGCGCCTTTGTAGTGGAAAATAGTTAAGATAAAATTGTAAGAAAAGTACTTATTACTAAACTTTTTAAATCGTCGGCACCTTTGTAGTGAGAGATTAGTAAGTTAAAATATCAGAAAAGTACTTTTATCCTAATCCTTTAAGACTGCGGTGCCTTTGTTGTGAGAGTGGGTACTAAAGAGGTATGTCAAAATAATTTCGTAAATAAAAATCCCTGACAATATCAAGAGCTGACCCTTCAAAAAAGTGATATCGTTTCTTGAATGACAATTATGTAAGAACACTTTCGTTCATGTTTTATTTCTACACTTAGACACACCCCGAAAATGTTTGTATCAACTCCTTTAGCTATCGAGATTTCTACAAGAGTTAACGCTGATCAAATCGATCTTATGTATGGAAGTGACAACTCTCAAATCACGTGACTTATCGAAATGAAATGCCATTTCCTTACATTTAATATAGAAGAAGAAGAAAAAACTATTCATCAAACATCATTAATTAAAGCGACGAATGATCTGTTAATTAACCTAAATTCAAGTCAAATACCACTTGGCTACATGGCTAGGGTAAAATACCTTATACAATGATATAATTTCCGTAGAAGTGCGAAATCTTTAAGTTGTAGTTATTAAGAGGCTTTTGCCTTACAGAGGGGCTTCTATTGCTTGGTAACTAAAATACTATTTTTCTTTTCTAGGTCTTGCTATCAATTAATGAAGACGGTGTAAACGTAACCTACTACACTGCCTGGACTCTCATGGATAACTTCGAATGGGGAGATGGTTACACGTAAGTGGATTTTCTTACTAAAGGCCTTGAAAATCGTAAATATTGGTCGATCCATAATGTAAATGCAAAAGCAACTGTTTGTTATGCTTTGATGGGAAATCACTGAACTGATTTTTTTTAATCTTGGTCTGGAGTAAGCATCTAGAAAAACGATATATGCTTTTTACTGCACTATTGAAAGCTTCTCGTATTCTGCTTGGCAAGAGTGAACTAAACATCTAAGTAATAAGTTATTAGTTAGTTTTATTTATTTATATAAGATTTAATTTTAGTCTTTGTTTGTTCTAGTAATAAGTTATTATAAGTAATTGGTTAAGAACATGCCAAGAAAAGTTGTTTTTGAGTAAGTTAAATTATAAATAAAAAAAATCGGTCTAGCATATTTATTATTTGCCTCTTTGTCTGACAAAGCAATTTTTTTTTGTCACTTTATATCACTGGGTTTGTTTCAGCACCAAGTTTGGCCTATACGAGGTGGACTTCACAGACCCAATGCGCACGCGCACTCCACGCGAGTCCGCTTACTACTACGCAAGCGTCATCAAGCACCACTCACTGGATATACCCTCCAATTATACCTCGATAACACTATCTTAAATGATTTTTTTACTGATTGCATAATAAACATTGTTGGCTGTTATTATTATTATTTTTTTTTCATTGTTGTTGTCACCCGTATAAACAATTTATTTATACTAAAACTTATATTTATACCATATATTTTTAAACTAGCATGTGTCTTCTCTATACCAGAAGGGGTCTTTTCTCAGCAGATTCATTACTGGCTAATGGTGGTAGGTGAAATGAAATTATGTCAAAGAAATAAATATGCCAAATAAAATTCGACCAATTGATTATTCGGTCAAATGAATAATTCGACGAAATTACTTTATGTTAACTGAAATTAGGCGAAAAGATTTTCGACGAAATGTTGTTATACCTAACGAGGGAGATCCCAAAAAATAACAAATTGACTTTTTGACAAAAACAATTTTTGTACATTGCCTCGGATCTGGTTATTTTTGGTACAGTCACGAGCAAAAATATGTATGCACTCTACAATTTTTCATCGATTTTCTCTTCAATTCTAGATTGGTATTGTAAGACGTGCTATGAAGAAATGATTGAAAACAGTTCATAAATCATATTCATAGTTTTTTTTTCTGATTTTCAACACAAAAATCTCGCTAATTTTATGTTACAATTTCGCTATGTGTATATATATTTTTGCTCGTGACTGTACCTTCGTTGTCTCTGATTCCATTACACAAGTGCTTTAGTTACTTACTTCTAGTTTAGAGCACAATGAGCACGTCATTATGTGATGTTGTCCACAGTTTTTATTGTTTTTATGTACAAGTACAAAAGTATGTGGTATGTGCTGAGATACGGAACCCCAAAGTTGGTTTTCAGCGATGGCAGACATTGACGTGATGACAACGATTGCTTTAAAGTTATCAATATGAACTACAAAATAAATAAATAAATAAAATGTGGTATAATCCTCAAGTAAATTTAAATAAATAAAATTTTATTTTTCCATCATATCCAACTAAATAAATACTCTATTCTTAAATTAATCAACTTGAAAATTAAACAACAAATATTTAAATTCTCGCCTCCCACATCCTCGCGCATCTTACATCAAGGAACTCAGGGCGTGGGTAAAAATGTTGCCAGAAAAAAAACTATTTATTTATACCTAATAACATAATTTTTACAAAAAAAACCGACTTCAAAATAAGCCTTATTTGGTTTTCTTATGGATCCCACTGTCAAAACTGGACCAAATTAAATGGGACCACACGGGAAGCAACACCTTCCAAATAAAAATCATCAAAATGAGTTCACCCAAAAAAAAATACAGCCGAATTGAGTACCTCCTCCTTTTTGAAGTCGGTAAACGGTAAACTTAAAATATGTAAACACAAGTATTTTTAAATTAAAAACTATATTAGTCACATTGTTTTTGCATAATTTACTGTCCTTGAATATAAGAACAATGTTCTTTTATTTAAACCCAATTAAATAATTTAGGAAGTTCTGGGATCGACTGAACTTTTGTTAACTTGCAATTTCTCTGAATTTCTATAGAAACTATACAGCAAAAAAAACATATATAGTATGTCATATATAATATATTTAATATATGTTAATTTGCGTATAAATTATTCGCGTACCTATTCAATATTTATTTTCTCAGAAGTTTATAAAAGGCAACACAATCAAGTGTTTTAGTGTTCAGCATGTTTTGGTATCTGGCAGTCGTTATCAGGTAAGCAGTTTACTATTTTTAATTAAAGGGCAGTAAACCATAATATGTCGTGGTGGCCTAGCGGTTCAATGAACGGATTTGTATGCACAAGGTTGCAGGTTCGAACCCAGGCAAGTACCAATGTGGCTTTTTCAAAGTTATATGTACTTTCTTAATTATTCTAAGACACTACTGACAAACGGTGAAGGAAAACATCGTGAGGAAACCTAGATTCCAAAACTTGGGATCTGAAATCGCCAATCCGCAGAGAGCAAGCGTGGTGATCAATGCTCGTGTCTTCTCTATATGGGAAGAGGCCTGTGCCCAGCAGTGGGACGTTTATAGGCTGGAATATTATAAACCATATAACAGAATAAGGAAAAACCACATGTAAAAAGCTAACAGTTAACCTAGTGACACGGCCAAAGTGGCGCACAAAATTCAATTTATTTCAATGCTGTTGTTGAATATGGCTCCATCATCGGGGTCACGACGATTCTGCCAATTGTGAAAGTTGGGAGAGCAAGGTCTGCGTAGCGTTAAAAAAAGGAATGAACAAACGAATATTAAATAGTAAAAATAGCTTTTTTCCTTTTTAAGTTACTAATAAAACCCAATTAAATATGTAGTACCTATAAAAAAAAGAAATTAAAATGACTTTTTACACGACTGCCCAAAAAGGAGTGTTATGTTTGTAGGTATGTATGTATGTATGTATGTATGTTTGTGAGTTTCTTTATTCCACCATAACTTCTAAAAGGCTTGACCGATTTCAATGTTTGTGGTATCATTAGAAGCTTTGAGTTATCCCGAGTGACATAGGCTATGTGGACATTAAAAAATGGTCAAGTGTGAGTCGAAATCGCCTGCAAAGGGTTCCGAACAAATTTTTTTTTTGTGTTGTGTCATGCTTTGTGTTGTTCACTAAAAGGTATTAAATAAAAAAAATATAATTAAAAATTAAAAAACACGCCTGCCATGTAAAAAAAATAAAAACAAGTCAAATATTTGCAGTCGGGGGAGGCGTGTTTTTTAATTTTTAATTATATTTTTTTTTTAGTAGGTACTTTGTTTACTTATTTCTATTTTTTTTTTAATCTTAGTTTTTAAAGGAGGCTTTTGTCCACAAGGACACGCCAGCCTGTTTACTTACTTAAAGTGGGTTTAGTCAAACGCGAGATAATCGCGTTAAAACATGCATATATACAGGTCAATCCGAGAACCTCCTTTTTTCAAGTCGGTTAATTATAAAATACCAAAACCTTCTCCTTGGTCTAACAACCACTTTTCTGAAAACCGCATCAAAATCGGTTCACTCAAACGCAAGATAATCGCGTACAAAGATACATAATACAGGTATACTAGGAACCTCCTTTTTTTTGAAGTCGGTTAAAAATTAAATATTGTTAGCGGAAGAGAAAAAAAATTAGGTAAATTTTTATTCGGTTTCACAGTGTCACAAATCTTTTTTTACCAAGTTAGAATAAAGTTTTCTTTTTTAAGAGAAAATACCTCCGCTTTATTTTATAAAATGGGTGGTTTCCACAAACATTAAAATCATTTTTGTAAGAGACCTAACAAAGTTAGCCTGAGCGTAGGCTTTGACGCCTTCGCCGGACTTTTAACATTCAAATCACTTTTACAAAGAACATACATCCTTAGAACAAGTATTTGTGTACCACAAATCAAATCAAATCAAATCATCAAATTTATTTGTTAAACATAGGTTTTGTGAACAGAGATGGTCATAAATATAAAAGGTACACTATGTTTTTAAACATTGTCTCTTGCAAGGATCGAATCCCAGCACCTCTCGTATAGTCCAGCCGCCTGAGAGAATGCGTACCTGACAGGTGGTGATCAACAGGAAGATATAACTTTTTTGTTTGCAAAGACTTTACTAAAAATAATTAACTATCACTTATTTATCCTAAAAACGAATAATATCATTAAAAACGATTGGTTGTGCCAGGTTATACCAACTGACATAATAATATGTCAAGAACGCATTCTCTCAGCGGCCGGACCATAGTGGTAAATATGCCATGTTATCATCTTATCTTAACTGCCTCGTTGGCCTAGTGGTTCTAAGCGCGACTGCTACGCTAGAGGTCTTGGGTTCGATTCCCAAGTCGACCAAGGTGTTATTGGGTTTTTCTATGAAATTCTCAGTAGCAGGTCGGAGTTTTGATTTGTGCCCGGTTAGTGGCAATAGGCTCGCCCCCTATTACATGGGACCTAAACATACCGGCAAACTTTGGGTGTACATTGGTACACCTCTGCCTAACCCTTCAGGGATACAGGCGTGATGGTATGTTATGTTATGTTTATGTTATCATCTTATCTATGATGACGTATACTAATCAGCTCTCAAACTATGATCCCACTTAAGATTAAAAATTCAAAACAAGTCCCCTGCATTACGCCAATATCCACCTAATACCCATAACCTTAAGGTATAAATTTAAGTGTGCAGTTTAAGGTACAGGGGGTACTTATCTTATCTTTAGAAAAGTACCCGATATTTCATCTTCAAATTTATATAGTTGAGAAGATGAAGATTACCTATTTACTTGTGTTTTGGTAAGTCTTATGTAATACTAGCTATTAGCTGACCACAGTCGTCCTGTTAATCTATACAAAAATTACTAAATAGATACAGAAAACGTCATTGTTACATATTATAATTCTTACAAAAAAACCGACTTCAAAATAAGTCTTATATGGTTTTCTTATAGATCCCACTGTCATAACTGGACCAAATTAAAATGGGACCACACGGGAAGAACCACCTTTCAACTAAAAAAAGAATCATCAAAATCAGTTCTCCCAGTCGAAAGTTCTGAGGTAACAAACATAAAAAAGCTGTCGATTTGTGTACTTCTTTCTTTTTGAAGTCGGTTAAAAAATACTATTTAACTTTGATATTATCTTTAGATTTTTCTTTTTAATATAACTATGTTGAACGGACAGTAATAAACACAAAAGTGGAGGCGTCGTAGATTATGCTCCATCATGGCTCCTACACACCGTCAGTGCCGGCGGCAGTGCCGCCGGGCGAGCCGCCGCCGGGTTACGCGGCTTGCCAGCGTCATTTCATTTGTCATTGTCACCACTACTGCGGTTTGTTTGTGTGACGTTTGTGTAAATATGAATGATGCTTGGCGGCTTTGCGCTGCTTGTGCCGGCGGCTCGTATTGCCGGCGGCATAGCCGCTCGGCATAAACCCGGCGGCATTGCCGCCGGCACTGTGTGTAGGAGCCATCATACATGTAGCAATTGGTTAACTGTAAAGGTAATGGTATGAAAAATCTAATCAGTCCATTTTATTATAATTAATCAACAACGGATATTTTAAAAATAATCCAACATCTCTGTAGATTCCTAAAGAACATAGTACTGTTTCATACCTTTTACCAGCCATGGGTGTTAGTACGTAAGAAACGATTAAAGAAAAAAATAGAAACGAAAGTCAAAAATCTCATTCTTTCGCCGCTTTTAGCATTTAATACTATTACGATAAAAAAATAAATAAAAAGGAATGATTTAAATACTCCATTTAACGCGTGCTTTACTTTTTGAGTAGGTTAATTAATATTCTCTTTATTCAAACCACACTTTAAAACACAAAATGCATTTTTAAATAATAATATATACAATAAAAACTAAAAATATACATTTAAAAATATAAAATGTAGTTATTATTATTATTAGGAGCCTGAAATGTCCCACTGCTGAGCAAAGGCCTCCCCACTCTCTCTTCATTTGTTTCTCGAGAGAGCCGCGATTGACCAGTTCGGTAAGAATGAATGTAGCTCATCCCGCCACCTCCGCCTGGGTCTGCCTCGCTGACGCCTAATGTGTGTTGGGAACCATTCGGTGGTAATTTTAGTAGGTTGTTAAGGAAAATAAATAACCTACTAGTGCCTTTTATAATAATATATTCAACAGTAAATAGACAAAATAAATATGGCTGAGATGAATATACTTACTTACGACAAAGACATCAATAGGTAAAAACATAATTGTTGATATTGCGAACACTTGATTAAACAAAAATAGTTATAATTAACAAGTAGGTAGGTGTGTCAATTTCGTAAAAAATAGATAAATTTAATTATTTAGCACCGAAATATTTATGTGGTGTCGAATAATTAAAGACACATCTGTTTTAATAAACGTGACACTCCCGTTTTTTTGTTTTTCATCGTCTTTACCTGTCTACGACGTGTCTATTATCGGTTAAACCTAGCTTGAGGAATATGATAGGTGTCAAACTAGTGTGACTAGTGCTGGGAAAGAGTTTATTAAATCGATACTTTAAAATAAAACTGAACTTTAGTTCAGTTTAGTTAAAAATAAATTAAAAACACTAAAATTAACAAATTGTTAAGCATAACGTAACATAACATACCATCACGCCTGTATCCCCGAAGGGTTAGGCAGAGGTGTACCAATGTACACCCACAGTTCGCCGGTATGTTTAGGTCCCATGTAATAGGGGGCGAGCCTATTGCCACTAACCGGGCACAAATCCAAACTCCGACCTGCTACTGAGAATTTCATAGAAAACCCAATAACACCTTGGTCGACTTGGGAATCGAACCCAAGACCTCTAGCGTAGCAGTCGAATTGTTAAGTACATATATTAATAGCTTGTTTTTATAAAGGTTTTTTGTTTTCTTTAATTTCATTTTAAACTTTTAAGTATTTCTAATTCGAGTTTTTACCAACTAAGATACTCGTCAAGACGAATCAATTGAGCCGAAACACGAAGGGGTTGCGTCGTTTAATTACGGAGTTCCTATGGCCAACTTACAGCTCCATCATCAGATCAGCTCTATGTCATACTAATATTGCACTGTCATCCGATTTATACATGCATGCAAAATTTAAGCTCTATCAGTTGAAGATGACTCCAACAAAATTTGATTTGGTTCAAAATTAAGTTGCAAGATTACACCCGGACAAACATTCACATACACATTGCAAGTTGAATAATAATAAGAAAATGGTAGAAACCTTCTAATAAAATCTATAAATAATAATAATAATCTTTATTTCAGACTGTGTCCATAAAAACTTCTAACAAATAACACTAAATACTCCTTTGTTCAATCGATTTACATCTATCGAGGTGTCTCGTCTCTAACATTTTTGCAATATGACATAACCTTTTACGTATGTCTTGACACATTTCAGTGAAAATTATTTCATTTTTAAGATGATTTTATAGAACAAATTGAATCATTTCAAATTTGAATAAAGTATATTATGTGTAAATAATAAGTGTAAATTTTTTTTTAATGCTAAATACCAATACTTTTTCGTGTGCCAATATAAATCATCCGTTACGACGACGCTACAAAGTTAAGTCGTCTCTTTCACTGACACCTATCATTTTCCTCAAGCTAGGTTTAAGGTACTGTACGAAACTTCAAGACCCATATAAACCTACAGATCATCGGAATTTCTGAAAAACCTATTGCCTTATTAGATTTACCTTTTGAACAGCTGAATATGCAATCTAATTTGTATCATAGATACAAAAGAGCTTTTCAAAGGCATCTTGTTGTCTATATAAGGTGCTATAAAAACATCTGCCACGGCTTTAATGGGAGGTAGTATTGTGTTTATAGATTACAATAGTAAAGATAAATTATTGATTATTTATCAATTTTTTTTTCATACAAAAAAAATAACGTATAAATTTGAATTGATTTATTAGTATAAAACCATCCCCAGTGTAGTTGCACTTTTAAAACACTTGTATGCCTGCGTATTATTGCGTACCTAGTAGATTATGTAGTGACGAACTAGTCAGCTGATTACAGTTTTCATTCACAGAAAAGATGGAAAGAGATAGCAGTTGTTTTCATTAACGAAGCGTCACATTGCGCGTAATTTGTGAACCACGTTACGCAGAATAGAGTCAATGTTAATTTAACTATTTTAGTCTCTCAAATTTAATTTACTGTTCCGGGGTACGAAAATTCTTCACTATTGTAATCTATAAACACAATACTACCTCCCATTAAAGCCGTGGCAGATATTTTTATAGCACCTTATATACATCAACTCATAGACTTGAATTCATTATTTATCTTCTGACTTATTAATAGAATACATTTCGTTTGTTATTTCATCCATACCTCGGTATTTAGAAGAAGAAAGCGTAGAAAGCGCTGCTCTTAAGATACATATATATATATATTTTTATTTGTTTACTATCCAGCGCTGTAGTAGCTGGATGCAGCGCTACAGACCTGGACTTCCCGGCAGGGTTCAAGTTCGGGGCAGCCACTGCGGCCTACCAAGTCGAAGGGGCCTGGAATGTCAGCGGTAAGTTACAACCCTTTTAAAACCGCACCGTAAACATAAAAACTTATTTTGACAACCAACCAAACCACCGATATCAGTTATTAAATTATTAAATGAACTAATTTTGAACTGAAATTTTGTTAACATTCTCTATACCAGATGTGCTCTTCACCCCATTTGGATAGATATATCCGTTCGGTAACACCCTGCATATTTATTTGGCACGATCTTTAGAAGTATGTAATACGATAGTAAACAAGTAGTAGGGATGAATATAATAAAAACACCACTCTCCGACTGCACTCGGGTGATAAAACTGCGTCAACGTTGCGAATTGTGGAAAATTGGAAAATGTTTCGGGTAAATTGACGACCTCCGTGGTCGAGTGGCGTACGCACCGGTTTCAAGGTGTCGCTAGCTCTGAGGTCCCGGGTTCGATCCCCGGTTGGGTCAATGTAGAAATCAACTTTCCTACATTGCCTCGGGTCTGGACGTTTGTGGTCCTTCGTTGTTTCTAAATTCCATAACACAAGTGCTTTAACTACTTACTTTGGGTTCAGAGCAATGCATGTGACGTTGTCAAAAAAAAAAATGAGGAGTAAATGTACAAAATAACGTGAATATTTAATGTTTGTTTAATTTACAGACAAAGGCATCCATATTTGGGATAAATTCGTCCATGACGACCCGACTGTGATCAAGGACCTGAGCAATGGAGACGTCGCCTGCGACTCCTACCACAAATGGGAGAGAGATGTCCAGATGGCTTCAGAATTGGGACTAGACTATTATAGGTACCGTATACTTATTTTTTTAAATATTCATACGGTCATCTTAGTTTTTTTTAAATCTTGATGGGCGTTCAGACGGACGAATAAGAAAAAATCCTGCAACGTCCCTGTGGTCCCAATTTTCTTTTAGTAATTTATTCAAAATCGGAATCCACAACACTGGACAGCAGGTGTGCAATATACGTATAATCACTAAGAAAATATATATTTTTTATTATTTTTAGCATAAGTTAAGTAATTTAATTAAAAAGATAGCACTAAATAACACCTAAATGCTTCTTCTATTGATAAAGGTGGGGACGAAAATTGTTTTTAAAAGAATTTCTTCATGTCAGTTCTCCACATTTTCTTCAGATTCTCCTTATCCTGGCCCCGTATCCTGCCGGCTGGCTTCCCCAACCGCATCAGCGAGGACGGAACGCGCTACTACAACAACCTGATCGACGCGCTCGTGGCGAAGGGCATCGAACCCATGGTCACTCTATACCACTGGGACCTGCCGCAGCCAATTCAGGAACTTGGTAAGTTAGGAGCCAGATAGTAGACGATAACCAGAAAAAAAACGATGGAGCGTATTATAATTATTTAACAATCAATTATTAAAAAGGACAATCGATTTGACAATTCTTTGAGCTGGTATAACTACGACGACAAGTAAATTTATTCGAAACCAGCTGCCCGCCTCGGCTTCGCACGGGTGGTGTAGAAAATTATTTTTTACTTTTTTACAACATGGAAGATATCAAAAAAGAAATATATATGAATAATGCGGCCAAGGAAAATCGGAATTATTTTTTTGTTTAATAAAGATGAAACTTATACTGTCAAATAATTAAACGAGTTATTTTGACGGCTCCGTCCTTACTCTTCACATATATACTAAAGAAATTATCCATTCTTCCAGGTGGCTGGACTAACCCCCTCATCGCCGACTGGTTCGCCGACTACGCTCGTGTTGTCTACACTCTCTTCGGCGACCGCGTGAAGCTGTGGCTCACCATCAACGAACCTTTACTTATATGTGACGTGTCTTACAACTCAGGAGAAACTGCACCAGGTTTCCTCAGCCCTGAGATCGGCGCCTACTTGTGTAACAAAAATGTTCTGTTAGCCCACGCTAAGGCCTGGAGGCTTTACGATAAGGAGTTCCGACCAAAGTACAATGGTAGGTGAATTTCCGATGTTGAAAAAATATATCTTATACAATAATAATACATTAACAACCACTAATAAGTTTCGATAAACTATTCGGCACATCCGTGCATCCGTGCAAAACGGCTATATTGTCTTTATCTGTTTACTTTATAACTAAGTTATGAGTCAATGATAAACCGATAAAAACCAATGTAAATTAGATTTTTTCAATATTTATTGAGAATCATTTATTCTCGTTTATTGTTACAGGCAAAGTATCACTAGCCAACCATTTGCTGTGGATAGAACCGTATTCGGAAGAGTATACGGATCTTGCAGAGTTAGCGCTCCAAAACTCGGTTAGTCACGACGTATTATTATTATACCATCGCGTTCCATGCTACCAATAAATTGCATATTACATAGACGAGAGAAGAAGCAAGCAATGATCTGCGATAATATATTTCACTTCTTGGAATCCAGGTTTTCCTACTATCTTATATACTTATTCCAGGTTATCTGCACCGTTTATCAGTTATGTCTAAGAATGCATCAGAAAACACATAAATTTAAAAAGTCACAGTGGTACTTGCCTAGGTTCAAACCTTCAACTTTTTCATTACAAATTGGTTTATTGAACCACTAGACCACCACGACATGCATAATGTCCTTCTTAATTTCCAGGCAGGCAGATATTCCCACCCTATCTTCTCCAAAGAAGGAGGCTGGCCACCAGGTATAGAGGAAGCCATCGCTAAGGCTTGCCATGAGAGAGGATACCCCAGGTCTACCTTCCCATCGTTCACACAAGAAGAGATTGACTTAGTCAAAGGCAAGGAAATAGTTTAAATTAAGACTTTTCGATGAACAGATATAAACCCCCTTATTACAAAAGATGGTCTAAGAAAAACCGCGGTTTTAGAATAGTCCCGTCTCTTTTTGTTATATGACATAAGAAAGTGATGGGTATACTTTAAACCTGGGTTTACCATAGTCTTGGTTTAAACCATCTTTTGTAATAAGGCCCAAAATGTTTAATGGCTAGTAGTAACTGTTAAAGACTGATTCAATATTATGACGGGCCTGTTGGTCTAGTGGTTAGTGACCCTGACTGCTATACCGGAGGTCGTGGGTTCGATTCCCACTCAGGACAAATCTTTGTGTAATGAGCACGATCATTTGTTCTGTGTCTGGGTGTAATTTATCTATAAAAATGTATGTATTTAGAAATATATAAGTATGTTTATCAGTTATCTGGTTACCATAACACAAGCTTAATCTGCTTAGCTTGGGTCCCGGAATATTATTATTATTTGTATCTTATCTTATCTTTCACGGGTTATCCTCAGCAATGAGAATACCCGGTGAAAGAAAAGAACTCTCATTATTATTATTATTAATATGTTTGATTATGTGAGGCATGGCCAAGAGGGGTCGTTTGTAGAACGTTTGCTTTGATATATCTGCTGAACACTAAAAACATGCTTCCCATTTGAATAGCTGCATACCTTTTTTATTGTTGCTCAAACGACACAACACAAAACATATTATATTACTAGCTGTGCCTGCGACTTCGTTCGCGTGGATGATGAAACTTATCAATGAGTTTTTAACCGCAAAATTAAGTTTGTTTTCTATTGTTTATACTTTTCCGGGATAAAAACTACACAGTTTGGTGCCCAGGATAATAAAGAATAATTATACCAAGTTTCATCGTAATCGAATCGGTAGTTTTTGCTTGATACCTGAACAAACAGACAGACAAATTTTTTTTTCACACTTTTGGGTTCTTGTCAGACATCGCCATTTATTTTTTTGATATTTTCAATGAACAGAATTTTCATTTCTACACATTTATTATAAGTATAGATATTATACTATAGATAAGTTTTTATGTTGTATCAGTGTACCAGTTAAGTTTTGGTTGATTGTATCTTATACAAACGATATAACCTCGATTTATTTGTATCCAGAGGTATACTAGCCTTATTCTTATAATCTTTTTTATCTGACAGGAACGTACGACTATTACGGGATGAATCACTACACCAGCCGTTTGATCCGGGCGGCACAACCGGGTGAAGAGTTTACTGCCTGGCCTTTTGGAGATTGCAGAGATTTAAGCGCTAAACTTGTTAAGGCAGATAACTGGCCAGTCAGCGTATTGTATTGGTTTTATGTGAGTATACTTTTACAAGAACTTTCATAAGAATTCGCCTACCTCAAAAGGCTCTGAACTAAAAAAAAACATGTTTTTTTTACTGTTTCTAATACGATAAATTGAACAAGTCTTGCCGTGTAATTAAGACGTAAAAGGGTGTAGACAGATTTCGAGCGGAGAGTCGAATTTAGAACAGGTTGTTTCTGATTTAATATATTAGCATATAAAAAGTTTTTTTTTACCTTCTTAACCTTTCTTCTGCAACGTAACACAATGTTGGAATAAAAAAATATATTACATCTGTATGTTGTATAACAACACGATCAAAAAACCAAACAACAATTTAAAAAAAAATCCGGTAACTTTCAGCTGAACCCCGAAGGTCTTCGCGCGCAGCTGGCTTGGCTGAAGAAGCAGTACGGAGATATGGAGTACATGATCACTGAGAACGGGATCCCCACGCTTGATGGACTCAATGACACGGAGAGAGTTGATTTTTACAAGGCCCATTTAGAACAGGTATAAGGCATCCGTATTTAAATATCATTAATAAATTACAATATTTAATTTAATTAATAAATAAATTAGTTTATAAGTAAGGAAATCCACTTCAAATTACATTCTCGGTATCTTTTTCCATTTACTTTGATTTTAAATCCAAACTGCATGACTGGTTTGCTTACAGAAATCACATCAATGAAAATAAGTTGAAATACAAACACATGAAAAATTGAGCTTTACCTTGATTTCCCTGGGATCATAACATTATATCCTAGCAAGATTTTTTTTAGGCACGTAATACGTTTTTCAAGGTTTCGTTGATACTCTTCTAATATAAATAAAATAAAATAAATAAATAAATGCGGACAACATCACATACATTGCTCTGAACCCAAAGTAAGTAGCTAAAGCACTTGTGTTATGGAATTCAGAAACAACGAAGGTACCACAAACACCCAGACCCAAGGCAATGTAGAAAAGTTGGTTTCTACATTGACCCGTCCGGGGATCGAACCCGGGACCTCAGAGCTAGCGACACCTTGAAACCGGTGCGAACGCCACTCGACCACGAAGGTCGTCAATATGGAATCATTATCATTTACTTAGAAGTTTTTTAAGCGTATGTTGAATTATAGAATGTTACTTATGTCTTTACCTTAGAAGTTTATTACAGGTCATTTTATTGTTTCTCTTCCAGGTCTTACTGTCAATTAATGAAGATGGCGTGAACGTAACTCACTACACAGCCTGGACCCTCATGGACAACTTCGAATGGGGTTCAGGTTACACGTAAGTAAAGCATTTCCTATATTACTAAACTAAACTAAGCATAAAGTATATTACTAAAATGTGATGAAATGTTCATTCCAGTTTCTAAAAAAACATATACTTTTCTCCATTTATGTAAATTTTCACCAATTCTTATTTTTTGTTTGTTAGCAAATAATCGTTTTTGTTCCAGCACCAAGTTCGGCCTGTACGAGGTCGACTTTAACGACCCTAAGCGTACGCGCACGCCGCGCGAGTCTGCTTACTACTACGCGAGCGTCATCAAGCACCATTCACTGGATATACCCTCAAATTATACCTCGATTTCACTGTCTTAGAGCAAGAAAAATATAATTGATTTAAAAATAAACAAATATTGGCTGTACATTTATGTACTTTTATTGGCATTTATTTATTTACTCAACAATTTTAACCTTATATAACCCCCGTTATAATAAATAATAGGAAATTGCTGATATTGAATCATCATCTTCATCTACAGGATTTCTCCTCCCACTGCTGGGACACTCTTTTCTCGTGCCATTCCCTACGGTCCTGTGCCAGTCTCGTGCAGACTCGAACCGAAACTTTTACTATGTCGGCGACACATCTAGCAATTGTTGATATCTTTCAATAAAATACATGTTAAAAAAATATTTAAACGAAATATTTTGAACAGATTTGCTGCATTTTGCACAATCCATAAAATATTTGATATCAAACAAATTCAAATCAAAACTGCATTATAATAATAATAATAATAAAAACTTTATTTTCAGACACAACATCCATAGTTATAAAAATTAAATCGAAAAACACAAATAAAATCAAATTAAATACAATAAAAAACACAAATAAAATTAATAAACAAAGAAACACTTACATCTACAACTGAATGACGCTCTGTGAGCTGTCATCCAATGCCACAAGATAGGACTATCAACCCTATTGGCCACAATTGCAAGCAGGCTGTTGGAGCTGTCGCGCACTCGCCTCATCAGGGACGCTATTCGTGACCGCAATTAGCGAATAGAAATCAGGCGAATAGAAATTATATCTTCGGTATAATTCGTAAAAAGGTCTTGGGTTCGATTCCCAAGTCGACCAAGGTGTTATTGGGTTTTTCTATGAAATTCTCAGTAGCAGGTCGGAGTTTGGATTTGTGCCCGGTTAGTGGCAATAGGCTCGCCCCCTATTACATGGGACCTAACAATACCGGCGAACTGTGGGTGTACATTGGTACACCTCTGCCTAACCCTTCGGGGATACAGGCGTGATGGTATGTTATGTTATGTTTATAATTCGTAATATACTCGTAATTTATCATACGTCAAAACATCGCCATAAATTTTATAGGTAGGTACCAAAAGTTTTTTTTTTAGCCAAACCTTGTTTTTATAAACCATACTATTGTCTAACACTCCGAGAAAATTACTCAAGGTTCTAAATATTAAAACATCAGAACTTACTTACGCGCAAAACACAATAGATATTCTGTTTGTCTAAAATATTTGACAAGTGAATAAATAACTTTTAATTTAACTAAGATTAATATAACAATAAGTTCGTAGAGATTATAAAGTAAGTGAGCTATTTGCATATTACAGACAGTCGTCAACATGCGTTGGTTCAGTGCAGTTGTGTTCAGGTGAGAAAAATATAAAACGTTATCAACTAGAGTCCGGCCGCTGAGAGAATGCAATCCTGACACATGTCAATTGGTCTTCATTTGCGTGTCATTTGTAAGGGGATATTTGTCGTTTTATTCAGTGTAACTGCCTCGTTGCCTAGTGGTTCTAAGTGGGACTGCTACGCTAGAGGTCTTGGGTTCGATTCCCAAGTCGACCAAGGTGTTATTGGGTTTTTCTTTGAAATTCTCAGTAGCAGGTCAGAGTTTGGATTTGTGCCCGGTTAGTGGCAATAGGCTCGCCCCCTATTACATGGGACCTAAACCTACCGGCGAACTGCGGGTGTACATTGGTACACCTCTGCCTGACCCTTCGGGGATACAGGCGTGATGGTATGTTATGTTATATATTCAGTGTAACCTAGCATAAAAAGTTTTGAATGATATTATTCGTTAATAGGAATGTATGATAGTAATTTATGTTACTTAAGTATATTCTTGGCCAAATTGTGTCTTCCTGTGGACCAGCACCTGTCAGGAGCGCATTCTCTCGGAGGCCGGACCATAGCTGTCAGCCCGGATACGCATGGGTGGTGTGACATTTTGAAAACATTTGCATACGTAATTGCTTTATTTTCTTTGATATACTTAGCTACTTATTTTATTGTTTTTTCCACATGGGTCCTACGATACTGTGGGTCCCGCAGGGCAGGAAACGAATTTCCTGCCCTGCGGGACCCACTATATGATTGATTGAATCCATAAAATAAGACAGTTAATTTTGTATGTTTACTTTAGTATCATGTATGCATCATCCTTGCAAGATTATCAAGTTAAACCATCCAGATTTTGGGTTTTGTTTGTCAACATTTTAAAAGTGCCTATCAAGGATTATAGTTCATTTCAATTTGTGTTGTCAACAAAATTCCTTTTTTTTTTTTAATCATGATAAAGTGGTTTAATTGTTTTACTTGATGTTTTCTTCAGATATACGGGTATTACATATTTCTTAAAAACAATGGAACAATAGTTACAATTCGTTATTACAACACCTTCTTCACATTTAGTGTGGATAGTTTTCTTCAAGATATAACCAGCCTAAAACACAGCCAAATCAACTGCAACTCCTGACGTCATTTCTCTTTTATTTTTCTATTACTTAACATTTACATTTAGATGGGTTCTAAATGTATTTTAAAAATACTTAGACAACATTAAATGATTTTCATCACGATAACATAAGATTTATAATTATGTTAATTAACATAAATTGTGACAAAAATTTCTTAAACTATTATCCCACGTTAATCATATCTATGAGATGTTGTCTAACTACTAGCGTTAGTGAAGTATTTAAATACTGTTAAAAAAAACACATATTAAATATAGAAATGTTTAAAACGAAAAATATATCAAATTCTATGTTTGGTAGGAGGCGTCCTTTTTACTTTGTTTCTATTTTGTTGTTGATGCTAGCAAAACCTATGTAAAATCCAAAAATAATCGAACACAGAATTAAAACTACTGGTTTTATGTAATAATCGAATCAATGCATAATAGTACATTCATTATTGTTTAATAATTTTCTGAATTCATTATATTACCAAAATACATAATTATCTTAGTTTCAAGATTTTAAAACCTTGCAAATAGATTTACAGTCCTCCTGAAAACTATGTGAGATTAAAAGATGATCATGTTATTTTTCCTTTTTTATTTTTTCCATTATTTTCCACAGCGCTTTCTTGGTCGTCTCGTCTGCGGAAGACCTGACCTTTCCGCCAGGGTTCAGGTTCGGAGCCGCCACGGCTGCGTACCAAATTGAAGGAGCGTGGAATGCCAGTGGTAAGAAAATTTATTGTCAGACTTTAAACTTTGCTGTAAGTAAATTAAATACATTTAAAAATTAAGTGAAATCAATAAAATTTACAATTGGTTAGTAAGCGTGGGAATAAAACAATGCTGGGCCGATAAAACAAATGCGTGTTATAATATTCGTCCGAATTAGGTTTTTATGTGGAATTTTCTGGAAGCTATTTCAAATTCGTGGAATTTCTAGACATCTTCTATGGGATTATCCAATTACTTTTTTAACTAACTGCAATTATTGAGGGGCTCGTGGCTAAGTATAAGCCGTAGGGTTTAACCGATTATACAGGTTAAGCCCCGCTCGCCGCGGTTGGTCCGTGGATGGGTGACCGTGGACTTATTACATACCGAGACCCCTCCGTTTTTCGGAAAGCACGTTAAACAGTAGGTCCCGGTTGTCATACATAGATCTTTGGCAGTCGTTAAGTCAATTTTGACAACCAGTGTTACTATGGGATACTGTGTTCCCCAGTAAAATGGGTTGTGGAGGTCAGATAGGCAGTCGCTCCATGTAAAATACGCTGTTCGGCTGAATCCGGTAACACTGGTAGCCGACCCCAACATAGTTTGGGAAAAAGGCTATGCAGAGAATAATTATTAAGCTCAGACAGATTAGGCTCTTATAGCCTTTTTTTGCAACCTATATACCGTCCCATTGCTGTGTTAAGGTTTCCCTCCTTTAAATCCAGATTTAGCGTTATTTTGACTTGAACTACAGACAAAGGCGAGAGCATCTGGGACCGGTACAGCCACTCCAGCAGCAGTAGGATCAAGGACCACGACACTGGTGACGTCGCCTGCGACTCTTACAACAACTGGGAGAGGGACATCGAAATGGCTGGGGAGTTGGGCTTGCATTACTATAGGTGAGAAGTAATATGTAATGAAATAAATGAGCATATGATGTTATATAGGTTTGTAAATATGTATATATATATATAGGTTTGTCGTGTTTCGGAAAGCACGTTAATCAGTAGGTCCCGGCTGTCATTCATGGATCTTTGGCAGTCGTTAAGTCAATTCTGACAACCAGTCTTACTATGGGATACTGTGTTCCCCAGTAAAATGGGTTGTGGAGGTCAGATAGGCAGTCGCTCCATGTAAATACGGTATTCAGCTGAATCCGGTAAGACTGGTAGCCGACCCCAACATAGTTGGGAAAAGGCTCGGGAGATGATGATGATGTTATATAGGTTTGTAATCTGGAAGTGATAAAGAAGAGATGGATGGAGTGGGTATAGGATTAAATGTTTAGAATAGAAGCTGTTTTGAATACTTGAAATAAATTGCAGAAAGGGCAGAAAAAAGAAGAAGAAATATGTTAAAGAAAATATCAGCAGTAAAAACTCTAAATAAAAAGTTAAAATCTGACCAGAACCTGTGGATTACAATAATACCAAACAACATTATAATGAGATTATTCTGTTTCTTTTCACTTAATTGTACTCTTTACTCTCATCATTGACGACCTCCGTGGTCGAGTGGCGTACGCACCGGTTTCAAGGTGTCGCTAGCTCTGAGGTCCCGGGTTCGATCCCCGGACGGGTCAATGTAGAAACCAACTTTTCTACATTGCCTCGGGTCTGGGTGTTTGTGGTACCTTGTTTGTTTCTGAATTCCATAACACAAGTGCTTTAGCTACTTACTTTGGGTTCAGAGCAATGTATGTGATGTTTTCCGCATTTATTTATTATTATTATTATCATCTTTAGAATTCCAATATAATAATCAATTGCAATTATTTACTATTGCATGTGTATCATCATCACTATTATGAAAATTTGTACAAACCTATGTCGAATGTCATCATCATTTATCCTATGTCGGTATGTCGAATTCTATTTATTTCCCCAGGTTCTCAATATCGTGGGCTCGTCTTCTTCCCTCCGGCTTTACCAACAAGATCAGTGAGGCCGGGAAGACGTACTACAATAACCTCATCGACGGTTTGCTGAAGAAGGGCATTGAACCATTGATTACGCTGTACCACTTCGATTTACCTCAAACACTACAAGAACTTGGTAAGATTTGAAAATAACGTATTTTTAGTTAAATTATAATTTTCTTGACTACGTGAGAATTTTTTCATATTTTGCAAATAGCGCTTGTGAGTTAATTTTACTCATTGTTTAGGCTAGAGACATAGTGCTTTTTTTACATTGCCAGGAACAAAAAAAGCGTTTTAATATTGTTAGGCTATTTATTGTTAGGTTACTCCGTTACTGGTTAAACAAATGACACGTGACAAACAGAAAATAACAAAGTCACTATAAAGTACCATTTTAAGTAGTATCAGATCAATGGGTCGTCATAATGGGTTAAGTATTAAAAGCAAACAAGCCTTTAAATAAATACGGTAGATTTTTTAATCCCAATTTTTACCATTGCTTTTTCTTATTATTGAACTCATGGAATGAAGACGGTATATAGAATATCCATATTCATATTACAAACTACCTGCACTTAAGAACTAAAAGATCTTAAACAATCGACCGTCTTTCTAATACCCAGGTGGCTGGACTAACCCCCTCGTCGCCGACTGGTTCGCCGACTACGCTCGTGTTGTCTACACTCTCTTCGGCGACCGCGTGAAGATGTGGCTCACCATCAACGAGCCAATCATTATCTGCGACATGAGCTATAAGTCCGGTGTCATGCCTCCTTCAGTGTTCAGCCCTTACTACGGAGCTTATTTGTGCACTAAACACATCCTGTTGGCGCACGCTAAAGCTTGGAGGGTTTATGATGAAGAGTTCAAGCCGAAGTATCATGGTAAGAAGAGTTAATAAAAAATAAATAAATGCGGACAACATCACATACATTGCTCTGAACCCAAAGTAAGTTGCTAAAGCACTTGTGTTATGGAATTCAGAAACAACGAAGGTACCACAAACACCCAGACCCGGGACAATGTAGAAAAGTGGTTTTCTACATTGTCCCGTTAGTTATCATTTATTCGCTCTAATCAGAAAAACAAACTAGCCAAAGGCATACCTTTAAGGGTGTTTTGTTTTTACACTTTTTTTTGCTATAGTAGAACCCACATATACCGCTTTTCAAGAAAATTATAATTATCAATGTCATTTTGTCTAAGAATCAAGTATTATCGTCAGTATTGTATGATCAGCCTATCTTATCTTAACTTTTTGTCTTATAAATGTAGTTAAGAAATCTTATATATGTTTACAACGTATATTCTTGTCTTTTCCTAGGGAAAGTATCCTTAGCCAATCACCTGATGTGGATCCAGCCGGCGACGGAAGCCGACCGAGAGCTGGCGGAGCTCGCCATGCAGGCGGCTGTATGTAATCGTTTTGACTAAGCTTTAAGTCGCTGAGCAGACGATAAGCAATTTGATAGAAGTTTTCACCGGTTTACTATTACGTGCCTATTTATGTGCTGAACTATAACTTAATTGATAACATGCAAAAAAGAACTAAACTTTTATATAAAAAATATTCAACGGGACTGCCTCTGAGGTATAATCGATGTATAAATCCTATCAAATACTAAAAATCTACTAAATCTCTGCCTTTTGAAATATTTAAAAATACTGTCGCTTTATAAGTAACTAGCTGTGCCCCGTGGTTTCACCCGCGTGAATAGCTAGGCCCCGTTTCCGGTGCCTTTATATTATTGGGGGCGGAGATGAATCCAACAAATCACTATCGTAACAAAAGTCAGGATTACTTAATATGGTGGTTAAGTATTCTTAAATTTTCTAATTTTCTGTACAATTTTCCAATTTTTTCTTTCTTAAGAACCTTCTTCTGACAATAACAAATACAACAAAAAAAGAATTAGCAAAATCGGTCCAGCCGTTCACGCGTGATGCCGTGACCAAGGGAAAAAGGGATTCATTTTTATATATATAGATAATTGATATCAGTTCAATGAAACTTATTTTTTTCTTAACGCAGGTAGGCAGGTACTCTCACCCAATATTTTCAGAAGAAGGAGGATGGCCACCAGTCCTAGAGAAAGCCGTTGAAGAGCTCAGCAAGAAAAGAGGTTTACTTAAATCTGTCCTACCACCATTCACAGCAGAAGAAATAAAGCTAATGAAAGGTAAACATCAACTTTATGTCACAGTAAATAAAGTTAATTTTTGACTGATTAGTAATGTTGAAAAATGCATTAAAGATATGAAGTTATAGCGCAAACTGAACCTTATATGTTAGCAGTGTAGTTGCTTTTCCTAAAACTCGTGTTTATTGATATGTAAATTCCAAACTCTCGACAAGCCTTTTTTAACGGACGAAAAAAACAGAGGAGGTTCTCAATTCGACGACTCAAAATTACTTTGGTATACTTACATTAGTTTAAGAACTTAGTTATTAAGATTAAATAAAAAAAGGTTTGTTATTTTTTACTTTTCAGTTTTTACGGCGGTTTAAATTTTTTTTTTTAAGTTTTTATTTAACAAGCATCTTTTTTATTTAACAAGAGTTTTTTCTATTCCACAGGTACTCACGACTACTACGGCTTTAATCTGTACACGAGCCGTCTGATCAAGGTGAAGACAGGGGACACAGTTAGTCGCTGGCCGCACACTGACGCCGCTGAACTCGGTGCCGTGCTGCTTGAGGCAGACGACTGGGGCAAGTCGTCAGTCAATTGGTTGGCTGTAAGTAGAGTATAAGACCGCATTGTCAAAAATATATATTTGTGAGTGTTTTGTAAAGCGTATGAGTCAATGACATTACAATTGTATGACCTATAAAGAAGATAAGTAATTTACAAACACGTGCATTGGTAAAATAATTAAGAAATTATGCCCATGTACACGTACAGTAACCATAAAAAAAATGCATGTTACCTTCTCCCAGACCGGTCACAATAGACAAAGTATAATTCTATGGATTACCATCATTTTACATCATGAACCTCATGGTCCTGTCTTCACAGGGTATAGTAGTATAAACCTGTCTTACTTACATCTTTGTATATAAAATTCTCGTAACACAATGTTAGTTACCATACGCCTCCGAAACGGCTTGACCGATTTTTATGAAATTTTATATGCATATTCATAGGTCTGAGAATCGGCTACTATCTATTTTCTTATATATAAAATTCTCGTGTCACAATGTTAGTTACCAATGCTGCAATGTTACCATACTCCTCCGAAACGGCTTGACCGATTTTTATGAAATTTTATATGCATATTCAGTAGGTCTGAGAATCGGCTACTATCTATTTTTCACACACCTAAGTGGTAGTAGGTAGGTAGGTAGTATGTAGGTAGGTAGTATGTAGGTAGTAGGCAGGTGCTAGGTAGAAAAAATTGCATTGCAACGCATGCCGGGTACAGCTAGTAAGTATATACATTTTTCCGTGTCTAGTTTATTCTGCCAAAGCCATTTTAAAGTTATAACCATTTTCAGTCTTATTCCATTCAACTGAATACCATATTCCACATGGAACGAATCCATTTATGTATGTCATTTCGGGTAACTTTCCAGGTAACTCCCGAAGCAATCCGGCGTCAGTTGATCTGGCTAAAACAGAACTACGGAGACCTGGAATACGTGGTCACAGAGAACGGAGTGGCAACAAATATGGGACTGCAGGATCAAGATAGAGTTAATTATTACAAGGGCTATCTAACACAGGTATCAATCTTATCTATTATTATTTTGTTATTTATATTTAACTATTGTTGGTATCCCAAGTTTTGCTCGAACAAACTTTTTCACACGATATGTGGTCTGAATAATCCGCTTATTTTTACACGACTGCCCAAAAAGGAGTGTTATGTTTTCAGGGTTCATGTATGTATGTATGTATGTATGTATGTATGTTTGTGTGTTTCTTTATTCCACCATAACTTCTAAAAGGCTTAACCGATTTCAATGTTTGTGGTATCATTAGAAGCTTTGAGTTATCCCGAGTGACATAGGCTATGTAGACATTAAAAAATGGTCAAGTGTGAGTCGAAATCGCCTGCAAAGGGTTCCGAACGATTATTTTTTTGTGTTGTATCATGTTTTTTTGTTGTTCACTAAAAGGTATTAAATAAAAAATTATAATTAAAAAAATTAAAAAACACGCCTGCCATGTCAAAAAAAAATAAAAACAAGTCAAATATTTGCAGTCGGGGTCAATATTTGACTTGTTTTTATTTTTTTTTGACATGGCAGGCGTGTTTTTTAATTTTTTTAATTATAATTTTTTTACTTCTGGCAACGTGTTCTTCACGTCTGCAAATTGTACAGGATGTTAAGAAACCCCTGTCCGATCCGTTAAGGTGTTGTTAGGTTTCGATAACTGATACCGGTAATGTGAAAAAAATGGAAAAATTAAAAAAAAAATTATAACTTAAAAAAAAAATCTTACAAGGCGAGAGAGAGAGTCTCAGGTGCCGCCAAATGATCAAACAAAAGACTGCCAAATAATACCGACTAAAATGGTGTTGTAATTATTGTTTTAATCTCAAATTTAGGGAATTTCGCGACAAAAAGTCGTTATTTCAAAGTTCATTATTGTTGATACTATGATGAATATTCCAAATTTAATATTTTATTTGGGCATGTGATTGTGAAACCTATATCACCCTTTCGGGTCGGACAGGGTTTTCTTAACACCCTGTATATTACACAAATAACAATAGGGTAGATGACTAGGTATGAAAAGTCAAAATTTATTTAGTCCGCCATTTAGATAATCAAAATATAATAGACACATATTTTTTCTTTTCTCAAATAAATTACAAAATACGAAGATAAACTGCTGTAAAGTTCAGGAGTGGGGGCTTGTGACGTCACGGCTAGGTACAATTTGTACTCAAACGTGACGTCACGCAAGAATTGTACTCGCTGTATCTTCGTAATTCTTTGTTTACGGGACTAAACAAAAAATACGTGTCTAATATTTTTTTCTTATCTAAAAGATGGACATAAAAATAAAAATTAGTCATCATCCCTATTCAGTGTTGATTTATAAAAAGAGTTTTTATCACTCCTGCCAAAGTTTAACAGATGTCTGCAAAGTTTCGTAGATATTAAAATCAGGTAGACAAACAAAACATAGGTCCTGTGCGAGCTGGACAAAAATACTTTTACCGAAAATGAGTTTCTCAACCAAATGTATAAATGATGTCTATTTTATTTATTATAGCTATTACTGGCAATTAAAGAAGATGGTGTGAATGTAACTCACTACACAGCCTGGAGTCTCATGGATAACTTCGAATGGATGGATGGCTATTCGTAAGTAGAAATTACTATTACGTTTATCCTCATAAAATAATTTAGATACATTATATACATATATTACTCATCGCAATACAACTTTGTAATAAAATACAATCCAGGTAGAAATAATACAGAAGCAGATTGTTTAAGCAGAAATCCAATTGTGCGAATTCAACCTCAAATTGCAATCTCGCCATGATCTACTATTATCCAATCAAACTCTGACAATTGTCGATTTATAATATGTTGGATGGTACTGGAGTAAATAACACACAAATGTGATTTTTTGACGGGCCTGTTGGTCTAGTGGTTAGTGACCCTGACTGCTATACCTGACTGCTATATCGTGCTATATCGTGGGTTCGATTCCCACCCAGGACAAATGTTTGTGTGATGAGCACGATCATTTGTTCTGGTTGTCTGGGTGTAATTTATCTATAATATGTATGTATTTAGAAATATATAAGTATGTTTATCAGTTGCCTGGTTACCATAACACAAGCTCTGCTTAGCGTGGGATCAGATAACCGTGTGTGAGTTGTCCCGGAATATTATATATTATATTATTATTTATCTAAAACAGAAAAGTTTAACATTATTGTAAAAAAAACTATTTACTAAAACAAATTAGATTTACATCAGTATTCAAATATTATGGTCTTACTAACCTAAAACAGAAAAATCGTCAATTAAAGGTTTTTACTTTCAATAGTAGATTGACACTTTATTAAAAAAACATAAATTTACTTCTATATAATAACTTATATCTAATATTATTTTCAATTATTATTTTACAAATGATTACGAGCAGTCTTCACTTCTGCCATGAAACTGGCGTTCACTGACGTCTCATCAATCTGTCTCCCTCTTTCTTGAGTAAGCGGTCGTACACATTCATACCAGGCCGCATTTAAGCTACGTACATATCATACAGTATACAAAGCTTACATGTATATTTTATATAGTTTACACAAAACTTGTATAACCCTGCTTGGTGGGGATCAACCGTTTTCTACCACAAACAGCTTTAGAAAAGACATTCAAACATTATTTACTAACAATCCACCTAATTACTTGTTGATGTTTTTTCAGCGTCAGATTCGGGCTGTACGAGGTGGACTACTCGGATCCTAAGCGCAAGCGCACACCGCGGCAGTCGGCACATTTCTACGCAAATGTTATCAAAAGCCATTCATTAAATGTACCTACAGAATAAAGCTGTTAATTATGAACTCACAAATAAAATACTGAAAAATAATTTGTAGTGTATTAAATTTAGGAAAATCTAAAAAGTCTACAGATTATGCTCTTGGTCTCAATTAAGAAACAAGGAGCCAACATTAATTTGTTAACCTGTTGCCTGTTGGTCTAGTGGTTAGTGACCCTGACTGCTATACCGGAGGTCGTGGGTTCGATTCCCACTCAGGACAAATCTTTGTGTGATGAGCACGATCATTTGTTCTGTGTTTGGGTGTAATTTATCTATAATATGTATGTATTTAGAAATATATAAGTATGTTTATCAGTTGCCTGGTTACCATAACACAAGCTCTGCTTAGCTTGGGATCAGATAACCGTGTGTGAGTTGTCCCGGAATATTATTATTATTCTCTTTATTTTCTTTAAATACATACAAAATACATTTTTAAATATATACAATAATAACTAAAAATATACATTTAAAAATATAAAATGTAGTTTCCAACCGACATCGGGAACAGGGCCCAAGCTGCCGGTGGTTAGGGCTCCAGAGAGAGGAACCTCCTCACAATACGCGCCGTGTCGAGAAGTACCGCTTTCTGCATCAAACCCTTGACCCAGGCGCCAAGCGAGAGCCTCTTAAGGTGTTGGTCGAGGCTCTTGGCTATTATGCCGTTGGCTGTAACGACTATCGGGACAATGATTGCTGAGTCCACCTCCCACATGTCGACAACCTCGTGCGCTAAATCCAAATATTTATTATTATTATTATTAATTTATTTATATATAAGGTTTTTGACCATGTTACTTTTGTTGACGTGAATATCTAAATATTACAGTTGTGCACGCTCTGAATTTTTGTCTGTCCTTTGATTATTAATATTGTGCTAGGTTAATTCCAAGCAAATGTTGACGATAGATAAACAGTACCCAAATGGCTCTCCCTGTGAAAAAGAAACGCCAGAAAAATATATAAAACGACCTCCGAGTGGCGTACGCACCGGTTTCGAGGTGTCGCTAGCTCTGAGGTCCCGGGTTCGATCCCCGGACGAGTCAATGTAGAAACAAACTTTTCTACATTGCCTCGGGTCTGGGTGTTTGTGGTACCTTCGTTGTTTCTGAATTCCATAACACAAGTGCTTTAGCTACTTAGGTACCTACTTTGGGTTCAGAGCAATGTATGTGATGTTGTCCGCATTTATTTATTATTTATTTATTAAAACCGTAATTAAAATAAACAAATATTATATGTACTCAGTTTTATTAAGATTTTTATTTCTATATTTTTTGATCACATGTTGTTTTGTCATGTTATCTCTTTATTTGTTATTAATCATTTAATTCTAATAATCCTTATACAACGATTATCCGCGATCAAAGTCAAGCCCAACTATAAAAATATGGTGGTTCTAAACTTATTCATTGTTCATCATGGGTTGGTCCCAAGCTGTCATTATAAGGTAAGAGTAAGGAAATATACCTATAATACAACTAGCTGTGTCCCGCGGTTTCACCCGCGTGAATACCTAGGTCCCGTTCCCGGTGCCTTTGTATATAATAACAGACAAATAATTAGCAATAAAATAAAATTGCGACTATAAGTTGAGATTTAAACTATCCTATCTCTCAAGTTGGATCGAACTGCACATGGTGTGCGAATTTTATTATAATCGGTTAAGTGGTTTAGGAGTCCATTGAGGACAAACATTGTGACACGAGATTTATATATATTAAGATTACCTAGACATAGTCCCTGAAAGACTGTTCAATCACCTAGATGATTATCCGTACTTAGTTGACCAAAGAGCTAACAACTAATCAAATTCTATGTATTGAAGATTCTTAAACAAGTTCTTTAAACCCCCTGTAAATAACGTAAAGGAAAATAACTATTACATTTTGAATGCATTATATTTCATGCCATTAGAACCCCTACAATTATGAGAATTAGTCTTGCTTATAGACAGGCGTGATGGTATGTTATATTTTATGTTATGTTACATAAAATATAACATACCATCACGCCTGTATCCCCGAAGGGTTAGGCAGAGGTGTACCAATGTACACCCACAGTTCGCCGGTATGTTTAGGTCCCGTGTAATAGGAGGCGAGCCTATTGCCACTGTGTGTACTTGCTTAGGTTTTATAAAAATGGGTCACATTAACCAGGTTATCGCTACTTAATTTAAATACTAGAATTCCGCTGTATCCAAAATATTATAATAATTTGACGACCTCCGTGGTCGAGTGGCGTACGCACCGGTTTTCAAGGTGTCTCTAGCTCTAAGGTCCCGGGTTCGATCCCCGGACGGGTCAATGTAGAAACTCACTTTTCTACATTGCCTCGGGTCTGGGTGTTTGTGGTACCTTCGTTGTTTCTGAATTCCATAACACAAGTGCTTTACAGCTACTTACTTTGGGTTCAGAGCAATGTATGTGATGTTGTCCACATTTATTTATATTATTATTTATTGTTCAAACCCCCGAGACTATTGTGAAAGGAAACTAATAAAATTACTGTTTATTCGTTCAGTTAAAAAAATCAAATAACTTATAAGCGAATAGTTTGAAATTCTTATTTTTTGACCACCTGAATATTTTATTTATGCCTAGTCTTTTCACAATGGCTGGCATTGTAAAAGGGCTAGGCATACCAAGAGTTTAAATTAAATCCACAGCGCCTTGCTGGCCTCGTGCTGTACAGCTTCCAACCTGACCTTCCCGCCAGGGTTCAAGTTCGGGGCCGCCACTGCCTCGTACCAGATCGAAGGAGGCTGGAACGCCACTGGCAAGTAGCAAGTAACATGTACAGTGCAAACAGTACGAAAGTTCGATCGATAAAGAACATATGAACATGTATCAAGAAAGCGACTCATCGCTTAAAGTGGTCTCATCACCTAACTGCCCAAGACATAACCTTAGTACACAAGTCCTCGTTAAAAACGGAAAACTAGTCAAAACGAGAGATGATGTAAAAATATGCCCCCATAAAATAATAATGTATGATACAATACTACTATCACCGTTGTACTATTTTTCCAATGGTATATTCAATGTTTTCCAAGCCGCTTTTCTAAGTGGGCATTTCTTGCATCGGCGAAATGGCTTTTAAAAACCATTTTCAACAATTTGTTTATATACCATAATTTTAAAGGTATACCTACCATTTGCAAATCATTGCCCACTATACATAAATGGTTTACCCATTCCATGTATAGACAAAGGCGAAAGCATCTGGGACCGGTTCATCCACGAAGACCCGACAAGGATCTATAACAATGAGACCGGGGACGTCGCCTGCGACTCCTACAACAACTGGGAGAGAGATGTCGAGATGGCTGCCGAACTAGGACTGCACTTCTATAGGTAAGAATATAATAAGACAAAATGGCCTTTTTGTCTAGTTGTAAGTGACCATGACTGCTTAACCGGGGGTCGTGTACGCAGGACAATTTTTTGTGTGTTGAGCATGCTCATTTGAGTGTCTGGGTGTCTTTTTCCTACAACATGTATTTATTTAAAAATATATTAGCATGTTTATCAGTTGTCTGGTTGTGACTATACTAAATAACATAATAATATTTGTTCTAGATTCTCTTTATCCTGGGCCCGTATCCTGCCAACTGGTTTCAACAACCGCATCAGTGAAGATGGCGTCAACTACTACAACAACCTGATCGACGGTCTCCTGGCAAGAGGCATCGAACCCATTGTCACTTTATACCACTGGGACCTGCCGCAACCGGTGCAGGAACTGAGTAAGGCATTTATTATTTAAATTCTTAAGACATCTGTGAGGTTTGCATTTAATGGAGTTTCTTGTCGGCTCTTCTCCACTTTGGAACCGAGCAACTAGAGTCAGTAGATTAAATTTAACGTAACGTTTCTTAAGCGCCGTTTTTTGGTTTATGAGAAATAAAAATATTTTGATTTTTGATTTTTGAATGATTATGTAGAATAATGATAGAGCAGCTAAGCTTCCTACTAAATCTTTGAAGTTTTCATAAAATGTTGTTTTGTCAAAATCGCATAAGGCTGGAAGCTGTAGTTGGTTTAAAGAAAATGCTCTCAAAATTACAGTTTTACAGTAACTTTTCTAAAGGGCCTTAAATTCCAAATAACTTCCTCAAAATGTCAGTGAAAGGTTTTAGATAGTGAATTTTGTAATGATAGTCCCCGTTTTTCAGACGGTATACATATAAATTGTCTTGGCTATCTACATAGCAACCATTGTGTCTAATCAGAGGCTTTTGAGCGTTCTAAAACGCTGAGTCCTCTTACGGTACATCACAGGTCTACCTACTTCCAGGTGGCTGGACGAACCCCCTCATCGTTGACTGGTTCGCCGACTACGCGAGGGTTGTCTACACTCTCTTCGGCGACCGCGTGAAGATGTGGCTGACCTTCAATGAACCTATTATCGTATGTGATGCCTGCTACAATACTGGGTCAGCCGCTCCTGGGATCCTGAACCCTGACATCGGTTCCTATTTGTGCAATAAGATGGTCATGCTTTCTCATGCTAAGGCTTGGAGGATTTACGATGAAGAGTTTAAGCCGAAATATCATGGTAAGTGTTGATGACGATTTTTTTCTGAACATTCATTTATCCCTACAGTGCATGTACTATGAACTCATAAGGCAGAACTTCCGCGATTGTAGAATTAAGTTGGTGCACTAGTCTGTACGGAACACCGTCTCACAACGGCAACAATCCTGCTGAAGAGCTCAAAGTTATGTACAATTGTACACTTCTCATAGATTTCACATTTATATTAAAAACTTTATACCGTCCATATTTTTGTACGTAATTGAAGAGTTAGACCTTAGACTATAGATAACTATAGACCGATAGTATCGCTAGTTTTCATTCGTGCCAAGCGAGAGCACTTTTTGTCTGTATCTAGTACATTCGTTTACTGATTTAAAGTTATTTTTCGCGCAACGACAGACTTATATGCAAAAATATCGATGGTTTCGGCATTGTTAGGATAATATTAGGGTTTCAGATAGTTTTATTAAAACGGCGCGCTCCGTCTTGATACAAAATTTACGATAAAACTAGTTCATACTAGTGCTCACGGTTCATACACTGATATGCTCACTCTTTAGTTTCTTATCTATACTCTAAGAGTTAGACTCATTACCATTTCACACAGTTTTGTACTGCTAAAAGTAGGTACTTTTAAATCCAAAACAAAAATGAGGCCTGAACATATAATAATAGGGATTATTAAATAAGTATTTAATAATCCCTATTATAAACACAATAGATACTGCAAAACGTGATGACTATCTTAATGACGTAAATATTTTTTATTTTTGTGATAGCTGCACCTGTCTCTAGCACTATCCATAAATACTGTGTTGTTTAGAGTCTGACTCACAAGTCAATTTTGAAGATAATTTTACAAAGTATTGTGTACTGTGTAATAGTTGAGCCATTATACTACTTCACTCATTATACTATTTTACTCAAAATACTGAAAACTTTAGTAAATCCACAAAGAGAGTTAGTGTTAGTACAGTTAGTAAGTAAAACTTTATTATAATTACTAGCTGTGCCTGCGACTTCGTTCGCGTGGATGACGAAACTTATCAATGAGTTTTTAACCGCAAAATTAAGTTTTTCTTTATTGTTTATACTTTTCCGGGATAAAAACTAACAGGATAATAAAGAATAATTATACCAAGTTTCATCGTAATCGAACCGGTAGTTTTTGCGTGATACCTGAACAAACAGACAGACAGAAAGACAAAAAAAAAAATTTCACACTTTTGGGTTCGGTGTCGGTCTAGTAACACGTTTATTTTTTTGATATTTTCAATGTACAAAATTTTCACTTCTACAGATTTATTATAAGTATAGATTTTAAATAGTTGACATAATTAAAAAAATAATCCCTATTAATTAAACTCCGCCAATTTCATAATCATGTAATCGTTAAGGTATTGAATAACTACTTTTTCTTGAAAACTTGCTATCTATCGTATATTTATCTAAAGCCTTTGTTTTTCTAAAGAATTTGTCTACGTTGCTGGGGACAGGTACTTTTCTAATACCTTATCACAATGTCAATTTATGTTGCTTATCATAACAAACACATTAACATATCCCTAAAGGGCGAAATGGATAAAAAATCAAGGAAGCGGTTCATCTCCTATACATATTACAGGAATAATTTAAACACATTGAGAGCCGCACTTTGTTACATTATAGATTCCAATATATTTTTATTATTTAATCGTTTCTCAAAATTTTAAGAGTTAGCTTGCTCAACTTAACTGTCCCGCCAGTAGACACAATAGTTAAACAATGGAAATATTCATATGTCACTCACGGGACAGGGAAGTAGTTAATCAATAATAAGTAATCCTTTAAGTAACTATTAAAATATCCATGGTACACATGTAGGTCAGTACTCTAGGTAAGTGTTAATTAATAAATGTATTAATTGCAGGAAAGGTATCCCTAACCAATAATTTGGTATGGATCGAACCACTTACTGAAGACGATAAGGATCTAGCTGAACTTGCTTTACAAAATTATGTAAGTGCCTTTTATATAGTAAATATCTATAAGAATCTTCATAAAATTCCCTGCAGTCATGTTTGTCTACCTGATAATTATTCCCCAATGGCATATTGGATCCAGATAACAAGGAGGTTTCAATATTCATTATTACATCTGACTTGACTGGCCTATTGGTTTAGCCGTAAGTAATCCTGAAAAACTAGAGGTCGTCGGTTCGATGGAAATGCCTATCCAGGATATTTTTTTTTATATTATGACCATGATTTTCGTTCTGTGCCTTGGTGTAATTTACCTATATTATGTCTATATTTAAAAATATATAAGTATGTTTATCGATTGTCTGGTTGGCACATTAGGCACTGCCTATTTTGAGATCTACTAACTACTTTACTACAACTTTTTCAATTAACGATTTGATCACGAAATTTCATTTCCTTCTCATATTTACAGGGAGGAAGATACTCTTACCCAATTTTCTCCAAGGAAGGAGGCTGGCCACCAGGTATTGAGGAGGTTATGGAACAGAGCAGTTTGAAAAGAGGATACCCCAAGTCTACGTTCCCAGCGTTCACACAAGAGGAGAAAGAATTTGTTAGGGGTGGGTACATTTGTAACTATTTAATTCAAAATGGCTAGTTAAAAGCATATCATCTGCAGCTTTTGTGTCCTTTGAGTATAAGCTTGCAAGTATTTGACATGGTATATTTTTAAACGACTCCAAAACGTTCAAAAAGGTTCTCGATTCTTCTATTTTTTTGTTTATTTGTGAGCCAATTTCAACAATATTTTCTGTGATGGGTACCTCATAAGTGGTCAGATAATCGATACATGTTTTTCTTTTTTTTTATTAAGTAATTCTCTTGTTCCGAGAATACCTATTTCAGGCTATTATATCATGACATGAAAATAAATTGCTTAGTTATTTTCCATCACATAAATCCTTTCCTACAGGTACCTACGATTTCTACGGTATAAACCAGTACACAACTCGATACATTCGCAAAGCAAAGGAAGGAGATACCTTCACAGCATTTCCGATGGGAGACATGGAAGACCTGGGTGGTATCATGATAATGCCGGAGGGCAGAGAAGTGGGGGCTTCCTATTGGGCTGTGGTAAGTGCACATTCAGAATTCTGTTTAGGCTAGATTATAAAAAAAAACAATACAATGCATTTTTTAATTAAAAAAAAAAAGAATAAATAATAGATTTTATTTTGGACGAATCATTTGCTAGTATTTCTTTGAATTTAGTGAGAATGGTAGCCAACCCCAAAAAAGTTTAGGACGAAGCATTTACTACTTATCTCCTACTTTCTAGCTTCAAAACTACAAAAAAAAATCGCCTCAAAAAAGTTTTTATACCTTCGCTTTTTCTACTAAAACAATACACATGAAATTTAAATCTTCAGAAAATTAAATAATATCGATATTGAACCAGCTCTGAAAATTTGGACGGCCATTGAAAATAACCCTGTCTAACATTCTATTAATTTCCAGGTGTACCCCGAAGGCATCCGTCGTCAACTAGTCTGGTTGAAGGAACAGTACGGTGACATAGAGTTCGTGATCGCTGAGAATGGATTCTCAACGTATGAAGGTCTGGACGATGTTACCAGAGTCAACTTCTATAAGGATTACTTGGAACAGGTAAGATCAGATTGTATCTACTGATTTAAATCTTCTGTCCTGCCCGTCCTGCACCACCACCGCCACCCTTCAGGACGTGATGAAAGCAAACGACAGACCTAGGTAGCTAGCTAGGTAGCAACTTTTTGGTCTTCACTAACTAATTTACAATAACTGGAAATTATATGACGACCTCCGTGGTCCAGTGGCGTACGCACCGGTTTCAAGGTGTCGCTAACTCTGAGGTCCCGGGTTCGATCCCCGGACGGGTCAATGTAGAAACCAACTTTTCTACATTGCCTCGGGTCTGGGTGTTTGTGGTACCTTCGTTGTTTCTGAATTCCATAACACAAGTGCTTTAGCTACTTACTTTGGGTTCAGAGCAATGTATGTGATATTGTCCGCATTTATTTATTTATTATATATATGTGAACTCAGTTATGTTCTACAAATATGGGGAAAAGATATAAGATATATAGAATTTGAAAGAAAATATTCTCACGGCTCACATTATTAAGAAATGCGTTGTTCATTTGTTATTTCAGGTCTTACTGGCAATATATGAAGATGGTGTGAATGTAACTCACTACACAGCCTGGAGTCTCATGGATAACTTCGAATGGATGGATGGCTATTCGTAAGTATTTATTAAATACCAATATTTTTACTAAATAAACTCCTGAATTTTAAGTTATTTCAACCACTATAAATTTTAATGTTCTAAATCGGGTAGTTTGGAACCAGTTACAATCCAGGGGCAATTCATTTCCATGCCGGAAGATTTTTTTCCTAATGGATGGTTTGCATGTTTCAGCATCAAATTCGGCCTATACGAGGTGGACTTCAACGACCCGAAGCGCACGCGCACACCGCGCCAGTCTGCTTACTACTATGCAAATGTCATTAAGAACCATTCTCTAGATGTATAGACAACATAAACATGAAAATGTATAAATGTATTTCTATCTATGCAATAAACGACTGATATGCTGATTAAGTTAAAAATATAACAAAAAGTTATTTTGTATGTCTTGAAGAAGTTACACTCAAAGATTTCCTAAGAACAACTTCGTAAAACGTTACTATATGGAATATTATGCGTCTTGTCAACAATAAGGGTTTCTTAATGATTAATGTAAAAAATAAACAAATAATGAGAATATTTTCAGTGTTTTATTAAATCCAACTACTTTCTGTAGCTACTTTTCATCATTGACACTTTGATAAGTGTCAAAGTCATGTCAGGTAATTAAATATCAACCTTTAGGTAACACACTGCTGCACATAGTAAAAGGCAGAAGGCTTTTATACTGATGTTTTAGTGCCTGCTAATCCTGAGTGGAATCAAAGGTACGAAAGCAGTTCGTTAACTTTACCATCTAAATAACTAAATGTGGACATACATTGTTCTGAACCCAAACTAAATTTGTAGCTAAAGCACTGGTGTTATGAACTGAGACAACGATGTTACCACAAACACCTGAACCCGTGTAAAGCTGCGTATCCATTATACGCTCCTGGCGCGCGTGCCATGAACACCCGCGCCAAGCGTGCGTTCCGCGGAACGCGCTCCAAATATTTAAATAATATCAACTTTAATAGAAGCGCGCGTGGCAACTGTTCCAGTGGTTGGTTAAACTGAGCTTCCTTTGATGCGCGGCAAAAAACCGACTCTAGATGAAACGGGCCGCTCTAAGTTCGAGCGTTCCAACAAACACATTGGCGCGCGTTACAAAATGGTAGCAATTTCGCGCGGCCGGAACGCGCGCCAATGTTCTTCCTCTTGGCGCGCGAAATCGATACGCGGCTTAACGGTTGCAGAAAAGTAGTTTTTACATCAGACCTATCCGAACGAACCCAGCAACACCTTGAAAAGCAACATCGTGAAAGGAAATCATCCATTTTTACTATTCCCTTTGGTTATTTTTTTTAATCCGTCATACGAATCATTGTATCGAAATTGTATTACTTAAATAAAACTAAACCTTAAATGTTATTCTTTATTCCTAAGTTAACATTACACAAATAAAAACTACAGCTCATCCCTAGTCGCAGTCACATCAAGAGAGTGTGCCTTGATGACGTTTCTGTAGAAGTGTGCGGAGAGGCGCGGCGTGCGCGGGCGCAGCGGGTCCTCGAAGTCTACCTCGTATAGACCGAATTTGGAGCTGGAAGATTAAAAGTCAGTTAGAACAGAAAATAATGTTAAAAATGAGGAACTGTATTTGAATAAAGTTAAAGGTGACTAACAGGATCAGAGTGGTCTGAAGTTAGCGGAAATGGCTATTTAACCATGTTATTTTGATATTTATTTGTATAGTTTAATATTATATTAATATTCTCCATATTAAGTAGGACAAAGCATGAAGGCACTACTTGTTTTCTTCTTACTGAGTTATATTTAATGTTTTCTTGGCAAATTATATGTTAGTTTTTTGGAAATGCTATATACATAAGTATCATTGTATTATACTTACTGATAGCCATCAACCCATTCGAAGTTATCCAAGAGCGTCCAGGCTGTGTAGTGAGTTATGTTCACACCATCTTCTTTGATTGCTAATAAAATCTGTAAACGAAACACCAATATAAGTATTATTAACATTAGATTTCTCACATCTCTTTACCAAAGTCGTAGAAGGTAACTATGTGACCCACAACAAAGCTACGATGGAGGTGCTAAAGGCAATCGCACAGTCTCCTAAATTTAAATAGGTATCTGCCCAAGATGCTCTATGGTCTAAAAATTCTGACCTATGTTCATTGACACTCGTCAGTCTTCCACACCATAACAACTTTGGTGATTATAAAGCCGATACAAAAATAGGAGAAGACCTTCCATGTTTTGTTTCAACAGGGAAGAAAAGGAATATTATATTTTTTCTTTATTTATGTTTGGACTAACCTGTTTCAAGTATTCCCTGTAGTATTCCACTCTGTTGTTGTCATCAAGTCCATCGAAGGTGGCCAAACCGTTCTCAGTGATCATGTATTCCATATCGCCGTAGTTTTCTTTCAGCCAAACCAGTTGACGACGAATACCTTCAGGGTATACCTAGAAGGAAACAAAACAAAACAAAGAACTTAGTGGCTTCAAACGAAAAAGTAGATAGGGCTAAATATTGAGGTAAATAATAACTTGAATTTCATGTTTCGTTCCTAACCCGCTACCTTACTGTAATTGATGATAAGCGGTTGAATTGTAATGGATTATTTAGATTATGCTAGCCTGTTTAGAAGACATTACCTGATGTGCAGGTCAATCATCATAGAGATAAATCTCTTCACCGCACCCGCAGCCTACATTTAGCAATAGGTCACTTAATAGACCACAATAAGATGAAACAACCATGTTCTTGAAAATCACATTCACAAAATTTTCATCTATCGCACCTGTTACACGGTCTAGCTGAGCAAAAACTTCAAAATCGTTGTTTATTTCCCTTACAATACTTACATAGAACCATATGGAAGCAGTCTTCGCCCAGTCCTTGGACACCTCAATTTTACCGTTCAGATCCTCAGCATCACCTAGCGGCCAGGGTCTGAAGGTCTCCCCCTCCCTCGCGGGGCGGATGTACCGGCTTGTATAGTGGTTCATAGCATAGAAGTCGTAAGTACCTGAGGGTTTAAAATGAAATATAAACAGCTGGCAAAAAACAATAGATTCGTTTAAAAATGCAGAGTCACCAGGGTCAGTAACACCCGTTTCCGTAAGATATCTTGTTTTTGTGCCATTGGGGATGGAGAAGAAACGAAAAAAAAAAAAAATAAATGAAAATCGACTCGCTCACTCCTGAGTTATAAATGGTGTTTATAACCTGACCTATTTTGATAAAAAAAGAACCTTAAAGAACCACGCAATTTGAGTCATATTCATTCTTCAGCACCCTTAATATTTAAGACCCATACACATTTTGATTTAAATAGATACGTATGTGCCTACCTCTAACGAATTCTTTCTCTTCTTGTGTGAATGCTGGGAGCATAGACCTGGGATATCCTCTTTTCAGACTGATTGCTTCCAAAGCCTTCTCAATACTTGCTGGCCAGCCTCCTTCCTTGGAGTAAATTGGATGAGAGTATCGGCCCGCCTAAAATATTAATGACCAATTTATTATATTATGTCTTGTATGTTTTCGCTGTAAACGATCATGAAATATGTAGAAATTATGGAATAACTTTTCACCAAAGAAGACACTCGAATCAAACTACTTTTATAATAAAAAATAGATTATGCTCGCTGCATATTTTGAGAGAAATTAGAGCATGCTCTTATTTCTAGCAGCACTTGAGTTATGGAATCAGAGACACAGAACGAAAAAACCATCACCCACACCCGAGACATGATAGAAAAGTAGTCTTCTTCATTTACCTGTGCGGGGAATTGAACCCAGGACCTTTGAGGCACTTTTAAAAGGTTTTGTGTTTGACAAATATATTGGTTGATAGCTTACCATATTCTGTATAGCCAGCTCAGCTAGCTCTGTGTCAGCTTCAGTGTGAGGCATGAACCATAACAGTTGGTTGGCAATTGATACTTTGCCTGCAATACATTAAGCTTATTAGGGGTTGAACAAAAAAAGGTAACCGAGGTAAATGAGATTCTGTATAATGGTGACCAACAACACCGTGATGAATCATAATAAAATGTATTAAGTATCCAAAGTACATAGTTAAAAAAGATTTATGGTAACAATTAAATAAAAAGTTATGTAGTAATCTAAACATAGCACGAAACATGTCGTAAAGTCCATATTCCATCACGAACCAGTATTTGCAATAACATAACTTTTTTATATGCTCGTAAGGAAAATAACTTTGTTTTCACGACTCATCATGATATAGCAAGTTATTTCAAGGCCAAGGTAGATTAGTGGTTATTTTTTTTATAATTAACTACAAGATAAGGAAATGCGGTAGGTTAGGTTATGTACCGCTGTTGACACCAACAAAGAAAAAAAGATGACCATATGTCAAGTAAATTGATTAGTGTCATGAGTAAGAACTTTGACCAAAAGAGCCAAGTGACGTTTCTGCAAGCTTAACCGCTGATCAAAGTCTAAACATGTCTTTTCCACACGCGAACATCTTTAACGCTTTGAGAAATGTCTCCTGGCTAGAAGAGGAAAAAAAGTGTTGGCCATTCCATGAATTGGTGTCTGCAACTTAGGGCTAACATTGATTATTCGGCCCAGAAAGAGAAGACGACATGAGTTAATATCATCTAATCATTTGTCATAAGTGAGGTATAAACAAGAACTGGAGCGAAGAAAATAAATAATTTACATTACCTTATTAATAGAATATTGGATTTACAATATAATTATTTTAGAAAACTCATGAATGTTCTTACCATGATATTTCGGCTTGAACTCTTCATCATAAATCCTCCAAGCTTTAGCGTGGGCCAACATGGTGTTCTTGTTGCAGATATAGGATCCTACATGAGGACTGTAGACGCCAGGAGCCAGCATCGCCGAGTTGTAAGCCAGGTCGCAGATGACCACAGGTTCGTTGAGGGTCAGCCACATCTTGACGCGGTCGCCGAAGAGAGAGTAGACAACACGAGCGTAGTCGCCGAACAATTCGGCGATGAGGGGGTTAGCCCAGCCACCTGGAAAGAGTTGATACTAATAAGTACAAAGAATAAGAGCACGGCAAAATTGTTAATGAACACTGTGTCCTTGTGTATCCGAATCTCGTATTAAAGCGATCTAAGTTGTGGCATGTAAAATATAGGGTTACATTGCGAAATTTTCTACCTAGCATTTTCCCAAGCTACATAATGATAAATGCTAAATTTGTGGTGTTTGTTAAGTAGTAGTTTTATTTTAAACCGACTTACCAAGATCCTGTAGAGATTGCGGCAGGTCCCAGTGGTAGAGAGTGATGAAGGGCTCGATGCCCTCTGCCAGCAGACCGTCGATCAGCTTGTTGTAGTACTCCGTGCCCTCCTTACTGATGTAGTTGGGGAAGCCAGTGGGAAGAATACGGGTCCAGGCCAATGAAAACCTATAAAAATCATAACATATTTTAAAAATTATGTTAGTTTTTTATGTTTCGTGCTATCAGATGGCCACCAGCTTAAGTGCTAGATGTCGCCTATGTACTCCGTATCTTGGGCTTTCAACTATGCTCCTATCTCTCTTTACCAGCTAACGCCATGTTATAGAAGATTTTAACCATGTCCTCCTTCACGAATGTTATTGTTCTCCACATTGAATTACATTAATGCAGCATAGTAGTTGTTTTAAGCTTTAGAGATTTCATTTTCCTAGCGTGTATATTAATGGTAGTTAAATTTTCTCAGACCAGTTCCCAACTACGCACACAGCATAGTTCGTGGCCTTGTTCAGGTCCTCACGTGCACAGTTGGTAGCACAAGCTGTGCAGCTTATAGCTAGACGTTGGATGAACTTACCGATAGTAATGCAGTCCCAACTCAGCAGCAATCTTGATGTCCCTCTCCACATGGTAGTAGGAGTCGCAGGCGACGTCTCCATTTTCCTGGTTCCTGATCCTCGTCGGCTTCTCATGCACGAAGCGGTCCCATATGCTTTCGCTCTTGTCTGTAAGTAGAAATATAAGTTGTTGTAATTTTGGATGTCGCTCTGGGTTTTTAATATCGTTTGTAATGTATTTGTAAAGATTTTTTCAGCCTAAGTTTCCATAGGTGGGTAAAGACATTCTTATTTCCTTAAAATGGTTTTTTACTATATTTATTTATAGACAAAATCAAACTTCTAGGAAGAGAAATATAACCATGATTTTCCACTTACCACTGGCGTTCCATGCTCCTTCAACTTGGTAGGCAGCGGTGGCGGCTCCGAACCTGAACCCTGGCGGGAAGGTCAGGTCCTCGGCGCACCACGACACCGCTATCAAGGCACTGAGGATGTAAAAAGAAGGAATTAATAGATCTCTCACAGTTGCCCCTTAGTTACCTGGGACAGGAACAACGGTAACAGATCAGGTTATACTGTGCTTTCCACTAAACATTCAAAGTTGAGCAAAGCATCATGAAATATTTGTGTTTTACATGTATTGATGACTCTAAAGGATTCGTTGCTCAACATAACAATCTCATCATCAATTTGAAAGTAATTAATATCCATAGATCAACTAAGACAAACATCCACTTTAACTTAAATTAACTTTGACAGTCGTGGTGGCCTAGCGGTTCAATGAACGGATTTGTATGCACAAGGTTGCAGGTTCGAACCCAGGCAAGTACCAATGTGGCTTTTTCAAAGTTATATTATGTACTTTCTTAATTATTCTAAGACACTTCTGACAAACGGTGGAGGAAAACATCGTGAGGAAACCTGGATTCCAAAATTTGGGATCTAAATTCGCCAATCCGCAGAGAGCAAGTGTGGTAATCAATGCTCGTGCCTTCTCTATATGGGAAGAGGCCTGTGCCCAGCAGTGGGACGTTTATAGGCTGGATTATTATTATTATAAACTTTGACTTGCTGTAGTCAGCGGTTTCTCTTATGGTTAGTAACGTGGTGTCAAATAACCTATAAAATTTTTCGAGACTTTGGCTATCAAAAGAGAACAAATTTTACAAACCCAGGTAGTTTCATAAAATAGCCTGTTGAAACAGAAAAAAACTCTCTAACTTGTCTCTATTTTAGTATAAATGTACATATTTTTGACAAACATAATATTTTATCGATAACTATTTATGTATAAAAAGTTTGAAAATAATACAAGTAAACAGGTGTAACTCCTACAATCTAATTACTATCTATCATATCAGCCTTATAAAAAATGGTCCACTTTTGATATGAAATAATGACTTAGCTTATATACTTGTACTTTCATGTCTTAGCATGATTTGATAATTCGATTTTTTGGGCAAAACATACATACCATCACGCCTGTATCCCCGAAGGGTTAGGCAGAGGTGTACCAATGTACACCCACAGTTTGCCGGTATGTTTAGGTCCCATGTAATAGGTGGCGAGCCTATTGCCACTAACCGGGCACAAATCCAAACTCCGACCTGCTACTGAGAATTTCATAGAAAAACCCAATAACCCTTGGTCGACTTGGGAATCGAACCCAAGACCTCTAGCGTAGCAGTCGCGCTTAGAACCACTAGGCCAACAAGCAAACCCTAAGAGGTATTGCAAAAAATTCATAATTATCTATCTTGTTTTATTATGTATCATATCGCATATTTATCAGTCGCTCTATGTAAAATACGGTATTCAGCGGAATCCGGAGAGATTAGCCGACCCCAACTTAGTTTGGGAAAAGGCTATACAGATGATATTATAATATATCTATACCGAACACGAAATAAACATGTTTATGCGTGACTAAAAATATTGCATTAAAATATTTGACACTAAAGGTGCGTACAGACTATATAACATAACATGTTATACAAATTGCGATATAACATGTTTCAGATAATGTGGACACTGAATGTTATAAAACATTTTATTCTTGGGTACAATATGCTGTTATATTGCAATGTTGTATAACAAGGATAGATAATGTGGACGTGTTATAAAACACAAGTTATATTATATGTTACATAGTCTAGTATATACATAATGTTGTATTAGTTGTATAGTTGTCTATCTTAACAAAAAGTTCATATAATAAGATTTGTACAGATACACCTCTGCTTTATCTATGGCTATATTTTCTATCCAAAGTTTATAATATTCTATAAGGGATAACTCCAGCATTGTACCTTTATAAATTACTAGAATTTGCTTGCACCCTCCTACTTTAACGCAATTATTATAAAAAGTAGTTACGATATGCCCTTTCTTAAGTTTCCAACTTTGTTAATTTAAGTCGAAATACTAACTCCTTAGTAATGTTTATTAATTTTGCTGAAAAAGTAGTCATATTCGATCTATATATTATTATAAGCACCTATCGTTTAGTAAAAGCTGATATTTTGATATTACTAACTTCACATGGAAAGTTTTTTTAAATTATTGTAAATGTTGTGGCCTGCAATTACAACCAAGAAAATATAGAACTCAGATGCAAAACAACTGCATTTACATTAATTTAATCTTTAGATAAATGAGATAATATTTTATTGTAGGTACAAGTACACTACCTACAATTATATTGTTATTTGGTAGGTGGTAATACACAATCTCATGAATAAAATCGTTCGAATACTTAATTACTAAAACGAAGTAAAAATATTACGCCTTGAAGACTGTTTTTTTTAAATAAACAACAAACATCTTATGGCTCTGATTCCGTTAAAAATGAACTAAACTTATTTTACGCTATCGATATCTTTTCGACTTGTAAATACATAATTACAAAGGAAAAACTAAAAATAGTACTGTCAAATTAAGTTCAAAAATATTTTTTTTGCTAATTACGTACAAGGAGTAAAATAGTTTTACAATTCTTTACAATAACGTTGTATAAAGTAATATATCACAGATTATCACAAGCTTTATTTTTGGTTTAGTTTGTAAACAATATTATTCTAACGAGAATCAGTTAACACATTTTGTAGATAGAAAACGGGTAATTACCACTATCTAATCAATTTGTACATAAAAACAACTTACTAACATATTTCTATAAAACATAATATCCATACTCATTTTATAAATCACAATGTCTGTGTGTTACGTTTTTACGGCCAAAGCCATTTGGATTAAGATAGAATAAACCAAAAAACTATAAATTAATAATTTAAGAAACACTGTCAATTTTTCGAAAATTACTTACTTATTATTACTTTCAAAATACTTAATAGATTTTCTTAAATAGCTAAGAACCATCACGATCACGCCAGCATTCGACCAAAAAAAACCACATCAAAGTCAGTCCATTCTTTTTGGAGCTACAATCTCACAGACAGACCAACGCGTCAAACTTATAACACATCTTGTTTTAAATGGCATAGTCTAATTTTTGCTATAACGTGGGAGGAGCCGCGAGCAACAGCTAGTCATTACATAAATTTTATTATAGCTATCACGCATGCTCCGATAGATATCAACGAATCAAAGTCTCAAAAAACAGATCAAAGTATCATATATATTTTGATACGTTAGGTGCCAATATTTTATCATAACCCTATACTAGCAACTGATAGTGGAGTAACAGTTCATAGGAGGGCAAAGACCTTTAAGATCGAATACTATAATTCAAGCAAAAAATACAAGATAAATTAATATACTTTTTACGTATTATATCGTGATATATATACACGAAAGATGAACCTTAGACGTGCTAGTTACTTAGTGACCCGCCCTCCTAGAACTAACTATGGAAGAAGAAACTTGGAGTTTGAGGGTGTTACAATTTATAATAAATTACCATCGGTAATAAAAGAAGAAAAAAGTTATGTCCGATTTAAAAAACTACTAACAAATCACATAATCAATGCATACAAATAAATAAACTCAAAAAATAAAATTTAAAAACTGCATTATAATTTTCATGTAAATAAAATATACATAAGTAATTAAATTAATTATATACCACAAAATTTATAAAGATACATAGTAAGAAATTACTTAAACTAAACAAAAAAAAAAATCAAATTCTCAAAACGTTTTATAAACCATGTAGGTATGTAACCAAAGTATATAAATGGAATATATAAAAATAAATAAAAGTATATAAAAATAAAATAGTCTTAACTAGTAATAATAACTAATAATAATAGAACCATAAACTTATAAAAACTTAATAATTACAATACAGACTATGCCATCAATGCCACATCCAGTAAAAGATCAAATTCATACATACATCCATGTTCATGCTTGGTTAAAAACTTAGGTACGTTTGAGTTTGTTGTCGGTTTACCCACATTGTTATGTATTTTTCTTTCTTATTTATTTTATTGTTTTGTTATTGTTTATAAAAGTACCGCTGTGCGCTCCAATTATTAATCTTAGTTTTAAAAATTGTTTCTCAGTAAGTGAATTATGTAAAATTCTTTTTGAGAAATAAAGTTGTTCTTAAACCACCACATATATTTTAGATTTTTGTTCCCGACGTTCCGAGACTAATAAACCGCGATATAATCCGTATAAAGTAGATTGATTTTAATTCCTATTTGCGTAAATCTCAGAAAATAACAACACAAAAAAATGTTTAAACAAATGTGAATCACGATTGCTCATTGCTTGCTCTGATTGTCATAACTTCTTCACAATATTTTCCTCCCTCTCCGTTAGTTAATTACAATCTGCACTATAATCAAATAGCTACTTTATACCCTGAGTTAACTCACAAAATTATAATAAACACAATTTAAAACGAATAACCGTCCATAATCAATTAAACCTCGCTGTATTTTATGTTTTTTACATGAATATTAAAAACACAAACACAAACACATGCAAAAAAAAAAATTGATTATATTAAGTATCGAAAAGTCGGCAAAGTTCAATTTTACTACACATTTATTCAAAAATCTGTGATAAAGTACGTTAAAAATAATAACCCTTCACTGTTCACAAAAAGCTCACCTGAACACAAGTGACTTGCACCAAGGCATGATGACAACTGAAATCGTTCACTCGTACTATCGTTTAAATAAACTAAACTGATTAGCGTCCTTGAGTTTGATCAGTGATAAAGTAATGATATCTAAATAATAAACAATCATTATTAGTACGTCTTTTTATCATATTTTATCCTGATACAAGCATTTTTTATGGTTACCTGGTGGTATCTAGAATTGCAAGTCAATCGTTATGTTGCGAATAGTTTTATCATAATCGAAGCTTAGAATACTGCCGAGTGGTATAAGTCACACGCTGACTACGACTGTTTGCGACGTGTTGCGGGTTCGATCCCCGCATAGGACAGAAAATTGTGTGATCCAATAATGCTTGTTTAGAGTCTAGGTGTTCTTTGTGCATGTGATTTTAATCTTTGTGAAACTCTAAGAAATAAAAGCCTTAGTTTGGGAGTAAAAAAAAAAATTAAGGACCTCTATCTCTCTCTTTTTCTTATGCTGTCTCTGTCACTTCAAGATGTAAATTAGCGACAAATCATTTAAGTTCTTGTCAAAATTGATTTTGCTTTTCAGTATTCGGGGAATGAGATTTCAGCGTAAAAGTACTACACAATTTTTGAAGCAATAACACAACTTTAATAAAAATATTCTTTATTAAATAAATAAATAAATGCGGACAACATCACATACATTGTTCTGAACCCAAAGTAAGTTGCTAAAGCACTTGTGTTATGGAATTCAGATACAACGAAGGTACCACAAACACCCAGACCCGAGACGATGTAGAAAAGTGATTTTCTACATTGACCCGTCCGGGGATCGAACCCGGGACCTCAGAGCTAGCGACACCTTGAAACCGGTGCGTACGCCACTTGACCACGGAGGTCGTCATTATTTATTACTAAGTTAACATTACAAAATTAAATAGTTTACAGTTCATCTCTTGTCGCGGTCACATCAAGAGAGTGTGCCTGAATGACCTTCTTGTACCAGTGCGCTGAGAGACGCGGCGTGCGCGGGCGCAGAGGGTCCTTGAAGTCCACCTCGTAGAAGCCGAATTTGACACTGAAAAGAGAAAATAATATTTTTTTTTCTAAAGGTACAAATCTATTTCGAACCGATTCTAATCTAAGACTATCGTACATTGACATGGATGTACTGATAAGATTACTATTTAAATAAAGTTATTTCACAGCTATGGCTGATATAGCTGAACGTCAGTGTAAGCATAATCCTTGATTTTGGGACATAGATACTACCTACACTAAAACATAAGAGTTTTCTATCGTAACTTCGGTGAATAAAAGCTGTAATTGAAAAATTATACAGGTAGATACGTACTTAAATCCCTCCATCCATTCGAAGTTATCCATGAGACTCCAGGCTGTGTAGTGAGTTACATTTATTCCATCTTCTTTGATAGCCAGTAAAACCTGCAACAAAGAATAATACAATAAAGGATTTGAGGAAAATTCTTGTCACAGTAAAGTTTTCTTTACCTTTACTAAAAAAGCTAATACGAAAGTTTTAGCAGTATGTCTATTCTGTAAATTAATAATTTCGGTATCGAGCTTCACCTGAGTGACAATAAAGCTCACTTCAAAAGTGAACCCAATTGCCTTGGCCTTGATTTAGAATTCAAATTCGAGAATACGTATTTGACATCTCACCGCGGATTCCGCTGTCGAGACATGAAAATGTTACAGAATAACACTACTGATCCCAAACTAAGTAAAGTCTGTAATCTGGTAACCAGGAAACTGATAAATATGTTTATACATTTCTAAATACATATGATAGTAATATAATATTATGCTCATCACACAAAGATTTTTCCTGAGTGGGAATCGAACCCATTGAGGTAACTAATCAATGTAATTTGAATATAGTCTTAATCTCATAGATTCTAGGCTCACCTGTTTCATGTACTCCCTGTAGTAGCCCACTCTCTCGTGGTCGTCAAGTCCTTCGAGGGAGGCCAATCCATTCTCAGTGATCATAAACTCCATATCTCCGTACTTTTCTCTGACCCAGTTCAACTGACGCCGTATGCCTTCTGGATAAATCTGGAAGAAAATACTATTTAGTTTTTCTGCCTAAAATTTTCCTAAACTATTTTGGGGTTGGCTTCCATTCTTACCTTTTCAGTTGCTTAAAGATTTGAAAAGGTTATCGCTACCAATTCTTAAATAATCTACTGCCCTAAAGATTTTATATTATCTATTTTTACTCGTCTAAACCACATTAACTCTTACTTGAAGCATCTTCCGACTGAATATTGCCCTATCTGAACAAAATTTTAATTTTATACTTACATAGAACCATGAAGCAGGAGTTTCGGGCCAATCCTTAGGTACTTCTAATTTACCATTCAAGTCTTCAGCGTCACCTAGTGGCCATGGAGTGAACGTTTCACCCTCCCTCGCTCTGCGGATTTGATGACTCGAATAATGGTTAAAGGCGAAAAAGTCGAAGGTACCTGTGGTTATTAAAATAAATATAAGCACAGATACGAAAAGAGATCCCTACACTATTTGTTTAAACGCTCGTCACTCACAGATTCATGCAAGCAGGTATATCTCATAAGTTCCGACAACTTCATTCGCAAAGTGGACTTAGGCAAGCAATACCGAAAGAAACAACATTACAAAACAAAGTTACCTAAAAACCACACTTTGTAAAGAGCTGACATAAAAAAATATTCAAAATCTAATAAAATTATTTCCATTTCGAGTACAGGCTCTTTCAAAACGTTAAATGACTCCAGTAGCGCAGTTCCAAAATAACGATCCAATGGAGATGGACCACGGAGCAAAGAGATGGACATAAGCCATCTTTTAAAATTTACTTATCCCATATTTTCTTACCTCTAACAAGCTCAATCTCTTCTTGTGTGAATGCTGGGAACGTAGACCTAGGGTATCCTCTTTTCAGGCTGTTCTCTTCCATAATCTTCTCTATACTTTTTGGCCAGCCTCCTTCCTTAGAGTAGATTGGATGACAGTATCTACCTGCCTGAAATTTATACACATACTCGTTAAAGTATTTAAGAATCTATCTATAATAATAATTATAATAAATCTGTAGAGAGGTCAATTCTGTACATGAAAAACATTTTCAAAATAACTATCAGGGGGTGATTAGTGATCGATACTGATGCCAAAAATGCAATCAGTAAAATTTTTGTCTGTCTGTCTGTCTGTCTGTCTGTCTGTCTGTCTGTCTGTATGTTCCTTATAGAAACAAAAACTACTCGACGGATTTTAACGAAACTTGGTACAATTATTCTTCATACTCCTGGGCAGGTTATAGTATACGTTTTATCACGCTACAATTAATAGTAATAAGTTCGTCATTCATTGATAAGTTTCGTCATCCACGCGAACGAAGTCGCTGGCACAGCTAGTTCTAGAATATTTTTCGTCGGACACTTTGGACATTTGACTTTCATGGGACTGCTGATTTAAAATGACCTTAGTAAATTAGTTCTATATATCGAAATTTTTGGTTAAACATAGTGTCTATATAGTCAAGATCCTTGACGAGGGATCTTTATACTTACTAGATTCTGGACCGCCAGCTCAGCGATTTCGGCGTCAGCTTCCGTGTAAGGTTCAAACCACAAAAGATGGTTGGCGATTGACACTCTGCCTGCAAAAAAACGATATTAATTATTTCAAAAAGGAATAAATACCGTTTTTAATTGGAGGAATTCCGCTGTTAGTCGATCCTCCGCTATTTTTTGTTATTTCCCTCGTCTAAAATGTAAAAACAAAATTCATATCAAGCACAACAATCAACAACACATCGCGTGTAAAACATAAAGATAAATTACGTGATGATAATTATTTTTATCAAAGTTGACAACAAGATAAGAAAGCAGTAAATAAGGTGCAGGTGCAAATCGTCGTCGTTTTTTCATGTCGTCGTTTTTTTATGTTTATTTTAGCGAAATATGGCATAATTTTATGTTATTGCGGAACCAACATCATATATTCCACAGAACACGACATAACTGTACCTAACAGTAATAGAAATTTTGAAATTTTTGCTTCATATCTTCTTCCGTACATTAGTGGAAGGAAAAGAATGCTTCTTACCATGATATTTCGGCTTGAACTCTTCATCATAAACCCTCCAAGCTTTAGCGTGGGCCAACATAACATTCTTGTTGCAGATGAAGGCTCCTACATCAGGACTGACAACTCCCGGAGCTATCATGCCAGTAATGTAAGAGAGATCACAGATAACCACAGGCTCGTTAAGGGTTAGCCACAGCTTCACGCGGTCGCCGAAGAGAGTGTAGACAACTCTCGCGTAGTCGGCGAACCAGTCGGCGACGAGGGGGTTAGTCCAGCCACCTGGAAGCAGTTTCAAGTATAGATGAAGTAAAATCCAAGATAGAAGTACGAAGAACAATACAGGGGTAAACAATGTTAAGAACTTCACAATCACAATCAACCTTCGCCGATTCCGTTGAAAGGAATCTGCGGGCTTTATCTCCAAACTTGTATGTACGATTCTCCCTATCAGACACAGATCAATCACGGTCCTTAAAAATTATAACATGGACTGATATAGTTTTTATACATAAGCCATCAACAGTAAAAATAATTAAGACGATTTCGAATAAAGACGAATTCCTTGCTGACATTCTGGTGGATAACTACACCAAATTATTTGATCGTCTGTTTACAGATTGAAAAATATATCTGGCTTACCAAGATCCTGTAATGATTGAGGCAAGTCCCAGTGGTAGAGAGTGATGAAGGGCTCGATGCCCTCTGCCAGCAGACCGTCGATCAACTTGTTGTAGTACTCCGTGCCCACCTTACTGATTTGGTTGGGGAAGCCAGTGGGCAGGATACGAGGCCAGGATAAGGAGAATCTGAAAAGTAGAATGTTGCGTGATGTCTGGCTAATCTTGCGAAAAGTTTACGAATTATTTAAGTAAGGCACAGGATGCTGTTAAAAGTATACAAGGAATTTACCGATAGTAGTGCAGTCCTAATGCAGCAACCATCTCGATATCTCTCTCCACTTTATTGTAGGAGTCACAGGCCATGTCTCCGTCGTCCTGGTTTGTGATCCTCGTTGGGTCATCATGGACAAAACGGTCCCACACGCTTTCGCTCTTGTCTGTTAAATGTATTTAGAGAACATCACTCATTTCATGATAAATTGCATCCACATGAAATAATGCATTATGTCTTCACTTACCACTAGAGTTCCAGGCTCCTTCGATTTGGTAGGCAGCGGTGGCGGCTCCGAACCTGAAGCCTGGCGGAAAGGTCAGGTCCTCGGCGCACCATGACACCGCTATCAAGGCACTGAGGATTTAAAAATATGATCCTTTATTAACCGACGAAAAAAACGGAGGAGGTTCTCAATTCGACGCGTATATTTTTTTTTTGACCTCGCATAACTTTTTTATAATACACCTTTTTGGAACTGTAATAGGATGGATTATTTGATCAATATTGGTCTTAGTTCATTTAAGAAAACCATAAGGAAATTATTTTCAATTTCAAAAAGAGCTACTTCGTATTTAGTGTTTTAGTAAAAAGTAAACACCTAAGAAATTTACCGTGGGGTTTCACTGATAATAATATAATAATAATAATGATAATCCAGCCTATAAACGTCCCACTGCTGGGCACAGGCCTCTTCCCATATAGAGAAGGCACGAGCATTGATCACGAGCAAGCGTGGTGATAATAATAAGTTTGATAAAATCATTGCTACCAAGAGTTGGTTTCTTGAGACATCCCTAACTCGTCCTTAAGAGAGAGCTTGAAGCTCGTACTTATACAAACCCTTGACTGCAATGAATATTTACCTGCGTAAATCATTATTGTATTTACACAACAAACAATTTACTTTGTCAATGGTCATTGACCAGGATAGGGCTTGCATAAGACTTAAGGGCTACTTAAAACCGATTGATTTATATGATATTAAACATTGTTAATTACGAATTATTTAAATTACCTCACCTGAATACAAGTATACTGGACCAATGCATGGTGACAACTGAAAACGCAAGCTTACTACTATCTTAAATATACTCAGGAGTTATCTTAAATGGATTTGATCGTAGATTAAATGATATCAATTATTTTTAAAATGAAAACAATGACAATGACCAATATCAGTAATGCTATTCTGTAACATTATTTTCATGTCTCGACAGCGTAATCCGCGGTGAGATGTCAAATACGTATTCTCGAATTTGAATTCTAAATCAAGGCCAATTGGGTTCACTTTTGAAGTGTGCTTTATTGTCACTCAGGTGAAGCACGATACCGAAATTATTTACAGAATAGACATACAGTACTTGTTATTACCGATTTTTATGTTTGACACTTAACAGCTATTGTCTTCTTCTTCTGTTTAAGATATGCCTTCAATTCACCAACGACCAAAAAATATTTCTGAATATACCAAGCAACGTTCTTCGTGCCTCGGAAAACACGCTAAGCCGTTGGTCTTGAGTTCCTGACTGTCACGCTTTTATCATTGATAGCCGTAAGTCATTACAACCCCAACAACCTGTTTTACTATTAACGGTATACTGTAATACCTAATAAAATATGCTATTCACTAAATCCGGTGAGACTGTTAGCTGACCCGTACATAGCTTACAAAGGCTAGCCAGAAGATTTATTGATGGTCTTCTCCGGCAAGGCACAAATCATTAGTAAAGATAATTTGTTTAATGAGACTTAGGTTACTAAATTACACGACAGCCTAAGAATCGGTCGACACCGTATGAAAGTAGTCTAGTAGGGAGGAAAGGAGAGCGGAGAGACTTTTGAAAATTCAGTTTTTGAAGAAAGTATTGCTGTCGCTCTAATTCCCCCCGCCCTCTAATTCGTGCGATAAGGACAACTGCAGCTCAGACCGAAAAACTGACGAAAAATCGAGGTTTGCCTCGTCTATTTTCTCCCCTAATTCTTAACCAATTTTAAAGATATTTCATATACCTACTGCATAAGAAAACAAAAATCTATACCTCTATTTTTTCCTTTTTTCAATAATCTTTGCCAAATTTGAAAAAAAACGCCTCTGAAAACTGCGGTCTAAATCGGCACTTTTTAGAAGGTTCTAGTTTCTTTAAATATAACTTATTTAAAAAAAGGAAAAAATAGGGGCATAGATCTAGTTCATATTTATATTACTGCAAAAAATCATAGCCCTAAGTTCAGAAACCAGCGAGAAAACCGACGAGAACGTTTGTATGGAGAAAAGTCCACTTCCCTTTCCTCTTAAGGCGATAACACAACTTTCATTCATATTATTCTTTATTACTATGTAACTTAACATTAAACAGTTTAAATAACAAATATTTTATAATTCATCTCTTGTCGCGGTCACATCAAGGGAGTGTGCCTGGATGACCTTCTTGTACCAGTGCGCAGAAAGACGCGGCGTGCGTGGTCGCAGGGGGTCCGTGAAATCCACCTCATAAAAGCCGAATTTCACACTGAAAAATAAATATGGAATTATTATTTAACCGACTTGAAAAAGGGAGGTTCTCAGATTGACTTGTATGTATGTATATTTAGACGCGATTATCTCGAGTTTGACTGAACCGATTTTGATACGATTTTCAGAAAAGTGTTTGTTAGACCAAGGAGAAGGTTTTGGAGGCCTTGCATTTATTTCGTGTATTATTATATATTCAGTAAGTTCTTTGACACCATAAGGTTTAGTCACTATTTTATCTTAAATCGCTCACAGCTGATCATATGTTAGTTCAATACTTACTAATAGCCATCCATCCATTCAAAGTTATCCATGAGACTCCAGGCTGTGTAGTGAGTAACGTTAATTCCATCTTCTTTAATAGCCAGTAAAATCTAAAACAAAAACATTAACACATTAGCTTACAATTAATACATGAGCTTAGGTAATCGGGTTATACTACAGGGTCAACTGAATGGGTTCTTCCTTTTTAATTAAATATAAGTATTTCTTTAAATATAATAACTTTTTTGCGTAAATATACGAAGCTTATTTTGCTAAGCGGTCTAACATTTGGACATGGCGCCATGGTAACTTTTGTTCACCTCAGAAGTACCTTTGCAACGATGTATCACTCGTAACTACTTTAGGGTGGGACCAGAGTTCGGACTACTACTGGTTTAGTCCTTTTTATGGACACTAAGAGTGTTAGGTAAATCTTTATATTTCGTGCTCACCTGTTTCATGTACTCCCTGTAGTAGCCCACTCTATCGTGGTCGTCAAGGCCCTCGAAGGTGGCCAACCCGTTCTCAGTGATCATAAACTCCAGGTCACCGTACTTTTCTTTGATCCACTTCAAATGTAGACGGATGCCTTCAGGATAAATCTAAAGGAAAATAGTTAGCTGTAGTTATTTAGCTACTTAATCTTTCGAGGAATATATTTTTGATTCGAAATTTCCTGGGTAATGGCAGGTGCTCAAATAACCAACTAAATCTTATTTCTTACAAAATTGAGCAAACAAATTAATAGCACTTAGTCTTTGGCCAACTGCTGAGCGTGTTTTGTTTTTTGGTACTTTGTTGTTGACTCGACATTCTTGAACTAGGAAAGAAATCAATTTATCCCTTACTTTACTAATCATTTCACCATGACTTGACATACTTCAGACTGTATCTCCATTATTTTTAGGTATTTCAAACCGATCATTTCTATACCTAATTCAAATAATACTTACAAAGAACCACGAAGAGGCAGTCTTGGGCCAATCTTCAGATATCTCTATTTTACCATTCAGATCTTCAGCATCACCTAACGGCCACTGAGAGAACGTTTCTCCCTCCCTCGCTTTGCGCATGTACCGACTCGAATAGTGGTTAAAAGCGAAAAAGTCGTAGGTTCCTGTGGAAATAAAAGACAGCATTAAACGTAGAACTTTATTACCTATTTTTACCCTTATCACTTATGCAAACTTTCGGATGCTTTAAGAACGTTCATAAAAGCCAGTCATCAAATCAGGGACTCATAAAAAATCACAGAACATACATACAAGGTATATTTATTTACTTACCCCTAACGAGCTCAATCTCTTCTTGTGTGAACGCTGGAAACATAGACCTGGGGTATCCTCTCTTCAGGCTGTTCTCCTCCATAATCTTCTCAATACTTTTTGGCCAGCCTCCTTCCTTAGAGTAGATTGGATGACAGTATCTACCTGCCTGAAAAATATTTATATAAGAACCTTCTCTATGTTGAAGTTAAATAATTTATTGGTTTCTTAATTGTCGATATCTTTGGTCACATATTTAATACATTTTATTTTATGGGACTGCTAATTTAGCCATAGAAATTGGTACGATTTTTTGTTTATTCATGTGCTGACGAGGAAGCTCTATCACTTACTAGATTCTGGATAGCCAGCTCAGCAACTTCGGCGTCAGCTTCCGTGAAAGCTTCAAACCATAAAAGATGATTGGCGATTGACACCCTACCTGCAAAGTTAAAAGATTATACCTTATAGTGGCAGCTCAAAGTACAATGCAAAGGGCAAATGCTGAATTATGTCCAAATACATAGAATATGTACCGTGTAGTTAAACAGAGGATTGTCCCCATTTCTATACATACTTCTTGAACCCTTCTTTGTATACAACCATAAACATAAATTTCATTCAAAATTACTCTCCATATCCAAAATGAACAAGGAAAATTCTTATCGAGATATCACTATCGGTTATCATCGACATTTCTTTGGAATTAAAGATAAATTATGTAATAATTATTATTTTAATCAAGATACGGAATATTTACATAAGGTAGGTTATTTACTTTTTACAGTAGCCGATTCTTCAGTACCTATTGGAAAGTACATAAGTATATCTAATTGTGTACCTAGCGTAAAAGCATTAATTACAACTCATTGCAGGAGAGCAATGAGAAAACTCCTTACCATGATATTTCGGCTTGAACTCTTCATCATAAATCCTCCAAGCCTTAGCGTGGGCCAACATAACGTTTTTGTTGCAGATAAAGGCTCCTACATCTGGGCTGACAACTCCCGGAGCAATCATACCGGTAATGTAGGAGAGATCGCAGATCACCACCGGTTCGTTAAGGGTTAGCCACAGCTTCACGCGGTCGCCGAAGAGAGTGTAGACAACCCTCGCGTAGTCGGCGAACCAGTCAGCGATGAGGGGATTAGTCCAGCCACCTGGAAACAGAGAAATATGGAATAGAAGCACTATAGCATGACCTACAAGGAATCAATGAATAGCTATTCAGAATTTAGTAAATAATCTATAAAATCTAGTAACCAAACTTTGATTCTATCCAGCTATGTTTAGACTTACCAAGATCCTGTAGAGATTGCGGCAGGTCCCAGTGGTAGAGAGTGATGAAGGGCTCGATGCCTTTCGCCAGCAGACCGTCGACCAGCTTGTTGTAGTACTCCGTGCCCTCCTTACTGATGTAGTTGGGGAAGCCAGTTGGGAGGATACGAGGCCACGCCAACGAGAATCTAGGAAAAACGTTCAATCGTTTTTTTTCAAGTAGTCTTCAACCGACATGTTTCTAATCGTCTATTACAAATAGAAGGTCATTAGAAAACTGAATTTGCTACCCAGATTTACTCGCGAAAGTTACTTACGTCATTTGGGAACGGTCATAATTCGTACTCAGATTTAATCGCTACTATGAGGGAAGAACTTATTAACATTCACAAAGTGACTTTATTAACTTACCTATAGAAATGCAGTCCTAAGGCAGCAGCCATCTCGATGTCTCTCTCCACTTTATTGTAGGAGTCGCAGGCCATGTCTCCATTGTCCTGGTTTCTGATCCTCGTTGGCTCTTCGTGGACGAAACGGTCCCAAACGTTTTCGCTTTTGTCTATAAAAAAGTTACCAACCGTCGTGTAAAAATATTTTCACAGTAAATAATGGATTTCATGCTAATACCTGAGATCATTTTTCTTCCAGAGACATTTCTTTCGGCAGACTCAATTTTTTTTTCTTACTTTAAATCATCATAAAGGATCAATCTTGTACGCCGAACAAAAGTATATTAAAAGTTTGATATTTCGTAAAGAAATGGATCAGAGAGCTTCCACTTACCACTGGCATTCCAGGCTCCTTCAATTTGATAGGCAGCAGTGGCGGCTCCAAACCTGAACCCTGGCGGGAAGGTTAGGTCCTCGGCGCACCAGGACACCACTAACAAAGCACTGAGAACATAAAAAGGAAGCACTTACTCACCGCCATTTCAAACAGTATTGGGTCTAGCTACGGATACAGCTGAATACCTGTATTATACATAGAGTATAATACAGGTATTCAGCTGAGCATATTAATTTGACCTAGAAACCATATTGTAAGGGTTTCTAAAGCTTTAAAGATTAAAGAGCTGTCGGACATAGGCGCGAATTACTAAATAATAGCTTTTGTCTAGAGTAAAAGTTGTCTGTGTGAAAATACGGAACTGCGAGGTCTTTTGTTTTAAATTCGACATATTTTTACCCCTGACACCAGAGCACGGGTGTTTTATACTCGTAAATTGAGATTTCGTCAGTTTCTGTGTAGCGGTGCCACCATAGCTTAGGACTTGATGTAGATACCTAGATATAATTCCAGCCTATGAACGTCCCACTGCTGGGCACAGGCCTCTTCCCATATAGAGAAGGCACGAGCATTGATAACCACGCTTGCTCCCTGCGGATTGGCGATTTCAGATCCCAAAATTTTAGAATCCACGTTTCATCACGATGTTTTCCTTCACCGTTAGTCAGAAGTGTCTTAGAATAATTAAGAAAGTACATATAACTTTGAAAAGTTACATTGGTACTTGCCTGGGTTCGAACCTGCAACCCACCCAGGATGTAGATACCTAGATACCTACTGATAACTATACTATTTATGTTTTAGTAGTTACTTGTTCAAATTTAATATAAGCTACAATTCAAGAATTATCACTTTAAAAGTATTTCCTCTGAACAACAGTTATTTTTATTTCGGGGACAAAACACAGTTACTAAACTGTCGATGTCGTTACAGATACACATCAGCATTCAATGTAATTTACCGTGGGGTAATGGGTGATAATGCGAAAATAATATGAAGTAACACAAGGCAAACAAACACAGTTATGTAATTTAATCTTTAGATAAGATAGATATAAATAAAGACCTGCCTACTGTTGCTTTTCTGTTATATTAATTCATATCTACTTAGTTTCAAGTGCATTTTTTTTCGTTAGGGTCTAAATAATTTTTTTTTGAAAAACCGGGTTTCTGTAAATTAACATAACATAACATACCATCACGCTTGTATCCCCGAAGGGTTAGGCAGAGGTGTACCAATGTACACCCACAGTTCGCCGGTATGTTTAGGTCCCATGTAATAGGGGGCGAGCCTATTGCCACTAACCGGGCACAAATCCAAACTCCGACCTGCTACTGAGAATTACATAGAAAAACCCAATAACACCTTGGCCGACTTGGGAATCGAACCCAAGACCTCTAGCGTAGCAGTTCTGTAACTTGGAATCTGAAATCGCCAATCCGCCATGAGCAAGCGTGGTGATCAATACTCTTTCCTTCTCCATATGGGAGAGGCCTATGCCTAGCAGTAGGATGGTTTACAGGCAGCTATACAGGACCCCTTAATAGATGCCTGCCATAGTTATCAAAGTGAGAAGCTACTGCATTCTCAAAACCATTGCTTATTAAGTCAGTTATAATATAATAATATAATATAATATTCCGGGACAACTCACACACGGTTATCTGATCCCAAGCTAAGCAGAACTTGTGTTATGGTAACCAGATAACTGATAAACATACTTATATATTTCTAAATACATACATATTATAGATAAATTACACCCAGACGCAGAACAAATGATCGTGCTCATCACACAAAGATTTGTCCTGGGTGGGAATCGAACCCACAACCTCCGGTATAGCAGTCAGGGTCACTAACCACTAGACCAACAGGCCCGTCAATTATTAAGCTTTTTTTGAACTGTTTATTGATACCAGTCTTTTTTTTTACACAATATAAGCTTTTTTTTTATATTTTGTAAGCTTAAGTTACATGGCCTCTTATCTACTTACTAAAAAAAATAGAGATATAAAGGACTTATAAAAGCTCCTTCTCCTTGCTTTTTGGAGACCAGGTGGAATTGCTTTTGCAGACTACCACAAACAATCACAAACATAATAATTATCTTTATTAATTTATCACTTTTAAAGAACCTCACCTGAATACAAGTGAACTGGACCAATGCATGGTGACAACTGAAAACGTAAGCTAAACACTATCTTATAAATAGATTAAAATTATCCTCCATGATGAGATCGTTGATTAAATTATATCAAAATAAAAACATTGACTTAGAAACGTTCGTATCTGTTATTACCGGATATTTACATATTTTCATTGCTTCTTTTCTCTTTCAACGGGAATGGTTGATGGTATCGCTGAAAAATGGGAAAGATTTTATTTGACGGTGAAAACAAATGTCCGCGACATTTTTAACATGGCAAATTCAAATCAATTGGGGAACCAATTGATTTGATTGCGCGGTTCACATGTTTTTTTTTTTGGTTCCCTAATTGATTTAAGCTTGCCATTTTCAAAAATATGAGCTACATTTCTCTTCCCAATAAATGTTATTTATAGACACTTTAATTATTTTAGATACATTACCGAATATACTCGCTAATGTAACTTCTATGTTACATATTTAAAGACCCTTGAACGTGAAATTATTTGTACATATCCTGTTTAATACATAGTTTTATCTGTCTATATCCAAAAATAGGATGATTAAAGTACCCGTCATTATCATAATCCATAGCTGTTGGATGGATACAGAAAATTATCAAAAGCACTAAATTATCATCGATTGCACTTTTTGTTGATTGCTTAGTTTAGGTATCTGTTTTACATGGCCAAGGGCTCTGTGCTATATTGACTGCATGGATAGCCGAGTACCTAGTAAATATTGGCCACGAAGTCAAAATAAATATTTTTCTTATATTTCTAACGCTTGTGAAACCCTTCATTGGCCCTCGAATTGGTTAAGTTTGCTGAGCTTCTTCCAGGGCCTCGATTCAGCTATTTAAGAGTAGCTTGAATTGACAGAACGACCCGCTTCATTTGGTCATTTTTACGATAATTGGCGTTCTGCTAACTGTCATTACGATCATTAATTGGACATTACGATCATTCTCTTCGAGAGTTCAATGGGATTTTATTGTAGGCTTATCTGAATACGAAAATTAGGCACAATAACAAGTACATTGACCGACCACTGACATGCATTTAAAATAGCTGAATCGAGGTCCAGTGATTAGAAGAATGTGATGAAGAGACGCCGCAAAAAAGGGCCCACGAGATAGAGATTAAATTCTCCCGTAGATACAAGAATGTAATAAAAATGATTTATAAAGACTTTCCTTAATGACTCTGGTAAGGAAAGAAAACTTAAAAATAAGAGTTCAACAAACCCATTAGTTACAATTATTATGACCTTCCAACAATAAAAATTGAGCATGTAGGTACATTACATGTAATGCGTTTAAGGCCTTTGTTATAAAAATAATCTTCTCATATTTTTACTATCTTCAAACACCTAGTAGATTACTAGATATGCTAAGCTCCTATTTAGATATAAGTACAAAATATTAAGATAAGGATAATTTAGATAAAAACAATTAAAATGTAATTTATCATTCTAGGTGGGGTAATGGAACGCGCGCCTTACTATCCGAGTGATAATATTTTTTATCTCAAAGTGTTCACACTCTCTAAATGGTAAATACTTAGACCGTATAGGGTTCTATAACAGACCTAGGTCGTTTCGATGCCTTTGCAGGTGTTGCAGCAGCCTGCAGCCTGCAGCCTAATGGTGGGCAGTTGTGGTCAGGGCAGACTAAGTCGGAAACTAAAAACCATAATAAAGCGCAATAATAAGTATTAATATTCCGGGACAACTCACATACGGTTATCTGATCCCAAGCTAAGCAGAGCTTGTGTTATGGTAACCAGGCAACTGATAAACATACCTACTTATATATTTCTAAATACATACATATTATAGATAAATTACACCCAGACAACCAGAACAATTAATGATCGTGCTCATCACACAAACATTTGTCCTGGGTGGGAATCGAACCCACGACCTCCGGTATAGCAGTCAGGGTCACTAACCACTAGACCAACAGGCCTGTCAAAATAGAATCCGTTTAAAGTTATTTCAATGTCTAACATTCGTGGTTTAGTTAATATCAGAAAGCACTAACATTACTGAAGTAATTATTACACACTAGCTTTTGCTCACGGCTTTGCTCGTAGGTATGGATCTTTGTGTTACTTTGTTAGCCTATGTACCGACCATATAGCCAGCTATTACATTCAACAAAAGAGAAGCATGAGTTAGAAAAAGACATTTAAAAATCGCATCAATAATACGTACCTACTTTAATTAATTTTTCGGAGATTATAAATTATGTAATAGATGGGTTTTTTATTTAAGATTTAACGTATTAGAAGACGATAAATACCAGATTATCTCTTTTATTTGCAGCTTGCACAGTAATAATATATATTATTGATTATTGCATAATGTTTTGACTATCTATTTACAGCAAATGTAATTAGGTAATCCGTTAGGAACTGGCATTAAAGTCTTTATCCGTCAGCTTACAATAATTTATTAATAACGGCCTAAATTGTAGCCTACTGTCTAATCAATTATGCTAAATAATTGCTTGGGCAAATATAGACAACAGGTGAATACGGGAAAAAACATTAACAATGAAAGTAGTTTTATTACATAGAGTGTCAGTTGAGTGCAAAAATTCTCTTGCATATATATTTATTTCTCGGCGTAAATAAACATTATTCTTACAATAAATTACTCCACTAGTATCAAGTAACTGATCACAGCATTTTGTGATAAAATTCATCACCTGTGAAATGATTGTAATATAAATAATATTTTGTCAAATTGACCGTGAAAATGACTTTTCAAATTTCATATTTAGACTGCAATGGACATTAACTGTTAAGTGTTGTGAATAAGCACTAAAACGGCGTGCGCTTCCCGTTGCAGTGCGATCCAGTTGTACCAACATTAATCGAGAAATAGTTGACGTAAACGTTCCAGACACAAACGCACTTCACTTATTATACATTCATTCTAAACCATATAAATTATAAAAATACCCTTTCAAATGGCAAGTAGCTGTGGAACTTGCAATAAGGAATTTAAAACCAATCAATACGCAAAATGTTGCGTTTGCGATAAATGTTACCATCCAACATGCGTTAAATTATCTGATTTCCGTAAATTATCTGAAGACAGCAAATCATCTTGGATGTGTTCGCAGTGCCGAAAGGCGAAAGCTAGCTCGGACCAATTGACAAAAACTGATTCGTCTCCTATTTCAAATAATTCAGCTGCTTCTGCGCCCGGCTACGGCCTTACTGAGTTAACGGCTGAAATCAGACTGTTGCGCGGGGATGTTGGGGACTTAAAATCTCAGCTCAAAATCCTCACAGAACTTCTAAGTCAATGCAACCAGCGTCTTGAAGCATCTGAAGCGGGGTTAGTACGAGCAGAAATTAAAATCCTAGAACTAGAGGATAAAGTGCGCGAAATCCCAATATTGAAGTCTACCATCGAAATACTTAGCGAGAAAGTGCAAGTTCAGTCTCAAATTGATCTGACCAACCAGGTTGAAATCCAAGGCATTAACGAGATAGCGAACGAAAATCCAGTACATATTATTCTCACGGCTGCAGCGAAAATTGGAGTGAATGTTGCTATTACAGACATAGACTATGCTGCCAGAGTTGGACCTCGTGTCGGTAATGACTCCGAAACAGAAAAGCATCAACGACCTCTTGTCGTTAAGTTCCTACGCCGTGATAAGAGAAATGAGTTTCTGCAAGCCGGAAAATCCAGGCATAACATCAGTAGCACTGATCTTGACATTCCTGGTTTGAAGAGAACTGTTTACTTCAATGAGCGGCTGACGAAAGAAAACCGACTTTTATTTCGAGCAGCAAAACTTCGTGCTAAAGAATTGGGCTTCAAGTACTGTTGGATTAAAAACGGATTTATCCACATTCGAAAACAAGAGGGTTACCCCTCCATCAGCATCAAGAGCATGGGAGACCTCTTGCACTACTGTCAGCCTACAAATACTGAAGCAAAAGCCTAACTTGTCTGTCTATGCTGATAGACGTTCCTGGCCAGCCTTCCGTGGGCACTTATTATGTTTGCCTATTACAGGTCTATTGTGTTATTTCTACATTATTCTTAACTCTTTTTCATTACTTAATTTATTCCTATTTTTAGATGGACCTCCTTACTCATACGCACTTATTACAAAAGCACCTAACTTGTTTGCTTACTACACTACACAAAAACACTTACACACTTCACGGTTTGGAAGCTCCCGCAATTTTAATACATTCTCTTTTCTTGCGATGGCATGGACTAACATTCGTAATACTATTATGTTTAATTTAAGTCTACATCAATTAATTGTAATTAAAATAAATGGCGTTACTTAGCGTTGCAAATGATTTAGACGAATCTTTCTCCGTAGAATGTCAGTCCATCGAATCTCTAGAAAAATGCAAGAATATTTTAAGTGCTTCCAAACACAACATTAAGGTGCTAACGTATAACATTCGAAGCTATAACAAAAACTTTGACGAATTTACAATAGCTTTAAAGCGACTAGACTCTAATATTGATTTTATTGTTCTTACCGAGTGCTGGCTATCTAGTGGTATTATTATAGAAGACCTACCTGGATATTGCGCATATAAAACCGCAACACAGGTTAATAAAAATGGGGGAATCGTTATCTACGCAAGATTAGACTGGAGTATGAGTATTGTCACGACTGAATCCAAAGTGGATGATGCCGATAGCATCCTTATTCAAATGAATAATGATTTTGCTCTTTTAGCAATCTACAGATCTCCATCATTTACTAACACTGACAAATTCCTTAACTCTCTAGACACCACTCTTTTAAATTTGAAGAATAAACAAAATATTATTGTAGCGGGTGACATGAATATAAATATTAGCGATGTTAGTAACAGTCAAACTGCAAACTACATGTGTCTAATGGCTTCGCACGCATTACTGCCTGCCATTACCACCCCGACCAGATACGAAACGTGTATAGATCACATTTTTATTAAAACCAAGACGAAGCCGTTTGGACTTGTCTGTAATAGTACTATAACTGACCATGATATCGCACTGTGTAGTTTTCCTCGTAAATCAAAACATTACTCAAAAATTAAACGTTTTAAAACCAGAACTGATTGGGACGCAGTTGCTGCTGAGCTCAACCAAACAAACTGGGACTCAGTAACTAACTCACAATGCGTTAACACAGCACTTAACAACTTTAACAACTTAATCACAAATGCATTATCCAACCACACTCAACAAATCAAAATCAGTCGCAGAATGGCCACATTAAAACCTTGGATTACACCCGGTCTAATCAGGTGCATGATACACCGAGACAAACTCCATTTTGACTCCAGAGCCAACCCAGATAACCAAACAAAACATCAAATTTACATAAGATATAGAAACTTCTTGACCAATCTTCTACAGAAACGCAGAACACAGTACAACAGTGAAGAAATTGAACGAGCTAAGGGTAACCCGAAAATGCTATGGACTACTATAAAAGACATATGTGGGAACAGTGGTCTCCAAAACTCAGCCATTTCACTAATCGCGTCAAAGGATCCAGTCTCAAGTCTTGACAAGTGTAATCAACACTTTGTCTCTGTAGGCGAAAAATTATCCGCCAAAATTCTCAACCAACTGGGAACTACACAAGACCGTTTAGTTGAATCGTACAGAACCTCGCGCTCAGTTGCAAACTCGTTCTGCTTACTTTCAACTGATGTACAAGAAGTTACAAATGCCATATACAGTATGAACCAATACAGTGCTCCGGGACCAGATCAGGTGACAGTTGCATTACTAATTAAGTGCCGTGATAACATTGTAGACCCCTTGACTCATATTTACAACCTTAGTTTAGAATCAGGTATATTCCCAGACAAATGGAAAATAGCGGCAGTTTCACCTATTTTTAAAAACGGTACTAAAGATAAACCTGAAAATTATCGGCCAATAGCACTGCTTAGTATAATATCCAAAATCTTAGAAAAAATTGTTAGTAATAGGTTGGTTAACTTTTTAGACACTCACAACGTAATTTCAAATAGGCAGTTTGGTTTTCAAAGAGGCAAATCCACTGAAGACGCGGTGTCACTTTTGACCAATAAAATAGCCCAAAATATAGAGAACGGCAAATGTAGTATCGGAGTTTTTTTAGACTTGGCAAAGGCTTTTGACACCGTGTCTCCGAGGCTTCTTCTAAAGAAACTCGAGTTTGCTGGCGTCAGGGGAACTCCCTTAAAATGGTTTGAGAGCTATCTGACGTCCCGCTCTCAGTACATAAAAGTTGAAAACCATCGTAGTGGACTACTTCCCATCGATTTTGGAGTCCCTCAGGGCAGCATACTCGGTCCAACGCTATTTTCGTTATACATAAATGATATTGTGAACATCCAACTAAAAAATGCCGAAGTAATATCGTATGCTGATGACACTGTAGTGCTATTCCACGATAAATCCTGGGACGATGTATGCCGCCTTGCGCAAGTAGAACTCTCTAACCTAGCGAAGGCCCTCAACCTCAATCTTTTGACGCTAAACGTAGACAAATCCAAATTTATAGCTTTCTCAAAAACTAAAGCCTCTAGTCCTCCCAGGACACTGGCACTAAAAATTCATCATTGTTCGCAGATTAATAACTGTACGTGCGAAGCACTGGCTCGCACCGACTGTATAAGATATCTTGGCATAAATGTAGATTGTAACCTTACCTATGCAGATCACATATTCTCAATGTCCTCTAGAGTTCGTAAATTAATTCATGTAATGAAAAAGCTCCGGAACTGCTGTTCGATTAACATCCTTCGTAACATCTACTACGGTTTATGTCAGTCTATACTCCAATACTGTATTATCATATGGGGAGGGGCCACAAAGAGCGTCTTTATAACTCTAGAAAGAGCTCAGCGAGCAGTAATTAAGGTTGCTCTGAGAAGACCTTACAGGTACCCTACAGATCTTGTTTACCAAGATTTTCAGGTTTTAAGGGTGCGTCAGCTGTATTTACTAAGAGCGACGCTTAAAATGTATTCAACTCTTGCGAATCGGTCCGACTATCAGGACATACTTAGGAAACGTGTTTTTAGAATCCCTTTGCCACCTTTTACCTCAGAACTTGCCAGGCGTTGTACCACTTACACCGTTCCCAATATCTACAACAAAGTTACGAAAATCTGCTCCCCTGGAGACTGCTTACTTAAAGACTTTAAAATAAAGTTAACCCAATTTTTAATAACTCTATCTTACTTGGAAACAGAATCCCTGTTATAGATCTCACCTTACATACTAATGCTAAATACACACACACACACACACACACCCTCACACGTACATACGCTCACACACACACACACACACACATGTATTAACTTTTAATTTGATTTTTAATTTATGTATAATTTGATTTTTTGTTTTATGTATGAGTGGTTTTGTTTAACTATAACAGAGCCACAAGATACAAGCTCTGCTTAGTTTGTGGCTCGCCAATTTGTTGAATTGTTCTATTCTATTTAATAAATAAACATTATTATTATTATTATTATTATTATTATTTCAATTTCTAACATTCGCGTAAACCTAAGAAACTAATAATATTTACTTTCGATTGAACGGATAGGCATGTCAATTACAACCGTGTGCAACGATCTGCGGGGTTTACCCCGCATGGGATAAACCTTAATTGTATGATCTAAAAATATATTTTCTAAGCCTGGGTGATTTCCCGGATGTTATAATATTTGTGTACGTGGATTGAATATTTGTAAACCCCCGTGATACATGGTTAAATTCCCGAGTACATTTTTTCTTTTTTAAATAGTAAAAAGTATACCATTTGTTATTTTCAATCAATTCATATGCATGCTAATTTGGCGGGTAAGCTCTAAAATAACTTAAATTAAAGTCATAAACTTTACGTTGTAAAATAAAGTATAATCATACAATTTCTAAACGACTCTGCAACCATCAAACTGAAATGTCAAGAACGGTAAATGTCAAAATCACATTGCTTTCATTGAGGTTATGTTAGTCAAAATAACACGGCTAAACAAGTAAAACTATCATAATGAGTAAAAAACTAAATAATATGAAATGGGAATCCGTGGCATTGGATGGATTCCCTGTTTCCATGGCCGATAAAGGATTTATGGGCCTAGAAGAGTGCACAGACTATAGTTTTGATAAGGAAGGCAAGCGGTCTAAAAAGGTTTGTTTATATCGATTCTAACCTCTTTACAAATTTCAAAATGCGAAAGTGTGCAACATTGATAACAATTTAACCGATAAATTGCTTATAAATAATATACAATACAATATATTTAGGAATAAAGGACGAGATGGCAGTCATTATTTTTTACCTTTAAAAAACCTCATAATACTTATTCATGTTCATTTTTTTACAGACAAAATTAAAAGAAAAAAAGGAACAGAAGCAAAAGAACAAAAAACGAAAAGCTGAGCCTTCTGAAAATGAACCCAAGGAGGTCCCAAGCAAAAAAATAAAAGATAACAATGGTTTTGTTGTAGAATCTTGTAATTCCATTACACCATCATTTGGCAATACTATAAAAAACAAGAAAACTAAAAATGTTAAGAAAACTGACCATGGTGATGGTGATGATAGTAAAAGGAAAGCTAAAAATAAAAGAAATAAGAAGAAGAAAGAAACAGAACAGACGGAAGAAAAAGTAATAAAAAAAACTAAGCAGAAGTTAGGGGATCTACCGTTATCTACGTCAGAGTTGACGCCTGAAGATATGTTGACGTGGGCTGAGTTTAAGTTGCAGGAGCCGATATTGAAAGCTTTGACGGAATTAGGGTTTAAACAGCCGACTAAGATACAGCAGTTGACTTTACCGGCAGCTATCCATGGTAAGAATTAACAATTTATATGCTTTTATAAAGACTTGTTTAGTAAATATTATGAATATAGTTTAATCAACTTGCTTTTTAAACTGCCTCGTTGGCCTAGTGGTTCTAAGCGGGACTGCTACGCTAGAGGTCTTGGGTTCGATTCCCAAGTCGACCAAGGTGTTATTGGGTTTTTCTATGAAATTCTCAGTAGCAGGTCGGAGTTTGGATATGTGCCCGGTTAGTGGCAATAGGCTCGCCCCCTATTACATGGGACCTAAACATACCGGCGAACTGTGGGTGTAGATTGGTACACCTCTGCCTAACCCGTCGGGGATACAGGCGTGATGGTATGTCATGTCATAGTTTAATCAAACACTCCAAACAGCTACTGTCATTTTATTTAAATGCCATCCTTTTTTTATGAATGCAATTACAGTAGCTTATCAATAAGATAAAATATAAAAGAACACCTGACCTAAGCAATAGACCAAAAATATATATAAATATAGTTAGATGACGCACATGTGCAAAAAGAAACTTATTGTACAATAAAAAGCAATTTATTGAATATTCATGTAAATGTCTTGCAAGATACAAGATCATTTATTTGTTCAAAACAAGTTAACATACACAGGTCATGCAAGAGCAACTTTTAAACAAAATTTCTTTATGTAATTTTACAGGGCGCAGAGACATCTTAGGTGCCGCAGAAACTGGTAGCGGTAAAACCCTAGCTTTTGGTCTACCTATACTATCTGGTATTCTTAAACTAAAAGAAAAAGCCTTACAAAAAGGCCTAGATGTGTATGACATACCATACAAGAAACCTTCAAACAAAAAGAAAGAACAACCAGCACAAAAAGATAAAAAAGATAGGTTTAAGAAAAAAGAGAAGAAAAAACCTGCTAAAAAGGAAAAGATAGAGGAAGTAAAAGTGAAAGAATCATCAGAAGACGGTTATAGTAGTGGTGAAGAAAGTAATGTTGAAGTTGATGATGAAAAGAAAGAATATACTGATGATGATTATTTAGAAGAAATTGAAGTGCCTTATAAAAAGAAGGAAACGTCAGCTGATGAAGGAAATGACAGTGATGATGATGAAAATTATATTCATCTATCAGATATGCTTGATTCTGATGATTTAGCTGATTCTAGTGATGATAATGATGACGATGAAAATGATGAAAATGATGAAAATGCTAGCGGTGATGAAGAACTTGACGCAGAAGTTACTAGTGATGATGAAGATGAGGGTGATGAAGAAATTGATGATGAAAATGTTGATGGTGAAGTAAATGATGATGTTGATGAAGATATCGAATTGGAAGAAGATGATGAAGAAGATCAAGGTAGTGTGGATGAAGGTGATGAAAATGAACAAGGTAGATATGATTATTTATATTATCTTGATTTAAAATCTATCCTGCAATGTCCAAAGACACGCTTAAACTATCCTTATAAAAATGTTAAAGAAAAATTACAATTTATTTTAAAACTTATATTTTAATATCCTGTCTCATGTCTGATAATTAACCTTGGGCAAATTTTACTCGTTAACGGTTAAATTAATGTAACACATTACATTGATTTAGTCGAAATTGTGCTTGTAAGCGCTGCAACATATTTTTTTTTCTGTCAATTTGTTTTCTGTACCTTTTTTAACCAAATCCTATATTTCCCAGGCATAGGCTGCGTAAAAGTGATGGACAACATCGAGATCCCGGGCCATGTGTCCATGAAGACCGGCAAGCCGCTGTATGCCCTCATCATCACGCCGACAAGGGAACTGGCCATACAGATCAGCAGGCATCTAGTGGCGGTGGCCAAGTATACAGGTTTGTTGGTTAAATATGTAAAATGAGCCCTTTTATAAAACCCTTTCAAGGTGAATGCAGGGTGTAACCCAAAGGGTATATTTATACAAAAGGAGTGAAAAGTACATCTGGTATAGAGTCAGCTTACAAAACATCAACTCAAAATAACTTAATTAAATAATTGATTATATAATTTTTCGTATCAATTGTTTGATACTAAGTTTGATGAGAAAAATTGAAATGTGGTGAACTGACCTCTTGCGTCCCTATATACTTTCCAACGCGATAAAACGGGTGTTATATGTTCGAAGTGTCGGTCTGTCTGTTTGTGACGCCATAGGTCCTAAACAAATGGACCGATACAGATATTTTTTTTTCTCGTTTGAAAGATTACTTAATCGAGTTGGTTCTTAGCTATAATTTATGTTGTAATTTGCTCAGGTATAAGGGTAGCGACGATAGTGGGCGGTATGGCAGCTGTGAAGCAGGAGCGCGTGCTGCGAGCCGGGCCCGAAGTGGTGGTGGCCACGCCGGGGCGCCTGTGGGAGCTGGTGGGACAGGGCCAGCCGCATCTGCAGCAGCTGGATACTGTCAAGTGAGGACATTTGACCCTTAAAATAACTTGTTGTTCACTGATGTGTGCAAAAGACTTGCTAACGCTGTCCCGAAAAATCTGCACAAGAGCAAAAAAACTAAAAAAAATGTATACTAATAACGTCCATATTGTCCCCCAGATTCCTAGCCATCGACGAGACTGACCGAATGATCGAACGCGGCCACTTCGAGGAGCTACAGCCTTTACTAGAGCGACTGAACGCTGACGAAGAGCGCCGCGCCGCCAGACAGAATTTTGTGTTCTCCGCCACGCTGACCATGGTCCATGACCTGCCCTCACACATGAAGGGCAAGAAGGTAAGTTCAGACAAATCAAAAGCAATTTTTTTTATTTAACTTAGCCTACAAAGTAGCACTTATTAAACGTCAAAATTATTACAAAATGACAGCACCCTAAGGGTCGGTTCATGGTAACCTGACAACCGATAAACATACTTGTATATTTCAATATATCTACAAATGTTGTAGATCAATTATACCTAGACGCAAAACAAATGTTCATGATCATCCCACAAAGATTTGACCTAGGTTTGAAACTAACCCACGAGCTGGTTTAGCAGGCAAGGTCAGTAACCACTAGACCAACCGGCCTATCTAAATAATTAATAATAAAATTCTTAATATTTGCAGGTTACCCAAAGAGGCAAGATAATAAACAGGAAGATTGCGAAGATGACTCCACAGCAGAAGGTAAACCGACTCATCAAGATGATAGGCATGACTGAACCTAAGGTCGTTGATATTACTACACAAAACCTAGGTAAGGTATAAAGCATCACATCTCTTACAGAATAAGGTTCAAATTAGCTTATTCTGGCCTATTTGGTAATAAACTAATATTTTAACCTTTTAAAGACAAAACATATAGGTATATAGATCTATATTGTTACCCAATTGTTCACTAACCAACAAGTTAGGAAGCCGCTTGCCCGTTTTTTCGTTATTTTAAAACATATGTATTGTATCCCATAAGTTATATGGAAATAAATATCTTTATTTGAAATTATTTCATAGTCTAATAATACTGCCCTTTAACCGGCTCACAGCAACAATGCCCTCTTAGTTACAGCAAATGAGTTCCCATCATCAAAACGTTTTTTTAAATATTATTTATTTTACCATACTAATTATTTCTAATACGCAGGCACGGCAGAAACCCTAACTGAGTCCCGTATAACGTGCGCCATGGAGCATAAGGACGCGTACCTCTACTACGTAGTGAAGCGACACCCCGGCAGGACCATAGTGTTCTGTAACTCTATAGGCAGTGTCAAAAGGTATACATTATGTATACTTTACTTTGTGACACATGGTTTAGATTTAAATTATGTCCTTTTTTGTATCTAAAAGAGCATATATTTTAATAAGGAAAAAGTTGAGAACTAACCTTCTGTTTTTTTACGTATAATTTAAATCGTTTGCGTAATGTATAGTATAAGCTTTTAACTGTCTTCGAACACGTTAATGGTTACTTAAGGAATTCCTTAGTAGCGATTTAAGTACCTAATTTATCTCATAAGTATGAGCGGTTTTTTACTATAATAAGGAATCCCTTAAGTCAATCATTAACTACGAAAAATCTCAGTTTAAAAACATAAAACGTAGTTTTTAATAAATATTCAGAAAACTCCAAACAAATAATAACTTTCGCCATATTTATTTACAGGCTAGCTCAATTATTTACGTTGCTCAAGTGTCGCCCTCTACCACTTCACGCCAGCATGCCACAGAGACAGAGATTGAAGAATCTAGAAAGGTGAGCAACAACATTTACCTATTTTACCTTTACTTTAGACTCCGAGAGATAAGCCATACTGATTGCACGGCGTAGGAATACATCGACGGCTCCCACGTAATCCGTTGCAGGTGTAAAAGCTCAACTTTATAGTGGAGCTATCTAAAGGTTCTAATGCTTGTAACTATGATATATATCACATTCACATCATACATTTGACATGTATTTTATTTAAAACCTATACATGTATGCATGTCAAAATTTTAAAAAGGGACACCCTAGACACCCTGGTCCCGTCTCTGCCAAGGCCGCAGTCACGGGATAGCTAGCGCTTGGGACGCTGTTCGTAAGTTACGCCACTACCTTTAGACATGCTCAACACCAGCTGCTATTTAGACCATACACGAACTGCTCGAATCAGTCGGTTATGACTGCTTTCAGTTGCGACTTCAACTAAAGACTTATGTACGCACATGGACGTATACAAGTTCGACTACTTCGAGCGACATAGAACCAAAAGTTCATAAGTGCACGTGACCTTGAATGAAGAATGCAGGCTCCGCGTAAGAGTGGTCGACACCTCGTGCAATTACTGTATGTTGATTACTGGGTAACTGCTCGACCAATGATACTTTCCTTCCCAGCAAAAATATCCTTTTAATTTATTTAATTATATTTTCTTTCTAGATTCCGTGACGACCCTCACGGCATGCTGATCGCTACCGATGTAGCAGCCCGAGGTCTCGACATACCGTTCGTGGAGCACGTCATACACTACCAAGTGCCGCGGACCGCTGAGAACTACGTGCACCGCAGCGGACGGACCGCTCGGGCCAGCAGGGAGGGACTCACTATACTCATGATGGAGCCCGCTGAAGCTTACCTCTATTCTAACATGTGTAGGACGCTCAATAAGAGTAAGTTAAGCTGTCGATGACGCAATAGACAGATAAAGAGCTACCGTTATGGCGCTCGCTAGTTGGCGCCACTGGTGCGTTAACTGTCAAAGCGTACTTATAAACGACTAACGCCTTTGGTGGCGAAATTTCTAACGGTCCCTTATTGTCAGACTTATCTTTCTTTGTAACTGTACGTTTATACACAATATTCTTAACTTATTAATAACTGAACTCTTGCTGTAAAGAATGACCTATAGAGATGCTTGAAAATGAGTTTTTTTTAATAAACTCTTTACATACCTGATAAGTATGCAAAAATCTTTAACAAGCTGTTTCCTTTATTTTATTCTCCACGAGAGTGCGGTCTCAGTGCAGAAAAAGCTTTGTACATTATGTGCCGCATAGGTATGTTGCATCACGCTCGCACAGATGCAATGTCCCATAATATATTTACGCTGTACAATATAGTTTACAGTGAACTAAATTATTCCTCTTTATCCCCACAGCAACCGAAGTCCCAACATTCCCAGTCGACGGTACAATCCTAGCACCACTGAAGGAGCTGATGGTAGTAGCTCGGGAGCTGGACAGCCTGGAGCTGCAGAAGAGACGAGCGGCGCAGTCACAGGGCTGGAAGGAGAGGGCCGCCAGGGAGATGGACATGCTGATCGATGATGATGATGTGTATCCTTTTGTGATTTATTTTATTTATTTATTTATTAGTACATGGAGGACTTACAGCTAACAAAATCATAACAAAAAAGGAGGTAATAGACGCCAAAAAGCCAATTACAAGTCCTCGCGTTTAGAATGAAATGATGGGGGTATTCTCATCGATGATGATGATGTGTATCCTTTTGTGATGGTGAATGATGCTGATTTATAGGCTAAGCGTACTACGTAGTGTACCTACTAGCAATGCCCCTAACACGATTGAGAATTATATATGGTAGGCATTTATGTAATGTGCTAGTAGATTCCCGCGGTTTTACATGTGTAATTCTCATTCGATTCGGATGAAAAACTGTCCACATAAACATGATTACACATGTTATAATTAGACTTAACAATAATAGAAGAACAGCATCAGTCCAGTAGGTAACCTCTGTAGCTTAGTTGGTAAAGCGTCTGGTGCGTTGTAGACTCGGGTTCAGACCTGCCTGGAAATTTTTCTTCTTCATTTTGTATTTAATTAACAACAAGCTGTTTATAATCTAAAAAAACACCTAGCCATGCCAAATTTTGTACATATCGATGAAATGTCTTCGTTAAAAAAATAGAACTATTTATCTTAGTTTTTGTTAGTTTGCTAAGTTCAAAGCGAATTAAATTAGAACCGGCTCTAGATTAAACTGAGCTGAAATTTTCCTATAATAATATAAGTATTGCGATACTGAAAAAAGGGTATTATCGAGCTAATCTGATAATGAATTTAACAATCAGTTTAAAATGGAAGTTTACGCTGATATATTATGATAAAATTTCCAATAGGCATAAGATAGCGTAGGTCAGGTATTTACAGCAATCAACATATACTATATTTAATTATCAAACAATAACATCCTGAACCACACCCAGTCCCGTGAAACAGGTAGACGCGTCAATAGAGAAAGCTTTAAAGGCGAAGAGGCGACAACTGGAAGGCCTGCTCTCCCGGCCTATTTACCCTAGGGGATTCTCCTTCAAATATCCTACTCTTAACACTACTACAGCCTTCGCGGGCAGCGAGGATAATGCTTTACAGGTAATTGGGGATTTCGGTAACTATGTGTAAATGTATAGAATTTTAGCTGCTGTTAGTAACTGGGGCTTTCTGTAAATGTATAATAGTTTGAGAGCTCTTGACTAGTTGACTATTAAGCAACTAGACAAGTTTCTTATCTACTAAGAAAGAGATTAAATGAGAATATGATTATTTTCCTTAGATTTCTATGTCTATCAGGTGTATGGAAATCAAAAAGATATTGTTAACAAATTACCTACTGTTTGGTTATTGAAGGTTATATACCTACTTAACCCTAATATTTTTTATTACAGGTTATGAAAAACGCTATAGCCTCCGGCCAACTAAAGAAAGAAAAGAGGAAAAGTAAAAATGCACCGCTCTTGCAATTACAAAAGAAAGGGAAAAAATAATTTGTATTTTTATACTGTACCTATGAATATATCATTGAAGACGTAATTTTGTAATTTATTTATTTAATAAATCCCCTAAGTTTCATGAATATTGTTCCATAATATGTAGGTCGTGGTGGCCTAGCGATTCAATGAACGGATTTGTATGCACGAGGTTGCAGGTTCGAACCCGGGCAAGTACCAATGTAACTTTTCAAAGTTATATGTACTTTCTTAATTATTCTAAGACACTTCTGACAAACGGTGAAGGAAAACATCGTGAGGAAACCTGGATTCCAAAATTGGGATCTGAAATCGCCAATCCGCAATTGAGCAAGCGTGGTGATCAATGCTCGTGCCTTCTCTATATGGGAAGAGGCCTGTGCCCAGCAGTGGGACGTTTATAGGCTGGAATTATTTTAATATGTAGGTATTATTCAATTGCATGTATGACAAGCATCAGTGCCACTCTGAAATAAGCATACTGGCAATATAGGGTTGATTTCTAGTATTATTAACCGACTTCAAAAAAAGGAGGTTCTCAGTTTGACCTGTATGTATGTTTGTCCGCGATTATCCCGCGTTTGGCTGAAGCGATTTTGATGCGGTTTTCAGAAAATAATTTGTTAGATCAAGCAGGTTTTAGTATTTATTATTAAATTACATTGACAACCGTCAATGTATAAGCCAGTCTATGAGACTAAAGATAAAGCTGTCTTTACTTTCTTATTATTAAAATCGCTAGCAAAACTTCATTATTACAAATCTAGAAATAAGCAAAGTAATTGTAATTCCCGATTGTTATGACTGCAAATAAGATAATAGATAACACGTGTCTGAATAACATACATACGTCATAATGACTACAATACGATATAACAAGCGCTTAGTTAATCTGTCGTTATCTAAGAAGTAATCATTTCTTATCAAAATTATCTGCTAATGCTCAGAATTTAAGATAACACATCTTGTTGATAAAGTTTTGACTTACTTACCTATTTGTTTTAACTCACGTTTACTTTATTGAAGGTACCGAGTTTATACATTCGCTCAGGGGCCCGATGCTATTTTAAGTCAGTGAGTGGCGGGTTAATAAACGATCAAGTGTACTTGTTATTGTGCCTTATTTTCGTATTCAGATAAGAACAGTCACTTGCAACCATACAATAACAACAGTGGCAAGTAGGTGTACGTTTGTCATTAAACTAAAATTATCTAAATACGAAAATTAGGCACAATAACAAGTACACTGGAACGTTTATTAACCCGCCACTCACTGACTTAAAATAGCGGCATCGGGCCCCAGAAATGGAAATTAGGGACTTTGAATTTTCTACTAACGTATAAAAGTCATAATCACCTTATAAATAGTTACATATCTGATGGTCAGTTTAAAACAATGATTGGATTATTTTTCCCTTATTCAATAATAATAATACTGATTTCACTAATATATGAAAGGGTATAAGACGGATATGAAAGGTAAAAGGATGAATTAAACCACATTATAGATTAGAATTATTTGATATAATTACCGAAAATTGCCGTCCAAACTTTTTGTTTTCATAATATTTAATTGTCGTAATAATACAAATCGGAGTACACTTCATTTTGATTTTATACTACAAAACAATATTGTGGACGTGCCGTGATAGTAAATAAAAAGAAAATACAACGGGCCATGGCTTGTAGCGCGAAAAAGCCATGAGGCCATGAATTCTATGGCCATTTTATTAACTAACTTTGTCTGAAACCCGTAAGAATCTTACCTTATAATTAATTATTGCTTAAATTCTTTTTGATATCTTGTTTTCATCAAAAAGCGCTAATGAATAATTCAAAACCATTTCAGGGCACAGACGTATTTTAAATCTTAATTTTAGACATTAATTTATAAAGTACAATTTTAATATTTTCTAGGACTGAAGCTAAGCCTCTCGCACTATAAGCCATGACCTGGTGAACCGACTGCCACATTAGGCACCATTATTTGCTCTTAAACATACAAAATTCACGTTATTCTGCACCCATTTTGTTGCACTACAGGTGCGTACCACGTAAAGTGTTGAACATATTGCAAATGTATCAGAATTATAAAGGTCCATCCAGCAATGAACCTTACTAATTCTTTGCATAACAGGGTATGGACGTATCTATAACCGAGTGAATAGAAAATAAAAGGTTTCCTTCCATTGGTTGCGTCGCATGCAATTTTTATGATATGAAACAAGCTTTCTCATAATTAATTTAACAATTTTAACAATTGATTATAATTTGTACCTTTCTGTGCAATATGGAAAACCCTTTAAAATTTCGTCTATTCACCGCGATTATTTTCTCATAAGTTTTGCAGGTATAAAGTAGATTTGAAAGTCAGAATTCGAAGTTAATCAAGAACTTTGATATCCCAAAAACTGGCGCTTCAGGGGACTCTAAAACGTCGGTTTCCTAAGGCTCGAAAGAAAAATCTTCAACAGAGAATTCGTCGCCTCTGTCTAAAATTGTTGATCAACTTCGAATCTAACTTAAATCCCCTTTATACAGTAGATCCATCAAAACACGAAATATAAGGGAGAACAAATGTGTTCGCAACTTTATTCGCTTACAAAGTAACAAGCGAATTAATAGAACAATTTGCCGCGATCTAAAACTTTAACAGACTGGGACCACGGCTAACAGATATACATCACACCTTAGCTTTGAAAATGATTATGGAAGAGCTTAATAGATTTTTCGCTAGTACGCACTAGCAGTGTATAGGAACAATATCCAAAACATAATTTCCTACGAAAAAAAAATTGTTCTAACTTGTCATACAGGCTACGTTACATACAAAATCAGATTCTTCTTAAAAATCAACGTTAGTGAAGCAATTTTTGAAAGACTAGTCAGTGTTACATTCCATTCGTATTTACCGCCTCTCTTTAATTTTATTTAAGCTACTTAATAAGTTATCGATTCTCAGTGATTTTATTTTTTTACTACCTTTAAAGCATTTTCATCATGTTACATAATTAATTTTCCAGCCATCCAGTCTTTCAAAGATTACTTCAGAAGAACAGTCTTTTAACTCTTGAATGAAAATAATGTATCTTGTATTATATAAAAGAAGTATTTTTAAGCATTGGAAGACAGGCATTGTCCAGTCATGGAACCGTTTCTCACAGTCGAAGCTAATATAAAACTATTTATCTGCAAGTAGATTTAACATGATCCTAATTGCTATTAAGTAACATCCAAAGAGTTAAAATACCGCTTAAAATTTTCTTTAAGTCAAATGCATTAAAATTGACCGATTTATACTTCGAATATTATCAATAAATTCAACTAACATGGTGGATTATTTTGTTGAATATATACTATTAAATATCTGCTTATTTTGATGGCAGTTAAAACTGAAACTGTGTTTATTATATCGATGATTAAAGTTTTACAACAAGAGTTCCTAGATTTAACTAGGGAAACTTATGCCAGTCTTTATTATGAAGTCTAAGAGCAATCAAACCTCGTACATAAAAGAGGTGGTTCGGTATGTTAAATGACTTTTTTGTCAGTGATAACTGAACCATCTCTTCTAATTTTAGAGTTATAAACTTATGATTTCATAAAGATCGTTTTCACATCATTCGATACTCGACACCGATACGATACCGCGGAAAGAAAACTGTATGAATTTTACGTGTCCATTATCCGATATCGTATCGGTGTCCGCTTTCGGTATCGTATTGTAATGTGAAAACGCTCTTAAGACTTCTTAATATTGGCGTGCTAGTAAATCAGGCCGTTCCGAAAAGCGAAGTAACATTACACGCGCAGCATTCGAACTACCCTCAAAATAAACAGTTTATCTAAATGTTGTGAATAATTTTAGCATAATCGAAGCTTAGAATACTGCCGAGTAGTGCCGAGTGGTAAAAGTCACACGCTGACTACGACTGTTTGCGACGTGTTGCGGGTTCGATCCCCGCATAGGACAGAAAATTGTGTGATCCAATAATGCTTGTTGTTGTTATCAATTCTGATATTATTGTCCATTGAGTAGGTTTAAGTGGCTTTATGGTTGATGGCCTTTAGAGTCTAGGTGTTCTTTATGCTTGTGATTTTAATGTTTGTGAAAATCTAACAAGGATTAAATTCCTTCGAGTTTGAGTTATTTGAAAAAGGTAAATGTGGGCCTTTCTCTTTTTCTTATGTTGTCTCTGTCACTTTAGGATGTAAATTAGCGAGTTAATTGGTTTTCAGTATTCGGGGAAGAAGATTTCAGCGTAAAAGTACTACACAATTTTTGAAGCAATAACACAACTTTAATAAAAATATTCTTTATTACTAAGTTAACATTACAAAATTAAATAGTTTACAGTTCATCTCTTGTCGCGGTCACATCAAGAGAGTGCGCCTGGATGACCTTCTTGTACCAGTGCGCTGAGAGACGCGGCGTGCGCGGGCGCAGGGGGTCCTTGAAGTCCACCTCGTAGAAGCCGAATTTCACACTGAAAAGAGAAAATAATATTTTTTTTCTAAAGGTACAAATCTATTTCGAACCGATTCTAATCTAAGACTATCGTACATTCACATCGATGTACTGATAAGATTACTATTTAAATAAAGTTATTTCACAGCTATCGCTGATGTAGCTGAACGTCAGTGTAAGCATAATCCTTGATTTTGGGACATAGATACTACACTAAAACATAAGAGTTTTCCATCGTAACTTCGGTGAATAAAAGCTGTAATTGAAAAATTATACAGGTAGATACGTACTTAAATCCCTCCATCCATTCGAAGTTATCCATGAGACTCCAGGCTGTGTAGTGAGTTACATTTATTCCATCTTCTTTGATAGCCAGTAAAACCTGCAACAAAGAATAATACAATAAAGGATTTGAGGAAAATTCTTGTCACAGTAAAGTTTTCTTTACCTTTACTAAAAAAGCTAATACGAAAGTTTTAGCAGTATGTCTATTCTGTAAATTAATAATTTCGGTATCGAGCTTCACCTGAGTGACAATAAAGCTCACTTCAAAAGTGAACCCAATTGCCTTGGCCTTGATTTAGAATTCAAATTCGAGAATACGTATTTGACATCTCACCGCGGATTCCGCTGTCGAGACATGAAAATGTTACAGAATAACACTACTGATCCCAAACTAAGTAAAGTCTGTAATCTGGTAACCAGGAAACTGATAAATATGTTTATACATTTCTAAATACATATGATAGTAATATAATATTATGCTCATCACACAAAGATTTTTCCTGAGTGGGAATCGAACCCATTGAGGTAACTAATCAATGTAATTTGAATATAGTCTTAATCTCATAGATTCTAGGCTCACCTGTTTCATGTACTCCCTGTAGTAGCCCACTCTCTCGTGGTCGTCAAGTCCTTCGAGGGAGGCCAATCCATTCTCAGTGATCATAAACTCCATATCTCCGTACTTTTCTCTGACCCAGTTCAACTGACGCCGTATGCCTTCTGGATAAATCTGGAAGAAAATACTATTTAGTTTTTCTGCCTAAAATTTTCCTAAACTATTTTGGGGTTGGTTTCCATTCTTACCTTTTCAGTTGCTTAAAGATTTGAAAAGGTTATCGCTACCAATTCTTAAATAATCTACTGCCCTAAAGATTTTATATTATCTATTTTTACTCGTCTAAACCACATTAACTCTTACTTGAAGCATCTTCCGACTGAATATTGCCCTATCTGAACAAAATTTTAATAATACTTACATAGAACCATGAAGCAGGAGTTTCGGGCCAATCCTTAGGTACTTCTAATTTACCATTCAAGTCTTCAGCGTCACCTAGTGGCCATGGAGTGAACGATTCACCCTCCCTCGCTCTGCGGATTTGATGACTCGAATAATGGTTGAAGGCGAAAAAGTCGTAGGTACCTGTGGTTATTAAAATAAATATAAGCACAGAAACGAAAAGAGATCCCTACACTATTTGTTTAAACGCTTGTCACTCACAGATGCATGCAAGCAGGTATATCTCATAAAATCTCATAATTTCCGACAAATTCATTCGCAAAGTCGAATTAGGCAAGCAATACTGAAAGAAACAACATTACAAAACAAAGTTACCTAAAAAACCACTCTTTGTAAAAAGCTGACATAAAAAATATTTAAAATCTAATAAAATTATTTCTATTTCGAGTACAGGCTCTTTCAAAACTTTAAATGACTCCAGTAGCGCAGTTCCAAAATAACAATCCAATGGAGATGGACATAAACCATATTTTAAGATTTACTTATCCCATATTGTTACTGTTGACGCATATTTGTATATTTTTTTTTTATATAATTGTATTTGTTACATTGATGTTAACCTTTTTTTAAAAAGAGTAAACTATGGAGTTTCTTGCCGGTTCTTCTCCATTAGAATGACATTTTGGAACCTGCAACTAGAGTCAGTAATTTAACTTTTTAAAAGAGCTTAAATTTTGATTTTTTGATTTCATATTTCCTTTACTTTCCATTTCCTTACCTCTAACGAGCTCAATCTCTTCTTGTGTGAATGCTGGGAACGTAGACCTAGGGTATCCTCTTTTCAGGCTGTTCTCTTCCATAATCTTCTCTATACTTTTTGGCCAGCCTCCTTCCTTAGAGTAGATTGGATGACAGTATCTACCTGCCTGAAATTTAAACACATACTCGTTAAAGTGTTTAAGAATCTATTCTAGAATATTTTTCGTCGGACACTTTGGACATTTGACTTTCATGAGACTGCTGATTTTTAATGTCCAAAATAAATGGTACTTGACATATTACATATTTTTCGTACCCATCAAGATTTTTGTTTGACTAGGATATATTACTTACTAGATTCTGGACAGCCAGCTCAGCGATTTCGGCGTCAGCTTCCGTGTAAGGTTCAAACCACAAAAGATGGTTGGCGATTGACACTCTGCCTGCAAAAAAACGATATTAATTATTTCAAAAAGGAATAAATACCGTTTTTAATTGGAGGAATTCCGCTGTTATTCGATCCCCCGGTATTTTTTTTTATTTCCCTCGTCTAAAATGTACAAACAAAATTCATATCAAGCTATCACATCGCGTGTAAAACATAAAGATAAATTACGTAAAAATAATTATTTTTATCAAAGTTGACAACAAGATAAGAAAGCAGTAAATAAGGTGCAGGTGTAAATTGTTTTTTTATGCTTATTTTAGCGGAATATGGCATCATTTTATGTTATTGCGGAACCCACATCATCTATTCCCCAGAACACGACATAACTGCACCTAACAGTAATAGAATTTTTGAAATTTTTGCTTCATATATTCTTCCGCTTCCGCTTCATGCTTCTTACCATGATATTTCGGCTTGAACTCTTCGTCATAAACCCTCCAAGCTTTAGCGTGGGCCAACATAACATTCTTGTTGCAGATGAAGGCTCCTACATCAGGACTGACAACTCCCGGAGCTATCATGCCAGTAATGTAAGAGAGATCACAGATAACCACAGGCTCGTTAAGAGTTAGCCACAGCTTCACGCGGTCGCCGAAGAGAGTGTAGACAACTCTCGCGTAGTTGGCGAACCAGTCGGCGACGAGGGGGTTAGTCCAGCCACCTGGAAGCAGTTTCAAGTATAGATGAAGTAAAATCCAAGATAGAAGTACGAAGAACAATACAGGGGTAAACACACACACACATTCACAATCACAATCAACCTTCGCCGATTCCGTTGAAAGGAATCTGCGGGCTTTGTCTCCAAACCTGTCTGTACGATTCTCCCTATCAGACACAGATCAATCACGGTCCTTAAAAGTTATAACATGGACTGATATAGTTTTTATACATAAGCCATCAACAGTAAAAATAATTAAGACGATTTCGAACCTAACGAATTTCTTGCTGACATTCTGGTGGATAACTACACCAAATTATTTGATCGTATGTTTACAGATTGAAAATATATCTGGCTTACCAAGATCCTGTAGAGATTGAGGCAAGTCCCAGTGGTAGAGAGTGATGAAGGGCTCGATGCCCTTCGCCAGCAGACCGTCGATCAACTTGTTGTAGTACTCCGTGCCTTCCTTACTGATTTGGTTGGGGAAGCCAGTGGGCAGGATACGAGGCCAGGATAAGGAGAATCTGAAAAGAAGAATGTTGCGTGATGTCTGGCTCATCTTGCGAAAAGTTTACGAATTATTTAAGTAAGGCACAGGATGTTGTTAAAAGTATATTTAAAGGAATTTACCGATAGTAGTGCAGTCCTAATGCAGCAACCATCTCGATATCTCTCTCCACTTTATTGTAGGAGTCGCAGGCCATGTCTCCGTCGTCCTGGTTTGTGATCCTCGTTGGGTCATCATGGACAAAACGGTCCCACACGCTTTCGCTCTTGTCTGTTAAATGTATTTAGAGAACATCACTCATTTCATGATAAATTGCATCCACATGAAATAATGCATTATGTCTTCACTTACCACTAGAGTTCCAGGCTCCTTCGATTTGGTAGGCAGCGGTGGCGGCTCCGAACCTGAAGCCTGGCGGAAAGGTCAGGTCCTCGGTGCACCATGACACCGCTATCAAGGCACTGAGGATTTAAAAATGTGATCCTCTATTATCATGCACCTTTTAGGAACTGTAATAGGATGGATTATTTGACTGGTAATTTGATCAATATTGGTCTTAGTTCATTCAAGAAAACCATAAGGAAATTGATTTCAATTTCAAAAAGAGCTACTTCGTATTTAGCGTTTCAGTAAACAGTATTAACAACAACTAAGAAATTTACCGTGTGGTTTCACTGATAATGATAAGTTTGATAAAATCATTGCTTCCAAGAGTTTCTTGTGACATCCCTAACTCGTCCTTAACGTTAACTGCGACACGAGGCCTAAATCACCCCTCATGCAACTTCCTTGTGGTGCGGCAAGGAAAAACGTGAACATCTCTGTCGTGCGAAGGGCATAGCTTTGGTTTGGTCCAGTATAGAAAAGAGATAAATGTATATTTGAGACGCGCTAATGGTCCCGGACTCGGTGGTATACCTACCTTGGTACCGGATGTCTTAGGCACCGGCCACACAGAAGAGACGCAAGGCACGGAACCGTCGCAGTCGCGGCGCCCGTTTAATCTACTTGCATATAAAATGTATACAGCCGTCGCGACGTAAAACATACAGAAAAGACGGGACGCCGCGCCGTCACGACGTTAACTCGTCGGCGTCCTATTGGAAAACATATAGAAAGGACAGGGCGCGGGCCTGCACGGGCGCAAGCGGGGGAGCGGAAAGGGCGCGGAGGGCAGGTTCTCACAGCGCTCGCCCGCTCGCCATTGTGCATCTTGCGTCGGAGTAGTTAGAACGTTACGTGTGAACGAACGTTAAAATGCGTGACGACTTTGAATTTAACGTTACATTTTGTAATTTAATTGAAAATAATCCAGTAATTTATAATTATAACAGACCAGATTATTGTCTGTCCTTTGTCCTGTCTGCGCCGTTGACCTGCGAGTTGACCTGTCTGCGACGGGTCCGTGTCTTTTCTATATATGTTAAAAAGTCGTGACGGCGCCCTGTCTGCGACGGGTCCGCGCCCCGCCCTCGTCTTGCGTCTTTTCTGTCTGGCCGTTGCTTTAGGCCTCGTCAGGCCTCCGTCACTCCATGTACTTGCGCGCTATAATTACCTACCGCTCGGCCGAGCGGTCTCGGGCCGTTTGCGGACCAAATTCAGTGAGGTTTTCGCAAGCGAAGCGCACGCACGTTGTTAATTGTAATAGTTTCATTTGTTCGTACGCGTACCCACGATGCCGTCTGGTGCCTTATGTGCTGTAGATGGGTGCAAATCAAGTAAAAGAAGGGATAAGATTTTTTTATTTTACCTACACACTGATGCACGGTCAGAACCAATTTATAAAAAAAAATATTTTAGAAACGATACAATTTTAAGCTGCCACATATAAAGTCAGAACATATTCACAGTTCTCAAAAATATGACACAAAAAGTTATGTAAATTTAATTTTATCGAAGCGACGGCCCTGCGATTGCTGTGGGATCGCGCGGTGCAAAGCAATCACAACTGTACGCTTGGGCATTTAGGCATATTTTAGCATGCAGCGGTTGCTAACGCGACGGAGTAGGCTCTTATAGCAGTAGGTATTGGAAATTTTCTACTGAGTGAAGTATCTGTTACGTAGTAACTATTTAGTAATCTGTGGCCTCGTACCGCACTGAATTAATATAATTTTAATGCAGTGCGGAACGAGGCTAAAACGTCCCATATCCCCCCGGACGTCGTACCGCACCGAACGCGAGCTTCCCGCGACTAGTGTTGTGCATCACGTCGATTGGAGAGCACGTCCTTTTACATCGCCGAACAGGTCTAAATGATTTTTATAAAAAAGTATATTGTTACTGATTTTTTATGTTAATTCAAGTTCTAATAAGTGTATCTTAAAACCCGAGGCAGAATAAATAGGATAGTTTCTTTTCTACTTCTGGTTTTCTTTTTTTTCTATTCTGTGAACCGCATTAAGATTTTCACACAAAAATAGATAATCGTCGTTGCGTCGATATTATTTTTCCCATCACTAATCTTAGCAAAAATTTACCCTATTTCAGTGCGTTACGAGGTGTATAATGGCTCCTACACACAGTGCCGGCGGCAGTGCCGCCGGGCGAGCCGCCGGCCAAGCCGCCCGTGCGCCCGGCGGCATTCAAAGCCGCACAAAGGAGCCGCCGGCATTTGTTTGTGTGACGACGCGCGACGGCTTGGCCGGCGGCGGCTCGCCCGGCGGCACTGCCGCCGGCACTGTGTGTAGGAGCCATAAGATCCCATATTTTGTTTTGCCAATAATTCCTAAACTAGCTATCAGATCCCGGGGCGACGGTAGATTAGGGTTCATCAATTCGCTGTCTATATCTATAAGGACCAAATTTTTCATTTATCTTTGATTTCGAGCCAGAAAATGGAATTTAGTCTGTTAAAGGAGGTGGGGTCTAATAGACCGCGTGTCGCCCTAACGTCTGGTCACGGTGCGGGCCGATAATACCTCGTGCCGCAGGAACGGAAAGTTTGCAAAAATTGGTGCCGCAGCGAACGTGTTAAGAGAGAGTTTGAAGCTCGTACTTATACAGCCCCTTGATTGCAATTAATATGTACCTGCGTAAATCATTATTGTAGGTACACAACACAACAAACAATTTACTTTCTCATTGGTCATTGACCAGGATAGGGTTTGCATAAGACTTAAGGGCTACTTAAAACCGATTGATTTATATGATATTAAACATTGTTAATTACGAATTATTTAAATTACCTCACCTGAATACAAGTATACTGGACCAATGCATGGTGACAACTGAAAACGCAAGCTTACTACTATCTTTAAATATACTCAGGAGTTATCTTCCATGGATTTGATCGTAGATTAAATGATATCAATTATTTTTTAAATGAAAACAATGACAATTACCAATATCAGTACTTGCTATTGCCGATTTTCTAGTCTTCTTTTTAAATACAATTCACCAACGACCAAAAAATATTTGTGAATATACCAAGCAACGTTTTTCGTGCCTCGGAAAACACGCTAAGCCGTTGGTCTTAAGTTCCTGACTGTCACGCTTTTATCATTGATAGCCGTAAGTCATTCCAATCCCAACAACCTGTTTTACTATTAACGGTATACTGTAGTACCTAATAAAATATGTCAGATAGGCAGTCGCTCCATGTAAAATACGCTATTCAGCTAAATCCGGTGAGACTGTTAGCTGACCCCTACATAGGTTACAAAGGCTAGCCAGAAGATTTATTGATGGTCTTTTCCGGCAAGGCACAAATCATTAATAAAGATAAGATAGAGATAATTTGTTTATGAGACTTAGGTTACTAAATTGCATTTTGCACGTGTGAACGTACGTCACGACAGCCTAAGATACCCATAGCCGACAGTCGGTCGTCACCGTATGAAAATAGTCTAGTAGGAAGTATATGTATATTAAAGCAATAACACAGCATTCATAATCATAATTAGTTTTAATTATTACTAACTTAAAAATATAAATTACAGTTTAAATTACTATCGTTTACAGTTCATCTCTTGTCGCGGTCACATCAAGGGAGTGTGCCTGGATGACCTTCTTGTACCAGTGCGCAGAAAGACGCGGCGTGCGTGGTCGCAGGGGGTCCTTGAAATCCACCTCATAAAAGCCGAATTTCACACTGAAAAATAAATATGGAATTATTATTTAACCGACTTGAAAAAAGGGAGGTTCTCAGATTGACTTGTATGTATGTATATTTAGACGCGATTATCTCGAGTTTGACTGAACCGATTTTGATACAATTTTCAGAAAAGTGTTTGTTAGACCAAGGAGAAGGTTTTGGAGGCCTTGCATTTATTTCGTGTATTATTATATATTCAGTAAGTTCTTTGACACCATAAGGTTTAGTCACTATTTTATCTTAAATCGCTCACAGCTGATCATATGTTAGTTCAATACTTACTAATAGCCATCCATCCATTCAAAGTTATCCATGAGACTCCAGGCTGTGTAGTGAGTAACGTTAATTCCATCTTCTTTAATAGCCATTAAAATCTAAAACAAAAACATTAACACATTAGCTTACAATTAATACATGAGCTTAGGTAATCGGGTTATACTACAGGGTCAACTGAATGGGTTCTTCCTTTTTAATTAAATATAAGTATTTCTTTAAATATAATAACTTTTTTGCGTAAATATACGAAGCTTATTTTGCTAAGCGGTCTAACATTTGGACATGGCGCCATGGTAACTTTTGTTCACCTCAGAAGTACCTTTGCAACGATGTATCACTCGTAACTACTTTAGGGTGGGACCAGAGTTCGGACTACTACTGGTTTAGTCCTTTTTATGGACACTAAGAGTGTTAGGTAAATCTTTATATTTCGTGCTCACCTGTTTCATGTACTCCCTGTAGTAGCCCACTCTATCGTGGTCGTCAAGGCCCTCGAAGGTGGCTAACCCGTTCTCAGTGATCATAAACTCCAGGTCACCGTACTTTTCTTTGATCCACTTCAAATGTAGACGGATGCCTTCAGGATAAATCTAAAGGAAAATAGTTAGCTGTAGTTATTTAGCTACTTAATCTTTCGAGTAATATATTTTTGATTCGAAATTTCCTGGGTAATGGCAGGTGCTCAAATAACCAACTAAATCTTATTTCTTACAAAATTGAGCAAACAAATTAATAGCACTTAGTCTTTGGCCAACTGCTGAGCGTGTTTTGTTTTTTGGTACTTTGTTGTTGACTCGACATTCTTGAACTAGGAAAGAAGTCAATTTATCCCTTACTTTACTAATCATTTCACCATGACTTGACATACTTCAGACTGTATCTCCATTATTTTTAGGTATTTCAAACCGATCATTTCTATACCTAATTCAAATAATACTTACAAAGAACCACGAAGAGGCAGTCTTGGGCCAATCTTCAGATATCTCTATTTTACCATTCAGATCTTCAGCATCACCTAACGGCCACTGAGAGAACGTTTCTCCCTCCCTCGCTTTGCGCATGTACCGACTCGAATAGTGGTTAAAAGCGAAAAAGTCGTAGGTTCCTGTGGAAATAAAAGACAGCATTAAACGTAGAACTTTATTACCTATTTTTACCCTTATCACTTATGCAAACTTTCGGATGCTTTAAGAACGTTCATAAAAGCCAGTCATCAAATCAGGGACTCATAAAAAATCACAGAACATACATACAAGGTATATTTATTTACTTACCCCTAACGAGCTCAATCTCTTCTTGTGTGAACGCTGGGAACATAGACCTGGGGTATCCTCTCTTCAGGCTGTTCTCCTCCATAATCTTCTCAATACTTTTTGGCCAGCCTCCTTCCTTAGAGTAGATTGGATGACAGTATCTACCTGCCTGAAAAATATTTATATAAGAACCTTCTCTATGTTGGAGTTAAATAATTTATTTGTTTCTTAATTGTCGATATCGTTGGTCACATATTTAATACATTTTATTTTATGGGACTGCTAATTTAGCCATAGAAATTGGTACGATTTTTTTGTTTATTCATGTGCTGACGAGGAAGCTCTATCACTTACTAGATTCTGGATAGCCAGCTCAGCAACTTCGGCGTCAGCTTCCGTGAAAGCTTCAAACCATAAAAGATGATTGGCGATTGACACCCTACCTGCAAAGTTAAAAGATTATACCTTATAGTGGCAGCTCAAAGTACAATGCAAAGGGCAAATGCTGAATTATGTCCAAATACATAGAATATGTACCGTGTAGTTAAACAGAGGATTGTCCCCATTTCTATACATACTTCTTGAACCCTTCTTTGTATACAACCATAAACATAAATTTCATTCAAAATTACTCTCCATATCCAAAATGAACAAGGAAAATTCTTATCGAGATATCACTATCGGTTATCATCGACATTTCTTTGGAATTAAAGATAAATTATGTAATAATTATTATTTTAATCAAGATACGGAATATTTACATAAGGTAGGTTATTTACTTTTTACAGTAGCCGATTCTTCAGTACCTATTGGAAAGTACATAAGTATATCTAATTGTGTACCTAGCGTAAAAGCATTAATTACAACTCATTGCAGGAGAGCAATGAGAAAACTCCTTACCATGATATTTCGGCTTGAACTCTTCATCATAAATCCTCCAAGCCTTAGCGTGGGCCAACATAACGTTTTTGTTGCAGATATAGGCTCCTACATCTGGGCTGACAACTCCCGGAGCAATCATACCGGTAATGTAGGAGAGATCGCAGATCACCACCGGTTCGTTAAGGGTTAGCCACAGCTTCACGCGGTCGCCGAAGAGAGTGTAGACAACCCTCGCGTAGTCGGCGAACCAGTCAGCGATGAGGGGATTAGTCCAGCCACCTGGAAACAGAGAAATATGGAATAGAAGCACTATAGCATGACCTACAAGGAATCAATGAATAGCTATTCAGAATTTAGTAAATAATCTATAAAATCTCGTAACTAAACTTTGATTCTATCCAGCTATGTTTAGACTTACCAAGATCCTGTAGAGATTGCGGCAGGTCCCAGTGGTAGAGTGTGATGAAGGGCTCGATGCCCTTCGCCAGCAGACCGTCGACCAGCTTGTTGTAGTACTCCGTGCCCTCCTTACTGATGTAGTTGGGGAAGCCAGTTGGGAGGATACGAGGCCACGCCAACGAGAATCTAGGAAAAACGTTCATTCATTTTTCAAGTAGTCTACAACCGACATGTTTCTAATCGTCTATTACAAATAGAAGGTCATTAGAGAACTGAATTTGCTGCCCAGATTTACTCGGGAAAGTTACTTACGTCATTTGGGAACGGTCATAATTCGTACTCAGATTTAATCGCCACTATGAGGGAAGAACTTATTGACATTCACAAAGTGACTTTAGGAACTTACCGATAGAAGTGCAGTCCCAAGGCAGCAGCCATCTCGATGTCTCTCTCCACTTTATTGTAGGAGTCGCAGGCCATGTCTCCATTGTCCTGGTTTCTGATCCTCGTTGGCTCTTCGTGGACGAAACGGTCCCAAACGTTTTCGCTTTTGTCTATAAAAAAGTTACCAACAGTCGTGTAAAAATATTTTCACAATAAATAATGGATTTCATGCTAATACCAGAGATCATTTTTCTTCCAGAGACATTTCTTTCTGCAGACTCAAATTTTTCTTCTGATTTTAAATCATCATCAAGGATTAATCTTGTACGCCGAACAAAAGTATATTTAAAGTTTGATATTTCGTAAAGAAATGGATCAGAGAGCTTCCACTTACCACTGGCGTTCCAGGCTCCTTCAATTTTTTTGGGACATTGTTACACAATTATAACACACACAATGTTACAAATCTCTGTTATCATAATACTCACTTTAGTAAGCTTATTAATATAATAAAAAATTTGCACCTTCATAAAAATACCAATATTGTTTTGTTAGTTGGTAACAGCTTAGGAATTCAAAGAAGGGACATTGTGGATGGCATCACCACCTTGTTGAGTCTAGATATAGGTAAAATTATACTTTGTGCTCTGCCTTATGCAGATACTTTAAGCACCGAACAAAATAACTTTGTTCATTATTTGAACAATACTTTATGTATGTTGACAGGTTGTCATAGTGACAAATTATTATTTTTTGATACTAATAAGTTTATTAGTGGCTTTAAATTAACTCAGGAAGCAATGTATCTTCCTAAAAAATGTAGATTTTTAGTGGCTAGGTTACTAGCATTTAATATTAACTCTGTTATAGGAGATATAACACCGACTAGGTTAAGTACTGATAATTTGTTATGTCTTAGCTCTAACAATGTAGATTGTTTAAACTAACAGCTCAGACAATAGGGAAGCACTCTGATAGCATTCTGCTATATCATCAGAACATTAACCGCTTTTCTGGCAAAATTCTTGATGTTGAACTTTTAGTAGACAAGTATTTCATTGATATTCTTTGCTTTTGTGAATCCTGGTTAAAACCAGATAAGATGCTTTTTAATGTTAACAATTTTGCGATTGCCAGTGCGTTCAACAGACTTTCAGCTATTGGAGGCGGATGTCTAATTTTATGTAATAGTAATTTTAAGTATAAGGAACGTCAAGACATCACCTTATGCTCTGTTGACCGCATATGTGAGGTAGCATGTGCAGAGATAGAGGGTATTATTGTTCTTTGTGTGTATAGGCCACCAGCATCAAACTTTTTGTCTTTTTTGAGTACAATGGAAGAAGTATTAATTAAAGTATGTAGGAATAATAAATCTGTATATGTTTGTGGAGATTTCAATGTTAATATTTTAATAGATTCGCAGGAGACTTGTAAACTTTTATCACTATTCAAATCATTTAATTTTAATAATATTTTTTATGAACCCACTAGAATAACTGCGACTTCCCTGAATTGTATTGATAATATTTTTTCAAATAGTGGGGTTTTAAACTCTAAATTAATACCAGGTATTAGATCAGACCACATGGGTCAACTAGTGTCCATAGGAACTAAAAACAAATTAGAATTAAATAAATCTATTACTGTAAGGCCTTTAACAAATCACAGACTGCGTTCATTGAAGGATGACATTGCTAGAGATCTTGACTGTTGCAAGTATTCGTTTTTAGGAGAACCTAATTCTGATTATAGTAGACTATTGCACATCATTTGTAAGTCATTTAATAAAGTATGTCCTCAAAAAAATATAAAACTAGACACTAAATGTAAATTTAATGAATGGGCCACAAAAGGCATTAGAATCAGCAGAGACATACTTTACAGCCTTTATGATAAGAAATCATTTAATTTTGATCCAAAATTTCACAATTATGTTAGGAACTATTCTAAAATATTTAAGAAAGTATGCTTATTAGCAAAGTCTAAACTTATAAGTAGCCGTATAGGTAAATCAGATAATAAAATTAAAACAGTATGGAAGATTATTAACTCTGAAACTGGAAGTAGTAAACAAAGAGATACAGATATTTCATTAAAAATTAATAATCAGTTAATTTCACATAAGTCTGATGTAGCTGAAGCTTTCGAATCATTTTTTAAGGAAATTCCAATTAAAGTTACAAAATCTCTCTCTTCGTCTTCTCTAAGAGCAGAGACATTAGTCAAGCAACATTTTAATAGAGATATTCCAAAATTTAGTTTTAGTCATGTATCCCCTAGCGTTGTAAAGAAATCATTTAAATATATAAAAGTAAAGACCACTGAAGATTTATGGGGCATATCTGTCAAAATAATTGAATCAATAATTGACACTATCGCTCCGATTCTTGCAAACATTTTTAACGACTGTGTGGATAGTGGCACCTTTCCAGATTTAATGAAGCACAGTAAAGTAATTCCTATTTTTAAATCAGGTTGCAAGAACGATCCATCAAACTACAGACCAGTTTCAGTTCTTCCTGCTATAAGTAAAATATTTGAGAGAATGGTATTAGATCAATTAATTGTACATTTTAGTAAACATAATGTCTTTCATGAACGCCAGTTTGGATTTACAAAGGGAAGGTCAACAACCGACGCCGGGGCTAAGTTAGTGTCTCATATTTTGGAGGCTTGGGAGGGATCACAGGATGCCATTGGTATTTTTTGTGATCTTTCCAAGGCTTTTGATTGTGTCGACCATAAGACGCTTATCCTCAAATTAAAACACTACGGACTGCGAGGTCAATCCCTTGAACTTATTCAGTCATATTTAACAACTAGACTTCAAAAAATAGGTATAAACGGCGTAACATCATCTGGGTCTAGAGTGAGAATGGGGGTGCCTCAAGGTTCAATCCTTGGCCCTTTTCTCTTCTTGGCATATATAAATGACCTTCCCTATATGATGGCTAATTTATCTAATATTATATTATTCGCGGACGATACATCACTTATTTTTAAAATTAATAGAAAATTACCAGATTTATCGAACTTTAATAATGCCCTTAATGTTCTTTCCGATTGGTTTTCTACTAATAACTTGCTTCTCAATGCAAGTAAAACTAAATGTCTAAAGTTTTCGCTTTCCAATGTTCATACAATATCAGAATTAGGTTTGATGCTTGATGGCGACCAGCTCGAATTAATAAATGAAACCGTATTTCTGGGAATAACGATTGACTCTAGGTTGCAGTGGGGGCCACACATCTCGGCACTGTCGTCTAGGTTAAGTTCGGCTGCATTCGCGGTTAGGAAAATTCGGCAGCTTACTGATATACCCACTGCTAGATTAGTTTATTTCGCTTATTTTCACAGCTTGATGTCTTACGGTATTCTATTATGGGGGTCCGCGGCCGATGTAGATTCCATTTTCATCTTGCAGAAACGGGCAATTCGCTCAATATATGGCATGGGCCCTCGAGAGTCATTAAAAGAAAAGTTTAAAGAAATTAACATTCTAACCTTGCCTTCCTTATACATTTTCGAAAATATTATGTATGTGCGTAAAAATCTTTCTAGTTTTAGAGTTAAAAGTGATTATCACAATATTAATACTAGGAATAAGAATAAGTTAGTAGTTCCTAAATTCCGGCTTACTAAAACAAACTCAAAATCATTTCTAGGGAATTCAATACGCTTTTATAATAAACTACCAGAGGCCATTACTGATCTGCCTGGTAAGAAATTCAAATCTTGTGTAAAATCTATTCTTTTAAGGAAAGCGTATTATAAAGTTAAGGACTACGTGGAAGACAAAAGGGCGTGGAGTGTTTAATATCTGCACATGTGGCTTCCCTGGCGGTCCTCAAGATTTGCTTGTTTACTTTAAATGAGTTCTTAAGCCGCCTGTATTTCCTGAAGGCACTTGACATGCCTTGACATTCCTGTTAGGGTATTTTTTTTTTTTGTGACTACATATGTATTGTATGTAAAATTGTTTTACCTTTTATTATTATTACTTTTTTATTTTTATTTTTTACTTTTTAAATTTTCATATTTTGTACTTTGTTTTTTATGTGAATGCGTCAACAGCGTAGTTTTTATTATTCACTATTTAACAGATTGGTTTCTTTGACTTCTTCGGTTGTCAGAGTGATCAGTGATCATACTATTACAGATTAAATTATTTTAAATTTTCTTTTTTATAACGTAGTTTGTACTGCGTTTTTGACGCAAATATTTTAACAATAATGTACAAATAATTGTAACAATTATTATTTTTTAAAAGAGTAACCTATGGAGTTTCTTGCCGGCTCTTCTCCATAGGAAGGACACTTTGGAACCGAGCAACTAGAGTCAGTAGTTTATAACGTAACGTTTCTTAAGCGCCTTTTTTTTGGTTTACAAGAAATAAAAACTTTTTGATTTTGATTTTGATTTTGATTTGATAGGCAGCAGTGGCGGCTCCGAACCTGAACCCTGGCGGGAAGGTTAGGTCCTCGGCGCACCAGGACACCACTAACAAAGCACTGAGAACATAAAAAGGAAGCACTTACTCACCGCCATTTCAAACAGTATTGGGTCTAGCTACGGATAATACAGGTATTCACCTGAGCATATTAATTTGACCTAGAAACCATATTGTAAGGGTTTCTAAAGCTTTAAAGATTAAAGGGCTGTCGGACATAGGCGCGAATTACTAAATAATAGCTTTTGTCTAGAGTAAAAGTTGTCTGTGTGAAAATACGGAACTGCGAGGTCTTTTGTTTTAATTTCGACATATTTTTACCCCTGACACCAGAACACGGGTGTTTTATACTCGTAAATTGAGATTTCGTCAGTTTCTGTGTAGCGGTGCCACCATAGCTTAGGACTTGATGTAGATACCTAGATATAATTCCAGCCTATGAACGTCCCACTGCTGGGCACAGGCCTCTTCCCATATAGAGAAGGCACGAGCACTGATAACCACGCTTGCTCAATTGCGGATTGGCGATTTTAGATCCCAATTTTAGAATCCACGTTTCCTCACGATGTTTTCCTTCACCGTTAGTCAGAAGTGTCTTAGAAGAATAATTAAGAAAGTACATATAACTTTGAAAGTTACATTGGTACTTGCCTAGGTTCGAACCTGCAACCCACTCAGGATGTAGATACCTAGATACTTACTGATAACTATACTATTTATGTTTTAGTAGTTACTTGTTCAAATTTAATATAAGCTACAATTTAAGAATTATTCACTTTAAAAGTATTTCCTCCTTCTAAAACAACAGTTATTTTTATTTCGGGGACAAAACACAGTTACTAAGCTGTCGATGTCGTTACAGATACACATCAGCATTCAATGTAATTTACCGTGGGGTAATGGGTGATAATGCGAAAATAATATGAACTAATACAACACAAACAAACACAGTTAATCTTTAGATTAGATAGATGTAAAATAAAGACCTGCCTACTGTTGCTTTTCTGTTATATTAATTCATATCTACTTAGTCTCAAGTGTATTTTTTTCGTTAGGGTCTAAACATTCTGAAAAACCGGAATTCTGTAAATTGGAATCTGAAATCGCCAATCCGCCATGAGCAAGCGTGGTGATCAATACTCTTTCCTTGTCCATATGGAAGAGGCCTATGCCTAGCAGTAGGATGTTTACAGGCAGGTTTACAGGACACCCTTCGAGAGTAATCAAAGTGAGAAGCTACTGCATTCTCGAAACCATTGCTTATTAAGCTTTTTTTGAACTGTTTATTGATACCAGTCTTTTTTTACACAATATAAGCTTTTTTTTATATTTTGTAAGCTTAAGTTACATGGCCTCTTATCTCCACTAAACGAGATATAAAGGACTTATAAAAGCTCCTTCTCCTTGCTTTTTGGAGACCAAGTGGAACAGCTTTTGCAGACTACCACTAAGCATACCCCATACCAACAAACAATCACAAACATAATAATTATCTTTATTAATTTATCACTTTTATTTATAGAACCTCACCTGAATACAAGTGAACTGGACCAATGCATGGTGACAACTGAAAACGTAAGCTAGACACTATCTTATAAATAAATTCAAAATTATCCTCCTTGACTTTGATCGTTGATTAAATGATATCAAAATAAAAACATTGAAGTAACGCTCGTATCTGTTATTACCGGATATTTACATATTTTTATTGCTTCTTTTCTCTTTCAACGGGAATGCTTGATGGTATCGCAGAAAAATGGGAAAGATTTTAGTTGAAGGTAAAAACAAACGTCCGCGACATTTTTAACATGGCAAATTCAAATCAATCAAATCAATTGGGGAACCAATTGATTTGATTGCGCGGTTCACTTGTTTATTTTTTTTATTGATTTGAGCTTGCCATGTTGCCTGTAAAGCCATGAACAACATTATTTCACATCTGAACTTTAAGTTCAGTGCCCTTCAGTTTCATCGCTTCTCGCTAGAGCCCTCTTGGGCATACACATAATAAGTATTTTTCAACTTTAGTCGATATTTAAATTAGATCAAGCAGTCCAACTTATGGACCTAAGACTGGAAAGCTTGTACGAATAAGAAAAATCTTCAGTCTTGTTGCGAGTTTTCAAAAATATGAGCTACATTTCTCTTCCCAATAAATGTTATTTATATCTAGACTTTAATTTTTTTAGCTACATTATCGAATATACTCGCTAGTCGCTAATGTAACTACTATGTAACTTATCCAAATGCTTCATACATATTTTATCTGTCTATATCCAAAAATAGGATGATTAAAGTACCCGTCATTATCATAATCCAGAGCTGTTGGATGGATGCAGAAAATTATGAAAAGCACTTAATTATCATCGATTGCACTTTTTGTTGCTAGCTTAGTTTAGGTATCTGTTTTACATGACCAAGGGATGAAGGGATCTGTGCTATATTGACTGCATGGATAGCCGAATACCTAGTAAATACCTATTGGCCCCGAAGTCAACGTTATTCTATGTTCGTATATTTTTAACGCATGTGTAACCCTTCATTGGCAGGAATTGTTTAAATTTGCTGAGCTACTTCCAGGGCCTCGATTCAGCTATTTAAGAGTTGCTTGAATTGACCGAACGACCTGGTCATTTTTACGATAATTGGCGTTCTGCTAACTGTCATTGCGATCATTAATTGGACATTACGATCATTCTCTTCGAGAGTTCAATGAGATTTTATTGTAGGCTTATCTGAATACGAAAATTAGGCACAATAACAAGTACATTGACCGACCACTGGCATGCATTTAAAATAGCTGAATCGAGGACCAGTGATTAGAAGAATGTGATGAAGAGACGCCGCAAAAAAGGGCCCACGTGATAGAGATTAAATTCTCCGGTAGATACAAGAATGTAATAAAATTAATTTATATAAACTTTCCTTAATGACTCAGGTAAGGAAAGAAAACTTAAAAATAAGAGTTCAACAAACCCATTAGTTACAATTATTATGACCTTCCAACAATAAAAATTGAGCATGTAGGTACATTACATGTAATGCGTTTAAGGCCTTGTTATAAAAATAATCTTCTCATATTTTTACTATCTTCAAACACCTAGTAGATTACTAGATATGCTAAGCTCCTATTTAGATATAAGTACAAAATATTTAGATAAGGATAATTTAGATAAAAACAATTAAAATGTAATTTATCATTCTAGGTGGGGTAATGTAACGCGCGCCTTACTATCCGAGTGATAATATTTTAAATCTCAAAGTGTTCACACTCTCTAAATGGTAAATACTTAGACCGTATAGGGTTCTATAACAGACCTAGGTCATTTCGATGCCTTTGCAGGTGTTACAGCCTTATTGTGGGCTGATGTGGTCAGGGCAGACTAAGTCGGAAACTAAAAACCATAATAAAGCGCAATAATATTAATATTCCGGGACAACTCACATACGGTTATCTGATCCCAACCTAAGCAGAGCTTGTGTTATGGTAACCAGGCAACTGATAAACATACCTACTTATATATTTCTAAATACATACATATTATAGATAAATTACACCCAGACAACCAGAACAATTAATGATCGTGCTCATCACACAAACATTTGTCCTGGGTGGGAATCGAACCCACGACCTCCGGTATAGCAGTCAGGGTCACTAACCACTAGACCAACAGGCCTGTCAAAATAGAATTCGTTTAAAGTTATTTCAATGTCTAACATTCGTGGTTTAGTTTATCTCAGAAAGCACTAACATTACTGAAGTAATTATTATACACTAGCTTTTGCTCACGGCTTTGCTCGTAGGTATGGATCGTTGTGTTACTTTGGTAGCCTATGTACCGACCATATAGCTATTACATTCAACAAAAGAGAAGCATCAGTTAGAGAAAGATATTTTAAAATCGCATCAATAATACGTACCTACTCTAATTTATTTCTCAGAGATTGTAAATTATGTAATCTTAGATGGGTTTTTTATTTTAGCTTCAACGTATTAGTAGACAATAAATACTAGATTATCTCTTTTATTAGCAGTTTGCACAATAATCTTATATATAAAATTCTCGTGTCACAATGTTAGTTACCATACTCCTCCGAAACGGTTTGACCGATTTTTATGAAATTTTATATGCATATTCAGTAGGTCTGAGAATCGGCTACTATTTTTCATACCCCTACGTGGTAGTAGGTAGGTAGTAGGCAGGTGCTAGGTAGAAAAAATTGCATGCAACGCATGCCGGGTACAGCTAGTATTATATAATATTGATTATTGCATAATGTTATGACTATCTATTTACAGCAAATGTAATTAGGTAACCCGTTAGGTACTGGCATTAAAGTCTTTATCCGTCAGCTAACAATAATATTTATTAACAACGGCCTAAATTGTAGCCTACTGTCTAATCAATTATGCTAAATAATTGCTTGGGCAAATATAGACAACAGGTAAATGCGGGAAAAAACATTTAACAATAAAAGTAGTTTTATTTCAATGTCTAACATTCGCGTAAACCTAAGAAACTAATAATATTTACTTTCGATTGAACGGATAGGCATGTCAATTACAACCGTGTGCAACGATCTGCGGGGTTTACCCCGCATGGGATAAACCTTAATTGTATGATCTAAAAATATATTTTCTAAGCCTGGGTGATTTCCCGGATGTTATAATATTTGTGTACGTGGATTGAATATTTGTAAACCCCCGTGATACATGGTTAAATTCCCGAGTACATTTTTTCTTTTTTAAATAGTAAAAAGTATACCATTTGTTATTTTCAATCAATTCATATGCATGCTAATTTGGCGGGTAAGCTCTAAAATAACTTAAATTAAAGTCATAAACTTTACGTTGTAAAATAATGTATAATCATACAATTTCTAAACGACTCTGCAACCATCAAACTGAAATGTCAAGAACGGTAAATGTCAAAATCACATTGCTTTCATTGAGGTTATGTTAGTCAAAATAACACGGCTAAACAAGTAAAACTATCATAATGAGTAAAAAACTAAATAATATGAAATGGGAATCCGTGGCATTGGATGGATTCCCTGTTTCCATGGCCGATAAAGGATTTATGGGCCTAGAAGAGTGCACAGACTATAGTTTTGATAAGGAAGGCAAGCGGTCTAAAAAGGTTTGTTTATATCGATTCTAACCTCTTTACAAATTTCAAAATGCGAAAGTGTGCAACATTGATAACAATTTAACCGATAAATTGCTTATAAATAATATACAATACAATATATTTAGGAATAAAGGACGAGATGGCAGTCATTATTTTTTACCTTTAAAAAACCTCATAATACTTATTCATGTTCATTTTTTTACAGACAAAATTAAAAGAAAAAAAGGAACAGAAGCAAAAGAACAAAAAACGAAAAGCTGAGCCTTCTGAAAATGAACCCAAGGAGGTCCCAAGCAAAAAAATAAAAGATAATAATGGTTTTGTTGTAGAATCTTGTAATTCCATTACACCATCATTTGGCAATACTATAAAAAACAAGAAAACTAAAAATGTTAAGAAAACTGACCATGGTGATGGTGATGATAGTAAAAAGAAAGGTAAAAATAAAAGAAATAAGAAGAAGAAAGAAACAGAACAGACAGAAGAAAAAGTAATTAAGAAGACGAAGCAGAAGTTGGGGGATCTACCGTTATCTACGTCAGAGTTGACGCCTGAAGATATGTTGACGTGGGCTGAGTTTAAGTTGCAGGAGCCGATATTGAAAGCTTTGACGGAATTAGGGTTTAAACAGCCGACTAAGATACAGCAGTTGACTTTACCGGCAGCTATCCATGGTAAGAATTAACAATTTATATGCTTTTATAAAGACTTGTTTAGTAAATATTATGAATATAGTTTAATCAAACACTCCAAACAGTTACTGTAAATTTTTTTAAATGCTGTCCTTTTGTTATGAATGCAATAACAGTAGCTTATCAATAGGATAAATAAATAACACCTGACCTAAGTAATAAACCAAAAATATACCTAAATACTAGCTGTACCCGGCATGCGTTGCAATGCAATTTTTTCTACCTAGCACCTACCTACTACCACTTAGGGGTATGCAAAATAGATAGTAGCCGATTCTCAGACCTACTGAATATGCATATAAAATTTCATAAAAATTGGTCAAGCCGTTTCGGAGGAGTATGGTAACTAACATTGTGACACGAGAATTTTATATATAAGATAGTTGGATAAGGCACATTTGAAAAAAACATTGTACAATAAAAACCACTTTATTGAATATCATGTAAATGTCTTGCAAGATACAAGATCATTTATTTGTTCAAAACATGAGTTAACATACACAGGTCATGCAAGAGCAACTTAACTAAACAAAATTTATTTATGTAATTTTACAGGACGCAGAGACATCTTAGGTGCCGCAGAAACTGGTAGCGGTAAAACCCTAGCTTTTGGTCTACCTATACTATCTGGTATACTAAAACTAAAAGAAAAAGCCTTACAAAAAGGCCTAGACGTGTATGACATACCATACAAGAAACCTTCAAACAAAAAGAAAGAACAACCAGCACAAAAAGATAAAAAAGATAGGTTTAAGAAAAAAGAGAAGAAAAAACCTGCTAAAAAGGAAAAAATAGAGGAAGTAAAAGTGAAAGAATCATCAGAAGACGGTTATAGTAGTGGTGAAGAAAGTAATGTTGAAGTTGATGATGAAAAGAAAGAATATACTGATGATGATTATTTAGAAGAAATTGAAGTTCCATATAAAAAGAAGGAAACGTCAGCTGATGAAGGAAATGACAGTGATGATGATGAAAATTATATTCATCTATCAGATATGCTTGATTCTGATGATTTAGCTGATTCTAGTGATGATAATGATGACGATGAAAATGATGAAAATGCTAGCGGTGATGAAGAACTTGACGCAGAAGTTACTAGTGATGAAGAAGATGAGGATGATGAAGAAATTGATGATGAAAATGTTGATGGTGAAGTAAATGATGATGTTGATGAAGATATCGAATTGGAAGAAGATGATGAAGAAGATCAAGGTAGTGTGGATGAAGGTGATGAAAATGAACAAGGTAGATATGATTATTTTCATATGTATTATAATATCTTGATTTAAAATCTATCCTGCAATGTCCAAAGACACGCTTAAACTATCCTTATAAAAATGTTAAAGAAAAATAACAATTTATTTTAAAACTTATATTTAAATATCCTGTCTCATGTCCGACAATAAACCTTGGGCAAATTTTACTCGTTAACGTTTAATAAATTCGACTAAACTAATTTGTGCTGTGTGTAAGCACTACAACATATTTTTTTTCCTTCCAATTGTTTTTCTGTACATTTTTTAACCAAACCCTATATTTCTCAGGCATAGGCTGCGTAAAAGTGATGGACAACATCGAGATCCCGGGCCACGTGTCCATGAAGACTGGCAAACCGCTGTATGCCCTCATCATCACGCCGACCAGGGAACTGGCCATACAGATCAGCAGGCATCTTGTGGCGGTGGCCAAGTATACAGGTTTGTTGGTTAAATATGTAAAATGAGCCCTTTTATTAAACCCTTTCAAGGTGAAGAATGAATGCAGGGTGTTACCGAAAGGGTATATTTATACAAAAGGAGTGAAAAGTACATCTGGTATAGAGTCAGCTTACAAAACATCAACTCAAAATAACTTAATTAAATAATTGATTAAATAATTTTTCGTATCAATTGTTTGATACTAAGTTTGATGAGAAAAATTTACATGATGTTAACCGACCCCTCGCGTCCGTATATACTTCCCAAAGCGATAAAACGGTTGTTATGTGTTCGAAGTGTCGGTCTGTCTGTCTGTTTGTGACGCCATAGCTCCTAAATAAATGGACCGATATTAAATATATTTTTTTCTCGTTTGAAAGATGACTTAATCGAGTTGGTTCTTAGCTATAATTTATGTTGTAATTTGCTCAGGTATAAGGGTAGCGACGATAGTGGGCGGTATGGCAGCTGTGAAGCAGGAGCGCGTGCTGCGAGCCGGGCCCGAAGTGGTGGTGGCCACGCCGGGGCGCCTGTGGGAGCTGGTGGGACAGGGCCAGCCGCATCTGCAGCAGCTGGATACTGTCAAGTGAGGACATTTGACCCTTAAAATAACTTGTTGTTCTCTGATGTGTGCAAAAGACTTACTAACACCGCCGCGCCGTCCCGAAAAATCTGCACAAGAGCAAAAAAAAATGTATACTAATAACGTCCATATTGTCCCCCAGATTCCTAGCCATCGATGAGACTGACCGTATGATAGAACGAGGCCACTTCGAGGAGCTACAGCCGTTACTAGAGCGACTGAACGCCGACGACGAGCGCCGCGCCGCCAGACAGAACTTTGTGTTCTCCGCCACGCTGACCATGGTCCATGACCTGCCCTCACACATGAAGGGCAAGAAGGTAGCTCCTACTGTTAAAAACTATCCTTATATAAATGTATGTGGACGAGATTACATACGTTGCTCTGAACCTAAATAAAGTAGCTAACGCATATGCTATGGAGTCTGAGCCTAAAGTAAGTAGCTAAAGCATTTTTTTAGAATCAAAGACAACAAAGGTACCACAAACGGCCAGATCCTAAACAATGTAGAAAAGTGGTTTTCTGCATTGACCCGTCATGAGATCGAACTCGTTACCTCAGAGCTAGCAACACCTTGAAAACAGGTGTATACGCCACTCCAACACGAAGGTTGTCTTTAAATACTACTACTACTACAAAGTCTTAAAACAAAATATTTTATGAACATTATTTGAAATGAGGTGTTTGGCTTCACTAATCTGAATCTAGCTCTAAACGCTCTAGATAACATTAACTATTTTCATTCATACTGGATAACTTTAGCATCCAATTACTGCTTTAAAATAATCTTCTATATATATAAAAATGAATTGCTGTTCGTTAGTCTCGCTAAAACTCGAGAACGGCTAAACCGATTTGGCTTATTTTGGTATTGAATTATTTGTGGAAGTCGGATGGCAGAGAAGGTTTAAAAGGTGAATTAAATATGAAAATGTTCGGAATTAAATAAAAAAAAAACAATTTGTTTTAAGTTTATTTTGTACACAATTTTAGGCTTTTATTTATCGATTGAGGCAGTACGAAGTCTGCCGGGTCAGCTAGTTATCAATAAATACAAAAACTGTAACATAAACCTATTTAAATATTTGCAGGTAACCCAAAGAGGCAAGATAATAAACAGGAAAATTGCGAAGATGACTCCTCAGCAGAAGGTGAACCGACTCATCAAGATGATAGGCATGACTGAACCTAAGGTCGTTGATATTACAACACAAAACCTAGGTAAGATATATTATGAAGTATTTTGAGTCTAATCTACTAAAGAATTAAGTGGATATTAACCTGTTTGTGTCCATTTTGAGCCCATATAAAATTAATATAAAGCAAAATATATTTTTAAACAAAAGCTTCAAATTCGTGTAGGATTTAGAATGACGTCTCACAGCTAATCAGACACTGTCATCAAAACTTAACGCGTGTACAAAATTACAGCTCCATTTTTACTACAGCAAAAATACAATTAAAAAGGTCTGCTTCAAAATTGGGTTGTCTGATTCCACCCGAAAACACATAGTTACTTTAGCCAGATTTCTGCTTGCTTATCATTAAGCTTTTTTTTTATACTATTATGTTTATTTGTTTTTTTTTTCTTACAGGCACGGCAGAAACCCTAACCGAGTCCCGTATAACGTGCGCCATGGAGCACAAGGACGCGTACCTCTACTACATAGTGAAGCGACACCCCGGCAGGACCATAGTGTTCTGTAACTCTATAGGCAGTGTTAAGAGGTAAGATGTTTATTGTTTATGCTCAAATTAATTATTATTTTCAGCAATAATCGTCCCACAAACAAAGTCCTCCCTTTTCTTCTTCCAAGTCTCCCTGTCCTGGGTTTTTGTTGTCCATAATATTGAATAACAGTTGTTTTATATTGTTAAGATCAAAAATATGTCGGTTATAAAGCAGGCTACAAACATTTTTTTTTGTTAATTTCTATAAAGGTGACTCTAATGACCATGACAATGTGTTCGCCGCACTAGTTTTAGACTGAAACTATTTGGGCCTAAATATACGTTGCTTGTTACTGAAGTAATTATTTATTATAGAATTAAGAATGCAACTTCTCAGTCCTCTCAAAGTTGAACTTAAATCGATACCAAGGAATCCCTAAAGTAAGTTTCGCTAAAGATTCTCAGTTTAGAAAAATAAAACTTTAATAAGTATCGGCTTTATTCAAAATAGTCCAAATACTCGTCAGAGTATAATTGTTGTCTGATCCAAATAAATAATAACTTTTACCATGTTTTTGTTACAGGCTAGCTCAATTATTTACGTTGCTCAAGTGTCGCCCTCTACCGCTACACGCCAGCATGCCTCAGAGACAGAGGTTGAAGAATCTAGAAAGGTAAGCATTTATAAGATATAATTAATTAAGAATACAATACAAGTGGAACATGACATATTGTTTGTATGTAGATCGTATTTACAATAGTAGTATCGTACTAACAATGGGTTATTTTAGTAGTTACTTTTTATGTGCCTTGTTTTCGTTCGTTTACATTCATATTCGTTCTCACTCAACAAACTTTTCCTACAGTGAATACTGTATTAAAAGTTTTTGTATACCATTTTTAACGGCCTTCCAAAAAGGAGGAGGTTCTATGAAGAATGTACATTTTTTTAAATGTTCATCGATTTTGGACCGAATTTGAAAAATATTTTCGGATATATTGTTAAATAATCGAATAAACCCGTATGTCGTTTGTTTTTTGAAAAGATTACACATACTGTCCTTTGCTACAATAAATATGAAAAATGGTAACATAGCTTACATTGCCCGGAACCCAAAGTAAGTAGCACTTGTTATGGGATCAGAGACAATGAAAAAAAGAGGTTTTTTACATTGTTCCGTCCGGGGATCAACCCCGGGCCCTTAAAGCTGGCGACGCGTTGAAAACCGATGTTCACGTCACTCGACCACGAAGGTCGAAAAATATCTATATTTTTATCTTTTCTTTCAAGATTCCGCGACGACCCGCACGGCATGCTGATCGCTACCGACGTAGCAGCCCGAGGTCTCGACATACCGTTCGTGGAGCACGTCATACATTACCAAGTGCCGAGGACCGCCGAGAACTACGTGCACCGCAGCGGACGGACCGCTCGGGCCAGCAGGGAGGGACTCACTATACTCATGATGGAGCCCGCTGAAGCTTACCTCTATTCTAACATGTGTAGAACGCTCAATAAGAGTAAGTTAAACCGTTGATGAAGTAATAGACAGTATTAGTAATAAGGGTTACCGTTACTGCTCACCAGTTGGCGCCACTGGCGCGTTAGCTGTCAAGCGTAAAAAAATCTATAGAATTTGACATTGGGTCACTCGTGCGACTAGCGCCTCTATTGGCAAAATTGTAACTGTAGATTTTTTTCTTATTATGTCACTTTCTGTAAGGACTGGCCTACATTAGCATAGAAATACTTGAAAAAAGATAAATATTTAATGAAGAAACATTTTTCTGCACCTAATAAGTCACCCCGATATCATAGGTACACAAAAATGTATCAAAACAGATCTTTTATTTAATTTGCTATAAGTTCGCTGTAAACTGAATTAAAAATATTCACGATCATTTATAAACATACTTTTTCCCTCACTTACAAATACACTAAATTCCTCTTCATCCCCACAGCAACCGAAGTTCCGACATTCCCAGTCGACGGTACAATCCTAGCACCACTGAAGGAGCTGATGGTAGTAGCTCGGGAGCTGGACAGCCTGGAGCTGCAGAAGAGACGAGCGGCGCAGTCGCAGGGCTGGAAGGAGAGGGCCGCCAGGGAGATGGACATGCTGATCGATGATGATGATGTGTATCCTTTTGTGATTTATTTATTTATTAGTACTTACAGATAACAAAACAGGAGGTAATAGACACCAGAAAGCCAATTACAAGTCCTCGCGCTTAGAATGAAATGATGGAAAATGATGGTGTTATGCTCATCAATGATGATGATGTGTATCCTTTTGTGGTGAATGATGCTGATTTATAGGCTAGGCGTACTACGTAGTGTACCAACTAGCAAAGAATAACATCAGTCTAGTAGGTAACCTCTGTAGCTTAGTAGGTAAAGCTTCCGATGCGTCTAAATAGTAGACGCGGGTTCGAAACCTGCCTGAAAATTATTCTTCTTCATTCTGTATTAATTTAACAACTGGCTGTTTATAATCTAAATTAACTCATGTCATAGTAGTTTTGCAAGAAAGAAAGAGAACATGATTATTTATCTTAGTTTTTGTTTAGTTAAAAACGAGTTGAATTAGAACCGGCTCTAGATTAAACTGAGCTGAAATTTTCCTATAATAATAGTATTGAGATACTGAAAAAAAATGTATTATCGAGCTAATCTGATAATGAATTTAACAATCAGTTTAGAATGGAAGTTTACACTGATATATTATGGTAAAATTTCCAATAGGCATAAGATGGCGTAGGTCAGGTATTTACAGCAATCAACATAATATGTATCATATTAGGATATTATATATTATAGTTATATATCTTCTTATATATAAAATTCTCGTGTCACAATGTTAGTTACCATACCCCTCCGAAACGGCTTGACCGATTTTTATGAATTTTTAATATGCATATTCAGTAGGTCTGAGAATCGGATACTATCTATTTTTCATACCCCTAAGTGGTAGTAGGTAGGTAGTAGGTAGGCAGGTGCTAGGTAGAAAAAAATGCAGTACAACGCATGCCGGGTACAGCTAGTATACTATAAATATTTAATTATCAAACAATAACATCCTGAACCACACCCAGTCCCGTGAAACAGGTAGACGCGTCAATAGAGAAAGCATTAAAAGCGAAGAGGCGACAACTGGAAGGCCTGCTCTCCCGGCCTATATACCCTCGGGGATTCTCCTTCAAATATCCTACGTTAAATACTACTACAGCCTTCGCGGGTAGCGAGGATAATGCTTTACAGGTAACTGGAGATTTTGGTAATTATTTGTAAATGTATAGAATTTTAGCTGTTGTTAGCATAGTATAAAGAGAGGGGCTGTTAGTAACTGGGGCTTTCTGTAAATGTATAATAGTTTGAGAGTTCTTGACTAGTTGACTATTAAGCAACTAGACAAGTTTCTTATCTACTAAGAAAGAGATTAAATGAGAATATGATCATTTTCCTTAGATTTCTATGTCTATCAGGTGTATGGAAATCAAAAAAGATATTGTTAACAAATTACTGTTTGGTTATTGAAGGTTATATACCTACTTAACCCTAATATTTTTTTATTACAGGTTATGAAAAACGCTATAGCATCCGGCCAACTAAAGAAAGAAAAGAGGAAAAGTAAAAATGCACCGCTCTTGCAATTACAAAAGAAAGGGAAATAATAATTTGTATTTTTATACTGTACCTATGAATATATCATTGAAGACGTAATTTTGTAATTTATTTATTTAATATCTCCAAGTTTCATGAATATTGTTCCATATTATGTAGGTATTATTCAATTGCATGTATGACAAGCATCAGTGCCACTCTGAAATAAGCATACTGGCAATATAGGGATGATTTTTAGTATTATTAACCGACTTCAAAAAAAAGGAGGTTCTCAGTTTGACCAGCGGCCCGAACGCGCCCGAACCGGCCCGAGTGCACCCGAGGGCCCGAGCGCCGCCGGACGATGCAACTATGAGCACACTGACACGGAGTGTAAATAGAAGACTCGGGCCCCTGTATGTATGTATGTTTGTTGCGGTTGATTTTGATGCGGTTGTCAGAAAATAATTTGTTAGATCAAGCAGAAGGTTTTAGTATTTATTACCTATTAAATTACATTGACAATCGTCAATGTATAGGTAAGCCAGTCTATGAGACTAAAGATAAAGCTGTCTTTACTTTCTTATTATTAAAATCGCTAGCAAAACTTCATTATTACAAATCTAGAAATAAGCAAAGTAATTGTAATTCCCGATTGTTATGACTGCAAATAAGATCATTGATAACACGTGTCTCAATAACATACATATACGTCATAATGACTACAATAGGATATAACAAATGCTGTAGTTAATCAGTCGTTATCTAAGAAATAATCATTTCTTATCAAAATTATCTGCTAATGCTCAGAATTTAAGATAACACATCTTGTTGATAAAGTTTTGACTTACTTACCTACTTGTTTTATCTCACGTTTACTTTATTGTACGTACCGAGTTTATACATTCGCTCAGGGGCCCGATGCTATTTTAAGTCAGTGAGTGGCGGGTTAATAAACGATCAAGTGTACTTGTTATTGTGCCTTATTTTCGTATTCAGATAAGAACAGTCACTAAGTGACTAGTCACTAAGCGCTTAGTCACTAAGTGACTAAGCGCCTGTGGGAGCTGGTGGGACAGGGCCAGCCGCATCTGCAGCAGCTGGATACTGTCAAGTGAGGACATTTGACCCTTAAAATAACTTGTTGTTCTCTGATGTGTGCAAAAGACTTACTAACACCGCCGCGCCGTCCCGAAAAATCTGCACAAGAGCAAAAAAAAATGTATACTAATAACGTCCATATTGTCCCCCAGATTCCTAGCCATCGATGAGACTGACCGTATGATAGAACGAGGCCACTTCGAGGAGCTACAGCCGTTACTAGAGCGACTGAACGCCGACGACGAGCGCCGCGCCGCCAGACAGAACTTTGTGTTCTCCGCCACGCTGACCATGGTCCATGACCTGCCCTCACACATGAAGGGCAAGAAGGTAGCTCCTACTGTTAAAAACTATCCTTATATAAATGTATGTGGACGAGATTACATACGTTGCTCTGAACCTAAATAAAGTAGCTAACGCATATGCTATGGAGTCTGAGCCTAAAGTAAGTAGCTAAAGCATTTTTTTAGAATCAAAGACAACAAAGGTACCACAAACGGCCAGATCCTAAACAATGTAGAAAAGTGGTTTTCTGCATTGACCCGTCATGAGATCGAACTCGTTACCTCAGAGCTAGCAACACCTTGAAAACAGGTGTATACGCCACTCCAACACGAAGGTTGTCTTTAAATACTACTACTACTACAAAGTCTTAAAACAAAATATTTTATGAACATTATTTGAAATGAGGTGTTTGGCTTCACTAATCTGAATCTAGCTCTAAACGCTCTAGATAACATTAACTATTTTCATTCATACTGGATAACTTTAGCATCCAATTACTGCTTTAAAATAATCTTCTATATATATAAAAATGAATTGCTGTTCGTTAGTCTCGCTAAAACTCGAGAACGGCTAAACCGATTTGGCTTATTTTGGTATTGAATTATTTGTGGAAGTCGGATGGCAGAGAAGGTTTAAAAGGTGAATTAAATATGAAAATGTTCGGAATTAAATAAAAAAAAAACAATTTGTTTTAAGTTTATTTTGTACACAATTTTAGGCTTTTATTTATCGATTGAGGCAGTACGAAGTCTGCCGGGTCAGCTAGTTATCAATAAATACAAAAACTGTAACATAAACCTATTTAAATATTTGCAGGTAACCCAAAGAGGCAAGATAATAAACAGGAAAATTGCGAAGATGACTCCTCAGCAGAAGGTGAACCGACTCATCAAGATGATAGGCATGACTGAACCTAAGGTCGTTGATATTACAACACAAAACCTAGGTAAGATATATTATGAAGTATTTTGAGTCTAATCTACTAAAGAATTAAGTGGATATTAACCTGTTTGTGTCCATTTTGAGCCCATATAAAATTAATATAAAGCAAAATATATTTTTAAACAAAAGCTTCAAATTCGTGTAGGATTTAGAATGACGTCTCACAGCTAATCAGACACTGTCATCAAAACTTAACGCGTGTACAAAATTACAGCTCCATTTTTACTACAGCAAAAATACAATTAAAAAGGTCTGCTTCAAAATTGGGTTGTCTGATTCCACCCGAAAACACATAGTTACTTTAGCCAGATTTCTGCTTGCTTATCATTAAGCTTTTTTTTTATACTATTATGTTTATTTGTTTTTTTTTTCTTACAGGCACGGCAGAAACCCTAACCGAGTCCCGTATAACGTGCGCCATGGAGCACAAGGACGCGTACCTCTACTACATAGTGAAGCGACACCCCGGCAGGACCATAGTGTTCTGTAACTCTATAGGCAGTGTTAAGAGGTAAGATGTTTATTGTTTATGCTCAAATTAATTATTATTTTCAGCAATAATCGTCCCACAAACAAAGTCCTCCCTTTTCTTCTTCCAAGTCTCCCTGTCCTGGGTTTTTGTTGTCCATAATATTGAATAACAGTTGTTTTATATTGTTAAGATCAAAAATATGTCGGTTATAAAGCAGGCTACAAACATTTTTTTTTGTTAATTTCTATAAAGGTGACTCTAATGACCATGACAATGTGTTCGCCGCACTAGTTTTAGACTGAAACTATTTGGGCCTAAATATACGTTGCTTGTTACTGAAGTAATTATTTATTATAGAATTAAGAATGCAACTTCTCAGTCCTCTCAAAGTTGAACTTAAATCGATACCAAGGAATCCCTAAAGTAAGTTTCGCTAAAGATTCTCAGTTTAGAAAAATAAAACTTTAATAAGTATCGGCTTTATTCAAAATAGTCCAAATACTCGTCAGAGTATAATTGTTGTCTGATCCAAATAAATAATAACTTTTACCATGTTTTTGTTACAGGCTAGCTCAATTATTTACGTTGCTCAAGTGTCGCCCTCTACCGCTACACGCCAGCATGCCTCAGAGACAGAGGTTGAAGAATCTAGAAAGGTAAGCATTTATAAGATATAATTAATTAAGAATACAATACAAGTGGAACATGACATATTGTTTGTATGTAGATCGTATTTACAATAGTAGTATCGTACTAACAATGGGTTATTTTAGTAGTTACTTTTTATGTGCCTTGTTTTCGTTCGTTTACATTCATATTCGTTCTCACTCAACAAACTTTTCCTACAGTGAATACTGTATTAAAAGTTTTTGTATACCATTTTTAACGGCCTTCCAAAAAGGAGGAGGTTCTATGAAGAATGTACATTTTTTTAAATGTTCATCGATTTTGGACCGAATTTGAAAAATATTTTCGGATATATTGTTAAATAATCGAATAAACCCGTATGTCGTTTGTTTTTTGAAAAGATTACACATACTGTCCTTTGCTACAATAAATATGAAAAATGGTAACATAGCTTACATTGCCCGGAACCCAAAGTAAGTAGCACTTGTTATGGGATCAGAGACAATGAAAAAAAGAGGTTTTTTACATTGTTCCGTCCGGGGATCAACCCCGGGCCCTTAAAGCTGGCGACGCGTTGAAAACCGATGTTCACGTCACTCGACCACGAAGGTCGAAAAATATCTATATTTTTATCTTTTCTTTCAAGATTCCGCGACGACCCGCACGGCATGCTGATCGCTACCGACGTAGCAGCCCGAGGTCTCGACATACCGTTCGTGGAGCACGTCATACATTACCAAGTGCCGAGGACCGCCGAGAACTACGTGCACCGCAGCGGACGGACCGCTCGGGCCAGCAGGGAGGGACTCACTATACTCATGATGGAGCCCGCTGAAGCTTACCTCTATTCTAACATGTGTAGAACGCTCAATAAGAGTAAGTTAAACCGTTGATGAAGTAATAGACAGTATTAGTAATAAGGGTTACCGTTACTGCTCACCAGTTGGCGCCACTGGCGCGTTAGCTGTCAAGCGTAAAAAAATCTATAGAATTTGACATTGGGTCACTCGTGCGACTAGCGCCTCTATTGGCAAAATTGTAACTGTAGATTTTTTTCTTATTATGTCACTTTCTGTAAGGACTGGCCTACATTAGCATAGAAATACTTGAAAAAAGATAAATATTTAATGAAGAAACATTTTTCTGCACCTAATAAGTCACCCCGATATCATAGGTACACAAAAATGTATCAAAACAGATCTTTTATTTAATTTGCTATAAGTTCGCTGTAAACTGAATTAAAAATATTCACGATCATTTATAAACATACTTTTTCCCTCACTTACAAATACACTAAATTCCTCTTCATCCCCACAGCAACCGAAGTTCCGACATTCCCAGTCGACGGTACAATCCTAGCACCACTGAAGGAGCTGATGGTAGTAGCTCGGGAGCTGGACAGCCTGGAGCTGCAGAAGAGACGAGCGGCGCAGTCGCAGGGCTGGAAGGAGAGGGCCGCCAGGGAGATGGACATGCTGATCGATGATGATGATGTGTATCCTTTTGTGATTTATTTATTTATTAGTACTTACAGATAACAAAACAGGAGGTAATAGACACCAGAAAGCCAATTACAAGTCCTCGCGCTTAGAATGAAATGATGGAAAATGATGGTGTTATGCTCATCAATGATGATGATGTGTATCCTTTTGTGGTGAATGATGCTGATTTATAGGCTAGGCGTACTACGTAGTGTACCAACTAGCAAAGAATAACATCAGTCTAGTAGGTAACCTCTGTAGCTTAGTAGGTAAAGCTTCCGATGCGTCTAAATAGTAGACGCGGGTTCGAAACCTGCCTGAAAATTATTCTTCTTCATTCTGTATTAATTTAACAACTGGCTGTTTATAATCTAAATTAACTCATGTCATAGTAGTTTTGCAAGAAAGAAAGAGAACATGATTATTTATCTTAGTTTTTGTTTAGTTAAAAACGAGTTGAATTAGAACCGGCTCTAGATTAAACTGAGCTGAAATTTTCCTATAATAATAGTATTGAGATACTGAAAAAAAATGTATTATCGAGCTAATCTGATAATGAATTTAACAATCAGTTTAGAATGGAAGTTTACACTGATATATTATGGTAAAATTTCCAATAGGCATAAGATGGCGTAGGTCAGGTATTTACAGCAATCAACATAATATGTATCATATTAGGATATTATATATTATAGTTATATATCTTCTTATATATAAAATTCTCGTGTCACAATGTTAGTTACCATACCCCTCCGAAACGGCTTGACCGATTTTTATGAATTTTTAATATGCATATTCAGTAGGTCTGAGAATCGGATACTATCTATTTTTCATACCCCTAAGTGGTAGTAGGTAGGTAGTAGGTAGGCAGGTGCTAGGTAGAAAAAAATGCAGTACAACGCATGCCGGGTACAGCTAGTATACTATAAATATTTAATTATCAAACAATAACATCCTGAACCACACCCAGTCCCGTGAAACAGGTAGACGCGTCAATAGAGAAAGCATTAAAAGCGAAGAGGCGACAACTGGAAGGCCTGCTCTCCCGGCCTATATACCCTCGGGGATTCTCCTTCAAATATCCTACGTTAAATACTACTACAGCCTTCGCGGGTAGCGAGGATAATGCTTTACAGGTAACTGGAGATTTTGGTAATTATTTGTAAATGTATAGAATTTTAGCTGTTGTTAGCATAGTATAAAGAGAGGGGCTGTTAGTAACTGGGGCTTTCTGTAAATGTATAATAGTTTGAGAGTTCTTGACTAGTTGACTATTAAGCAACTAGACAAGTTTCTTATCTACTAAGAAAGAGATTAAATGAGAATATGATCATTTTCCTTAGATTTCTATGTCTATCAGGTGTATGGAAATCAAAAAAGATATTGTTAACAAATTACTGTTTGGTTATTGAAGGTTATATACCTACTTAACCCTAATATTTTTTTATTACAGGTTATGAAAAACGCTATAGCATCCGGCCAACTAAAGAAAGAAAAGAGGAAAAGTAAAAATGCACCGCTCTTGCAATTACAAAAGAAAGGGAAATAATAATTTGTATTTTTATACTGTACCTATGAATATATCATTGAAGACGTAATTTTGTAATTTATTTATTTAATATCTCCAAGTTTCATGAATATTGTTCCATATTATGTAGGTATTATTCAATTGCATGTATGACAAGCATCAGTGCCACTCTGAAATAAGCATACTGGCAATATAGGGATGATTTTTAGTATTATTAACCGACTTCAAAAAAAAGGAGGTTCTCAGTTTGACCAGCGGCCCGAACGCGCCCGAACCGGCCCGAGTGCACCCGAGGGCCCGAGCGCCGCCGGACGATGCAACTATGAGCACACTGACACGGAGTGTAAATAGAAGACTCGGGCCCCTGTATGTATGTATGTTTGTTGCGGTTGATTTTGATGCGGTTGTCAGAAAATAATTTGTTAGATCAAGCAGAAGGTTTTAGTATTTATTACCTATTAAATTACATTGACAATCGTCAATGTATAGGTAAGCCAGTCTATGAGACTAAAGATAAAGCTGTCTTTACTTTCTTATTATTAAAATCGCTAGCAAAACTTCATTATTACAAATCTAGAAATAAGCAAAGTAATTGTAATTCCCGATTGTTATGACTGCAAATAAGATCATTGATAACACGTGTCTCAATAACATACATATACGTCATAATGACTACAATAGGATATAACAAATGCTGTAGTTAATCAGTCGTTATCTAAGAAATAATCATTTCTTATCAAAATTATCTGCTAATGCTCAGAATTTAAGATAACACATCTTGTTGATAAAGTTTTGACTTACTTACCTACTTGTTTTATCTCACGTTTACTTTATTGTACGTACCGAGTTTATACATTCGCTCAGGGGCCCGATGCTATTTTAAGTCAGTGAGTGGCGGGTTAATAAACGATCAAGTGTACTTGTTATTGTGCCTTATTTTCGTATTCAGATAAGAACAGTCACGTCTTGCAACCATACAATAACAACAGTGGCAAGTAGGTGTACGTTTGTCATTAAACTAAAATTATCTAAATACGAAAATTAGGCACAATAACAAGTACACTGGAACGTTTATTAACCCGCCACTCACTGACTTAAAATAGCGGCATCGGGCCCCAGAAATGGAAATTAGGGACTTTGAATTTTCTACTAACGTATAAAAGTCATAATCACCTTATAAATAGTTACATATCTGATGGTCAGTTTAAAACAATGATTGGTTTATTTTTCCCTTATTCAATAATAATAATACTGATTTCACTAATATATGAAAGGGTATAAGACGGATATGAAAGGTAAAAGGATGAATTAAACCACATTATAGATTAGAATTATTTGATATAATTACCGAAAATTGCCGTCCAAACTTTTTGTTTTCATAATATTTAATTGTCGTAATAATACAAATCGGAGTACACTTCATTTTGATTTTATACTACAAAACAATATTGTGGACGTGCCGTGATAGTAAATAAAAAGAAAATACAACGGGCCATGGCTTGTAGCGCGAAAAAGCCATGAGGCTATGAATTCTATGGCCATTTTATTAACTAACTTTGTCTGAAACCCGTAAGAATCTTACCTTATAATTAATTATTGCTTAAATTCTTTTTAATATCTTTCTTTCATCAAAAAGCGCTAATGTATAATTCAAAACCATTTCAGGGCACAGACGTATTTTAAATCTTAATTTTAGACATTAATTTGTAAAGTACAATTTTAATATTTCCTAGGACTGAAGCTAAGCCTCTCGCACTATAAGCCATGACCTGGTGAACCGACTGCCACATTAGGCACCATTATTTGCTCTTAAACATACAAAATTCACGTTATTCTGCACCCATTTTGTTGCACTACAGGTGCGTACCACGTAAAGTGTTGAACATATTGCAAATGTATCAGAATTATAAAGGTCCATCCAGCAATGAACCTTACTAATTCTTTGCATAACAGGGTATGGACGTATCTATAACCGAGTGAATAGAAAATAAAAGGTTTCCTTCCATTGGTTGCGTCGCATGCAATTTTTATGATATGAAACAAGCTTTCTCATAATTAATTTAACAATTTTAACAATTGATTATAATTTGTACCTTTCTGTGCAATATGGAAAACCCTTTAAAATTTCTGTCTATTCACCACGATTATTTTCTCATAAGTTTTGCAGGTATAAAGTAGATTTGAAAGTCAGAATTCGAAGTTAATCAAGAACTTTGATATCCCAAAAACTGGCGCTTCAGGGGACTCTAAAACGTCGGTTTCCTAAGGCTCGAAAGAAAAATCTTCAACAGAGAATTCGTCGCCTCTGTCTAAAATTGTTGATCAACTTCGAATCTCACTTTAATCCCCTTTATACAGTACATACATCGAAACACGAAATTTACGAGAGAACAAATTGTGTTTGCAACTTTATTCGCTTACAAAGTAACAAGCGAATTAATAGAACAATTTGCCGCGACCTAAAACTTTAACAGACTGGGACCACGGCTAACAGATATACATCACACCAGCAACAGCTTTGAAAAATGATTATGGAAGAGCTTAATAGATTTTTCGCTAGTACGCACTAGCAGTGTATAGGAACAATATCCAAAACATAATTTCCTACGAAAAAAAAATTGTTCTAACTTGTCATACAGGCTACGTTACATACAAAATCAGATTCCTCTTAAAAATCAACGTTATTGAAGCAATTTTTGAAAGACTAGTCAGTGTTACTATCCATTCGTTTTAAGAGCCTTCTATAATTTTATTTAAACTCCAATCTTAATAAGTTGTCGATTTTCAGTGATTTTAATTTCCTAATACCTTTAATGCATATTTTACATAATTAGTTTTCCAGCCATCCAGTCTTTCAAAGATTGCTTCAGAAGAACAGTCTTTTAACTCTTGAATGAAAATAATGTATCTTGTATTATATAAAAGAAGTATTTTTAAGCATTGGAAGACAGGCATTGTCCAGTCATGGAACCGTTTCTCACAGTCGAAGCTAATATAAAACTATTTATCTGCAAGTAGATTTAACATGATCCTAATTTCTATTAAGTAACATCCAAAGAGTTAAAATACCGCTTAAAATTTTCTTTAAGTCAAATGCATTAAAATTGACCGATTTATACTTCGAATATTATCAATAAATTCAACTAACATGGTGGATTATTTTGTTGAATATATACTATTAAATATCTGCTTATTTTGATGGTAGTCAGAACTGAAACTGCGTTTATTATTTCGATGATTACCGTTTTACAACAAGAGTTCCTAGATTTAACTAGGGAAACTTATGCCAGTCTTTATTATGAAGTCTAAGAGCAATCAAACCTCGTACATAAAAGAGGTGGTTCGGTATGTTAAATGACTTTTTGTCAGTGATAACTGAACCATCTCTTCTACTTTTAGAGTTATAAACTTATGATTTCATAAAGACCGTTTTCACATCATTCGATACTCGACACCGATACGATACCGCGGAAAGAAAACTGTATGAATTTTACGTGTCCATTATCCGATATCGTATCGGTGTCCGCTTTCGGTATCGTATTGTAATGTGAAAACGCTCTAAGACTTTTTAATATTGGCGTACTAGTAAATCAGGCCGTTCCGAAAAGCGAAGTAACATTACAAGCGCAGCATTCGAACTACCCTCAAAATAAACAGTTTATCTAGGAGCTTTTTCACCGCAACTACACCTGTGTGTAAAGCATGTGTAAAGCTACAAATTAGGTGATAAATTGACATTTCAAAAGACGAATTCACCTTACAGTCATGAACAAAAATATATCTACAACTGTGATTTTACATTTCTGGCAAGATTCCAAAAAGTTTTGCTCACAACTCTAAACAGTAGTATCACTAAGATTTCTAAATTATTATTTGTAGAATTTTAAGTCGGAGATCGTTATTAGCACTCATCATCGTCATTTTGTTTAGTATCCGCCAATTGAAATGACAATAACAGACCTCAGTGCATATTATTATCTAAGTTTTAACTACAGAATAATCGACAAAATAACCCAAATGATTAGTAAATTTCATTATAAGCACACTACTTTGATATACGAATGATTTAATTTATTACACAACCGTGATGTAAATTGAAAAAAAAAAAGGAAAACGCAATGTTACAAATTGTTCTTATTTACATAATCTGTCTAGGTATTGCTATAAATGAAAATTTAATTATTTCTCACTAAATGTTTTATTTAGGTGCAGTTGGAAGTTCATTAGCCTTTTCTGGTATTTATACTTTTCCTTACCTAAAGACTTGTACACACGACTTTTTGCGTTGAAAAACTGCGGTTGATTCGCCGTGTAGGTATGTTGTACGAGTTGGATCACTACGATACTATCACGAGCCGAGTTTTAAGGCTCATTCAACTTAACCGTTTTATGAAATACTGCGGCGGAACGACGTTGTTCCACACACCAACAGTTGTCTTTCCTTTTATACAATTAACATTCAGCAAGGCTCTGTGTTCGCATCGTTTCAATTGTACAGAAATACGACTGCCCGTCGCAGTCTGACATAAAACGTTTAAGTTGAAAGAAACCTTAGAACCATCATACAAACATACACGACAAATCAAACGGTGATTTTTAAAACAACAAATAGTGTTTACATAAGGCCTAACCGTTAAGTTAACCTAATGACTGCTTCTATCACATCCCACATCATTTCTGGGTGCGTCTCATTAGTTCGCAATTATTCCCTAAACTATTCTGGCTAACAAATGTAGGCCACGTCTATAATCTTACGTCCTTTGCTTCTCATCGCAAGAGATCCGACAAGGTACGACGCAACGTAGACATTACATTAATCTCTAAAGTTATATCACTCTTATTCTACATAGAGTAAGCAGTGATACGTTTTCGTTATAGATTACCTCAATAACTTAATATTTAAACTTCGTTACAGCCAAACTTGGTGCAATACACCTCTGTCTACTTATTTCAAGTATAAGTCGTTATATTATTTAAATATTTAGCATACCAGACGTCAATAGTAGCATCAACAGCCATAAGTCCACCAAACTAATTGAAATCAATTTGGCTCAATTAAATTTTCATTTTTAGCACATTGGTGTTATTTTAATAAGTGGCCTATCACCTAAGTAGCCGAGGGAATATAGACTATGATATTCATAAAATAAAAGTGAATTTCGTAAAAATGGCAAGTGATATTGGCTTCGAAGTGAAACCCTAAAGACGCGGGACGAGGTGAAGGGCCGTTATATTATGGCAACATTCAAAATCATAAAGAAAAAATAATTTAGGGGCTTATGTTCTCTAAGCCCCTATAAACTGGGTTAATATAGACCCCAAAAATATCGACAGCACCTAGTCATACAGTAGATGAAACTACAAGACATTAAAAGCACTTACAATTTTATACTGGTCACCTCGCCCGCGAAAAACGCTAAGTGTAATGTTGCCACATCTAATGTGATTTTATTTTATAGCTCTGAATTCAAGAGGAATGGTTTGAGGCACTTTCAAGATATTTAAATAAAGCTTTGCAAAAACGTTGACATAACAAGGACAAATAATGAATGTTGGAAAATATTTTATTAAGTACTCAATTTCGGTTGAATGTTAAGATGTTGAAATATAAATATAAGACATCATAATTTATACAAAAAAATCCGCAAAAACGCTAGAATTTGATAAGTATTTAAAAACTGATTTGGCGAAATACGCTAATTTTATTCAATTTCGTTACATTACAATAGAAATCAACACATGTTCAAAATAAATTAACCAAGTGCTACTAATTCGTTTAATCAAGTACTTTATTTAAAATCGTTTTATATTATACACCTATATCATATTTCCGTATATTTCAGTCTATATGAGATTGCTATGAATTAAAACATTTCCATTCCACTAATATTCAGAGCTGTTATGGCAAATAATGTGATCTTTATGATACAAAAATTGTCATGTAATCTTCCATAAGCTGAGGCTACCGCAAGCAATATCGAGACACCCTATATACGGTATGTCTGTTTATCTAAGAAAATTTGGTGTTGTGTAAAGTGCTAATGTTCATAAGTTAAATGATTTTGCTTGCAATAGAATCTCAGCTCAGATATAAGAGATCCAATTGTCTGCCAAATCCTGAGGTAGTCATGTTGTCTGATCTATTTTTGTGCAATAGAGGATCGAGCACCAATGTTACTACAATGAAAAATAGCAGATCCTTCCCCACATTTCTATAGTGTTAGACTTACAATACAAAATTCATAGTTTTCATGTTAATCGAGTAATAAGAACACATACAATACTGATTATTTGCTCAATATTAATGTTCCAGAAAAAAATTGATCACTTTATCCTATATTTACAAAAAGGATTTTTTACACAATCTATGGCTAAAGTGCAGTGTATAAAAATATTTGACATAAGTAAATTTTCATAATTCGCGATCTCTAGTGTTGACTGGCAGACAGAAGGTATATCGTTATGGACAGGTTTAACACTGGCTGCGTTGTCTACCTAATGATTGAGCCTGACTCCAATAATGATAAATGAGTATTGACAATGATAGGCATTATCTTTTAATTCAGCACTTATTGCTTACCCTAAATGTACTTGGACTATATTAATAGTACAATTACTAGCCACGGAGCTGCCTAGCCTAAGACGGACTTTGTCTGGCCAGTCTCGCCAATCCTTGTCCAACTATAGAATATTTACATCAAAATTTCGCGTGTCATCCATCTATGTGTGTTTAAATTAACACTAATAAGCGTCAGTACTTCCAAAACTAAACATTTCACAGAGAAGGCTCAACTTATTGCCTTTGATTACCATTTCACTTTTTACTTAATTTACAAGGCGAGCAGTCTCTAGTTACATGATTGTGTCACTGTGATGTATTACAATAAATAAGTCCGCTTACACACTATAAAGTCTGAACGGAAGATAGTTCACAACCGATTACGGCGGTTCCTTATTGCCCTAAGACGCGCTCTGCGCGACCTTGCGGATTATATGTCCCCATTTTGACTTATCCCGATCCTCTTGATGAACTCCTCCTGAAGCATCACTGTTTTGATCATGTTGGGATGTGCTCCATAAGCAATAGTCTGGTCTGGAGTCGAACAGTACTGCTGGGCTGCGTCTGTGAGCATGACGCCTTGGCCGTTGCTCAAGGAACCAGTTGACTCAATTGAGTTCCAGTATGTTTCACTAGGCGAGCTACTGTTCACACCGGGAGGAGGCGCTGCCGGCGCTCCCGTGTACCTGAAGTAAGGGTTCTTCAGATCCAGAGTATTGGATGACGAAATGTTAGTACCTTCTAAATTAATATCCATTGTGACATCGTAGCTCTGGCGTTTGTTTGCCAACAATAAAACACGCCCAGTAAGTGCCTGACCCTGCTTGGCAAATATAGGGGTCTCTAAGAGGCACCTGACTTGGTACCAATGTGTAAGTGGCTCCGTAGGTGCAGTTGACAACCATATGTGCTGTGTGGCACCCGCAAACAATACATCAAACCAAAATGCTAATCCATGGCAAGTACCTGACTGTGTTAGCTCAAATCTAAATGGTATCTCAATTCTATGTAAATCTGTCTCATGTGCATTCAAAAAGTCTACTACATGTCTCTCTGACCTTGCCATACATATACGAATATCAAATGTGTCAACAATGGGCTGTCTAAAGTACTCTTTCATGGCAGCAGTGCGTAGTGCACTCAAATCTACTCCATGGAAGCAAGTCTGGTACCAAAAGTTGGCTTTGTTATATTGTTCCATGAACAAAGCATCATCAGTAAACGGTGCTATATGGAGGTCCCCTCTTGTGGGGTACATGTTGCCGGTAGGTTTCAGCCACTTCTTTGCATGCAAGTATGTTTCCAACATACGCTCGTTGTATAGCATATAGCCCATGGGCTCTGAAATAATAACATCTACACTCTCGGGTAGTTCAATCTCCTCGATCTTGCCGGCGACAACAGTAATACGGTCGTGGAGACCGTTCGCTCTGACTAAAGCTTGCGCGTGATGAGCCATGTTACTGGCCTCCACTGCGTACACTTTACGCGCACCTGCCTGGGCAGCGAAAAATGACAAGATCCCTGAGCCCGCTCCAACATCCAATACCACTTTATTCTTAAAATCGTTGATATTCGACAGAATGGCGCGTTGGTACGTGCTCGTTCTCACGTAATCCTGCATCATGTTTTGCTGCTGACTCAAGTACCCGTAAAATTGGAAATACTGCATTGCCGACGAGTCCTCCGTTCGCACCGTGAAAACTGACGACGACCTGCCCGCCTTCGTCTTTGTAACAAGCAGGTGGAAGGCCTGACAGTCGGCGTCTGACGCGAACTTGAAGAATAGCGTTTCATTGTCAATCGTGAATATGTACGACTGACCCGCCACTCGCGAACACTCACTTTGACTGTGGACGGGAAATTCGAGCACCTCCTGAGCCAGCACAGGGTCCGCACGAATCACTTTTACACTCAACCCCTGCGGGTCGTAATCCACGTTTACGTTTGTCGGAAAATTGAAGCGCGCTGTGAGCGCACCTTCGCCGCTCACCGCCGACACCGTCACCGCGCGAAACATGTTCGCCATTTTATCAATGTGTACGCAAACTCACGGCTACACTTAATATTGTCCACGCGCGTTACGGCAAACAAAGAAAAATGTCGTTGAGAAGTTCAGGAGGCCGGCGTAAAATCGATCATTCACAAACTTCCTCCCTCTATTGTCTATGGTTGGCAGCGTGCTGTTTTAGTTTGACTTTTTTACAAGCTGTAAACCGACGCTATGGTTATTGCTATTCAGTTTACTAAAACTACTATCTGCCTCGACGAAAATATATTTTTTTTTATTTGGATTAATAATTTCATAACATTTCTTTTTAAATGCAAACAATTGCATATATAATTATTTTGCGCCGGTTTTTATCATCAAAAACTGTTGCAATTTCTAGAATTTGGTTTCATGTAAGAAGCCGTATATGGGGCACTTGTTTTTTTTATGTAGTAAAGTTTCATGCCATTGAAAGCAAATTATTTCCAAAGTTTTGTTAAAATTCGAAAAGATCATTAATTTATTTATGAAGCATAATGTTGCTAACATGTAAACCAAATAACCCAAAATAATAAGTTAAGGAATGTGTCAGGACAATGGAAAATAAATGGGATACTCAAAAAAAGGCGCATAAATAAATTAATAAAATATTTTTATTGCATATTAATGACTTTTAAATACATTACATTATGCTGAAAATACTAAACACAGACATGATTATAATAATAATAAAACGGAAATAGAAATCAGTCTACATTCTAGTAACATTCTCCCTTGATATTGTATTTCAAAATATCCACGTAACATATTTTTTTAATACTCAATTATAATATTAAATATTTGTCTAAAAAATTTACAAAGTTTAAGCACAAATGTCTATATATTATTCTCTAATGTCATAATTTATACCGCCAAAATGTCTAATTAATCATTAAACAACACAGTTTAGTTAAATAACATAATTATTTTTTTATTATATTTAAGATAAATAGGAGAAGCTAATACTAGTTAAATATTATTACATTGTATTAAACCTTGTACGATAGTACTTCTTACGAGTCCGACTCGCACCTGGCCAGGTTTTTTTAAGACTTTTTACCTATGAAATAAAAGACTAACAATAACTTTTTCGTCTAATAAATTTACTAAAAGTACTATTATTATATTCCTAACATTAAAAGGTTAGCAAAGATACAATGCAACCTTTTTCGAGCAAATAAAAACCTACAGCTGTGCAAAGGTCTATAACAAAACAATCATAGACTAATACTTATATAAAAAAAATTGCGCGGTATACTCAGTGCTGCCAACATAACAAAACTAACTTAACTTCAAACATTCTAATACATTAGGTATAGTATCACTTTTATATTTACACAGCATTCTTAAGAGATTTAGTTTTTTCTCGTTCGTTTTTGAAGATTCTAGTTCGTATAACGTACATAGGTTTATTAGTAGGCTTTCGTTTAGACCTCTTTCGGGGTCTGAGTTTATGGCTTTCTGAAGAACCGCTATAGCCTCCTTTAGGCGCCCCATGTAGAGGAGACATACTGATAGATTGTTGGCTACCTGTAATAAGAAATATTTATTAAAAAGATTATAGGTAGTATCATAGAATTGACTATAAAGGGCATATTTTTTTTTTGTTGAAATTATATTTTTTGTTGTTAATTTCTTAATTAGTAAAAATACCTGGCCTTTATTGCACTGTAATTTATAAAAATGTTAATGATGTTTGCTTATTAGAGAATCATCTTTAAACAATGTCCGATATTTCTTTAACTGGCTTCAAAAAGCAGAATATTTCAATTTGCTTGTTTTATTTTTGTATGTTTAAAATACATTAAATTGGTTACAAAAAAAACAAAATGTAAGTGAAGTTGTTTTACAATGTTAATAGGTAAATATTTTTATATTTAGTGTTATTTAAGGTATAAAACTCACCATAATATTAGTGGGTTCCTGATCAGCTGCCCTCGCGAAGTTGTTGTAAGCCTCTTGGTACTTGCCATGCGCTATGTCTATAAGACCTAGGTCTACATATTCTCGCACATCGGGTGTAGGACATCTGTGAAAGGAGGAATAATTGTTATTTTTCAAGTGACCGAAATCCTTGTGTCGCGGTTAACGTGGGTCGGTTTTATGCACACATTCAAGTATGTTTTTTTTTTAAGTGTTCATAGTCTTTTTTTCAAGTTATTTTATCTTTATTATGCTATTTTTTATTGTTTCTGTATATAATAAAAATGCCTCGCTTATTAATTAGTTTAGTAATGTTAGTAGTAAGTTTATGAGAAATAAATAAATAAACATGCATAGAGATCAGTCTTGGAATAAGCTAGGTCACACTAGACCACACATGCTTGTCCAATGTGGGGATTGAACGCGGAACACGTCGCGCACCGTGGTATAATTCGGCCGCTGAGAGAATGCGTTCCTGACACATGCTAGTTGGTCTGGATGTGTGTGGCGAAACCGTGTTATTCATTATTCATTTGTAGGACAAATAAGTGATAGCAAATTCTTAGCCACATTTGAAGTTAACTTCCTGTTGGCCACAACCTATCAGGAACGCATTCTCTTAGCGGCCAGATAATAGTTTTCTATCGCTCTCTATAGTTTTACTCTTTACTCTACGGTTAGGTCCTTACATATGATGTCTAGCGTCCCTGGCGTGCTCTAGACAGGTGGTCGCAGCTCGGACGTGGCCAGCGAGTAGCCACAGCCGGCACAGCGCGCTGAACAGAGCGCGGCGCTGGCCCGCCGATGTTACTTGCTGTTGAAGATTATTCAGGATCTTTGCTGCTTGTCTGTAGTCCTAGAATAAAGAATATAAGTTAAGAATGTATATATGACGCAATCAAGCCGTATCCGGAATGGCAGCGCCATCTGTTGGCGTTACATGGACTGGCGACGGCTTTTTAATTTCGAGACTCACTTGTTTTTGGCGGCCCGCGCTTATAAATTCCACACAAATGATTGTTTTGGCGGGCGGCGCGAGCAATAGTCGCTGAACCATCGCGTGTTCTATGATACATACCTAGCTATAGGTGCAAACTTATCTACTGTGTTGTGTTGTAGCACTTGTAGCTGATCAAATTATAATCAATTAAGTGCTATTTTTTAAACTATCGCGCTGCATGTTTACATTACCATAACAGGGTAGATGACTAGGTATGAAAAGTCAAAATTTAGCCATTTAGATAATCAAAATATAATAGACACATATTTTTTCTTAAATAAATTACAAAATACGAAGATAAACCGCTGTAAAGTTCAGGAGTGAGGGCTTGTGACGTCACGGCTAGGTACAATTTGTACTCAAACGTGACGTCACGCAAGAATTGTACTCGCTGTATCTTCGTAATTCTTTGTTTACGGGACTAAACAAAAAACACGTGTCTAATATTTTTTTCTTATCTAAAAGATGGACATAAAAATAAAAATTAGTCATCATCCCTATTCAACGGGAACTAGCGCGTACATTCATAAATACTTTTTTAATTCATAAACCCATTCCCTTTGTTAATTATATTGTATGCTTGTTACGTGACATCGTAAATAAAGTTAAATTGAACCCATATAAATTTCATTTTAACCTGTTCTTTTTGCATCTTTGTGTAATCAATTATTTGAAATTACAAGAGTACTTAAAAGTTTTAGTGCCTATTTTTTTTAACTCATTTCTAAGTATGCATTTATTTACCTTCATAGCTATAGCGCAGTTGACTAACGAGTGCATGACTCTGGTCTCTCTACCCATCCATAGACGAATAGACTCGGTTTTGTCCACCTCAGTTATGGGCGCAGAGCCATCTTCGGTGTTGCCATCTCGGAGATTTGAGAGCATCTACGGGGAAAAAGGAAAATATTGAAGTTTTTGTTTGTAGGAGTAGAATGGGGCAAAAAAAATCTAGGGGAGAAAAGACGCAAATTTATACAGTGCGTCAGCTAGATAATTAAAAGAATATAAATCAAACACGTATTTTCATCTTATTTATGTTTAGTTCAGAAGTGGGAGCTAAGACGTTTGCACAAGGCAATGAAATTTTAAATCGTAGTTTGTTTTTGGTTAAAATAAGGAAATCCAATATAAATAATGCAATCATAGAAAAAATTGCCATGTAACCCATTACGTCTCAACCAATTTGCCGATGTACGACGGTGCGACGGCCGGAGCAAGAACGGCACGAGACTGCCGGTTCGGTTCTCCTACGTGTCGGGTACAACTGTGAATACTATTAATATCCTCACCGTCTGTATAGTATCAAGCATAGCGTAAAGCCGGTCGACCGCCTCGTCCGGCTTGCCGACGTGCGACGGCAGCTCGGCGACTAGCAGCCGGAGCGAGAACGGCACGAGACTGCCGGTCCGGTTCTCCTACGTGTCGGGTACAACTGTGAATACTATTAATATCCTCACCGTCTGTATAGTATCAAGCATAGCGTAAAGCCGGTCGACAGCCTCGTCCGGCTTGCCGACGTGCGACGGCAGCTCGGCGACTAGCAGCCGCAGCGAGAACGGCACGAGACTGCCGGTCCGGTTCTCGTACGTGTCGGGATAGAACTGTGGAAAAATGATGGAATATGATTCGTATACATGTATATTATGATGAATGTTGATGAATATAATATATGAAATATAATAGGTGGGGATATCAGACAGTAATTTGTATATTAATTTAAGTATTTCAAAGGTTATTTTCTACAATATTTTTTTTATAGCCATAATTACACTGCATAATGAAATTTTATGCAATGTGTAGCTATTTAAATACTTTTAACACAGAAATCTCAGCTTGTTTGTCACCGTTGATGTGCTCAATAGCCTATACATAATGAGGCATCTAAAAATGCTTCCATCATTTATTTTCACATTATTTCTCACCTCATAAAACATGTCAGGCTTATTAAAATCTCCGAAGGGTTCTGCCTCCTTTAACAAAGGATCATTCAGCTTGATTCGCAACATGACCGCGAACCGTGTCAGCCAGAGCTGTAGGGAGCGGGGCGTGTGTTTCGTGGGCCGGTGCATGCGGCCTACACCTGTACGTTACATAGAGAATATAAGTAATCTATAGAGCGCGTTTACAGGGTATGGTTTACTGTGAGTAAAGTATGAACAAGCGTCGCAGTAAAATTTTTCACAAAACGCCCTGTTTTGTTGTTGCGCCTTTTGTATTTAAATTATCCCAAAATGTAAAATTGCCGTAATAATATCGTATCACATATTTTTTGCTTTTTCTAAATAAGCATAATTTAAGTAGATAAAGCGAATCAAAGTGTAATGGGGGATATTGACGTCATGCTTTTAAAAGTAATGGAAATTATCGTCATCATGCAAAATTTCATATCAGGTCTTCCATCTCAATTTCACGTATTTGTAACCATATTTTGTCACTTATATGTCTAAATATATTTTAGCACATGTATGTACCCTTAGTATACCACCCACCTTGTCCCGCAGCGCTGATCAGCACATGAGTGAGGTTGATAGCAGCCCTCAGGTATCCGGTCCTCAGTAACTCCCTCAGACCAGCCTCATCACGGCTCACATGTTCAGCTCTGACCACACCACGACTGCCTGCGGAGCTTACTCCGAGGTACTTCACTGCTACTTCTTGAAGAGCATCTGCCTGTTGGCAGAGTTGAAATTTAGAGATTGAGAGTAGGAATATGTAAGTATCATCTGGACTGACATTGTGACAAAGGTAGCTGGGTTGGTAAAGGTAAAACTACAATGAAAAAGTAAAATATATTTTTTACTGAAGTCTGGACTGAAGATTGGTTGACCAAAAGACTAAGAACCAATCACAGTGCTTAATATGAGGTTCGACAGCTGATTAACAAATTTTTGTGTTATTCAGTGTTTTAGAAAGTGGGGGTGAGTTTATATTATTAAGTGCCCCGTAAACGCTCAAATTGTTTGTCAAAGGACATCATCCATTTTGGTCCAAATTCGAAAGTGCCGGCCAACAAAAAAAAATGTAATATTCTGACAGAGCTTGTCCTCCTAAGCATTTCTTACTATGGCACTAAAGCTGTAGCACCGCTGCACGTCATTTTATCCAGGATTTAAAATTCTGAATTTTCATACATTTTTCGATCACATACCACGATATTATCGATTAAATGAATTACTAGGAAGACAGAGCTTGTCCTCTTAAGCATTTTTTAATATGGCACCAAAGCTGTAGCTCCACTCCATTTGAATTTATCCAGGGTTAAAAATTCAGAATTTTCATACATTTTTCGATCAAATACCATGATATTATCCATTAAATGAATTACTAAACACAAATGAAATGTTCTGTTATGGATGCTAGCTCATAGTTAATGATTGGGGGTAATAATAAATTCAGGGATTTTTGTTTATAGGTTTTTAATTTATTTTATCGTCGAAAGCGTCTTGCGTAAAAATCGTACCTATACTCTAATCCTAAAGCTGGTGGTTATATTTTGTAAATGTAGTGCATAGCTCACATAATAATATGCACATTACATGAGAACAGCACCCAATTAGCCAGTTGGACCAGTTTGTAAATGGACGTCACGTTACTAAGCAGCTTTGCGATGAATGAGAAGCGCTTATACAATACGGCGTACTTTATTTTAGCCGATTTGTAATCTGACTGAGCGACAGTTCGCCCTATTATATTACGGCGAAGTTTTGCAATCTGGCGCACCATTTTGTAAATATATGCGCGTTATACAATATGGCTGCGAATCATATGTGGTAGTCCAAACTTTTATCGAAAAGACTAGCTATCGCTTTCTCTTAATGCACTTGCGTGATGCGCCACAGAAAAAAAGGCTAATTGGGTGCTGTTCTCATGTAATGTGCATATTATTATGTGAGCTATGCACTACATTTACAAAATATAACCACCAGCTTTAGGATTAGAGTAAAGGTACGATTTTTACGCAAGACGCTTTCGACGATAAAATAAATTAAAAACCTATAAACAAAAATCCCTGAATTTATTATTACCCCCAATCATTAACTATGAGCTAGCATCCATAACAGAACATTTCATTTGTGTTTAGTAATTCATTTAATGGATAATATCATGGTATTTGATCGAAAAATGTATGAAAATTCTGAATTTTTAACCCTGGATAAATTCAAATGGAGTGGAGCTACATCTATGGTGCCATATTAAAAAATGCTTAAGAGGACAAGCTCTGTCTTCCTAGTAATTCATTTTATCGATAATATCGTGGCATGTGATCGAAAAATTGTGTGAAAATTCAGAATTTTTAACCCTGAATAAAATCGCGTGAAGCGGTGCTACAGCTTTGGTCCCATATTAAGAAATGCTAAGGAGGTCAAGTTCTGTCCTCTTAGAAATTCATTTAATCGATAATATCGTGGTGTGTGATCGAAAAATGTATGAAAATTCAGAGTTTTAAACCCTGGATAAAATGACGTGCAGCGGTGCTACAGCTTTGGTGCCATAGTAAGAAATGCTTAGGAGGACAAGTTCTGTCAGAATATCACATTTTTTTTTGTTGGCCGGCACTTTCGAATTTGGACCAAAAATGTATAGAGAGTGGATGATGTCCTTTTACGTGTTTGTCAATTTGATAGTGTACGGCTGTGTTTGAGGCGTTAGTCAAACAATCTACGTGTTTGTCGCGTTTGATGAAGTTTGATGAAAATCATGGAGGACGCTACGCCAAGTGACAAATTTGTTTGATATTTGGTTTAATCGTTTAAGCTATTGTTTGATGAAAACGTGAAGTTTGAACAACAAAGGACATCATCCACTCTCTATACATTTTTGGTCCAAATTCGAAAGTGCCGGCCAACAAAAATAAATGTTATATTCTGACAGAGCTTGTCTTTCTGAACATTTCTTAATATGGCACCAAAGCTGTAGCACCGCTGCACGTGATTTTATCCAGGGTTAAAAATTCTGAATTTTCGCACATTTTTCGATCACATACCTCGATATTATCGATTAAATGAATTTCTGAGAGGGCAGAGCATGTCCTTTTAAGCATTTCTTAATATGTCACCAAAGCTGTGGCACCGCTGCATGTGATTTTATCCAAGGTTAAAAATTCTGAATTTACAGACAATTTTTCTATCACATACCACGATATTATCGATAAAATAAATTACTAGGAGGACAGAGCTTGTCCTCCTAAGCATTTTTTAATATGGCACCAAACCTGTAGCACCGCTGCACTTGATTTTATCCAGGGTTAAAAATTCTGAATTTTTATACATTTTTCGGCGCACCATTTTGTAAAACGGCGCGAATACAATATGGCTGCGAATTATATATTGTAGTGGTCCAAACTTTCATCAAAAAGACTAGCTATCGCTTACGATTAATGCTGCATCACAGAAAAAAATACTAATTAGGTGCTGTTCTCACATAATGTGCATAGTATTATGTGAACTATGCACTACATTTACAAGATATAACCACCAGCTTTAGGATTGGAGTATATCATTTTTACGCAAGACGTTTTCGACGATAAGATGCATCAAACGTCTTTAAAAAGAAAATCCCTGATTTTATTACTACCCCCAATCATTAACTATGAGCTAGCATCCATAACAGAACATTTAATTTGTGTTTAGTAAAACATTTAATGGATAATATCATGGTATTTGATTGAAAAATGTATGAAAATTCAGAATTTTTAACCCTGGATAAAATCAAGTGCAGCGATGCTGCAGGTTTGGTGCCATATTAAAAAATGCTTAAGAGGACAAGCTCTGTCCTCCTAGTAATTCATTTTATCGATAATATCGTGGTATGTGATCAAACAATTGTCTGAAAATCAGAATTTTTAACCTTGGATAAAATCACGAGCAGCGGTGCCACAGCTGTGGTGACATATTAAGAAATGCTTAGGAGGACAAGCTCTGCCCTCTTAGAAATTCATTTAATCAATAATATCGTGGTATGTGATCGAAAAATGTACGAAAATTCTAAATTTTTAACCCTGGATAAAATCACGTGCAGCGGTGATACAGCTTTGGTGCCATATTAAGAAATGTTCAGGAAGACAAGCCCTGTCAGAATATAACATTTATTTTTGTTGGCCGGCTCTTTCGAATTTGGACCAAAATGGATGATGTCCTTTGTCAAGCAAGTTTGTACGTTAACAGGGAGCTTTAGGTATTTTTACTAATAATTTTATTATTTCTTCTAACTTACCAATTCCTCTTCAAGCACTAGACCCGGCATGGTGAGGACTTCTCTTTCAGGGAAGAAAGAACCTTTTGGTGATGATTGTGCCTGTAGTAACATAATCACGTCATATTTTAAACATTATTAATGTACAATTTTAGGTTATCATAAAAGTTTTTATTCATAATTTATTATCTATACTATATAATATTATAAAGCTGAAGAGTTTGTTTGTTTGTTTGTTTGGTTGAACGCGCTAATCTCAGGAACTACTGGTTAGAATTGAATAAATCTTTTTGTGTTAGATAGTCCATTTATCGAGGAAGGCTTTAGGATATATAACATTACGCTGCGACCAATAGGAGCAAAGCAGCAGTGAAAAATGTCACAAAAACGGGGAAAAATATTCATACTTGAAAGCTTCCGTTGCGTGCGCTGCGTAAACGGTTCGAGTTACCCAAAATATATGTATGAAAGAATTGTTCCTCTTTAAATGTTCTAAAAAAATGTCTGCGACAGTATATGTCTATCTTTTAAGATTGACTCACTATAACCTTTTTTAAGGTAATCATTTGGTCGAAATTAATGCATTATTGCCAATTATTTGCTACAGAGTTTTATCAACATAATATTAACTAAAATTATCATTTACGCAGAAATACTTTTTTTTTAAACTTCTTAATCGCTGTCATAATAACGGAAATTGACGCGGACGAAGTCGCGGGGATCAGCTAGTTATAGATATTTGTCATTATCATATTTTACACATTTCATGTGTCATTAGTTATAATTGTTTAAGTATTATAAAATCTCTGGTGGCATATTGATTATTTGCCTAGCTAAATATTTAAATAAGGCCCTCACCTTACAGCAGTGATATTATTCATTTATCACAAAATAATTATTTTCCTATGATCACTTTTAGTACCTAGGTAAATAGAGTTAAAATATTGAAAGACCTGTACCTTCATTAATGTCTTCTTAGCTTCTTCATTTGGTATCCAAGCATCCCTTCTTCTGTCAGCTTCTTTGTCTACTGGCTGATTCTGAAATAATGTCAAAACCTTTTACTGAATACTCTGATTTTTAACCGACTTCAAAAAAAAAGGAGGTTCTCAGTTTGACCTGTATGTATGTATGTGTGTTTGTCCGCGATTATCCCGCGTTTGGCTGAACCGATTTTGAGGCGGATTTTTATATGTAAAAAGTACCTAGGTTTGTTTGCTATCTCACTAACATTTCTTCCTGTAAAACCCATTGAAACTATATATTTATCAATTGTATAATATATAGGCCACATCAAAGTATAATAGACTTGACCTATTCTATTAACATAAGTGTAACTTACTTACTTTAATACTTAATCCGTCCATAGCCTCAGTCAGCACAGTTGGGTTAGCAATACCGCTTTTAGATGGTACAATCTGTGGTTCAGGTCCAATAGTATCGAAGAATGTAGAAGGATCCGGTAAACTGGCCGCTGGTACAGCAGCAGACCCACTCACAGTAGGCAAAACATTAGAAAATGTTATTTCTTCAGTCATTTTGTGTTGATTAAATGAAGCAGACATATTTGGTTGGAAAAGGTTATTTGTTGCTGTTGAATTACCTGAATAAAATAATATAATTTTAAGCTTTATTCAACTAACAAATAAATATAGTATATTGTCATAATTTAGCAATAAAAAAGGCACTAAGCAATACCTTCTGTTTCGCCCAAATAAATGCTTTGTATCATATCAGACGGTGAAGTCCCGATTTCGTCGAAAAACTGGGAGGCGGGTGGAACCTCCTTATCGCCGAAATACTGGCTCAGCGATGGTTTATTATCCATTTTTCTCTGTTTATTTGGCCTTTATCAATGCCTACTATTTTAGAGATAACAAGTGACGTGACTATGACAGTTAACTTTTTTTATAAACTTGAACGTCATCTCATTATGATTACTGGGTTTGAAATATCAATATCATTCATGAACTTTAAAAATGAATGAAAAGTGTATTATTTTTCTTTTATACTGAACGCACAACACTTTATTTACAATTTCATGCGTATTTTACAAGCTTTTATATTCCTTGTTCTTACTTTCTTTCTGATAAGGGTTTTTTTAAATAAAACATAACTTTTCAAATGTTGTGAATTGTATTTTTATTAAAACAACACCGTAATAAAAAATAAATAAATTTAAAAAATAAAAAAACCCGACTGCATAAAAAACACTTTAAATAAAAACTGAAAAGTAAAAAACAAGTTCAATAAGTCTAGAAGTGTAGATAGCAATGTTACTGTCACAGTCGAGACCCATAATGAATGATTTTAGTCTAGCTTATATTAATGGGTCCCAACTGTTACAGTAACATTGCTATCTACACTTCTAGACTTATTGAACTTGTTTTTTACTTTTCAGTTTTTATTTAAAGTGTTTTTTATGCAGTCGGGTTTTTTTATTTTTTAAATTTATTTATTTTTTATTTAACACTTTGTAGTTAAAATCATAATAAATTCACTTAGCGTACGGCATTCGAGTATGTATTTAGTTTGGATAAAGAACAATTTTTCACATAGTATTTTTTTTATACGTTAATGATATACCATTTTAGAATCCTCGTTACAAGCCCTTTAATTTGATACCCATATTGTAGCAAACATATATTTTTTATTTTTTTTTACCTTAATCTATGGCACCTCGTGGACGCCATGTTGGTTTTTGTTTGGCGTGACATATCTAAGAACACTTGGGTAATCGATACGAATCCAACGATACCCTAATTATCGAAATCCATTCGGCCGTTTCGAAGATATGAGGTAATAAAGAATATTACACACATACATACATACATACATACATACATACATACATACAAGATACGCGCGAAAAACATAACCCTTCTTGGCAGTCGGGTAAAAACAAGTTTCAATCAATTTGTCAACTTGTCAGAGCTCAAGTTGACAGCGGACGTCAAGTCAATCCGCTTACGGTATCCTACCAAAGAAAATTGTATTAAATTTTCCTTTGAAAATCTTATCGGTGTCTCCGTTTGTCCTCAGTCCACAACACAGGTTGGTTGCGAAATGTTACATCGTCAATTCACACGTTAAGCTAGCCATATGGAGCGCATTAATCATCCGTTTTTGTACATTTGGTCCAGTGTTAGTAGTCAGTAGGTAGTTTGGTTTATCGCTTTTTTATCGGAACTAGTGCTTTATCTGTTTATGTTTGTAGGCACAAATGACGAACCAAGCGTCCCCGGTGGAGGAGCAGGAGAAACTCCTGGACGAAGCCTTGAATATAGTCAAAGTGCAGGTATGTTTTCATTTCAATTACTCAATGAACTGGTCAATTTATGGGCGGTTCACGGCTTCCGTTGCTTTTTTTATTGACGTTGATGTTAATCTGTAGAGCCAAATATTTGTTGATGTGACTAAAAAGTTTTTATTTTTGCTTGAAGTTTATTATTGGAATTTAAAACTGGTTTCTTAAACATTTTGGTGTTGTTAATTACTGTAGTATTGTTTGTAATCCTTTATTATATAATTGTTTTGCTGAATAGCAAGAACTAACTAATTAACTGTAGTTTCTTTCAAATGATCTTGCTATGTATAGATTCTGTTTGTTTTCTCAGAGGTAATACTTTTAATTACTACCTAAGTCAAAGATTTCTTTTTTATTAACTCTTATTTTCTTTGATACCTGTAATGGCAGCGTCTGACAAGTGTTACTTTCATTAGTTTATTTATGCAAAGAGAGATTACTAGAGTATACTGAGTTATTATTTAAATTATTCAATGACCTACTAATGTGTTGGCCTTGGCAACCTTATATGTATGTAGTGCATTACCATGTACTGTGTGTATGTATCACAAACACGCACTTTATGCCCAAAGGAGTAGAAATATTGTTTAAATGCGAACCAATGTACCTATGTCTAGTTTTTTTCTTATGTATTAAAAAAAAAGTTCATTAATAGAATAAACAAAAAAAAGCACTATGTTTAATACATCTTTATTTGAATATTTAATTTTTAAATATTAAAAAAGAATACCCAGGCAATAATAACCAAACAAATTATGATGTCTGTAACTGTCTTGTAGTAAATGATATCATTTAAACAATGTTACATCTTCATATAAATATACATTGTTTTAATACTCTTTAATTGTATTGTATAATATTTATACATACTTATTTCATTTCATAACAATATTATTAAAGTATATTATGTATATCTTTCCATGTTAAAGGAATTAGGTAATGAATAGCTATTGTTCCAAGCACATATACAGGGTGTTATTGAAATATGTTTTCATATTTAAAGTACTACCTTTGTCCATAGAAATGGATAACTTTCTTCAAGAAAGTTATAGAATGTTCTGAGAAGAATAATTTTGGACCTCCTAGACAAATTTTGACCAATTATTAAGATAAAGTAATTTCTTTTTTAGGAAAAGGCTATGGTTTTCTTGAAAAAGTTGTGAATATCTGTGTGCAGAAGAATTGCAAATGAGACCACGCATTTCTATAACACCCTGTACATTGTAGAAAACCACTACAAGTTTGAAAATTGTAGAAAGTTTCTGTTTACTACACTAACATGTTAAGCTTTTGTTTATTAACCAATAAATAGAAAAAATAGCTAATTTTTTCCTAACCATTGAAAATCTCATATCCCGAGCCTTTTTCCCAACTATGTTGGGGTCGGCTACCAGTCATACCGGATTCAGCTGATTGAAAATTAAATATATGTTGTTAGTTTTATCTGGAGTGAAAAATTTTTATTCACTCCAGATAAAACTAACAACATATATTCAAGTAAGGCTAAAAAAAACTAATTTTATTACATTTTTTACAGGCATTTCAAATGAAGAGATGTCTCGACAAATCGAAGCTGATGGACGCTTTAAAACACGCTTCAACCATGCTTGGAGAGCTGAGAACTTCACTGCTGTCACCGAAAAGCTATTATGAGCTTTGTATCCTTTTGTTATAAAGCTGATTTTGGTATAACACTACAGTAAAAAGCGTTATCATAAAATTTATGTATATTTATCTAGCAGCGACAATCCCGGTTTTACCCCCGTATTTTCCGTTTCTTTAGTCCAACGACTTTTTTTTGTTTGCTGGCCTACTTTCTATCGCACTGCTGGTTAAAGGCCTCCCCTTTTTTCGTCTAAACCCCTCTGTGTTTTGCGATTTCTGTCCACGTGCGCCCGGCATAACTGACTTATCAGGATAAAAATCATCTTATAAGTTAATCCAAGTTATAAACAATCTGTGTATCAAAGTTGTTTTGCGTAGAGAGAAACAAACAAACTTTTACATTTATGATAGTAGTTGGATTTACATTCACTTTTAAGTTCCGAGCGGTTGGCTGTAAGTATGATAGTAAGATATTTGATACTTGTGTATGATACTAGGTAATATGATTCTTCGTAGTGTTGAATTTCAGATTATATTTAATAGTGTGTAAGCATTGAAAGTGAAAAGCAAATATAAGCATTTATTTATCATATTCATGCATGCAATGATGCAATATAAACCTGACATTAAATAATATGACCCCAATTTATTATTAAACTATTAAGCTTTATTAAACGCTAACTTTATCTTTTCGGTCCAGTTGTAGGTGTAAAATATTATTTTAATTTTACCCATTATGAGGACAGTAGTCCTAAGAGTGAAATATTATAACTTGAATAAAAAAAAAACGAAAGAGTGCGTTCCTGACACATGTCAGTTGGTCTTGATTTGTATGGGAAATAAAACACCTCATTAAATTTTTCATCGTCACCTAGCATAATGATATAGTTTTGAATGATATTTTTCGTTTATAGAACAAATAAGTGAGAGTAATGTTTGTTTAGGAAACTCATCGCTGCATTAAATTTATATCTTTCTCATCATCATCATCTCCCTGCTCTGTTCACAATTATTTGGGGTCGGCGCAATGCGTATTCAGCTTCCATTCATCTCCACTACTTGTCTTCTTAGCAATTAATTTATATCTTTCTATTGACCACAACCTGTCAGGAACGCCTTCTCTCTGCTGCAGTACAGAAGCGTGTTTCTGTCAGGCAAAATGTAAGCCATAAAAAACTTAACCAACTTTCTGTCTGTTAATTCCTTAACACACGAACAGACATGGCAATAACAGACGAGCTCCGTCACCTAGAGTTGTACCTTCTCGAGGAGTTCCAAAAAGGCCGGAAGGTGGCCGACCTCTATGAGCTAGTGCAGTACGCCGGGAATATAGTGCCGCGGCTGTACCTGCTGATCACTGTGGGACTTGTGTATATCAAGACTAATACTAATTTGAGAAGGGATTTGTTGAAGGTAAGATTTTGAAAGGTATTTTGTTTTAAAGTATTTATATATTTAAGGATTAATCTAATGCTTTTGTTTTTTGACTTAATGTTTCTTTATAATTTTCGGAAGTTCGCCAATGTTAGACATTAAAAAAAAACCTTTATAAACGGATAAAACAATTCAAAAAGTTAGTACATAGACATAAAAGATAAAGGAAAACATTGTGGCAAACACAAAGCATACATGGCAGATGAGATTTATAACATAAATTTTAAAGTACGATAAAATTAAATATAATGTTCTAGCTGATTCTTATTTATGTGGTACAGAAAATGGCTTTTTAAAATTTCCTGGGATTTTTTTCATGTAAAACTTACCAAAAGGCTTCAGTCATATACTCAAATAATAATCTACGTTTTAGGATCTAGTAGAGATGTGCAGGGGCGTCCAGCATCCCTTACGAGGTCTGTTCCTGAGGAACTACCTGCTGCAGTGCACGAGGAACGTCCTCCCTGATACATCGGAGGCACAGAACGAGAATGAAGGAGTTGTGAGTATGAACTGTAGCTTTTTAACCGATTTCGAAAGATGGAGGTTCTCAATTCATCAGTTTTTGTATTTTTGTTTAGTGATTTCACTGACAATTTTATATTGTACTAGCTGTGCCCCGCGGTTTCACCCGCGTGAATACTCATATCGCTATATTTTGGACAATTCACACACTATCTTTGTAAATTATAGCCTATGTGTTATTGCGATGTATAAGCTACATTACTGTAAAGTTTCATTAAAATCCATTCAGTAGTTTTTGCGTGAAAGAGTAACAAACATCCATACATCCAAACAAACTTTTGCATTTATAATATTAGTAAGGATTGAAAAGAAATGTTATTGCTAGGGTACCTCTGAGTGTGCAATCAGTTATCGTTTTAGTAAACCTTATATTGCATATTTGAAATTTTCTAACAGATTCTATATCGACTAAAAATTAAAAAAGGATTTTTGTTGGAAGGTTGTTTTAAGGCGGTTTTTTCTTCTATGTCCAGGTAAAAGACGCCATTGACTTCGTATTGATGAACTTCGCTGAAATGAACAAGTTGTGGGTCAGGATGCAACATCAAGGACACTCCAGGTAATTATGCAATTACTTGCCAAATATTGTCGTGAAGGTTTCTCAAAAAAATCTAATACCGCTTCTGAGGGTTTAAACTTATTAATTCCATTTTTTTCAATATATTTTATAATTTATCATTGTGAAAAAAAATCCAGGGCATATTCTGTCCGGTTTTAACGACTTATATATATTTTTTTTTATCCAGGGACAAAGAACGTCGCGAACGCGAGCGCTCCGAGCTCCGCATCCTAGTCGGGACCAACCTGGTCCGGCTCTCCCAGCTGGAGTCGGTGACGGTGGACGACTACCGACGTCTGGTGCTGCCCGGCATCCTGGAGCAGGTCGTCAGCTGCAGGGACGCGATAGCCCAGGAGTATCTCATGGAGTGTATCATACAGGTGAGGGGAAACTAGGTAGTAGTGTCTGTATACTAGTCGGGACCAACCTGGTCCGGCTCTCCCAGTTTTCTTATTATACCAGAATACTATATCAATTAACCCTTGTTTCATATAAGGGCCTTTTAAGTTCACTTACCATATTATCTCTGTTATTTTTCTTTTCATCGTAGCTCTTGAATACCTGTTATCTTTTTTTGGCATGGGTAATTCGAATTGTTTTTGGCTTTAATTTAAGAAATTGCCTCCACTTGACCACAATTTTTCAATAAAATTCTTGATGTTTTATGCAGTAGACAAAGTACCAGAACATTTATTTACTAATATATTTCGCAGGTGTTCCCCGACGAGTTCCACCTGGCCAACTTGCAGCCGTTCCTCAAGTCGTGCGCGGAGCTGCAGCCGGGCGTCAACATCAAGAACATCATCATAGCTCTCATTGAGAGGCTCGCTACTTATAGTCAGGTAGTATAAAAATATGGAGAAAAGAGATGTTACGCCAACTGTTAGCCTATGTGTATGCGATAATGTAATTAATTATTTCATAGTTTTTATTGAGAGCTAACCGTCCTCCCCGGCTTCGTACGGGTTGTGAGAATTCCGAAACATTTTCATAAGTTTTTTAAATTCACATATAAAAACATTGTCCTTACAATAAGGAAAATAACAAAAAAAAAATTTTCGATTTAGTGCAGTCGTTTGGAAGTTATGTCGAAATAATAATATCAGCCCGCACCACGCGGGTTGAAAATTACATATTTTCCTCACAAATAATCAGAAAGAATTGTAGGACAAGCACTATGTCCAGATTTTACTCTATTTAATATTGTAATATTATTTGTTTATTTGTTGTAGAGGAACGAGGGTAACATAAATCTGAGCGTAGTCCTAGAAGATGGAAAGGAACAAGAGGTTCAGCTCTTCGAAGTGTTCTCCGACCAGGTCGCTGCTATCACACAGGTAGAGAATGTACGAATAACCCTTTTTTTTTAAATAGGATATAAGTTTAAAGTTAATGAAGGTTTTGTAGCAAAATAACGGTTAAAATTAGATTTTTTAATTTCCTGAATCGTTGTTTCTGTTTTTCTATGTTTATGTTTGTCTGGTCTTCGTCACTATTATTATGTAGCCTTCTTTATATCAACAGACTTAAACAAAAGAAGGTTCTCATTTCAACAGTATGCTATTTTTTGTGTTTGTTACGTGGCGGTTATTGTGGATAGGACCACTTCCACATAGTCACACCAGCCAAATTTCTAGGGAGATCGTTTAAACATGTGAGTGTTATGTAAAATGATGCTGAAATACTGCATCATTCTATTAAAACTGGCTGTTTACCAAATGTGCGATTCCATAGAATTGACGGGCCTGTTGGTCTAGTGGTTAGTGACCCTGACTGCTATACCGGAGGTCGTGGGTTCGATTCCCACCCAGGACAAATGTTTGTGTGATGAGCACGACCATTTGTTCTGGTTGTCTGGGTGTAATTTATCTATAATATGTATGTATTTAAAAATATATAAGTATTTTTATCAGTTGCCTGGTTACCATAACACAAGCTCTGCTTAGCTTGGGATCAGATAACCGTGTGTGAGTTGTCCCGGAATATTATTATTATTATTATGGGCATAGAAAAATAGTAACAACTTCATAACATCACGTGTTTTCACATTATTCGACACGGTATCGGGGGCAAGTAAATGTATGAAAATTACGAATCCGATATTGGACCGGATAATATGAAAATCGTCTTATAACCTTTTTTCACGCCCCAATGCGAGTTCTTATTTATTAAAACAGATTAAACCATAGCATAACAATAAAGTAATTTTATTTACTAACCAAACTATTTTCTTGTAGAGCCGCGTCGACATGCCACCGGAAGACATGCTGTCCCTTCAGTTGGCGCTCCTGAAGCTAGCGCAGCGCTGCCACCCTGACAAACTTAACTATGTCGACAGGGTACTGTTGCATACAGACAAGATTTGTGCAGATATACATCAGGCTAGGTGAGTGGATAATACGTATTTATAAAAGTAATGTTATAATAGTCTTGTATTTGTTTGGAAGTGAATAATCCGTAAGAAAAGGGCATGTAATGAGGAGGGATGAAAGTCACATAACAAAAAAGAATTATAAATACGAAAGTGGACGGATAATAATGGGATTGTGTGTGAAAGATGAGATGAAAAAGAAAACTATTTTTATTTTCTTTTTTGCTGCAATTTTCTGTACTCTCTTTCGACCTATAATTTCTGGTCTGTGTTCGCAACTCCAAGCACACAAAACTATATAACCCATCACAAAATTCTTTATTAATTATGACCTATTCAAACAAAATATTTAATTTCACGTATATTTCAGCGGCAAAACCCACTTAGAGCACAACACAGCAGTATTCAAGGAACTCATGAAAATCCTCAAGCTTCCCGCAGACCACTACAAGAACATCCTTACTCTCATCAAGTTGCAGAACTACTCACCTTTGATCAAGCACCTGAACCACCCTGGCAGGACCATGATAGCTGTGCACCTGATCAATGATGTACTTGACACTGACTGTCTGATCTCCACGCCGGAGGATGTGAGTACATAGTGTATTATATAGGAACTATGCACCTTTGATCAGCGAATAGTCGCTCGCCGTCAATATAAAATTATTGAATCGTCTGTTATACCAAATTTTGCTGTCACATTTCCATACAACTGTGGTATACCCGCCGCCGAATATTAGATATTTCCTAGCTTGAAACGTTGATCAACACAAAAATTAGTTAATCTCATGTCAAATCTCATTCTAAGCGCTATGATTGGTTGATAGTATTTCGGTCGACCAATGAAAGTCGTTAGCAGTTTATTGAACAAAAGATTAACCTTCAATTATTACAGGTGGAGTCAGTACTCGCGATGTTAGATGTGCTGGTCAAGGATCAACCTGACCAGGGCTCTGCGGAACCTGATGTGGAAGACTTTATGGAGGAGCAGGGCTTGCTGGCAAGGTAAGGAACGATATTACAGCAAATTTCACGTTCTTTTGATTTTCTAGGGTTAGAAGTAATTTGTGCCTACATGGATTTTATTACCGGTTGCATTCAACAAACATTAAAAATCTTTTAGTTTTAAATTTATTCATATTCATGATCAGCCAGTACAGAGCATTGTGCGTCTCCTTGCAAAATATTTGTACATAAACAATCACGTCAATTTAATTAACTAAGACTTCTTTCTTCGGGACTTAAGGATGCGTCCTGATCGGTTTCATTAGATGCATATTGCAATGGAGTGGACTGAAGAAAATTGTCTAAAATAAATAAGAAACAACCTCTCAATTTATTCATGAATAAGTAGCTATATTATATATACGAGCGTATACAACTGTATGTGTGTGAGACATGCGCGCCCTGGCATCTAACAAGCTGCTTTGGAAATTCTCATTAACCTGATCTGGATGCACCCTAACAATATTTATACCACGCCATTTTTAGGAACGTTATGACCGCGAATGTCTCTTACAATAACCATTTATCTTTATTTCGATGACCTCCGTGGTCGAGTGGCGTACGCACCGGTTTCAAGGTGTCGCTAGCTCTGAGGACCCGGGTTGGATCCCCGGACGGGTCAATGTAGAAACCAACTTTTCTACATTTCCTCGGGTCTGGGTTTTTGTGGTAACTTAGTTGTTTCTGAATTCCATATCACAAGTTCTTTAGCTACTTACTTTTGGTTCAGAGCAATGTATGTGATGATGTCCGCATTTATTAACCGACTTCTAAAAAAGGAGGAGGTTCTCAATTCGGATGTTTGTATTTTATTTACCTTCCAGACTGATCCACCACTTCAAGTCAGACTCAGCGGACCGTCAGTACCTCATCCTGTCGGCGGCCCGCAAGGCACTGCAGGCGGGCGGCGCGGCTCGCATACAACACACCTTCCCGCCGATACTGTTCCACGCTTACAGGCTCGCACACACTTATAAGGAGCTGAAGGATGCCGTGAGTGTCATAAACAATAATACCGACCTAAAAATGTCTCATTGCTGGGCACAGGCCTCTTCCCATATGGAGAAGGAACGAGCATTGACCAATGGAATCCAGGTTACCTCACGATGTTGTCCTTCCTCGTTTTGTCAGTTGGCCGGCGAAAATTGACAGAACAAATAATAGACAAACTATCCTAACGGATTGTCCCGCCCAGTGTACTACATTATTATTACTGTAAAAAAGATATGCAAAAAATTGGGCATCAATTATTTTACTGATTTATTTTGAGCTAAAACTTACTCTATACCAGGGGCCCGAGTCTGCTATTTACACTCCGTAAATAGCAGACTCGGGCCCCTGGGCTCCCGGTTCGTGCCGCCCGAACGCGCCCGAACCGGCCCGAGTGCACCCGAGAGCCGCCGGACGATGCAACTATGAGCACACTGTTACGGAGTGTAAATAGCAGACTCGGGCCCCAGGAGTACTCTTTACCCCTTACGGATTGATATACGTTATCGATAACAATCTGTGTATATAATAAAATAATAATATTTTGTTTCTAGGACGACATGTGGGAGAAGAAATGTCAGAAAATATTCCAGTTCTGTCATCAGACCATCAGTATGCTAGTCAAAGCTGAACTTGCTGAGCTTCCCTTAAGGTAAGTTAAAATAAAATAAACTTAGCATATAATATTCTCGTTAGCCTAGTGGTGCTAAGCGCGACTGCTACACTAGAGGTGTTGGGTTCGATTCCCAAGTCGACCAAGGTGTTATTGGGTTTTTCTATGAAATGCAATAGGCTCGCCCCCTATTACATGGGACCTAAAACATACCGGCGAACTGTGGGTGTACATTGGTACACCTCTGCCTAACCCTTCGGGGATACGGGCGTGATGGTATGTTATAAAATATTAACTTAACAAAGTAATACATATTTTATAAAAAACACTTAATTTTTTAAAATAAAATTGTTTCGGCTAAATTGTACTAAAATGTTTGTTAGTCGTTGCAAGTCCGACATTTCCTTACGTCGTGCCCTCGGCTTTAGTCATTAAGGTCATAGTCTTTCACCCCTACAAAGCGATCGGTTTTTAGTCGCAGATTTTGCTTAAACAACATTTTACATAATAATTTCTGCCTGTTTGACCACCACATGCCATTTACTAGGTAGATTTACTTATTAAGCCATATATGTATTTCATGATATCCTATATTACAGGTTATACCTCCAAGGCGCGCTCGCGATCAGCGAGATTGGCTTCGCGAACCACGAGACGATAGCCTACGAGTTCCTCTCCCAAGCCTTCTCGCTGTACGAAGACGAGATATCGGACAGTAAGGCGCAGTTAGCGGCGATTACACTCATTATCGCTACCTTCGAACAGATTAACTGCTTTGGTAAGTGTTAAAATTCACTTCAACATCAGTAGATACTTAGTTTTTCCTACGAGACAAAACAAATACTTTATCGCATAACATAACATACTATCACGCCTGTATCCCCGAAGGGTTAGGCAGAGGTGTACCAATGTACACCCACAGTTCGCCGGTATGTTTAGGTCCCATGTAATAGGGGGCGAGCCTATTGCCACTAACCGGGCACAAATCCAAACTCCGACCTGCTACTGAGAATTTCATAGAAAAACCCAATAACATCTTGGTCGACTTGGGAATCGAACCCAAGACCTCAAGCGTAGCAGTCGCGCTTAGCGCCACTAGGCCAACAAGGCAGTTTGACACTGAAGAACTGAAGAACAGATTATGATGCGGTTTATGTTCTTTTTTTTCGAGATGCTTTATTTTTTTATATCTTGCGCCCCTCATATTGATGTCTGAAAGAGATATAAAAGCGATTAATTACACAATTAACAAATCAAACCTATTCACCAGGTGCTGAAAACGCGGAACCAATGCGTACACAATGCGCCCTGGCCGCCAGCAAGCTGCTGAAGAAGCCCGACCAGAGCCGCGCCGTAGCACTCTGCGCACATCTGTTCTGGAAGGCCGCTAAGGATGGGAAGCAGGTTTGTGATGTTATAACTTAGATTAACTTTTTAAGCGCTTCGCTAAATATCAATAGCCGTGCCCCTAAGCGCCCGGCAACGAATCGGTGAAATAAAAGCTCCTCTCTTTCTGCTCCTCTTATGCTCTGATTTGTAAAATATCATGGTGTACAATAAAAAGTATTTTATCGTGAATATTCTCTGTCGCATAAATACGACACGGGCGGTAGGGGCACGGGAATATTTGTCACAGTATGTATACGACTCGGGCGGTTAAAGGGTTAAAGAACATTTTTACGTAATAGGTTGAGTTTTTCGACAATTTTTTTTTTACTGTTTCTGATATAATGTGCGTGCTTTGACTGCTTTACTAAAATTAAGATTACAATGATGAATTGAAATGGTTAAAACTTCAAAAGTAGACTTTTATTTAACATGGGATGTTAGGGACACACAAGTTTGACTATATAAACTGTTTAACTCTGATTCATAAAATGGTTAGTCACCTGCATTTCTTCGGGTTTGCCTCTACTAGTAGGACTGTCCCGATGAAAATTGCGTTAGAATACTGTTTTTTTTTTAAATAAGCGTTTTATGATTTTTATGTCTAGACAGTCATACATGTCACAAAAAAACGTTATAGTTATATAAAATCGCTGGATCAAAAAGATTGTAACAATGTATATTTTTTTACCAGTGGCCTCTAAACGACGCGTCTCGAGCCCTCGACTGCCTGAAGAAAGCCGCGCGAGTAGCGCAACAATGTATGGACGGCGGCGTACAAGCTCAGCTGTTGGCAGAACTACTCGGCAGATACGCCTTACTGCGGGAGAGAGGCAACACCAGCCTCACTACTAACCTCATTGATGCCGTGAGTAACACAAACACAGTAGTGGGAAAAGAATAATATTATTTTATAATAAAACCAAATCAAAATTAATTTATTAACGTAATATTACAATAATACAAAATCGATAGCACCCTAAGGGTTGGTTCGTATCCGGCGGAAAACACACCGCGCATCATCGGCCGCGCAGCGCCTAAACAGATACACACGCAATGAGACACTCAACCCCTCACACTTGAGGCACTAACGCATCGTCAGTTCAGTGAGAAAGGCCGAATGCCCCACCACGCATCGTCCACCTCGGCGCCAAGCAACCAACAACACGTGACGCGCCCTCCATCTAAGATGAACCGATCCTAATTCACCCACCCTTCGCCGCTTCCTAAGTGTTTTGGCTGAGGAGAAGAAATGGTGCAACAAACTCCATTCATCATGTACTCCACACATCATAATTTTAACTCATTTTCTCATACCAGGTAATCCAAAAGATCCGCGAAGAGCTAGCCAACCTCGACCAGTCTGAGGAAGTGGAACAGATCACGAAGCACTTCCACAACACGTTGCAACACCTCAAGAACAGGATGGAGTGTCCCGACCCTGACGGTCTAGGGTACGAAGGTCTTACTCTTTCTTAGGCTGTCGGTTAAGACGGACTTAGCGAGCTGGTTAGGTGAGGGTAAAATGCGGTAATATTTGAGGGTATTTTTACGGACCGATGAACTGTACTTTAGTGTATACACAACGAGCGTCAAATATTTGTCGTTTTATGTCATAGTTTGTACACGCACCATTGCGATTGTTTACCCTATAAATAATTGAAAGAATAGTGGGTTTTGCCGATTTAAATCAGCTAGGTTCGCTAGCTTGAAGTCTGTCTGTCAATTTCCACCAATGAGAGACAAGCTACTTGCTCGTGATTGGTGGAAATTGATAGGGAGATCATATCGGGATTAGCAAATGTTTTATCGCGCAAACCCTTATAGAATGCACTTTTTGAACTAAATGTAATTGCAGTATTATTAAAATACCTCAAAAATTACTGTATCTAGGAAATCAACATGATTGTAACTAACGCTAAGTGTTGCCTAAGGCAATAATACTTAGGTATGTTGCCAGGCTTTACACTGGAATGTCTGAATTATCTACATTCCTATTTTATTAAGTTGCGACCAGACATTCACGAAGTAACGAACATTCGCAGCGAATGTTCGTTTACGCATTGTATACTAGCAAATAAATAATCAAATTTGTGTTAAAAACTTTGTGTCAATATTTTCATATAATGTAGCTTATTTTGAGGGGCCTGTTGGTCTAGTGGTTAGTGACCCTGACTGCTATACCGGAGGTCGTGGGTTCGATTCCCACCCAGGACAAATGTTTGTGCGATGAGCACGATCATTTGTTCTGTGTCTGGGTGTAATTTATCTATAATATGTATGTATTGAAGAAGAATTGAAGAAATATATAAGTATGTTTATCAGTTGTCTGGTTACCATAACACAAGCTCTGCTTAGCTTGGGATCAGATAACCGTGTGTGAGTTGCTGTGCAGATGCTGTGGACATGTCACAACATGCTCTACATTATATTGGTAAACAAAGATGGTTGCGATTTTTTCAAGTAAATTAATGTTATTGTCAATTATAAGTATTTTTACTTCTTGACGAGGGTTGTCTATTCTTTTCTCTAGCTATTTTGACCGTCTTCCGGTCTCCATAACTCATTAACAATTAAAATAAATTGTATTTCCCAGTTTGCTTGCAAATGTCTGGTCGCAACTGAAATTGTTTGTTAAAGCAATGATTGATGAATTAATCTCATAATGTAATGTTAAGTGTACATAGATTACGAATGATTTTTATTGTAATAAGTTACGTAATGCAAGTTTTATAGAAGCAATATATTTCGTGTTAATTTTATTGTTGTTTTATTATTTATTCCTACCATGATCAAAAATCTTTTAACTGTGTGTGACAAAAAAGCTTTACACATAATGTACATTGTTTCTCGATGTTTCCATAAACACAACTTTAATTACCTAATTTACAAGTCAAACACAATTTCAATTAAGCTTTAGTTAAATATATAGATACAAAAATTTTCATTTATACATTAGAAATAATCAAGTTTCAGACAAAATACGCCAGACAAAATTATATAGCACAAATTAATAAAAAAGGATTTATGATAATAGTAACTTTCGAAGTTTGCAATTTATATAAGGTACCAAAAAAAGGCTTTCCTAGGTCACAGAAAAAATGTTTCATATTTTGAGATATGAAAAATAAATCTTCATTTGAAACAGAAACAGTTACCTACAAATAAAACACCACATAAAACTTACAATAATATAATATTCCTAACACAGTACATATAATCTACAATATTCTGTTCCCCTGGACATTATTCTTGTTGTTAAGCATAATCTTCTCCTGCCGCTTCTTCTCTTCTTTAAAGGCCTCCTTATTTGCTTTCTTCTCGACCCTTCTTTCTTTTCTGTACTCTTTTAGAAGACGCTTTCGTTCCTTCTTTTCTTCTGGCGTTTCTTCTTTAGGTCTAAAAGAAAAATAATGTGTTATTTTTTCATGTATCGCGTATATTATTATTCGATGGGTATTCCAATTTTTAAATGTACAATCCTTGCAGTAAACATAAAGTTACTTACTAAAATAAGTCTCTAGATTATATATAGACTTTTAAATCAATAAAAGTTATAGACTATAGGGTCGTCCTAACTGGCAAACGATCGTTCAAATAAATAACATAATAGTTATTATTATTATTGTTTGTTGGGACGCCTGCCGAGAACAGGCGGGTGTTTAAAGTCTCTAACTGGAATTACACTCTATGGGACCGGGCCGTCAGCTTGGTGTCCTTGCCGAGCGCGATCTTAGGTAAGCCGCAGGAGTTAAGCAGGATATTGTGTTAAAGATGTAACTCCTTACCTAATAGACATCACCACTGCTGGAGTCAGCGTCGTTCATAGCGTTGAACTTCGCGAGGGACCGGGCCGTCAGCTTGGTGTCCTTAAAGATGTAACTCCTTACCTAATAGACAGTACACTGAGCGTAGACAGAACAGTCTCAGCGTTAGTCCTCTCATCATCACTGCTGGAGTCAGCGTCGTTCATAGCGTTGAACTTCGCGAGGGACCGGGCCGTCAGCTTGGTGTCCTTAAAGATGTAACTCCTTACCTAATAGACAGTACACTGAGCGTAGACAGAAAAGTCTCAGCGTTAGTCCTCTCATCATCACTGCTGGAGTCAGCGTCGTTCATAGCGTTGAACTTCGCGAGGGACCGGGCCGTCAGCTTGGTGTCCTTAAAGGTGTAACTCCTTACCTAAGAGACAGTACACTGAGCGTAGACAGCACAGTCTCAGCGTTAGTCCTCTCATCATCACTGCTGGAGTCAGCGTCGTTCAAAGCGTTGAACTTCGCGAGGGACCGGGCTGTCAGCTTGGTGTCCTTAAAGGTGTAACTCCTTACCTAAGAGACAGTACACTGAGCGTAGACAGCACAGTCTCAGCGTTAGTCCTCTCATCATCACTGCTGGAGTCAGCGTCGTTCATAGCGTTGAACTTCGCGAGGGACCGGGCCGTCAGCTTGGTGTCCTTAAAGATGTAACTCCTTACCTAATAGACAGTACACTGAGCGTAGACAGAACAGTCTCAGCGTTAGTCCTCTCATCATCACTGCTGGAGTCAGCGTCGTTCATAGCGTTGAACTTCGCGAGGGACCGGGCCGTCAGCTTGGTGTCCTTAAAGGTGTAACTCCTTACCTAAGAGACAGTACACTGAGCGTAGACAGCACAGTCTCAGCGTTAGTCCTCTCATCATCACTGCTGGAGTCAGCGTCGTTCAAAGCGTTGAACTTCGCGAGGGACCGGGCTGTCAGCTTGGTGTCCTTAAAGGTGTAACTCCTTACCTAAGAGACAGTACACTGAGCGTAGACAGCACAGTCTCAGCGTTAGTCCTCTCATCATCACTGCTGGAGTCAGCGTCGTTCATAGCGTTGAACTTCGCGAGGGACCGGGCCGTCAGCTTGGTGTCCTTAAAGATGTAACTCTTTACCTAATAGACAGTACACTGAGCGTAGACAGAACAGTCTCAGCGTTAGTCCTCTCATCATCACTGCTGGAGTCAGCGTCGTTCATAGCGTTGAACTTCGCGAGGGACCGGGCCGTCAGCTTGGTGTCCTTAAAGATGTAACTCCTTACCTAATAGACAGTACACTGAGCGTAGACAGAACAGTCTCAGCGTTAGTCCTCTCATCATCACTGCTGGAGTCAGCGTCGTTCATAGCGTTGAACTTCGCGAGGGACCGGGCCGTCAGCTTGGTGTCCTTAAAGATGTAACTCTTTACCTAATAGACAGTACACTGAGCGTAGACAGAACAGTCTCAGCGTTAGTCCTCTCATCATCACTGCTGGAGTCAGCGTCGTTCATAGCGTTGAACTTCGCGAGGGACCGGGCCGTCAGCTTGGTGTCCTTAAAGATGTAACTCCTTACCTAATAGACAGTACACTGAGCGTAGACAGAACAGTCTCAGCGTTAGTCCTCTCATCATCACTGCTGGAGTCAGCGTCGTTCATAGCTTTGAACTTCGCGAGGGACCGGGCCGTCAGCTTGGTGTCCTTAAAGGTGTAACTCCTTACCTAAGAGACAGTACACTGAGCGTAGACAGCACAGTCTCAGCGTTAGTCCTCTCATCATCACTGCTGGAGTCAGCGTCGTTCATAGCGTTGAACTTCGCGAGGGACCGGGCCGTCAGCTTGGTGTCCTTGCCGAGTGCGTCTTTAGGCAAGCCGCGGGAGTTTAGCTGGATTTTGTGCGGTTTCTGTTAAAAAAAACATACTTTTTATAGTTAACCAGATTTCGTGGTCAAAATTGAGGAATGGTAAAAACTTAACAGGCATCCATTTTATTTAGCACAGCACTGCAACAAACCTACTATTTAGACGGATTCTATCGTGGTTTACATTTTTTTTTTCAGAAATCAAATTATTGTCTATTCTGCAAGCGGAGAAGAAAGGGCTCTGAACATAATATTCAGAACTGAATCTCATTCTGTTTACCTGACCATTTCGTAAATATTACGAAAGCGCCGAAGTCTACTCGAGATCAACTTAATTTAATTTTGGGTATTGTTTGTGAAATGATAGGTAACTATGTCAAAAAACTCTTATGTATTTAAATATTACAGTTACATACGCCCGAAAACTAAAACGCCAATTAACTGTAACGTGTAACACGTTCTTAAATGTTTACATCTTTAATTGATTTGAACCTGATTGACTTTCAGAATTCGGCCATAAGAAACATTTAGACCGCAACTGACCTTAGGCTCATCGATAACTTTGGGATGGTTGTACAGGTTCGAGTACGTGGACAGTATGGTCTCGCAGTCCCACTTCTCCTTGTTATCCACATCTACTGTTACTATCTCATCCTCGGATTCTTCCTCGATCTCTTGGAGGCGGCTGATCCTGTTAATAAAATGATTTATAGTGAGTTTATAGCAAAATTATTTCAACAAATTATCGCTTTAAGGTTTTGGAGACATCAGACTAATGGCGACAACAAGTAGACAGTTCTTTTTTCGGGTTCAAGCTAGCTACCACTAGATACCACTTTTCATAAAAAAAAAACAATCAGTAAAGCGGTTTAGCCGTGAATGCTTTACAGAGTGACGCTGCATTTGTTATCATCAGTAACTCCTTTCCCAATTAACTAGAGCAGGAGATAGAGACAGCTAGCTGACCTAGCGACCTCCTTCTCCTTATCGAGGTGGTAGCTGCGCTGCGACTCCTCGAAGTCCTCAGCGGCTCGCAGCAGCATGTCGTGGCTCTCCGGCATGAAGCCCTCGATCTCTTCCAGGTCCAGAGCACCCACTTCCGTGTCGTCGTATTCAGCGAACATCTGGATAAACAAATTTTTTATTAGTTATAAGGGTATAACATACATAAATATAATCACGCCTCTTTCCCTTGTAGGGGTAGGCAGAGACCACTTCTTTCTACTTGCTACGATACTTACACACTTGTTTCGCTACGTCCACTTTCATTATTCCCTTCGGTGCATGCTCTTCGGTTTTGGGGTATTCTTGACCTCGCCATTAGAGGGCGCTCGCCATTATAACATACATAGATCATATTACATTGAAAAACCTCGAATAATTTAAAAACCTCCGCACCGAAAGACACTGAACAAATAATGACTCACCCTCTCAAATCTGTTATCGAGCAGCGTGAGCCCCTGGTTCCTCTTCATGACGCTGGAGGACATGGAGTACTGCGAGAAGCGGGACTTGGTGTCGTCCGCGTCGCGAGCCTCCCACGACGCCATGCGCCCGCCGCGGGGGAGCTTCTCGCCCTGGGAAAACCACTTATTTTACTACTAGAAAAACCATTTTGTTAAAGAAAATAGTGAATTTTGATAGAGTTTTTAATGTAGACGGTATTCGAGTGTTAATAAAACAGTCTTTATCCTTGTTTACTAGCGGTCAAAATAGCGCCAAAAATTACTTCTCTTAAGAAATTGGAAAACAAAACAAATGGCTAGTACTCTCTTAGCTGTTGACATTTAAAGAATTACGATAGCTATGTAATGTACAAATATTAATCAAATAATTTATGATTTAAGTCTAAATACAACATCAATAAATACTAAACTACATCTGCCTTTGTCAGCCTGAAAGATAGTGACAATTTTCACGATCAATTACCACAAATCACGAGCCAGTAGCTTGTCCCCATTTTTTTATCGTGAGAACCTTCATTTTCTAGCATAATGTTATCTATTTAAAAGTAAAATATTCGGTTTAAACAGCATACAAGCTAATCATTCAAGCTTATATTGCAAAGATAAAAGAACACCGCGGTAAAAAAAGTTGTAGTTACCTGTGAGTCAGTATCATCATCAGAGTCAGCTTCCGAAGCGAAAGCCTCCTCGGAGTTATCATCGCCCGCCATGCTGTCATCATCTTCTTCATCCTCATCGTCGACGTAGTCTTCACCGGCTGACTCTCCTGGTTATTAGAAGAAAAATAATATGTTAACTGTATCAAATATTTAGGAAGATACTTTAAATAAAGATGGTAGCTTATATCACACAATTTTAAGAATCCACTATGTTTACATGGGTAGGTAAGGCAAGTCTTAGGCCGTACACGGACTATTTGAGCAGTTATTCAGTGACTAACATAAGCGAATTGCGCGACCTGTGGACCGCTCTCGCGCGTCACGTACACCACCCGCCCGCTTGCTATACAGGGTGATTGGTGAAATACAAACGATATTTAAGGAGAGCACTCAGTACTCGATTCTCATTATAATTATGTAATAAAATTAGGTACTTAATTTTTGACCAAATGTCTCCATAAATAAGTTAAGTGTGGATCCCTTCTCGACGTTGACTCGATCACGCGGTTAAGCACGCGACGGTTGAAACTAGTTAAAACATGAAAGAAACACCGCTGCTGCCGCGCCGCCCGCGCACGCGGCCACGCGCCCCCTCCCCTTCAGTGCAAGCGCAAGCGCCGCGCCGACTGGTCTGTGTTTGCCGCTTCCTACTTCCGAGTTCCGTGTTCCGCGATAGTTCGCGCTTTAGTGTATGAATGTGATAAAAATGTCGTACCAATACACAAATGCAGAGTACCTCGATATGGTTCGTGCGTATGCGCGTGCTAATGACAGTTTGGCAGGTGCCGTTAATCTTTATCGGGAGATGTTTCCCGGCCGCCGAATACCTACACCCCGCGTAATATTAAACGCCAACCAAAGATTACGGGACTACGGACAGTTCACCGTTCCAGCACACGCACAAGGACGAGGAGGGGTGTCATACCCTGTCTCGTTACACGAAGACATTCTCCAGTACTTTGAGGACAACCCACAAGCGAGTACACGAAATGCTGCTAGAAGATTTGGTGTATCACAATGGACTGTGTGGAATCAACTTCACAAAAATGGGCTACACCCATATCATTTTCGACCTGTACAAGAACTCAGTGTCAGTGATTACGAGCCACGAATAAACTTTTGCCGATGGTTTTTACAAAACACTGACAAAAACATATTATTTACAGACGAAGCTACATTTACTAGACTCGGTATTTTTAATGTACATAACGAACATTGGTGGAGTCACTCAAATCCTTACGTTACGCAACAGGACGCTTATCAACATAGATTCAGTGTTAATGTGTGGGCCGGTGTTCTAAATAACTGTTTGTTAGGCCCGTATTTTATCGAAGGAAGACTGAATAGTGTGTCATACCTAGACATTTTAAACAGTGTGGTGAACGACATGCTTGATGATGTACCTGTAAGTTATCATCGAAACTTATTTTACCAACACGACGGAGCACCCGCGCACTATCATACTCAAGTACGTGAGTACCTAAATAGTTACTGTGGTGATAGCTGGATAGGTCGCGGAGGGCCCATACCATGGCCAGCTCGGTCTCCAGACCTCACCCCACTAGATTTTTATTTATGGGGTGAGGTAAAACGTCTTGTGTACGCTACAGAGTATGCAAACAGGGATGAATTAAAGACTAGAATCACTAGTGCTTTTCTAACTGATAAAAGTGATTCATTTGTTTTGAACCGTGTAAAAGACAATATGCGTAAACGTGCCGAAGCTTGCATCTCGCGAGAAGGTGCACATTTTGAACAAATTTTAAGGTTAGTGTAGTTGTGTAAATAAGTAGGTATTTTAATTAAGCTCAATCGTTGTAAATAGGTATGATTCCATTTTTTAAATACGCCAAAAATACCAATGGTATTTTCATCTTGATTCACGTTCGTCTCAAAATGCAAATTACCTTTTTACCTAATCAACAAATAGGTGATTTAAATACCTAGGTATTTTTGCCTGTCCTAAGCCAGCATTAAAGTATGAAGGGAAAACGGATCATGCTTCTTTATCAAACTTAGCTTACTACCCCGTGAGCATGCGGTAGTCGCGTAAACAATGTAACTACCTACGTACTTTGTGTCGATAGCATAGCACGTACGCCCGTGCGGTGTCCATGCGTTGCGTAATTAATAAGGTAACTTTAACCTAAGTTTACTAAATAGTCAATAGATATTATTATTCTTTTTTATATTTTTTATTCATATATGATTCCAAAATATCACGTCCTCGAGAATCGTTTGTGTTTCACCAGTCACCCTGTATAATAAACTTCAATCACTTTATTTTGCAGAAACACTGAAGCAGTTACTAGTATTTTTTTCATTTTGATTGTATTTCGGACCTAATGTCATAAAACTCATATAACCTAGTCTTAATTATACAACACAATATTCAAATTCAAATACATCTCTCTCACCTTCACCCATAGCCAGTTCAATGAAGTTGTCTTCCAGCTCATTGTTGGGGTCATCAAAGTCGAAGTCTTCATCCAAAGCGGCTATGACCTCTGGGTCCAAATCCAGACATAATCCTGTTGAAAAAGAAAAACAAAAGTTAGTATATAGAGTTAACTTTCATCTTTTAGTATTGATATAAGACTAATGCTGAAAAACTGATAAATATCGAGTAAAAAAAATCAAGGACCTATGTCACTTCCTTGCAGTATCCCATATTGTTACATTGAAATAACAGTATAGATAGATTCTAAGTTGTATATAAATATACATTGAACAAGCTTAGGTATATATTATTATTTGTGTATTAGTAACATTGTATAAAAACACAGCTCTTATATTGTGCTGCAAATAACTGTAAACAGAGTTGATTACTATGAGATCAACAAAATCAAATGCTTTCCTTAGATTACCGGAAAATAAAGTTAATAGGTAAAAAATTGTTTTCATCTTATTATAAAAATATGGTTAAAGAGTTTGTTTATTTGAATGCACTAATCTCAGGATCAGATTTTAAAAATCTTTTTGCATTTGATAGAATAATTCTCGACGAAGAGTATAGGCTATTTAACATCATGTTATATGTGTGTTTGCTTTGGAAAAAACAAAACATGACACAAACCACTGGACTAGTAACACATAAATGTGATGAATAACAAGAAATACATTTACCTTGTGGTGCAGCCTTGTTCAGTAAACCAACGTTTTCTTCAACTTCAGAAGCGAACACAGAGCTGGGTAGGTTCAGAGCTTCCGTCACTGGAATAGTGACTTCTCCATCATCAGTTGTTGACTTCTCTTTCCTTTTGTGTATTGGTTTCTAAAAGGTATAAATTGTTTTTACATTCTTGAAAATACTAACTACAATTAGCGTGGTGGTTCTTTTATAAAACCTAGTAAACCATAACTAAAATACACATGAAATATGATATGTAGGGTGGGCGAATTGGGGTCGGTTCATGTCTGGCGGAGGTGGCATCGTGTGTTGTCGGTCGCGCGGCGCTGGGGCGGGCGGGCGCATGATGGAGCGTTCGACCTTTCACACTGAGCTGATGCGTGATGTATTCGTTCGTTCTGGCGTTGCGCGGCCGTTATTGCGCGCTGCCTCTTCTGCCGGATATGAACCGACCCCTAGGGTGCTGTCCTTTTTGTATTTTTAACGTTTAATAAGTGCTACTTTGTAGCCTAAGTTAAATAAATGATTTTGAATTTTGATAATGCTATTCATAAATTTTTAGTTCTATACTACATTGTAAAAACCTATTTATTAATTGATAACATTTGGTGTAAAAGTAAAATAATTTTAATTGAATACAATATACAAGCTTATAAAGTAATAAATAAGTGTAGTTAGGCAGAACTCTAAATATTATCACAAACATTCCCACTCAAGCCACAATCTGTTTTTTTATCTAGAAAATGCATTACCCTATGTCATTAACCGACTTCTAAAAAAGAAGGAGGTTCTTAATTCGGATGTTTCTATTTTTTTTTTATACTATTAATAATCCTTTTTCAATACTTACAGGTTGAACAACAAGTGTGACCTCTCTGGTATCTTTGAGATGCTGTAGATAGTTGTAGTCATCATCAAAGTATATGCCATATTTAACTTGTTGCTCCCTTCGCTGTTCTAAAGTTAATTCCTGTAAATTAAAATTATAGTTAGTTTTTTTTTTTCTTTTTTTTTGCATACCGTTTCTGTCCCACTGCAGGGCAAAGGCCTCTCTACCCTCCTTCCATCTCTCCCTAGCTAAGGCCGTGGTCATCCACTCCTTATCAAAGGACTCCAGTTGGTCCCACCATCTCCGTCTGGGCCTACCGCGATGTCTCTTGCCATTTAGAGGGACCCATTGGGTCGTTCGTTTGGCCCATTGGTCGTCTGATATGCGGCATTTATTTATTTATAAAAGATTTAATTTAAGTATAGTTGTAAGTGTTTGTTGTTGTATTGGATTTAAGTATTGAATTGTAAATAAAAAGGTCCATACCTAAAAATAATACATAAATCTTAATATATATAAATCTCGTGTCACAATGTTTGTCCTCAATGGACTCCTAAACCACTTAACCGATTATAATAAAATTCGCACACCATGTGCAGTTCGATCCAACTTGAGAGATAGGATAGTTTAAATCTCAAATTATAGTCGCAATTTTAATTTATTGCTAATTATTTGTCTGTTATTATATAATATACAAAGGCACCGGGAACGGGACCTAGGTATTCACGCGGGTGAAACCGCGGGACACAGCTAGTATTGTTATATTTATAAGAGAGCATAAAGTTAATGATCTAATGTCAAGTTGAAATAGTAAAAAAGCTAAGTCATAGAAAATTTAAGGCTGGAATCATATATTTTCAGTCCTTAATAGGTAGTAAGAAAGACTGGTAATTTATCATAATAAGTTATGTTTTTAGCCGGATCTTGATATAAATATGTATGTATATAAAAACAATGGAACATTATTACTCCTTGCTAAACTTCTTTGTTGAAATAAATCAATGATGAAGTGAAATTTATAAGAACGTATTAAGTTTCTAGCACTGGCCTCTTCATCCTTATCACACAAAATGCCATGGTAATCGAGACACCATAAAAAAGTAATAAAATAACAGGATATACGAACTGGTTCTTTTTCCTTGCTCGGAGGCACATTAGCGTTGACAGGCACTAACACACGCTGTGGGGCAGTCTCGTCAGCGACCAGGGGATCCCTCTGAGATCGGTGGACCAGGTTAAAAGTTACTGCCTTCTTCCGATCTATAAACTTCTTTTTTGTCTTCGGCTGAAATTAGGTTATGCACTGATTATTATGGATTCTCACTTTAATATCGATATAAAACGGTCTAGAGTTAGGAAATTATGTTTAGGTTTACCATTTTAAAGTACTGTTATTCGGGTTGGTTGATATTCAAGGAAATAATAACAAATACGTGCAAAACATGTGTTGTTTTGAAATGGCGTACGTCAAAAGAAAGTTTCTATTATGGTTTCTATAATCCGTTCGGAAATCGGAAAATTTGTAACAGATGTCAGTGCATAAATATTGATAAAAAGAAATCAAAATCGTGTGTGGATGTTGTAGACAGAGAATACTACTGTTTAAGGTGGATGTGATAAAATATAAACAATAATTCATATTTCTTTACCTTTCAGAACTGCATTTTATTTTGAACTAATATTTATAACCAAGTATTTGAGTGTTCCATATGTTGTAACGGTCAAAAGTCTTGATATAATTTTGATCAATTTAAATAATCAATTAAAAAAATCAAATAATATGAACATACACTGGTGTATTTCTTGACCTTTTTTTACGAAAAGAACATTTTTGATCATAGACTAACTCTTAGCAGCACTGAGTTAGCAGTAAAGATGTGTCACTCTGTGTCAGGATGACCAACATAAGAACTGACTCAGCTGTCATAACAGAATAACCTCAAATTATGTATTTAGCAACAAATTCAAATATTATTCGCTATAATAACAATAAAATCCTACAAAAATGGTTTTGTGTAAACTGTATACGCGGAAAGAGTACAGCTCCACCAAAGATAAAGATCTATTCTCACACAATTCTCTCCCCGAAGACGGATTTTCCGGCTCGATCTAATAACACTATAAAAGAACAAATTCAGAAGGTAAAATAACATAAACACCTTTAAATACACATTATATAATCACAGTACCCAATCTAGTTACTGACAAATTGCATTAACTACCTAAATAAAACTGAATTAAATAGTAAACCATTACATTATTTTCATTAGTGGTTTTTGACCCTGACTGCTATACCGGAGGTCGTGGGTTCGATTCCCACCCAGGACAAATATTTGTGTGATGAGCACGATCATTTGTTCTGTGTCTGGGTGTAATTTATCTATAATATGTATGTGTTTAGAAATATATAAGTATGTTTATCAGTTGTCTGGTTACCATAACACAAGCTCTGCTTAGCTTCAGCATCAGATAACCGTGTGTGAGTTGTCCCGGAATATTATTATTATATTATTACGTTTTCCAGACAGCACAATTCGCAGAACTATATAACTGGCAAAGGGAGAACTTGAAAGGCCCAGAATTTGTTCTACACGATGGCCCACCATACGCCAATGGAGATTTACACATGGGCCACGCCGTAAACAAGGTATAGTTAGTTTTATACAAATTTTTGTACACCTAATCTAGCATAATTAAAAAATATTTATATAAACTTTTACAGATTATCAAAGACATCAACAATAGAAGTCAAATCCTACAAGGCAATAAAGTACATTATGTACCAGGCTGGGACTGCCATGGCCTTCCGATAGAGCTGAAAGCCTTACAAAAGGCCAAAAAGGCTTCTAAGACCAGTCAAATTTCTGACCCAGTCCACATAAGAGATATAGCCAGAACTTTTGCCTTAGAAACTGTAGAGAGACAGAAAGATGCATTTAAGAAATGGGGCGTCATGGCTGATTGGGACAAACAATGTTATTTGACATTAAATAAAGGCTATGTACAGAATCAGTTGAAACAGTTTTACAAAATGTATAAGTCTGGATTGATATTCAGGGCTTTAAAACCAGTGTATTGGTCACCTTCTTCCAAGTAAGTTATGTAGTATTTTTTATTAAGTATTTGGTTTTATATTCTTAAGTTATGTCTTAGCTTACAGATTTCGCTTTTTTTCCTGTCATTTTGTTCATGTTATCCCAAATAAATAATTGGCATTTTCAGAAATGAAGTTATTTAATCTTTAATAGCTTTTTCTATTAATGTTTTTTATTTATTTTTCGCTTTGTTTGTATAAATCTATTTCATCAACATTAATCATGCACATAAAATACATGAGGTAATTTTTAAATTAATGCAACATTTGGTGGTATACATGGAACTTAGTAAATATTTTATTTAAATATGCTTTCGTGTTATGCTTCAGAACAGCCTTAGCTGAAGCAGAACTGGAGTATGATCCTCAACACAAGAGCAAAGAGGTTTATGTCACATTTCCTCTTAATAATCTACCAGCTGTTGTACAAGATGCTACTAAAGGGTATGTGTATTAGTATTATGTATATTTTTATAAATCTATATCATCTAAGCTATGCCTCCTATTCAGAATAAAGTATTTGGTATATTTATTATCCTTTCAATAAGCCATTTGAGACAGTTTATTTTGTCTGCCATTAATGTTTCTGTTAGAAAATACTAAGTTCTGACAACAACACACTGATTTTGAAAAAGTTAATAAATAAATGTATGAGAAAGACTGTTTACAATCGCACTAAGAATCTTAGGAAACAGGCAGCTAGGCAGGTGAAACCACGAAGCATACCCAGGTGTGATAAAATACATGAAAAGCTTTGCGAAAGTCTTTACACAATTTTAGGACTTTTATACTTTCTTGTTATTAGCCCACATAAGATCCCACTGCCTGGCAAGAGCATCTCTTTTCCTCTTTCAAACATATCTGTCTTTATTTAGGACTCAATAAGCTAGTATAAAAGAAACTCATAATAATAATAAAAAATAATTATTTTTCTATTTATCAGGAAAAAAATCTCAGCCATAATCTGGACCACAACCCCTTGGACTCTGATAGCCAACCGCGCGATCTGCTACAACCCTCAGATGCGGTACAGCGTCGTGACCCTGGGCGGCAGACCTGGACACCTGTTCCTGGTCGGCAGTGGACTTATTGAAGGCTTAGAGGCTGTGCTGCAGACGGAGATCAGGAAGGTGGTGGAGTTTGATGGTAAGTTTGACTGCATGATGGGATTATGAAATAGTACTTTACTGGTTTGATATAGAGGTTCTTTTTTGTTAAGAAATGATGTTTAATCAAATGTTTATTTGTTTGCCGTAAGACCATAGTCAGATCTGAATAAGCTTTTATCTAGTGAGGACTTAAGAACACCTTATGTACCCACAAATGATTACTCCTTCTTATTATCTGCTTTAATTATTGCCACAACACTCGTATTTACAAATATATAGTTCCAGAGATTTCAGTGGACCTAAAATTGCGAAACAAGACCTATAATGACCCAGATAATGACAGCAAATTTTCAGAAATGTTCACTGTTATTTCTGATTCGAGTGGTCTAGTCAAAGTGGCTATTCAATAGAACTTTGGCCCATTATTGCCACTATGACACATTTTGCATATACAAAAACTCTTTTATTTATCTGAAGAAATAACACAAAATATCTTTTATTGTTTATCAGGTCACCATTTAAAAGGCACGATATACACCAACAAACTATTGAAACAAGCCCTCCCATTTCTGGACGGTGACCACGTGACTGAAGGCAAGGGCACAGGGTTGGTCCACACAGCGCCCGCGCACGGCCCGGAAGACTTCCTTATTGCGCTTAAGAATAATATGACTGTGGTAAGTTTTGATGTAATATGTTACTGTATCACTGCTTTTTTACCGTTTATTTTCTTTTGAATGTTTCTTTTGAATTTTCTATTGAATGTTTTAAATAGCTATAAATTATAATTATCACATTTTATACATAGAGCATGTAGATTTCAAAATCGATTTTGAATGCTCACATACAGAACAACTCCCAAAACCATTTGTAACTAGATTTTTTATAAATAGCTGTGGTTCGCGGTATTACCCGTGTTAGTAATTAGTCCCCGTTTCCAATTTTTTTTAGTTATTCTGCTTTTCTAGAAATCCAACAAAGCAATGATTATTATCGGTATTCCAGCTCTTGAGCTATACTTGATTTAACTGACCCGACTTTTTTTAAATAATAAAAATATGTTATTTAAAATATTGCAGGAATGTAACGTCGACGAGTCCGGCCGCTACTTTAACTTGGACCCTGACCTCAACGGTCTGCCAGTCCTCAAGGAAGGCCAGGACACCATCATCTCCCGCCTCGGAGAAGACATCCTGCATCAAGGAGTGTTCGTCCACTCCTATCCTCTGGACTGGCGGACCAAGAAGCCAGTTATATTAAGAGCTAGTCAGCAGTGGTTTATAGATACTGCAGCTTTGAAAGAAAAGGCATTGGTAAGTGATTTTGAAGTTATATTTCACTTCGGTCACCGGTGACCAACTAGGTAACCAAGTGACATTTCAACAAGTGTTAACGCTGATCGAATCGCTCAAATGTATGGAAGTGACAAGTCAAGGAAAGAGTTGGCGAGTGATGTGACTGTTACTTATATAGGGTGTTGCCGAAACGGTATATTTATCTCAGAGGAGTTAAGAGTACATCTGGTATAGAGTCAGTTTACAAAATTTCAGCTCAAAATAAGTTAAGAAAGTAATTGCTATGTAATCGATAGGTACTGTTACTCATACAGGGTGTTACCGAAATGGTATATCTATCCAGTAGCGGTAAAAAGTATATCTGGTATAGAGTAGATTCACAAAGTTTCAGCACAAAATGAGCTAATAAAATAATCTGGCACCAAAAATCATCAAACTGACATTTAGAAAGTGACGTAACAAAATATTGACCCTCGTAGTGCGGTATCACGTTTGTCATTTGGAACCAGAACTGCTGTTAAAATACAGGCATTTTCAGGCAGCTCTAGATAAAGTGGAGATCCTTCCGCCAGCCAGTAGCTCGCAGTCTCGGCAGGGGTTCCGCGCTCAGCTGGAGAAGCGTCCCTACTGGTGCATCTCGCGGCAGCGGGCGTGGGGCGTGCCGATACCCGCTGTGTATGGCTCCGGACATGCTGTGCTGGACCCGTGAGTATCTAGGACATGTCCCGCCAGCTTTGGACAAGGTAGAGATCTTACCACCAGCCACCAGTCTCATGAAGGTTTCTACAACCTCCTGGGCCAGCCTCGGCGTCATCCATTGTTGTAAACTTTCGCCCAGCGGTCGCTTGGCGCCTGCCTTTACCCTTCAAATACCATTATTAAATCATCCCTGTTTTAAAATGCAGTATCGAAGAAAACGGCTTGGTTAAAGTGTAATTTATTTAAATATTTTGCCTTTGGCCATTTTTGTCTCACTCTAGAACTAACGTCGGAATTCCATTCTTCAATTGATTATTATTTCATCCATTACGTTTTTTACGAACACTTTTTATTTTTTTTCTAGGCGCATCATAGACAAGCTATGTGAGTTAATAGAGTCGCGTGGCCCAGATGTTTGGTGGACCTGTGACGTCACAGATTTGCTAACTCCTGACGTCATCAAAGATCATGGACTTGATGTGAAAAACGTTACTAAAGGAAAGGTTAGTACTATTTTGTAAAATCAATTTCTAGTAAAGTAACTTTGTTGGGTCTATATAGCAATTCATTATTTTAATTTGTGTTCGAAGGTTTTTTATTGCTCAATCTCCGTTCAAAGTATATATGAGTAACAAAATTTTAAAAATTTTGCCTCGGTTATCAAATACTTGTTTATTTTCTTATATCAAAGTTGGCAGTAAGGATTTTTATGCATATCAATCTTAAAAAACAACGTTTCCTTCTATTTACTATTTAGCATCAGGATACGACGAGAGCTAGACCACGGGTTAAAGCTTACTCTTTTCTAAAAAAACAATGTCTCTTAAACAAAACGCAACCTAACCTACAACAGAAGAAAACGAAACATGTTTTGATAGTAAATGGGTGAGCTAATGATCCTTAAATACAAAAACTTTATAAATAAATGCGGACAACATCACATACATTGCTATGAACCCAAAGTAAGTTGCTAAAGCACTTGTGTTATGGAATTCAGAAACAACGAAGGTACCACAAACACCCAGACCCGGGACAATGTAGAAAAGTGGTTTTCTACATTGACCCGTCCGGGGATCGAACCCGGGACCTCAGAGCTGGCGATACCTTGAAAACCGGTGCGTACGCCACTCGACCACGGAGGTCGTCAAATTTTTCAACTTGTCTGGACATTTAAAAAAGTATTTGTGTCTGAGTTCCATACCACAAGTGCTCTAGCTTACTTACTTTAAGTTCAGACCAATATATGACCACATTTATATATTATTTTTATTTCTAGGACATAATGGACATCTGGTTAGACTCCGGCTTATCGTGGAGCACGCTAGGCGGTCGCACTGCTCGCCTGTACTCTGAGGGTGTCGACCAGCTGACCGGCTGGTTCCAAGCCTCGTTGCTAACGTCTGTAGCTTTGACTGGTGATGCGCCTTATAAGTAAGTTGTATACCGTAAATTTTATGATATAAGCGTTACAAATTAGTTATTTGTAGTCAGCGCAATTCCTTGGCCTCGATTTAGCTATTTTAAATGCATGTCAGTGGTCGGTCAGTGTACTTGTCATTGTGCCTAATTTTCTTATAGTTTTGTGCCTAATTTTCGTCCTAATGACCAATTAATGGTCGTACCTAATGACAGTTAGCAGAATGCCAATTATCGTAAAAATTACCAAATGAATCAGGTCATTCGGTCAATTCAAGCAACTCTTAAATAGCTGAATCGAGGCCCTTATATCTCTACTAGTTGTCTTCTTAGCAATCACTTCACTCACTCATTAATTTTAGTATGTAACTATTGTTATTGTCAAACGAATACAGGGTGTTAACGAAAGGTTATATTTATACAAAAGGGGTTATTAGTTTTTCTGGTGTAGATTCAGTTAGCAAAATTTTAGTTTAAAATAAGCCAATTAACGGCCAATTTCTAAAACATAACCATGCATCGTCTTTTCGATAGAGATTGGAATTTGTCGACTAAGTAAAAATTATATCTCTAGTAGGGAAAACTATCTATGGATATTTTATCCGTTAACATGGACATTTATTTTATCGCATAAATTATGTAACAAAAAATATCTATATATCAGCCACTTTAAAGAAAAAATTATAGTTCAGTTTCCATCACATTCAAATTACTTTTAGGCCCTTTTCGGTAATATTTGTCATTCTAAAATGAACTTAAACACATGTTGTCAAAGTTGATAATTGCGTAATTAGTAATAACGTTTCATTCTCTTTCCATATTGGCTTTAGTATAGGTCTATACATTGCCTAATGTCATGTTTGTTTTAGGTCAATATTCGTCCACGGTTTTGTAGTGGATGACAAGAAGCGGAAGATGTCGAAGTCTATTGGTAACGTTATTGATCCCACCACTATTATACAAGGGGGTAAGGACAAGAACAGCCAGCCGGCGTACGGCGTTGATACTCTTAGGTAAGGTTTATTTACTCATTTATAGTATTATATAAAATTACTAGCTGTACCCGGCATGCGTTGCAATGCAATTTTTTCTACCTAGCACCTGCCTACTACATACCTACTACCACTTAGGGGTATGAAAAATAGATAGTAGCCGATTCTCAGACCTACTGAATATGCATATAAAATTTCATAAAAATCGGTCAAGCCGTTTCGGAGGAGTATGGTAACTAACATTGTGACACGAGAATTTTATATATAAGATGGTATGAAAAATATGAAAATAGGTACCAATTAAAGAAGAAAAAACTAAAGTAAATACGTATGTATGTATACTCTAAGAATAGTATTAGGCTAATTATAATTATTAATTTTTGACGGGCCTGTTGGTCTAGTGGTTAGTGACCCTGACTGCTATACCGGAGGTCGTGGGTTCGATTCCCACCCAGGACAAATGTTTGTGTGATGAGCACGATCATTTGTTCTGGTTGTCTGGGTGTAATTTATCTATAATATGTATGTATTTAGAAATATATAGGTATGTTTATCAGTTGTCTGGTTACCATAACACAAGCTCTGCTTAGCTTGGGATCAGATGACCGTGTGTGAGTTGTCAAAAAAAAAAAAAAAAAACTAATTTTATTACTAAACTTGGTTTTTAGCTCATTATTCAAAGAAAAAATATTTAAATTAATACCACAATAAAATTACTATTCTCATTTTAGGGCCTTCTATTTAAAAAACCAAAAAGAGTCAGAAATCTTTAAAAAATAAACATCCTTCGTTCTCGGGGATTGTCCTGAATGTTAAACATTGAAATAACACTTCTTTTTAGGTTTTAATCGCGGATTATTTTAGATTTTAGTTCTCGACGTTTCAACACCTTTGCTGGCCACGGTCACGGGCAGACTTTTAAACATCGGGTACGTCGAAAATAATCCGAGATAAAATACGTAAAAAGTGTTGTTATTTCAAGATCCTTAGTTCCTTAAGAGGAAAGAGGAACGGACATTTTTGTTTTTGAAGAAAGTATTGCTGTCGCTCTAATTCCCCCCGCCCTCTAATTCGTGCGATAAGGACAACTGCAGCTCAGACCGAAAAACTGACGAAAAATCGAGGTTTGGCTCTCGTCTATTTTCTCCCCCAATTCTTAACCAATTTTAAATATATTTCATATACTGCATGAGAAAAGAATAATCTGTGCCTCTATTTTTTCCTTTTTTTCGATTATTGTTGTCAAATTCGAAAAAAACGCGTCTGAAAACTGCGGTCAAAATAAGCACTTTTTAGAAGGTTCTAGTTCCTTTAAATAAAAATTATCTTAAATAAGGAAAAAAATAGGGGCATAGATCTAGTTCATATTAATATTACTGCAAAAAATCATAGCCCTAAGTTCAGAAACCAGTGAGAAAACAGACGAGAGCGTTTGTATGGAAAAATGGCCGCTCCCCTTTCCTCTTAAATGGTTCCGAAGTAACTAATATTCACTATATGTTTTTTCAGATGGTGGGTAGCCAGCCACTCTACACAGCATTCACAAATAATAATCAGCAAGAAACTCCTCGACGACTGTCAAACTGAACTAATAAGAATCAGAAACATCATGAAATTCCTACTAGGAGTAGTTGCCGACATGAAAAAGACAGATTTCAACCCAAATATTACTTTAAACTATTTTGATAACTACATGGTCAAAGAAACCGAAGATTTTGTTGAACAAATAAACGAAAGCTACAATAATTTTAAATATAATCATGTAGCTCAAAGTATTTTGTACTTTATTAGCAATAAAATATCTGGTCTGTACTGTCATTGCGTAAAAGATAGGCTATATTGCTCTAAAATAGATTCTGAACGGAGAGTTTCAGCGCAGTTAGTGGTTCATACGGTTTTAGTCTCTTTATGCAAGACTTTAGGGCCTATATTACCGCATTTGATTGAAGAAGTATGGCAATATCATCCTCTTTACGAAAAACCGTTTTATTTTACCGATAAAATACCGGTTTTACAATCAAATGACATTGACACATCAGTAATGGACGCCATATTGGAAATAAAAAAAGAAATTTGTGTTTTAGCAAAGAATGAAAATTTAAAGAAGTTTAATGCTAAAATTATATTAAATCAAGATTTGTATAATAAATTGTATAAAATTAATACTTTTGATGGAGTACATGATAGTGTTTTGTGTGAGATTTTGGAAATGTCATATGTCACTTTAGAGGTTAGGAAAGGCGGGAAAGATTTGGAGATAGAATTAGAACCGAGTGTCTATCGCCAGTGCTCAAGATGCAGAAAGTACAATGTTTTAGAAAATACTGATAAGTGTATAAGATGTGCGCAGGTGTTATATGCATACTTACAATAGTAACTAGATTTGTTGGCTTGTATATGTATATATTTTCGTATTTATTTAATTCATTGTGGACATAATAATATAATTTTGGTTAGGCTAAGGACGCATTACGGTTTTTTTCCGCAAGCGGTAAACCGTGAATCCGCAAAACCGCCCGTGACACACACAATACGGTTAAAAATCAGTTGCGGAAAAAAAACCATCAGTGCGGCCGCTTCCATTAGTTTTGTTTACTCAGAAAATCAGGCGGTTAAAATCCGCGGCGGTTTAGCCGTAATGCGGCCTTAGCCTTAGATCGAGTAAAACCACAAGGGAATTATAGGCTTCACACAAAATTTGTATATTAATAAGTTAATTGTTAAAAATAAATTATTTACCATAAGCAAGCATAACCATGTTTCATTTATAAATTTCAATTAAATCTACTCCCAATAAAGCTGTGAATATGAATAATTATATTACATATTGCTGTCCGCGAACTAACCCAAACGTTAATCTACATTTTGCATATAATATATTTTGTAACAACTCAGGAATAACAACAATATATTTATCGTAACAGAATTTACTAGAAAACAAATCATTTGACAATCAAAACAAAACCAACCATATTATTCTAAAATGGCTGACACACTGTAGTTTAGTTTAATCCGGATAAAACTAGACCGAGCCAATTATTCCCGAACTATTCGGCCGGAACGCCCGCTAATCTTATTTGCGTATGCAAACGAATTTGATGCCTGCATCGAAATGAACGGAAAAATACTGTTCTAGTTAACAAATATAATGGAACATAGACGACCAGCATCCGAAATATACAGGGTGTTACCGAAGGGGTATATCTATCCAAAAGGGGTGAAGAGTGCATCTGGTGTAGAGTCTGTTAGAAATAATTCAGCTCAATATGAGTTAATTAAATATTTGATATCCAGTTTGTTGTCATTATTATGTCATATAACAAACGTGTCACCGCACTAAACAGGTCAATATTTTAAGACACTTACTAAAGGAAGCCGGCTCCCCTTCCCGGTTCATTATTTATTAACATTACGATACAACTTATTCATAATTAAGCCCTGTCCGTCGAGGCCGTAGAGACCGTGTCCTGGTGACGCTGGAGTAGTAGCGAGCAGACTCGCGCGGCGAGCGAGGCCGGCGCGGGTCTGAGAAGTCTACCGAGTATAGACCGAATGTAGGACTGGAAATACGGAAATGCTTTAGATTAATTTATAACACATAAGAGTAAAACGGATCCACCATCCATGATATTTATAGGGGCATCTCAGGTAGGTCCTATCGACGACAAAATATTTTTAAATGTTGATCCTCAATTTCGACGGGCCTGTTGGTCTAGTGGTTAGTGACCCTGACTGCTATACCGGAGGTCGTGGGTTCGATTCCCACCCAGGACAAATGTTTGTGTGATGAGCACGATCATTTGTTCTGGTTGTCTGGGTGTAATTTATCTATAATATTTAGTTGTCTGGTTACCATAACACAAGCTCTGCTTAGCTTGGGATCAGATAACCGTGTGTGAGTTGTCCCGGAATATTATATTATAATTACCGGAGATAATGTGTGTAACAAAATATAAAAAAATATATAAGTAAGTACATAGTCGAATTGATTTTTCTTAAGATTAATGAGATTGACATAAAAAAAAAAATGTGAGCACCCTAGCGACTTATTGATCAGTCTATTTTTACGATTCGTCCTGACACTGGAAAAGTATCTATAAATATTATATACATAATTATATTTGTACTTACACATATCCCGCCATCCATTCAAAGTTATCCATCAGACTCCACGCAGTGTATCCTATGACGTGAATACCGTCATTAATAGCCAGGAGTACCTGTAAATTAGAAAAAATATAACATTATTCGTAGCTTCTTTCTTTCATTTGACAGGAATCTAAAAAAATTAATAAATACGTTCCTATAGATTGCTTATAAATATCTAAACATGGCAACGATAAACGAACTAGTGATCCAGTTTTTATTTACTTTTGATATTTTTTTACACGGAGTCTAGTGTCTAGAAAACCTATCTATCTATACTTATAATAAATCTGTAGAAAGGTCAATTCTGTACATTAAATATATTTTCAAAATAACTATCAGGGGGTGATTAGTGATCGATACTGATGCCAAAAATGCAATCAGTAAAATTTTTGTCTGGCTGTCTGTCTGTCTGTCTGTATGTTCCTTATAGAAACAAAAACTACTCGACGGATTTTAACGAAACTTGGTACAATTATTCTTCATACTCCTGGGCAGGTTATAGTATACTTTTCATCACGCTACAATCAATAGGAGCAGAGCAGTGAAGGGAAATGTTGGTAAAACGGGAGAAGTTACTTAATTTTTTAAGCTTCCGTCGCGTGTGCAGTCTTAATGGTTAAATACTCATTGATAAGCTTCGTCATCCACGCGAACGAAGTTGCAGGCACAGCTAGTCTACAATAAGGCAAATAACTTTGAATAAGTCATGTGGCTTCAAATCTGCAATCTGGTGTTTTCTTTCAACTTTCTGTTAGTTATTGCTCCTACTAATTTTTCTTAATTAAAATATGCATTCAAAAAAAACAAGGTAACCGATATAGCTCGTAAAATTAGCTCGCTGAAGTGGCAATGGGCTGGCCATGTCTGTCGAAGGACCGATAGCCATTGGAGCAGACGAGTCCTAGAATGGAGACCGCGACTCGGCAAGCGTAAGGTAGGACGCCCCCCCGCCAGGTGGACTGACGACCTGAAAAAGGTCGCTGGAGGGGACTGGATGCGGAGGGCGGAGGACCGGGTGTTGTGGCGCAAATTGGGAGAGGCCTATGTCCAGCAGTGGACTATGATTGGCTGAATGATGATGATGATGATGATGATTAAAATTATAATAACGGGGCTTTCGTACCTCAAAATGAGCAGTGGCATCCTTATATACGAATCCTTCGTCTGTCTGAATGACGCCCAAATTAATGTTTAATTTGTGAAAATCTACTCAGAAGCCAATGAAAACAATTGGTACAGGTGAATGTAATTAAAATTATGTGGCCTCGTTTTTTGGTTTTTCAAAATGTGCAAGAGTCTCATATTTTGTAATGAGTGTATGCTGCTGGCCAATCTTCATTCTGATGCCATTAATAAGTCGGAGGTATTGGAAAGGCTTGCCTTTTAATCTACATTTTTACCACCGACGCAAAAAGTGGGCTGTTGGTATATTACACATATTTGACTTGTCTGCCTCTCTGTGTATCACTGTAGCATTAAGTATAGCTAAAATTATGAAAATCTATCTAGAATTTTAAAAAAGATCAGGGATTTTCAAAATATTGTAGAGTTTTCTAATTTACTTTATAGTTATTACTAGCTGTGCCTGCAACTTCGTTCGCGTGGATGACGAAGCTTATCAATGAGTATTTAACCATTAAGGCTGCACACGCGACGGAAGCTTAAAAAATTGAGTAACTTCTCCCGTTTTCCCAACATTTCCCTTCACTGCTCTGCTCCTATTGATTGTAGCGTGATGAAAAGTATACTATAACCTGCCCAGGAGTATGAAAGATAATTGTACCAAGTTTCGTTAAAATCCGTCGAGTAGTTTTTGTTTCTATAATACAGACAGACAGACAGACAGACAGACAGACAGACAAAAATTTTACTGATTGCATTTTTGGCATCAGTATCGATCACTAATCACCCCCTGATAGTTATTTTGAAAATATATTTCATGTACAGAATTGACCTTTCTACAGATTTATTATAAGTATAGATAAATATACATACCTGTTCCAAATGATTCCTAATACACTCCAGCCTGGTAACATCATACAAGTCTCTGCTTAGTAACGGCACTCCGTTCTCTGTGATCATAATCTCAATGTCTCCGTATGTGTCGTTTATCCAGTGCAGTTGCTTACGAAGGCCTTTTGGGTTTAACTGGAAGTTTAATTGCAATTCAATTGCTTAAGAACTATGTTAGTAATTACAAAATATAATACTTGCCCTAATACAAGTATTAGTATACCAATTACTTAAAAAACTATGTTAGTAAACATAACAAAAATAAAATAATAGCTACCATAGGAAGATTCATCAAGTTGCATTTCTAACATGCATCTTGATAAATCTACCTACGGTCGGTCCGTCCAGCCTCTCAGCAAATACCTTGAGGATGCTGTTGGTGCTTCTCCTCATTCTGCATTTATGATTGAAGCTACCTTCTTACGCATTATCGCAAAGTAAGTAATCATCAGTGTGTGCATCAGCAAACATGCCTGACGCACTGCAATAAGGTGGAAGCCTCAACAACGCCCTGAAGGCATTATTGTATTGTATTCGCAGGGTGTTGTCTGTTCTTTGGGTATGGCTAGCCTAAAGACTGCTGGTGTAAAATGTTTGGCAGTAAGCCTTGAAAAGTGTAATTTTTACAGGTACTGAACAACCAGCAAATCTTCGAGCCACCATATTACCCCTCACAGCCAACGCCCTGCGCTCTCTTTCCATGTCAGAGTCATCTTTTAAATCTTCGGTGACAATGTGTCCCAGATATTTAAAGTGGGCTACTCTCTGTAAAAGTGTACCACTAAGTTGAACAGGAGGGACATGTGATGGGCTTTTATTTTTCCCTTTAAATACTAATAATTCACTTTTTTTTTCACTTATGTCACGACGGTTTTACGAACAACAAGTTTTTAAAATCTCATGCACAAATTACACCTACACTTGAAACAAGCATTTTTGGGACCCCCAAATAGTTCCATATGGGGGTCAAACCCGCAGTATGTTGCGACCTGGTACCTCCTCTCGTTCCTCTGTTCGTGAAATCTCTCCCTTCTACTTCGATCTATTCATTTCATCAATTACAAAATTAAATATTTCACTGGCCACCCAAAAAGTACCTATACAAATAAAAGATGAATATATACCGTGAACCAATCAATAAAAGTAGTAGGCTGGGATGAAACGCTCAGCATGGTGGCTCCAAGTTCCTCTGAGCCATAGAAAGGCCAGGCCCCGGCCTCTCCGGGGCCAACCTTACGGATCAGACGCGTTATGTAGTGGTTTAACGCGTAGTAGTCATAAGTCCCTGAAAATTAATAAAACGAAGTTAAAGATAAAAAAGAAAGAACATTTCTCCATTTAAACTATTTACTCAGCCTTTTTACTAGAAAGCAGAGCAACATAATTGAATTATTGCCACTTATTAATACCTCAAACGAAGAAATTATCTTTATTTTCAGTGCTAAAATATCCTGCTAATATTATAAATGTGAAAGTTTGTGAGAATGGATGTGTGGATGTTTGTTACTCTTTCACGGAAAAACTACTGAATGGATTTTATTGAAACTTTCCAATATTGTAGCTTATACATCGGAATAACACAGGCTATAATTTATAAAGATAGTGTAAGAATTGTCATTCACGCGGTTGAAACCGCGGGGCACAGCTAGTATAAATATAATATAAAAGGGATTTACTGTCTCCATCTACATATATACTTATAATAAATCTGTAGAAGTGAAAATTCTGTACATTGAAAATATCAAAAAAATAAATGGCGGGGGGTGTTACTAGACCGACACTGAACCCAAAATGTGAAAAAAAAAATTTTCTGTCTGTCTTTTTGTTCGGGTATCACGCAAAAACTACCGGTTCGATTACGATGAAACTTGGTATAATTATTCTTTATTATCCTGGGCACCACACTGGGTAGTTTTTATCCCGGAAAAGTATAAACAATAAAAAACAAACCTAATTTTGTGGTTAAAAACTCATTGATACACAGCTAGTAATAAATATAATTCCACGATTAGTACAAGTAAATAAGTAACTACGAGGATACCTCTTACAAATTCAACTTCTTCTGGTGTGAAAGGCGGTAGTCTGGGATACTTGTAGCCTTCCCTCTTGCTGTTCTCAGCCAAGAACCTCTCCAGTTCAGGAGGCCAGCCACCCAATTCTGTATAAATGGCATGAGCGTATCGACCTTCCTAATATTGAAAAAGCTTATGAAATTTTATAGAAAAATGGCTGCAAAAATATGGATAAAAACATTTTATAAGCCATTTTATCAGACAAATATGGATAGGTCCAGTTACAAAGACTTTATTTAGTAAGCACGACTTTGGCTGATGAATTTTCAAACAGGTAAAGAACTAAACAGCTTTATTAAAAAACATACAAACATCCGAATTGAGAACCTCCTCCTTTTTTTTAAAGTCGGTAAAAAATCGTTCTTCACGTTTTTTTTTGGCAGTGCTTGAGCGGTATTTTATCTTTAGTTTTTAATTGACAGATACTTACATACATTTGAAACATGAGTTCAGTTACATTAGCGTCACCAGGTGTCTCCGGTTCAAACCACAGGAAAACGTTGGCAATTGATACTTTCCCTAAAAGATTTTGACAACAATTATATTGATCTTTTACAAGAAAATACCACTTTTAATTACCTGCACATTAAGATTTCATGGAAAGATCTTTGAAACTATACTTTGTTGGCGTAAAACTGCTGTAGTTAAAACTCTTTTTTAGGGTTCCGTACCCAAAGGGTAAAACGGGACCCTATTACTAAGACTCCGCTGTCTGTCTGTCCGTCTGTCTGTCTCCAGGCTGTATCTCATAAACCGTGATAGCTAGAAAGCTGAAATTTTCACAAATGATGTATTTCCGTTTCCGGTATAACAACAAATAAAAACCACATAAAATGAATATTTAAGGGGGTTCTCATACGACGGTGGTACGGAACCCTTCGTGCGCGAGTCCGACTCGCACTTGGCCAGTTCTTTTTTAATATGCCAAACTGTTGGAACTTTTTCAAGGTGCAAAAAGGCCCGGGATAATGTTTAAGTCTTGAAAAAGTATGTCGATAGAATGAATGAAATAATAGTACGTTACTTGAATACTCACCATGATATTTCACCCTATACTCTTCATCATAAATCCTGTACGCCTTCGCATGGGCCATCAGTACGTTCTTGTTGCACAGAAACCCTCCAACCTTCAAATCGTCTATGAATGGAACAGACTGCATATTGTAACCGCTATCACAGGTTACTATGGGCTCGTTGAGAGTGATCCAGTACTTCACACGGTCAGCGTAGAGAGAGTATAGGATTCTCGCGTAGTCGGCAAACCAGTCGGATATTAGAGGATTGGCCCAGCCTCCTGTAAACATAAACATTTGTGAAGAAAACCGAAAAATATGACAGTCCAGTTCAATATTACATTGCAAGATGTAATTTTTTTTACACAACTGCCCAACTGATTACGTATGTTTTTATTTTTCGGAAAAGGTCTACCTAGGAAATACAGGGCGCAGGCTTTGACTGTTTCACCATACCGTATATTTGTATGTTTATTTATTTTGTTATGCTTATCTATTTACTTTATAATTTCTATTAGGTGCATGTTGGGATATTATGGACGGCGAAATGTTAATGGTTAAAGTAGTGATGAAATCGGAACTAAAAGCGACCTTTTTGATAGGCAATGGCATCATTTAAATAAATTCAGCACCTTCCTATTCTATTAGCACATAATAGTCATACCAAGTCATTCCCAGTAAAATGGGTTGTGGAGGTCAGATAGGCAGTCGCTCCATGTAAAATACGGTATTCAGCTGAATCCGGTAAGACTGGTAGCCGACCCCAACATAGTTGGGAAAAGGCTCGGGAGATGATGAGTCATACCAAGATCCTCCAGGTATTGTGGTAGATCATAATGGTACATGGTCACCACTGGCTGGATCCCCTTCTCCAGCAGACCGTCTATCAGGTTGTTGTAGTAGTTCTTGCCATCTTCACTGATATGGTTCGGAAAACCTGTTGGCAGCAGACGAGACCAGGATATGGAGAACCTGATAATGGACAACATACAATGCAAATATTTGGATCAGCAAGTTATTTTTATAGATTTGAATTTGAATGAATGATTTCATCTCTTCCTTGATTGTGTTTCTTTAAATTTTCCTAACCATCGGCTAGATGTAGGTACTGATGATAATGTCACTTTACTGGGCAAGTCCTCTATGCAAAAGACCCGGAACTGTGTCGTTGGGAAAAGAGGTTTATGCCCAGTAGTGGTTAGCATAAAGGCTGATGATCAACCGTCTTGGCGAAAAATATACACATGGTAAACTTCAAGAAATCTATACTTATAATAAATCTGTAGAGAGGTCAATTCTGTACATGAAATATATTTTCAAAATAACTATCAGGGGGTGATTAGTGATCGATACTGATGCCAAAAATGCAATCAGTAAAATTTTTGTCTGTCTGTCTGTCTGTCTGTCTGTATGTTCCTTATAGAAACAAAAACTACTCGACGGATTTTAACGAAGCTTGGTACAATTATTCTTCATACTCCTGGGCAGGTTATAGTATACTTTTCATCACGCTACAATCAATAGTAATAAGTTCGTCATTCATTGATAAGTTTCGTCATCCACGCGAACGAAGTCGCAGGCACAACTAGTATAAAATATATGCAGCATTTTGTAATTGACAATAGATTGATTTTCATTAATTGATGTTCTCCTCGAATTACGGTCCAATCCATACGCAAAGACACTGCAAATCTATGTATGTAACGTGTCTAAAATATATTTCTTTTAATTACCTGTACATATCCAGGCCCAGCTCCTCGCACATCTGGACGTCTCGTCTCCACAGATGGTAGGAGTCGCACGCCACGTCACCGTTAGTACCGTCTCCAACTAGCTCAGGGTGTGTGTGCAGCAGTCTGTCCCAGGTGCTTTCACCTTTGTCTGTGAAAAATGTTGCACGAAATATTTCAGCTTTTATATGGGAAAGAAATTTAGCATTTGACATTCCTTGACATTCTTGTTAGGGATTTGAGTAGGACTACATATTGATGGTATGTAAAGTTATATTTTTCATCTTCTATAATTTTTTGAGTTTGTTTTTCTTTATATTTTCGTCCTTTGTAAATGTGACGACAATGTAAATTTAGCTGAATATTCGATTTAAAGGACATCATCCATTTTGGTCCAAATTCGAAAGTGCAGGCCAACAAAAAAAAATGTGATATTCTGACAGAGCTTGTCCTCCTAAGCATTTCTTACTATGGCACTAAAGCTGTAGCACCGCTGCACGTCATTTTATCCAGGATTTAAAATTCTGAATTTTCATACATTTTTCGATCACATACCACGATATTATCGATTAAATGAATTTCTAAGAGGACAGAGCTTGACCTCCTTAGCATATCTTAATATGGGACCAAAGCTGTAGCACCGCTTCACGCGATTTTATCCAGGGTTAAAAATTCTGAATTTTCCTACAATTTTTCGATCACATGCCACGATATTATCGATAAAATGAATTACTAGGAAGACAGAGCTTGTCCTTTTAAGCATTTTTTAATATGGCACCAAAGCTGTAGCTCCACTCCATTTGAATTTATCCAGGGTTTAAAATTCAGAATTTTCATACATTTTTCGATCAAATACCATGATATTATCCATTAAATGAATTACTAAACACAAATGAAATGTTCTGTTATGGATGCTAGCTCATAGTTAATGATTGGGGGTAGTAATAAATTCAGGGATTTTTGTAGGTTTTTAATGTATTTTATCGTCGAAAAGTCTTGCGTAAAAATTATATACTCTAATCCTAAAGTTGGACCAGTTTGTAAATGGACGTCACACCATGCGCACCAAGCGCTTATACAATACGGCGTACTTTATTTTAGCCGAATTGTAATCCGACTGAGCGACAGTTCGCCCTATTATATTACGGCAAAGTTTTGCAATCTGTCGCACCATTTTGTAAATATATGCGCGTTATACAATATGGCTGCGAATCATATATGGTAGTCCAAACTTTTATCGAAAAGACTAGCTATCGCTCTCTCTTAAAGCACTTACGTGATGCGCCACAGAAAAAAAGGCTAATTGTTCGCTGTTCTCATGTAATGTGCATATTATTATGTGAGCTATGCACTACATTTACAAAATATAACCACCAGCTTTAGGATTAGAGTATAGGTACGATTTTTACGCAAGACGCTTTCGACGATAAAATAAATTGAAAACCTATAAACAAAAATCCCTGAATTTATTATTACCCCCAATCATTAACTATGAGCTAGCATCCATAACAGAACATTTCATTTGTGTTTAGTAATTCATTTAATGGATAATATCATGGTATTTGATCGAAAAATGTATGAAAATTCTGAATTTTTAACCCTGGATAAATTCAAATGGAGTGGAGCTACAGCTTTGGTGTCATATTAAAAAATGCTTAAGAGGACAAGTTCTGTCTTCCTAGTAATTCATTTTATCGATAATATCGTGGCATGTGATCGAAAAATTGTAGGAAAATTCAGAATTTTTAACCCTGGATAAAATCGCGTGAAGCGGTGCTACAGCTTTGGTCCCATATTAAGAAATGCTAAGGAGGTCAAGTTCTGTCCTCTTAGAAATTCATTTAATCGATAATATCGTGGTATGTGATCGAAAAATGTATGAAAATTCAGAGTTTTAAACCCTGGATAAAATGACGTGCAGCGGTGCTACAGCTTTGGTGCCATAGTAAGAAATGCTTAGGAGGACAAGTTCTGTCAGAATATCACATTTTTTTTTGTTGGCCGGCACTTTCGAATTTGGACCAAAAATGTATAGAGAGTGGATGATGTCCTTTTTTCTTACATTTTGGATGTCTTAGTATATAATAATCTAAACATTCTGCTGTTTACATTGTTGTCGCATATCTTAAAATCAGTGTAATCTTAACCTCGATGTTAACCTTTTTTTTAAAAGAGTAACCTATGGAGTTTCTTGCCGGCTTTTCTCCATAGGAAGGACACTTTGGAACCGAGCAACTAGAGTCAGTAGTTTTTAACGTAACGTTTCTTAAGCGCCTTTTTTTTGGTTTATTAGAAATAAAAACATTTTGATTTTGATTTTGATTTTGAGCGACCTTCGCTCAGCAGTAAACAGTATAAGTCAGTAAGACATCTACTTTTGCCACGATAACCACCACCCACGCGTGCGAAGCCTCGGCCTACAACTCGTGACTTAAGTAAAACTTTAAATTACATAAGCAATCACATGTGTAACTAAACACATAAAAAGAAATAAAACGAGTTACTTAAATCTATGGGAGAAACTGTAATAAATCTGCATTTGCTTACCACTGGCGTTCCAACCACCTTCGATTTGGTAGGCAGACGTAGCTGCACCAAACATGAACCATGATGGAAATGTCAAGTTTTGTGACTCCACCACACTTACAAACACACTGAAAAAAAAAAATACAATAAATAATAAATAATTTCAATAAACATTTATTATGTGGATATGTAAAATCTCCCAGACATTGAGCAATTTTTGGTTTTGTAAAGCAATTTTTGAGATGAATGCCTTATTAGTCAACCGCTACATTATATAATGTTGTAGACATAGCATATTACTTTTTGTTTTATATTTAATACACTCACAACACATTTGTTTCATTTAATTTCTTTGATCACCTAACCATTTTTTAGTATATGAGATAAAATTCGGCTGAAACGCTTTCACTGCTAAACTGCTAAACTTTTTATGAAATTTGAAGAAGAAGCATGACATACGCTCCACGCGAGCATCTATACAGGCAAAGCCACGGGCAAGATAACACTAGTTACTAACATACCATCACGCCTGTATCCCCGAAGGGTTAGGCAGAGGTGTACCAATGTACACCCACAGTTCGCCGGTATGTTTAGGTCCCATGTAATAGGGGGCGAGCCCATTGCCACTAACCGGGCAAAAATCCAAACTCCGACCGGCTACTGATAATTTCATAGAAAAACCCAATAACACCATGGTACGAACAAACACTATTATCTTAAGTAAATAAAAGTAATCTGAATTAATTGTTTCTTGTTCTTATTATTAAATAGCTGTTACTATAATAATGCTTACATGGTATTAGAATAAATCTTGGTAATCATGTTTAGATGCTATTGTTGGATTATCTCAAGCTATCACTTATAATCTCAATTCTGACAACCAGTCTTACTATGGGATACTGTGCTTCCTAGTAAAATGGGTAGTGGAGGTCAGATAGGCAGTCGCTCCATGTAAAATACAGTATTCAGCTGAATCCGGTAAGACTGGAAGCCGACCCCAACATAGGCCTTAGGCAGAGGTACTTATAATCTTAATAACATTTTGTACGGAGTACGGATCTTGACTATTAATACACTTTATAAGATAAATGATTAATATAGATCCATCTTATACAGTTGTGAAAGCTAAAATATGGTTGTTCCAATTAATACATTAGCATTAACCGTGTCTACGGTGACATTAAAAGCTAACCTCAACGTATTTGTGAAAAGGCTTGGCAAATTATGAGTGAATCTAAATAACTTATAAGTGAAAAAAAAAACCAACAATAAAGTTCCATCCCTCTTTTTTTACTTATATTATAAAACCTATGTAAATACCTCAGAACATGGAAATTAAACTTGTTTCTCCTAAAATTATTATTAAAATCAGCCCCTAATGTGCTATGATATACGTAAAATACCTAAACATAAAAAATGTAAAGGAAACCTACTTCTAATGAATATACTGAGAAAAGATACTACAATACTTTTTTTTTTTTCTTTCGGGGTAAACCTTCAAAAGGCTCCCGGTCTTATGGGGATTTATAAGACCGGGGAGTGTGGGATTTTTACCGCACTAAAACCACCCCGTTGCTCACCATCAGCATATGAAAAGGGGCTTCTGTTACCTCTTAAAGAACAAACCAGAAGCCCCCCTGTGCAACGCCTGTTAGAGCACATCCCTGGAAAGACTGTAAAGAGGTCTTCCCTGAACCTCGCTTATGCACAGCAGCTACTGATTTTGGTGAAATTTAAATTGATCCTATTAAATATGTACTTCGAAAGCATACCCTATTAAAAACACAGAATTCTTGAAATAGATTCAATTGTTAAAGACAGAGAACGTACTAAACATAAAAAAGTACAGAGCAATCAAGAACCTACTCCTTTTGAAGTCGGTCAAAAACACGTACAAATTACGGCCAAACAATCCTTAGCTCTTCTAAAACTAGTATTTCCTAAATATTCTCACTACAGACCATTAATAACCACTTGACGTCACATTATTGCACATTAACTAATTAAATATACTCACGCGAATACGACTGCACTAATAGAAGGCATTATAACAACTAACTTGATTCTAGATTCCTATGATGATGATTCGAGATTAAAATTATTACACCTAGTTTAGCGTTTTATAAAAAAAGCCAGACTAATTTAATAAATGCGGAAGAATGTCTGCTTGTCTGTCTGCCTGTTACGCTTTTAGGTTTATATTACTTAATCAATTTTAATAAAATTTCGGTATTGGGCAAGCTTTTCATGAAACTTAGTTTGTGGGAAGAATCTTAGGATCCTAATTTTTAGGGTTCCGTACCCAAAGGGTTAAACGGGATCCTATTACTAAGACTCCGCTGTCTGTCTGTCCGTCTGTCTGTCTCCAGGCTGTGTCTCATAAACCGTGATAGCTAGAAAGCTGAAATTTTCACAAATGATGTATTTCCGTTGCCGCTATAACAACAAATACTAAAAACCACATAAAATGAATATTTAAGGGGGGCTCTCATACGAAGGTGGTACGGAACCCTTCGTGCGCGAGTCCGACTCGCACTTGGCCAGATTTTTTACCTGATTTGCGATATCTGACAACCACGGGCTCGCGGGCTCGCGGCCGCGCAAACTTCTTACCGTGGCTCCGCTTTTTATTTATTAAATATTTATTTTATTTAGTTTTTTATTTAAAATATGTATTTTATTTTAAAAGTTTTATAGCCAAAAACATTTTTGTAGGTAATTTGTAATGCTGCATTCTTTATAGAGTGGAAAATAAATGGTTTTATTTATTTAATATTTATTTAGTACATACACGTTTTAATAGCATTATAATTTATTCATAATTAAGTCCCGTTCTTCTAGGATATATGGACCGTGTCCTGGTGACACTGGAGTAGTAGCGAGCAGACTCGCGCGGCGTGCGAGGTCGGCGTGGGTCCGAGAAGTCCACGGAGTAAAGACCGAATGTGGTACTGAAAAATAATAATAATATTTGCATTAAAACGATTTTTAAATACAGTACATTATGAAATAAAGGGAATTAATAATAGTTGAAAATAAATGTGGACAACATCACATAAACTGCCATAAACCCAAAGTAAGTAGGTAAAATACTTGAGTTAAGGAATCTGATATAGCGAAGGTTCCACAAACAACCAGATCCGAAACAATGTAATGGTTTTCTATATTGACTGGTCCGGAGATCGAACCCAAGACACCAAATAGCAACATCGTGAAAATAGGTGTCTACGCCACTCGAACACGGAGGTCGAAATACTTTTATAAAACGTACTCAATATAATATATCTATCAGTCTATATACTTACGAATATCCTGCCATCCACTCCAAGTTATCCATCAGACTCCACGCAGTGTATCCTATCACGTGAATACCGTCATTTATAGCCAGGAGTATCTAGAAGCAAATGGAAAGTTATCCATATCCGAATCTACCATGTACCTCTACCTAAATTCAATCATTTTAGCTATTCTCGGACTGTAACTCCAGCGAATATGTGACACATGCATTAAATAAAACCGACATCAAAAAGAATTTCAAGGCTCCTTCGATTTCTTTTACAAAAAATAAAAACAATTCAGTCAAGGCGTCTTCGGCGCATAATTGGGAAACGTACTCGTTGATAGAATACGATTTCGACCTTCTCTTTTTTAAAGTTGATTTAAAATACCAAGAGTAGGTATAATAATAAATATACCTACTTATAAATTAGTTTTGATTACCTGTTCCAAATGATCCCTTATACACTCCAGCCTGGTAACATCAAATAAGTCTCTGCTTAACAACGGCATTCCGTTCTCTGTGATCATGATGTCATTAACACCGTACGTGTTGTTGATCCAGTGCAGCATCTTGCGAAGGCCTTCCGGATATAACTGAAAGGGATACTAGAAATAATGTCTTGATTGACATTTCAGATAATTACATAAAGATGTGGCTTTACTAAAATTAGCCAACTAGGTTTGCGGGTTCGATCCCCACATACATCAAGCATTTATGTGATCCAATATGTAATCCTAATACAATAAGTAAGGTCTAGGTATTCTTTAATAACTTTTAAACTATCGTATCGTATTCTTTGTGTATGTGATTCAAGGCCGTGCCAACAGGGACTCCTAATACTTCTTGAAGCAATTTGACTGCTTCGAGCGGTCGAAAAAAGAACAAGCAAGCGGACGGGACGCGCACGTGATGCGCGAAAGCGGTCAACAGCTCGTGCAGTTCAAGTAATTTTATTATGGCCTTATGTGTGTAAGGCCTGTGCTATTTTGTACATACTCATGTCATACAAATAAAATGATCTATATCTTAACGTTTACGAAACCCTTCTCAAAATCATTGCCAAAATCGGGAGCCATTTATATATCAAACTAAAAGGCTCATTAAATTTCCTGATTAAACTGATTGCTAAAGAACCTTACCGGAAAATGACACAATGAATACAGTTAGTTTATGTCAGACGGGCCTGTTGGTCTAGTGGTTAGTGACCCTGACTGCTATACCGGAGGTCGTGGGTTCGATTCCCACCCAGGACAAATCTTTGTGTGATGAGCACGATCATTTGTTCTGTGTCTGGGTGTAATTTATCTATAATATTATGTATGTATTTGGAAATATATAAGTATGTTTATCAGTTGTCTGGTTACCATAACACAAGCTTTGCTTAGCTTGGGATCAGATAACAGTGTGTGAGTTGTCCCGGAATATTATTATTATTTATTAGTTACATGACCTCCAGAGTAAACGCTTTTGAGTGAAAACTTTGTCTCTGACCCAGGGCAAGAATATGGATCGTATGACGTCGAAAAAATATTATAGTGTTTATTTAAATAAAATAGTTTCTTACATATAATTGTCGCATAAGTTTGGAAGCGTGTGTATCTTCTGGCTTTTCTGGTTCAAACCACGCGTTTGCGTTGGCTATGGAGAGCTTTCCTGAAACAAGATATAAATATTTATATTATTTTGTTGAATTTCATAAAGAATTGACACTTTTTTTCTTTCTGTGGCTGCGGTTTAACAAACATGTAAATCACATATACAAAGAACATCCAGACTTGATACAAGCATTTGTTAATAACACAAATGCCTGTCCCATGCGGGGATCTGATCCGTAAAACGTCGCCACAGCAGTAATTGGCGTGGTAACCTATACACACACTGGAATCCGTGCAGTCTGTGAATATTTCGAATTGTACTAAGGCCGTTTTGTCCAGTAAAATATAGCACCGGTTCTCATAGTCTTCCAAATAAAGCTAACGACGTTGTAGGTACTACATAACAGTGAATAATGGGCAATTCTAGTTTTGACTAAAAATAATCAGTCTTCGGGTGAAGATGTCAGATTTTGTATGTTTTTGAATTATATTTAGTTTTAAAAGTTTAAAACATACCGAGACCCCTCCGTGTTTCGGAAATCACGATATAACAGTAGGTCCCGGCTGTCATACATAGATCTTTGGCAGTCGTTAAGTCAATTCTGACAACCAGTCTTACCATGAGATACTGTGTTTCCCAGTAAAATGGGTTGTGGAGGTCAGATAGGCAGTCGCTCCATGTAAAATACGGTATTCAGCTGAATCCGGTAAGACTGGTAGCTGACCTCAACATAGTTAGGAAAAAGGCTCAGGAGATGATGATTTAGTTTTAAAAGTTTCTATGAAATAGGTAACTCACCGTTATATTTTGGTCTAAATTCTTCATCATATATCCTATAAGCTTTACCATGTGCGATCAAAACGTTTTTGTTGCACAAATAGCCCCCTGTCTTCGTATCGTCCAAATAAGGAGCAAATTGTTTATCGTAACCTAAGTCACAGATCACTAAAGGCTCATTTATAGTTATCCAGAACTTCACACGGTCGGCGTAAAGAGAGTACAAGACTCTTGCGTAGTCTGCAAACCAGTCCGATATGGAAGGGTTTGCCCAGCCTCCTAGAATGATAAAGGATAATATTTAAACGAACGACAAAAAGATTTGTATTCTGATACGAAAAAGAGAAACATATGTTTTAGAGTAAAGTTATATACGATGCAACGTCCTGAAAATGGGTTAAAGCGCATTATGCACGACTGTGTTACTATAACATGCTTTTTACACAATGCACATTGGTCCTTGAAGCTGAAATGAAAAAGCATAGGCTGTGTAATCAATGGTTCTTCTACTTTGGGTCATATAGTTTTTCTCAATTTATTTTTCAGTTAAGTAATAATCCTACCAAGATCCTGCAGGTATTGTGGTAAATCCCAGTGGTACATGGTCACCACCGGTTCAATCCCCTTCTCCAGCAGACCGTCTATCAGGTTGTTGTAGTAGTTCTTGCCATCCTCACTGATGATGTTAGGAAAACCAGTCGGGAGCAGACGAGGCCAGGATATGGAGAACCTGAAAATAAATTTTGTTAAACTAATATCGCAGGGTGTATATAGGGTTTAATGGATATTTAAAGTGTCGAAAAGAAAAAGATAATCTAGGGTACCATGAGCTCATGATCATTGTGGTAGCTAAATTTGAAAAGAAACTGGCAACTGGTTGTCATTGACTGGTTGTGATGGACCACAGATATCGATGATAAAAAAATAAAAATCCACTCCAAAAATCCTCTTTTTGAAGTTGGTAAAAATACTTTATCCTGGAGACCCAAATTCAGATTATGCAGTACGTTTCAATGTCAATGGGTTAGGGTTATGATGCAGCCAAAGGAATGGGTGTCATGATGCAAGGGGGTGAGAATCATAACTAGCAGTAGACTGAGTTGAAATGCCGATCCATTTCAAATGACTATACTATGGACTCCACAAAACGTCAGAAGACCTCGTGGCCGGCCCAGAAGGAGATGGCGAGAGCTTGACTCTTTTTCCATATTATGGACAACAATAGCCCAGGACCGGGAGAACTGGAAGAAGGAAATTGAGGCCTTTGCCCTGCACCCTGCAGTGGGACAATTATGGCTAAAATAATAATAATACTATACTTTTTTCCTAGATTTATTTACACACCTGTACATATCCAGGCCCAGCTCCTCACACATCTCGATGTCTCTCTCCCACAGGTGGTAGGAGTCACACGCCACGTCGCCGTTAGTACCATCCCTTACCAGTTCTGGGTGTGTGTGAAGTAATCTGTCCCATATACTTTCACCTTTGTCTAACAAAATTAATTTATCTTTAGCTTGTGTGATCGAAAACAGTTTTATTTATACATTTAGTTGAAAACTTCAAAGTCATCAGGGAATTGGAAGTTTACGAGAAAATAGCTACTATTTTGTTTGACTATAATCAAAGAAAAAGCTATGAGATTTGCGCAAATCTTAGACATTGTAAAAAACTTAGTTCACTTCATTATTGTTAGGAACAAAAAACCGAAACAGTAGTTTTATTAAAATTTACAGTCTGATTCATTATTTACAAAACAAAAACACTTCTATGAACCTCGAAAGTTCTAAAACTTTCCCTATATTCAAATAAAAGCATTTTCATAATGTCTCACCGCTAACATTCCAGGCGCCCTCAACCTGATACGCAGCTGTGGCGGCGCCAAACATAAACCACGATGGAAACGTCAGGTTGTGAGGACTCGCCACTCCGAGGCAAACACTATGGACACCAGTATGAGAGAATAATTAAAAGTTATAAATTTAATATGAGTACTGAGCAGGTATTATAAAATTAGTAATTGCACTCTCCAGGACGTGATGGGGGCCAGCGAGCGAGACATCCAGATGGCATAATTTAGGTCAGATAGTTTAAAAGTTGGATCTTTGTCGAAAAGAAGAAGAAGAAGAATTAATATAATAATAATAATAATAATCCAGCCTATAAACGTCCCACTGCTGGGCACAGGACTCTTCCCATATAGAGAAGGCACGAGCATTGATCACCACGCTTGCTCTCTGCGGATTGTCGATTTCAGATCCCAAATTTTGGAATCCAGGTTTCCTCACGATGTTAATAATTAAGACGAAGAATTAATAAATAAAAAAAATACATTTCAATAACTTAAGAATACGTTTACATTTGGTCTTCAGGGAATATCCATATAAGTAGGAAGTATACTTGTGTTAGGTATGGATTAGCTAAATAATAATATTTGGCGCGTACATGTAGACAAAAGTATCTATGTCACAAAAAATAACTATGTCATAGAAGAATAGGCTCACCTGATTACAACCGCACCGATATAACTCATTTTTATAACTAATTTAATATACTTTGTAAGAACAAAACACTCCCAATATCACTCAAGCCTACGCACACGCAGACACATTTAGTGATCATTATAACTGTGAGACTCAGAATGTCTCGAAGTTTTAATTATCTGCTATTATAATAGTCAAGGATCCAAATAAATAAAATTAAAAAAAAATACAATGTTAGTCAAAGTCAAAGTGTTTTGCCTACCAAGTGTACCTGCATTTAGTCTTAACAATTATGTTGTAGTTATCAACCTAGTAGCCTTTTGCAAACATCGTAATATACATACACAAAGTTTAACATATTATGTAGCTAAATAATTATTCTTAATTTTAATTTATGGTTATTATAACACTTATTACTTATATATTATCCAGCCTATAAACGTCCCACTGCTGGGCACAGTCCTCTTCTCATATAGAGAAGGCACGAGCATTGATCACCACGCTTGCTCTCTGCGGATGGCGATTTCAAATCCCAATTTTGGAATCCAGGTTTCCTCACGATGTTTTCCTTCACCGTTTGTCATAAGTGTCTTAGAATAATTAAGAAAGTCCATATAACTTTGAAAAAGCCACATTGGTACCTGCCTGGGTTCGAACCTGCAACCTTGTGCATACAAATCCGTTCATTGAACCGCTAGGCCACCACGACATAACACTTATTGGTTGTTTCTAATTTAGTGTATCAGTATTTTATTTATTTTTATTTTTTTTATTTTTCTTTATTTGGAACAACTAACAGACATACAATATGTGTTATTTAGGGAGTGACATTGGTTACAGAGGTTTATATGTACATAAATTATATAAAGTGATAATAGAAATTTACAATTGTATATCCAACTGCGTTATCCACAAAATATGTTTGTTTTAATGCTTAAAACTACGTCATGCTATTTAAATACAGTCTCAAAGAAACTAAAAGAAAAAACACAAAAACAAAAAAACCTAAAAACACCCAAACTTTAGAAAAAATAAAAGTGTTTTAACATAAACGTGTTTTAACCTAAGTAACAACATAATATGTAAAACGACATTAATATGTTGTTACTTAAGTTTAAGATTAAGGGGGTAAAGTTACATTAATGACTATCAAGAGAATCTAGTGTTGCAATTACATGACTTTTAAACCTTCCGACAGAATAGGCAAACAAATCAAGATTTTCTAAGAATACATTAAAATTATTTGTGAGGCGGCGCAAAGGCGCACGCACACCTGCATTAGTTTTGCATGTTGTTACAGCAAATACTGGTCGATTTCGTACACTACGTACTAAAGTCTTTTTCGGTACTACATAAAATAATTTACTGACAATATCTAGACTATCATATGAATTGTTACATACTTTATATAAAAACATTGCTTCGAGTAATAAACGTCTGCTCTTGAGCTTTGTAACATTGTATTTTTTTAGTAAATTCTCATAAGACAAAGTCGAACGAAAACATCGATAGTGCACAGCTTTTAAATATTTACGTTGTACTCTCTCAATACTATCAGAATATTTGGCATAATGGGGATTCCACACCGTAACTGCATATTCCAATTGAGACCGAACCAGCGATTTATAAAGGTGCAAGTATGTACCTGGATTTTTAAATTCTTTCGCAGATCTCATAATAAACCCATACATGCGGTACGCATTGCCAACAATTTTATCAATGTGCGTATCAAGATGTAGTTTCTCATCAAGCAGCACGCCAAGATCCCTGATGAGTGTCACTCTGTTAAGATTTATATTATTAAGCGAGTAAGAATATTTTATTTGTTTCTTTTTCTTTGTAAAGCTGATATAACAGCATTTTAAGATGTTAAGCTGAAGTTTATTTTGTAAACAGTAATTTGAAAATCTATTAAGGTCTTCCTGAAAACGATCACTGTCATGGCTGTTCCTAATTTGTCTGTATATTTTAAGGTCATCTGCATATAGTAATATTTTAGAATTTTTGAAACATATATGGATGTCGTTAATGAATATGATAAAGAGTAAGGGTCCTAATATTGACCCTTGAGGAACGCCTGACGTTACTTTTATTGAAGCAGATTGAAACCCATTTGCTACAACCTTTTGAGTTCTATTAGATATGTATGAAGAAAACCATCTAAGTAAATTACCGCGTATACCATTATACGCTATTTTCTTTAATAACAGCATGTGATCGACCTTGTCAAATGCCTTTCGAAAATCAGTGTATACGCAGTCCACCTGGACGCGTGAGTCCATGCTATTGAATAAATAATCCACAAAAGTGACTAGGTTAGTAGTTGTTGACCTTTTTTTTACAAAACCATGTTGATACTGAGTTATATTATTATGAAGAACTGGGTATAATTTATCATGTACTAACCTCTCGAAAAGTTTCGACAAGGCCGACAAAATAGATATCGGGCGATAGTTTTCTACATCATCCCGAGGGCCGGATTTATAGACTGGAGTAATATTAGCTTGTTTCCACATTTCGGGAAATATTCCGTCTGATAGAGACTTATTCAATATGATGTGCAAGGGAACGCATAGATTAGAAGCTGTATTTTTAAGAAATACCACTGGTAGACCATCTGGTCCAGGTCCTTTGGTAGTATCTAGAGATCTGAGTGCTTTTAGGATCGTTTTTACATCGAAATGAATGTCATTTATTAGACAGCAATTGACTGCATATTCGTCCGGCAGGTCCAAGCGGCTGCCTGTTGAAGGTTCATAAACAGAGTGAAAGTAACTCGAAAATAGATTACAAATTTCGTTTTCATCACTGGTGTAGGCACTCTGGTAATGCATTGTTGAAGGGATACCGGTCCTAGATTTACGATCTGAAATGAACTGCCAAAAATATTTTATATTATTCTTAAGACTGTGCTCAACTGTGGCTATGTATGCACGATAACAACGTCTACATTCAATCTGAAAACGATGCCTGTATATCGAAAACAATTCATAGTCCGACAGATTATGATTTTTTTTCCATTTTGTCCATGTTTTAGTTTTATTTTTAAATATATGCCTAAGGGAGGGGGTAAACCAGACCGGAAAGTTTTTAGATTTAGCTGTAGTCAAAGGCACATGAGTTTTTATGATAAGAAATATGATATTATAAAATGTGCTAACTGCCTCATCGACAGACATATTATTATTATTTAAAAGCTCATACCAGTCTAATTTACCTAATTCGCTATTTATGAGGTCATAGTCAGCTTTATAGTAATTGTATTTCTTCAATGGAATACTTTTCATAATCTTACAATTAAAATTCACGGGTACCGTAATACACAAAGGAGGATGATAGTTATCTGGCTTGACTAGGATATCTGAAGACGCACATACCACCACGTTATTGTTACTAATTACTAAATCCAAAATAGAGTTATTATTGTTTTTTATAGTATTAAATTGATGAGCATTAATCAAATTCATGAAGACATTTAAATTTACACAGTTATTAGAGGTACCTTTGCATGTTTGATTTATTATCGATGGATTGTTTGGACATAACACCCACTCTATTTCAGGTAAATTGTAATCACCTATTAAATAGAAATATTCAAAACTACTATTACTAAGTATAGATTGCATCATGTTGAAAAAAGATACATATACATATTCAGAGGTGGCTGGCGGTATATATACTGCACTGATAACTTGATATTTGTTTTTACTAGAGCCTGGAACTCGTAAAAGAATATGTTCTATATTGGTATGCAGTGAAGTATCCGACGGTATCTGCACGCTGTTTATATTTCTGGAGACAGCAACAAGAACACCACCCCCATCTTTTTTCTTGGTTGCCACACGATCACGATCACACCTATGCACTATGTATCTCTGGTCAATAAATTCGTTGTTTAGTATATCTGGTGTCAACCAAGTTTCTGTAAGGATTATAACATCATAGCAATTAGATAGAATACTAACGTACAACAGGTGCAGTTTAGTGCGGAGCCCCCTACAGTTCTGATAGTATATTACTAAATTACTGTCAGCCATTTGAACTATAGACGCTATTAAATAATTTTATATTGCGATTTAGATTAATTAAATAAGCAATCTTTGAAAAGCACTCTGTAATAATGATACAAAAACGAAGCAGCCAAAAGCAGTCGCCCATTTGCGAAGGATTAATTTGTGGCATGAAGTTAGGTATTAAATTAACTTTGTTGTAGTAAAAGTTAAAATGCGTAAACACATCGTACATACTATAAATAAGCGCTAAGTAACAATACATATATCTTTGAAGAGTTAACATTTTAAGACAGAAGCAATACTTAAAAAATAAAAGTTTTGCAACACGAAAAAATAGTAAAAGAACATAAAACTTAATTCTATGACATAGTGATGGAACAATCATCAATCTAGTTAGACAGTGTAGAAGCATGTCCTGGCTTAATTTTGGCAATATCTTGCTGTGATCGAATAGGAAATGCTTTGGTGGTTTCTTTTTCTCGGACGAGAATCGTTCCATGCTTGACCCACACAAATTTGTAATTGAATTTTTTACATGCTTCTTTACACTCGCGAAATAAATGTTTATTTTTTAGGGTAAGATGTTCATGCATCATAATTTTGCTTGAAGAACCAGATATGCCTATTTGTTCAGTGTTAAGACCTTTGGCTAAACGGTATGCACTGAGCACGTTATCACGCAAAATACGTGAGGTCAGTTTCATCACGATGTTCTTGGGATATGCGTTCTCTCGATGTGCGTGTGGAACTCGATGAATAGAAATAATATCTTGTGGCCGTATGGTGCAATTTATTTTGACCCCTATCCTTTCAACCACCGACATTAAATCCTCGTTTTTTCTTTCTGGTATGTTGCATATTTCTATATTGCATTGTCTAGCACTCTGCTCCAAGTAATCTATTTTAGTAACCAGTTCTGTAATCTTATTTTGTAAATCAGAGGAGTTTTGTATATTTTTATTCATGGTTTCAATACGGCATTTCATCGCTTCATGTTGTTCATCCGTAAACTGGACAGAGTTCTGTAGTTTAACAATATCTTCCGTTAAATCATTATACTTCAATTGTAAGCCACATAACTGCTGTTTAAATTTAGTATGTTCTGACCTGATATTGTTTATTTCGGTTTTAATTTCAATGGTTGTTTGGGTGAGTTTTGACAAATCGTTTTGAATAGTTGTTACACTATCAGATATTTTCGAGATATTGTCATTCATATCTTGACGCCATTCGGTTAAAGTAGCTTTTAGCTCCGCACTGAGTATATTCATTGCCTCGGTTATTTCTGATTCTGGTTTCTTGCGTTTACGTATAGCAACATTTTGCTCGCTACTAGTCGTAGGCGCCTTGTTTAGGTTACTGTCCGATGAGCATTTATCTGTTGGTGAACGCATCATTTTTATGTCCAAGTGCTGTTAACTATTATATTTTTATTTAATAAATATATAGAAAACTCAAAAATAACTATTTACTGCGGGATTCGAACCAGTGCCTCTTTGCTCCGTGACGAGATTGTACTGCTTCGCCGCTCGACCAAGACGTCTTTAACTGTCAAAGTTAAATTTAATGATCATAAGCTTCAGAGTTGTTAAAGTTGGTCGAAGTTGGAGTGAGAAAGAGGAAACTGTACTCTTCACACACACACTATAAGGTCACAACAATGACACGGCACGCACCACGTTTTAAGTTTTTTAGAGTTTATTTACGATTTCACAGCACTAATAAGAATGTTTTTGAATATTTTTTTTTTAGCAGTTTAACTGGAAACCAGTACCGCTAAAAGTTTTTCACTGTACTTTTTACCAAACCAGGTTTTGAACACGTAACTTCAAGTATTTTCTAAGAGACACCTAGCGTAAACTGTTCACTGAGCAACGATCGCACGACGAATGTATATATATATGCTATATATCTAGCACTAAACAAAAGGTAATAATATTTCAGGTAAAAGTATTTGTTTCCAAGATGAAGACAAACGTCTATTTCACTGTAATAAACTGGATTTTACATGACCTCCTGATGAAAAAAACAAAGTTTTTCAAAAATCGTTCGTACTTTCATGATCATTATTTTTTGTTTTGGATTCCTCCCGTATCGCAGAATACCTATAAAATATGGAAAAGTCACGAATCAAATAAAAATATTATATTGACTTTCGGAAACAGGGACTACTTACGCGGGTGAAACCGCGAGACAACTAAATTTAATTTAAGTTGACTTACGCATAATTTTAATTAATAAAAATAAAAAAATAAAAATCGTTTATTTGGAACAGAAACAGATTATGTATGGTATTCACATACTATTATGTTATCTTCAATAGTTTTGTATCTATTTTCACATAGAGATAAAATCAAGGGGATGAATTTCAGGGTGTTAGTCAGACATGAAAAAAATTAATAAAAAGTTTTTTTATAGGCCTATAATGTTGACTAAAAGTTAAATGCTGACTGGTTTGATTGTGGAATAGGTTACGGGTTTGAACCTAGGAACTTTAATAATAATATATATTTTTATTAAAATTTAAAACGATTAAACGAATTTAAAATATTATAATCTTTAGTTTTTCGTAGGTACTTACAAGAATTTTGACATCAGAGCCATTTATTGTAAACGATATACGTAAGTCGATTTTTGTGTGTGTTGATCAGTTCATCATCTCCTTGCCCGGTTCCCAATTATGTGGGGTCGGCGCAATGCGTATTCAGCTTCCATTCATCTCTACAACTCGTCATCTCAGCATTCATTCCTTTCTTTCTCATATCATCTTTCACACAATCCATCCATCTCTTTTTGGTCTTTCTCTGCATGTATACCCATCCACATTACTACTCATAACTCGTCTAGTTACATGACTTTCATCCCTCCTCATAACATGTCCATACCAAGACAAACGGTGACCTCTCATCTTTTCATTCACGGTCTACTTTTAACCTTATCAGTATGTCTATTCTGTAAATAATTTCAGTATCGAGCTTCACCTGAGTGACAATAAAGCTCACTTCAAAAGTGAACCCAATTGGCCTTGATTTAGAATTCAAATTCGAGAATACGTATTTGACATCTCACCGCGGATTCCGCTGTCGAGACATGAAAATAATGTTACAGAATAGCACTACAGTTATCAACTTAAAAACCTTACAAACTTCACAAAATCACATGTCTGTTTATTTAACATCCCACAGGCATTAAAGGAGCTATCTATAGATACAGCCTCCGAGATTTACAGCCTTTTCACTAATACACTTAAGGGACTCTAAAATGTAGGGTAGAACGATGTACGGCCTAATAAAGAAACATGTAAACATTTACTGAAAATAGCCGAAACAGTGTTGCCAGGATATATACTTTAAGTTGTACGTTATTAGGTACCATTTAAATATTGTAAGTCGTAAACTGTTGTTTAAAAATGAAGAAAAAAAATTTTGTTCTATTATTTCCAATGTTTCGTTGATTACAAAAAGAAAACTAATACACTATCTTGTGAGCAGAAAAGGACTTCATACACTTATGAAGATTACTTTAAGATTTTAAATACTTTTTTCTTTTAATATTTTCATTTGTAAGAATACCACCAGAAAATATTAATAAACACTACCTTATTTAAAACAGAAAAATTAATTAAAACTCTCAATAATCCCTAAACTCCTTTTTAAGCTGCTATATAAAAGAAAAAAGTAGCTATTTAATCGAACATTACACCATCATCTAACCCTAATCTGGCAACACTACAAAGTTAACACTTGTAACGCGATCAGCGAGCGTGGAGCATAAATAACCCTTCACGGCTTATTAGATTTATTTGGGCATCGCGGCATCGGTCTAGAGGACCGCTGTGTATCTTGGTCGATGGAAATAGCTATAGTAGTATATTACTATTAGATTTTTTAGTAAATTAGTGATAAACTTTGCAATTGTATAAAATACATAATAAACTGTTAGATCTTTTATCCTAGGCCTTATGGTGAAACGATGGGAATGCTAATATTGGTCATACAGAATAGCCAAATGTTAAAGATGACGAATATAAATTAAATAATAAAAAAATATACAAACAATTGAACAGTGTACCACCTCCTTTGGGAATCCGGTTAAAAATAAAACTAAAGAGTTAGTTCGTTTAAAACTTATCCTTGAAACTACTAGTTAAAAATATAAAAGCAAAGCGAGAGAGGCAAGGATACAGCTATCTTTTATCTCTAAATGAAGAGTAGAGTGCAGTAGAGAATAGAAGTCTCAGAATTTCATAGTAGTATGTATTCACATGGGTCTGACCACAATCATTCTAAAATGTCGAAAACGGTGTCCGTACACTTTATCGTGATTGCCAAAACGTCATGCGCCAGCGTGCCCATCTTCAGAGTAACATAAACAATGATTAATAAATCTAATGTGACGTCAGAAGTTTCTTAAACGACTAGAAATACATAGGAAATAGGTAATTAACACAGTCGAGGTATAATATTACTACATTTTATTACATGTCTGGCCAAAAATAAATGTATAGTGTTTTCAGAGTTCAAAAGAGTAAGGTAAGAATTATACGATGTAAAAAATAAGGAACAGCTGGAAATATATTAAATTAATAGAATTATAATGTATTTAATTAGTATGTTAATTAATAAGATACAACCACGGCTTGTGTATATACAAATATTTTCTAGTTTCCTTTTAGTAACCGACTCCAAAGGGATTAATAAGACGGTTTTTTATACGAGATAAATCAGGCTATTGACGTTCGATTGAAAAAAAATAATATCTCAGAGGTGGTCCCAAATTACTAACAAACTGTTGTGCAGTTTGGCGATTATGTTTAAATAATATTAAGTAATATAATTATGATTCCTAGTAAATAAATAAAAAAATATATGTTTTCATTATAGTCAAATAATATTTATGTTTTGAATAACCAAGCGCTGCCGCTGGCTCGTCTTGTTGGATAATGTTAAAATTGTAACATGTTCTACTTTTTTTCTAACTGCACCAAATAAAGGTTTGATGCATAGTAAACCCGCCCGTTACTGGTAGGGACTATCTCGGTGTAATGGCGTATCGTTCATTCCACGTGACGGCGCGGGTAAAAACCTCTTGTTACTATGAATTGAGAGCAGTTAAACTTGTAGAAAACAAGGTTTATTATGGTCTTGAGTATGGATAAAAGGTAAATGTGTTCCTTATATATAAAAAAGTACCCTTAAAACGTGCCAACGATCGAAGAAAAAATAAGGGCAAAATATTAAGCGGAATATGAAATGATGAATCTAGAAATATAATTCTAGTGTTTGTACAAACATGTCTTTGCCTATATAACTTTATTTTTTCAGTAAAACCTATCCTATGACACTCAGACAGGTATAAAGCAGCTGCAGCATCTATTATATGGAACTACAGATTATAATGAAAAGATAGGCAGTTGCGCTATGTTATATTCAGCTGAACCAATAATACGGAAAGCTAGCCAGAACATAGTTTGGGATAAGACGAGGCAGAAAAAGTTGATCATTTAGAAGTTCACAAAAAATGTACCTTACTTACTCTACCGAAAACATTTAAAATTTATTATAGTTCTTTATAATACACCTACATTATTATAAAGAAAATATATGCCTCAGTTATTCCAATAGGCAAACGGTATAATATAAATACCGAGACACTGGAAAAAATGTCGCTTAGACGTTTGCTGTAGATATGAACAAGAGTTATTTCATATCCTATGAGAATATTTCTATTTGATAACATTGTTATACAGTGACTTTTGAATTGAAGTTAGAAAATCATAAAGATAAGTTTTTCTAAACATACGTAATAACAATTAATATTTCATAACTTATTAAACTAAAAGAAATGACAATTTTTTTTTTATATGTATATTGTTTCTTGATAGGAGATAGTTACCTATTTGAGGCACTAAATACTTATTTATTATGATTGAAAATAATTAGGAAGAAAATGTTAAAAGCACTATCTTTACCCGAATGCTGCGTAGCCAATAAGGAGAGTTATTTTTATTCCGGTGGCTACACTTGTCACTCTAAATTGACTGGTAGAAATTATTATTTTGTCAAAATTTTTAACATAAATATATATTTTCTAAGTTTCCGTGCCTCGGATAGCACGTTAAGCAGTAGGTCCCGACTGTCATACGTTGATCTTTGATAGTCGTTCAGTCAATTCTGACAACCAGTCTTACTATGGGATACTGTGTTTTCCAGTAAAATGGGTTGTGGAGGTCAGATGTAAAATATGGTATTCAGCTGAATGCGGTAAGACTGGTAGCCGACCCCAGCATAGTTGGGAAAAGGCTCGGGAGATGATGATGATGATATTTTTTAAGTTTATTAATTACTAGCTGTACCCGGCATGCGTTGCAATGCAATTTTTTCTACCTAGCACCTGCCTACTACCTACCTGCCTACTACATACTACCTACCTACTACCACTTAGGGGTATGAAAAATAGATAGTAGCCGATTCTCAGACCTACTGAATATGCATATAAAATTTCATAAAAATCGGTCAAGCCGTTTCGGAGGAGTATGGTAACTAACATTGTGACACGAGATTTTTATATATAAGATTTTCCTCAACTCAAAATACATAGTTCTTGCATATTGTGACTAAAGCGCACTAAAAAATCGCATCTACATACTAAAGAATCTATGGAACTCCGTCCCAATCTATCATTGCAACTAACATGGTTCCAAACGTCATAATACGTAGGAACGCAATTCTATACCTTCAAACCAACTACGAACCAGCCCTTTCAAATACGAAACCTACTATAAAATGCATCTGCACTCAATGCATCTGCACCTAATCTGTGCATCTAACGGAGCTCGGCGATTGCTTGCGTTTCGAATCAGTAATCGGTTGCAACTGTGTAGGCATGCATTGTGTGGACGTGTCCCAGTAGGCAATGCTAGGCTATAATATATTTATAGATTGAAGGCGCTTCGGGAATAATTCTGCAAAGCTATATAAAGTGTGCAAGGACATGTACAAAATTGAACTGTTTTTAACCGACTTCAAAAAAATACAGTCGACTTGGGTACCTCCTCGTACCCAAGTCGACTGTATTTTTTATCGTTGTTACCTCAGTCTGTAAACTCGGTTAATTGATTTTGATGATTCTTCTCGTGTGGTCTCATTTTAATTTGGTCTAGTTATGACAGTGGGATCCATAAAAAAACCATAATTATAATAATTATTTTGAAGTCGGTTTTTTTGTAAGAATTATTTATAGAGTTTTCAGTTAATAATTTTATGAGGATTTTTAAATAAATAGTGCTTGGATTTGTGCAACTTGTATTTCCCACAATCATATGTGGGAATACAAAAAATACAACTTGCACAGATTTGAGTCTAATAATAATAATATCCTGAAACACAAATAAAAATCTGTTGACTTTATAACATATTTTTAAAATATTATATAATCTATATTCACCATAAAAATTGTGAAGAGACTTACAAAATATTAAGCATCTTCTTCAAACCATAAACAAGCTAAAATAAAACTTAATAAAACGCTTTCTATATCTACCGCATCGCTTCCGTGTACTACACAATCCTAACCTATTTTCCATCAACCAGACAACCAGGTAACATCTACCTAGGTTGCCTAGGTTATAGGCAAGTAATCTGCGGCATGTAGCATACCTATTGTGGGCCAGGAATCGATTGCGAGGTCATCCAATTGAAATTAGTAGCTAACTGGCTGGCCTTATCCGAGTCGGTGACATGGAGGTAGGAAATTGTAGATGTGGTATTCTGAGTTGTAATATCATGTGTGTGGTTCGATGGAACATCAATTTTGTATTTTAATTATGTAACCAATGTAATACTGCTACGCTAGAGGTCTTGGGTTCGATTCCCAAGTCGACCAAGGTGTTATTGGGTTTATCTATGAAATTAGTTGCAGGTCGGAGTTTGGATTTGTGCCCGGTTAGTGGCAATAGGCTCGCCCCCTATTACATGGGACCTAAACATACCGGCGAACAGTGGGTGTACATTGGTACACCTCTGCCTAACCCTTCGGGGATACAGGCGTGATGGTTTGTTATGTTATGTAACCAATGTAACCCATGATAAAACTACCGAAGTGAGTAATGATAATTACTTAGTCGTTTTGTAAAAAAAAGCATTTGTCAAAGTAATTTGTGAGATTTCTGACGCATGTTCCTTATAATATTAAATTAAATCTAAAATAAATTTTAAACGTGAGAAAAACTTCAATAGAATTTACAATAAATTTTATGATGATACTTTTATTTATAAAATGTTGCTTTAACTACGTAATTATTAATTTAATTACACTACTTATTGCTAATTGCTTAAGCCATTTGTCAACGTTATCTTCTTATATATAAAATTCTCGTGTCACAATGTTAGTTACCATACTCCTCCGAAACGGCTTGACCGATTTTTATGAAATTTTATATGCATATTCAGTAGGTCTGAGAATCGGCTACTATCTATTTTTCATACCCCTAAGTGGTAGTAGGTAGGTAGTAGGCAGGTAGGTAGTAGGTAGTAGGTAGGTAGAAGGCAGGTGCTAGGTAGAAACAATTGCATTGCAACGCATGCCGGGTACAGCTAGTAATGTTATTAAATATTATACATATAATAATATTATGGGACAACTCACACGGTTATCTGATCCCAAGCTAAGCGGAGCTTGTCTTATGGTAACCAGGCAACTGATAAACATACTTATATATTTCTAAAAATATACATATATTAGATAAACCAAACACAGAACAAATTATCGTGCTCATCAGACAAAGATTTGTCTCGGGTGGGAATCGAACCCACGACCTCCGTTATAGCAGGGTCACTAACCACTTGACCAACAGGCCCGTCATAATATCAATAACTAGGTATTGAAGATTTTTTAATTTTATGTTATAATTTATACTTATCGATCCAGAAACCCTTTTTTACAATTTGATCAAATAAATCTTGCAGACAGAAAACAGCTGTTTTGAATTATTCATGTAATCCGAGAAATACGTTGTAATTGTCACTAATTACTCAGCCATTGTATACAAAATTATAAACAATTCACGTCCAGGAACAAAACAAACTTATTATAAAGACAAATCGTCTCAATCTAAATTTAATGGCTGAATAGAACACTTTCTTTACAATCAATTAATTTAAAACAATAAACCCAAAATATCAATTACTAGCTGACCCGTGCCCACTTCGTTGGGCATAATGTTCAAAAATATATATCTTTCATAGTTAAGGCAGCGTTCGTAAGAAACGTTTCATTCGAATGTTTTTTCGCCGATTTACTTTGCAAAACGGACTACCATGTAAAAGCCTTTTTATTTTTCGGTTTTTTATATGTATAACCTATGACACTCAGCAATAATGTGTCTTTCTATTCGTGAAAGAAGATTCCCGAGATTCCGATTAACGAATTCCATGAGGACCAAGTCGCAGGATAATTTTATAAACATAAAAGATTTTTTTTTAATGTACCGAAAAAAATTTTTATATAGCCTATGACACTCAGCGATAATGTGGCTTTCTATTAGTGAAAGAATTTTTAAAATCGGTGCAGTAGATTCCGAGATTACCCCTGACAATTTAACAAACACACAAACTTTACCTCTTTATAATATTAGTATAGATAAAACGCATAACTTGATTCGTTAAACAAGATTCCGAATTCAAAATTCGAAAGTTGTTCCAGTTCTAATTTTGAAAAAGGTTCTGTTCTATATTCAAACTGGATTTCGTTTTAATTGGCGGCGATTCATTTTGGCGGGAGAGACCGTTATTTTAAAGGAATAGAATTATTAATTCTTTTGAGGATGGGGTTTGGTAATGATAATGGTAGATTTAAGATGTTCCTCTGACGTTGACTGATAGCAACTTTGTTTTGGACGAGAATTTATGAAGTGTTTGACGGATACCGCTTACAATGATTAATTTGACGGCCTGTTGGTCTAGTGGTTAGTGACCCTGACTGCTATACCGGAGGTCGTGGGTTCGATTCCCACCCAGGACAAATGTTTGTGTGATGAGCACGATCATTTGTTCTGTGTCTGGGTGTAATTTATCTATAATATGTATGTATTTAGAAATATATAAGTATGTTTATCAGTTGTCTGGTTACCATAACACATGCTCTGCTTAGCTTGGGATCAGATAACCGTGTGTGAGTTGTCCCGAAATATTATTATTATGTATCTCTTTATTTTCACGGGATATCTTCAGAAGAAGAGACCCGGTCCTTTGAAAGGCTTATGTGGGGATACAGATCCAACACGCAGCGGCCTTGTTGAGAACTTTACTCTAATATGGGATGGGGCATCTACCAGAGGCCATTCTTCCCTGCCCTATGGGAGAACAGACATGAACGGCCCAAGGTAGCTACAGAACTATTGTGAATTGTGGTGATAAAACTAATATGGTTATGGGTGGGTGCATGTTAAGTGGATTGTATATTTAAATAAAATCGGATACTATGGCACCTGCCTTTCAATACATGTATATGCAATTAAATAGGCAGGTGGTGACTCGCCAGCTCACCAGATGGGCCCCCGAAACAGCCGCCACGATAGGCAGCGAGGGGCAACACCAGTGCGAGCGGCTAGGGGTGTCGAGCGGTGCGGCCCCGATTTCACCATCACGGGTCACAGAATATATAATATTCCGGGACAATTCACACACGGTTATCTGATCCCAAGCTAAGCAGAGCTTGTGTTATGGCAACCAGATAACTGATAAACATACTTATATATTTCTAAATACATACATATTATAGATAAATTACACCCAGACACAGAACAAATGATCGTGCTCATCACACAAAGATTTGTCCTGAGTGGGAATCGAACCCACGACCTCCGGTATAGCAGTCAGGGTCACTAACCACTAGACCAACAGGTCCGTCGAAAGAAGTGGCCCGGAGCGGGTTTCCTCGCTATTATGCCATTAGACACTTCCACCCCCGAGCATATAGCTTTAGCGGCCCCTCTCTAGCCAGCCAGTTAAGGCAAGAAAGAGCTGGGAGCCCTCCTAAGGAGTGGCCCCCTAAGGCAATCAGGTCCGTTGTGTCGCTACTCACAAACAGCTCGCCACAAGCTGCCCTGCGGATTTATTATTATTATTATTATAAGTTTCAAAGTATTGACTAACTTTAAGAAATTAAATTATTTAATTCTGTAATTAGGATATTGAAAATCGGATATTAAATTCAACTTAAGGCCTCTTTTAAGTAACTTGGGTTTTACAACTGTATACGGGAAAGTTTTATTCAATGAAAACAAGATTACATGAAGTTTTTTAGCCATATTATATCACTTCTATGCTAATGTTCCAAGGAGTCGAAAGACTTAGAAGAGGATTGATAGCAAACCTCTTTTTTTCTGTTTGACAGTAAATAAGTGTCTGATCAAAAAAGAAGTCATCCGTCATTCAACGTCACAAGATGACGTGATCAAAACGAAAAAAACTCCCCAAAAAGATACAAATGTAATAAAAAATGTTAAGCTGTTTCAAAGACAGTTTTAAAACTCTGTACCTTAGTACATAGTCCACTTCACATTGATCCGATTCAGTAAAATGGGAAAACCATCATACATGTTCACGGATTCGGAAACAGAAGAAACCTCATGCAGCTCCATCGAGAATACTAAAAATAAGAAGAAGAAGTTTTCGTAAGTATTTATTCAAAATATTATAGATTTCATTAATTTGACACACTGAGCATCCGATACCATCTACATTTGTTCCTTCTCAATAATCTACGAAAAGAGCTCTGATAAGTTGGAAATGAACCTAATTAAATAATGGCCCGTCTGTTTAAAAAAACATCGGAGGCATATTTAATAAAGATATTTTTATTACTCTTTCCTTTTACTGATCTTTACATTAGATTGCCACTTTCTAGGAATTTCATATGATTTTAAAGATTGTTTACATTCATCATGAGTTGTTGACATGCAAATGGCACGTAAACAATAATCATGTTTATAATCTTTTTTCATAAAACTTTCTTGATGTAGGTACTCTAAACAATCGTGAACTTTGTTCCCAGCATCCTCAAATACACAAACGGCAATGTAAAGAAGAAGAAATGCAAGATCCACAGCAAGTCGGAGCCGGAAGACTCTGACTACCACAGCCGCAGCCGCAGCAGCCAGCGCGTGCGGTACAAGCTGCCCGGCATCCTCAAGAACAGCACCGTCGAGAGGGAGAGGGAGTGCGAGTCAGGTTAGCAAGTTATTACTACACCACGTATTAGATCCATATAAGGTATTTTCTGTACATATATTTGAGATTGAGTCTTTCCCCTTTATGGGTCATTACCTAATTCCAAATGAAGACTGCGCGAGCCACGCTGTATCTTTACCTTCTATTCCTTTCAGCATCTGATGAGGATGAGGACAGCGAGCCCATCAAGCCGCGCTCCCGGGACAGGTACCTGGTAGGGCGCGTGCCCCGGCCCGCGGGGGCCAAGCCCGGCAGGGGCGGCGGCGTGGCCATCATCGTCAAGAAGAACGTTAGCGTGAGTGTGTCAAGTGTTGTTTTTAAAAGAATGAATGTTGCGCACCCATATTTTGTTATTATTCAAAATACGAGGAATCTGTCATATTGTTATCAAGAACAAAACATTGTCACACAGGGGAAATTTATCTGAGTTCAATCTGGTAAATAAACCACAGAAAGAAAGAAAGAAGAAAGAAAACATTTATTTGTTAGAATGTAGTGAGTAGTTACAAACAGATGTTTTATGGTTAGCAGAGAATCATACATTCTACCGAATCGGTGTACAAACATTAACTTATTATCTAGGTACTTAAAAATTATACTGCACTATACGACAATACTATATAACAATGTTCTTGTCATCAAGAAATTCCTTAGTAGAATAGTAGCATTTCTTTAAAAGAAAATCAAATAACATCCTTCTGAATGAATTTATGTTAAGATCCTTTAAATCATTTGGAAGCTTATTATAAATTCTGATAGCCATACAGAATGAATTTCTACTATATAATGTTGTGCGTTGGCTTGGTACGGATAATTTATTGGTTTTTGTTACAGTAATATTTCTAATAAAGAGGTCGGGGTTTTTGTAGACAAACATGGAAATTTCGTATATGTAGAGACAGGGCAATGGCAGGATACGGTGTTTTTTAAATAAGGGTAAGCAGCTATCTAGGTAGTCAGCACCACATATGGCACGTAGAGCCATCATTTAGTGAATTTCTAAACTTCTTTCTACTTCTGTCGATATGTCGTGGTGGCCTAGCGGTTCTATGAACGGATTTGTATGCACAAGGTTGCAGGTTTGAACCAAGGCAAGTACCAAGGTGGCTTTTTCAAAGTTATATGTACTTTCTTAATTATTCTAAGACACTTCTGACAAACGGTGAAGGAAAACATCGTGAGGAAACCTGAATGCCAAAATTTTGATCTGAAATCGCCAATCCGCACAGAGCAAGCGTGGTAATCAATGCTCGTGCCTTCCCTATATGGGAAGAGGCCTGTGCCCAGCAGTGGGACGTTTATAGGCTGGATTATTATTGTTATTATTTCTACCTGCTGCACTTCCGTACCTACAGTTATTTAATTTTGACCTACATCTAATTAATAACTGACTACATAACATAATTCTCAAACTACTAATCATGTAATACCTACTACATGTCCTGACTGCCGTCTAAAACAGTGGAACTAAAGCTAATCGTGTGTCAGGAGGTCTGAACAGACGGCTTGCCTCGGGCGAGCTGTGCTCGAGACTCCAAGATGTACCTAACTGTAAGGGCAGGTTTACAAGAGCAATCTGCAGATATTGTGTACAATTCAAATTGCTATTTGCCCTGATTCAGTTAATCACTTGTATATAATTAGAAAAGCAGACGAACATCAGAGCTTCCCTTTAGTCAGAGACGACACGCAAAAACCTGTGTATAATGGAATCAGTGCCATTGTTAAATATATTATTATCATTACTCTGGAACGAGCTGCGAATTGTTTTTTTTTTTTTTTTAGTGTACACCAGATGATTTTGAGAATTGTTATTATAATGTATTCTCGGTATCATTATTTATTGTTAACAAATTGTGACCAATAAGGGATAGGTGTGGGATAGGTCTTCTGGTTTTATTGTGATAGTGCACCTCGATTACGTAAGATTAGGGTCAGATTCAGCCGATCTAATAAAGTAACATATCCCCTTCTTGTTATATTACATCAAATTTTACGACATAGTTATACAGAAACCAACAGTATTTCAGCTGGTATAAAAGTCGCGCGTGTATAGCGACCCTTATACCATAACATCTATAGTTCGAGCGCTGAGAGCGTTAGGAAATGTTAACAGATTTCCTGCATTTCCGCTTAGATGTTCCGTTTGGTAGACAATCCTATTTGGCTTGATGTTTATTTTATGAACATATTACATTTACTTTATAATTTAGGTACAGAACACACAGATGAGTAACATACAGGATGATATAGGTATAAAGATGCACTATACCTAGTCAAAAGGTTTTGATGAAACATATTATAGCGGCCATAGCGAAAAAATACAAAGTTTTTGATTTCTGAAGCTAGGTTTTGAGTGTCCTTTAAACTTTTTTTATATTTCAAGTGATTTTACATTTTGCGCCTTGATTTTTGTGTATGTACCACATTATTCAAATACTTGTAAAACATAAGCTATAGTTACTTCAGAAATACAAAAAAAAAAACATTTTCTATTTTAAAATACACAAGTCCAAATCAAACATCTACTATTCCCTTGCAACCAAAGATTAGTTTAAAATACGATACAGGTAACACTAAACACATTTTCAAATTCACTATTATTAGAATTTACACTCATCCGTGATCTAGGAATGACCCGCGATATTGACCTCTGGGGCCCTACGTGGTGACAGGACTGACCCCTGGCAACACAATGTAGGTACCTAGTACAGTTTTATTAAAACAAATCACAATTGATTTTGAATGTTTTTCTATGTATTTGATTGGATGGAGATTTGTTCGAGGTTGCATAATATTGTTTTGTTTTGATTGATGTGTTGTGGAATTGTTTATATTTGTGGCATTTTTTTTTATTTAAAGGTAAACGGAATTTTAAATTATTTGGTTAGCTTTCCTATTAACGGTGAGCAAGTATGATGGTGACAAGGGCCTTTGTCACTACAGGCTTGAAAACTATGTATTATAATTATTTGTATTTATATAGGGGAAATATACTTTTGCCAGCTGTCTTTCTTTAAGACAAACTAAGTTAAAATATGTCACAAAAACCAAAAATTTTAATTACCCCAACAAAAATATATTTTTTATTTAAGAGAATATAAAAAAGAAACCTTGACTCGTGAAGGATTTGCACCTCCGACCTCCGAAAGTCCTACCCGCACCCAAGTAGGGAATAGAAAGCGGTGAACGGGACTAGACAACCGGCGCTCTTCGCTACTGAGCTAACGAGTCTTACGAATGGTACACGAAATAACGACATACTTTTCTAGGTCTAAAAAAATGCAAAAAGAATAAAAGGATGTTCGGGATTTGAAGTTAGGATGCTTGGATTAGAACAGCGATGTTTCGCGGTGTGCTATTTGCCTTGTGTTATGGAACGCGAAATTACGTTTCGCTAGACCGTTGCATATTATTGAAAAACTCTTAGGTTTTGTTCGGTCGGTTTGTTTTATCAAAAAAGGATAAATTTCGAATACAGAGGGGAAATATTGTTGTACCGAAGAAGTCTGTTTCATTTTAACATTTGGGTTTTGTTTTAGCGACTTATTTATAGCTTTTTTCATAATGTATTTCTACTTTTCAGAACCTCCAAGGCCAGCAGGGCTCCACAACAAGTGCTAAGCGTAGGAAGTCATCACATCGACGACTTTCTAAGAAACGATCTTATTAAGTGAGTATTATTTATGAAATTACTTTTAAATTAAATAAGCTGTGATTTAAGTAAATAAATGCTTGTGTTATTCAGTCAATGATATTATACACATGACATTATGCCACCTTCAAAGCTGTCCCTGACACAACATTTTGTCAAGTTAGAATAAAGAATAGTGCAAAAGATTTAAGCCCTAATAATATAATTTTATCTGCGTATTGACATAAATATAATTTAATTCAGTACTTACAAAAAAAACCTCCTACCATAAAAATATACAGCTCTCCCAATAAAAATATTTCCAATATAAAAGGCACTGAATACCCAATTATTTTTCCAGCGTCCAAATTCGGGGCATTACAGTAACGACGTTAACGCATGGACGGAGCCACGGGGCGGACCAATGGCAGCCGTTAACAATAATTGGTACATTCTCATAATTTTATAAAGGGTATGGATAGTTTTAATAAACTTGTCTATTGATTTCAGCAGGTGCCGTTGTTTTTGTTGTAGAATTACCCTTTTTAGTCCTTATAATTGTTTGTGCAAGCGTGTGTTAAAGGGTATTTAAAGTACCTTTTTACTTTTTTCTGCTTTTATGGCATTTTTATATCGATGATTATTAAAATTTATGGTCAGGAAGACAAACAAAACGATATCAATTCCTTGTAGCTAAGATTTAAATGGTTAAAGTAAACTCCATTTTTATTAATGTTAAAAAACAAACTGAACACATTTATTTTTTAATTTGTTTATTGAATATATGTTACAGGCAATTTAATGTACTGTACAAGTATACAGTCAAGACGACAATTTTACACATAAAATTTTAAGTCTTTTAAAATGGACTGAACACAGCTTCCCCCAACAAATAAAACCAGCGTAATGCTACATTAACATAACCATTTTCTTAGCGTATTAAGCTGCCCCATGAATATCAGACGCACAAGATATATAGCGAGCAAAGTCTTAAAAGGTACTTTATGTGCCCCCAGAGGGCGGGGTAAAACGGTTTCAACTGCAAAACTTTTACAATACCTGGATCTCGAAATAGTGTAATCGATAAATACGTCTGCACCCCCAGGGGTAAGAATATGTTCCACCTTGCACATGTTTGAGATGTCCCTTCTATTTTTACTTACACGTTCAAGAATAGAATAGTATAGAATAATTGAAAAGTTGAGACGATTGACTGCTTGCCATTCGGATAGAATTGACTGCACTTGAAGTCTTGTGAGAATATAGTGCGAGTTGCAGTACATTGCGGGGTAGTGCGGGTATGTTGTCATAAGTGATTGATCAAAAACGACGATTATGGAAACTAGATTATATATTTTACTGGCCTGTTGGTCTAGTGGTTAGTGACCCTAACTGCTATACCGGAGGTCGTGGGTTCGATTCCCGCCCAGGACAAATGTTGTGTGATAAGCATGATCATTTGTTCTGGTGTCTGGGTGTAATTTATCTATAATATGTATGTATTTAGAAATATATAAGTAAGTTTATCAGTTGTCTGGTTACCATAACACAAGCTCTGCTTAGCTTGGGATCAGATAACCGTGTGTGAGTTGTCCCAGGATATTATTATTATTATTATTTTCTTAATCGAAAAGGAGTAATGAAATGAAAAGTACTCCTTTTGAAAAAAATAAATAACGTTTTTTGTCCTTTTCTAAAGGTGTGGTAATATGACAGTACAGTCGACTGACCCATTATTATAACATAAATATATTTGTCCAATATTTTTTTAAATATTGGCACGACTTAAGCCCTGTGTGCTGTACGAATTGATGAAGTCTATTTATGTGAAAAGAAATGTAGTTAATAAATTAAGAAAATGGTGCAAGCAATCGTCGTATCACTGCCATGTACTTTTTTTATTCACCACTAGCTGTGCCTGCGACTTCGTTCGCGTGGATGACGAAACTTATCAATGAGTTTTTAACCGCAAAATTAATTTTGTTTTTTATTGTTTATACTTTTCCGGAATAAAAACTACCCAGTGTGGTGCCCAGGATAATAAAGAATAATTATACTAAGTTTCATCGTAATCGAACCGGTAGTTTTTGCGTGATACCTGAACAAACAGACAGACAGACAGACAACATTTTTTTTTTTCACACTTTTGGTTTCGGTGTCGATCTAGTAACACCGGGCCATTTGTTTTTTTTTGATATTTTCAATGTACAGAATTTTCACTTCTACAGATTTATTATAAGTATAGGTATAGATGTGTAGCAGCGAAGTTGAATACCAAAGCTTTGAAACCATTCTTGATTTTATAAAGAAAATACAAAGCAAGATATCAACAACAGTTCACATGAAGTAAAAATGAGTTCCAATATTTCCAATCTAATTCAATACCAATCGGGGGATCTCGTAAAATTGAAGATAAAAACATCAAGTTGCTCTGAATATTTGATACTGACATATAGTTGATATAGTAAGGGTTGATTGAAAGGCTCTCGTGTCATGATTGATCCCCTTCGTATATAGTATGTGTTGCCAATTGGATCCCATTTGCAGACTGATGACATTTATTTGGCCACTTGATACGACACGAAAGATGGGATATGTCTTCTTTAAGGGAATTTTAACCGACTTTAAAAAAGTTGGAGGGTCTCTATTCGACGGTAAGTTTTTTTTTACATTTTTAACAGAATTAGAAAAGAGGAGTTTTATTGGAGTTGTCGGAGTTTCTCAATATAAAGGTTTTTTTTGCATGTTTGCTATGCGATATTTCCGGCAATTAAGGAACAATTTAAAAAATAGTTTTTGACATCTATAGGGTATACCTTAAAGGTGGTCCCATATACATAAATTTCATTGAACTAGTTTATTCATTTCATTATGTGTAATCATTTTATTTTAATTTTATTTTAATTGGAAAACATACAGTATTAACAGCTAACAAAACAACAAATTAAGCTACTATTAACCAATTACATGTTTTCGCATTTAATTATCTAAAAAGAGCATGCTTGAAAGAGAAAAAAGAAAAAAATAGTGGTAAATAGATAATTAGAATTAAATTACGGTATGCAACTTAACAATATATACTACATTATTACACGGCCAGTACACACGTGGAGGAGATCGGTGGACAAGGAGCTCAGGAAGAACTCAAATGGGAAGACGCTCGAAGAATCGCGCGGGACCGGCCGGCTTGGAGAAAACTTGTTGGGGCCCTCTGCACCAGCGGGGTGCCTTAGGACCACAACAACATTACACTACAGTGTTACGTCTTGCGGTTAATCATTAATTAACATACATGAGAATACCATATTTGTTAATACATTACATAACAAAACATGCAGTATTGTAACACAGTCATGTTTAGACAACCTTTGTGCACACATTACAGCTAATGGAGATGCATGCCTCAGGCATAGTGCAACGTAATTTACGACATCAGTCCCTGCACTATACACTCGTAAAGTGCCGCTGTTGCAACTGTGGGAGCGAGACGGCGCACTACACAGTGTATAGCGGCGTCTCGCTTGCACAGCGACTACTGTTTTGTTTTAAGAGAACAGTAAGAGAGCAAGTATTTTGACTTAGCTATGTGAGGCTTTGTAAAGGATTTTGTCCTGTTACATGGATGTATGAATGTAAGGTTATTTTGTTGTTTTTCTAATTGTTTGTTGCTTAGATCATTAGCTTATGCTTTGAGGTTTTTACGTGATATCTAAGGGTCTTTCTATGAACATTTATCTTTAATTATAAAATATAGGTTATATGTTTTGAACCTCTATGTATTTAATTTATACATAGACTTTCAAGACTTGGTTGAGTTTATCCGACTTTAAAAGGAAGGAGGTTCACAATAAAACTGTTTTGTTTTTATGGGTATTTGCTATCGCATAAAAAAATACACAAAAAAATACATTTATTGTGTAATCAATAGCATTATTAGGAGTGATTGACCCAGTTCATATATTTTAGGTAGTTTCGAATTCAAGAAAAGGAACTAGGTTATTTATTTTTCATTAGTATTTCTACATGTATTCCATTATATGTCTGTTTCTATTCTCATACTTCTTTTATCTCTGCAAATATTAATGTTCTCTCGCAAGTACTTGAGAGATATTTAATATTGTGCAAGATTATTTTTCACCGTAGTGTACCATTTGATGTGTGTGTAAGAATTATAGAGCACAATTTATTTTAAGTTATGTAACACATATGTAATACATTCTTTTAGGCCAAAGTTACGTGTTAAGGCCTATAATGGACTTGTAGAGAAAAATGTTAGAATTATTATCGGAAACATAATTAATATAATAATAATAATATTCCGGGACAACTCACACACGGTTATCTGATCCCAAGCTAAGCAGAGCTTGTGTTATGGTAACCAGACAACTGATAAACATACTTATATATTTCTAAATACATACATATTTTAGATAAATTACACCCAGACAACCAGATCAAATGATCGTGCTCATCACACAAACATTTGTCCTGGGTGGGAATCGAACCCACGACCTCCGGTATAGCAGTCAGGGTCACTAACCACTAAACCAACGGGCCCGTCATCAGTCAATTGTTTCAGTCTTCATTCACAGAATACATTTTGAAACTATTAGAGATAGGATTGCCATCTAAAGTATTTCTTTCACATACTAGCAATAATAAGTTTGTTAAGTTATTATCAAGTTACGTTACGGTATAACAGACGACAATACCATCGGTACTGAATTGATATATTGAACGGAAACACTGCATTTTCTTATCCGTACTCTTTTATATAAAATGTTTCCCGAGAACACTTTCTTGGAACAAACAGATAAAACCGACTGTTAAGTGTATTGACGGACACTTAATTTTATGTGGTTTGTGACCAATGTTGGCTATGTTGTTGGAACAAACATTGGAATAGGTGAATTGAAATGTTGGCCACTGAGTAGATAATGGTAAAACTTTTAAATACTTACGTCTTTATAGATGGCAAAAATATGTTCTCAAGGCATATTTTTTATGTTTTATACTAGTTTTGGTCTGTGGCCGTTTATATATAAGTGTGACATGTTTTAAAATAACGAGCAAGTATTAGCCGTTACATTCTTAAATAATTTACAATCAAGTTAGTGATACCAATTGAAATGTTTAGGTATAAATATAATGTAATAGCTGAGCAATACTGACGTATTCTAAGTTAACATAAAAAATAACTTAATTTGAGCTGAAATTTTGTAGACTGGTTACTAGACGTACTCTTCACCCCTTTAGATATATAAGGTGCTATAAAAACATCTGCCACGGCTTTAATGGGAGGTAGTATTGTGTTTATAGATTACAATAGTAAAGATAAATTATTGATTATTTATCATATTTTTTTTCATACAAAAAAGTAACGTATAAATTTGAATTGATTTATTAGTATAAAACCATCCCGTGTCATAAGCTGTTGCCGCTCCGCACCGAATTCAAACATTTCGCAAAACACCGCCGCGCCGCCGCGCCGCCGCTTTTCATACACTGTTGCCATTCCTATCAAAGGATGCCGCCGCCGCCGTTCGTCGCACGCGCCAACCGACAGCCGCCGCGCCGCCGCGCCGGTCGCCAGTCGCCCCCGCGAACCGACCGCCGCCGGTCGCCAGTCGCCCCCTGCCCGCGCGTTCGGAAGTTAGTTTTAGCGGTTAGCGACAGCGAAGATGCCTCCCAGACGACAGTATTCCAATCAAGAATATCTTGAAATGGTATTGTGCTACCGCGAGTGTAACTCGGTGTAACACGGCCGTTGACCCGCCTCCGGTTGACGCTGGCAGGCCTTCAGACTCGGCCGAACTCGAAGAGGAAGTGCTTCAGTGTCATCCTCTTGCGAGCACCAGGGATGTTGCTCGAGTCTACGACGTGAGCGACAACTACGTGTGGCGACTTTTAAATCGTGAAGGGCTCCATCCTTACCACTTTACAAGTGCCGTGGCCTCCTCGCTCGCCGGATTTAACCCCTCTAGACTTTTTTTTGTGGGGTCGTGTGAAAGACCTTGGTGTGGTGAAAGAAGTGTGGTAGAACCAAAAAGGCGCATCAAACGCGCATTTAGGCAAGTGAAAAGTGATACGGACACATTAAATAAAGTGAAGAGACATGTATGCAAGCGTGCCTTCATCTGTGTGCATATGCAGTGTAGATAAGTAGGTAGGTACTAGGTAGGAAGTGAGTAAATAACTGTAAATACGGTGCAATCGTTGTAAATAAAATTATAAACTTTTAAACACGCCAAGTTACTGTAATTTATCGTTATTCGATATTAATCTAAGTACCTACTGTTTGGTTTCTTAGATTTACGCGAATGTTAGACATTGAAATAAAACTACTTTTTTACGGACTTTTAATAAAACCGCGACAACATCCGTAAAAAGTAGTTTTATTTCAATAACTACTGTTTATAAATAATAAGAAAAAAAAATGCGATTCTTACACTAACTTGACAGTCACACAAGTTTATCATCTTATTTACCTACGTCAGTTTTTTTTGAAGAATGCTGTAGCTGGTAAGTAGTTGCACTTTTAAAACACTTGTATCATGTATGCCTGCGTATTATTGCGTACCTAGTAGATTATGTAGTGACGAACTAGTCAGCTGATTACAGTTTTCATTCACAGAAAAGATGGAAAGAGATAGCAGTTGTTTTCATTGACGAAGCGTCACATTGCGCGTAATTTGTGAACCACGTTACGCAGAATAGAGTCAATGTTAATTTAACTATTTTATTTTCTTAAATTTAATTAACTGTTCCGGAGTACGAAAGTTCTTCACTATTGTAATCTATAAACACAATACTACCTCCCATTAAAGCCGTGGCAGATATTTTTATAGCACCTTATATAGATATACCCTTTTGGTAACACCTTGTACACGTGAAGTAAACATGCATTGGCTCAAACATTGTTACCAACATCGTAAGACTGTAATAAAGGTTGGATCACATAGAAACAAGTTTTAGTCATGAATTGGCGATAAAAGGCGAACCGATAAACCTAGGACTTAATGGTAATGTCTTAAGCCTCCTTACTGAAGATCTTTCTTACGTTTTTAATGAGACAAGTGTTTTTTTCTCTCTATTCATTTTTGTAGATCGATATCGAAATGTATGAATATTGTAAACATACTTAACTGTTTTGACATAACATAAGATCAAGAAAAACAATGTTATTTTTGTAGAACTTCTAATATTAAAAGTAACCTATCCGCTACATTTTCGTCCTCGTGAATTTTATAAAATATATCTAAGACTAAGATAAAAAAGGTTTTTTTAAAAACATCGATCCAAAGTATGGATTATGCGTTTTTAACATTTAATTAATATCCGTTGAGTTCGTTTTGCGTGAAGATAAACAAATTCAAGAATCAAAACTTCATGTATTTCTATATGTTAACTTGAAGATTATGACCATAATAAGTATAAGCTTAGTTAAGCTTTTATTCTAAGTAATAATACCTTTGCAAAATAAGATTTATAATTTCAGCTGGTTTTAAACCAGAAATAGTGTTTGTTTATCTAGCCAGTAAACCACTATAATAATAATTATGTTGATAATTGTGTAACCCGACACAGTAACCTAGTTGGTTAACATAACTGGGTGGTTAAAATAACTGCTGGTTAAAATAATTGGTTGGTTAAATACGTAAACATGTGTGTTGTGCTTTCATTTGCAATTTGAGAGCTTGAAACATGAAATAATTATGTTCTGAGGTTAACGCAAATGTTTAAATACTGGAATTAAACTATTTTTAATTCGTGTGAATTGCATGAAAAGGTTGGGAACGTAAAATCTATACTATACAGAGTGTTTCCGAAAGGGTATATCAAGGGGTGAAGAGAACTCCTAGAATAGATTAAGTTAAAAAAAAAACAGTTCAAAATGTATTAGTTAAAAAATTGATACCCAATTTTTAGCTGCAATTTATTTGACAGCAAAAATCATAACCAAACCACTGAAGCCATGTATCGTTAACATTTAGCAAGTGACGTAAAAATATATTGACCTTTGCAGTGAGGTGACACGTTTATTATGATTTTTACACGACTGCCCAAAAAGGAGTGTTATGTTTTCAGGGTTCATATATGTATGTATGTATGTTTGTGAGTTTCTTTATTCCACCATAACTTCTAAAAGACTTGACCGATTTCAATGTTTGTGGTATCATTAGAAGCTTTGAGTTATCCCGAGTGACATAGGCTATGTGGACATTAAAAAATGGTCAAGTGTGAGTCGAAATCGCCTGCAAAGGGTTCCGAACGATATTTTTTTTTTGTGTTGTGTCATGTTTTTTGTTGTTCACTAAAAGGTATTAAATAAAAAAAATATAATTAAAAAAAATAAAAAACACGCCTGCCATGTCAAAAAAATTAAAAACAAGTCAAATATTTGGAGTCGGGGTCGGTTACTTGGAAAAATTCATTACAGGTCCCCCGACTGCAAATATTTGACTTGTTTTTAATTTTTTTTGACATGGCAGGCGTGTTTTTTAATTTTTTTATGGTGTCAAATATTTGATACGAAAAAATTTATACCATAAATTAAATTTACTCATTTAGAGCTGAAATTTTGTAAACTGACTCTATACCAGATGTACTCTTCACCCATTTTGGATAGATATACCCTTTCGGTAACACCCTGCAAACTATAATATTGTATAGCGTATGTTTATATAATGTCACGTCATAAGGATTACAATAAGTCACTTTTCTTGTAGAAATAATAATAATAATATCCTGGGACAACTCACACACGGTTATCTGATCCCAAGCTAAGCAGAGCTTGTGTTATGGTAACCAGACAACTGATAAACATACTTATATATTTCTAAATACATACATTTTATAGATAAATTATACCCAGACACCAGAACAAATTAATGATCATGCTCATCACACAACATTTGTCCTGGGCGGAAATCGAACCCACGACCTCCGGTATAGCAGTCAGGGTCACTAAACACTAGACCAACAGGCCCGTCAAAATAAGAAGCGAGCCTATTGCCCGGTTAGTGGCAATAGGCTCGCTCCCCTATTACATGGGACCTAAACATACCGGCGAACTGTGGGTGTACAGTGGTACACCTCTGCCTAACCCTTTGGGGATACAGGTGTGACGGTATGTTTATGTTTAATAAGAAAAAAAATCGATTTCAGCTAGTTACTAATTATTTTATTTAATAAAAAATTAAGCCTTAATCTTACTAAACTCTTTTCTTCAACCTGCAGTATTAACAGTACAAGCCTATCCCGCGGGAAATTATAGCGCAATGATATATAACAAAGGAGGCGAAGGCTGTAAACGAAGGCTTTATGATCCTATCCAATTTTTAGGCTGTTGTGCTTTGAAACAGTTTTTGCTTGTTAGTCTAGTTTTTGGGAACGTATGGAAATTGAATTTGCTTGTGTATCTAGGAAACACTGGCTGTTTTTGTTTGAAATGAAGTTCGAAAATGTAATTTAAATGGAAAATTTTGAGAATATGATGACTTTATTGATGTTTTTAAAACACTACACATTAACAGTGGCGACAATCTGCTTACAATGATCAAATAGCATTGACCATAGTCAAATCTTTATCTGAAATAAGTTAGTTAATTAAAATTAAAAATGCATTATCAGTATTTGTTATCATACTTGTTTACCAAGTTTTATATACAAACATACATGCATACATACTTAAACACATTAAGGTTACATCATTTACAACTCAAATTCTCATAACCCTTAAAATAACAGTATCCTTAATTTTAACTCTTATCCTAACCAAGTAATAAAGACAAAAGTAAATAAATCATACACTTACTCATCTCATCCCATTAAAATCTTTTACGCTACGCCGTAGACCTACGACGTAGCAGTCTACTACGCCGTAGCCGTAAATGTCATAGCTAAGTTTGTCGTTAAGTTTACGACTGACTACTTTATGTGTGTCTCACAATGTGTTTATATGACGTACTATTATACCTTATTGTAACCTTTTGGGTTAGCAGAGGTGTACTGAAAACCTGAAAATATTGTTTGGGATAATACTTAGATTTAAGTTCATGATAAGTGACATTTTCGTGTTGTTGTGTAACTTGAATTCATTAGTTAATTCCACTCTAAACATTTCAATTGCTATAATAGTGACCAGTTAAAATCATGATTAAGCACAGATTGTATTCGAATTGACTACTAAAAAGTACATAATAATATTTTTATATAAGAAAAATAAAAAAATAGTAAGTTTTACATAAGTATGACTATGAAACTCTAGCGGTATACAATAAAAAAAATATTTATTCTATTCTATAAAAAATACATCTCATAAATATACAACATTTATGTTCATTGATTTTGAACCTGCTCTCCTTTCTACCAAACCCATTCACTCAACCACTATACTACGCTTCTATCAGCTAAAATAAAAACCATGTCTTGTCATATTGATGTCCTTATTGAATATTTTATTGCCGGCGCCATTTTGTGACGTCACGTGACGTCATCACGGCGTATGAGTGACGTTTTGATAAATTACTTGAAGCTCGGAGCCATTTCGGGTTTCGGGATATTGTGAATTATGGGATAGCTTTCAGTGTATTGTTGGCTTTAATAGCAGATTGATATGAAGTTTCATCAATATATCAACAATGATTTTAACTTTGTTCGCAAGGATTGAAAAAATAAGTAAGCAATTAGAAATGTATTTAGTGCTTCGAGTTAGAGCAACGTAGAGAGTCATGAAAGGACCGAGATATTTTTCTTAAATTGTATTTTCCAGACAGTAGAAGGACTTAAGTCCAAGGCATATCCATCATCATCATCATCCCCAGCCATTGTCCTCCCACTGCTGGGTATAGACCTCTCCTTTCTCGTGCCATGTTCTACGGTCCTGTGCCAGCCCCATCCAGACTCGACCCGAGACTTTTACTATGTCGTCGACCCAAATAAAAATATTATTTGAGATGTTACCCGCACAAACAATATCACCTCTTTTCCGCCGCTGTAAAAGCGAGCATAATTGCAATTGTATTTTTTATACAAGGAAGAAACTAGCGTTGATTACCATGGACTGTATTGGCAATCAGTTATTACTTGTCATCATATATGTATAATCGTTACCCACTTCTATAATCGTTACTCTCTATCTATAAACGATGATTTTATGACTTCTAAACTCTAAAACTCACTAAAATCAATGTAATCTTAACATCGATGTTAAACTTTTTTTTTAAAGAGTAACCTATGGAGTTTCTTGCCGGCTCTTCTCTATAGGAATGACACTTTGGAACCGAGCAACTAGAGTCACTACATTTTAACGTAACGTTTCTTAAGCGCCTTTTTTTTGCTTTATAAGAAATAAAAATATTTTGATTTTGACTCATAGATGAAAAAGCCAAAGAGGAACAGTAATATTTCTGAAAGATGTCTTCTTTCCTATTTTCACCTTACTAAAACATATTGTGTATATGAATATGTAAATAACTACGTATATTGCACCAGGGATAAATGTATGCTTTTAACATGTTTATTCAGTCATGCACAGCTGAGCTCTCTCGTCTATTTTATATGCAACAATGTAAACAGCTCATGTTACCTGCGCTGTAGAGGAAATCATAGTGGTTCGTAATCATTTTGGGATGTAAATAAGATACTCTAGAGTTCAACAATAAATTTTAAAGCAAGTTTATGAACTGTTTTTAAAGGTGGTCATATTTTTTTTATTTATGAGTTTTTTCCTTGTATCTACGACTCCAATATATCTTTGAAACAGCGTTCTATACAGCTGTTCTGTACAGTTGGCTGTTACCCAAGAGATATAATATGTATCCAAAAACTAAGTTAACTAATTTTGAGCTGAAATTTTTAAACAGGAGTTGTATATCTTGAGTTGTTTTCACTTCTTCTGGATTGATATACCCTTTACGTTACACCCTGTATAAAGGCTTGGCAGAGAGAGAGAGAGAGAGAAAACGAAGTAAGACAACCTAACTAAAATATCTTGGAATAGGATTACCCCTTGGTACATAATTATAATATAAAAATATGCTACTGAGGGCCTACTCCGAAGTGGTAAAAACCGAAGTTTCGCCCGATGAAATGTCGTTTCCTACTCCGAACACATTATTTTTCGTTCCGTCGGTTTCGGTCCGACTGAACTTATATTTTGACGTTTGTTGTATCGTAAACCCTACTCCGAAACACAAAATCCGACCGAAAATTCGATTTTGACAAGAGTTGCATCGTGAAATTTATGTCAAAATTTACGACACCAAAATAGCTACTTATTGAGTATCGTAAATATTAAATTTGACGAATTGTTACCATTATCTTGAGTTTTAAACCTATTTTACAATAGTTTACTGCCTATTTATCGACTTGACGCTATTTCATTACTCTCCTTTGAGTGTTAGTTAGATTTCATATCCTTTATAATAAACGGAAACTACAAGCGCTATATAAGATTCATTATTTCACATGACTGAATCATGGAGTACAGTAGACTTCTCATTAGTAATGAATACACCCGGATTACTCAGATATTCCATTTATTAGGTACATAATTTTCCTTAAAATAATTCTAATAATATAAATATCTTGTAGACGCATAGGAGCCAAACCAGAGAGCCGTTCTGCTCGTTGTCGTTCGCGGCTTCAAGTGTGGACGTAAAAGAGTCGCCAATGATCACTGTCCTCGAACATAGCTTTCCGCCTTAGTTTTTTTTCAAAAAGCGTACAATAGGGAAGCACAGTGGAGAACGAGCCGAACACACGGCGCCTGCTCTTTCGAGTTTCGTTAGTAAGTCCACACTACACGAATTCGTGCGCGGCTTGTGCTCTGCTCATCCTCGGCTTGTAAGCTTATACGCACCTTTAAAATTTTATTTACAGTCTACAAACTTCCAAAACATAGACATGAGAGAACGATAAACCCAAGGGGCAGTTAAATAATATTAACAACGTATATTTAGTAAATATTTATTTCAAATAGAATAAAACAAAACTCAACAAAACATGAACACGACCATTAACGACATACAATTATAAACAATAAAAACTTATATAATAGGAAGACGATGAAACTTTATCATTGCGCTGTGTGCGTATTTAATGGCTAAGCAGTGGAGTCTCATCTATAAACGAATACTTTAATTTTGCAGTTGTGGCTAGACTTGATACTTCTGGGTAAGAACGCACATCGTGTTCCTTAGTAAAAAGGCGTAAAATCCATCTGTAGGTGGAAACATGCTCGGAGCACTTAAAAATCTCAACAATCTGAACTGCAGCAGCACGTGACTGCATATTTGGTATAATTAACTTGTTTTTTGTTGTTATTTTATCACTTGAACTTTTTACACTTTAGTCGGAAAAGACTACGACGCATGACGCTTGGATTTAGTTTAGTTTATGTATTATTTTTATGTATTTTGCAGTACTAATAAACTCAATTATAGATTGTTAATTTACTTGTCATCCATTTGTCATCCTTTGACTTATTCAATTTGGTTTTTCTTCGATTGTCAAAAAGAGATTTTGACAATCGAAGAAAGGAGTCTGAATATCAGTTTTGAATTTATTGTTGTTATTTTAAGAAATATTACAATATTCGTAAGTATAAATATTAAATTAAAAGCAAAGTTATCTCTTCTTGTTATAAAGATTTTTTTTAGTCCGTAATTCACTAGTCAAAGTGGATCAAAATTATTACTAATTACCATAAAATAAATAATGTATCGATAAAACGTTCAACTCTAGCACTACATTTCATTCGATCCGACCATATTCCGAACATTGGCTATGGCACGGGACGAACTTTATGAATCCGAACAATTTTCAGAGTAGGACACTGTTGCGTATTTCGGTCGTGATTTCGACAGTCGGAACTTTCGCTTTCGTAATTTCAGAGTAGACCCCCAGAAGAGATTCTTAGTTTCAGTAATAATAATAATAATAAATGCGGACAACATCACATACATTGCTCTGAACCCAAAGTAAGTTGCTAAAGCACTTGTGTTATGGAATTCAGAAACAACGAAGGTACCACAAACACCCAGACCCGGGACAATGTAGAAAAGTGGTTTTCTACATTGACCTGTCCGGGGATCGAACCCTGGACCTCAGAGCTGGCGACACCTTGAAAACCGGTGCGTACGCCACTCGACCACGGAGGTCGTCAAAAGTCAAGTTTCAGTGCATTGAACAAGCTGACGTTACTTTACCTTTTACCCCTTTCTATTAACTTTAAAACCATGTTTCCACTTTAATCTTTGACTTTATAATGCAAGGCCTTCCAAGTGATCTAACTTAACTGTGCCTTTGTTTTAACTTAGTAGTTAAGTGAAGCTAAGTAAGATTAAAATGTAAAGACATTGTAATGTTAAAGTTGTGAACAATCGCTTCGTGATTCGTTTACTTAATTAGTTTATTTCAAGAATTTATAGCTTAATGCTTTTGTAGTACGGTAGGCTCAGTGGTTAATTACTGGTGCGCATAACCAGTAGTCGTGAGTTGGAGTTTTTCTGAATGTTCTTATTTTTCGATTCTACTACAAATTTTGTCCATAACTGTATAGTAGTAGGTAGGTAGTAGGTAGGTAGTAGGTAGGTAGTAGGTAGGTAGTAGGTAGGTAGTAGGTAGGTAGTAGGTAGGTAGTAGGTAGGTAGTAGGTAGGTAGTAGGTAGGTAGTAGGTAGGTAGTAGGTAGGTAGTAGGTAGGTAGTAGGTAGGTAGTAGGTAGGTAGTAGGTAGGTAGTAGGTAGGTAGTAGGTAGGTAGTAGGTAGGTAGTAGGTAGGTAGTAGGTAGGTAGTAGGTAGGTAGTAGGTAGGTAGTAGGTAGGTAGTAGGTAGGTAGTAGGTAGGTAGTAGGTAGGTAGTAGGTAGGTAGTAGGTAGGTAGTAGGTAGGTAGTAGGTAGGTAGTAGGTAGGTAGTAGGTAGGTAGTAGGTAGGTAGTAGGTAGGTAGTAGGTAGGTAGTAGGTAGGTAGTAGGTAGGTAGTAGGTAGGTAGTAGGTAGGTAGTAGGTAGGTAGTAGGTAGGTAGTAGGTAGGTAGTAGGTAGGTAGTAGGTAGGTAGTAGGTAGGTAGTAGGTAGGTAGTAGGTAGGTAGTAGGTAGGTAGTAGGTAGGTAGTAGGTAGGTAGTAGGTAGGTAGTAGGTAGGTAGTAGGTAGAAAAAATTGCATTGCAACGCATGCCGGGTACAGCTAGTAAGTAAATAAAAATAATAGAACAAAATGTATCAACTATGTTTCATATAGATGTTTAATAGGTACATTTGTTTTTAAGCTACTATCATGACTGGGAAGTACCATGTAGCGCTAGTTTTCAACCATTGAAATCACATTTGACGACCTCCGTGGTCGAGTGGCGTACGCACCGGTTTCAGGTGTCGCTAGCTCTGAGGTCCCGGGTTCGATCCCCGGACGGGTTAATGTAGAAACCAACTTTTCTACATTGCCTCGGGTCTGGGTGTATGTGGTACCTTAGTTGTTTCTGAATTCCATAACACAAATGCTTTAGCTACTTATAACTCTAAAATCTGCAGGTTACATCAAATTATGGCGAGTATCCTTCAGTACATTTAAATTACCATGCAGATTTTACGAAAATATAATGTTAAAGTAAACTACATAATAATATTTATAACAAGGATTTTGAATAGCAATAATTTAATGTGCATCAGTAATTACATACATATTTCAGGAGAACATACGGATAATATTTCCATATTAAGATATTTATAGCTTACTTTTTTGTGTGCCCAAAATGTTTAAATAAAAAATTTACATTATCATCATCATCTGCCTAAGCTTTTCCCAACTATGTTTGGGTCGGCTTCCAAACATTTAGATAAAATTTCCAAATTTAAATATGTGTTTACTACTATTTTGTGTGTCCGAAAATGATAAAATAGAATAAATAGATACATATAGTTGTCACTAGAATCCTTCCACCCACGCATAGGATAGGACACGAGGCTTCGAAGGTAAATTGAAAAAGTTTCATCTTCTGAAGAGGGCAGAGGCTATACTGGCTCTGGTAATATTTGCCAGGGTTAAATAAAGTCTGGCTCTATTGTAGATATTTATTGCAATTTTATAGATCTGTCTGTTTAGTTAGTTTTATCCAATTGGTAATGGTGGTCTTACGGTTTTGAAAATCTATTTTGTTATTCGTGTGTCACACCTTTTAAGAGCTAACAAATAAATGGTTTTTATAATAAGTTTATAAAAACATACTGACTTACCAATTATTTATAAGTTAAAAAAATAATAGAAGAAAATGTATCAACTATGTTTCATATAGATGTTTACTAGGTACATTATTTTGATTTTTTAGCTACTATCATGACTGGGTAGTACCTTGTAGCGCTAGTTTTCAACCATTGAAAACACATAGGTACACAAAAAGCACGGAGACTTAGAACAAATCTATCTTTCCTTAGGAACCATAATCATTTCATCTCATGTTTTCAGCTAATCAATATGGAAACCACATTATAACAACTTTCAATTTATATCAGATGCGAGGTATTTGTTAATACTGTGACCATCAACTAAGCAGTCAACGGACTTTTGGAGACAGAAAACTAGTAAGACACATTTGAAACTTTTGGACACAAAAAGTTTTGCAAATTATTTTTGGAATTGAAATCGGTATTGTATATTCACTTACTACCCGTGTGTCAAGTATAGTTTACGTTCGTTAGTATGGTACCTACCTTTAAATTAAGCATTTAATTTTATATGATTTTTATTTCTGTCATAATGTCAAATTATTCATAGAACTCAGTAACTTAGAAGGTTAGGATATCCCTATACTCAAAAAACAGCTGAAAAACCCAAAACATATGTAACCTACACATTCATATTTCCACAGAATATAGTTAGGGGAAGTTTTATTTTCTGCCAATAACCCCCAAGGGTGGAGCAAGTTATATTAGTTTTTGAGTTAAGTGCGCAAGATTTACAAGGTAGAGGGGTCTTGTAAAATCAAAAATATTTCCCGAAGGCGGTCCCGATGTAATTATGGTAATTTTGGACTTTTTGTTCCTTATTTATCGGGATTTTCTCGCTTTGGGGATTAAAAGGTTGGTGTAAGGTTAGGTATTTTAGGGTTGTAACTCAATGATGGTGCTTTTGTTTGTTTTAGTTTGGCTAGTGTATTGGAGGTATAGTGGCTAAATGTAAGCCGTACGGTTTGACTGATAATACAGGTTGAGCCGCGCTCGCCGCGGTTGGTCCGTGGATGGGTGACCATTTTCTAAACATACCGACACCCCTCCGTGCCTCGGATAGCACGTTAAGCCGTAGGTCCCGACTGTCATACGTTGATAATTGGCAGTCGTTAAGTCAATTCTGACGACCAGTCTTACTATGGGATAGGTACTGTGTTTCCCAGTAAAAATGGGTTGTGGAGGTCAGATAGGCAGTCGCTCCATGAAAAATATGGTATTCAGCTGAATCCGGTAAGACTGGTAGCCGACCCCAACATAGTTGGGAAAAGGCTCGGGAGATGAGTTTGGCTAGTGTATGAGGATTTGAAGATTATGTTTGAGGTTAGATGTTCCTTTACGTTGCATTTACTTAATTTATACAATTTTGTAGAGGGACTCTTGACAAAATTATAATACTAGGGCTGGTACCTTTTAGTTAACGAATAATGTAATCCTATTGCACAACAGGAACGAATCAGTTGTTAATATAATAATATGGTGTTTCATAAAATTTAAAATATTTTCAGCTATTTAAAAAAAAACTAATTATAATCAATGTGTCCATTATAATAAACTTTAAGGATACAGGATACTACATGAGAAATTTAAAGGTCTAATTTACAATCCAAAGTACTGGCCCAAAATATTGAAACAAACTAACAGTACCTATAGTACATACAGCTTTAGGTCACCACTCTAACTGTCAAATCTGGGATATGTACCGTCAAAGCCTGACCTGTTGCCTTGTCGCTCCAAGGACCAGTCCTTTTGACACATTCGTGTGTCAAACGCACAGGACTGACGTAGAAATGTGCAGGGGAAATACGAAATGTGCTCTAGTAATTTGACAACGTGAAAGGTTTGTAGCTTTTATGTTTATAACCTTTTACGTGAAAACTATTAAACCGATTTTTTTGAGTTCCGTGTTAGTTTAATGTGTTGAGGGCTGGTTATTTTAAGGCCAGATAATTTTAATCTATACTTATAATAAATCTGTAGAAGTGAAAATTCTGTACATTGAAAATATCAAAAAAATTAATGGCGGGTGGTGTTACGAGACCGACACCGAACCAAAAAGTGTGAAAAAAAAATTTTTTTTTCTGTCTGTCTGTCTGTTTGTTCAGGTATCACGCAAAAACTACCGGTTCGATTACGATGAAACTTGGTATAATATTATTCTTTATTATCCTGGGCATCACACTGGGTAGTTTTTATCTTGGAAAAGTATAAACAATAAAAAACAAACTTAATTTTGCGGTTAAAAACTCATTGATAAGTTTAGTGTCATGATTTTTAAATATATTTCTATAATTTTAATTGAAATAATAATATATATATGCTTTGATTTTAAAAATACGTTTTTAAAATAAAATAACTTAAATTAATATGTTTATTGATTCGGCTATCGACATCCTGCTACGGCACTCCCGCCACTTTCGTCACGTGGTGTGGTGGGGCGAGCGAGTACTTTCCGGCGCTGGGAGAAGTTAGTTAATTTTTGAACGGTGAAACGAATGGTGGAGCTGAAGAAGTACTCATCTTGCTTTTGTTAAAGTTATAAGTAACATAATATATTGTATCAAGTGATTTATTAATATAATATTGAAAGCTACATTGAAGTGAGTTGCTGTTTTATTTCACTTCAGAAGTGACACGGACCAGATAAAAAGGTATGTTTGAACTAATATTATATCGTTATCGAGAGATTTTGTCCGTTGGGATGTTGTTTCAACGCCCACCATTGGTAAATTATATACCTATACCATTAATTATAAATATTTAATACTGTCAGCGGGCAAATAATCTCGATATAACTTATTTCTTTCTTTATGTGTTTGGCCGACTATGCTCCGATAACGTTCATATACAAACATAAAATACGTATTTGACCCCGTAATTCTGGTTGTGTTTTCTTTGTTTAACTGCTCACATCCACGATACATAATACATTACGATCACTGATTATAACACATGAAATATTAGGAATTATAATTTTATTTTTCAAATAATTTACCATCCTACCCACATATTTACTCGGTTAATAAATCGTATTTTCGTGCTGATTTTTAAATCTCCAACTGATGATAAGTTACCCTTTTAATTTTAAATAATTTATACCAGATTTTTAGTATTTAAATACAGATTATAGAACGAGATATAAGAACGAGATATAATATGGTTAAACTACGTATGTTCATCGGATTATGTTAGGGGGTGAACTATGTATGTTCATCGGATTATGTTAGGGGGTGGACTATGTATGTTCATCGGATTATGTTAGGGGGTGGACTATGTATGTTCATCGGATTATGTTAGGGGGTGGACTATGTATGTTCATCGGATTATGTTAGGGGGTGGACTATGTATGTTCATCAGATTATGATAGGGGGTGGACTATGTTTGTTCATCGGTATATGTTAGGGGTGAACTATGTTTTGTTCACCGCTGTATGCGTAAGATTCTACTAGCAAGTATGCTTCTCGCTGGTTATGCTATGCATATGCTGGGTATGAGTTTCATTGTCGGTTAATAGTGAGCTATGTATGCTTGCTGAATTCTCTACTTGTATTTATGCCTGTAAACTGTAAATGTGGAAAATGACAGATCAGATAACTCTTAAATCTGGTAGATAATAAGTAAATATATTATCACTAAAAGATAAACCAAGTAGTTATCTGTTTTTTTTCTTTTTGTTGTTATTTCTTTTTGAAGTAGTACGAACTAAAGTATTCTCCTGGTTACTGATTGTTCTGTTTTAGTGTATATAAATTAAGTTAACTTTCACTGCCAGCTTATTGCTATGTAAATATGGTACCTATATGATAAACGGCTTACGTCTCAGATAATGTCAAAACGTTTCAGAATTTATTGGCAATGCCGTCTGATCATGAAGCGGATACGCCGCCTGATACGCCTCCAAAGCGACGGCGGCCAAAGAAGGCGAAAAAACGAAGAAGGCGAAGGAGCTCGTCTTCCACGTCTTCATCCACTGATGAGCCGGCGCCGCGAAAGACGCGTAAGGTTTCAAGCAGGCTATCCACTAGAGACGTGCTGAAACTTATATCAAAATGGAAGGGAGAGTCAAGTAAGAATTATTTTGGTGGTAACAATAATTTTAACAATGTTATTCCTGAATTCGATCCGTCTAACAGGACTCAAACTATCGATTGCTGGCTGCGAAAAGTAAACGAATGTGCCACTATATACGGTTGGGAGGATAAACAAACAATTCACTACTCTTTACAAAAATTAATTGGTCTAGCAAAGAGATGGTTTGAGTCTTTGCAGACAGTCAAATACACTTGGGACGAGTGGCAAGTGAAATTACGCAAGGCGTTTCCCAGTGAGGAAAATTTCGGACGTCTTTTAGAAGAAATGTTGACTCGCACATCACGTAATGACGAGAGCCTGCGAGAATATTTCTATGACAAGTTGGGTTTGTTAAGTAGGTGTGAAATTACTGGTAAAAAGGCTGTTGACTGCATTGTGTACGGCATTAGCGACCGATCCGTTAGGAATGGGGCACAGGCTCTCAATAGTACGGAACCAGAAGATTTGCTCAATTACCTTTCTTCCCAGAAACCACAACTGGTTATGAGTAACAACAATAAACCACGTGAACGCACATTTCAAAAGCCTAACAACTCTGGTAACTCCAATACGGGTACCAACAATTCAAACTCAAGTTCTGTAATTTGTTACAATTGTCGCGCTAAAGGCCATCCCTATTTTAAATGCCCTAATCCGAAAGTAAAATGCAAACGTTGTAACCGGATAGGACATAACAACGATCGATGCAAATTAGACCCGTTAACATCCACAAATCTTAATTCAAACAATAACGTGGAGGGTTCTGAGAAGAAAACCTTAAAAATTGACACGACTAATGACACTAATAATAAGTTTTTCAAAACCATCACAATCAATGACCATTCTCTCGAAGCGTATATAGACTTCGGGAGTGAATGTACTCTATTGCGTAAAACAGATGCAAAGCAGTTGAAACTCGCGCAAAACTATGACAATGTTCCAATCGTAAGAGGGTTTGGTCAGTCTTCTGTAGTACCTTTGTATAAAGCATTCGCTTCTGTGAGGGTTGATGACATCGAGTCGACTATCGAAGTATTAGTGGTTGATGACGCACACATGCAAACGTCCACGATTATTGGACAGAACTTCACAGAGCAGTCATTCGTTTCAGTCTTAAAAGATAGTCACAGTTTGACGTTCTACCGAAGTCCTAATAAGAATCCTTTTGATAACAACGAGGATGCACTAAAACTTTACGTTACCGATACCACTAACGTTTCGAGAACCGACATTGTCCCTGTACACGTCGATCATGATTTTACCGGAGATATTTTTATTGAGGGCTATAGCGCAGTAGAACCACGGAAAGAATACCGTTTGTTTCAGGGCGCTTACCATATTTCTTGCGGCAAAGGCGAGGTCATTATATCAAATTTGTCCGATAGCTCTATAACCTTTGAAAAGAACGCCTTGATAGCTAGAGCGATTCCCTTTGTTGAACGAGGCACTTACCGGATCAATAGGATTGCAGAGGATTCCTCTACGTTAGAACCCCTCGATAAAGCCGACATTAAGATTGGACCAGGGCTTGACAATAGTCAAGCAAACGCGCTTTATTCGTTGCTTCAGAAATACCGGGACTGCTTCGCTACCAACTTGGGTGAGATAGGCTGTGCGGTTGAGGTGGAAATGAAAATTGATCTCGTGGATAACAAACCGATTGTTTACCGACCCTACCGCCTATCTCATTCCGAACGTGAAAAGGTCAGAAAAACCGTTGATGAACTATTGCAAAACAATATCGTCCGAGAGTCAACATCTGATTATGCTAGTCCAATTTTAATGGTAAAAAAGAAAACCGGTGAGCAGAGACTATGTGTAGATTTTAGGGCCTTAAATAATAAAACAATCAAGGACCGGTTTCCTCTTCCTCTCATTGATGATCAATTATCTAATCTTAGCGGCAATACTTTCTTTACCACCCTCGATCTCGCATCTGGCTATTATCAGATCCCAATGGCTCCAAGTAGCCGACATCTCACCGCCTTTGTCACGCCTGATGGGCATTATGAGTTTTTAAGAATGCGCTTCGGACTCGCTAACGCGCCAGCCGTCTTCCAGAGGATGATCAACAAAATTCTCGGAAATAGGCGATTCGAATATGCGTTAGCCTATTTAGATGACGTGCTGATACCATCAAAGGATGTGGGAGAGATGTTTCGGCGACTAGAGGAGGTGCTTAAAATTTTTAGAGAATACGGATTAACTTTGAAGCTTTCTAAGTGCCGTTTTTTCGATGCCACAGTCAACTACCTGGGATATGATATTTCCTCACATGGCATGCAACCCGGCGAGGCTAAGGTAACAGCGGTCAAGGGATTTCCCACACCTCGCAATATTCACGAAGTTCGCCAATTTCTCGGCTTAACTGGTTATTTTCGAAAGTTTATAAAGGGTTATGGGGAAATCGCTCGACCGTTGACTTCTCTACTAAAGAAAGAGGCAAAATGGCAGTGGTCTGAAATCGAGAACCAGGCGTTTTCCCTTTTGAAGGAAAGTCTTGTTAGTCGCCCCGTCTTGGCCCTTTACGACCCAAAATTAGAGACCGAATTGCATACCGACGCCAGTTCTTTGGGCGTGGGTGGCATATTGATGCAATGGCAAAAAGAGTCGCGTGTTTTAAAACCTGTAGCGTATTTTAGTCGCCAAACAACACCAGAGGAAAAACATCTGCACTCTTACGAGCTAGAGACACTGGCCGTCGTATGTTCTCTAAAAAAGTTCAGGGTTTACCTTTTGGGCATACCTTTTAGGATTTTCACTGATTGTGCTGCACTTAGAACGACCTTAACGAAGAGAGATTTAATTCCGCGGATAGCAAGGTGGTGGCTGCAAATAAGCGAATTTGATTTTAGTATAGAGTATCGGCCAGGGGTACAAATGCAGCATGTGGATGCTCTCAGTCGAAATACCACTCTACCCGCGAACTCGGATGACCATTTATCCGTTAACATTTATTCTATAGAGCAGGACAATTGGCTTCTAAGTTTACAAAAAGCAGACCCTGATATCTCGCGTATTTTGCAAATTCTAAAACCGGAAGACGACCTAGAGTGCCGGGATATTCGCAAAAATTACGTTGTTAAGAACCACGTTGTTTATAGAAAAATAGACGACCAATTACGCCTTGTTGTACCACGTAGTGCGAGGTGGCAAGTATGTCGCGCTAATCATGATGAGATAGGGCATCACGGCTATTCTAAAACGCTAGAAAGGATACAAAGTAAATTCTGGTTCCCGAAATTGAGAAAATTTGTAAAAAAATATGTAACGGCTTGCTTAGAGTGTGCATACAATAAAGATACTGCGGCAAAACAAAAGTCTGGACATTTGTACCCAATTGAAAAGGTAAATATACCTTTTCATACTGTCCACATAGATCATCTCGGGCCATTTGTTCGTAGCAAAGATGGTAATACGCACATTTTGACCATAGTCGACGCTTTCACAAAATATGTGTTCGTGAGACCAGTAAAAGACCTTAAAACAAAAACCACTACCAAAGTCCTTGAGAAAATATTTTATGATTTCGGTATTCCGGCTAGGATAATATCTGACCGCGGTACTTCTTTCACGTCGACAGCCTTTAAGACCTTTTGTCAGGGACATGGAATTAAACATGTATTGAATGCAGTCGCTTGTCCCAGGGCCAATGGTCAAGCCGAAAGATTTAACCAGACTATTCTTAATTCATTAGCGGCACAAAATTCTTTTGGCCACGAGCGCGACTGGGACAAGTGTCTGGGGAAAATCCAATGGGGCATTAACAACACTGTGAATGCCTCAACACAAAAAACGGCGACCGAAGCTTTGTTTGGGCTCAAAATGCGGGATGATTTGGCGAATAAACTCGATATTGTAGATCAATCCTTGACTTCTAATTTACAAGAACTTAGACAAGACATTAGCTCAAACATACAGAGAGAACAAGAAAAGATGAAACTAAGACATGATAAAAATAGAATTCCTGCTGTTAAATATGAAGTCGGTAACCTAGTAAAGATTTCGCGAAACAATTTTGCCAATGATGGGAAGAGCACAAAGCTTTTGTCAAAGTTCATAGGTCCCTACAAAATTGTGGAGGTTCTAGGGAATGATAGGTATAGGATAGCCGATGTCCCAGGCTTCAATAGGACGGGCAAGCCCTATGAGACTGTGATAGCGGCAGACAGGATGAGACCCTGGATACATATAAAGGCTTTAGAGGTACATAATTCAGACAATAGCAGCTCTAGTGAGCATAGTGATGATCATAATAGCGACTGAATGTACACAGGGTCTTATATCAAATCCATGTAAATGTTAACTGTACACTATTATTTTGGTACAGCGTGTGTTTTGTTTTACCTAGTTCTGTAAATAAATGTAACAGACATAAGCTACTTACTGTAAGATTATCGAGCTATTGGATCTAAAAAGTGTATTATCATAATTGATTTATTGTAATGTAATCACTCTATTTGCCCTATTAATTTCAATATCTATTAATTTTCACTGTGTTTTAAAAATATTTTGTTACTGTTTACACCACATTTTATTTGGCGAATGTCATGATTTGTTGTATGAAGGTAGGATTAACAGCGCGTTAAGCGTTGAGTTGTACTTTTAAATTCATGTGTATTATTATATTGTGCTGCAGCAAGTAGAGTTAAGTTTTTGTTAGGTGTAAAACCAAGTGTAATGTAGATATATTTAACATAACAATCAATTATCCTAACATAATAGCAAAGGATGCACTTGTATATAATTGTTAGTAAGTCGTGCGCCAGGAGTCGGCACGATGTCTGATGGCCGAATGTCATGATTTTTAAATATATTTCTATAATTTTAATTGAAATAATAATATATATATGCTTTGATTTTAAAAATACGTTTTTAAAATAAAATAACTTAAATTAATATGTTTATTGATTCGGCTATTGACATCCTGCTACGGCACTCCCGCCACTTTCGTCACGTGGTGTGGTGGGGCGAGCGAGTACTTTCCGGCGCTGGGAGAAGTTAGTTAATTTTTGAACGGTGAAACGAATGGTGGAGCTGAAGAAGTACTCATCTTGCTTTTGTTAAAGTTATAAGTAACATAATATATTGTATCAAGTGATTTATTAATATAATATTGAAAGCTACATTGAAGTGAGTTGCTGTTTTATTTCATTAGTCATCCACGCGAACGAAGTAGCAGGCACAGCTAGTTGAAAAATAAATTTTGAATTTTTGACAGTTATTTCATACAAAATACCGACATGAATTTACATGTACCAGACATGTATTTTATTTCTCGGAAAAATAAATCTGTTGTTGGAAAAACCGGCCCTTAGGAGTTTAACCAAATTTTTACCTGTATTATGGCAGTTATAGTATAAACAAAAAATAATGAAGGTTACCTTAAAATTATCTCACAAAAATAGATCTTTTCGAGAACATTCAAAACTATTTTCTCTAAATACTCAAAAGTCTTCATTAAAATAGTATTATTTCGATCTCCCAATAACGAGGCATTTGTTTGTAAGATGAATTGATAATGTATTCTCATTTATTAGCAACCCTGTTTGAGTCGACAACTGTCTTGATGTTTGTTCATTAACTGTGCTCATTAGTAGGGGCGGCACAGGGTAGGTGGGGACAGAGGCTTCAGAACAAAATAAAAATTATTAGTCATGTACTGAAAAATAATAATTGAAACATTAATTGCGACGTGGAACATGAAAGCGTAGGTAAGTATAGTATAAACCTACTTAATACTCCTGCCTATAAACGTCCCACTGCTGGCACAGGCCTCTTCCCATATAGAGAAGGCACGAGCATTGATCACCACGCTTGCTCTCTGCGGATTGGCGATTTCAGATTCCAAATTTTGGAATCCAGGTTTCCTCACGATGTTTTCCTTCACCGTTTGTCAGTAGTGTCTTAGAATAATTAAGAAAGTACATATAACTTTGAAAAAGCCACATTGGTACTTGCCTGAGTTCGAGCCTGCAACCTTGTGCATACAATTCCGTTCACCACGTGCGCCAGGACATCTGGTAGGTAAAGTATAAAACTAAATATTAACAAAATCTTGGAACAAAATTCATTCCTAAACCTCTTTACACCAAAACCCCACACAAAGGCATCATAATTTTCTCCTCTCTGTAGTTACCCTGCTCTGTACCTTGAATTAATAAGCGACCCTTGCGTGTCCGTCAGAATAGCGAACTAGATGCTTACCGCTTGCCTCCAGTATGTTATACTTAACTAATGGAGTATCAAAGGAAAGAGCATATGTAACTATCACTGGACGTACGAGGGAAATGATTTTAAGAAGTCAGGTGGTGTTAACTAGATGCGAGGTGAGAACTTGCAGGTAAATATAATTGTAATTATTTGGTCCGAAATTTATATTTTGGGGTATAAAAAGTACTGCCTTTTTTGTTGTGTAACATATTATATTATACTAACTATTTAGCCAGGCTTCACGCTTCACACGGGTGGTATAAAATTTTAAAAGCATTTTCAGCCTTTTTATATATTTTTTTTTATGTCTAACTTGTGTCTATAGTAAGGAACATACAAAAAAATATACAATAAACTATCCGATTCGATGCAGCTTCAAAACTAATTAACAATAAATTGTGAAAGCAGAAAGCCATAACCTGATGTATCATTTATAGTTCCATCAATGTGCGGAGGCTGGAGGCGATTGGTATTAGAGGTAGAGAGCTCTCCCTTTTTCAGAGTTACCTGAGTAATCGTACACAGCAAGTCAAAATAGGGGACTTGCTCAGTGATGAAGAAAATGTAGTTTACGGCGTTCCACAGGGAAGTGTGCTCGGGCCAACTCTCTTCCTGGTGTACATTAATGAACTGTGCAAATTAAAAATTAATGGTGGGAAAATATATTGCTACGCGGACGATACGGCTATTGTTTTCCATGGTAAGACATGGGAATCTGTACGGGAAATTGCTGAACTAGGTCTAATTTACATATCTGACTGGCTGAAAGCGAATTTATTAACTCTAAATGTATCAAAGACTAATTATATCTGCTTTTCACCCAGTAAGAGATCTAAACCAGGGCCAGAATTCAATATTATTATGCATGAGTGTAAAGACCGTAATGATGCATGTAAATGTCAACAAATCGAACAGGTTTCCTCTACAAGATACTTAGGTATTTACGTTGACGAGTGTCTATCTTGGTACGCACATATCGAGGTCGTAATGTCGCGCGTTAGAAAACTTATATGGCTTTTTAAAACTCTTCGACATGTGATGCCTTCCTCAACACTAAATAAAATGTATACTGCACTTGTGCAACCAATAATCGCATATTGTTTACCTGTGTGGGGAGGAGCAGCAAAAACAAAATTTCTCGACTTAGAACGAGCTCAGAGATCTCTCATCAAGGTGATGTACTTTAAGCCATTTAGATACCCTACTATAGATCTATATAAAATAAGTGGTTTACTGTCAGTAAGAAAATTATATATTCTAAACGCGATATTGCACCTCCACAAATCAACTCCTCTAAATTCAAATTATCAGGAGAAAAGACGAAATGACATAGTAACTCAATCCCCTAGGGTCTGCACTGCATTTGCAAGTCGACAATTCACTACTCAATCAGCCTACATCTATAATAAGGTAAATGCTGAACTAAAATTCCATCCCAAAGTTTCATACGATTGTAAAAAAATTATCAGTAATTGGTTGAATCCACTCACTTATCATGAAACAGAACTAATTCTAATCAGGATGAGCTAGCACAGTGTCACTTTGAATTTAAAATAAGAATATTTAACGTCATGGAGGCACCACACGTACAAAAACATACTTTCACATTAATACACATACTCACACTCCACATACACAACCCAAACACCCTTTCACAAAACACACACACACATACACACGCATACTTCATTTATTCTGCTTTGAATTTTGATTTCTTTATGTTTACTTTTCATTTTTCATTTTTGTCTTAGTTTTATCTTATCTTGAATGTTTGTTTATTAGCATGAGTTCTTGTCTCAATATAGATTTAAATAAGGGAAAGAGCGAAGCAGCCCCAACACAAGTATCTTCTATAACTTAATGGGGATGTTTCATTTTACATGTATTGTAATAATTTTGAGACACAATAAAACTATTTTATTTTATTTTATTATTATTATCAATATTCATAAACGTGATGATATTTAACGTTTTCCAATACATTCCTCCCACACAAGAAGAGACAAGAATTTAAAACAACAGATACAGTAACAAAACCACTACAAAAAGCATAAAACAAAATAAACTCTTACCATTCGAAATTCACAGAAGTATAATTAGGTGGTGTCAACGCGAGCTGCTACCACTGGCTTTACGTAACGTTACCCAGAGCCGAGCTTAGGGCACGCACATAAACTCACGGATACAAAGACGAAAGGGACATACGGTTGTGTTTTGTCGCGAGCTGAACATGTTGGCATGGGGAAGCGGATTTTATTAATTTATGGGAATTTTTGTGTGTAGTGTGAATGGATATTTATTTAAAAATGTTTAAGTTAATTTAAGTATACGAGTATGTATCATGTTTGGTTTTTTCCCACAACCTTTGTTCATCTTTTATTTCGAAAGTTCGTCTTAGTACACGTAAACTCACGGATACAAAGACGAATACGGGGGTAGGGGAATACGGGGGTGTGTTGAGACGAGGTGAACATTTTGGCTTATTTGTTGTTATAATATGTAACACAACAAAAAAGTCAGTACTAGTTTTTTGTACCCCAAGAACTGAATTTCATAATAAAATAACTTATTTCACTGCAAGCAAGTTTTCATGTCACATTCATGTTAGTAACGCCTAACTTCTAAATTCATTATGATTTTTTGAGCCGGGATATTCGTGTGTTTTTAATGTGTTAAGCGGCAAAGTTACTAGTAGAGGTCAAAATGATGGATATATTGATCGATTGCCACAAAACCTTACTTTACGGAATTGTGTTCTACTTTGGATATTTCTTCTTCGTATTTGCGTATCCAAAAAGGTTAGGTCATGTCTCCGTTTCACAGAAATATCTATCCTGTACTAAATTTAAACCCACTAGCGTTTAACTACAGCGCTAAATACATAACTAATTTCAATTTCCTATTGTACGTTAAGTTGGAAATCATCATCATCATCATATCAGCCTGTTGCAGTCCACTGCTGGACATAGGTCTCCCCCAAGGAACGCCACAGCGCACGATCTCCCGCCCTTTGCATCCAGTCACTGTCAGCTGCCTTCTTCAGGTCATCGGTCCATCTAGCCGGGGGGCATCCTAGGTCCTACACTACGTTTGCCTGGAAGTTGGAAAGAGGAAGAAGAGGGAGAAGTTGGAAATAGTAAAATGAAATACTGTACTTGTGTTCGCGCCAACGCCAACGCCAACCGCCATGACGCCAGGGAGAGGGGATAGCGTCGCCGCGCCACCGCGACCGGCGCGCGCGCCCCACCTCGCCAGTCGGCCACCTAATACAGCGCGAAACGTCCGCGCGCCATTGTGCTCTAACATTGTGCTATTATTCTTATAAACAATCCAATATTCAAAAGTGTGCTATAAATACTACAAATAAACCTATATTTTAACTTAAATCTGTGTTTGGACTTCGCCCGAACATAAGTGGCGACCGTGACAGGACTTCGAGGGCGTGCAGAGCACCACAGAGGTGATCACCGAAAGAAAGTAAGCCCGTTCCTTTTATAACACTTACATTCCTCGGACATTTACGTGTACCTACCTTGTCTATTACCTATTTTCCAACTTTTATTTGCTGTGCTAAGTGAATGCTAACCGATCAGAGCGTGAGAGGGTATCTAGCTTAAAGCGTATCTTCCTATTGCACGTGTTATGTAAATGTAAACGGTAATTCACGCTAAATTGACAGCTTTCGTTATAATTTCAATTGAAATTATTACCTAATAATACCGGCCGGCTCTTTTACTCACACTTCGTTTATATTGCAGCCTATTTATTTTGCAATATCATTGGTGAAAACAAATGCTTAGTTAATTGCCGAGAACCTTTTTATCTCGTCTAAATTGCTGCTACTAGCTTACAAAGTTTGCAACTAACGTTTTTCTTTGTTTCTGCCTAACACGCACGTTAAAAACTAATGCCTAATAAATATAATTAACTAATAAACTTTATACTATAACTATAAATTACGAACTTCGATTCGATCGGCATTGCCGATCCTAAATATCCTTAGGAATCCTTACGCGTACGGGTGCCCGGTGCCCGCGCTGTGTCGTGCGCTCCGCGCTCGCCCGCGCGGGCCCCCTAGCGCTGCCTAGCGGTGTTGGCGCGCTCGGCGTTTCGGCTTACATACCTACACGCCCCGCGCCGGTTTCTCGTGTGCTGCTCCCGGTTTTCGGGCTCGGCAGCAACTGTGAGGTTTGGACTGCTGCCTACTGGATTGTTTTTTTTATTGTTGTTTAATTATTTATGATTTTTTTTATTATTTTGCCCCACTCATTTAAGCATTAAAATGGAAACTACTATTAAAGATAAAGGTCCGCTTCCACTATTAAAAGTAGATTCAACCGGTAAGCCCGATGTTAAGGATTATTCGAAGTCGTTAATTAAAAAACGCGCGGGATTTCGAAGCCGACTAACAGTTATAAAAAAAATTCTAGAAAAATATAATATTTCTGATATTACAAGCGTATCGAACGTTGAGATAAAAGAAATTTCTTTAAGATTAAATCAGCTTAACGAATTAATGTGTAACTTTAATTGTATACAAACTGAGATTGAAGAATATTCAGATAATTTGGATGAACAGATTTCGGAACGAGATATCACCGAAACTGAGTTTTTTTCACAAATAGCTTTCGCTCAAGAGTTAGTCGACTTGTTTTCTACAAAAAATAAAGAAGATCGCGCCTCTAATGGAGCAAACTCGAGTTGTTGTCATGGTCATAATAATAATTCTGTGCAGCTACCAATTATTAACCTACCTACTTTCGATGGTAGTCATACAAAATGGCTTGAATTCAGGGATACTTATAAAACTCTTATTCATGACAACGATTCGATAGCGCCAATCAATAAATTTCACTATTTAAGAAATTGTTTACAGTCGGGTGCCAGTGTCGTAATTAGGTCGTTGGAATTTGTCGCGAAAAATTATGAACTTGCGTGGGATACATTGTGCAATCGATATAACAATAAGAATATTCTGATCAATAATCACTTGAACGCATTAGTAAACCATAACTCCATACAAAAGGAGTCATTCAAGGCTTTGCGGTATTTAATTGATCAGGTGTCTAAACACTTAAATGCTTTAAACACGTTGGACGTTTCCACTGAAAACTGGGACCCGCTTGTGATATTCTTGGCGTCAGCAAAGCTAGATTCTAGTACTAGCAATAAGTGGGAGGAATATAAAGGCAGATTGTCTAACCTACCTACTTTAGAAGATTTTAAAAAATTCATTGAAAATAGGGCTAATGTTTTAGAAACTGCGAACTATCGCAATTCCGAAAATAAGTCTACTCAAGGTAATAATAGTAACAAAGAAGGCAGGACCACTAAATCTTTTGCAACCTTCTCTAACGCTAAGGGCACGCCACAAAACAAAACCTGCCCCGTTTGCAACCAGCCTCATCTCGTGCACCTATGTAACAAGTTTAAAGAATTGAGTGTTGAGGATAGGTTAGGCGAGGTTTCAAAACACAAGTTGTGTTCCAATTGTTTACGAGGTGGACATTCCAATGTCCAGTGTACTTTAAAGGGGTCTTGCCGTTCCTGTAAGAAAAAACATAACACATTATTACACAAGGTTGAAACAAATACAGTACTTACCGAGGGTGGGGAGTCTTCTAGTCTTCCGGTTAGCTTAGCTGCGGTCTCCTCCGGACAAGTCCTCCTATGTACTGCACAAATAGAAGTTATTAATAAACAAAATAAAATTACTTACCTTGCTCGCGCGTTGCTAGATACTGGTAGCCAGTCATCATTCATCACGAACAACCTGAAAGATAAATTAGGCCTATTAACTGAAAATATAGATATATTAAATGTGTCCGGCATAAACGGAGTGGCTTGTCCTATAACAGAGCGGTGTCAAGTGAGCATAAAATCACGCACAAGCTCATTCGCCAGAAATATTAATTGTTTCGTTATTCCGAAGGTAACTGGTAACTTACCTAATGTTGAAGTTGATGTTAAGAGATTATACCTACCCGATAATGTTACTTTAGCCGATCCAAACTTTTACAAACCTGCTAAATTAGATATGCTGCTAGGCGCTGATCATTTTTTTGACATTGTGTCGTCTAAACGAATAACACTAGGTCCAAATAACCCGGTCTTACTAGAAAGCGTCTTTGGATGGCTAGTAGCAGGTCCAACAGGACATTTAAAAAATAATAATATACAATGCAACTTTGTGCAAACCCAATCGTCACTTCAAGACATCCATAAGTCTATACAAAAATTTTGGGAGGTAGAAGAGCTACCCTCAGAAAATGATACTTCGATAGATCAACAGTTTTGTGAATCGCATTTCGTATCCAATACCCATCGCTTATCAGATGGACGATTTTCAGTAATGATGCCACTTAAAGAGTCTGCTGAGGAGGCTCTAGGTAGTTCATTTCCAATGGCTATGAAACGTTTTTTATCGCTCGAAAAGAAATTAGATAAAAACCCTATTTTAAAGCAACAATATTCAGAATTTTTGAGGGAATATGAAAACTTAGGTCACTTACGAGAAATCGACCGACCTCCTTTTGGCTGTTACTTACCACATCACGGCGTAGTTCGAGAAAATCACGAAACTACAAAGTTGAGAGTAGTTTTCGACGCGTCCGCTAAGACTAGCACATCAAAATCTTTAAATGACATTCAAGCTGTAGGCCCAGTAATACAAAGTGATTTGTTTTCTATACTTATTCGCTTTCGTATTTATCCGTTTGTGCTGACTGCAGATATAGAAAAAATGTATCGGCAGGTCAATTTAGATGAATCGCAGCGCCATCTACAACTGATATTGTGGCGAGAACATGCTAATGATCCTATAAAAATAAAACAATTGAACACAGTCACCTATGGCATGGCATCGGCCCCGTTTTTAAGTACTAGGTGTCTGCTCCAGCTTGCACTCGAATGTCAAGATCCAATAGTGGCCAATGTTATCAGATCTCAGTTCTACATCGATGATCTAAATACTGGTAGTTTCACTAAACAAGAGTTAAAACATATTTACACAAATGTAACCAAAGTCTTAGCGTCAGCTGGGTTTTCGTTGAGAAAGTTCAAGACGAATTGCCCACAAATATTTGATGACTCAAACGGCCCCCTTGATTTTAAAAATAGCCCCTCGCCACTTGATTTTAGTACCGAAGGCAATGTGTTGGGTTTAAAATGGGCACCTAAAGAAGACAGCCTTCAGTTCCTTAGTAGTATCGAAGTTAATCCAAAGGTGACTAAAAGAATAATTATTTCAACCACATGCAAGCTGTTTGACCCTTTAGGCTTAGTGTCGTGTTGCATCATTTTACCTAAAATGCTCATGCAAAGCTTATGGAATGCCAAATTGGACTGGGATGATCCAGTGCCGCAACAGTATGTAAAGCAATGGTTAAATTTTATTAATAACTTGCACCACATCTCAGAATTGTCCTTACCTCGCTATGTGTTCAGTGACTGCTCCGCGAAGCCGGTAGACTTACATATCTTTGTCGATGCTTCTCAAAGCGGATACGCTGCGTGTTGTTATGCGCGATCTTTTAATGCAGATAACAGTATAAATGTTACGTTAATTTGTGCCAAAACAAGAGTAGCACCCATTAAAAGCCTGACGATTCCGCGATTAGAGTTGTGCGCGGCGCTACTGGGTAGTCAGCTATGTTCAAAGGTTTTACAATCAATACCGGGTAGTGTCAGAGGTACGTTCTTATGGACCGATTCAACCGTGGTGCTTTGTTGGCTAAAATCACAAAGCAAAACACTACCAGTTTTCGTACGCAATAGAGTAAATAAAATCAATACGCTTACTCAGGACTTTCAATGGAGGCATGTTCCTACTAATTTGAATCCAGCCGATTTAGGTTCAAGGGGTGTTGAGCCACAGCATCTGCGTTCATGTTTGTTGTGGTGGGAGGGTCCTTTCTTCTTAAAGAAAGACACTTCGGATTGGCCTACCCAACCTCATCAACTCGACTTACCTGAATCTGAAGTTAAAGTTCATTTGACGGTTGATGACACTTCTGATAGGCAACCTATAATCAACTTTGAAGATCACTCCAACTATCTAAAATTAAAAAGAACCTATGCTTACGTACTACGGTTTATTAATAACAGCACACCAAAGTCAGACAAACTTAGCGGTCCCCTAACAACGTCCGAACTAGAATCCTCCCTGACACTATTACTAAAGTTCAGTCAGTTAGCATCTTTCCCAAATGACGTACCATGTCTTAAGCAAGGTAAACCAGTTCCCAACAAAAGCCGAATATTACCTCTGAATCCGTTTATCGACAGTTACGGTCTAATTAGAGTAGGGGGTAGGTTAGAACAATCTGCTTTTGACTATAACAAAAAACACCCTATCATACTTGATGCTAAGCATCATCTTGCCAAATTAATGCTGAAATATGAACACAACAAATTATTTCATGCGGGTCCTCAGCTTCTCCTTTCCTCTTTTCGTGAGAATTTCTGGCCTCTAGGAGGCAGAAACTTGGTTCGCGCTATCAGTAAACAGTGTACTATCTGTACCCGTATGCGCGCTGTAACAATGCAGCCTATAATGGGCAACTTACCGGATGTGAGAGTCAATGAGAGTTTTCCCTTCAGTGTCTGCGGGATCGATTTTGCGGGTCCTTTTATGATCTCTTCCAAAAAAGGTAAAGGAAATCGTGTTACAAAAGCTTATTTATGTATTTTTGTTTGCCTATCCGTCAAAGCCTTGCATCTTGAGGTAGTCAGCGACCTTTCCACCGCGGCATTTATTATGTGTCTACGCAGGTTTACGTCACGTCGAGGCAAGCCTGACACGATCTATTGCGACAATGGCAAAAACTTTGTGGGCGCAAACAATGAGTTGGGCAAAATGTTGCGATCCAGTCGTCAGTCAGCGTCAGACTTCGCAGCGAATGAAGGCATTAAATTCATTTTTAGTCCAGCCTATTCACCACACTTCGGAGGTATTTGGGAGAGCGGAGTTCGATCCTCAAAGAACCTTTTAAAACGCGTAACTAGCAATGCCTATCTTACCTTTGAGGAGTTAACTACACTTTTTTCACAAATAGAAGCTATACTCAATTCCCGTCCGCTCACCCCACTTTCATCCCATCCTATGGACTTAAATCCTCTCACTCCAGGGCACTTTCTAATCGGTCGACCCTTAATATCGCTTCCGTCACCGCCTATCGACATCAAGAACCCGACTAGATATCAACGCATCGAACAAATAAGGCAGCAATTCTGGGAGCGATGGCGCCGGGAGTACATGGCTGAGCTCCAACAGCGAGGCAAATGGAAAAAGAACTGCCCGCCCCTGCAAGTAGGAGACCTGGTCGTTGTGAAGGAGGACAACTTGATGCCGCTGCAATGGAGAATGGGAAGAGTTACCAAACTATACCCAGGACGAGATGGCATACCTAGAGTGGCGGACGTCTACATAGCCAAGGGAACCATCAGACGAGCTGTAAACAAACTGTGTCTGCTGCCGATGCCTGCCCACCAACCCATAAAACCTACTGCCTAATAAAACTAAAGAACAAGAGAAATAAAGAGTTGAAGAATCCTTCAACGCCGTGGAGGATGTTCGCGCCAACGCCAACGCCAACCGCCATGACGCCAGGGAGAGGGGATAGCGTCGCCGCGCCACCGCGACCGGCGCGCGCGCCCCACCTCGCCAGTCGGCCACCTAATACAGCGCGAAACGTCCGCGCGCCATTGTGCTCTAACATTGTGCTATTATTCTTATAAACAATCCAATATTCAAAAGTGTGCTATAAATACTACAAATAAACCTATATTTTAACTTAAATCTGTGTTTGGACTTCGCCCGAACAACTTGTATCTTTTGAAGAAACTGTCCTTACTCATTTTTACGACGATTTTAGTTCGACACAACACCGTGCCCTATATTTCCACAAGAGTAATGTAAATGCAGGTGGATCAGGCTCCATTTGCGTTACGCTGCGTTTTTTGGCGCGACTCTACAGAACATAAATCATGCCTCGATCCCAATAAGATGTTCACATACTTAGTGGATGTCACTAGGTTAGGATGTATTTAGGAAAGTTATGTTGCGTCTTTTTAAAAGGGTTAATTTGTAAAAAAATATGCGTCTTGTGAAACGATTGTGATTTCTGTGAATGATTGCTGTTAGATTTTTGTTAGGCATTTTATTGGGTTAAAGTTTTTTTGGGTTTCAGTACTTGGGTGATTATAATTGACTAAAACATTAGTTAGGGAATCATTTTGCACGAATTGCTTTAATTATCAGTATAAAAATACTATCATTTATATGGTAGAATACAATATTTATTTATTGCGCTATCGTACACAAACATGACATCCGTCTTACGAATTTTCGATCAGGTCACGTGTCCTGACGCGAGTTTAACATTTTTTACCCATTACAAAAAAATGTATAACGCCGCTAAAGAAGTTTTCACTTCAAAAACATGATACTGTTTATCAATCATGATCAAAAAAAGACTGAGTAAATAATAAGATACAAAAAAAAAACATTATTATTCTAGGAATATCTTTTATCGAGTTCAACAATCCCTAACCGTTTCCCAACGTTTGATGTATTATCCTAGCCTGAGGGCAGCTTATATACTGCATTCCAAATTTCCAACTATCTAGCTCTCTAGATATCCACCAAATATTCCAATCTCCATGCTGAATAAAATTGCAATATTTTTCAAGATACGAGAACCTCTATGTGGAAGTTATTGTGAGGTATTATTTTAGTGGAAGGATAAGTGGGATTTTATCTTATTACCCTTGAATAGTAAACCACCGTAAAGAATTATGTATTGTGTACTAAATTATAATTTTGTGTATCTATCTTTATTGCTAGCCTACCCAAGAAATAATCTTTTATATATAAAATTCTCGTGTCACAATGTTAGTTACCATACTCCTCCAAAACGGCTTGACCGATTTTTATGAAATTTTATACGTATATTCAGTAGGTCTGAGAATCGGCTACTATCAATTTTTCATACCCCTAAGTGGTAGTTGGTAGGTAGTAGGCAGGTAGGTAGTAGGTAGGTAGTAGGCAGGTGCTAGGTAGAAAAAATTGCATTGCAACGCATGCCGGGGACAGCTAGTATTGATATAAGCATTTTTTTCTTTTCCCTTTTAATAAAATGACTCGCGCACTAGAAACTTAATTCTTTGATCGCAGGTTTATAAACATTCGATACATTTACATAAAGAATACTCAGACTTTTTCCAAAACTGCCTCGTTGGCCTAGTTAGTGGTTCTAAGCGGGACTGCTACGCTAGAGGTCTTGGGTTCGATTCCCAAGTCGACCAAGGTGTTATTGGGTTTTTCTATGAAATTCTCAGTAGCAGGTCGGAGTTTAGATTTGTGCCCGGTTAGTGGCAATAGGCTCGCCCCCTATTACATGGGACCTAAATATACCGGCGAACTGTGGGTGTACATTGGTACACCTCTGCCTAACCCTTCGGGAATAACGGCGTGATGGTATGTAATGTTATGTTAATAATCAGACTTGAAAGAAGCATTTGTTGGTCACACAAATGCTTACCCCACGCGGGGATCGAATCCACGGCTCGTCTTGAAAAATGGTAATATTGTGGTAACCTATACTACTCCGCTATCTATGTACAAGACTAATTTACCACGAATGCAATATAAATAAAAGAAAATATATTCTCTTCATTAAAATAATAATTTAATTTAATTTTAGTTCATATTACATGAACTAAAATAGTTTAATGAACTCAACCACATCCCTGTCGGGACATAACACGAATGAACGTAGTGTTGCCATGTTAACCATACGAAGTTAAATTAATATATCCATTATTTATAGTGGCAACAAGTTTGAGATTGTTTAGTCCCTGTAGTCGTATGAAATGAATTGTACGACATAATATTTAATATTTAGTTTGTTTAGTTACTAAACATGGAGTGGATGCGGAAGGCGGAGGATGGTGTTGTGGCACAACTTGCGAGAGGCCCACTAAATGTACAGTAGTGGACCGGCTGAGGCTGAGTTGTACCTATTAACCCGAGAAATTAGTTTTTTTTCAATGTCTTGACCAGTTCTGACAGCCTGGTAGCTTTTACTTTCGTTTTTGAGATCATAATAAAATAAAGTTTATTATTGCTTAATGTTTCAGAATAGTTTTAAACTATTGAAGATGACTTGCTTACGTTTACACACATAATCTACGTTTCTTGAAATTTATTCGTTCACCTGAATATTTCATACTTCTATGGAGTACATAAATGTATTTAAAAAATATTGTTATTTAATAAGGTTTTTTGATACACGCAAATAACGAGCTTGCGATAATTTCCTAGTAGTCGCTAGCTCTCATAGCTCGAAACCTAAGAGCGTTTTCACATTATCTGACACGATATCGGTATCGAGCACCGATAAGATTGAAGCAAGTAAAATGTATGAAACTTACGAATTCAATATCAAAACATAACATACCATCACGCCTGTATCCCCGAAGGGTTAGGCAGAGGTGTACCAATGTACACCCACAGTTCGCCGGTATGTTAAGTCCCATGTAATAGGGGGCGAGCCTATTGCCACTAACCGGGCACAAATCCAAACTCCAACCTGCTACTGAGATTTTCATAGGAATTCAATATCATATCGGATAGTGTGAAAGAAAGGGTACAGTCACGAACAAAAATATGTATACACATAGCGGAATTGTTGCATCAAAAATTAACGAGTTTTTTTTGTTTAACTCGAAGAGAAAAATATGTTGTACATGATTAATGAACTGTTTTCAATAATTCCTTCATAACACGTTTTACAAATCTAGAATTGAAGGAAAAATCAATGAAAAATTGGTGAGTGTTTGCATATTTTTGTTCGCGACTGTAGGTACATGTTTCATATATTTTTCTTGCCTCCGATATCGTATCGGATGATGTGAAAGCGCTCTAACAATGATGTTATTGTTACCTTCGTAATAATTAATTTTAACGTGAGTTTTCCAGAAAATGTTAGTGACCTTATTAAAAGTTTTGATTGTGGCACAATAATATTGTTGTTCCTTTTAGCTGCGAGTTTGTGTTGTGTGTTACAGAATATTGTGTGTACTCGGTGCAAATTAGAAGCAGTCAGTAGGATTTTGTGTGAAACTTTGAATGAAATGAAAACTCTTTTTTTGATTAATTAATTTAGTGTATTGTACTACAATTTATACGCAATATATATATATTATTATATTGTAAATACAATTTTGAAAGGATTTTTAATTTCAATGTATTTTTTAAAGTATAGTTATATGAACTGGACGCATACAAAAAGGAGTGGCAACAAACAGCAATCAATATAAATCTGTGGAAAGAAGAAGAGGCCTTTGCCCTGCAGTGGGACAGATCCGGCTCTAAATAAGTAAATAAATAATATTGATAAGATCACCATATTATTTTTACAAGAAAATACCAAAAAAAAATCTACATTACATTTTTGTTTTTAAATCTGTAGAAATTAAAATTAATTTACCAAGGAAGCATCTTTTTTAAAATATAATATTTAATAATAATAAACGTTTATTTCAGAGAAATCTCCATATTTTGAACACTTAAATCTAAAAACATTTGTAACTAAAACTACAACTAATTTTGTATTATTAATAAAATAAAAATAAAATAGAAAAAATAATATTAGAATAATATAAACATTGTGAAAACATAAACAAAACACAAAAACACTTTTTACATGAGATCAAACAGGGGTCTGACATGTTTGTCAGTCCAATGCCTCAGTATAGGACTATCGACCCTTTCTGCTACAATGGCTAGGAGGCGGTTGATGCTGCCGCTCAATCATTATATTTTACTACGAGAGTTTACCAAGAACTTCATTTCACCCAAACCAAATTAAAACTTTCCTTACATCACAATATTTTTATCCACAAACCAACATACCACAAAAAAAAAGAGATTTATTTGTCTAGAAACCGTGATATACGCTCTATAAATCAAGTTCTCTGACTAAACCAACAAGGCGATAATATTCCTTACAATACATAAAAATGTGATTCACAAACATTCTGATAATAACTTGGTAGACACAAGATAAAGATGAAATTTTGCCTTAGAAACAAATCGAGAAATTCTTCGTATTTTTTTGGTAACCTAGAACGGTAAATATTATTGATAGCAAAAAGTCCTTGTATGACTGATTTTTGTATTATTTAGTTTATGTGGGATATATTTATCCTACTCATTGAATCATTATTTTAATATTATGTCATCATCATCTCCCAAGCCTTTTCCCAACTATGTTGGGGTCGGCTACCAGTCTTACCGGATTCAGCTGAATACCGTATTTTACATGGAACGACTGCCTATCTGACCTCCACAATCCATTTTACTGACGAACACAGTATCCCATAGTAAGACTGGTTGTCCGAATTGACGGGACCTACGGCTTAACGTGCTATCCGAGGCACGGAGGGGTCTCGATATTTTAATATAACATAAATATTAATGTATCTTTCACTAAGCATAAACAAGTCACCAATCGTAGTACGCGCCGAGCTAGTTTTCTCGTTCTACCCAAGCCCCGAACAAATTATGGCAAATCGATGATCACTTTTGAATGAGCACAGATTTATAACGAAATACCCTCAAGCATTAAACATGTTAACTCATTTATTGTGTTCAAAAAGAATCTTGCTCAGTATATTATCGCTAAATAAGTGTTAAAATATTGTTTAATAATTGTGAATGTGTATTGTTTTGTTAGTGTGACGACGAAGAATTGTTTTTGTGTGACTATGTTCCCATGTAAGTGGCCATGTTGTCTTTTTTGAGAATAAATTTCTTTAAACCTAACCTGTATAATAATAATAATATATGTTATCATTAATAAACAGAATTAGTTAGGTGTATTATAATGACGATCTTTTAATATATCCTAAATTAATTTTTTAAACAATATTTTTTCAACTTTTGCCATATTAGGCATAGGTATGAATACGTTTTTTATAGTAACAGTAGGTAAGTCAGGGTTAGTAAGTCAAGGTAATTACATAATAATTATACAATAAGTTCAAAAGACTCAAAAAATGTTTAACATAATGTTGTGAGTGACTTGTTTATACAACTACTTACTATTTACAAACTTGTAATAAAAAGTAATGCACAAGGTACTCAAAAATAATGTTCCGCTGCTCGTCGACAAAAAATCATAAAAATTAAGTTGACTAAAGCTGTTTACCCTCCAGTCTAGGTTTATAGGCTCTTAGCGGATCTGAGTGTACTCTCATCTTACTAGGAATTCATTTCTCAAAGTACTGTGCAACAGAATTTTAAGAGGTAACTAAAATGATAGTTATATAGTTAGAAAACTGAGAGTACTAGGTTTTAAAGTCAACTTCTTTGGGTAGAAAACTTCAGCTATTCATATCATAGAATAGGGTAGATGACTGGGTATTGAAAGTCTAAATTTATTTAGTTTGCCTTTTAGATAATCAAAATATAATAGACACGTATTTTTTCTTTTATCATATCAAAAAAAATACGAAGATAAACCGCTTTAAAGTTCAGGAGTGGGGGCTTGTGACGTCACGGGTAGGTTCAATTTTTGCTCAGACGTGACGTCACGCACGAATTGTACTCACTGTATCTTTATGATTTTTTGTTTACGGGACAAAATAAAAAATACGTATCTAATATTTTTTTATTATCTAAAAGATCAGCATTAAAATGAAAATTAGTCATCATCCCTATAATATGGTCTAGTAGTACAATGTGTAAACAAAGCCCCAAATAAATAAATGTGGAAAATATCACATTCATTGCTAAGAGCCAACGACTTACAACAACTACTTCCACTCAGACCCGAGACAATGCGGAAAAGTGCTTTTCCTCAAGTAGTTTTATCAAGTTTTATTGTATAGTGATTGCTTAATTAAAGATGCATGCATGTTATGTATACACAATAATACACATAGTATTTGGATATCAGTAAATCTATACTTATAATAAATCTGTAGAAGTGAAAGTTCTGTACATTGAAAATATCAAAAAAATAAATGGCGGTGGGTGTTACTAGACCGACACCGAACCCAAAAGTGTGAAAAAACATAATTTTGTCTGTCTGTCTGTTTGTTCAGGTATCACGCAAAAACTACTGGATCGATTACGATGAAACTTGGTATAATTATTCTTTATTATCCTGGGCACCACATTGGGTAGTTTTTATACCGGAAAAATATAAACAATAAAAAACTAACTTAATTTTGCGGATAAAAACTCATTGATAAGTTTCGTCATCCATGCGAACGAAGTCGCAGGCACATCTAGTATTATAATACCTAAATTAAAAAGTTACATAAAATAGTAATGTAGGATAAAAATAGTACCAAATAATCTAATTATGTTTGTGTAAATGTTTCTCTTACGAAAGTTTCTATACTAAGTTTATCTATAGGCTACCCACGTCAAAAGTTTCAATCAAGTAAGTGTATGGAAGGCTGTAAAGTAAACTATATACTCGAAATTAATTAAAGCCGTGTTTGTTCCTCGCCTCTTGTATTACATCAATCACGGCGTATTAATTCACTAGCGACTAAGTTTCCTGTAGGACAGGAGCTGGGAATAAAACGTGGCGTCATTTTCTAACCATTTAAATATAAGATACGCATATTTTTGATATAACAGAAATTGATTTAAATTAAGATGACTACAGTTAATCTTATATATAAAATTCTCGTGTCACAATGTTAGTTACCATACTCTTCCGAAACGGCTTGACCGATTTTTATGAAATTTCATAATAATATGCATATTCAGTAGGTCTGAGAATCGGCTACTATCTATCTTTCATACCCCTAAGTGGTAGTAGATAAGTAGTAGGCAGGTGCTAGGTAGAAAAAATTGCATTGCAACGCAAGCCGGGTACAGCTAGTTTTGATATAAAATGAAACAGGGGGGGTGAAATAGCCGCGAAACGCTTCGAGAAAAGAATGGTACGGCCGTGCCCGTTTTGCTCGAGACTTGGCTGGGGCACTGCCGTGCCCCCAGATTTGTGTCAGTAATTCTTACAGACAACCCTGAACAAATAAAAGATCTTAAATGATCTGAAAAAACATTTAAATTATGAAATAAGACAGCAGAGTTGAAAATTTTTATTTATATAAATCACATAGCCCTACTTATTTATACTAAGAAATAGTTAAAAGTATAGAAAGTCCATACATATCACAAGTTAATCATGAAAAAACAAACACTATATTTTAAAATCTTTAGTACAATACTGATGATGATGTAATGTTTCTATTTCTTTCCAAAATCCTATCCTTACAGAAACAGGTACTTCTTAATTTTTATTTCATATCTGCTTACACTCTCATTTCAACTAAAACATATTTTAATAATTCCACCAAACTGTGTCCCGGCTCCCGGCCTACACCGGCGTCGCTCGCTACTCGTCTCTCAACCAGTGTCATCGTATATCATTCATATTTGACTACACCTGCGTTGACTACCTACGATTTTAAACGCGTATTGTTGAACACTTGTAACCTAATTGATTTATCTTCATCATTTCGACGACCTCCGTGGTCGAGTGGCGTACGCACCGGTTGCAAGGTGTCGCTAGCTCTGAGGTCCCGGGTTCGATCCCTGGACGGGTCAATGTAGAAACCAACTTTTCTACATTGTCCCGGGTCTGGGTGTTTGTGGTACCTTCGTTGTTTCTGAATTCCATAACACAAGTGCTTTAGCTACTTACTTTGGGTTCAGAGCAATGTATGTGATGTTGTCCGCATTTATTTATTATTTATTTTTCATACGCTGGTGGTGTATTTTTTAAACCCTAATAATAAAGAGAAAGTTAATTTAATAAACCGATTAAGATTCGGTTTTTAGTTTTAAATAATAACATTTTGGAAGTAATCTCATCAATTTATTAAATAAACTTTCTTACAACAAGAACTTATAGAAAAAAAAAAAAAAAGAAAAGGAAAAGTATTTTATAAGCTATAAATTGTTTTTACTGTGACGGGTGACCAAGTCAGTCAAAATTACTACCGAATGTGTCCCTTAGTAAATCGAAGTGTTATAAAAAATACACATAACAACAATATACAAATAAAAGCTAAAGCAAAGCGCAGTAAATTTAAACCAAAGAAGGTAATAAGTAGTGACAATTAATATTTATCTATCATATTCCACGGCAGGGTATATATTCCAACCCCATTTCAATTTTTAACCATATTCCACAATACGCGTCCCGCCTCGCGACTTGCTTACTAAGTTCTGACCGTTAATATATTAAGATAGTTTGCGACGCGACTCGTGTTTACATTTCCTGATAGAATTTGTTTCAGACTATCTTTATTCAATATGCTTCATACTTTCGTATTATTTTAGTTAAATAAGCTTGTGTTATGAGTTCTAAGTTCAGTTCAGAGTGAGCAAGACGGGCCTGTTGGTCTAGTGGTTAGTGACCCTGACTGCTATACCGGAGGTCGTGGGTTCGATTCCCACTCAGGACAAATCTTTGTGTGATGAGCACGTATGTATTTAGAAATATATAAGTATGTTTATCAGTTATCTGGTTACCATAACACAAGCTCTGCTTAGCTTGGGATCAGACAACCGTGTGTGAGTTGTCCCGGAATATTATTATTATTATGCCCGCCCATGTCAGACTTTTTGTAGGTCAGATAATCGGGCCGAATTTTTCGCCGATTCTTAGTAACTAACTCTGACCTACTTTTTGTAGGACGTGTGCGATGTACTATTGCTACCAGTGTGTTCTATTCTAGTCCTACAAAAAAAACGGTCACCGATAATTATCGGACGTCGCGTCGGCGGGCAGCCTTATGGTTTCATCAACTCGTTATGGTAAAATTGTTCAATATAGTATTTTATGGGTTTAGTTCTTACTTGGAAGGAATTATTATCTACTAGCTGTGCCTGCGACTTCGTTCGCGTGGTTGACGAAACTTATCAATGAGTTGTTTTTTATTGTTTATACTTTTCCGGGATAAAAACTACCCAGTATGGTGCCCAGGATAATAAAGAATAATTATACCAAGTTTCATCGTAATCGAACCGGTAGTTTTTGAGTGATACCTGAACAAACAGACAGACAGACAGACAGACAATTTTTTTTTTTCACACTGTTGGGTTCGGTGTCGGTCTAGTAACACCACCCGCCATTTATTTTTTTGATATTTTCAATGTACAGAATTTTCACTTCTACAGATTTATTATAAGTATAGATATAGATGTAGCGTTTTCCGAGAGAATATTACTTATAGCTAATGACTAGAGATTTACGTGGGATTTGGAACGATTATTCGTGGAAATATTTAAGATTGGAAAATTTTATTTATCTTAACCGTCTTTAAAAGGAGGAGATTCTCAATTCAACTATATGTTTGTTGATATCATCGGCAATTCTCAGTCGATTTCTAAAGCGAGGTCCTGTATAAATTAAATTAGTTAGCTCTTTTTTACATTTATTAAATGTGACAGTGACACGGCTTTTTTGTTTATTTCTAGAACCTCGTTAATTTCCTCAAAGTGGTATATTTTTTACTCTAGACAAAATAATTGCTATATTTTATGGTTTATTTCTTCTAATAGCTCGTCATTTCTATTCGTGGTCTCTAGGAAACAGACCGCAATTTATGCAAGTCTAGATTAATGTTGCAGGTGTAAACTACAACGTTTCCAAGGACCACTGCAGTTTGTGCAGTTCCCAACTCACAAGTATTGTCATCAATTAGCCACACTGTTTGGCAACTAGAATTATACTTGACTGCAATATTGCCCGAACTGCATCTACAAAGTTACATTTTGAGGACAGATGTATCATCACGACTAAATTCAAGAAAGGGTAGGCAGTGAAGAGATAAAAATAACATAACTCTTTATTGTACACAACATACTTATATGTATGCCAAAAATGTAGATTGAAATAAAAATACATTTACTGTTTTTTTTTTCTATATATAAGTATTATGGTTTTAGTTCCCCTGTATTCAAATTAGAGTAAGAAAAATAACTGGTAGATGTAGGTGTAAAACTAATAAATAATATATAAGTACAGTAGATGTAAAAGTCTAAACCGGGACACACCCAAACTAGAAAAACACCGTAATTTACCCATATTTTCTAATATGCATACATATACAATGAATTTACATTTTATGCCAGTTGATTTTTCATTCCAAACTGACAAAAAAAAAATTGTATCCTTAATTAGTCCTTCGTTTATTTAGTTTAGTGTTTGGCGAAATTAAAGCGCGTTGAATGCTATTCTTCTTCTTAGCGTGTCGATCAATGACTATTTTCATCATGGCTAGATTTTTGTGGACCAGTACTCAGCCACGCGGACAGCATTATCAGTGGCGTTGTACAGGTCCTCGCGGGCACAGGTGGTGGGACACGCTGGGCTGGATTATTATAATAATAATAATCCAGCCTATAAACGTCCCACTGCTGGGCACAGGCCTCTTCCCATATAGAGAAGGCACGAGCATTGATCACCACGCTTGCTCTCTGCGGATTGGCGATTTCAGATCCCAAATTTTTGGAATCAAGGTTTCCTCACGTTGTTTTCCTTCACCGTTTGTCAGAAGTGTCTTAGAATAATTAAGAAAGTACGTATAACTTTGAAAAAGCCACATTGGTACTTGCCTGGGTTCGAACCTACAACCTTGTGCATACAAATACGTTCATTGAACCGCTAGGCCACCACGACGACGATGCTATTTATACCTTTTGGTAATTCAAGCGTCTTACATACACAGTAAAGTTCACATCGAGAGGTCTATTTAGCTTCACCACACAAGTCAAAATAATTTTCTAACCCCATGTTATTGAGGTAAAAAAAGAAAATCCATCCATTAGCAATGACGTAATTCTGTCCAAAACATAAATAAACAGGAAACACACTGGAAAACTATTTGTATGACTATTAAAGTATTGACATTGATTGAGACGGATGAAGACGGAGAGAGAAAATATTGAATGAATTTATATTAATAATATAATATATTCCGGGACAACTCACACACGGTTATCTGATCCCAAGCTAAGCAGAGCTTGTGTTATGGTAACCAGACAACTGATAAACATACTTATATATTTCTAAATACATACATATTATAGATAAATTACACCCAGACAACCAGAACAAATGATCGTGCTCATCACACAAACATTTGTCCTGGGTGGGAATCGAACCCACGACCTCCGGTATAGCTTTCAGGGTCAATAACCACTAGACCAACAGGACCGTCGTATCGTCATATTATTGAGTTCTTTCACAGTTTCACACCTACACATGACATACTTGAACAGCGTAAACTATTTTACAAAAAATATTATCTTGACATGTATTATTGATTACAACTAAATGTAAAAAGGGACTGACTTTAATAATAATATTATATGTATAACGGGAATTAGCGCGTACATGCTTAAATACCTTTAGGACTTGACGTTTCGACCGGGTTACACACGCCGTTGTTGCAGGCAGACTCAAGCATTTAAGCATGTACCTACGCGCTAATTCCAGTTATATAATATTACTAACTATAAAAATGCAGCGCGATAGTTTAAAATTTATTTACTTACTTTAATGTATGTATGGAACCACCTCTGAGATAGGTATAATATCCTATCGATGACAAGAATAATTATATTTTTTGAATTCGATCCACAGCTGCCAGCCATATTGCGTAACAAACATACAGCCAAAACATACCATCTAATTGAGAACCTCCTCCTTTTAGACTATGACTTCATAAGTAGGTACCAAAGCGTAAAATAGACTAAGGTACTTATAGGATACGGGAACCTAAAATAACTCCTCTAATTGAAACTGAAACCAATCCAATCTACTATCAATAACACGTAATTTCAAACCGATACTAAATAAATATGGCTTCGTATATAAAACTGTAAACTCGACCAATTTTTCAGTAAACTTGGGCTTGTTTATTCGTTGTTTCGGGCTTAATAACTAAATAACTGCAATAATATTGACTCTGAAGCGCGCATCAGCGTTATTTGGTACGGAAAGCGGATAGTCTGTCAATGTTTGCTTACCATTCAACTGGGTGGTACAGTTTAGTTATTTCAGTAGGATAACATTAAATATTGGCACTTATTTAAATGGGAAATATATTTAATTTCCTCTTTTGATAAAGAAATTCGGCATGTAAACTGTTAAGGTCACCCGTATTTTGTATTGTCAAGCTATAATAATAAATAATAACTGCCTCGTTGGCCTAGTGGCGCTAAGCGCGACTGCTACGCTAGAGGTCTTGGGTTCGATTCCCAAGTCGACCAAGATGTTATTGGGTTTTTCTATGAAATTCTCAGTAGCAGGTCGGAGTTTGGATTTTTGCCCGGTTAGTGGCAATAGGCTCGCCCCCTATTACATTGGAACTAAACATACCGGCGAACTGTGGGTGTACATTGGTACACCTCTGCCTAACCCTTCGGGGATACAGGCGTGATGGTATGTATGTATGTATAATAATAAATAATAATAATAATATCCTGGGACAACTCACACACGGTTATCTGATCCCAAGCTAAGCAGAGCTTGTGTTATGGTAACCAGACAACTGATAAACTTACTTATATATTTCTAAATACATACATATTATAGACTAGCTGTGCCTGCGACTTCGTTCGCGTGGATGACGAAACTTATCAATGAGTTTTTAATCGCAAAATTAAGTTTGTTTTTTATTTTTTATACTTTTCCGGGATAAAAACTACCCAGTGTGGTGCCCAGGATAATAAAGAATAATTATACCAAGTTTCATCGTAATCGAACCGGTAGTTTTTGCGTGATACCTGAACAAACAGACAGACAATTTTTTTTTTTCACACTTTTTGCTTCGGTGTCGGTGTAGTAACACTCCCCGCCATTTATTTTTTCGATATTTTCAATGTACAGAATTTTCACTTCTACAGATTTATTATAAGTATAGATATAGATAAATCCAGACACAGAACAAATGATCGTGCTCATCACACAACATTTGTCCTGGGCGGGAATCGAACCCACGACCTCCGGTATAGCAGTCAGGGTCACTAACCACTAGACCAACAGGCCCGTCAAGCTGTGACTGTATGGTAAAGTACAGACTTCTTAGTACACACATACACGGACTGCTTAAAGCAGTTCGACTGTTTCGAGCGTTCGACAAAATAAAAAGATAGCAGCTAGAGAATGGTTGACTGCTCGCGCAATTCGTGTATGTTGATCACCGGCTAGCTGCCCAAACATCAATATATAAAGATTCTGAGTAATGTTTTAGTCGAAATTGTTTAGAGTCAGCTTGCAAAAAAATAAAAATAAAAAAATAACTAGATTAGGGTCCCCTAAGGAGAAAAAAAAAACGTAAAATAAGTAATACCTCCTTCTTATACAGAAAATTAAGGTATATTTACTCTTGAAATTATGTTAATACATTATTCCACTGATATTTTTAGTCTGTAACAGCCGGCTTCATTACTTTGTAATCGGTCCGTACAAATGCCAATTAGGCAGTTTTTTAAATTCTTTTCATTTTGTAACGGTTTTGTTAAATAATTGGCCAATAATAAGGTTATAAATTTCCAGCAATTCCATTGGAACTCTACGATACACTGAATCATCGTCCTTAAACATGAAATTAAAATATCTAGACTTCTCTGTGGCTATCCAAGTTGTGAATGTCTATGGAAAATTCTATCACTATATTACTATATTCTTTTCACTATATTCTTTTTGGATAACGAGGCCACTGATATACATAAACCGAATGCAAAAAAACATGAATTTGTTGCATATTCATCATCATCCACAGCTTATGTCCTCCCACTGCTGGGCATAGGCCTCTATTTTCTCGCGCTATTCTCTACGGTCCTGTGTCAGTGACATCCAGACTCGACCCAAATTTTGACCTCATAGCATATTTTAGCTTCGAAAAATTATTCTCTAAATCTTATAGGTACTTAAATATTAAAGGCATAAGATGATATCTTCAAAGAAACACAAACAAGATGAGATCGAACTCTCGAGGCTTTTCAGTAGATAAACATGTTATAAAGGTGTGTGACGAACAAAGTTAAATGCGTTCAATTTAAGTTCTCCTTCGTTCGCAAGTTGTTGTAATTCTGTTAAAGACACACAACTTTTATAATTAACTATTGCATCGAACTTGCCTGTCTATTCTTTTGATAAAATTTATTAGTTATAATTGAAAATTAATTGGATTATCTTTTGTGTATTGATTTTATATAAAAGTCTAAACAAGTTTTTAGAATACCTAGGTTTTTATGTAAGCTTATGTCTACTGCTGGACACAGCCGTCTTTCCTATCATAACACCTGGTCCTCCGCATCCCGTATCCAGTCTGATTCAGCTGCCATTTCCATCGATCCATTTGGTACTGGGTGCTTCCAACTAAACGAATTTAATAGGTATATCCACAGAGAAACTAGAATTCTACAGTCTGTTAATTAATATTAATATTTAGTTAAGTAACAAGCAGGCTATGTATTTAACGTAAATTAATATATAAAGCAAGGGTGTTAGTGTGCTTCAACTAAGTTCATACATGACCTAATAAAAGACTAATAAAAAGGGCAAAAAAATATCACTATTAAAAGTAATATTTCGTCCTCTTTTTTAATATTGAAGTTATTAAATCTACTCGGCCATCGATTCTTAAGAAAAATGTAATTAAACCTCTTGGAATTTCAATAAAATACAGATTTTCCAATGGAAATTTTGATTAAAATTTTCAGTTCTTCAAAAGGTCCTTCATAACTCTCTATAATTAATAAAAACACTATTAATGTTATTGCTACAAGAAATTAATCGAATATCCCGACCAGTACCATTGGTTACCTGCTAACATTTGTGCATTCTAATACAATATATCCACTTCTTTACCACTGAAAAGTAATCTTTAATGATACAGGTTGAAGGATGAAATTCGGTTGTCGTTCGTTGTGACGTATGCCGTTCTGAAATTTTCAAACAAGGACCAGAGGTGTTCCATCATTTTCTCGCATTCAGTTTTCGTCCGTCGCTCAGCCCGATCGGACGTGCAAAACGTTGGGAGGGCGATTTCGTCGCGTATTTAATATTTGTTTGAGATGTTATCGTGTTGAAGTATATTCTGATTCCTACCATAAAATTTCGCTAAACTTTGACAGTTTGTTCGTTGAGTTTTATCTTGAAAGTGTGTTTTCTGTTATACAAAGAAGAAAATAGTTTTCGTGCTAAGATAAGGTAAGATTTTCCATTGAGGGTATTTTCTTACAATTGTGTTACATGCGAAGGGTCCTTTTACCCTCATTTTAATGAAATGATGTTTTGTATCGAAATGGTTAATTATACGGGAGTTTTCCTGTTGGGGCGCGATTTTTACCGAACAAATATTTAGAAGGAAATTCTTATTTACGCTACAAAGAAACATGCTCTTTTACATCAAAAATTAAACGTCTTTTCGTTTGATAATATATTTTAATCAAAAATTTATTACTAACTGTCGATTTATTAAGTTGGACATCTGGCACCATTTATTAAATTGTATTATTGTCAATTTATTACCTTCGTTGAGGAATTAAGATTTAAGGCCAGTACGGATTACTATTTATTTATTATTATTAAACAATTTAATTCCAACTGTCGTCCTTACAATTTACTTAACGTATTATTTCCACCCTTCTGGATAAAAATACCTGAACTAGGTATTCAACCTGTCTTACTTTTATATACTGTGCTACCCAGTAAAATAGGTTGTGATGGTCAGATGGGCTGTCGCTCCACGTAAAAAACGGTAGGTATATAGTAGTATTCAGAGGTCAATCTACAGTAATTTATAAGTAACTAGCCCTTGCCCGCGACTTCGGCCACATAGGTTAATATAATTGCGGTATATAGTCGCCTAGGTCCTTTTTGGGATCTAAGGCCATACCAAGTTTTATCACAATCCCTAGTGCTTTATCCGCGAAGGCGTAACCGATAAATTTAGACTATTCATGTATACTATTCTAAACATAGAAGACAAAATGATTACCCTTTCCCCTATATCCCTACAGTACAAAGACCTCATCTCATTCATAAAATAATAAAACAAAACAAGACAAAAAATCAATTGAGTTGGAACAATCTCTCGCAGTTTTATCCACTCTATCTGACATTCTACGGGTGTTTGAAGTTCATATTCACAAAATACGGGAACAATTCTGTACCAAGGGATGTGATAAAAATGCCTAACAAATCAGAACATAGGAGGCTCTGCGGAACTGAAGGAGAATTGGTTAAGTGCGACTTGGAATATGTGCAAAGGGTTCCGTGTGTATATGATATGTCATTTGTTTTTTAAAGAGGCAATAGATACATTTGTATGTCATTTTGGTTTATTGAAATCACCGCTGTTATGCTGTTTATAAAGCTGTCTCTCAGCATATAACTGAATAGGAGACCTTTTGGTTCATATTTTCATCATAGGCATGTATGAATTTATAAATTGTCTCAAATAAAATCGTAAATTTTTGGTGGCCTGTAAACTAAAACGTTCTGTGTTTCTGTGGTTTTGCTGGTCAATTTCGTTTGTCCACCAAGTTTGTCTTTCTTTCTCTCATACGCAATTTGTAAAATAACAACAGGTTATGTATAACACTCTTTTAAACTGTTTTATAAGGTACAGTCCACTGACAGATGGATAGACGTCTGCTAAATAATAGGGTAGGCTTAAGCTCTTGACTCCCTTACCTTTGATCTATACGCAGTTCTGTTAGTCTGGCGTCCCATTGGATCATGTCAGTGAAGGAATAGAGATTACACCTGTGCTTCTAAACTAGTGACCTGGTGCACTGAAAAATCTCCCGCTCACTTGCCGTATGTCTGTCTAGAAAAACGACTATTTCCGAAATTTGGTTAGAAAGGTGAACAGGGTAGCATTCTTTGGGTACGGAACCCTAAAAAAACTAACAAATCAGAATACAGAAGTCGGATTTACGGAACTCTAATAAAGTAGTGCTGGATATATTTTATGCCGACTCTATTCCTGTATTCATTCATCGGGCCGTAAAAGAAAGCCGATTGACGAGATGGTTAAGAGATTTACTTTTTGTTGTATTTCTTGTACATTGATATGATATGTCACATTTTTATATGGGGATTGACAACGCATGGATTTTTAGCTGTAATCGCATCCATTTTTATACAGGATGTTTCCGAAAGGGTCTATCTATCCAAAAGGGGTAAAGAGTACATCTGGTATAGAGTCGGTTGGCAAAATTTCAGCTTAAAATGTGTTAGTTAAATAATTGATAGCCGGTTTTTTCTGTTGAGCATTTCAGTGAGCATTACGGAGTCAAGTAAGTAACATGAAAAATTATTTTCAATTATTAAATGACATCATTTTGAACTGAGTTTTGTAATCTGCTCTATAGCCGATGTACTTTTTAACCCAATTTGGATAGATATACCCTTTCGGTAACACCCTGTATATTCATTCAGAATTATCAAACTCTGGGTACCTTAAAACCATTAGATGCAACGTGTGCAATTTATTCTTTCTACCCGTCGTATTGGTAATCATTCATTTGTTTCACTTTATTCCTTCTGCTTACCTTCATCTTCATCATCATCATCATCCACAGCCCTTGTTCTCCCACTGCTGGGAATAGGCCTCCCCTTTTTCGTGCCATGTTCTACGGTCCTGTGCCAGCCTCATCCAGACTCGACCCGAGACTTTAATTATGTCGTCGACCCATCTTGCTCCCGGACGACCGACGCTTCTTTTGCCATGCCTTGGCCACCATTCTGTCACCGCCTTAGTCCACCTGCCGTCACTTCGTCTGGCCAACTGGTCTGCCCAGCTCCATTTCAGTCTCGTTATTGTGGTACCGACTGCTTACCTTACTAACGGTATTATAATACATAATTCACAATACACCAAATAAACCAAACTTCAAGGTCAAATAACCCCTAAACAGCCGATACATTATTACGCCAGAAACTCAGTCGGAATTTACTTTAATATCGAAACCTCTAAATTACTGGTAACAAGCCTACTTGTCAAATATAAGTCTCTATTTAATAATTTCGGGGCTTAATCGCAATCTTGAGTTAATTTATTGGTCATAATAACACGAATTAACATTGCAAGAGCTATTTACGATCAACCATTACGGTTTTAAAAATGTATTTAAAATTATTATTGCATTCGTGTATTATTCCGTCAAACGATATTTAGGCCCATGTTATAAGAAGCATAAAATAATATTAATTAAGAACTAACTTTTGCCTTCAGCTCCGCCCGCGCGAATATCGATTATCTTAGAAATATGTAGCATATGACCTTTTCTGGAGTAAAAGCTACCTCTGTATCTAATTTCATCAAAATCGATGGAGAGGTTTAGATGCAAAAGCGGAACAGGGACCGATTTACTTGCACATATTTAATATTGGTATAAAAGTATGGAAAAGTAACAAATACTATGGTAATTGGAAGGTATAATACAAAATATTCTACTGAAGTACTCCTGACTATTATAGAACTGACTATTGTCTGTTTATATATATATATATATATATAAAGACAGACAAGCTCTTGTAAAGTGATTCCAGTTTATAAAGTATGTCTGGAATGAAGTAACTTTGCATAGTCTCACACCTTTGTTGATACTAGATCACAGTACTAAAGTGGCTACTATAATCTATATAGGTCTTTGGGTAAAATAGTTGTATCTTGCCATTTATAAAATACTAGTGATCTATCCTGGCTTCGGAAGAGTAGATAAAAACATTAACGAATCAACACTGCTCTTGAATCACTCTTAAAATAATAATAATAATAATCCAGCCTATAAACGTCCCCCTGCTGGGCACAGGCCTCTTCCCGAATAGAGAAGGCACGAGCATTGATCACCACGCTTGCTCCCTGCGGATTGGCGATTTCAGATTCCAAATTTCGGAATCTACGTTTCCTCACGATGTTTTCCTTCACCGTTTGTCAGAAGTGTCTTAGAATAATTAAGTGTCTTAAAAAACAATCGGTAATTTTTGAGACGGACACACAAGGCGAGGGAATTAGTAATAGGTTGTTTTCAAGTATGCACAATTGGTAAAATAATACCTTTATACTATGGCACACCAATTACAAACAAAACAAAAAGTCAACATGAAAATAAAGTCACGATCAAAAATAACATCAGAAATTTACAGATCAACGGCAGGAAAAGCCCCGAATATTGATTAAAAACCAACAAATCCCATTAAAAGGCGCTTTCCTTTTTAAGTCAAAACCCATACACTTGATTCCTTTGAATATTTTGTTTCTTTGTGAGCCTCAAAGAGTCGCTTGATCGGGTTCCCTTTATTGCGTGTATTATTTTTACTTTTGTCCTTGTCTATGTTAATTAAGAAGCAGTCAAATACTTATATTTTTTTTGAACTTTGCGAAGTTTGACCAGTTTTAATGTTATTCACGTGTAGAAGTACCTTACTAAGGAATGGACATCGAATATAATAATGTTCTGTAAAAAGAATGAAAGCAGTATGGAAAAACAATACATAATATAACATACCATCACGCCTGTATCCCCGAAGGGTTAGGCAGAGGTGTACCAATGTACACCCACAGTTCGCCGGTATGTTTAGGTCCCATGTAATAGGGGGCGAGCCTATTGCCACTAACTGGGCACAAATCCAAACTCCGACCTGCTACTGAGAATTTCATAGAAAAACCCAGTAACACCTTGGTCGACTCGGGAATCGAACCCAATCCCTCTAGGTATCAGGCAATCCGTAGCAGTCGCGGTATAAAAAACAATACTGCTAAACATTATTTTTTTAAGTACCAGTAGTAATGTGTGTGTTGACATCGAAGCATGGAGCTAACCATGCAACTGTGTGCTACGGTAGCAGCTGCTTCAAGCAGTCAGTGTGCTGTTGGTAGAAGGATAAGGAAGCTTTTTTATTTAGGCCTAAAAACAATATATTTCTTCTTCTTGGACCTATATATTTTATACATTACTTATTTCCTTGTATAAAACTTGGTTTCTTTTTCTCAATACATTGTTCGACATGCTTCACTTATTGCTAAAATCTATAAAATACGTGTAAACATCGAATCACTGTCTGTTATGATACAGGTTCTCCTAGTTTAAGAGGTAAGATCTTTATTCTGCGCATAGATTTTTTGCTACCTAAATTATTTATCTACTTGTTCGATGTGACTATGTATTATTTTTGGAAATAAATAAATTATTTTTATTTTTATTATTATACCTATGCTATTTATCATATATATAGATACTTATATGCAGGTATACATAGATTTGTCAAGCTCTACTACTTGTGAAGTTTGATATTATGAATAACTGGTATGTATCAACTTAAAGACTTAGGTCGTTACGGTAGGCACAATAAAGTATAAATTTAGCTTTTCTAGCTCAAAATAATTATGGTTACACTTCTTGGATTCCTATTGTCTCCCGTCCATTGTTCTCTTTATAATTGATGTGAAATCTTACAAGTTAAATATCTTTGATAAATATTTTAACGTTAGTAACAAAATCTTCTTTTGTTTTAGAAACCTTTGTGCTGTATTTTCTTTTGACTTCATTTAGTCTAAAAAATACTTTGTACTTTTCCTCTTTTTTTTTCTAACGATTTTTATTTTACTTTTTTCTAAAGTAAGTTTGTTATATTTATTATCTTTTTGGGCATACATTATTAAATGATGTATTTTTTTTTAAATATTCTGGTTAGTGTCCCACTGCTGGGCAAAGGTCTCCTCGTCTGACTCCAGACTTTTCTTCGAGCCACATGACAGTAATCACTTAAAAAGCGATCGATGTCATACTACCAAACGATGCATAACTAAATAAAAAAAATTGTTACCTATATTAAAAACTCATATCGATAATTGCATAGCCCCAAACCCCAAATTTCCTTCACTTTTTTTTACAAAACACATTTTCTTTACCCAACAATAGTCTTTGTAAAACCAGCCAATATTTTCAGAGTGTACGCAAAACCTTTAGCAAATTACAATGGCCGCTTTGAACCATGGTGGGCCATGCCATGGAAACTATTTGGTAATTGGATAATCATGACTAAACATAATATCCTTTATGGCGTTTCACGTACTTTAGTTATTAGATTTTAGGTTGCTATAGAAAGCTTAATAAATTGTTGATAGATTCAAAACTAAGGTAATGGATATTTTTTTATCAAAGAAGGTGTATCTAGAAACGATTTACAGAGGTTTTTTGTAAAAAGTATTTTATTTGACGACCTCCGTGGTCGAGTGGCGTACGCACCGGTTTCAAGGTATCGCTAGCTCTGAGGTCCCGGGTTCGATCCCCGGACGGGTCAATGTAGGAAATTACATTTCTACATTGTCTCGGGTCTGGGTGTTTGTGGTACCTTCGTTGTATCTGAATTCCATAACACAAGTGCTTTAGCAACTTACTTTGGGTTCAGAACAATGTATGTGATGTTGTCCGCATTTATTTATTTATTATTTATTTACTTAATTAATGCTTACACTGGCTGGAAAACTTTACCTAATATTAAGAACAAAAAAAAGTTTGGTGTTTTCTGCATGAGACTTCTATCATTTCAGTCAATATGGTCAGTATCATACATCGGTGTAGTTAAACTAAAATAATGTGGAATACAAATATGCAAGTGATCCCATTTTAATAATTAGCACCATTAAAATAACATCAGTCTAATATTCCGTAGATATCCTGCCAAAACCAACACATAACAACCAAACTGCATTTATCGCATGAACACACATACATTACCTGTTTTCCTAACAGAACAAATTTGTCTGTTATGCGAAGCGTGAAATGAAATGTAAAGTTAATAATGTGTAGAAATCATCCTTTATGTAGAGGTGACAAATATTTTGGTATGTGTTATGTACTGACAATTTCGTGAGTTACTGTTGGTTATTTAGAAGTGAGTTTGAAGTGAGATTTTAAAGAACATTCTGCTCTTTATTTACTAGTTGTCTTGTGTCTTATATACAAAATATACATATACGAGATACACAAATAGTTGTTGATTTTATAACTTACTAGCTGTACCCGGCATGCGTTGCAATGCATTTTTTTCTACCTAGCACCTGCCTACTACCTACTACCTACCTGCCTACTACCTACCTAATACCACTTAGGGGTATGAAAAATAGATAGTAGCCGATTCTCAGACCTACTGAATATGCTTATAAAATTTCATAAAAATCGGTCAAGCCGTTTCGGAGGAGTATGGTAACTAACATTGTGACACGAGAATTTCATATAACTTATATTATGTAAAACAACGATCCAATGCAAATGTCGAATTGCTTACCTCGCCAGACTTAACTTAAGATATAATGAAAATGCATTATCTGGGGGCACGGCAGTGCCCCAGCCAAGTCTCGAGCAAAACGGGCACGGCCGTACCATTCTTTTCTCGAAGCGTTTCGCGGCTATTTCACCCCCCCTGTATCATCGATACGGACAAAGCTAGGGGTTTAGGTTTTCGATGACCTAGAGTAAGTATTTAAAAAAGCTCAGCCTCAAAATTACATGACATTTGAACTAATAGTTTACGAGTTATGAGCGATCAAAGTTACACCATTTTGTCACTCACTGACTCACTCACTGACCGATCATCAAAAATCTAAGGTACTTCTAGCAATAATAATAATAATAATAATAATAAATGCGGACAACATCACATACATTGCTCTGAACCCAAAGTAAGTTGCTAAAGCACTTGTGTTATGGAATTCAGAAACAACGAAGGTACCACAAACACCCAGACCCGAGACAATGTAGAAGTGAGTTTCTGCATTGACCCGTCCGGGGATCGAACCCGGGACCTCAGAGCTAGCGACACCTTGAAACCGGTGCGTACGCCACTCGACCACGGAGGTCGTCATATCGTCATCAATCAATATTTTGTGACTATATCAATAGGTTTGTTTACATTACAATAATAGTGACTTGGCCATGAGCACAATAAGATACAAATATAAAGCGGCATATTTGGAGGAGTTGCAAGTAAATAATAAATAATATCAGGACACCTTAACCGACAGTCGGTATCATCCAAGATCACACAGAAGCACATGCACTATGGCGCATGTTTAGTCCATAGTGATCTCAAATTCCAATCAGTTACAAAATCATGTCCATGAATATATTATGGACATGATTTTGTACAAGGAGCAAACGACCTTTAACTTGTGCTCATGGCCAAGTCACGGTTATTGTAATGTAAACAAAACTTTTGATATAGTCACAAAATATTGATTTATTATTACAAATTAAGTTGAACAGGACTTGGCTCCTATGCGATCTCAAAACTTTTTACGATGGAAGAATTGCATAGAGAGACTTGGCTTTTTTTTACATTGAATGTTTTTGGTGGGATATTTTTTTCGTTAGAACATTGCCACTTTGTCTGACGCAAATCCTACTAATATTATAAATGTGAAAGTTTGTGAGAATGGATGTGTGGATGTTTGTTACTCTTTCATGCAAAAACTACTGAATGGATTTTAATGAAACTTTACAATAATGTAGCTTATACATCGGAATAACACATGGGCTATAATTTATAAAGATAGTGTATCAATTGTCATTCATGCGGGTGAAACCGCAGGGTACAGCTAGTAATTAATAAAGTAAAGCCAGAAAACCATCAAAGCTGTTAGCTACATAAAAAATTCAATTACTACTCTGATAAAAAAACATAATCCGTCCAAAAATAGTTTTATTTATTTCACTTCGGAAAATGAACCAAGAGTTTTCTACCCCTAACCCCTCTAACCCCTAACCCCTTTAACCCCTAATGCCTTCAAAATATGTCCCACAGAACTACCATTTTACTTAATTTTATGTCATATTAATTTATGTCGTATCGCGGAGAAGAAAATTAATCTCTAACATTGATGTACCTTTCGATATTTATTAATGTGAATCAAATAATCATGGACATAATATAAAAATTACAAACATATTTAAATTAACATTATTGAACTGACTTATGTAAAAAACTTTGACATTGATTAATTAATTTGTATCTCAACCATCATTTACGGGAGTTTATATATTTGTGGTTTTAGTGTTTTAATATCATTAAAGTAATGGCATGGTACTTACCTACTAAAACAAATATTTGCATACCATATGTAATGGTAGAATGTAAAGGGGCCATTTTATATTTAAGATCATACTTTGTAAACCTACATTCTGGCAAATAAAGGACTTTGACTTTGACTTTGACTTTAATGTAAAAAAGCAAGAATTTGTTGAAAGGGCCCCCGCATTCTTTGTACCCCTGGGGCCATAAATGTCGCCCCAAAATACCCCAGTTAGATTAATTACCTTCATAACACTTTATTGTTTTAATAAAGTGATCCATGTTTTACTTAAGAATAACGGAAGAGTTTAAGCCTCAAATTCTTTGAGTTTTTTGTTTAAGTAATTACGGGAAAGTTGGGTTGGTTATCTTTTTTTGAATAAAAAAAAAGCGGCTATTATACCTTTTAACCGATTTTAAAAGAAGGAGGTTCACAGTTAGACTGTGTGTTTTTTGTATATTTAATTTTGCACGTGATAGCTCTGGCAATTGTGTTTGGATTTCAATTCTCCTTGTCATTATTTTCTAGGATATACTGTTCCTATTGAGGAATGGTCCGTTGGTTCTTTTTACATTAGTCTCCACTATGTAATTTTTCATGCATGTATTGAGGGTCTTAAAAGTTTTAAAATCTTAAATTTACATTATGCTAACGACAACATAATGTAAATGAGCGTATTACTTATCATGTAAACATTTGTACAACTATTGCTGTCAAATTGCTTAATTATATTCACTTAGAATTATGACTGCAATAAATTTTGCAAATTTTGATTTTGTTTACTTTTGAAATACATATAATACAATAGAGTTGCACTAGCATATTGTTACGAATGTGTCTAGCATCAGTCTGAAATGTCAAAATAAAATATAAGTTACTATGTTATACTATATACGATATAGTTTTGACAGCACTGTGTTCAAAGCACAAAGAGGTATAATAGCTAAGATCTTTTAAAATCGATTTAAGCGGATTTTATTTGTAACAATGCGAAAATCCTGAAGGTAAAATAAAAATACCAGCTTGTTCCATGATATAACAAAAGACTTGAAGGTTGTGTAGCCTAGATCTTTTATAATAGGATCAGGTACCGCTGTCATGGGTATTAGCTTGGTTATATTGTGAAGTTTTCTTATAAAATACTTACCGTGGGGTCCGAGTGCACACAGATTTTTTAAAGATTTATCCAAACGCCTGGTTGAAAGGCTGGCTTCTACCTAGGTCAGCGAATAAGCATTGCCATACAACGTGGCAATGCTGCCAGCCTTTTGGGCACACTCCCAGTCGACAGCGATGTGGATGAATTTTTTGATGCCTTGTTTTAGTTTAGTTTCATTTAGTTTATAATTCTTCGGCTTAGTTTTTATAATATTGTAAATATTTTAAGTTTAATTCCTTCTTACCTCTATTATAATTCTATAACCGACCTTCAAAAAGGAGGAGGTTCTATGTTCCACTTTATGTAATTTTTAGTTTGAATGTCATACGATGTTATCTGTTTTGTTACTTGTATAACAGTTCATTTTTATTCATTTGGAGAAACCAAAGGCCTACTGATAATAATTGATTATAATATAATCTAAATCTAAGTTCTATTAAAACCATAGTAAATAATAGGCACTTGGTTCAATATTATTTAAATTCCTAGACAACATTAAGCGGATGAAAAAACTTAATAAAGGGTATAAATGATGACGACCTCCGTGGTCGAGTGGCGTACGCACCGGTTCCAAGGTGTCGCTAGCTCTGAGGTCCCGGGTTCGATCCCCGGACGGGTCAATGTAGAAACCAACCTTTGTACATTGTCCCGGGTCTGGGTGTTTGTGGTACCTTCGTTGTTTCTGAATTCCATAACACAAGTGCTTCAGCTACTTACTTTGGGTTCAGAGCAATGTATGTGATGTTGTCCGCATTTATTATTATTATTATTTATTATTAAATAATTAATTAGATGCACAAAATTAAGCTAATAACACACATATATTTATAGGAGTTTGAAAACATACATATAGAATTATTTCTCCGTCCATTAAATCACAGTATATTATATATATGTATACCTGTACATAAAACTACGGTAACAACGATACGAAAATACCTGCAACATCAACGTTTTAAAAAAGTTTACGGTATTTCAAAACTGTTCTGATAGCAGTTAACTCGTTACGTAGTGGAAACAGGGTAACTTTGCTAAAAGTTCAACTTTCAAGAGGTTATATTCGAGCCAGTTAAATGCTGACGATGAAAGGATTATTTGAGGTTAACTGGTTCACTGCGGTTTTGCTTGCTTTGTAAGGCTACTTTTTTAATGTTTTTTTTTTCTGTATCCTTTTGATATAGAGACATACATAGATGTATGGTTAATATAAAACTAACACGCGTCAAATAATTCATCGTCATCCTTGTCAATGGCGGGAAACGTGCCCAGAAGGCTGGCAGCATTGCGACGTTGAATGGCTATGCCATTGTTAGTTTTATTTATTTAGATATGATTTAATTTTAGTATAGTTGTAAGTGTTTGTTCTTGTATTAGATTTAAGTATTGAATTGTAAATTTCAAAATATAATTTACCTATTTTTATAAATGAATTACTAACGTTGAAGAAAAAAAATCAGTTCCTTATGATAATTTTATACTATTTTGAAATAAATACGTGAGAATATTTTAAAATCTTAGAATAGCGAACTGTTAAATATAACTTTTAATATGTTATGGAAAATGTCGTTGTTATACATTTATAAACCTTGTATATTTATAACTTAGTGTAAGATTTTAGTGTTTTAAAGGTTAATTTCCCAAAAAAAATAAACAAAAAAGTTTTTTTTTTCTATTATTGCCAAGCGGAATTAGATGTTCTAACTAAACATTGTTTTCCTAAGACTTTTAACACGCAGCCTCGGGAACAGGGCCTTGATTCAGCTATTTAAGAGTTTCTTGAATTGACCGAATGACCTGCTTCATTAGGTATTTTTTACGGTAATTGGCATTCTGCTAACTGTCATTACGATCATTAATTGGTCATTACGATCATTCACTTCGAGAAATCAATGAGATTTTATTGTAGGCTTATCTGAATACGAAAGTTAGGCACAATGACAAGTACACTGACCGACCACTGACATGCATTTTAAATAGCTGAATCGAGGCCCAGGTATTGCGTACTTACGTGGGTGAAACGGCGGGGCACAGCTAGTAAGATGTACGTATGCATTATATAGGAACCTTATATTTTCCTATTTAATCAGATTAAGCTGATAGGTAGCCGACCTTCTGACCTCGGCAAACCTCAACAGAATTCTTCAAGCGTAAAAATTAACTCCAGATCTAAACTGTAAGTTATTTAGAACCTCTGTAACGACCGCAAACATCTTGAGACTAACCGATAAATCTTTTGCGAACGGAAATTAAAATTATACTTTATGGCACGAGATTAGGGTTTAATTTAGCTTGAAGAGATGAGCGTAATTTGTAGATGGGACTGATAGAAGGAATGCTTTGGTGACAGTGAGATTTTAGTTACCTTTGTATTTATGTAATCTGCTATATTATACTAGCGATCCATCCCGGCTTTGCACAGGTTGACAAAACATTAATGAAATAGACATACAAACCTTGATGTTGAAATCACTCTAACCACCATATGAAAGTAAGTCCTGATGTTTTTGAATTAATTGCGTTAAGAAAAACGGACGCGGCGATGTTTATTCCAAATAGACTACTAGGTAGCTCTTTTTCCAGAAGAACCATATTAAGAGACAGTACTTACCTCAAATCGCTTACCCTTAAGCCACTAAGTTTAGTTATAGCCTTTCATTTTCATTATCTGATCTCATTTTTACACGACTGCCCAAAAAGGAGTGTTATGTTTTCAGGGTTCATGTACCTATGTATGTATGTGAGTTTCTTTATTCCACCATAACTTCTAAAAGGCTTGACCGATTTCAATGTTTGTGGTATCATTAGAAGCCTTGAGTTATCCCGAGTGACATAGGCTATGTGGACATTAATAGCAGTCGGGGGACCGATAAAGACATTTTCCCGCAGAACTGTCCCCCGACTGCTATATTTTAGTTTTAAGATTTTAATTCTATCCACTTGTTTTGGATTTTTTAGTTCTTTTTAAACGAGGCAGGCGTGTTTTTTTAATTTTTTTAATTATATTTTTTTTATAATAATATTAGTATTACGAGTATACCTCGTCAGTTTTCGAAAAAAAATACAGATTAAACTTTGCAAAGTCCCATTATTAGGTACATCTCATGTTCTAGCCTGCACTCTTGAGCCTATGACTTCTATATACTATTTACTGCCATAATTTAACCTCTGGCAAGCACAAGTAACTCTTAAAACAATTACCATAAGGTTTAAAACCCCACAAACCTATTATAATTTGTCCTGTATATTTACGCAATATTAGGCTAACATAATGTGTTGATCGTCAAATGTTTTGCCCGAGTGGACGGCCGGTGCGAACATGTGTGAGGTTACTATACTACATATAGGTATTGAAGAGGTCAACATGAATAAATTACAAGGGGTCGCTATATGCAAGGTACATGTGATAAAATCTGAGTTCGTGGACTGTTTACTATTTAATTCTAGTAGTACAACTGGTTTGGTGTGAGGGAAAATTGTGTGGAAATATGGAGTACAAAGTGGCTTCCGAAAATGTCATTACGCAAGCAAGTGTGGTGAGCAATGCTCTCTGTCTTCTCTTTATTTGAGAAGAGAACATAAAAGACTTTACCTACACTGTCAAATAATAAAAGATTACTAATTGCTTATTTCAGACATAATCAGTATATTATATTTATAATGAAAACTTTCAATACGACGCATCATTTTGAATGTAGGTATGTTAATATTTTAGGTCGATTTTTATAATCAAGAAAAATAAGACATTTTTGACATCCGATGGACCTGCGATTTTGTATACATTTTTATTGACGACCTCCGTGGTCGAGTGGCGTACGCACCGGTTTCAAGGTGTCGCTAGCTCTGAGGTCCCGGGTTCGATCCCCGGACGGGTCAATGTAGAAACCAAAAATTTTCTACATTGCCTCGGGTCTGGGTGTTTGTGGTACCTTCGTTGCTTCTGAATTCCATAACACAAGTGCTTTAGCTACTTACTTTGGGTTCAGAGCAATGTATGTGATGTTGTCCGCATTTATTATTATTATTATTTATTTATTTGTATTTACGATAGCTATACACTCAAAGTGTAAAAAACTTTTTTATGTAAAAAAAATGTGATCACATTATATCCTGAACTAAGTTCTAAATTCCACCAAGAAAGTATAAACCCTTTATAAATTTATCGGCATATATCTTATTGAATCCTACCGGCATTTTAACCGAAACTCATACATATTCTTTCGATACAAATCAGTGCTTCCATAATTTCTTCACAGATTGTGGTAATTTATCTTTTTATATCCTCAATCAGGGACGATGCATCATAGCGGCTTTGCGAGTTTTATTTTATCTGAGAATGATCGATCGCGGTAACTGAATTCTTTTGACTGGTCTTCTCTTGTTCTTGATGAGGAATTAAATGTTTTGTACTTTAGGGTTCTTAAGATTTTGGTATTAATATATATGCATAAGCATTGCACATTATGTTATTGACAAGGTAATAATGTATTGTGTTGAAGTTAGAACGAAACTTGTATTTCCAAAATTTAAAAAAAATCTACATGTTTATGAAGATGAACTACTTGCTTTAAAAGACTAGCATAGTTTGTAATGAATAAGATGCCTAATTGACGAAGACTAGTTTTTAGCAAATAGTCTTGTATTCTAATAATATAATATCCTTAGACAACTTACACACGGTCGTCTGATCTCAAAGTAAGCAGAGCTTGTGGTATGTTAACCAGACAACTGATAAACATACTTATATATTTCTACATATTATGATAAATAAATTACATGTTTTGCAAAAGCTCTCTATTTCTGTTATAAGTTTCTGAATGTCTATATCGTAAAATAGAAGACAGTAACAATATCATTATAAATCTTTTCAATTAAAATATATATATATCTTAATCATAATTATAAGGTTAGTTTTATTTCTAGTTCACATACGCTACGTAACATCCAATGACGTCACATAAAGAATTAAAAATAACTACAAGCTTTAAATACCCATTCAAAGCAAGCAGTAGGTTAAAAGCTTCAGCCTATTATTCGTAATTAAATAATTAACAACCACAGTTTAATTCACATAAAATAATCGCAAAGATTTCTGTAATTATTACACTACGGTGGAAAGGAAATTGAGTATGATTTTAACTCATTTATATTCATACTTTTTAATGTCAAGTTACGACTTTTTTACTAGCTTTTGCCTGTGACTCCGCCCGCGTGGATACCCGTTATATTAGCAAAAAGTAGCCTAAAGCTTTTCTTTGTGTGCAAGCAAAATTCATACTCAATATTAATAATTCAATAATTTTATCAGAATAGCTTCATTGGTTTAGCCATGAAAGCGTAACACACATACAGACACGAGTTACTTTGGTATTGGTATATTTATCAAATTAAAGTTTAAACACAGTTACGACTTATTTCTTACATTCGTGGAACTATTAAATATATGCTAAATACTGGTTTAATGCCTAAAACAGTAAAACTGGATTTTAAAAGTCACATTTAGTTAATACATTGTTTTGTTAAACATAGTTACCTCGTTGTTCCTACTAAATTGCTAACATTATAAACAATAAGCTTACTTTTATATTTCATTAGATTTAATATAACGTTAAGTTCCTTTTTAACCAACTTCAAAAAAGGAGGAAGTACTCAATTCGACTATTTTTTTTTTGTTACCACAAAACTTTTGACTGGGTGACCCGATTTTGATGATTCTTTTTTTATTTGAAAGTTGGTGCTTTCCGTGTGGTCCCATTTTATGCATGTACATGTCATACGTCCCATTTTTGGTCCAGTTTTGACAGTCGGATCCATAAGAAATAAAATAAGACTCATGTTGAAGTTGTTTTTTTTTGTTAGAATTATATTTTCTCGAAATTGAAAATTTGTAGAATCAAATAAACCCAGATACCTACATAAGTATCTGCATATTGAACATAGATAGAAACAATAAAGTTACAAAAGTAATTAGCCTTAACAAAAGTTAACAAAACAAGTTATTTCCCAGGTTACAATTATTGTCCTACATAATATAGATAGAAAAGTTTAATACTCGAAAAAACTACCTTTATATAGGTATATTGGTTACTTAGGTTTACGCAAATGTTAGACATTGAAATAAAGCCTAGTTTTATTTCAATGTCTAAGGCGCAGGCCAGACAGAAGAGACGTAAGACGCAGACGGGGCGCGGACATTTGTCAAAAGGTGCAGACGTAAAAGCGTTGCGCCCGCGCCCCGTCTCTTCTGTATGTTTTGCGTCGCGACGCTTCTATACATTTTGTATGAAAGGTACGCGGTAGAGACAAATGTCCGCGCCCCGTCTGCGTCTTACGTCTCTTCTGTCTGGCCTGCGCCTAACACGTCACAAAGTCTCGGGCGGACTGTCTGCCCGTAACCATGATACCTGCAAAGGTGTCGAAACGTCGGGACTTAAAATCCAAAAATAAACCGCGACAAAATCCGTAAAAGCTAGTTTTATTTCAATACCTTTATACAAAGTTGATATGACAGAGGGGCTTTTCTTTAAACTGCCTATACTAGATACCATTTTCAAGCTCTGTACCAAAAATCAATTAAATAGGAGCAGTAGTTTAGTCGCAAATGATTTTTTAAGATTTTGCACCGTTTCAACACGATGTATCTTTCCTAACAGCTGATTATGTCTAAGCATTGACGCATGTCACAAGTAAGTAAGGAAGTCAAATTTATTTACACAGGGTGGTTGCGTTTTATTCTAATTTGTAAGCTATTTAGTTTGTTTGAAAAAAAAATTCTCTCATTTTTGGCGCTTTTTATTTTTATACCGTATCGAATTACTTAATACTAAACACTTATAGTATACGTAGTGCAATTTAATGCCCCTCTGTCATATCAACTCTGTATATTGACTGATCTAACAACAAACCAGTCTTCTAAAAAAGTTACTGACACAATCCGTTGCCATAGCAACCACGTAACATGGAGTAAATAAAACATTTCTTGAAGGGAAATGAGAACGCGACATACACCAGCTATAAACCATTGAACATAAATTATTGTACGCACTAGGCGCGGAAAACGCTGCGGTTTTATGATAGGTTATTTATAACTACAGCTTACACACTTTTTGACCGTTGAAATTTGATATGTACTTAGTTTGACAGGTCTAGTGGTTAGTTACCCTGACTTTTAAGCCGGAGGTCGTGGGTTCGATTCCCACCGAGGACAAATCTTTGTGTAATGAGCATGATTATTTGTTGTGTGTAAAGGTGCTCCCACACAGCAGTTATATAACGTTATACAACATTGTGTAACACGATAACATTTATTAATAGCGTGTAACAATACTCTACAACATGTTAAGAAATGTTATATGTTATAAACGCTCCCACATTGGTTGAACTCGTTGTATGTGTGTTTGTTCAATCAGTTTAGGTTTGGCTGAGGCTCTGATGATGTTATATAACAAAAGTTATATTTTGTTATATCATAATATTGTAATCAGTTGTAAAACATTTTGTTAGTTAAATGAAGTTGTATAACATCAATAATAATTTATAACTTTTGTTATAATTTGTTTAAAAACAAATGTTATAAGTCAGTCTCTAACGTTATATAACTGCTGTGTGGGAGCACCTTAAGCTTATTGGTGCTTCAGATATGCACATTTAAACAATTGTGTAATTTATTGATGTATATAGGAATGAGCATTCTTTTTTTCAGGACCTATACATCAGCCACTTTAAAGAAATAATGAACGCGCTTTGGGATTATGAACCTTAATTCAATGAAATAAAACTACTTTTACGGATTTTATCGCGGTTTGTATTTAGATTTTAAGTCCCGACGTTTCGACACCTGCTGCTGTACTACCATACGTCAGAGGTGTCACAGACAAGATTGGCTACATCCTGAAGCGAGCTTCAATTAAAACATACTTCAAGCCGCCCAAGAAGATTAGTCAGTCCTTACCATCCGTCAAGTGTCACATACCTCTACAAGATGCAGGAGTTTATAAACTAGATTGTGACTGTGGCCTCTCTTACATCGGTCAAACAAAACGAAGCATAGGGACCCGCGTTAAAGAACACATAGCTGACGTGAAACACCGCCGCTCAACGAAGTCTGCAGTCGCCGAACATGCTGAAGGCTCCAGCCATTATATTAGATTTGACCAACCACAGATCCTCGCTAAAGAACCCAAATTCCTACCTAGGATGTTTCGCGAGGCTATTGAAATTAAAAAACACCCTAATTTCAATAGAGAAGATGGCTGGAAGATATCACCTACTTGGGACCCAATAATACATAAACTCAAGGCCAAACCCAAGAGCAGCGCTGCAAGACATCAAGACACAGTGAGCTCATATTGCGTAGGTCGGAACTCAAATAATTAGTTAAAATATGAAGGTAGAACGAGCAACATCTACTGTCAAGACGAACGCCATCTCAGTCTGCCCGTGACCATGATACCTGCAAAGGTGTCGAAACGTCGGGACTTAAAATCTAAATACAAACCGCGATAAAATCCGTAAAAGTAGTTTTATTTCAATGTCTAACATTCGCGTAAACCTAAGAAACTTAATTCAATGACTAATAGTTCAGTTCCTATCACATTCAAATTACTTTTAGGCCCTTTTCGGTAATATTTGTCATTCTAAAATGAACTTAAACACATGTTGTCAAAGTTGATAATTGCGTAATTAGTAATAACGTTTAATTCTCTTTCCATATTGGCTTTAGTATGGTTATCAGTTTGTGGAAAATGTTTTTATTTGCTTATATTTACTGCAACTTTTATCAAAATCTGTTTAGACAGTTTCAAGATATATACTGTTGAACTTAAGTCGTTTTTCGTAACGAGAAATTGGGAATAATAATATTTTAATACTAATTGATTTAATTACGGAATTTTCTTAAGTAAGATTCTTTGTCTAACTTTATAACTGACTTAATTCTAACACTGTCATTTCTACTTTTATTTAAAAGTATATAACTTATAATAATAATATTATCAAATCTTTATGAAAAGTTGAAGCATAGTATGAAGGGAATGATGAAAGTGGACAAAGCGAAACAAGCTTGTAAGGATCATAGCAAGTGGAAAGAAGTGGTCTCTGCCTACCCCTACAGGGAAAGAGGCGTCATTATATGTATGTATGAAACGTAGAATTATTTATTTTTACTGTTATCGATATCAAAAGTAATATGTATAGTGCACATGAATATAAACATTATAAATATAATACCACTTAACCATAATTAAACTAAATCATTTCCTTTATGAACCTTTTAACAGCCCACAATTATATCCACATTAAGAACAATTAAATCTAAAGCCAATCCTTTGATTGGAAGCCTCCTTAACATTAAATATGGACAATACCGTATTGAAGGTCAAAACAAACACTTAACGACAATACAGAAGGGTTTCAGTAAGTCATATTAATTAAATATAACCTAAGGTTTTCATGTTTTATCAATGTGAATCGATTTCCAAACGATAGGGACGGATTTTACATTTTCGTAAACGCGATCAGAGGAACTAGGTTCATTGGATTACGGAAGACGTGTCGAGCCCATTTTCACTTCAATTGGGCAACTTTCTTGTGCCTACGGTAATTTTTGTTCTGGAATGGATAAAAGTGTTTCTTATCTTTTTGACGACCTCCGTGGTCGAGTGGCGTACGCACCGGTTTCAAGGTGTCGCTAGCTCTGAGGTCCCTGGTTCGATCCCCGGACGGGTCAATGTATAAACCAACTTTTCTACATTGTCCCGGGTCTGGGTGTTTGTGGTACCTTCGTTGTTTCTGAATTCCATAACACAAGTGCTTCAGCTACTTACTTAGGGTTCAGAGCAATGTATGTGATGTTGTCCGCATTTATTTATTTATAATTTCTACACTTATCATATTTTTTTATACAGGGCTATCGAACACTTTTTGATAAAACAAACGAAATCGCTATCTGAGTAGATGATGAAGGAGATGGCGGGACAAGCTGGACTTCTTTGATACGGAGTGGATGACCACGGCCCTAACCAGAGAGAAACGGAAGGAGGGTAGAGAGGCCTTTGCCCTGCAGTGGGAAAATGGCTAATAAAAAAAAATCCTATCTGATAATTTTACTTGCCTTAAGGGAGGACATACAGTTGAGATTCTAATTGTTTAGGTAAATGTATTTAAAAAATTGTTAATATTCGCATGCTAACTTTAGGCGCTAGATAGCAGTGAAGTAGTAGCAGCAGTACAGTAGTTTGTACAAAGATTCATATTTATATGTAATATTATTGTACCTACAGTTAGAGAACATAAAGATTTCTATTTTATTATATTTTTTAGCAAAAACATTTTACATTTCGGCTTTGTAATTTCTCAATTTTAAACTTGATATCGGGTAACTTTGTTCCTCGGATCGTGTGTTTAATGTAATTGGTGAAATCGACCCAAAATAGGTAGTATTAATTATTTTGCCTAATAGCGGTTTACAGAGTAATAATGAGAATAGTAAATGGGATTGGTTATGATAATAACGTGTAATGTAATTCTGTATGGAGTGTTCATACATAAATTATGTTGGGTCCGTTCTAATTGTTATGTAACTCCAATTACTTAATATGAGAGTACAATATGTAGTTTGAATATTGTAGAATTTGTAAATGTGTTCTAATATTCATTCATTTATGTTCTCATTTTTGTTATGTTTTTATTCAAGATGAATTTCTGTTATTTAATTTACTTTGGTATGTTTAAAATTCCTATGTTTCAAAGAGGATGTTACGAAAAAGCCCGTCCATATAGTAATTAAGTATCTACATTTTTAACATTGTAACAGTAGTCTATGTCGTGGTGGCCTAGCGGTTCAATGAACGGATTTGTAAGTACGAGGTTGCAGGTTCGAACTCGGGCAAGTACCAATGTAACTTTTCAAAGTTATATGTACTTTCTTAATTATTCTAAGACACTTCTGACAAACGGTGAAGGAAAACATCGTGAGGAAACCTGGATTCCAAAATTTGGGATCTGAAATCGCCAACCCGCACAGAGCAAGCGTGGTGATCATTGCTCGTGCCTTCTCTATATGGGAAGAGGCCTGTGCCCAGCAGTGGGACGTTTATAGGCTGGATTATTAATAGTAGTCTATAACTGCTTTACTGCAGTCTTTTTTCATTCCGATTTTAGAAACGCTATTTAACGATTTTTAGATCAAAACTTACATTTACAACTTACAAAAAAAACTACATACTTATAAACTGTATTTAAACTTCCTAGAATTTGTGTTTTAAACTCATACCAGAACACTTACTAAATATACAGCCAACTTTAAATAAGGTTGCAAATTCATGGTTAGCTGTTTTTACCTATTTTATGAACATAGTCACTTTACCTACCCAGAGGCTACTCTTAAAACCAACGTACAGTTTTTATGAGCATGTATCCAGCCTCCAATATTCATATTTACGTCAACACCTCTTTACCTGTACAATGAGCTTCAAAAACATGGCCGTTGCCACTGTGAGAAAGAGACGGCGCGCTACAACGCGTAGCGGTGTCTCGCTTCCACAACGGCGATAGTCTTGCTTTAAGAATTTTCAGTAAGCGGTCAGTTGAATAAAGTTTCGCATCATTTACGATGTTATTATAAAGTTACAAAATTATGTTTTGTACCAAAACCGTAGTTTACATATATTATGCATAGTTTATGGTACTTTTCCGTGAGGGACGTTCTGTTGTTTTTGATTGGTGATAAAGTTTCTAGCAGGTCGTAAACGTAAAACAGATAAATGTTTTGAATCCCCGATAACTATAGTAACCCCAATTTAAATCAGGGTTACTATTGTAATCTAGATAAAAGTGATCATTGTATTATCTAGATTTTAAATATTTTAAGTTTAGACTAAAGTAATATAGTTACTAGTAACTAAGAAGTATTTTAAAAATCAAGTAGTACATACATTTATAATTATGCATACCTGCTGGGCCCGATGCCGCTATTTTAAGTCAGTGAGTGGCGGGTTAATAAACGTTCCAGTGTACTTGTTATAGTGCCTCATTTTTGTATTCCTCTGTTTGTACAAACCACTGCTGCACGGCCAGGTGGTTAAAAAAATGTAATTGATATTTAATTTAGACGGGCCTGTTGGTTTAGTGGTTAGTGACCCTGACTGCTATACCGGAGGTCGTGGGTTCGATTCCCACCCAGGACAAATGTTGTGTGATGAGCATGATCATTTGTTCTGGTGTCTGGGTGTAATTTATCTATAATATGTATGTATTTAGAAATATATAAGTATGTTTATCAGTTGTCTGGTTACCATAACACAAGCTCTGCTTAGCTTGGGATCAGATAACCGTGTGTGAGTTGTCCCAGGATATTATTATATTATATAAATAAATTTATAATCAATACACCATAACGTTGAAAAATACATCATCATGTATTGCTTGTCTACTACACGAAGCTAGACATAACTCCGTAAAACACATTACAAGGATAAAAGCTAAATTATTTACCTAAAATATCAGATCAACGATTCCCCAACTTTCAGCCCTCACCACAAAAATCCATCGCCAAGTTAATAACATTTCAGCATAAATTCTCGTAAAATAAATTAGAGGAAATTTAATATCAATTTGCCGGAAATTATTAAACGATAATTACTTAATTATTATCGCAATTAAGTGTAAATTAATTGTAATTTATGAGTGATGGCCTTTTGGGAGTTGCACTGTTGTGTAAAAAGATAACAGAAAGTTTGCTTAAAACCAAATTGAAAAATACGTTTTTGCGAATGTTGTTGAATGTTTGTTAAACACGAGTCAGGGATTAAGCTAAGTGCGGGCGTAGTCTTTTTATAAATAATATTTATTTAGGGAATTTCGATAAACTCGTAACTAAAGAGTTGATTTATTGATTTAATCCATTAGACACTGAAATATTGTGCATAGCTTTTTCAGTATATAAAATTTTGTCAAGAACTTTTAGAAAATAGGTAGTGAATTATAATACCTACTAGATTATGCCATAAACATGTGGTACTTAAGTTTATCATGCATATAAAAATGCTTTAAGGACCGAAATGAAGTAAAATTCACCTGAAATCACAATTATGCTATAAAACGAATCTTATCCTACTATTTTTAACCGGCTTTCAAAAAGAAGGAGGTCATAGTTTCGATTGTATTCAGAATGTTACCGAAAGGGTGTATCACTCCAAAGGGGGTCAAGAGTACTTAAGCTGTGCCTGTTATTTCATTAAGACCTGTAAGACCTTAACATGCAAATAAAGATTTTGAGTTTGAGTTTGAGTTTGATCTAGTGTAAAATAATTTATACCAAAAATTGGATATGATTGATGAGATTATTAAATGAACTTATTTTGAGCTGAAATTTTATAAACTGACTCTATACAAGATATATTCTTCACCCCTTTTGGATAGATATACCCTTTCAGTAACACCTTGTATAAGATATACAAGGTGTTACCGATTTTATAGTATAAGATACATTTTTTGTCGGTCTTAATCAGTATGAAAACCTTCTGAATTCCTTCCACTTGACCATATTAAGCTGCTAAATTGAAGAGCTTCATCAGATAATATTATTTTTCCGCCCTTAGATTATGTGCGAGGTTTGGGCAGTTTACATAGGACACTAATGAAATTATGATAGGAACGAGGGCCTAATCCCTTTTGAAAGGTAAGGCCCTTAAGGGCAGCCTGGATTATGTTTGCCAAGGATATTTTGACGGACATTTTTGACATGCGGAATTAAGTATGATGTTGCAATTTTAGGTGTATTTTGTAAACAATGGGTTACTGTTGCTTGGTGTCTAGGGATTAGGACAAGTAGATATTATTTTCACAATTGTATTTTGTTGGTATTTGGGACGTGTATACAAATAAAAATGTGTAACGTAAAACCAATAAATTAATTTGTTTACACGAAACAAAAACTTGAAATAACATATTAATTTACTATTAGCTATTTGCTTCTTATTTAAAACAATAATACTTAATTAGGTATACTATAAAACTAAATAACATGTCAGGGAAGCTACTTGAATTTTGACACAAAGTTTCGTAATCATTTTCAAAACACGAGGTCTATATAATACGTTTTTCTGGTAACATTATAAAAAAATATTTTGAAACCAACTTCAAAAAACAAAAATTATAAATTACTTCAGCCCATAATGTCCTACTGGGCTCAAGCCTCTCCTCAAGAGACATAACACTTATTAAATCAAAACACAAGCCAGGTATAAACTCCATAATTAACCAGAAAATGCGGCACTTCGTAATATAGAAATATGAGAAAAATGCTAATTCCCTGTGTTTTAGTGCTTCGCCGACTCTCCACTGTTCTGGCGTTGTAATTAAAATTAAACTTTGTCATTCACTGGCTGGATATTGCTGCTCTGAGGATTAAAGTAGCCTCTTTGGTGGGAATAGACTATGCTGAGCCTTCTGGTTTGCTTGCATTCTAGTTTGGCTTTATAGTAAAAAATATATTTTTCTAAATTATTAGATTTTCTGGTTAAAGTATACCGCCCTGTACATAAATGGCACATAGCTTTATTTTTTACGTTTATGAATGGTTCTCTTATGCCTTTTGAATTACTTATATATTTTTATTCGCTAATTATTCATACTTGGTATCCTCGAAAAACATAATTTCAATGTGATAAAAAGTACTTAATCCATACCGTAAAAAATCTCAAAACTCACTCTAGACTATGCAAACCAATTCCCTACTGAAAATTTAAAACCAAAATTAGTTCAGCCGTTTTGGTCATATAATAGAGACTGACAGACAACAATTTTGTAAGTATAGATAAGAACAGATTATCTGTTTTTATTGCTTTCTGAACTGTCTTCAGTAGCTTTCCTTAGTCCTGGATTCCGTTTAATAGCTTTATACAAGAATTTAATTAATTTAAGCGCTTTTAATGAATGTAGACAATGCTACATACATTGCTCGGAAAATAAGTAGCTATAACTATACAGGGTGTTTAGAAAACCCTGTCCGATCCGTGAAGGTATTGTTTGGTATCCATATCTGATACCTACCTTGATGTAATAAAAAATTAAAAAAATTATAACCTAAAAAAAACTCAAAAAGCGACACAGGTGTTGGCAAAATCATCATACAAAAGGCCGCCAATAATGGTGTTGTAATGTATATTTTAATCTCAAATTTAGGGAATTTCGCGGCGAAAATTGGATATTACAAATTTTTATTTTATTTGGGCATGTGATTGTGTAAATAGGTTACACAATCACATGCCCTTTGATCTTCCTTTCTGGTTGGACAGGGTTTTCTGAACACCCTGTATAAGTGGTTTTGCTATATTGACCCTTGCGGGTATTGAACTCGGAACCTCAGACCTCACATCTTGAAATTTGTGTGTACTCGACAGGAATAAGAAGTTGAGCAGTTTTATTTCACTATTGTGCAACAGACATAATATAATATAATGATATAATATAATTTCCTAAGACAACTCACACACGGTCATCTGATCCCAAACGAAGCAGCGCTTGTACTATGGTAACCAGACAACTGATAAACATACTTATATTATATATTTGTAAATAAATACATAATATAGATAAATAACACCCAGACACGGAACAAATGATCGTGCTCATCATACAAAGATTTGCCCTGGGTGGGAATTAAACCCACGACCTCCGGTATAGCAGTCAGGGTCACTAACCACTAGATCAACAGACCAGTCCACTATATACTATATTGAACCAATTTGGACATGAAATATATGTTTTTCTTTCTTTTACCCAGTCGAAGCCGAACACTAACATGTTTAGAGAAAGGTTAAACTAATAAATTGAGGGCAATTTGTGACGCCTAATCTTAGGTCCGATAACCCTTTTTGATCGCCCTTTTCGCGAGTAACAATATGTCTAGAACGGTTTTTTATTTAGCTAGTTGTTTTTTGTGTTTGAATTTATTTATAATCTTCTAATGGCTCCTACACACAGTGCCGGCGGCAGTGCCGCCGGGCGAGCCGCCGCCGGCCAAGCCGTCGCGCGTCGTCACACAAACAAATGCCGGCGGCTCCTTTGTGCGGCTTTGAATGCCGCCGGGCGCACGGCGGCTTGGCCGGCGGCTCGCCCGGCGGCACTGCCGCCGGCACTGTGTGTAGGAGCCATTATATGTTAGGTTAATGCAAGGTTAAATATATATTATCCTTCTTTTTGATATTTTACAATTGAGTTGAATTTACCAAGAAATACTGTATTAAACAGGCCAGTAAATGGAGTGTGTGGATAAGGTTAGCTGTTTCCAGTGAGACGAGAACGATTTCAAAAAGGTTTTTCAAGAAACCATCTTTTTAAACCGATCTGGTTACCTATTTGCAATCTGTAAATGTATTCCTGCCAGGAATTCAGTTAACGGAGAAACAATTTTGTTATTTTACCTGATAGGATACTCCTCCTAAGGATAAAATAATCTTAAAGAATTTCCACCAGGCCCCTAAAATATCGACAACCGAAGACCAAAGTTCCAAAAACACTTCCAAAATGTTCACACGCGCACACACACACACACACACTTCACGTTGCAGCCTATCAGTAAAACAGCAAAAACGAACTATGAATGCATGTAACACTCTTGCTTCACCGATATTATACCAGCGACCACACCGGGCTAATTGGACCGCCACGCCGCCATAGCAGCGGGTGGCGACTTCATAAATACTGGGTTTTAGTGCCGCGTCCAAAGTTCCGCGTTAGAATTTTAGTCGTGGCTTTTTTAGGGTTGATTTTTATTAAGTTACGCTGTTTTGTTTTGAATGTTGGTTTGACATTGTTTGTAACGTAAATGTTTTTGTTATGAATGTAGTTTTATGTCATAAGAAGAAAAATGTTTTTTTTTTGTTATTGTTGTTATTTGTGTTGTTTCTGTGTTTATATTATGTCTGTATTTAGGTATCAAAACAAGTTTTCTTAATTAATTATTGTACTTAATGTTAATCTGCCTCTACTACTAAATTGGCATAAAAATACTTAGAACATGGGTTTTTTCAATCTGTTATACCTAATTTTATTCAAAAATTTCGTTTGTTCATATAATTCGTGACGAAAAATCACGAATGATTAGAACTATTTGATAATAATATTATTTATACAAGACAATTGGGACATGGGTTAGTTTTATCTTTTTTTCCAATACATATATTTCAGCATACTGTAAGAATCAATATAATGTACTGTAAGAATCGATACAATGTACTATGTTAATTTCTTTATTTTTTAATTTATACACAGTAATATAATCGATTAATTATTTTTTTATCGATTGTAATGTGTCAACGTCGGTGCGACATTGACACTTGACGTTACTTGTCGGCGGTCATCTCTGTCACCGCACTTGCTAACCACGAGTTGAACTGTACGGTTGAATTGTATTAATAAATCTGCTTATATTCGAATCATCCTGCATATTTTATTTGGAAACTGAGTTGATCCTTCAATACATACTATGTAGAGTTAAACAAAATAAGAAACTAATTCTTAAGGTAAGTAAGTACATAAAAGAGAAACAAACCGACAGACATCCTTTACCTGCAGTTTATATATAGTTGAGAATGACTAGCACAAAATAAATTCTGTTTTCAATGTTCATGCTTTGCAGGTAAGAGATTAATTGAGTTGCAGGAAATAGGTAGTGTTCAGGTAGCGTATACCGAGAAAACGTTTTAAAAATGTATAGCTACGGCTAAGCCTTATGTAACGGTTTATGTATTACTAGCTGTGCCCTGCGGTTTCACCTGCGAAAGTAGTCTCCATTCGTGTAAGATGATATTGTGTTATGTCTTTTTCCGCTGATTTTATGGTTATTCTCAATGAAATAAATAAAATAAAATGTCATGAAAATTGATGTACTCTTTTTTGAGTTCTACATATTGTAACTGACTTGACTTTGTTTTTATATAAAAGATTTTCAGTTATAAGAAGAATATAAGAAGTAAGCTTGGCTTGTGGAAATAATCATAGTTTAATGTAAGATATTTACTTAATATAGACGCATGTAGAAAACGAAAGTAGCTTATTGTGTAATTTAGTGTACAAAAATGATTGCGTTTTTGAAAAAAACAAAAATAAGCTAAAGCAATAAATACTATACCAATATGCATTGTAACTACTTACATTCTCTTAAGTCTTTTCTCCTATATTTAGAGAACATAAATCTTAGGTGTATAATTAGCTAAAATTAGAATAAGCGTGGGCCAAAAGTATTTGTACTGACAATAAATAATTTTATCACTTAATTTAGAAACTTGGATAGTAGCCATGACAGGTAAATAATACATGGAACAAACATAAAAAAATAAAAAAAAACAGTCGAATTGAGAACCTCCTCCTTTATTTACGTCGGTTAACAAATATTAAGATGGCATAAACAAATAAATTAACAATCCATTCCTCAAAATAATGAGGTAGTCAACAGCATTTGTTACATTTTAATATAAAGCGGGAGATATAAATAGCCTTATTAAATTATACCCACGAGTACTTATTCACTCAGGTGCCACCCACATACAACAACATACATTCACCTACACATACACATTTATATTGCCAATAATCTTATTATCATAAAGAGATAGATTTTAAAGGTTTATTTTTCTAAAAAAGTTGTCAAAAATACAGATAAGTAATTTATGTAGGTACGCACGGAATATAAAAGTAACTCCATTTTTTTTACTTTTATCACGGCTTTTATCGTGCTTTATTGGTTGTACAGATTTTATTAGATATTTTGCAACAACTACTTTCCATGATTATTTTATTTTTAACCGACTTTAAAAAAAGGAGGAGGTTCTCAATTCGGATGTTTGTAAGTTTTTTTTTTTTTTTTTTATGTTTGTTCGCGCATAACTCCGTTGCTTTCCAACCGATTTGAAATATTTTTTCTTTGTTGGAAAGGGTATACTTCCCAAATGGTCCCGTAGTCACCAAGTCGGGATCTGATGATGGAAACTTGGCGAAATCGAGGGAACTCTTCAAATTTTATAGGAAAACGTACAGCGATTTTGGTATTTTCAACAACAAGTGAAGCATTTGCGTTCAATAAGAACCATTCTACTATCAGATCTGATGATGAAGCCAAGATGACCTCGTGAATGTAGCGGGAATTCGTTGGATGTGAGATGCGTGGCACTGGATTTCGTTTGATGGAAATTATCATGAGGATGATGAAAGGGTGTCAGCTGAAGGCCTACCCATATTATCTAAGATTAAAAATATGTCACTAAAAACAAACAAATAAAAAACTTTTTTGCAAAAAAATAAAACCGACTTCAAAAAACGATAAAAGCACTAAAAAGTAAAAAATAATACTATATCCTACCTATATTAATAAACCTAACCTAAACTACGATTAACCTATAAAACAATTTAATAATTTTTTGGAGTCGGTGCCAAGCAATATACAAAACTTAAATCACTATATACCTACCTACAGACTAATTCTAATCGGAAAACAATAAAAATACTTTATGACAGATTACCTAATATTAAGACACAAAGAAAAAAAGATACTTACGTTTACACTTAACAATATTAATAATATATTTTACAAACACAATACACATCAATATACCTACTCAGGAATTACCAGTCGTTTCATTACTTAGCTTGGCACCGACTCCAAAAATTGTTAAATTATATTATAGGTTAATCGTAGTTTAGGTTAGGTTTATTAATATAGGTAGGTTATAGTATTATTTTTTACTTTTTAGTGCTTTTATCGTTTTTTGAAGTCGGTTTATTTTTTTGCAAAAAAGTTTTTTTTATCGATATCCACAATAACTTCTATCCACCAAAGTATTTTTTTAAAAGATTCTGTAAAGACAGAATGAATAAAGAAACCTTAATCATATGTTACAATAAATATAAATACGAGCAAAGTCGCGATCCGAAGCTTACACATTCAATTTATCCACACACACACACACACACATATACGTCACATACATACATCACACCCACACATACACCATTCATTCACAGATCATATACAAAATGAAGAGCATTGTAAATTGATCAAGACAGTCCTATTGTTTATAGCACTTTGGTGACAACTGCTAATTGTCACATGGAAATGTCACATTATTTATTGTTAAGATATATTGCTGTTCGCTTTGTGTGAGATTGGGAGAGAATTTATTGTTTGTGACTTTTGTATGTTATTTGCAGGTATTTTTTGAAGATGGGTGAATTCAATGTGTTTTCACATTATAATATATTTTTTCTTTTCTGCCTATCGTTTTCTCAAGTTATGTTGGGTTCGGCTTTTAGTTTTACCGAATTCAGTAGAACACCGTATTTCACATGGAGCGACTGCCTATCTGACCTCCATAACTAATTTAAAGGGTAACACAGTATCCCTTAGTTGTCACTAGTTGTCAGAATTGTAATGACTCACAGATCAACGTTCAGTCATTGTCAACACAGATTGTTAACGTGCTTTCCGAGATACGGATACGGAGCCCTCTTCGTGCCTTGGAAAACACTTTAGGCTGGTGTTGTGAAGATACCATACCATACCATACCATCACGCCTGTATCCCCGAAGGGTTAGGCAGAGGTGTACCAATGTACACCCACAGTTCGCCGGTATGTTTAGGTGTGAAGATGTCAAGAAATAATCAGGTACCTATCCACGGACCAACCTGTTTTATTTAGAAAATAGATCCAATAAAATTGTCAAGATTTCTTAGACGGGAATTTTGTTATACAGAAAGAAGTATTAAAATACAGCAAATTCAGATGAGTGACACAACTTTTCATAGACAAATCCTAGCTTCGAACCAACACCTTTACCTAATTACCCATACCTACCTTCTCAAACCATTAAACGCCACCAAGCATAACAGGTACAATTTATAATTTGTCTGAATCCAACAATCATATATTAAGTGTGCCGGAAGAGTGATATTTCTGTAAATGACATCGTAGTAATCTGAGCAGGTTGCCAACGTGGTCGGCCATCAATCATGGACGTTGGCAAGACTGACCTGTTCTGATTGCGGAGTGATGCAGCATGTTTTTGGTTATACGCTAAATAGCGAGGTTTTTTGATAGTCAGGTAGGTTAGTTTACCGAAAACGCGCTTTTTCCGTAGAAAAACCTGTTTTTGGTATTTTTTTGCATCTACTGAAATTGTAAAGTGAGAGTATAGTCTATTGTTAGTATAGACTATTCTTATTAAAATATAAATGTTACAGATAAAAAAAATAAGCTACATTCCTAAATTTTGAGAAGTTTAAAAATCTTCACAATATTTTTTTTATTTCTTATATTTCGTCTCGGGTTTTTGCGAACTTTATTAAACAATAAGGTAGTATTGTAATTAATGATTAAGTTATTAGACATCACGTATACATTCATTTTTTTACAATCTATTGAGATTTTATATCATCTCCCGAGCCTTTTCCCAACTATGTTGGGGTCGGCTACCAGTCTTACCGGATTCAGCTGAATACCGTATTTTACATGGAGCGACTGCCTATCTGACCTCTACAACCCATTTTACTGGGTAAATACAGTATCCCATAATAAGACTGGTTGTCAGAATTGACTTAACGACTACCAAAGATCATCGTATGACAGTCGGGACCAACGGCTTAACGTGCTTTCCGAGGCACGGAGGGGTCTCGGTATGTTTACAAATGGTCACCCATCCACGGACCAACCGCGGCGAGCACGGCTTAACCTGTATTATCGGTCAAACCGTACGGCTTACACTTAGCCACGCGCCCCTCTACAATATTAATATAAAGTTAAAATAACCCAAAATGAAATGTTTATCAAGTGAGATGAAAGTCATTTACTGTTGGCACCACGCCAGCTGCATTCCTGATAGTGTGTAGATATCATGTGTATGCAGTTTCCTGCGAGCCGGTAATGGGCTACTCATGACACTGTTATTATATTAAAATTGTTTATTTTATAATTCAATATGAGTTATATACAAGGAGTTTTTTTTTTGCATGCCTTATTTTCATTTTCTTATCTTGTCTGACTTGTTTTTGCATGCATACTTATTATTATAACTAAGTATGCAAAAACACAATTATAATATATTTGTTAAGTTACAATAATTTTTATAAGTATTAAAAAGTACTACTAGTAGCACATACTATCTTTCAGTAGGCAGTTCTTCTTTTATATTTTTGAATATAATAAACTTAGTTGTAAAATTTATAATAGTACAGAGATGAAACTCTATATTTTTCTTTAATCCCAAACTTCTGTTACAATTATTTATTCCTATATTTTATTCCATTTATTCCTTCATCAATATGCAAGTGGACTGAATGAAAAATTAATGCGAGCTCACTGATTCACACTAGTGAACAACAGTAGATCGCACGAGAGTGGTAACAAGTGTATAACGAATTTCAACCTTACTGCTCGGAAATAAAGGTGTAATTTTCAAACCGTGCAAAACGTTCTTATGCTTTTATATATTTATGTTGTAAATAAGTGTGAGCTGTTAGATACTTTGATAATGTAATATTAAAAAGAAAACCCTGTTATTTTGTTTGTAATGGCTCTAAAGTATTTCTAGTTTTAATTTTTTGGTTAAAAAGTAATGATTTTGGTTTCCATATTTTATTTTTTACTTGGACAAAACAGTAGCCGTATTCTCTATTTTGTTAGCTATTTTTTTAGGCTGTCAATGAAATTGAGATAATATAGGCACTCAGAAGGTAACTACATAAAAAACAGACAATAAAGTAAAGTAGTTACTTACGTATTACGACGGGCCTGTTGGTCTAGTGGTTAGTGACCCTGTCTGCTATACCGGAGGCCGTGGGTTCGATTTCCACCCAGGACAAATCTTTGTGTGATGAGCACGATCATTTGTTCTGTGTCTGGGTGTAATTTATTTATAATATGTATGTATTTAGAAATATATAAGTATGTTTATCAGTTGTCTGGTTACCATAACACAAGCTCTGCTTAGCTTGGGATCAGATAACCGTGTGTGAGTTGTCCCGAAATACTATATACTATACTATATTTATTTAAAACACAAAGTCACTACCAAACTTACATGCACATTGCACTTACAAAATGAAACACTACAAAAATCTCGCAATACAGTTGCATCAAACTTACGATGCAGCAATTTAATAGTGTTTGCGTTCCATTGCAATATTTCCTTCATTAAATAACTGCTTCTACAAATACTGCAAGTTTAAAACGTCTATGAATTTTAAACGGTCTCTTGTCATCGTCTAGTCTTGGCATTTCTTTGTCTTACTTGTAACTGACGTATTAATTTGAGAATCTGTAGGATCTCCAAATCTATCTTTAGTTTGTAACATCATTTAATTTAATAGGTTTATAAGTTATGACTAGATTATATAGATATTTTGTAGACATTTTATTATGTTCTATTAAAGTTAGTTTAATTATTTTTATTCAAAAAAATTAGGATCGAACGATATTGTAATAACTTATATTATTATATTCTATTTAATAATAAACAAACACGTCATAACTATAAACGATTTAATAATATATAAACTTTAAACAAACAACAAAATACAATCACCAAAGATATAACTTCAAAATATAAAATCTTTCAATAACAAAAATAACGTAACCATTGAAATACGTTTTTTAAATATTTAAACAAAAACCGATACGTTCAAAATATCCGTTAAAATAAACTTAATTAACTGTTAAATAAAAACGGGAGCAACCGATCGAAAAATAAGTTCCAAAATAAACTATGTAGTTACTGTGTTACTTTCATTAAATTTTAATATAGAATATTGTAATATGTTATTTATTCTATGAATATGATAAGTTATTTTTGACTACTTTAACCGTTTTTTTTTGTGGCATTATGGAACTACTTTTATACTACTGTATGTTTTGTCTTTGTATAGAATCTGACTTAATTTTTTGGAAAGTATCTTATGTTTTCACGGCTTAAACTTAGGATGGATAAAGCTCAGTGCTTACGTTCTAAGGAAGGATTATTACTAAAATCCGGGCCCGAAAAGCCGCGAGCAAAAGCTTGTTATACATCATCATCATCATCATCTCCCTGCCCTGTTCCCAATTATTTGGGGTCGGCGCAATGCGTATTCAGCTTCCATTCATCTCTACAACTCGTCATCTCAGTATTCACTCCTTTCTTTCTCATATCATCTTTCACACAATCCATCCATCTCTTTTTTGGTCTTCCTCTGCATGTATTCATACTCATAACTCGTCTAGTTACGTGACTTTCATCCCTCCTCATGACATGTCCATACCACGACAAACGGTGACCTCTCATCTTTTCATTCACGGGCGCTACTTTCAAGCTTCCTCTAATATACTCATTTCTTATCCTATCCAATCTCGTTACTCCAGTCATCCATCGAAGCATTCTCATTTCAGCAACATGCAATCGTCTTTCATCCATCCCTTTCACTGCCCAGCATTCTGAACCATACATCAATACAGGTCTTATAGCCGATTTATACATTTTCCCTTTCAACTTTACTTTACTTTTAGTTATACAAAAATATAAATATATAATAAAAATATACTTTTGAATGTTATAATTCACTATTAGAAAAAAATAAGAAATCCTAAAAAATTATAAAGTATAAAACATTATTTCTACTTAATGAACATTGTATATCAAAATAATTTTGTAACTGATTAGTTGAACAATTAAATTAATTTTGGCAAAACATTATTACCACGGTAATACCAATTAGTTTTCCAATTAAAACGTTAATTAACGGTTAAGTACTATAAAGTTTATTATAACGTTACATGCAAACCTTAACATCTACTACAATTATATCTGGATACTAGCGGTCGCCCGCGGCTCCGCCCGCGTGGACCATTGGATTTATTTTGGATTTTTCCAAAATAAAATTTAGCCTATGTTACTCGTGGATAATGTAGCTTTCGAATGGTGAAAGAATTTTTAAAATCGGTCCAGTAGTTTTTGAGCCTATTCATTACAAACAAACAAAGTTTTCCTCTTTATAATATTAGTGTAGATATTTATTTTTGTTGGTTATGACTGTTAAAATTGTAAAGTTTAACTAATGAAAAATATATAAAAATGAATCCCTATTTCCCTTGGTCACGGCATCACGCGTGAACGGCTAGACCGATTTCGCTAATTCTTTTTTTTTTGTGTTTGTTATTGTCAGGAGAAGGATCTTATTAAAGAAAAAGTTTGCAAAATTGGGCTGAAAATTAGGAATTTGAAGAATACTCAACCACCAAATAAAGATCCTGACTTTTGTTACGATAGTGATTTGTTGGAATCATCTTCACCCCTAATAATACAAAGGCACCGGGAACGGGACCTAGGTATTCACGCGAGTGAAACCGCGGGGCATAGCTAGTGAAAATATATGACCGGTTAAGGGCGAGTCGCAAATACAATTATACTCACTAAGTTCGATGGGTTCCATAATTTATTCCCTCTCATTGATTAGATTACATTAACATAAAAGTTAAGATTTCTCTATATGAATTTATTTATATCGATAATGTTTATTGATAATGCAATATTCAAATCCATATTTAAATCGGTCTAACCGATAAAAATTAACGTAAAACTAACTTAATATAGGTAACATTCTAAACACAACATTCAAACAAACAAACAATCTCTCACTCGAAACTCGTATACCTTGTCCATTCTGTCAGTATCAAAAATAATCTAAAAAAGCAGTATTCATATTTAAAATCGTTACACAATTCATCGTTTCAGGCAATTCCGACAAACGACAGTCCCAATGCAAACTTAATTTAAAACATAGCAATCGGAATACAATATCCAAGATTGATAAATGAAAAAGCGCAAAAACTATAAGGACAAGTTCCCTAAGAACTTGAAATATAACGTCTTACAAAGTGGGACACTCAAACTTTACCCGAGTTTCAGCTGGCGATATTGTGTGACGGCGCAAGGAGGGAGCGGAAGCGATTTTGTTACTATATTTTTTAAGATTTGTAATTTCTTTTTCATTTTGTTGTGGAGAATGAAGATAGTTGCCTATGTAAAGGCAGGTGTGTCTTAATAATTTTAAAATAAGTAAAAGTATAGGTAAAATTTAAATATGAATCGTGTGAACAAGCCTTGAGAGAATGAGTGTGAAAAGAGGATGAGTGCCTTCCAAAACAACAGTTTTACCGCTCTGACTTGTAAATCTATTTACATTTTATTGTTTTTGCTTATCTAATATTGATTTACAGAAAGTCTAAATATCGGAATTTTAATTCTCTTTCTGTTAATTAAGTAATTTAGTTTTAACAAGCTTATTATTTTTTGTTTCAGGTAATTTAATAAGACTTGGCGGGGACTTTACCGTGTAGCACTGCCCCCTGATGTATAAGAAGTTAGTAGTTTAAATAAATGATTTACTGTAAGCATCAGGCATATTAAAATGTGTGTGTGTGTGCATTTATGATGACCTCCGTGGTCTTGTGGCGTACGCACCGGTTTTCAAAGTGTCCCTAGCTCTGAGGCCCCGGTTAGATCCTCGGACGGATCAATGTAGACACTCACTTTTTTACATTACCTCGGGTCTGGATGTTTGTGGTACCTTCATTGTTTCTGAATTTCATAACACAAATGCTTTAGCTATTTACTTTGGATTCAGAGCAATGTATGTGATGTTGTTCGCATTTATTTATTTATGTGGGAGCTGACTGCTGAGTTCGTCTGCCTTAGCTCTACAACTTCAGTCCACTCTTAAGCTAACCCCAGTTACCTAGCTTACTTAACTTACTTCTATAAAACGCTAGCGTCAGTAACTTGGACCACGTCTTCAGGAACTACGAGATAGAGGTATCTAGGACGCGTGAGCAGACTCCTGATCGCCGGGATGTCGCACAGTTAATTTTTATGTCACGCTGCGGGACGCTACAAATACAATGTACGTACATTACTTTCAATAAGTTTTATTGCAGCAGTATACTGAGAAATGTGATCTATTATTATTTGGTTCATTGGTATAAAATGATTGTAAAAGGTTGAATATATATTATAGGACTAGCTGTGCCTGCGACTTCGTTCGCGTGTATGACAAAACTTATCATGCACTGACTGTTTTTAACCGCAAAATTAAGTTTGTTTTTATTGTTTATACTTTTCCGGGATAAAAACTACCCAGTGTCCAACAAACAGCCCAGGATAATAAAGAATAATTATACCAAGTTTTATCGTAATCGAACCGGTAGTTTTTGCGTGATACCTGAACAAACAGACAGACAAAAATATTTCTTCACACTTTTGGGTTCGGTGTCGGTCTAGTAACACCATCAATTTAACGCCATAATTTTTTTTGTTATTTTTAATGTACAGAATTTTCACTTTTACAGATTTATTATAAGTATAGATAATTTCCGTATAGTTAGAACAAAAATATATAATAAGTAAAAGTTCTTAATTTCATCGTTTCCATACTTTTTTTGGAGTATTTCGATTAATGAGTTTTTTTTCCACAGCGATATGCACTTATTTATTATTTATTTTATTTTTAGCCATAATTGTGAATTTGACGGGCCTGTTGGTCTAGTGGTTAGTGACCCTGACTGCTATACCGGAGGTCGTGGGTTCGATTCCCACCCAGGACAAATGTTTGTGTGATGACCACGGTCATTTGTTCTAGTTGTCTGGGTGTAATTTATCTATAATATGTATGTATTTAGAAATATATAAGTATGTTTATCAGTTGCCTGGTTACCATAACACAAGCTCTGCTTAGCTTGGGATCAGATAACCGTGTGTGAGTTGTCCCGGAATATTATTATTATTGTCCCACTGCAGGGCAAAGGCCTTATAGAATAGTAAGTAATATTGTAGGGGCCATCGCGTGCAGTGTTTGAAATGACTGTTTGTCGTATTACACACACACACACAATCAATTTTGATTGAATTTTTTATGGAGATAGTTCCTATGTCCAAGGAAGGGCATAGGCTCAGAAAGGCACGGTACGCGGTCGAAGTCAATCGCGACATACTAGTACTACATGAAAAAGATTTGCAATTGTTTAAGTCTGCATATTTTTAAATATAAAACAAAAAGTCCTTTTTATTCAAATGATAAACTAAAAATCTTAACAAGTATCTGATAAAAGTTCATTGACAATTACTTTGTAAGTTTCGTTTTCTGAATAATATATTTAATTTTATTTGAACCATAAGTTTTATTTTCTTGATAGAGAAAAAACATGCCTAGGTATATACTAATTATTATATATATATATTATATATATATTCTTTAAATAAATTGTATATTTGTGTCTGTAAATGACGCTTAAAATATTTTTCTTTGTTTCCATTTCTTACATCTTAAAGAGTACTAAACAGCGTACATTTTAAGACGCCATTTCTTCCAATGGACCTATTTCTTTTTATTTTACTTTATGGCTTACAAGTCGTAACTGCCAGTGATGCCATTATTATGACCATAGAGTGCCAGTAGTTCTACAATGTTGTTTCATAATGTAGGGTGGGCTGTGGCATAGACAATTTTGTTGTAACTGGCTTTATGTTTTGTTGCCTTTGCTTGTCTGAAAGAAAATTGTTTTGTTATGTTGTTCTTTTTGTTCACGTTTAAGATTAGGTCTGTATAGTCATCTTGGATTTTCTGATTGTGTAAAGGAGAAATTTACCATTTTCTAAGCCTGTCATAAAAGAAAATATGTTTTGTTAATTACAGCCAAATTCTCATACATTTTGAAAATTATAAAAAGAAAGGTAGGTATGTATGATTACTTTCGGAGTCTTGATCGATAATTTTATTTCTTCATTTAGGTACCTATACGGCTTCTTACACTGTTAATTATATTTTTATGACACAATTTCCCCATATCCCTATAAAATAACACCACCACCTTTTTTTTTCTACTTTTTTTTTTAATATTGCATGTTCGACTTGGATAGACTGTTGAACTAATCTACTGTATTTAATTAACATCAATATGTACACAGTTATGCAATAAATAAATATTTATCTTTATCTTTACCAACTAAAAGCAAATAAAAAAACCTTGTCACCGAGTACGTGTTAGATTCACAAACGACGCTGCAGTGATTGGCGAGTTCGGGTAATTTCCGAGTCACGCGCAGTGGACGGTTGGCGACACGATAAAATGTATCAACTAAATGCTGGTGTTAGTCTGTGGATAACATGGTTTAGGATTTGGTCTAGTTTTTCACTTTTTGCTTTATTCGTTGTGATTGTCACATTTGAAAAAAAGCCGCAAAGATACTTCGTCTAGACGTTTTCAAATACCCAGTTGTATAGCGAAAACGACGAAAATACGCCAGATCTAAAATTGGTGTATTAGGTTGGTTAATTAATGTCTTATGATTATTTCTACATAAATATTCAGTGTCTTTTAGTTCAGTTTATCAGCTTTTAATAATAGTTCTTCCGTAAATGTATTATGGGATTATAGAGGTTAAGATCGTTTTATAGAAGTAAATGATCTCTTGTCTTATTTTCTTGTTCCAATAAATGATTTTTGATTTGATTTTGATTTTTCTCTTATCATTCTCACACCTGTTGTCATAATATATTAACTACTAGCTGTGCCTGCGACTTCGTTCGCGTGGATGACGAAACTTATCAATGAGTTTTTAACCGCAAAATTAAGTTTCTTTTTTATTGTTTATACTTTTCCGGGATAAAAACTACCCAGTGTGGTGCCCAGGATAATAAAGAATAATTATACCAAGTTTCATCGTAATCGAACCGGTAGTTTTTGCGTGATACCTGAACAAACAGACAGACAGACAGACAAAAATTTTGTTAATCGCACTTTTGGGTTCGGTTTCGGTTTAGTAACACCCCCGCCATTATTTTTTTTGATATTTTCAATGTACAGGATTTTCACTTCTACAGATTTATTATAAGTATAGATATATTGATTCCTTAATATACTATATTAATTAGGTATTATTACGGACATGGACTTTGTCCTTTCTACCTGTTTCTTATTACAATTGGAAAAGGGTAAACTTAATCGTAATTTGAGAAGGATCTAAAAAATATACGTGTGTTGAGCGCGTGAGCTGATTGTAATTGTTGGACCTCTACGTGTCCCGTCGAAGGTCAAAGGTCATAGGGACCAAGTGTGGTCCGAGTTTTAGATAAAATACTTTTTGTTCGGACCAGACATGTTTGGGGTTTTACGGTTTGTCAGCAAATGTTTAAGAGGTTTTGTCACATTTCAATTGCTGCTTGCTTGAAGTTTTTTGTTTCGTTTTTGTTGAAGATTTGTTTTTTATGCCATAAAGTTTTTTTTGGATTGTTTCTTCACTTAAATGTACCTACTGTCATAGTTGGCGCAAAGTAATTGAGAATTTAGGTAAAAAGCAACTTCTTCCAGTTTTACGCGTCTATTACTAATAGTAAGTACTATTTTATTTGAATAAATTCTATTTAAATAAAATAGTACTTGGTTAATTAACTAGGCAATAAATAAATATTCATAATTACAAATAATTAGTTAATTAACTAGTTTTAAAGGCAACCCTGAAAAAGGAAGAATCATGCACGTCAGTATACAAAAACACAAAGAAAAGGGAAAACCGTTTCAAAAATCTAGTAAATAAAACTGGCCAATCTCAATCAACAGCAATTTTAAACGAATCAAAACCGAAAGAAAATTAAAAAGCAGTGCGTTTGAAATTCGAACACACTTTAATTTGGAACGAAGATTGCATTTGAAAGGAGTCAGATATCAAATTGCTTGCTGTACAGTCTGTAATCAGATATCAATACCTAACAACACCTTAACGGATCGGACAGGGGTTTCTTAACACCCTGTATACTATGGTCCGGCCGCTGAGTGAATGCGTTGCTGACACATGTCAGATGGTCTTAATTTGTATGGGAAAATAAATTTCCGTGATATATTGTTCATTTACCTTGATAATAAGAGTTTTGAATGATATTATATATACTGATATTCTACACTACAAAAACAAGGAATGTCGTTCTCGTTATTCTAATTAGCTACGTGCAAAAGAAAAAGGCACTAACGCGGCAATTTGCCTTTACAACTTTGACTGGGAGTCACACCTAGGTCTTTAATATACTGATTATTTATTGATGAAATTAAACTTAAAATATATACAAAAATAAAAAACTAAGCCTACACAAGAAATAAGAAAAATTATAAACTAAATAAAACTAAGAACTAAAACATTCTATGATATTATTAGTTTTTAGGACTTCAGTGATAGAGATTTCTGTTAAGTGAATTCTTCGCGACATTAAAGTTATAATATTACTATCTTCATGTTGACCACCACCTGTCACAAAAGCATTCTCTCAGGGGCCGGACTATAAGCAATTTTTAATTGATTTTCTCTTCAATTCTAGGTTGGTATTGTCAAACGCGTTATGAAGAAATTATATAAAATTGTTCCTTAATCATGTACCTACTTTACTTTTTGAGGTTCAACCAAAAAAAACTTGCATTTGTTTTACTATTCCGCTGTGTATACATATTTTTGCTCGTGACTGTACGCTGACGTCACATTTTTGTTCATTCATTTTGATGGACGCAGTGATAGGGTTGGGTTGCCGAATGCATGGAATAAAATGAAACGATCTCTTTTGAACTGGATTTGTGAAGCTCTGGGTATTCGGTGCCCTCAGATTTATAATGAACTACATTTTGCCAAAGGGATTCGAGAGTTTTTGAGCTTGCATTGGAATTTATAAATATGTTTGTCAGAATTACCTATTGAAATATCGATCTTTATTTTCATTGAGATTTGAGGGCCTATATGGAATAATTTAAAAAATATTTTTTTCCAAGTTTTGGCACATTTATTCTGGTATTATCATTACTTTAGATAACTTAAATGAAACCAGTGACACCGTTAAAAATAAAATCATTAAAAAAAAAGGAGACATTTACGAAATGAAATAACTTCCATGACTTATAAATAGAGTAAAACCACAGTCTGGTCACTAGTCACATTATTCACGTGTGTCATATCAAAGTACAATATATATATCACCAAATCTCGCCATCCCTAAACCGTCAACCCTACAACACAGATCCATCACCTGGACTCCATTTAACCCCAAACCGTCATCCGTCAACCATAAATATCTGATGAGAGATGAGGCAACCATAAATAAACCGGCGACTTAATGAGACCGCTGTATTTATTACTTTTAATTATAATTCGCACTTCAAAGTAAGATGCATTTAGATTTAGAACAAAAGTAGAGGTAAAAGATAGTTTATGATTTATGTGATATATTATGACCGCCATTTTGTTTGAACAAATCAAAAGTTGGGTACAGGTTGTTGAACGAAACTGGATTTTGTACACCCTATACTGCTCGAACATGTAAGATGCATACCTACTTATATAATTAAAAAAAAAACAGAGCACAATACATTTTAATTAATAAAACATCAGCCTTACGGCTAATGAAAGAAAAAATGCTACATTTAGGTACTTGGACTATTTTAAGAAACTTATTAAAATAAAATATAAGAAATCAAAGTCTTTTTCCAATGAACAGAGAAATTACTGCGAAAGTAGTCTTTGTTTTAAAAATAAATATATTTAAAATTAATAAATTGGATGTCAGTACCTTAAGTTCTGAGAAATAATTAAAATTTAAAGAAAGTATATTTATTTTCTACTGGATTGAGAAACATTTATTTAATTAAATAATACCTATATTTATTTACAAATAAAGCTAATTGATTGATGATTTTTTTTGTTCTGTTTCACTAATCGTGTAAGCTACTTTAAGAGTAAATAGATCGGGCTATGAGAGCTTAATAATGTAACCATAAAAAGAAAAAATAATCAATCTGATATCTACTTCTATGCCTTTGAATCTTTTAAGGGTTGTCTGGCCTTATAATTTAATGCACCAAGCCCGCATGTACACAACATGCATAAAGATTAATAATTAATTTTTAAATTAACAGACCATCTTCATTATTTCTACATAGAAGCTATCTTTTTTGGGTTGTAGAAATGATGACCATTTTAATATTACGCTTCCAAAATCTTGCAAATCTTGACAAAAGTTCAGGGCTTAAAAAACTCGTCCTAATTATGAAGAGCTTATTACGTAGTTGAAGTACACATGGACTTGAGTTTTTACGAAAAATGAGAGGATTTTAATTAGTTCTTGTTGATTTTATTTCAGATTGTATAAGTTGTATTTTAATTGGGTTGAGCCCATATACGCTCAACATTGCAACTCTTATAAGTAAGCCAGTATATGAACTATACTTTATATAACATACTGTCTCGCTGTATACACACTAATACAAAAAAAATAAAAAGTTTTTATATTTATTTAAACGCCCTAATCTCTGGACTTACCAGTCCCAATGACACTGTTACTGGCAGATAGCTTATGTTACATATTTTTACTGGAGAAAAGTAATTGAATTAGGGCATAATATGAGCTACTTTATAACCAAGGAAACTAAAACAAGCGGCTGAAGGGTGGGGCTACAGTTAGTAAAATATATCATCATCTGCCGAGCCTTTCCCCAACTTTGTTTGGGGTCGACTTCCAGTCTTACCGTATTCAGCTGAATACCGTATTTTACATGGAGCGACTGCCTATCTGACCTCCATAACCCATTTTACTGGGTAATCCAGTATCCCATAGTAAGACTGGTTGTCAGAATTGACTTAACGACTGTCAAAGATCAACGTATGACAGTCGGGACCTACAACTTAACGTGCTATCCGAGGCACGGAAGGTCTCGGTATTTTGAAAAACGGTCACCCATCCACGGACCAACCGCGGCGAGCGCGGCTTAATCTGTATTATCGGTCAAACCGTACGGCTTACACTTAGCAACTAGCCCCTCAGTAGCCCCTTTAGTTTGTAAAATACATAATTATACAAAAATAATCTTATACGAATTCACGAAACCGTTGAAATTATCGCAAAATTTAATAGAGCAACTCTATATGCATAGCAGAGATAATAATAGTGGAAATGAACTGCTCCGGTCAAACTAACTAAAGCCAGTAAGTTTGCTAATGAAGCGAATGCGAACTGTTTATAGCTTAATGACGCTTGAATTTGCAAATATTCAAAACACAAGATAGCCGAATATTTTACTGGATTTTGGATAATTAATGCTGCTTTAACAGATACCAAATATCTTTCAAATAGGTATATGGCAATTGTAGAAAAGTAGGTTCTCAATTCCGACGGTTTTTTTGTATGTCTGTTTGATACGCGATTTCTCCAACAATTGAGGATCCATTTTTTTATTGTCAAATTGGTCCCATATAAGTTTTATTAGTCAGATTTTTTAAGTTGTTTTTTTTGTAATTGATTTTGAAAGATAACACAAGCTAAAATATAAGAAATTGAAAAACTGAAGTACAGTCAATTAAACCAACTTAATGATTGAAAATATTATAAGTAACATTGGTAAATAATTAAGGCAATAGCATGTACTATCTTTGAACATATTTCCATCATTACCATAATTTGACTTTCTATATTTAGTTAATTCTAATAAACGGATATAAAAGAAAATCAGGTAAAACGAAGCTGTAATATCAGAATGCACACGTACATTGCGCGATACCTCGGTTCCAACTTAATTAGCACGCTGCGTTTAATTCCGCCATTTGTAAGCATCCCCCACAAAAAGTTTTAATTTTTCACGGGTTTCTGAATTAGAATGTTTTATTTTGGTTTCTCAATCAAATGTTTTTATACTGAAAAAAAAATGTCTGCTACGGTCTTCCTAATAAATACTTTTTCTTTCTGAGATTTAAGTGAATGTTTTTTAAAAAATTAAATAAAACTACTTTTTAAGGATTTTATTGATGGAGGTTCTTGCCGGTTTTTCTCCATTAGAATGACATTTTGGAACCTACAACTAGAGTCAGTAATCTATCGTTTTAAAAGAGCTTAAAAAGGCCTACTTCAATTAAAAAATATTTTGTTTTTTATTATTATATCGCGGTTTATTTTAGGATTAATTTCTCGACGTTTCAACACTGGTGCAGTTATCATGGTCCATGTTACACTATTATATTAACTTTGATGTGTGTACAGTTGTATACCCAACGGATGTCAACAATATTTTAACGCGTGTTAACTTATGCCCGAGACATGTAGTAATTTATATATATATTAGTTTTTATATTATATTTTATATGTATATATATTAGTTTATCTAGTATTTGTGTATATTGATATATGTACATGTATGTATGTTGTATAAAGCTGTTTTTATAATTGTAGTTGTAGTTAATTGAGTCGCACACAATGACTGCCAATATTCACGACTTCTCCTTTCGCGGGTCAGCTGGCAGAGATTTCTTAAGAAATAAGCGGCACCTTTGTACATCATTTATAAATATGTAATTATTTTCTTTTAAACTTCTGTGTGTGTACATAAATTATCAAATAAATAAATAATACATAAAAGCATGCTACTGTCCAACAACAGTCCTAGTACTTAAATAGAAAAAAAAGTTTCTTATGAATGAAAGAAATGAAAATTGGAAACTGCTTTGTTTAGTTTGGTTAGGTGATTTTAGATAAGAAAAATCTTGGTTATTATTATTATTTTTAACCATATCGTCCCACTGCAGGGCCAAGGCCGCCCTTTCCTTCTTCCAGTTCTCCCGGTCTAGGTTACCTCGCATTAATTTCCTTCTTCTTTAAATATAATAAAATACATGCAAGTATATATTTAAAAATTCACATTAATAGGTACTACAATTCTATACCAATGAAAGCGAAGTTTTTCAACACATTATTTCCTATCTTCCAAGTAAAAGAAAGGCATAAAAAATTCCAAGATAGTTTTCAATCGATTTTTTCAAGGAAAACATAATTAACTATGGCCTAGAATCTAGAATAAATAATAAAGGCAGGTAATTGTCTGTGACTAGCCTTCAATCGATGGTCAGTATAATAGGTTTTAGAAATCTAGATTCCGAGGATTTGATTCGTCATCGTTAGTTTCCGAAACTATATTGATTATTTTTGACGGGCCTGCTTGTCTAGTGGTTAGTCTAGTAGTTAGTGACCCTGATTGCTATACCGGAGGTCGTGGGTTCGATTCCTACCCAGGACAAATCTTTGTGTGATGAGCACGATCATTTGTTCTGTGTCTGGGTGTAATTTATCTATAATATGTATGTATTTAGAAATATATAAGTATGTTTATCTGTTGTCTGGTTACCATAACACAAGCTCTAAGCTTGGGATCAGATAACCGTGTGTGAGTTGTCCCGGAATATTTTAATTATTATTTTATGATGACTTTTGTGGAGTGTCGACTGTCATAAATTGATCTTTGGCAGTCGTTAAGTCAATTCTGACAACCAGTCTTTCTATGAGATACTGTGTTTCCCAGTAAAATGGGTTGTGGAGGTCAGATAGGCAGTCGCTCCATGTAAAATACGGTATTCAGTTGAATCCGGTAAGACTGGTAGAATGTTAGACATTAAAATGAAGCTACTTTTGCGGATTTTATCGCGGTTTATATTTAGGTTTTAGTTGAGTTGACGTCGGGAGTCGTCGGGAGTCGTCGTCGGTAGTTTATTTTAATTAACGCTTTTTGATCGACACCAAATGTATTTTTTTTTTTAGGTTAATCAGATACCATAAAGCCTGGTATGCAAAACCCAAATCTGCAGATGTTTTATGTTTGAGGCAGCACATTACTTAGTTTTAAGGCATCATGAATGTAAATACCTAAAATGAAGAAAAGGTATGAAAAACGAAACTCTGTCACAAGAAAAACTTACAAAATATTATTTACCAACCGCTGTTTCATGAACCGTACAATCATTAAGAAAATAAGCTAGCAACTCAGAAAAGTATAGAAAAGTATAGACGAGTCAAAGTTCTGAGTGCTACTCAACGAATATCGCAAAATTATGCCTATTAAGTTATATTAGGTCTCTAGAACGACGACCTTAGCCAGAAAACATTAAATGTATTGATTTTGGGTTAAAGTATATCTTTATGGATATCCTTTTTTATGGGATCTCCATTTTTATTTATTACTTAACTTTTCCTATACTTTGAGTCTAGTTTGACTTTTATATATTAGTTAAAAAACAACATGAAAAGTATTTGCCCTTTGAACTATATTTAATAAGATATAAGGATATTTTTTATACAAAGCAACATGGATTGACCCCAGAATCAATAACAGAAAAATATACATTTTGATAACTATTATCAAAAGGAAACCACTGATTCTTAAAAAAATAATCTATATTATCATTAGAATGGATTCAACGTTACAATTACAATACTTTTAAAGGTCAGCGACGCCATAATGATTATTATCTATACTAATATTATAAAGCTGAAGAGTTTGTTTGTTTGTTTGTTTGTTTGGTTGAACGCGCTAATCTCAGGAAGTACTGGTTAGAATTGAAAAAATCTTTTTGTGTTAGATAGTCCATTTATCGAGGAAGGCTTTAGGATATATAACATCACGCTGCGACCAATAGGAGCGAAGCAGCAGTGAAAAATGTCACAAAAACGGGGGAAAATATTCATACTTGAAAGCTTCCGTTGCGTGCGCTGCGTAAACGGTTCGAGTTACCCAAAATATATGTATGAAAGAATTGTTCCTCTTTGAATGATCTAAAAAAATGTCTGCGACAGTATATGTCTATCTTTTAAAATTGACTCACTATAACCTTTTTTAAGGTAATCATTTGGTCGAAATTAATGCATTATCTATACTAATATTATAAAGCTGAAGAGTTTGTTTGTTTGTTTGGTTGAACGCGCTAATCTCAGGAAGTACTGGTTAGAATTGAAAAAATCTTTTTGTGTTAGATAGTCCATTTATCGAGGAAGGCTTTAGGATATATAACATCACGCTGCGACCAATAGGAGCGAAGCAGCAGTGAAAAATGTCACAAAAACGGGGGAAAATATTCATACTTGAAAGCTTCCGTTGCGTGCGCTGCGTAAACGGTTCGAGTTACCCAAAATATATGTATGAAAGAATTGTTCCTCTTTGAATGATCTAAAAAAATGTCTGCGACAGTATATGTCTATCTTTTAAAATTGACTCACTATAACCTTTTTTAAGGTAATCATTTGGTCAAAATTAGTGCATTATCTATACTAATATTATAAAGCTGAAGAGTTTGTTTGTTTGTTTGTTTGTTTGGTTGAACGCGCTAATCTCAGGAAGTACTGGTTAGAATTGAAAAAATCTTTTTGTGTTAGATATTCCATTTATCGAGGAAGGCTTTAGGATATATAACATCACGCTGCGACCAATAGGAGCGAAGCAGCAGTGAAAAATGTCACAAAAACGGGGGAAAATATTCATACTTGAAAGCTTCCGTTGCGTGCGCTGCGTAAACGGTTCGAGTTACCCAAAATATATGTATGAAAGAATTGTTCCTCTTTGAATGATCTAAAAAAATGTCTGCGACAGTATATGTCTATCTTTTAAAATTGACTCACTATAACCTTTTTTAAGGTAATCATTTGGTCGAAATTAATGCATTATCTATACTAATATTATAAAGCTGAAGAGTTTGTTTGTTTGTTTGTTTGTTTGTTTGGTTGAACGCGCTAATCTCAGGAAGTACTGGTTAGAATTGAAAAAATCTTTTTGTGTTAGATAGTCCATTTATCGAGGAAGGCTTTAGGATATATAACATCACGCTGCGACCAATAGGAGCGAAGCAGCAGTGAAAAATGTCACAAAAACGGGGGAAAATATTCATACTTGAAAGCTTCCGTTGCGTGCGCTGCGTAAACGGTTCGAGTTACCCAAAATATATGTATGAAAGAATTGTTCCTCTTTGAATGATCTAAAAAAATGTCTGCGACAGTATATGTCTATCTTTTAAAATTGACTCACTATAACCTTTTTTAAGGTAATCATTTGGTCGAAATTAATGCATTATTGCCAATTATTTGCTACAGAGTTTTATCAATATAATCTATACTAATTATATATAATTATCATTTACGCAGAAATACTTTTTTTTTAACTTCTTAATCGTGGTCATAATAACAGAAATTGACGCGGACGAAGTCGCGGGGATCAGCTAGTTAATTTATATAATACAACAGACTACTACAACGAGAATCGCACGCGCCTCCATGTCGTGATAGTGACGTGACGTATTCTAATTTCAGTTATCACTATCGATGTCTAAAAATTATATGTAAACATAATTCAACAGTGAACGATGACATTAGGTATATAATGATAAGTAAATAATATTTTCTTAAGTCAAAATAAACAATTGACGATTATGTTTTATAGCCATTCAAATTGTCAATGTGCACCAATCATTTGAAACAAAAGCCGGCCAATCCACAACCGAAACCCACAACTGTTTTGTATACAGACCACGTCTTAAGAAAAGCAATATTTCAGACAAAGTACTGGGTAAACACTAGTTAAAAAGTTTCCGTCACTTGGCCAATTTAAGTTGGCTAACTGCCCCACTTGGGCAGTTGTTTCGAGTGTCGCCGCGAGTTCGTCACATCGCACTCTAATAAATATGGCTGACTTATTCCTTGATGTTGGTAGCACTGGTTTGTAGACAAATTGTGTGTTTGCTTGTTGTTCTAAGTTTAGTCCTAGGAAGTGGAGTTAAGCGGGTAAATTTTGGTGTCCGTCTGTAACAAAGTTATTTTAAAAAAAGCTTTATTTAGTGGCTTTGTTTGGAACAAAAGATTGTTAATCTTCAATCTTCTCTTGTATAGAAAACGAGGGCTCTGTAAATTAGGCTTAGCGTGTTTTTCTTTTACCTAAGGAGAACTTTACAAGAATTTAAGATTCTTTTGAATGTTTTTTCTTAAAGTTGAATAACACCTTTTTTTATTTGCTATCTTTTCGGAGCAGTCCTTCATCATCATTCACAGTTGTTTCCCCATTATTGGGCAAAGTCCTTAATTTTTTTGTACCATATTTTCTGTCTTTACCCCAATCTCAAAATTTCTGTCGTTGGACTGGATAGAAGGTCAAAGATCTACTTTTACATGTTTTCTTTCTTATACGAGTATGACAAAAAGGACATTTATTCTCAGATTTACCTCAACCAATATCACAAGGAAATATAGACCTTACCCTTACAATCTTTAAGTTACTTTTCCAATAACATAGATGCGATCAAACTTGAACATTGTAAAATTACTCCGTTTCTTTGATAGACATTTTTACGTGGGCCTCGTGAAATTTAGTGTATCGTAAAACATGCAATTTTATAATACTACTTCATAGACTTTACTATCTAAATCTGGTAAATATATGGTACAGATATATTTTAGTAAGGGCTTATGCTGTAAAACATCGTCAATTTTATTTAAATAATTTTAATCATGTGTATCTGCTTTTATGTTCACCATATTTGTCAAATAGACGTACATAGTGTCACATAGTGTGATTGAATCACCACAGCCCTAATCAGAGAAAAATGGAAGGAGGGTAGGGAGGCCTTAGCCCTGCAGTGGGACAAAAATGGCTAAGAAAAAAAAATGTGTTCTACTTAGTAAAATGATTCTATGTTAAATATGGTATTCAGCTGAATTTGGAAAGACTGGATATGGACCTCAATACATACATACATACATACCATCACGCCTGTATCCCCGAAGGGTTAGGCAGAGGTGTACCAATGTACACCCACAGTTCGCCGGAATGTTTAGGTCCCATGTAATAGGGGGCGAGCCTATTGCCACTAACCGGGCACAAATCCAAACTCCGACCTGCTACTGAGAATTTCATCGAAAAACCCAATAACACCTTGGTCGACTTGGGAATCGAACCCAAGACCTCTAGCGTAGCAGTCGCGCTTAGCGCCACTAGGCCAACGAGGCAGTTATATATGGACCTCAATATAGCGTGTGAAAAGGCTAGGCAAAAAAGTATCTTTCTATTACCACCAACTTCACAAATGGGAAGCATAGGACCTGAAGGTTTGAATTACAAATGACAATTTTAATATGGAACCCAAATAATAAAGGAACTTTCACACCGTAAAACGTTTAACAAATCTGGGAACAATGTAAGCCTTTCCAAAAGTTAAATCTACTTTTTGTTGCGGTGTAATTAAGACCGGATTGTTTTGAAAAAGTTTGGAATGGTTTTTAAATATTATATTTTTTTGGAGTTTGTTCACGTAGGGGATACATAGAGATCACTTTGTAAATAAACATTACAGAAACATGTTACGGAATAAAGGTTCCAGTGGTTAATTTTAATAGCTTCTAAATACAAGCTTCGTTTTCAGAAACCACGCCCAAAAAAATTGCACTTAATTCTTATTTGTTTTTTAACCGACTTCAAAAAGGAGGAGGTAATCAATTTGACTGTATTTTTTTTATGTTTGTTATCTCAGAACTTTCGACTGGGTGAACTGATTTTGAGATTCTTTTTTTATTTGAAAGGTGGTGCTTCCCGTGTGGTCCCATTTTAATTTGGTCCAGTTATGACGGTAGATCATATCATCATACATAAGAAAACCATAGGACTTATTTTGAAGTGTTTTTTTTTGTAAGAATTATTAAAGACACAAGTATACAACCGTAAATGTGCAACAAGCTAAAAAAAAACATTTTTTTTTCATGTTTATGCAAATATTTACATAAAATGTTGAGACAGTAGAGACTTATTGCAGTAATGTTTTTGTATTACAATCACAATGATAACATATTATTTGTAGAAAGGATTATAATTACCTACCTTTTCTGTAATCACCAATCCAGTTACAATAAATCTGGATAGGAATGGTTATTCTCACGCTGGTTACTGGTTCCCTCATAACAATATTGTCAAATATATAGTAAACATTCTGTCCGTACGTGTTACATCGCGGAATGGAAGGGACCGATCGTACGCACAAATGGCGTACCTTTCTTATGTAGCCTTTGTTTATTTTGTACTGGATTGGTGTTAAGGTCATAGCCCACTTACACGACTCTGCTCCCACCCGGCAAAAATAATATAATTTAAATATGGACTTTAAATATTGCTCTTAAGATATATTTTACATTAGCATCATAAATTAGCAGACAGCTCGCTGTCTGCATGTTGTAGACGAGCGGTCGGTGCCATAGATAATATACTATACTACGGTGTCCGCGCGCTCACTGCTAGCAGTCACCGCGCGCGCCGCCGCCGTCGCCGTCGCGTCGCTGCTCCCACTCAGTCGGTGCGAACTGTATCTATCGCGAAAAGCGAGAGCCGTCGGCGGGTGAATAGCTGGCCGTCTGCTAGTTGTCGCCGCGTGGACTGCTGGGTGCCTGCTAGCTGTCACCGCGTGGACTGCGAGCAGTCGTCTTAGTTTAGGGCGGTGTTGGGTGGAAGCAGACTCGTTTAAGTGTGCTATGACCTTTAGGCTGTATACGAACTGATCTGATGGTTATGCGGGGCTCTTATATTGAAGAAACGATACGTTTTGTTCCTATTCAAGCTTTTCCCGTACCGAGAGTTATTAAAATTGTTGACTGCCAATCTTCACGACTTCTTCTTTCGCGGGCATCACGACTTCATCTGCTGGCACAGATTTCTTAAGATATAAGCAGCACCTTTGCACATCTAAATTATTTATATTAATTTTCTTAAACCATTATGTGTGTACATAATTATAAATAAATGTTTTATTGTCTCTTTAAAATGTTATGTTAGGACAAACACTGCCGTGTTGAGAGACATTAATAGTAATTATAGTTAATAGTTCAGGGATACCTTAAAATCGATTTATGCAAACAACTTCTCAGACTGCCGAGAGTAGTGTTACTTAAATCAATACTAAGCAAGTCCCTTACTCGTTTTAAGTAACCATTAACTCTGAGCCCGACGGATAGAACTTTAAGGACATCTTAAAGGTAATTTTCAATTACAAACTTAGGAGTTTTTTTTCTTAAATTTAAATATCAATTTCTATATTTGATCACAATTACATTTCAAGTAAAGTCATGAATAACAAAGGAGTTAGACTTAACGTTTGTGGTCAGTTTTTGATTGAACTGATGAAACCCTTGACCTGGCCGAGAGCCACTCCACCTCGCTATCGATTGATCTTAGTTTGAAAGGCCCTCATCTGAAGCTCACCTATTCTACCCCTTCCAGCCTCTCAATACGTGCGTATAGTTGGTATCAAAAGTTAGTCTATTATTGCGACAGTACTATCGTCTTATTTTTTGTTTCTATGTAATCTTTAGTGTTTAATGAAGAAGAGATTAAGAATTTATTTAATTATGTACATTGTACAAAAAATATTGTATATAATCAAACAAAAGTAGAAAAACATTGCCAGCAGGCATGATAGGAAAAATAGCGAATAATGGTGTGCAAAATAAATCTTCAAGCAAAACATATTCTTAAAATAACTATTGAGTTCTGAGGTTTACACGAATGTTAGACATTGAAATAAAACTACTTTTAGCACTTCCGGGCACACAGAGTCTGCCCGTGACCATGATACCTGCAAAGGTGTCGAAACGTCGGGACCTTAAACCTAAATACAAACCGCGAAGAAGAAGAAGAAGTAGTTTTATTTCAATGTCTTAAATAATTTTATTAAAACAGCTAGGGCATTTAATTGCAAACAATGACAGCATTCTATTCTTTATTTAATAAAAAAAACCTTGTTTTTATTAATTACAGTAATTACAATACCCTTCATAAATAGCTCTACATAACACCTCATATTTTTTTAACTAAAGCTGATTATAACACGAAGTATTTATAATATAACTTTCCACATCCTTCACATCTTTCAACGCCAAAAACTCAAAACAGCGTAACAGAATAGTATTGTTTTAAATCTTTCCAAGTCAACTGCGGAAAGATAAATACGCCTGTGATTTAGTGCTGTCCCCACTAAGATAGTGCGGGACTCTTCCCATTGCTTTCGTTTTTACGACGCCTTCACAAAGTTATGTGGGTTTATGTGTGTCTGTGGGAAGTATTTTTATTGTTACACATCCCTATTTTTTTTTAAAGAGTTTTTATTTACTTTGGTAGATACTTAGATGTAGGTTTGGTGTTAAATTTTATTTACATCAGGCTACGATTCTAAATAGACCAGACTTTACATTTCAGAGTAGACAAACAAATATTATAGATGCTGGGTGTCAAAATCATGTAAGGTTCCGATCGAATATTTCTTTTCAAATATATCTATACATATAATAAAATGGTAGGAAAGTCAAAACTGTACATTGAATATTTTTTTAAAAGAATAGTTGGGGTATGATCTACAATCGATACCGAAGCCAAAAATGTAGTTTTTAGAATTTTTGTCTGTTTGTCTGTTTGTCTGTTTGTCTGTATGTATGTCCGGGATAATCTCAAAAAGTACTGCATGGATTTACTTCAAATTTGGCACGAATATTATTTAGAAGTCGGGTCAACATATAGGCTACATATTATCACGCTATCACTTATGGGGAACGAGCAGCGAACCTTTATTTTTGCAACGCATTCTGTAACAACGTGTAATCTAACGACGCATATTTGAATGTTGTTTTTATGTTGACCATGTTATAAGCTAGCTTTACACTATAAAAATCACGCAATATAAGTAACTTAGGCCGATAAACATAATTAAATGAATATAGGTAGTATCAAGACATTTTTAAAGCAGCGCCATCTATGAGATTTCAAAAACATCAAGTCGAATTACATTTGTAAGCCCTTTTTGGATATAAACAATTTAAATTTGATCATGTTGGCGAGGTTAATAGTTGTTTTTAAAATTCATAGATGGAGTTGTGCATTTTCTTCTATACATATACCTACATATACAATACAGTTTCCGGAAAATCGTAGACGGTTGTTAGCTATGTTTAAGCATGCTATTACATTTAGCTGATAAGGGGTGGAGCTTTAAATTTACAAAATCATTTTCTCATCTGCACACGTAAATTGGTATTATTGACATATAAACAAGGGGTAACTAGGCAGATTCAGGTAGCCATAGCGATCAAATAACTTCATTTTGATTGAACTACACATACTTTTCGGAAAACTAGCTGTCGTAGTAAACAGATTGGTGGTTGAACGAATAGATTTTAATGTTATTGCTGCAAGTTCAAATCCAGTTGTCAATGTTTGTGTATTTTTTTGCGTCCATTTTCTTATATAAGTTTGAATGTTTTGTTACTCAAGTTCAAATCTCAGTAGAGGTAACCCTTTTTGTGTTTAACTAACAAAATAATTGTAACAAAATGCTAAAAAAGGGACGACATTTTTAGCATTTTGTTAAAATTATTTTGTGTTTGTATTCACTATTTCCCCATAGGTAAGTTAGTTGTTCATTGCTGATCAAGCATATCTTATACTGTAAATTAATAATAGATTTATATCTATGGCCAGGACATTAACGCTCAGTTACTTCTCACTTGACAACAAAGATTCCTCATAGATAACTTTAAAGATGGTTAAAAACTTTAATCCACTTTTTAAATTATTTTTCCAACGTAATGTGCAATGTTTTCTGTTGGTCGCCTATAGTATTCCATGGACAAGTTTTTTTTTGTATTTGTTATTAATTATTGTTTTTACCCAAAAATAGTTTTTAAAACACAATCTTTAGTGTGTGCGAACTCTTAAATACTCATTATAAGATAGCTGGCTACTCATGTACGTTTTGATGCGTGCAAGATTTTTTGTTTATTTGTTTAAATTTCATAACGTTTTTGTGTCCAATTACCGAAAAGTTGGCTCAAAACCTTAAGTAAAATAAACTTTCTATCGAATTCTCTACATTTTAAATTATATACGTACGGTATTTGAGCCCCTCACCTTATGCTGGGCAGAATAAAGTGACTTTATGGTAAGGGATATAGCCTCCGTCTTTGATAAGGGTAAAATGAGATTGTCCTTGGTCAGCTATTACTTATTTTTCTAAACAGTTAAAAATAATTTTAAACACAGTTTTGGTAATTCTGCCCCTGCGCCTCTCAATACATACGTCAACTTTTTGTACTCTCTACTCTACTCTTTCAGTCTCACTACTACTACCTCTACCTACCTCCACTACAACTACCTCCTCTTTCAGTCTCATGGGTCTCAGGTATTCCTTATTAACATGAAGTCACTGCCTATCTGACATCCCCTCTCAATTATTAATGCGTAGTTCAGTATTTCTTGATATGGAATTTCGAATTTCGGAGTTCTGAACCAAAATCTCGCGTCCTGCAGTCTTACTAGGGACTACTGTATTAATTAGAACTATGGCTTAGGAAACATAATTGTAACAAAAAAAAAAACTAAATATGTCAGCATAATCGTCAAACTTAACCTACAAAGTCACAAAGCGGAACCTATTTGTCGAGTGCAAATCAAACCCTCGACTTAGTATAAAACCGACATACCTATGCCCAGAAAGCCATTGCTTGGTTAGGTTCGACTTTGTGACAGAGATCAATAGGTTAGGTTAGGTTAGATATTGTGACCTTGGAACAGAGCGAGCGAAGCGAGCGACGACATATGTTATTCAAAATTAGTCTTTATTAACAATTACGTTCTATTTATAGATGATGACGTCAACGTTGCTAGGCGTTTATTAACCAGTTGACTACTCATTGTGTTATACCTAAACCAACATTTACCAGCTGACAGCGGTAAAACCTAGCATTTACTAAATTCGAATGGTAAGAGCCCGAAAAAATCGTCCTATCTTCAGAAATACTTACTTTTACCAACTCATGTCGTTAAATGCCTTACGCGTAAATCGTAAGGTTTACCTTAGTTCAAGCTTTTACAGTAACATATATATCGAATAGTGGACTACATAGGAACATGAATCCAGCAAAACAATGTGTTGGAGTTTTGAAAATGTGTTTTATACATTTTTAAATATTCATAAAGAATACCCTGAATTCGATTTATTTGTGCCATACGGAAAGTTACTCGCAGTAGGCAGTTCGTGTTGGTGGCCTTCTATATAACAGTCAAAATATTTATGCACAAAGATGAATGATATAAGCGAACAACGTCGCGGGTACAGCTAGTCTTACATAAAAATATGTTATCATAGTAAGTGACGAATGTTGTTACGAACTTCACATAATACCTAATGGGTTTTTTTTAATATATCTGTTTGCTAAGACTAACGTATCAAGAGTGAAAAAACCAGGCCTAAATAATTTTAAATCTACAAGATAAATATTAGGGTACCTATCCAATGTTTCTAAACATTCGTTTGAACTCTATAATTAGAATCAAGGAGCCTGAACTTTTTGTTTGGTGAGGTAACCAAACTTTAAGATAAAAATCTGCCATTAAATGATATAAAAACTTTTCCTGGCAGCTCACAATTTCTTTCTCAAGTCAACAAAACAGTCAATGTTGCCACTCTAAACGCGTACCACTTATTTTTCATGCTTCCACAACTGTCCAAAAGTTTTAAGTATTTTTCTCTGGAAACATTGTTATAACTTTGCAGAAGTACAGTTGAGGACAGAATAATGGAGACGAAGATTTTGTTTATTTAATACCTACAGTTGGCATGCTTTATAATACATTACATATTTAGGGAGTAATTTAGCTAAATGGAGTATATGGATAATATTTAATTTTGTGGTGGCTTAGTCAAGTTATTATTAATTTTGCATGCTCCACGAAAAGCGATACAATTTCTTGAAAGTATTTTTCTCACATTGATAATAGAATAATGTTATGATAAATACAAAAATATAACAAAATATATTTTCGAAATCAGATCTGACCATCCCTCCATCTACTTTTTTTACAAAATATTCACAACACTACCAACACATCCTTGTGTCGAAAACAATCCCTTAGTCAGCTGTTTCTCAAAGATCCCGCAATGAAAGCTGAAGCCATTTCTAAAACAAAATGTCGGCCCATCAGTCACTGTGGCTATATTTGTTGAGCTAAGGTTTCGGTATCAATCAATTGGACGACCTCAGTATAGGCGAGAACTCGAGTTTTTCTGGTCACTGTTTGGTTGCGAAAACAAATGAATGTTTGTCGCAGTAGCATATAGATAGTACTTTACGGTTGACTTTGTAGTTATTTTTTATTGTATTGTTTTATTGTATTTGACGGGCCTGTTGGTCTAGTGGTTAGTGACCCTGACTGCTATACCGGAGGTCGTGGGTTCGATTCCCACACAGGACAAATGTTTGTGTGATGAGCACGATCATTTGTTCAGATATATCATATCATTTGTTGTTAAAGTTATAAGTGTTTGTTATATTAGATTTAAGTATCGGAATTGTAAATAAATATTTTAGTCTACATTTATATTTATTTTTTTGACACACATGGAAACACTTATACATTAAAATTTATTACTTAAAGGTTTACTTAAAGCCGGTTTTCTTTCTATTTTTTTTTGGCCATTTTAATCTGTTGCAGGTGCTTACAACCTTAAGTTGATAATAATTACATCATTTTTCACCCACCCGCTGAATAACCGCGCCAAGCATTCTTAACCTCATCATAGCCACAACCTTAGCTCTTAGATAGCCCAAAACTCCATCTTCTTCTTCTCGAGTCAATGATGTCTAAACTCTGTTTGACCAGAAAGTCGCCACTTGAATGGCTTTGTCGCTGGCTTCCATTAAGTCGGTGGCGGTGGTGGTGCAGGACGGGCAGGATAGAAGATGCGCCATGTAGACTCAAAACTCCATGTTGTTGACACTCGCAATTACTTTTAACATTATATTTATTATAAAGCAGCGTATAATATGTGCGTGTAAATATATTACCCAAGAATCGTAATAAAAAACCGGTTTTCATTCTCCTTCCATTCACCCCATAAATATTCACACATACAATCATAAATTCTCGTCAATGCCTCCAGGGAGTAAGCAGAGACAACAAAACGTTAAGTCATGCCTCTACACATATAATTCTTACGGTTCTTTAAATTATAGCATGCATAGATGAGTTCTGGTGGCGGAAATAGGAAAAAAGTAATTAGGGCGCTTGATTTGTGTTTTTCACTGCTCAATTAGTGAATTTAAGTTCAATTTCCAATTTATTACCATAGATATCGCATTATTAGAATAGAGTTTTCTACAATGTTAATGTTGTTCCTAATACTATTTGTTCAAGAACATCCTAAAATACGTACTGTATGTCTATTCTGTAAATAATTTCGGTATCGAGCTTCACCTGACTACCTGAGTGACAATAAAGCTCACTTCAAAAGTGAACCCAATTGGCCTTGATTTAGAATTCAAATTCAGGAATACGTATTTGACATCTCACCGCGGATTCCGCTGTCGAGACATGAAAATAATGTTACAGAATAGCACTACTGTACTTACTTTTTTGAAAATAGTAAATGAGTTTCTACACAAGTGAGTGTATGCAGCAGTAATTAATAGTTAAATTTTTCTTCTTAGAATACATTAGAAGCCAATAAAAAATACTAATTTAAATTTCTAGTGTTTGATTCGCACTTGACCAATTTCAAGACTATCAGAATTATCAAGCCTCAGGCAAAACTCTCGCTTCAGATAATAAATCCTTTTCTTTAATCGCCCAATAACTCAGCCATTACAAATGATGACAAAAACATTGTTACCTTTCATTTCGAATCATATCTTTTACTTCAAAATATTAAATATTGAATCACCCTGTAATCGTCGTCACGAAATTGTCAATTCAGACAATTACTCCAAATTTTGATGTCTGATATTCAACAGTAATAAATTTCAAGCGAATTTGGACTTAAAAACCTCGACATAAGATTGTTTTTGTATCTGGCTGTTCAAAAATGAAATCGTGGCAAGCAGTCCATTTCTTGAGATCATCAAAAACAATGGATTAATCAATAAGTCTGTTTAAATTGAAACCCTTTTCGTGCTTGATTTTTCCTTTTTAATTATAGCCCAAAAGGGTTTATTTTTTCAAACTGTGTTTTGTGCAGCATTCAGCAAGTATTTATGCTTTAAAAACAACGAGGAAAAATGGAATTTAAATGTTGATTTAAACGTCCCTATTCTAAGATTTGGATTCCAAGATTCCAAAATTTGGGATCTGGAATCGCCAATCTGCAAGTGAGCAAGCGTGGTGATCAATGCTTGTGCCTTCTCTATATGGGAAGAGGCCTGTGCCCAGCAGTGGGACGTTTATAGGCTGGATTATTATTATTATTCTTATTCTAAGATACCTATAAAAGCGACATTCCACTTATCTATCAAGCAGTACATCAGTACTATAAAATGACTTGTTACCATTAAACTTCACATAAACTCCCCACAAAACTATATCTTTAGGTCTTAAAAAGGTTGTATACCGTTAAAGCCTTCTCAGCTTTAATAGTGGCCTCTAAACTAACCTTTTTTCTATTTTTTTTATATTCCAGGACAACAAACACATGGTTATCTGATCCCAAGCTAAAGAAGAGCTTGTGTTATGGTAACCATACAACTGATAAACATACTTATATATTTCAAAATACATACATTTATAGATAAAAATTACACCCAGACACAGAACAAATGATCGTGCTCATCACACAAAGATTTGTCCTGGGTGGGAATCGAACCCACGACCTCCGGTATAGCAGTCAGAGTCTCTAAACACTAGACCAACAGGCCCTTTAATGTTTAACATAAAATTTTACGTTCGGTTTTGTTGAGGAAAATGCAGTGGAGAGGATGATGTGTTTTCAATTTAACTGTAATTATTACCTAATATTTGTATTGCATTCCATACAATGCATGGGGCTCGTGGCTAAGTGTAAGCCGTACGGTTTGACCGATAATACAGGTTGGTCCGTGGATGGGTGACCATTTATAACATACCAAGACCCCTCCGTGTTTCGGAAAGCACGTTAAACAGTAGGTCCCGGCTGTCATACATAGATCTTTGGCAGTCGTTAAGTCAATTCTGGCAACCAGTCTTACTATGGGATACGGTGTTTCCCAGTAAAATCGGTTGTGGAGGTCAGATAGGCAGTCGCTCCATGTAAAATACGGTATTCAGCTGAATCCGGTAAGACTGGTAGCCGACCCCAACATAGTTGGGAAAAGGCTCGGGAGACAAGCATTGGTTATATTTCTAAGCAAAGTGAATTATGCGGAATACCTACCTCATCATTTACAATACACCGATTCCTAATATAAGAGACAGGTAAAGCCAACAACATAAATATACAAAGACTAACCTATATTTCCCAGTGAACAAACAAACAGTAAACAGAATATCTCAAGGAAGTCACATTTCAAACTCTAAATATTAATATATTTCGTCTGAATAATTCTGTCCGCCAGTGTACGCAATGAAATAGAGAATGCCGTCAGAATTTTTATTAGCTTACTAGCGGATGAGTTTAAAACACACTGGCTCCTTTAAAATGGCCAGCAGTGTAATGAGTGTTTGGTAAGAGATGAGTTTAAAGTCTTTGAAACATGTGACATTTTACTGCTAAAATCTGAGTTAGCAAAAGTATTTCGTTAGTAAGATTTTTCCTAGGGTTTATATTAAAAAAAATTGTAGGTCAAGTTGATGTTATTGGGCGTCCTTAGTTGGAAAGGAGTGGGAGTATCTTATGTAGGTAATTGCAATATGTTTTAAGTAAGTCTTTTATTATTTCTTAAATGCAGTATATGTGCAGATTGAGCTGACGGACTGAGCAGACGGACCTGTTGGTCTAGTGGTTAGTGACCCTGACTGCTATACCGGAGGTCGTGGGTTCGATTCCCACCCAGGACAAGTGTTTGTGTGATGAGCACGATCATTTGTTCTGTGTCTGGGTGTAATTTATCTATAATATGTATGTATTTAGAAACATATAAGTATGTTTATCAGTTGTCTGGTTACCATAACACAAGCTGTGCTTAGCTTGGTATCAGATAACCGTGTGTGAGATGTCCGAAATAAATATAAATAAAATAAAAATATATTTAAATGCAGGATAAAGAAAATGGAATAAATAATGAAAGTCGCTGTACAAATATATATCTATAAACGAGAATACGTTTTAGTATCATAATATGAGACGTTTTAAAGTATATCTTCAAAAATCTTCGATACCTACCTTTATTATTTTGATAAACCCATAAACATATCAACACACTGCCTAAAACCCCACAAAATATACTCAAAATAAACAAATAATTAAACAAAATCACAACAGCACTACCCAGATTTTCGTTACCTCAAATACCTTTGTAAAGGTATCAGAACCGCTACGGCAGATAATTTCCGCCTTCACAGTAAAAATGGCTCCCTCACTGCCTTTGATACCGTTAGATAGCTAAAGAATCTAGAAGCTACTGGAAGCTTCTGGCATGTTCTGGAACGTTCCATTTTTAAGATAAGTCGTTGTTGCAATATACTGGTAGATCGTCTTTTGTTGATGTTGTGTCAAAATTTGAAGATAGAATTGATTCGAATTATGCTGTAGTAAAAATGTGTATAGGTGTTCCTAAACGTTCCAGAACATGCCAGAAGCTACTGGAAGCTTCTGGCATGTTCTGGAACGTTCCATTTTTAAGATAAGTGTTGCAATGTACTCCTAGATCGTCTTTTGTTGTTGTCGTGTCAAAATTTGAAGATAGAATTGATTCGAATTATGCTGTAGTAAAAATGTGTATAGGTGTTCCTAAACGTTTCAGAACATGCCAGAAGCTACTGGAAGCTTCTGGCATGTTCTGGAACGTTCCATTTTTAAGATAAGTAAGTGTTGCAATGTACTCGTAGACCGTCTTTTGTTGTTGTCGTGTCAAAATTTTGAAGATAGAATTGATTTGAATTATTTTGTGGTAAAAAGTTGTTCCTAATATGAATAGTTATCTCGCCTTAGGTGCCTATAAACGTACTCTTTTTATTTATTACGTCGCCATCTTTTTATTTATTGTTTACGTATTGTGTGTTTATTCGGTTCACGAAAATCGATACCGAAACCCGAAGAATGTTAGGTAATACGTGTGCATTTAAGTTTCAATAATTGAATGTAACTTTAATGGTGTACAATAAAGAATATTCTATATATCTATCTATCTGAATAAGGTGGTGTAAGTACAAAAAAAAATGTGAGCCGTCACGGGACGCCTGGCAGATGTGAAACATCGAGATTATTTTGTAAAAGTAATATGCAGAAAAGAACAGATTGCGATAGGAACTAAATATGCCATAATGATAAAATAAAATATTACGTAGTACCTCAATTAATTTTGATGAAATTTGGAATTTTCCTAGTTCTGTGTTTCCGTTGAATATTGCTTTCTATGACCAAGAGAGAAAGTTTCACCAAAATCTAGTAAATAATAAACAAACCAATTAACTATTCAACGCCCTAAGAATTCAGTCCTATTGTTCTAACCATCTTGACCTTTCCTAGTCTAAAAATAACCAGTTATATTGAATCAGGTTGTATATGTTAGTTCACAGTTGTCGCCTCATTTATTCATAGGTTCAAGGTCCTATCGACAACTCTCCTACATGCATATTATATCACCCGGGTACGCTCGCTGTTGTAAATCTGACCGTCGCGGTCGTGTTGCCTTCGTTTTATTTATTATATTGGGCTTTTTCTGGTTTAGTTGAGAATAGAAAAAGGATGTCAAGTGAATATATTTTATGCCTTAATGTAATATGAAATGTTGTTGATTTATTAACACTATTTACTTATAAAAGTTAATATAGGCAGTCGCTTCATGTAAAATACGGTATTCAACTGAATCCGGTAAGACTGGAAGCCGACCCCAACATAGTTGGGAAAAGGCTCGGGAGATGACTTATAAAAGTTAATGTTTTGAGATGTGGATAGACTAATCTTATTATGTACCTAGTATTAAGACTCATTATATTGATTCTTATTATAAAATATATTCAGTATTTACTCAGCATTCGGTCGTTTCACTCGTCTCCTAAGTCCCAACCTTACATGGCGACTCTGCCTATTCCGTACGGGTAACGCGTGCCGTGGTGAATCTGATCCGGTGACTACCAAATAAGGACCGTGCTTCATAAACATTGAAGTGTTCGTGCACTAACTAATCATGTTTAGTATTAATATAATTACGACCAGTTACGACGACACTCGTATTCAAGAAAAATGGGAAAAACACAAAGCAAGGAAGTTGTGATTGCTCAAAACGCGGCAGGAGGACGAAACGATCTAACCTTGGAAGATTTGAATTTCCATGTTACTTCTACAAATATAATACTGACGATTTTCGTGATTTTTGCGGTACTTGGCATGATCTACTTGGCATTTCGTATTTATCGGAGGTGTCATATGCAATGGATTCGAGAGGAGTTCCTGAATAACGCAAACAGAGGTTCGTTTTTGCGGCGACGTCAGATTCGACCCGACGTGATCAACGAAGAGGCCAGAGTGTAAAAGTGATAAAAGTGGTTATAGAGTCGGTGAAAGTGCGCATAAATTCGGTCCTACGGTTTATTCTGTAAAAAAAAAAAAAAAATGGTGAAATACGGCTTCTCTGCAACGGACATTGGACTTATTAAACGTCGTCAGCAAATCTGATATGGATACGGTAAAATAACTACTAAGGTACATATTTTGTTTATTATATTTAGGTAGTAATGATAATAATAACAGTATGTGTTACATTTAATGGCAGGATTTTTGAAGGAATTGTATAATGAATTGTTAGAGGTAAGAAAATATTTAATTAAGATAGGACCTTCGCGTAGGAAAGGTGATATTTTAGTGGTAAAGTTAAATGAGGCTAAGACGATTATTAATCAATATAACACTTATTTAGAAAATATAACGAAGGTTAAGAGGACAGATGAAAAGGAAGAAAATATTATAACGGAATATTGTGAGAAATTGAATAGCTTGTATTCAGAAATATTAAAGTTGTGTCAACCTAAAGATATTTTAAGTGATACCGTAAAAATGGATTTTGACCTGAAAGTTGCTTTGAATTTATTACCTGTTATGAATGATGAAATTGCCAATACAAGACAGTTAATTGATGGAATAGATTATTACAGTACAGTTCTTGACACTAAATTTCATTCCAAGTTGATTAATTTCGTTTTAAAAAACAGATTGTCCCAAGGCGCAAAATTAAAGCTTGCATCCAATTATGATAGTGTGGCTCAGTTACTGACTGAAATGAAAAGGATTTTATTGCCACAAAAATCCGCAAACTCTTTGCAAAAACAATTGCTCAATTTACGACAAGATGAACTATCGATTGATGATTATGGTAAAAAACTGGCGGAAATGTTTGTCGATCTTACTATTTCGCAATCCGAAGGGAATTCGACAAAATATGATATTTTAAAGTCAATTAACGAAAAACAAGCAATAAAGCAATTTAGCGACGGATTGAGAAATCGCAGGATTAGTACAATTATTTCTGCTCAGAAATTTGATTGTCTCAAGGACGCTATTCAAGCTGCAGTAGATGAGGATAGCTCGACGTCAAACGCTAGTGCTCAAATTCTTGCAATGAAACGGAATAATAGTAACACCTATTATAAAAACAATTCCAGACTGCCGTTCCAGCAAAACAATTATAGAGGCTACAACAGAGGTGCGTATAATCACGGGTTCCAGCAACGTGGGTACGGTCGTGGTTACCAGTACCGTGGCCGAGGTTCACAGCACAGCAGATTCGAGTATCAGCGAGCTCGAGGTAGAGGAAGATATCAAGGTAACTCTCGCAATACTAATTACAGAGGAAATAAATCGTTTCGAGGGCATGTTCGTATACTAACCGATGATACTCAACCTCAACCTAGTACATCCACACAGCAAGATGCGGAGGACATTAGCGAAAATAACTTTTTTCGTTCCTAAAAATCATAATATTTTAGCCACTGAGAGTAGTTATTGTGTAAAGTTTAATGTAAACAACAGTCAATCACTTAGTCTGTTAATTGATACAGGCGCATCCATATCGGCATTAAAATATAAACATGTGTTAGAGCTCAACATCCCAATTTGTAAAGAAAACATAATCATAAATGGAATTGGTGGCAAAGTCCACGCTATTGGATACGTTTGTTTACAGTTATCGACACATGCACAAAACATTGTCCATAAGTTTTATGTATTTGAGTCACTGCCTTGTAAGGCCAATGGAATTCTTGGCCAGGACTTTTTTAGCAAGTTTGGATCAATTATCAACTTTAAACATAACACATTATCGTTATGCATTAATAACAATGACATTATTTTAAAGTTATTTAATATAAAAGATTATTTAATGACACTACCCGCTAGATCAGAATCGATACACTATATACATACAAACTTAACGGATGAGTGTGTAGTATGTACGAAAGAAATTTGTGAGGGATGTTTTGTCGCAAGTAGTTTAGCAGTTCCGGTTAATGGTAGAATACCAATACGTGTTTTAAATACAACAACGAATGCTGTCACATTATCAGCAATAAATCTGGAGATAGAGAGTTCAAAAGAATATGATATCTGTTTGTTTGACAAAAGTGTTAACAATGCAGATCGAGTTAAGCGATTATTTGCAAAATTAAATCTAAGTCGTTTAAACGAGGAAGAAAGAACAAATATAGAAAGTTTGTGCGCCAAATATTCCGATATATTTTACTTAGACGGAGATCGGTTATCAACTACAAATATTTACAATCATTCCATTAAATTAAAACAAGATACTCAACCAATTTATTCGAAACCTTATCGCTTACCTTATTCTTTAAAAAGTGAAGTAAATAACCAAATTAAACACATGCTACAAGAAGGTATTATAGAGCCATGTCAAAGCGAGTGGTCTAGTCCTTTATTACTTGTACCGAAGAAGTCTGACAGTAATGGGAATAAAAAATGGCGGTTAGTCATCGATTATAGGAAACTAAATGACACCATACAAGATGACAAATTTCCACTCCCAAATATTGTAGAAATATTAGATTCATTGTCTGGGTGCATGTACTTTTCACATTTGGACTTATACCAGGGTTACTATAATGTTAATTTAGACACAGAAAGTCGTAAGTACACTGCATTTGATTCGGGAAGATATCAAATGACCCGAATGCCAATGGGACTGAAAACTAGCCCTAGCTCTTTTGCAAGGATGATGACGATTGCGATGACAGGTTTGACGTATGAAAAGTGTTTGGTTTACCAAGATGATCTGGTTTGTTTCAGTAGGGACTTACCATCACATATAAAAAATCTTCAAGATATTTTTGAGCGTTTTCGTAAAGTCAAATTAAAACTTAATCCAATAAAATGTGATTTTTTACAAAAAGAATTGCTTTTTCTGGGACATATTGTGTCAGCAGAAGGTGTAGTACCAGACCCTAGTAAAATAAATGTCGTAGAGAATTATCCAGTTCCCACAAAAATTGACGAAGTTAAGCGATTCGTAGCTTTCGTTAACTATTATAGAAAGTTTATTCCAAATTTTGCGACAAAAGCTTATCCACTAAATAGTTTGTGTCGGAAAAATGCGACATTTAAATGGGACGATGAATGTCAAAAATCATTTAACTTATTAAAACAAAGTATCATTTCTCACCCTGTATTACAATATCCAGATTTTTCAGAAAGTAACCAGTTCATTTTGCAAACTGATGCATCCGGGTATGCTATTGGTGCAGTGTTGTGTAATGGTGATGGAAGACCGGTAGCATATGCCAGTAGGAGCTTGAATAAAGCAGAAAAAAGGTATCCAACAATCGAAAAGGAGTTGCTTGCGATTGTTTGGGGAGTTAAACACTTTAGACCGTATTTGTATGGTCGTAGGTTCAAAGTTCAAACGGATCATAAACCACTCATAGCTTTATTTGGAATGCGCGATCCCTCGAGTAGATTGACGAAATTTAGGATGATTCTAGAGGAATATGACTTTATAGTAGAGTATTTGAAAGGTAAAAATAATTCAGTAGCTGATGCACTATCACGTTTATATATTACATCGGAGGAGTTGAAAGAGATGAATGAGAGAGTTATTAACGTAATGACGCGACGTCAAACGGCAAAGCAAGCACAAGATGCTAAAATATCTCACGACGATCGGCCTGATCACCCGAAAGTTGTAGATATGCTAAGTAAGCCTAAATATTTTACGGAATTACGCTTTACTACTGACAAGGAACTAAAACGATATCGTGAATTAAGAGAAATAAAATATGAAAGTAAATGTTTTTGTTTTGTGCCTACAATTAATACAATTTTTATTAATCCAGCGTCCCGATCGCAACTATCGCCAGGCGAATTTGTGAGGGAGCTGAATAAATTTTGTGAAAGATGTAAAATAACAGAAATATATTTTGTAAAGAATAAGAATAATAATATTTTTATAGAAAAGGTAATAAAAGAGATACAGAGTATAGGTACATGGTCCGGACCACGATTGTGTATTTTAAAAGATGTAAAGAGAATTGATAACAAAGACGACCGACGTGTAATTATAAATGACTTCCATCTTTTGCCCACAAGTGGCCACGCGGGCATAAGACGGATGGTAAATAATATTAAAAAATATTATTTTTGGCCAGGTCTAGAACACGATGTTACGGAATTTGTCAAAAGATGTGATAAATGTCAGAAACAAAAACATTCGACACATCATACAAAAGAACCAATGGTCATTACCACCACAGGAACATCAGCATTTGAAAAGGTCTATTTAGACTTGGTGGGACCTTTGGATAGAGATTATAATAATTATACATACATTCTCACAATACAATGCGAACTGAGTAAATATGTGGAGGCATATCCTTTATTTTCCAAAACGTCAAATGAGGTTGCTAGAAATTTTGTTAACAACTTTATTCTTAGATACGGAATTCCACGCGCTATTGCATCCGACATGGGAGCTGAATTTACATCGAACACTATGAAAGAGGTATGTAAACTTTTACACATAAGTCAATTACAGTCGACGGCGTACCATCACCAGACAATCGGTGCTTTGGAAAACTCACACAAACATTTGGGTAACTATTTAAGGATTCAAACGGAAAATCATTCAGAAGCATGGAGCACCTGGCTTCCTTTCTGGTGTTTCTCTTATAACACTTCAGTGCATACTGAGACCAAATTTACTCCATTTGAGCTTGTTTTTGGAAAAAGATGCAACTTACCATCAAATTTAAATTCAAATGAAATTGATCCCTTGTATAACGTCGATAATTATCCCTTAGAACTCAAATTTAGAATACAGACATCAGAAAAAGAGGCGCGAGATAATCTTATTGCTAGCAAGATTAATAGAAAAATTAGGTACGATCGTAACACTAACCCAGTATCTTATAAACCAAACGATTTAATTTTGGTAAAAAACGAAACAGGAAATAAATTCCAAAGCATTTACTCAGGTCCATACAATGTAATTAGAGAATGTTCACCAAATGTGGAAATTATGAAAAATAATAAACCTTACTTAGTACATAAAAACAGGACGAAAATGTATTTACCACCTGTTTCTTCATTATTATAATAATCATAGATTGTGTAGTATTCTAATTATTTTATAAACTAAATGTATTGACATCTTTAGGTAAAGAATTGTAATGGAAATATATATATATAAAAAAAAAAAAAAAATGTAATCACTTAAAATCTATATAACCATTTTAATGTAACTAGCATATTTTTTTATTAAATTAGGATTAATGACATAAAATAAAATAAATTTGTCATTTATTTTATTTTCTATTTGCGGTAGAGATGAGATGTGGATAGACTAATCTTATTATGTACCTAGTATTAAGACTCATTATATTGATTCTTATTATAAAATATATTCAGTATTTACTCAGCATTCGGTCGTTTCACTCGTCTCCTAAGTCCCAACCTTACAGTTTGTACGTTCAGATGTTTGATGTAATCTTCGAAACTAAGTACTTAACCCATTTCCAAATATTATTTTACTCACTGACAGCTAAGTTATCAATTAGTAACATCCAAACGCAAAACAATCATTTTAATAAACAGTTTATTATTTTTATCTTAATAAGTAACAAACGAAGAGTATTATCCACAAGAACAAATAACAATACAATTGTAAGTAAGATATCTACAAAGGAAATGTAAAATAATTTACTTAACAATTTAATACGAAACTAGTCTTTGAATGTAGCTAGAAGAATTCTCCACTGAAGCCACAAACAGATAGAACTAGATTTTAATTAAATCTGTCTGTAATATTTACTTGAATAAAAGAAAACAAGATTTATAATAAATAAATAATATTACGGGACAACTCACACACGGTTAACTGATCCCAAGCTAAGCAGAGCTTGTGTTATGGTAACCAGACAACTGATAAACATACCTACTTATATATTTCTAAATACATACATATTATAGATAAATATATTTATCATTATTTATTTTAGTCCCTTTAGTAAATAGTTAGTAGAGGGGCTCGTGGCTAAATGTAAGCCGTACGGCTTGACCGATAATACAGGTTAAGCCGCGCTCGCCGCGGTTGGTCCGTGGATGGGTGACCATTTATAACATACCGAGACCCCGTGTTTCGGAAAGCACGTTAAACAGTAGGTCCCGGCTGTCATACATAGATCTTTGGCAGTCGTTAAGTCAATTCTGACAACCAGTCTAACTATGGGATACTGTGTTTCCCAGTAAAATGGGTTGTGGAGGTCAGATAGGCAGTCGCTCCATGGGGATCCCCCCAAGCGCTTACGTCCACGATCGTGATCCCTGGAAACGCTGTCCTCTGACACTTCGGTAACGCAGAAGCAGAGGACACGCGGCTAAAGTGCGCTTGAATTTTGTCGGCAGTCAAATTGGTGACTTATTATGATGCTATCATTAAATGATGAAAAAGGTCCTTCTCAGGACCAGGGGGAGGGTCCCACCTCCCAGCCCGTTGAGCGGTTAGCTCCGGGTCTGGTAAGGGGGGGCACTCGCCCGGAGGAGATTTGCGATGAAAAGAGGTTGTCCGGCTCCCTTTCGGTTGAGCGTGACGCCTCGAAGGATCGCGGTATTGAGGGTGTGGGTTTCACACCCGTTACAACCCTGGTTGGCATGCGAAGGACGTCGGTTCGCCTGGCGCGTCCAGACGCTGAGGTGTTCAAGCGTCCTTCGAGCCGCAACTCTTGCTCTTCGTTTTCGGGGAGCAAGTTTTTCAACCCGACCCCGGGATGTTTGTCTTCGGACGAGGAGGGTACGCTAACAGATGCGTCGGTAGCGAGCTCGGTGGGAGGCTTGAGCGAGACAGGCAAACTCTTTGTTAAACCGTCGCGCAAGCGCTCCCTCAAATCAGCGGGTGCCGAGGGGTCCAGCTCCGACGCTCCCTCTGTTAAGAGTACAAAATCGGCCTCTAGCAAACGTGGCCGCCCCCGGAAGCCACCACCAACTACAGGCCATTTTGTTGGTTTAGCGGAGGCCCAAAGAGAGGCCAATAGACTGAAGAGAGAGGCGCTCACTCAAGAGCTCGAAGCGAAGATTGCGGCGCAGGAGCGTCAGGCCAATCTCGCACGGGCCAAACATGGCTACGGCGCCTCTCTCTGGTCCGACTACTCGGACAAGACGGTAGCTGAGCTGGAGTCCCTTCATGATGTTGACATGGGCAGCATCGTCGAAATTGCTAGAAAGTCTAGCAACATGAAGGGAACCCTACAAAAGGCTTTACGAGACCACGCAGAAAACGCCAAGAGGATCTTGGCTTCGATGGCGACACGTTCGGCCACAGAGGAGGTGCAGCGACTTCAGGCGACGGTAAACCGCCTGGAAGAGGAGAAGCTGCAACAGAACCGGCGCATCGAGGCCTTAGAGGCCAAGATCGCCGAGCTGAAGGGCGTCACTCCACATCACCAAGTTGAATTGGTCAATTTATCGATGGACGTGGCCCCCATCTTGAACACGCCGGATCCCGCAACTTCTCTTCGCAGTGTATTAGAGGAAATGCTCCTCAAACATGCCGCGGAGACGAAAGTTTTTGTGCGGTCATGTTTCGCGGGAATTGAGGACCGTCTCAATCCTCCCAAGATCGTTCGTCCACCCCTAGCGGCGGACAAACAACAGAAGGTGAATGGCGAGCAACCGGCCCCTAAACCTGTAAAGGGGAAAGGCGTAGGTAAAAAGTCGGCCCCTAAGGTTTCGGCGCCCTCGGCGGATACTGAGGCCTCAGCGTCTTATGCGTCGGTGGCCTCCACGGCGGCTCCTGCCAAGAGAGTAAACCCTGGACCTTCCAAAGCCAAATCGGGCCTAAAAAAGGACTCTCGCTCGAAAGCAACCACATGTAGCCCGCATGAGGCCGCAAAACCAGGGCCATCAAGGCTCCCGGCGCCTGGCCGTCTAGCTGACACAGACGGCATGCTTCCCGCAACCACAGCCGCTAACGAGTGGCAGGTAGCCGGGAACAAGAGGAAAAAGGGTCAAAAGAAGAAGGTGAAGGCTTCAACTACTACTGCCCCCTCATCGACCTCTAAAATAAAATCCTCAAAAAAGGGGAAAAGTGGCAAGGCCAAAAAGACCCCTAAACTGGTTCCCCCCAAATCCGCAGCAGTGGTGTTAACCATCACGCCAGAGGCTGTGGAGAAGGGGGTCTCGTACGAGGAGGTACTGACCAAGGCCCGCCAGTCAGTTAAACCCAGAGAAATGGGCATCGAGGAGGTCAAGTGCCGGCAAACGCAGACCGGGGCTCGATTATTCGAGTTTTCGGGAGCGAGCCGTGACACCAACGCTGACCTCTTCGCGACAGCCCTACAGGCAGCAGTCTCTGGTTTGGCAGTGGTGGGCAGGCCAACCAAGTCTACGTCCTTGGTGATCTCCGAGCTTGATGACTCAGTCACCAGGGACGAGGTGGTGAACGCGGTAGCGGCTGTGGGTGGATGCAGTCTCGATGCCATTAAGGCCGGAGAGGTCCGGTCTGGCCGTCGGGGGATTGGCGAGATACGCTTATCGTGCCCAGTCGTGGCTGCGGAGGCCGTTTTAAAAAAAGGGCATCTGTCGATGGGGTTCAGTTCGGGTGTAGTCCGGGCACTTGAGGACCAGCCTATGCGCTGCTTCAGGTGTTTCTCACTCGGACACACGCGAGCCCGCTGCCCGTCGCCCGAGGACCGGTCGGCTCTTTGTCGCCGTTGTGGCAAGGCAGACCACAAGGCGAACGCTTGCAACAGCAAGCCGCACTGCTCCGTATGTGCGGCAAGCGGCAAGACGGCGAACCATACCATGGGAGGTGCCAAGTGCAACCCCCCTGCAAAACGAGGCATAGCACAGGTCCAGGCCAAGCCTGTCAACGCCACCACCACTAAGCCGGTGGCAGAGGGTACCCTACAAATGGAGGAGTGATGTCAAGACACAATCAGAAAGTACTCCTCCAGGGGAATCTCAACCACTGTCGGGCGGCACAAGACCTGGTCGCTCAGACATTGGCCGAATGGGGTGCCGATGCGGGGGTGGTCGCGGAGCCCTACTTCGTGCCCCCTAATTGGCTCGGGGATTTGGATGGTTTGGTGGCCATAATTCCACGACCCTCTATGGACTCCCTGCCCCTGACGTCCTTGGAAAGGGGGTCGGGCTTTGTTGCCGCCGCTTGGGGAGAGAATGCGCTTTTAGGCGTATACTTCTCTCCTAACCGCTCACTGGCGGAATTCGAGCGATTTTTAGCTGCCCTCTCGGGGGTTTTGATGCGTTTGGCACCGAGGCAGGTGGTCGTCCTCGGCGACTTCAATGCGAAGTCAGTGGCGTGGGGCAATCCGTCCAACGACGCACGAGGCCGTGCTTTGGAGGCGTGGGCGGTTTCAGCCAACCTCTCCCTTCTCAATAGAGGGACAACGCACACGTGTGTGAGGCTGCACGGAGGGTCCGTGGTGGACTTAACCTTCGCCACCCCTGCACTTGCCGCCACCGTCGCGACATGGCAGGTCGAGCTCATGGAAACCCTATCCGACCACCGCTACATACGGATAGGGTTCTCTTCCCAGCGAGCACAGGGCACACAAGGGTGCACACCGTTTCCGAGGTGGGCTGTTACCCACCTGGACCGCCAGATGGCAGGCGAGGTCGCCTTAGTGCAGGACTGGTTCTGTCCACCGACCAGTTCTGATGTGGACGCAGCGGCCTTTCACATGCGGGACTTGTTGACCGAGGTGTGTGATTCGTCTATGCCTCGGTCCCGCCGGCCCCCGCCTAGGAAAGCGGTTTACTGGTGGTCTGCAGAGCTGGCCGATCTCCGACAGGGCTGCATGGCCGCCAGAAGAAACTATCAGCGCCTTCGGCGACGCCGCCAGAACCGGGATCTTCAGGGGGAGGCTCGGTATCACCTGCAATGGCAGGAGGCAAAGAAGGCGCTGAAGGCCGCCATTGGGGAAGCTAAGGACGCAGCCAGGTCGGAAATGTTGGAGGGACTCAATGCCGATCCGTGGGGGAGACCGTACAAAATGGTGCGCGACAAACTGCGCCCCATTGGTCCCCCACTAACGGAAACCCTTCCAACTAATCTCTTGGACAGGGTGGTTCAGGCGTTGTTCCCGTGCGCCACCGATATCACCCCGCCAAGGATGAATCCCCCGTACGGGATAGGTCCATCGGAGGACATTCCCCTGCTGTCCTCGGAGGAGTTTGCTGACGCAGTGTCGTGCCTCAGCCAAAAAAAGACGGCCCCCGGCCCCGATGGGATACCAGCGCGAGTTCTGGCGATCGCCACCTCCCATTTGGAGGAACGGTTTCGGGATCTTTTCGACCGGTGTTTCGCTACCGGGAGGTTCCCGAAGCCATGGAAGGAGGGTTTGTTGGTCCTTCTTCGGAAGCATGGGCGCCCAGCCGACTCCGCGTCGGGATATAGGCCAATCGTCCTTTTGGATGAGGCGGGGAAGACCTTCGAGCGGATCATTGCAGCCCGCCTGAAGGATCATCTTGTCAGGATCGGCCCGGACCTGTCTAAGGCCCAATTCGGTTTCCGAGAGGGTCGGTCCACCATAGATGCCATCCATGGCCTAAAACACCTGTGCGGGGAGGCGAAGGAGAGAGGGCAGGGAGTGTTGGCGCTATCTTTTGATATCGCAAACGCGTTCAACTCCCTGCCTCACGCCGTAATTTTGGAGGCCCTGAGGTACCACAGGGTACCGCGATACCTGGCGGCGCTCCTGGCCGACTACCTACAGGACCGCGAGGTCCTGTTTAAAAGTAAGGACGGCAGTGTCAGGCATCGTCGAGTGGCCACTGGGGTTCCACAGGGGTCGGTCCTTGGGCCACTCCTGTGGAATATAGGTTACAACTGGGTTCTTCGGGGCGCCCTCCTCCCGGGCATGGGTATCTTCTGCTATGCCGACGATACCCTTGTCACTGCCCGGGGGAAGACATATGGGGAAGCGGCGCGCCTGGCTTCTGTCGGTGGTACGCTGGTTGCCAGCAGAATGGCTCGCCTGGGTCTAGGGGTGGCCCTGGAAAAGACCGAGGCCCTGTATTTTCCTGGCCCTCGTCAGCGTAAGCCCCCTGACGCGCACATTGTGGTGGCTGGCGTCAGGGTGAATGTTAAGGCCCAGATGAAATACTTGGGCCTAATCCTGGACGCCAAGTGGGATTTCGGCCCACACTTTCGTGATCTTGCGACAAGGCTTCTCAAAGCGGCTAACGCCTTCTCGTGGCTCCTTCCTAACTTGGGGGGACCACGGGTCAGCTGCCGCCGCCTCTATGCCGGAGTCTTGCGCTCCATGGCGCTCTACGGAGCCCCAATATGGGCAGACGCCCTGTACAGAAGAGAGAACGTGTCCCTCCTGCGTAGGCCCCAACGGGCAATTGCGCAACGCATTGCGAGGGCCTACTGTACGGTGGGTCATGCAGCTGCATGCACTCTCGCCGGCACTCCCCCCTGGGAGCTAGAGGCAAGGGTCCTGGCCGCCGTATATCATCAGACGGCAGCCCGGAAAGCGCTCGGGGAGCGCTTGGCCCCAGAAGAACGCGGCGCCGTGCGGCGTGAGGCCTGCGACGAAATGGTCCTCCATTGGCGGTCAGACCTCGTCAACGCCCGCTTCGGACGTCGCGTTACTGAAGTTGTGGGTCCAGTCCTTGAGACATGGCTGGAGCGTCGCCACGGGTTCTTGACCTTCCGTCTAGTGCAGGTGCTGTCCGGGCACGGGTGCTTCGGATCGTACCTGTACCGAATCGGGCGGGAGGAATCCTCTGCATGCCACCATTGTGGCGCGGTGGAAGACACGGCGCAGCACACCCTTGAGGTCTGCACTGCCTTCGAGGCGGAGCGCCGTGCCCTGCGTGGGGTTGTTGGCCCGGACCTTTCGTTCGCGGGTGTGGTTAATGCCATGCTCGCGGACGATCGCGTCTGGCGGGCAGTGTCTCATTTCTGCGAGATCGTCATTTCGCAGAAAGAGACCTCGGAGCGCGAGCGGGAGGCTGACCCTTCCGCTCCATTGCTCCGCCGACGGCGGGCGGGTAGGGCGCGGACGGGAACCTCCGTAGCCAGATCTGCCCAGAGGGGGACGCAGAGGGCGGGGATGGGGGTCCCTCAGCCTTCATTGCACGCGTCTCCTTCCTTGCTGGGTGGGGGTGGTGTAGTGCCATGCACTGCCCCCGCTGTCCTCCTTCCTACATAGGGCGGAGGTCATGTCGGGCCCGCCACTAAGCGGGCAGTCGCCGGGGGCGTTATGGTGCTAAGACTTCGGTTGGACCCGTAACGCCGCCACTAAGGCGAAGGATGGCACCAGGTGTTTTGCCGGAGTAGTCGGAGCCTTTTTCAAGGCTCTGGAAGCCCGGACTCTTTCATCCTCAACCCCCTGGGGATGCAAGGCTGGCTCATAAATGAGTTTCACCTGACAAAAAAAAAAAAAAAAAGGCAGTCGCTCCATGTAAAATACGGTATTCAGCTGAATCCGGTAAGACTGGTAGCCGACCCCAACATAGTTGGGAAAAAGGCTCGGGAGATGAGTAAATAGTAAGTTCATACTGCGGAAGTCATTTTATTATTATTGTTACGTACCTAAGTGTAAAATGGATCGACTTCAAGCATATTTACATGGAACCATCTTTGAGGAACCGAAGGCAAAAATGTTTTTTGATATCGATCCTTTTCCAGAGATATCGTGTTACAAACAAATATAACCTGAGGCTGCCTAAAAGAGGGGTAAATTACCTAAGGTAATTTTTTACAATTCGTGCTAATTTTTATTTACAATTCAATACTTAAATCTAATACAAGAACAAACACTTACAACTACACTAAAATTAAATCTTATATAAATAAATAAAACTAACACTAATTAGTGCTAATTGTAATTAGTGCTATCAAATTTGTAATTTGTATGACGTTACGGCGTTATGTAAAAGTTACGATTTTTCATTTTCACAGCAGTACAGTAATACTGTTAAAATTTTCGCTGTCAAATCCCATAAATTTGCTATTGCCAATTAGGTAATACCACTGCCTGCAATACGTCTTATTGGTCAATAAATCAATGTCAATTGAAGCTAGCAGCTGTCTGGGCTAACAAGGTGTTAGCTCAGACACGAGGATGCCCAAAGGAATTAAAGGCAGGATAAATACCCTTTTAAATATGACAGTTATTTAGCTCAATATTGACATAAATATCGTTGTAATTTAATTTCGTTTTGGATTGAATTGAAATATTGGAGTTGTGTTTTGCGTTAATCTCAGTTTCAGGTCCGGCTTGTTACTTGTGTTTCCTAAGATGTACCTTTTATTAAATAAATAATACATACATACGTACATACTGTTTCGTTAAGTTCTTAGGTAATGTAAAAAATCCAGTGATAAGAATAAGCGAATGTCAAAGCTTCGGAAAAGCAATTTTTCTTAGTCTTTGCTAATACTTGGATATCTCATAATATGCTTATGTAACTAACCTCTGTAATAATTACCAAAACTTTCCTACTTCCAAACTCAGATATCATTTAATTTGATCATTAGTCACAGCCATTTAGGAAGCTCTCCTAAGTTCACGTGTACTTCAAATTTAGTAGGTTTTAGGAGAAAACGACAATTTCGTATTATGATAATGTTAGGTTTAATCGTTGATTCTCGTGTGCAGTTTACTAAGGTGTATAATCTTTAGGTTCATTTACATAATATCTTATGGATAGACCTTTGAGCACTATTCCATAGGCAAGGCGTTGCTTTTTCACTCCAATTATTCTTTTGCTTACCCTTTTCCTAAGCTATGTTTATTTTATTTATATGTATTTTACTTGGAGCAACTACCTATTTGACCTCAAAACATTTTTTGTTTATAAAACATATTAACTTTGCAATTCTAAGCGCATCTACAAAGAACAGCCTTGGGGACATGAGTTTTAAAACAAAATTTTGGTAACCGAAAACAACTGGTCACTAAAGTGGTATTTTGGCAGAATCATATCATGAATGCTTTACGTGAGATCCTATTATTGTAACATTAGGCCTGTTTTATCTCCCATTGCTAGGCAAAGACCGCATCATTATTTATAGCATAAATTGTATGTAAAGACTTGGTAGGGATTCAGGTAATTCAGAGAAATCTGGAAGCCCTCCATATTGCCTAAGAACCACATATGTTCAACTACCACTTCTCCTATGGCAAGTCAACCTGCTAAGATTTCTCGAAAAGCTGTACCTTTGTACGTTCGTTATATTGTGTTATTTCTGTACCATTTTGTGTGTACATAGACTATTAAATAAATATAAATGTTCATTATTCTTGAAACAATTTCGATTGAAAATAAATGTCAATTTATCTCACGAATTCATAATATGATTCTGCAAAACAACCATTTTAGGTCCCCAGTAATTTAAACACAAAATTACTTCTTGTTCGCGGTATTACAAAAGAAATTGAGTAATAACAGTTTGCCTCACCGAAAATTATTAGTAAAACAAAGAGCAAACGAATTGCATGAATAAAAAAATAATTCTGTGGAGAAAAGGTGGCGATAAAACTTGGGAATATTCCGTTAATCGGTTGCGGGGTTGCGAAATAAATTGGTTTTGGTATGGAGATGGAAATACGGTCGATGAAGAGAGCAGCAGCAGAGAGAAAGGTCTTAGGTTTGACTGCTAGGTGATAAGGGACTTAGTTTTTATATGGATTGTCCAGATTGAAGTCCATAATATGTTGTTTTTCGCACTTATGCTCCGTAATAAACAATAGTTTTAATATATTTCGTGTTTATTTAGTGTTTTTATATTAGTAAATATTTAAAAAATATAAGTAATACGTTGTTTAAACAAAAATTAAATGAGGTATTTATTCATTTATTTATTGTTAGTACTAATGTTCCATTAACTAGGTATATAATGCCAAGTACTTTTTGTAATGTCATTAAAATGCCTAAAATGTCAAAAATCAAGCCTAAAATGTTGGTTAATTTACTATTCAACTAACTAACACGACAGTAGTACGAAATTAAGTATGTTAACTTGTAAAGATAAACATATTATTTAAACTTAGGTACTTTGTGGGTTTTTTTTTATCTAGCTTGTTCTGTCCCACTGCTGGGCAAAGGCCTCCCCCAAGTCCTTCCATGTGTCTCGATCTTGTGCCACCTCAAACCAACTCCTGCAGTTTGACTGTATGTCGTCCTGCCATCTCTTCCTGGGCCGGCCTCGGCGAGTCGTCCGTTTTCAGACACGTGGGTTAATTAGGTTTAATTAATTACTTTATTATTTACGCGTTTGGCTGTGTTTATTTATAAAGCTTTTACTTTCAGTTTATCAATGTTTATTGTACCTTCCAATTAAAAGTGTTTTTCTATGCCCAATGGAATACAAAATATTCCAATTTAAAAATAAACAAGATTTTCGTCATTCTTTTACAAAGGGTTATGTTTAATCGCCTATAAACTTCTTAGAAGATATTACGAACCATTGTAAAAAAAATATGCTTACCTGGTGGATTAGATTAGTGCGTTTAAAAAAACAACCCTTACCTTGAAATATAAAACAAACAATATCACATTAAAAGCCTACACAGTTTTATTTACTACCCACATAAATATCGATATTCTGTCGTTTTTCCTGCCTTTTCCCATGTTGGGTCGGCTTCCAGTCTTACCAGATTTGGCTGAATACCGTATTTTACACGGAGCGACTGCATACTTGACCTCCGTAATCAATTATACTGGGTAACACGATATTATAAGCTTAGATTGGTTGTCAGAATTGTAATGATTTACCGACTGCTAATATTCAACTTATGACATTAAAATATTCAACATTTGGGGTTAACAAATGGTCACCCATCCATGGACTAGCGGGGAGCGAGCTTTACCTTTATTATCGGTCAAACTGTACGTAACACTTAGCTATGAGCTAGCTCAGCTGTACATGTAATATACTAACGTATATACTTACCTAATATTAACCTTGACTTTCGGCAATTTTCCACTTGCCCTCGCCTTACAAAAAAAGATATTTCACAGATTTTTTTCCACAATACCGTAGTTTGTCGCTCTCCAGAAAAAAAGGTTTTTGTGTGATACATTTAAAAGGCAATTCTGTTATCATTATGACAGTATTCGACAACAATAGTGTGTGGTCGACGCCCGGGCACAATGGCGCCTTGTATCCGACCCGGGTAAATCGGGTAAACCCCGGTATAACCGCCTAGACCCGGGTAATGTGTCTGATGTTCAAACGTTTTGATAATGCACAAACACGCATGTTTAAAAGGAAAAGAATAATTTGGAGTTATCTTTTTGTTATTTAAGTAGGTATTAATTTTTGTTAGGTTTGTGTTTGTTACATTGTCGCGGGTTTTTGGTAAGATCCGGTGATTATAAGCTTTTATTTAAGGTTTAATATATTATGAGTTTAGGCGGTTGTACTTATTAAGTAAGAGGTAGCATGGTGTTTGTGTTATCGGTAAGATTTTTGTTTAGGTATATGTTTTGTCTATGTACTGTAATGGACTTACTTTAAAAGAATGAATTTTTTGTATGTGTATCAGTGCTATTGTACACAAATATGTGTTTCATGGCTTAAAGACACTAAAAAGTTGAAAAAAATACAATAACGGTTCGATTGGGCATTGTTCGGCAACTAATAAAAAAAGAAAAAATCCTGTATAACATAATATTTCCTATATAAAAATTTTCCGATATAGGTAGGTACCTAAATATTTTGTGTACTACTTTATACTTTAAATGGAAACTTTTAAAGAACCTTACATGTGTTTGTATTTGTAGAATCACCTCATTTCGTAACCATGGCAACCATTGTAAGCTGTTATTAGTCGCCCCATGTCTTTTCATTCTCATTGAGTTTTTTAACACCATATCATTTAGACTATAGATAACTATAGACCGATAGTATCGCTAGTTTTCCTTCGTGCCAAGCGAGAGCACTTTTTGTCTGTATCTAGTACATTCGTTTACTGATTTAAAGTTATTTTTCGCGCAACGACAGACTTATATGCGAAAATATCGATGGTTTCGACATTGTTAGGATAATATTAGGGTTTTAGCTTTGATTATATAATGTCTAGATGAAGCGTCGCCCTACAATCATAAAAAAAAAACGAGACCACAATTTCAAGTGTGTGTTACCAGCTATTACAAATTCTCCCATAAATCACATTAAATAAAGACTAATTTATAATAATAAAAAATATTTTAGTTTTATGTACTTATGTGGTATTATTCAGTTTAAGTGTATTTTTATTAAGTAGTTACTTTTTTAAATAATAAAAAAATAATAGATTTGTGTGTTTGAATGGAGTATTAAATCAACTAAGTTAGTACAATATTTTGAGCAGTTAGGATTGTATGGAATTTGAAATGAAAGATCACATCTCGTTAATTAGGAATGAGTTTTAATTACAGGCGATTGTTCGAAGTACATCAATGAAATTTTATAAACGTAATGATAAACCAAAAAAATTACCCTAAAAAATGGGAGAATAAGAAACAGAAACTGGCAACACTGATAAAATATGGCGTAATTTGGTAATCATAAAAAAAACTAAAATAAATATGAAGTTTCTTGGTGTCTTGTCTACGGTGATAGGTGATGTGTTTGGTATTTTTTAGCCTTCCTTTATAATTCCGGCACACTTTAAAAGCACATACTGTCATTTTATCGCTGTTATGTGGTTATTCCTTAGAGCGCGTAAAACGTAGTGACACGAAAGCGGCACGATCTGTACTGGTTGGCGGGAATTGCGGGAAAGTACTTAACAACCAAATTTGGTTGTAATTTTTTGACGGGTCTGCGCGCACTTGACAGTCCATCTAGACATTATATAATCAAAGGGTTTTAGATAGTTTTATTAAAACGGCGCGCTCCGTCTTGATACAAAATGTACGATAAAACTAGTTCATACTAGTGCTCACGGTTCATACACTGAAAGGCTCACTCTAGCCATATCATTTATTTAATGACAGTAACATCATTGTTACTCAAGGAAAATTTTTTGAAGTTCTTTTTTCGTTTCATTTCTTTAAAATTTACCTATTTGTCCTGTTACGCTACTTGTTGTCATGTAATTAGAAAAGGTTATTTTTGAAAATAATTTAAAGGAAAACAGACTATATTCATATTTTTTTTATGTACTAGGAAATACGCTATTTATTGTCTGAATAACTATGAGATTAAATTTAAAAGAAAAATTTGATAAATTTTCTTGGAACAAAATTTCAATAAAAAAAACCGTAAACTTTTCACTTATTTTAAGAAATAACCAGCGATTGGCCGTAAATATATCATAATTTATAAAACAAAGTTAATAGCAACCTAATTTAATGGAAAATTGGGTCGAAAATCGATTAACCTTGAAATCAGTCGACTGTGACAAAATAATTACTCTATTTTGATGTTTACTTAATTATTTACTTTTCAATACTTTGATGTGTAAGTAATATAATATTTACATAAGCAAATGAAAAGGTATAAATAAATTATTTTTGAGTCAATTGTATAAGAAATGTTAGCTAATCAAATATCAAAGGATGCTTTGGTATGTAATAAAACATTTTCTCAGAAACATAATTTATTACTTTCTTAATATATATTAGTAGACTGAACAACGTTTCGTTTGACGCTAACAAATATGTTTTTAATATGCGCACTTTATAAATGTTTGTAGAAACTCTTCATAAAGTGCTCGAGAATATTATGAAGGAAATAAAAAGTATTAACTTCCTACCATCTTCATTCTGAGGCTTAGTCTAAGGCTCTATTTACTAGAGACTTTTATAGAGTTACTAACAACTCCACTTTAAAACTGAAGATTGTTTAATATAAAATGTATGGAAAAAAAAGGAATGCGTTAAAAAATGTTTTACATGTCTGTCATAATTATGTTTCAGATCCCATTAAGTTAGTTTCAGTTATATATTTTTATTGATTAATACATTAACTAGTCGGAATAAACAAATTATCGTCTTCTAGGTGATAAAAAAATTGCTACCTAAAAGGTTATTTGACCTTTTATTAAATATATTTGTACCACCATAATTCAATGAATTCAGAAGAAATAAATAATAAATGCAGACAACATCACATACATTGTTCTGAACCCAAAGTAAGTTGCTAAAGCACTTGTGTTATGGAATTCAGATACAACGAAGGTACCACAAACACCCAGACCCGAGGGCCGAGACAATGTAGAAATGTGATTTTTTACATTGACCCGTCCGTGGATCGAACCCTCGTGACCTCAGAGCTAGCGACACCTTGAAACCGGTGCGTACGCCACTCGACCACGGAGGTCCTCAGAAGAAGAAAGCTGTTAAAGAGGCTTAAATCCATTACAAAAACCCTTTAAAACTCACCTTTTGCATAAAAGCGAGTATTTGTCTAAAACAAAATCAATTACATATAACCCTACAATGCAAATCAAATCGATTCCCAAAACGCACCGAATTCGGAACCAAATTAACACGTTCACTGCTGAATACCGAAGATTCGGTAGCAGCATACAAATTATCCGACGTTACCCGGCCCTACCAGGGTAAGGCCGGGTGTACCCGGGTAAGGTTGATTTATAACCGGACCCAACTGGTATATTTTACTGTTATAACCGGTCGATGTTATTGTAAGAATTTGCAAGTTCGAATTGATCTTGGTGTGAACGTTGTATGGTAATGAAGTTGTTTCTCGTTGATTTGTTTACTGTAGCAGTGATAAATATATAACAGTGTGTAGCCAAGTGGAATTTCTAGCGTTAACGATGCTATAAATCGCTTAAATTACGCAATTTTTTGGTCAGCTATAACGCTTGTAAAAGTGTCATTAAAATTTTTTTTTTTTTTAGAAGGTGAATGAGACTTCACTCTAATGTTTGAAATAATTTTCATTCATGTAAACTTAGATTAGGTACCTATAAATTAAAGTTAATGTTCTGTCAATCTTTCTTAAGGGTGCGTCCACATCTGACGAACGAACACCGAACGAGCATTACAGTAACAGCTCGCGAGCTGCTCGCGAGCGGCTCGTGAGCATGCCGCTGACGCACTAGTGTCAATAACGCCGTCCGCCAGACGTGCGCACGCCGCTAGCGAGCGGCTTGCGAGCATTACAGTAGCACCTCGCGAGCTGTTACTGTAATTCTCGTTCGGTACTTTACACCACCCTAAGATTTTTTATCGATTTCTATTTATTTTCATGAAAATAAATTCTTCCACCACATAAAAATCTTTTCCTAGAAACCTCTGCTTACCTCTCCAAAGACTGTAAGCTAAATAATAAAGTTATTCATTCGATTGCCTCATACATTCACAGTTGATTACTCTCACAGCTTCACAAACAAAACTTTTCTATATAAACACGGGAATCTTAAGTAACGTATACAGCCTACTTTCAAGAAATCTGACATTACGTAAATTCTGTGGAAATTAACTTTTGATATAAAGACGAGAGACATTAATTTACGTGAGCTCATTAAAGCGGGTGGGATCGATTTCGGTGACGATATTTACGTTCTGGTAATTATGAATATAATGTTTATTTATTTGGTTTCAATATAGAATGCGGTATTCATTTCATGGAATCATAATCATTTTATGGAAATACTTATAAATTAAAACATAATATACCATCGCGCCTGTATCCCCGAAGGGTTAGGCAGAGGTGTACCAATGTACACCCACAGTTCGCCGGTATGTTTAGGTCCTATGTAATAGGGGGCGAGCCTATTGCCACTAACCGGGCACAAATCACAAACTCCGACCTGCTACTGAGAATTTCATAGAAAAACCCAATAACACCTTGGTCGACTTGGGAATCGAACCCAAGACCTCTAGCGTAGCAGTCGCGCTTAGCACCACTAGGCCAACGAGGCAGTCCTACTAATAAATAAATATGAAATAATCGGTTGTTAATTTGGGAATACCAAATTAAAAAGGATGGGGTGATAGAGTGAAAATAAAAGAGGTTTGTTTATTATTTGTAATACAACAATAAAATACATGCTTATGATTTGTTTTGAGTTGTAAAAAATAGTGACGTTAAAGAGATAAAATAAAAAAAGTAAGACCATGTAACGAGCTCAAGATGGACATGGCTTACATGGACATACCGTGAAAAGCTGAAGTAAAGTGAAGGGTGGGCGATTTGGGGTCGGTTCATGTCTGGCGGTGGTGGCGTCGCGTGTTGTCGGTCGCGTGGAGCATTCAACCTTTCACACTGACCTGATGACGCGTTGGTTGGATGTTTTGTTGTGTGTTTGCTCGTTCTGTCGTTGCGCGGCCGATGTTCGCGCTGCCTTTTCCGCCGGATATGAACCGACCCCTAGGGTGCTGTCCTATTGTAATAATAATTGACGTTTGATAAGTGCTACTTTGTAGCCTAAGTTAAATAAATAATTTTTGATTTTGAAAGTCGTTAAATATTTGACTTCTATTTGTTTTCAAATCTAATTGTCGATGACATTCAATTTCAAAACAATGCACGCCCCCAAAACCAGTCTCACACAAGTACATGTGTACTTATTATATTAAATTACGTTTATCTCCAAAAAAATCTTAATATCATAAAAAATATTAAAATTTCTTACAAAACCTGACCCACCTTCAGTAATCCAGTCAATTTGCAGCATTATGAATAGCTCATTACTTCAAGGATCCCATTGATTATTTTCTCACCCCCAAATTCCCAAATCCCCCCTAAAGTACGCTTCACCATCAAATTAAATTATGTCCGTACCAATTTCCTTTAATTTTTTATATAAAAAATGTCTTTCATTCACTTGAATCGTAAATTTGTTCTTCGGATATTGGGTTCATGGCTAATATTGATATTCTCAAAGCCAATTGATTGGATTACGACGGTAACAGGTTTTTATCCCTATTTATCTACGTATTCAGGCTGTATTCATCGTTGAGAGCAGCCTCTCTAGTGAAGCTTAGGTTATTGATTTTTAGTCACTTACCTTCGTATCTTGGTGGTGTTCTGTGATTTTGGTAGCTATTTACAATTAATTAAGTAATTTAAATATCTATTTACAATTCAAACCGGATTAAAAACTTGGTCCATGTTCAACGCGTCTTAAAAGAAAAATGTAATTCGTAATTATTTTTTATAAAAATATTTACCGTAAATTGTTACCTACTCGAAACCCCACCTGCTTCATAATTTACCTTCTTGTCGATATTTATTTAAGCAAAACAGAATATTTAAGCAACATCCATCTCCATCTCCCTAGCCTTTTCCCAACTGTTGTTGGGAAAAGGCTAGGCGATGTTGGGGTCGGCTACCAGTCTTACCGGATTCAGCTGAATACCGTATTTTTACATGGAGCGACTGCCTATCTGACCTCCACAGCCCATTTTACTGGAAACACAGTATCCCATAGTAAGACTGGTTGTCAGAATTGACTTAACGACTGCCAAAGATCTATGTATGACAGCCGGGACCTACTGTTTAACGTGCTTTCCGAAACACGGAGGGGTCTCGGTATGTTATAATTGGTCACCCATCCACGGACCAACCGCGGCGAGCGCAGCTTAACCTGTATTATCGGTCAAACCGTACGGCTTACACTTAGCCACGAGCCCCTCTCAGCTTTTAAACAACGAAGTTTCTTATTTAAAACTACAAAAACAATTGACAACCTTCAACATAGCTAATCTATCTGTTCAAGCATTTCTAATATAATTTACTATACGACCATCAATCTTGAATAGTACAGTCAGCCGCAAAATTATTATATACAATTAGGCTCGGTTTATATCTAACGGAAAATGCGTCGCGTATTATCGGTCACGTCAGAGCAGACAAATATAATAGTCAATCATTAAACCGTCAACCGATGACGTTTTTCATTTTTTATGCGTTTATTTCTTTTTGCTTGTTCTGAGTTTACTTGACCGATCTTATGCGACGCATGTTCGCATCCGTTGAATATTAACGGACCCGTCTTCGTTTTACAGTTTCGCTATGTGCACAACAGTATACTAATTATACTTTATCTAAATATACATACATATTATTATGCTCGTGACTGTACTATGACGTCATCTTGAATATCCGCCATTAAACCTATCTGTCATTGGCTGGTTTGAGTTTCGAGAACTTTTATTTGTTCTAGTAAATATTGTCTTCAGATTCCTGAGAAGTTTAGTAACTTTTACTGTTTTGAAATTACATTATTACGAGTATTTTCGCCATATTTTCGATGATTTGTCAGTGAACTTTTTCTTTGTTTTTGTTTCTGAAGTCGAGGCTGTGGGTGCCTTGAAATATATAATAATAATATAAGCATAAAGTAAGTTACAAACGACTTAAAAAAAGTTCAAGATTCGGTTGTAATATTTTTATCATTGCGTATTTTACAGCATATAAAATGTCAATTACAAACCGTTTTTTAAATAATTTTAACATAACATAACATAACATATAACATACCATCACGCCTGTATCCCCGAAGGGTTAGGCAGAGGCGTACCAATGTACACCCACAGTTCGCCGGTATGTTTAGGTCCCATGTAATAGGGGGCGAGCCTATTGCCACTAACCGGGCACAAATCCAAACTCCGATCTGCTACTGAGAATTTCATAGAAAAACCCAATAGCACCTTGGTCGACTTGGGAATCGAACCCAAGACCTCTAGCTTAGCAGTCGCGCTTTAGCGCCACTAAGCCAACGAGGCAGTTTAAATAATTTTTGGATCTAAAAAAGAAGGCAAAAAATAGGATTTACCAAGGAAAAAAAACTTACTACAATAAAATTGTAGGCAGTAAAAATCAACTCATAAATAACTGCACCAACTATACTGCATCGTCATTCATCAGTCCGTCACCTATACATAAAAACTATAGCATATTCCACAACAGCCTGAAAAATAGAAAAAAAGTATCTGAGCGATCCCACGGGGCAAACATATGTCTTGATTCACATGTATACGTTCTATACTTTACGCGATCTTCCGATTACAATGTACTGTTGGAGATACATGGTACTATCGGTTCTCGATGCAAACTAACTTTTAAATTTAGAGTGAGATTCTTACTTAAAAAAAAATGCCTGTTTTGTTATTTTTGGAATGGTCGAATATTTTTGCTAGTGAAAAGTGCTATGTATTATTGTTTTTTTTTGCAGTACGTTGTTTAAATTAATGTTTATTTATTTTTCTTTACAGGTAATATCACTGGTTTTTGTCAAACTTTGAAGCAACCTAAGGTAACATCTTTATACACGGTTATGTTTAATAAACTGTAACTAGTTTCTATCCTTAACAAAGCCCTTACTTAGAGGCTTATTAAGGCTCCTAAATAAGCCTAAAATTAGTCGGGCATTTCCAATATTCACAAATATTAATGTTTATCATGTTAATGTTTTCAACAGTTATAATATCTCACGACAATGTTCTTTAATGTATAAAGGACACTAGACTAGCTGTCCAACGCTACTTCGTCCGTGTATTTTAGTTTTATGAGTTTTATACGTTAAATAGTTTGTTTGTTTAGTTCCGAAAAACAATTATTTTTCTTAAATAGAAGTATCCTATTTTATTTTCCACAACTCCAGCTACCTAGTATTATAATTCGCCCAGCATTTGCGGAGATTTTTACTTTACTTTTTAAATCTATATATATAAAAGAAAGTCGTGTTAGTTACACTATTTATAACTAAAGAACGGCTGGACCGATATGGCTAAAAATTGGTGGGGAGGTAGCTTAGAGCCAGGAGACGGACATAGGATACTTATGTACATTAAAAAAAAAAAAAACAATTAGGTAGTAGGTAGGTAGGTAGGTAGGTAGTAGGTAGGTAGGTAGTAGGTAGGTAGGTAGTAGGTAGGTAGGTAGTAGGTAGGTAGGTAGTAGGTAGGTAGGTAGTAGGTAGGTAGGTAGTAGGTAGGTAGGTAGTAGGTAGGTAGGTAGTAGGTAGGTAGGTAGTAGGTAGGTAGGTAGTAGGTAGGTAGGTAGTAGGTAGGTAGGTAGTAGGTAGGTAGGTAGGTAGTAGGTAGGTAGGTAGTAGGTAGGTAGGTAGTAGGTAGGTAGGTAGTAGGTAGGTAGGTAGTAGGTAGGTAGGTAGTAGGTAGGTAGGTAGTAGGTAGGTAGGTAGTAGGTAGGTAGGTAGTAGGTAGGTAGGTAGTAGGTAGGTAGGTAGTAGGTAGGTAGGTAGTAGGTAGGTAGGTAGTAGGTAGGTAGGTAGTAGGTAGGTAGGTAGTAGGTAGGTAGGTAGTAGGTAGGTAGGTAGTAGGTAGGTAGGTAGTAGGTAGGTAGGTAGTAGGTGGGTAGGTAGTAGGTAGGTAGGTAGTAGGTAGGTAGGTAGTAGGTAGGTAGGTAGTAGGTAGGTAGGTAGTAGGTAGGTAGGTAGGTAGTAGGTAGGTAGTAGGTAGGTAGTAGGTAGGTAGTAGGTAGGTAGTAGGTAGGTAGTAGGTAGGTAGTAGGTAGGTAGTAGGTAGGTAGTAGGTAGGTAGTAGGTAGGTAGTAGGTAGGTAGTAGGTAGGTAGTAGGTAGGTAGTAGGTAGGTAGTAGGTAGGTAGTAGGTAGGTAGTAGGTAGGTAGTAGGTAGGTAGTAGGTAGGTAGTAGGTAGGTAGTAGGTAGGTAGTAGGTAGGTAGTAGGTAGGTAGTAGGTAGGTAGTAGGTAGGTAGTAGGTAGGTAGTAGGTAGGTAGTAGGTAGGTAGTAGGTAGGTAGTAGGTAGGTAGTAGGTAGGTAGTAGGTAGGTAGTAGGTAGGTAGTAGGTAGGTAGTAGGTAGGTAGTAGGTAGGTAGTAGGTAGGTAGTAGGTAGGTAGTAGGTAGGTAGTAGGTAGGTAGTAGGTAGGTAGTAGGTAGGTAGTAGGTAGGTAGTAGGTAGGTAGTAGGTAGGTAGTAGGTGGGTAGTAGGTAGGTAGTAGGTGGGTAGTAGGTAGGTAGTAGGTAGGTAGTAGGTAGGTAGTAGGTAGGTAGTAGGTAGGTAGTAGGTAGGTAGTAGGTAGGTAGTAGGTAGGTAGTAGGTAGGTAGTAGGTAGGTAGTAGGTAGGTAGTAGGTAGGTAGTAGATAGGTAGTAGGTAGGTAGTAGGTAGGTAGTAGGTAGAAAAAATTGCATTGCAACGCATGCCGGGTACAGCTAGTATTGAAATAAAAGTACTTACGGATTATGTCATGGTTTATTTTAGATTTTAGTGTACGACGTGTCGGGATGAGATACTTTAATCTAGTGACTTATTATCAAATAGTAAGAGCTCTGTATAATACAACAAAAGACTTCTTCTGAGTCAGATTAAACAGGCGTGTGGAACGCTCGGGATCAGGCATGTAACCCGCGCCTACTGCAGAGTTTGTTGTGTTACAGATATATCTGTGTCAACAATTTTGTTGTAAATTATGTGTATACAGCAGATATAGTAATTGAAATGAATCGTATGTGTCATTAGAAGAAAACCACTAAGTCTTTAGACTGAACAATATATTACCAGTAGAATGGATTCAACGTTACATATTATACAATACTTTTAAAGGACAGCGATGCTATAATGATTGTTATTCAAATATACAATACAAGACTACAACACTACAACTAGAAATCGACTAGAAGTCTACAACGAGAATCTTACGCGCCGCCATGACATCGCTGTCTCCAGTGTTGTTCGATCTTCCGGTAATAGTGACGCGACGTATTAGTCGATTCTGATTTCAGTTACCAGTATATATTGACGACATCTTTGGTCGAGTGGTGTGCACACGAGATTACAAGGTGTCGATGTGTGAACTAGAAACAATGGGTTTTGGAGGTCAGATAGACTGTCGCTCTATGTAAAATACCTACAATATTTATAGGAATTCGGTATGACTGTCGACTCCCACATAGTTTGGGAAAAAGCTTTGGAAAAAATGGGTCTTTATCAGAATTACCAGTCCTCTGCATTTCATATGTTACTGCCTATATGAAAGGTTCTCCACAAAAATAATAAAACACATAATCGGAGCCTATTGAAATTTAACTGTAGTCTGTACGTATTGGAAACCCGGGTTAAACCACGTCGGGATTTCCTTTTTTATTTCCATTGCAGTCGATTTGCGGGCAAGACCAATGAGGCAGGTAAAAGGTAATTGGTGGATAAAAACCACTTTATCGTTATTGAGGTTGCCATGGCAACTGATGAGCATAAATTCTGAGTGGTACATATTTTTGGATTATATTTTTCTGGTATCAAGTATAATTCTTTGATTATATAATGTCTAGATGGACTGTCAAGTGCGCGCAGACCCGTCAAAAAATTACAACCAAATTTGGTTGTAAAGTATTTTCCCGCAATTCCCGCCAACCAGTACAGATCGTGCCGCTTTCGTGTCACTACGTTTTACGCGCTCTAAGGAATAACCACATAACAGCGATAAGATGACAGTATGTGCTTTTAAAGTGTGCCGGAATTATAAAGGAAGGCTAAAAAATACCAAACACATCACCTATCACCGTAGACAAGACACCAAGAAACTTCATATTTATTTTAGTTTTTTTTATGATTACCAAATTACGCCATATTTTATCAGTGTTGCCAGTTTCTGTTTCTTATTCTCCCATTTTTTAGGGTAAATTTTTTGGTTTATCATTACGTTTATAAAATTTCGTTGATGTACTTCGAACGATCGCCTGTAATTAAAACTCATTCCTAATTAACGAGATGTGATCTTTCATTTCAAATTTCAAAATCCTAACTGCTCAAAATATTGTACTAACTTAGTTGATTTAATACTCCATTCAAACACACAAATCATTTTTTTATTATTATTTAAAAAAGTAATTACTTAATAAAAATACACTTAAACTGAATAATACCACATAAGTACATAAAACTAAAATATTTTTTATTATTATAAATTAGTCTTTATTTAATGTGATTTATGGGAGAATTTGTAATAGCTGGTAACACACACTTGAAATTGTGGTCTTGTTTTTTTTTTATGATTGTAGGGCGACGCTCCATCTAGACATTATATAATCAAAGGTATAATTATTATTGTTTGTCGTAGTTCAGAACTAATGTTTTTTTTTATTGCAGCACTCAAATAACATTATGCTCTGACATTTTTTTGTTATGCATGTATTTTTTTTAATCCACATTATTGATATTTTTTATGACGTAGAGAATTTTACATAATAATACTTCTTTTTAATAATCTTTTAAAGATGTTGAAGCCTTAAGATGCTGACCTGAGATTTCAAAAACACATACAATCATACATAAACGAACATTACAGAATCCCAAAAAAAAAATACCACGGATCACTTATACAATTCTGCTATCAGTGCATTGAAAGGTACTTGCATTCATTTAAGCTGTCCACCCTTATTATTAACGAGAGATTTTAATGAGGGTATTGTCATTTAGTCGGCCATAATGGCTTGATGGATTAAGGTTCTGATTGATCGATCAATCCTCGCCATTTAACAGATGGATATTATTGATATTAATGGTAAAATATCTGTTAATAATGGATGTCCGATATTTTAATATAAATGAAGTGTTGTTGGCAAAGGTTTACGCAGGCGACTGATGTAGTTTATTTGGTTCGATCTCAAACAAAAACGCAAGGTGTCATTAAAAAACAATATATTTTTTTCAAGTTCTTTTGTCTCCATACAGGACATAAACTAATTTTTAACTGTAAACAAAAAGTAGAGGGTGTATCTAAAACGTTTAAAAATTAAAATCTACATTTGAGAATTTGAATTTCTAGTTTCCAGTAATTTTATTTTTGTTTTACAAACTACAAGCCTTTTCACTTTACAAAATGTTATGCTTGAATACGCTTTCAATTTCCTTCCCTAACTTGCAGAACAAAACATTATATCTCAAACCCACACAACAAATATTATTTGTTTATATTCACATTGGTAACCATAGTAACGGCTCTCTCGCACCATCACGGCATCATTTCGTCTAACGCCTCAAGCCATCCCATTCCAATAGTCGAGGCAACAGCTTTACGGGAATCGTTTAGATTGAAAATTATTCAGCAATTGAATGAAAGGCAAGATTGTATACTGACAAACTGACAATGCATGTTTTATAAACATTGTATACCATATTTAGTGTCCTACGTTGATCTTTGGCAGTCGTTAAGTCAAGTCTGACAACCAGTCTTACCATGGGATACTGTGTTTCTCAGTAAAATGGGTTGTGGAGGTCAGATAAGCAGTCGCTCCATGTAAAATACGGTATTCAGCTGAATCCGGTAAGACTGGAAGCCGAGCTGGCTCGGGAGATATCTAGTGTATTTATGCAATGCTAAGCTCTTCCTATTAAAGTCCGGTGAAGCAGTCAAAGCTTGCGCCCGGGATTACTTCATAGTTTAGATTTGTAGATATTTTAGGATATGGTTAATGTACGCTACTATATACTATGTAAGACCTTTTCTTTCTACCTATATACGCAAACGAATAAATGATTTGATATAACTAGCTCATTCCAAAAAAAAATTCTTAATTCTCTATAAGAATTAAAAGACTTTGGAACCCGGAAATATAATGTAAACAGGACTATTTTATCCTGTTTTATTTTATATTATAACGTGAAAGTATCTACTAGTGATCGATCAAAATATTGACCTTGTTTTTTATGCTGTAAGACTTATAACACTATACATAAACAGTGTTGACCTTGTCAGTTAGGCTATATAAACTATCCTCAACTTTCTCGAGTACTGAATTAGAAAGCATATTATTATATATAAGTTCGCATTTAGGAAGATTGAATGTGATTAATGTCGAGAGAATAAATGAAGAACGATTGACGAAAAAAGTGTGAATGAAAAAAGGCCAGGTCAAGAGTACCCTAAACCGAAGAGCATGTATGAAGGGAATAATGAAAGTGGACGAAGCCAAACAAGTATATAAGGATCGTAGCAAGTGGAAAGAAGTGGTCTCTGCCCACCCCTACAAGGGAAAGCGGCGTGATTATATGTATGTATGAATGTGATGACACCTTTCTAAATTCAGGAAAGATTTCGTTTTGGATCCTAAATTCTGCATAGTGTAGCAAGCACTTGCAACAAATAAACGTTTCTGATTTCTGATTTCACAATATTATTAGCTAGGTACTTCTATTAAAAGCAGATAGACAACTTTTGATTTTAATACAATTTTTTAGTAAAACGGTTTTTTCTCTAAGAAAGAAAAGCTTAAGGCTTTGTTTCCTGTTTTAAGGCATCGTTTCGATCGCTTAATATGACACGCAACTACCTTACATGAGCTTACGAGAAAAAATAACCTTTAAGTCGACACACTGATTTTATATACAAAAAACTCATGTAACATAATAATAATTATAATTTATACACTCCTCTTTTTTTAACGACTTCCATATAGTCACACCAGCTAGACACACTGGTGTGACTATGTGGATATTTTTTCCTCATAGTCACACCAGCCAAATCTCTACAATCTCTAGTTTTTCAAAGCTAAAAATATAATTTTAGCTTTGAAAAACTATGGAAATAAAGATTTTTGCTATTTTGTATTGTTTTTTTTCAGCACTTACATTTGCCTTGTACAAGACAATAATTCTAAGTAAACGTAAATAAACTAAGACCAGTTTATGGTATATTTATCTAAGTCTTCTACAAAGGGCCGTAAAACCACTATTTAATTTTATGCTATCACCATTTTCCCGCCATAATTATTCCGTAGCAATAACGACAGTTCCTGACATTTTCCGGGTCTACGAAAAGTCAAAGGTCGTGTTACGTAACTTCCTGTTTTTCTATATCGAACCCGTTTCTGTATTGAAACTGTTTTAATGAAGCGCGACAGTTTTTTTTACCCTTTGCCTCACTATTTTTCTAGCTGTTTATTTTTGTAATGTTTTTATGAGAATCTTAAAGGAAAATGGTATATAATGTAAATCTTAAAGATACATACGACAACAAACAAAATTAACTTACATAAAAGCCAATGTTACCTATACAATTTTTCTTCAAAATTTCACCTAAATTGGTATAGCTGTTTTAGAGATTAGCTCGATTGGACAGATTACAAACCAATTTACAGGAACAGACTTTTTTTAAACAAATTAAAAAGTAAGAGCTTCGATTTGTTTAAATCTATCCAAAGTAAATAACCAAATAAATAAATGAAATGCATCCGATCAGGAAGGCATCGAAAAACATTTCCATAAACAGGAAATGAAAGAGCTAAGCTGCTACGGCGTAGCAGTAAATAAAGGACTTGATGCTACGCCATAGCAGTAAATTACTCTATCGTTGTTCAATCAGTTTGATTGCTTTGTAAAATATGAGAGCTCAGTGTACGGGACGTTATTGAAAATTATTTTTCCAATATGGACACTGTATTTTCAATATTAAAACCCTGCTTCCTGTCTTTGTTCACCCACAAGAGCTAGCTAAAACGTGCATAGGATATTACTTTTTGTTTTTGTTATTTTACTATTTGAGGTACCTTACAAGACTGTCTTGGCGCATCAGCGCAGAAAACCTCATCATTTTTTTTTTTTATTGTGTAAACTTGGTTTATTTACTTGAAAGTTCGCCCGCATATGTAAGGCTGATACATTTATTAGCAAAAACTAAGAACATGACTTGGAAAAGAAAAACAAACGTTATTTTGACTTAACAACGTCAAGAACATCCTAGATATTTTCTACAGTGTCGCTGTCTTAAAAGTGTATTAAAAAAAAATTAAGGCAATCACAAAAAAAATTTGAAAATATAACACATGCAACACAGCAATACAATGTTTTTATTCGACATCAAAAATAAAAACAATATTTTCAATCCCACATAAAACCAAAAAAAAACTAATCTCTTTATCAAGTTGTTCTAGATACTAAAACTTGCAATAACACTAATCCAATGCAGCTATCAAGAAAACAAAACACTCACTATATTATTCTTAGAGGATAGATAAGAAACTGTAATATAGAGTGCACATGTCGATGTATGAACCGCGAGCACAAGTGTGAACTAGTATCGTCGTATAAAAAATATGAAAAGAGAGCGTGCTGTTTTCATAAAACTATGCCTAACCATAATAATATCGGAACCTTCGATATTTTCGTAAAAACGTCTTTCGTTTCACGGAAAATAACTTAAATCAGTAAACGAATGTCCTTCATACAGCCAAGAATGTGCTTACGCTTAGTGCAATTTGTAACTCCATAAGTTTTTATACTCTATGATTTTATTACGCACACCAGATTACAATAGATCACAAATTCTAAATTCAAATGTCACGAAAATAGCCGATCTTAGCCGAACTGTCATCACCTTGAACAGACCAATCAGAGTCGAGGTAATAAATTATCAGAGATTTATAAAAGAGATATAATTTGTTGTAATTGACGACAAATTGTTTTCATAATCTTTTGAATAGCGCTGAATATTATACATAACTAGAGCGGTATGCTCGTATATAAGAAGTGACATAAATACTATTTGTGATTTCTTTTATAATTCAATATGTACTTAAATCTAATACAAGAACAAACAAAGACTAAAATTAAATCTTATATAGATAAATAAAACTACCTAACACGCGTCAAAATACTCATCGTCATCCCTGTCAATGGCGGGAAACGTGCCCAGAAGGCTGGCAGCATTGCCACGTTGAATGGCTATGCCGATTCTCTGTGCAAGGAACAAACCAGCTCTCTGATCACGAGTAGAGTCTACCAAACGTTTTGACAGTTCTTTAAAAAGATTTCGTGCACTCGGACCCCATGACCCGAGCGTTTCAACCCCAAACGGCTCGAAAATATAATTACCCATTAGGTTATTATACTTTCGCCGTTTAAGGGTCTCCGCTGCTCCAGCAGCAGCTCCAGGAGAGGCCGCCGAACTTAGAACGTGGGATGGCGCAAGGGTGTCGACGCACGTTGCGTCCCACACCAAAGGCCGACCCAATTTCCAAGGCAACAATGACATACCGTCAGGTCTCTTACCATCGCTGCGCACCAAACCATTGGGTTCCAAAACAGCTGGTACACCGGCAATGACAAGAGCACGACGAATAATGTCATTAATATTTGCGTGACGGGATATACGTCCTGCGCTCCTGCTGCAGGACAGGCCATGGTGACCGAGGCAATCGACTGTTTCACCGCATTGACACCGATGACATGCGACACAAGGTATACCTAAACGTAAACTGATGGCGAGCCGGAAAGTATTGTCATCCAAAATCGTACCAAGAGTGGTTGACGGAAGTGCCTGTAACCAGAGGCCCGATTCCCATTCTCCCACAGCCAGGAGACGCGCGCGCTCTGCAGTGTTGATTGACGTATTAATTAATTCTTTCCGTATCAAACTGCAAAGCGGCTCGTCCCACTGCCTCTGAGAAGAACGTTGCTCGGGTAGATCTGTGCCCGGGCAGGACAATTCCCAACTATTTACTGCCTCAGTCATGCACAGAATCTGAAAATCAACCAGAGAAGACCCTAAGATTTGCCTGGTTAATTTTTCAGTGCTGTGGACCGAAGACAAAAATGCTGGTAAGCCTAGACTGGAAACTTTACGTACACCAAGCCCACCAAATCGGATCGGCAGCGTGGCTTGGGTCCAAGCTCGGTCATCCAACGTTACGTTAAAAATTGACGTTAACGTGGACCGAATAATTTTATCGACTTTTTCCAAAAGCGGCAAATGTTTCCATAGTCGTGAAGAACGAAGAAAATATGTAAATTTTGGACCAAAACAACAAAAACGAATTAAAGTAATAGCAGAATGTAAAGAGATTTTGAAAAGTCTATTCGAAATTGACTGAAAATTTTCAATTTTATCATCTATAAAATTTTCATATGATTCTTCTAAAATTGGGGACCCTAGAAGGCGAAGAGAGGAGTTATTGACTATGTTAATTTCAGGGGCTATTGTTTGGATTTTTTGTAAAGCTAATTTTTTATCTAAATGTGTATCTGGAATATATATTTCACACTTACTTGTGTTTAAATCAAGACCAATTTTTTGTAAATTTGTTTTAAGGGATATATAATCATCTGCTACAGTGTTGACATCGCCTCCTAGAGTTCCGTCATCCAGATACCAAACATTAAATTTTAAATACTATTGTTTTTTTCACACTGACATAAAACGAATCATGGCGGAATTTTTAGAGAGGGTTGTCAAATGTCTGTGTATAAAGTGTTTAATTTATTTAATGAAAGATAAAGTAATTAAGTAAGTAAGGAGCAGACGAGTCCTAGAATGGAGACCGCGACTCGGCAAGCGTAAGGTAGGACGCCAGGTGGACTGATGACCTGAAAAAGGTCGCTGGAGGGGACTGGATGCGGAGGGCGGAGGACCGGGTGTTGTGGCGCGAATTGGGAGAGGCCTATGTCCAGCAGTGGACTATGATTGGCTGAATGATGATGATGATGAAAGTAATTATTGACATGTCATATTATGAAATGATGAATTAATTAAAAAAAAAGAAAGAAAAGCTATTTGTTTGTGTTATTTTATCCTTAAATTAAAAAAAAAAAATTGATGTATCCCGCAGTTTTACCCGCATTTTGGCGTAGTGCAACTAAACTTGAATTTGCTTCGTATATTACGAAAGTTCGTAATTTGAAAATAGAATTCCAACACTCTAAGTACCTCAAAAAATAGACTAAGAAAGTTTTCTAAATACTATAATATTAAAAACTGTAAATATAAGTCAGTTAAAAAGTAACCCAGAAGTTTCTTTACACACCTTAATAAAATTACATAATCACTATCTATATATTATAAAGTTTATATCAACAAAAAAAAATACTGACTAATATCACTCATTGAAATAAAACTACTTTTTACGGATTTTTTCGCGGTTTATATTTAGATTTTAGGTCCCGACGTTTCGACACCTTTGCAGGTATCATGGTCACAGGCAGACTGAGATGGCGTTCGTCTTGACAGTAGATATTGCTCGTTCTACCTTCATATTTTAACTAATTATTTGAGTTCCGACCTACGCAATATGAGCTCACTGTGACTTGATGTCTTGCAAAATTTAAAATCCAAATATAAACCGCGAAAAAAAATCCGTAAAAAGTAGTTTTATTTCAATGTCTAACATTCGCGTAAACCTAAGAAACCAATATAATATCACTCAGTTAAAATAAACCAGCCTATCTACAAAAAATATTTTGGACAAACTAATTTCTACTACAAAATTCTGTGTTCCAAAATAACTTCGGACAACCCTACTCAACCACACTGCTTCACTAAAAACGATATATTTCAGTAACGAGTGCAGACGTTAATTACGAGTAAATCAAGATTTATCTGAATTAAAATATGTTTGTCTTGACAGCATAACATATGGCTTTTATTACTTTTAATTAACGTAAATGCATTGTTATGTTGGAAACTGACCAAAAACTTATTGAACTAAGCTTTAGAGTAAAATGCAAGATTATTTTTGACTTGTTGGTAACTGACTAATATAATATATATATATTAGGAGCCTGAAATGTCCCACTGCTGGGCAAAGGCCTCCCCACTCTCCCTCCATTTGTCTCTCTCAAAAGCCACGATTGACCAGTTTGGTAACTGACATGCATTTTTTATTTTATTCTGTGTTGTTTTAAGACATAAAAAAACTTCCCTTTCATACATAGAAATGTGTACCCTTTCACGAATTTCGGAGAATATAACACAAAAAATTCCCACAAACTCTGATATTTCATTCAGTTATTAATTTTCAACCAAAACTATGTATTTTTTTTAACTAAAAAATACTTTGACAAACATATCTGTTTTTTTTTTCAGAAACACTTTTTTGTACGACTGTGTGGCAGTGCGACTTTGATTACTAACTGACTTTTAAATTAATAGCGAAATACAGATAATCGAGTATATTTTTAGATATATACTATTTCACACTGACTGAAATAACTGAAAGAAAGAGACTAATGTACCTATAGTCCGGCCGCTTAGAGAATGCGTTAGTGACAGGGTAGTGGTCAAAATAAATATATATAATTTTAAAGAAAAATTTACCAAACAAAATTTACCAAACATAAATCACTAGCACTTATTTGTCCTATTAACGAATAATAATAATATGATTCACAAACTATATTATTACTATGCCAGTTTACAATCATGAGTATTATAACACGTTTTTTTTTATTTCCTTTTACAAATCAAGACCAACTGACATCTGTCAAGAAAGCATTCTCTCAGTGGCCGCATTAAAATATCTGCTTTTATTGTCCTGCGATTTTGTATGAATATCTATGTAACATATAGTTGAGATAAAAACAACATCAAAAACCTCCACAGTTCATAAAAAAAGTGATTCTTATACGAAATAAATGTTAATTTCTTTGTGGTTAAAAATGAGTGTAAGCGATCTCTTTGAAGTTCCTCTGTCGGCTGTGAAAGGTTTATATGAGTTTTATTTCTCTTCGCAAAAGAAAATGGCGTCTTATGGCGCGAAATATGGGAAGATGCAAATAGCTGATTATTATTTTTTTTGGGGTGTAATGTAGATCATGGTTTTTAAAGGTGTTTTGTTTTCTGATGAAAACCATTTAATCAGTACCTATATTATGTGAGTTTAACTATGCTATTATGAGTACTATTATAGTAGTATTGTGTAAGTATAGCAAGTTTAATATTCCTTATAATATTTTTTTTTAATAACCTTTTACACCTAAAAACTATCCCACTGTTGGGAAAAGGCCTCCACGCCCACTCCCTTCCCACAAATCCGATCTTCCCAATGGTAACAATAAATATCGGATATACTTGTTTCATCGAGTTAGTTGTATAAGCAAATTTATCAAATCCTTCACAGCATTTAATTGTTCATGTTGTACGAATAAACATACTCGTACATGAATGTTGGACGGGCCTGTTGGTCTAGTGGTTAGTGACCCTGACTGCTATACCGGAGGTCGTGGGTTCGATTCCCACGCAGGATAAATCTTTGTGTGATGAGCACGATCATTTGTTCTGTGTCTGGGTGTAATTTATCTATAATATGTATGTATTTAAAAATATATAAGTATGATTATCAGTTGTCTGGTTACCATAACACAAGCTCTGCTTAGCTTGGGATCAGATAACCGTGTGTGAGTTGTCCCGGAATATTATTATTATTATATGATAGTATTAACATGGTACAGCCATTAAGACAAATAAGACTGTTTTCAGTATACCAAAGTTAAGTAGAAAAAAAAAAACAATTTTACTGCTTGTCTATAAATCACTGGCAACGTAATACAAAAGAAACTTTTAAAACGAGACCTAGATATAGTCCATTGTAGACAAAATCTCTAAAGGACAAAAAAACCTAAAAAAGTCTGACCTGTTTTAATCCAAACAGCATTTCAATCGACCAAACTCCTTGACACGAATCTGTTGACCTATTTCCTATTACTTTTACCCATAGTAAAATGTAAATACGTATTGTAAATGCGTACGGCGCAATCAGCCGGATGTCCGTACCCAGATGTTTGCACCCGGTTCTAACGGATATCATCTAGCTATCTAGGGAAAGTTTTCTAGGAAAATTCATGATATTATAGTGTTGGGCTTTCCAGAAAATGTGCTGTTGAATGAGAACGTTGGTAAACGGAATATGTCTTGAATGGTATCTGAAGAAATATAAAAGAGATTTTTTCTAATGTTGAATACAATATTGTTTTTGGTCGTCAAATTCTTTGGCTTTATTGTTTTTTATTTCATTAAGTTTTAAAAATGTTCAATAAATTTTGTAGGAACAGACAGTGATACGTACCTGTCATTAGAGATATTAAGAGATGTAGGTAATGCGACCATAAAAAAATTAAATCTTTTAAAACACAGTAAATAAATATTTTTAGAAGCCTGCCACTGTAAACTAAAAGTTCTATGTTATTTTACCGCTAACACTTCAACAATAAAAACAAAAGCTAAAAACCCTAACAAACCAAACCCGGGAAGCTCCCAAACCCATTATAATCGAATAAAAAACTATTCATCAAAATACCATTTAGGCCCTTAAATACTTCGCATTTAGGGGATCAGACCCTTTCGAACATTAGGGTAAGGTACCCACATAAAATATGTTCAACGGGAATAATTAAAGGTCTAATTTTTTGACCTTTAGGTTTTGGACATTTGGACCTTTTAAAAATAGATTATTTGTGGATAACTCTTGGATAGCAAATTCTTTATTTTGAGCTGTTTTTGGAAGACTTGTGAGGTTAACATTTAATAGATGAGGTGAAGTTAAGAATGCAATAAAAAGTGATCTTGTCAAATTGATTGCTTGCGTAACTACTAGTAAAATATGAAAATCAAGGACATCTTAAAAAAAGTTAATAAACGTTAAGATACAAGATAGTTAATTTAATAAAGTACTTAGTTTTATTTAGTTTATAATTCTTCTTATTTCTTGTGTAGGCTTAGTTTTTTATTTTTGTAAATATTTTAAGTTTAATTTCATCAATAAATAATCATATTTAATAAAGGATGTCATGAAAATATTTAATATTCTATAAGAAATTGCTTTTGGACTCTGAACTAGGAGTAATTACCTCTACCCAGGACAAGGATAGATAGTTAATGGATCCTACTTGGTGTCCATTGTCTGGGCTAATCAGAATGCCAATCCATGAGAATGTTTACCAGGACAAAAAAAGGTAAGATTTTTTCAACTTTGGTTATTCCAACCTTGCGCGGTAAATTATTGACATAGGTATATTTTCGAATTTAATAATGTGAAAGTAGTTCATGTGTTACATTATTAAAAAAAAGTATAATAGTTCTGTAACAGAATAATGAGAAATAGAAGCGACAGAAAAATGAAAAATATTTTCAATACTGGCCACAAATGTATAAAATAAAGAATAAAAACCGTGTGAGCTTCGAATAGAAACTCTATTGGAAGCTCACACGGTTTTTATTCTTTCTCTTACAAGTGTTCGCCTTCAGCTAAATGAAACATTAGCGCTGCAACTCCGACAATTGTATCGCAAAAACTATTACAGAAAGCTATTAACTTTTTCCTACATTTTAATCAAGTATTGGCTTAAAGAACGTATTAAAAATTCATTCCGGTTCAAATCCATGCAATCCTGTCCCAGTAATGAGCTTGCTTTTATTCAAATACCTACCTTTTGTCATCGAATTAAAGTTTCTTTTTGTGTTAAAATTGTGTGATAATGTATCGATTTTATCTCCGTTAATGGAGTTGCTAGGATTACTGATTACGTTGATTTCCCTTGAGGTGGGATACTTGTGTTTTTCTAAGCACGTGATGCTCATATCTGTGTGATCTAGATAAAAACAGACAATGACGTCATCAGGGCTAAATTTCCCAAAGGATTGTAGAATTCTGTGAATATGAGTGTTTAGTGTCATGCTGCAATTTACGTGGAAATGACAATTGGGAGGTACGGAGAATTGTTTGTCATTAAATCTGTATTCCCGGTTGACTGAAGTGTTTCGTTGCATATTATATTCGCTGGTTAACCAGGCGTGTTTCTCTACATAATATGTGAAAACGAATGGTTGAATCCTGCGGTCAGGTTCCCAGATCCTAAAATCAGAACGTGGAAAAAATACGTCCAATAATGGGGAACAGTCTCAAAAGAATCTATGTACTTATTATGTATCTACAAACTATATACATAAAATACAAAATACTGTTATAAAACAAAATCTCCGTCGCGTCAGTCTGCCTAAACGCTATAAACCAAAAAAATACTGAACGGATTTTCATACAATTTTCACGAGTGCTTCAAGAGAATGGTTTGAACAATACAATTCATAATTCATAAATTTTCGTACAATTCATCAATGTTTTATCTACCCATGTGAGACCGTTGCGTGTCGCCTTAGTAATTATTTATTGACCGAAAATTATTATTCTTCTGTAAGCATCATGAAGGGATTTTCCAGGAATTTATGTAACCCACATAACATAACTGTTTATCAGAAGTCTTATGTTTGTAATAAGAAGCTACAGTAAATCCGTCTCCCAAAGGGCGAACAGAACAGAAAAAAAGATTAAGTAATCAAGAACATACATGTGAAAATAATAGTTTCCGCTTCCGAGCCCCCAGGGGTCCACAAACAGAGAAAATAATGGGTCCCGTGACGTCATCAATTCAAACAGTTTTACTTTAGGTCCCCGCTGACTGTCATTAGGAAAATGCCGGTCATCAAAGTGAATAAAATGAAATTATCATCGATTTGTCTGTAGCACGTAGTATCGAAACTGTTGGGTTGGGAATTGGCTTGACAGCAGCTAGATTTTTATGTTAAAATATATTTAGTTACTATACCAGATTGTTGAAGCGATGTATCTTAACATTAAGCAAGTAATTGTCCCTTGCACAGCGGTGACCCGCTTTTAATGATTTTGGTTTCATTTTGAAATCGCTGCATAAATAGGATATCAATTCTTCAAGGAACTAATTTTGGGCGGAAAATTTGTAAACGTGCTGTATACCAGATTTACTCTTTACCCCTTTTAGATAGATACCCCCTTTTGGTAACACCCTGTTTAACCGATTCAGAACTTTTAAGAAACCTAATTAGGCCCTGTTGAATTAAGTGTACATATTTCTTGATTGGCCAATCTTTAATATATATAAATCTCCTGTCACAATGTTTGTCCTCAATGGACTCCTAAACCACTTAACCGATTATAATAAAATTCGCACACCATGTGCAGTTCGATCCAACTTGAGAGATAGGATAGTTTAAATCTCAAATTATAGTCGCAATTTTAAGAAATTGACGCGGACGAAGTCTCGGGAATCAGCTAGTGTTTCTATATAACAATTCCGTTGAGATTAAGAAAACGCAGACGAACACCGAATCTTAGCACTAAAGTCTAAAGCTCTTACAGCAACGACACCAATTGAGCTGATTGGATTTTGGAGAAAGTTCGTTAAAAGTTTCCTTTTATTTTCTCTATCTTAAAGCGTTCGATCGACGGGCGAGCCACGAGCTCACGGAAAAGCTCGCGGCAGTTTTACTCGCGGCTCGTCGTGCCTGATACATGGGCAAGCAAAACCGTTGCATGAACATGCGTGACGAGCCACGAGGGTAGCTCGTCACCAAATAAACTGCGGTTGGTGATCGACGAGCGAGCTTTACCGGCCAACAAAACCGCGGTAAAGCTCGCTCGTCGATCACCCCCTTTAAAGGTCGTTGATCCTTCGAGTTTCCAGTTTAGCTAACGTTTCACTTTAAAGCATTACAAACAACGCTATTACTCAAGGTGTCTCCTCTCGACACCTAATTAGCGGGTTTTCTAACTAATTATTTCTGCATTTATGTATGTCTGTCTGAAGTGGTGAGTAGCGCAATTTACACTTTGAAAATATATTGAAATTGTGGGTAATTCTTAAAGTGATAAATTGATAGTATTTGAAGTTAGGTGTGAATGTTGTCAGTGAGTACAGTGTATATACCAAATGGGTATGTAGTTTGTTAATAAAAATATTTTTTCTTGATCTGAAGTCTAATATCTTCAGACCAGACTAAGTTGCTGTGTGTTTTTAAATTTACTTTATAAAATTTACCTGTTTTAACTCTTGATATTATTGAATTGACATATTTTCGTCAAAGCATGTTTCTTTAGGTCCCTGACTTTTGACCTCGATTCCGTCCGAGTGTATTTGTTTTATATAGGACGGAAACGCGCCGACCGAAATAGGATTTAAATATAATCATTAGGATTGACATCCAGTTATAGTAGGAAGAAACTATACTTAAAATAAGTTTAGGAAGAAAAAAAGAGCATCAATTGACTGGCCTGTTGGACTTGTGTTTAGTGAAATATAGGAGGTCGTGGGTTCGATTGCCATCCAGGTCTAAATAAACCTTTGTGTGATGAGCATGATCATTTGTCTGTATCTGGGTGAACTTTATTTATATGATGTATGTATTTAGAAATATATAACTGTTTAGCAGTTGTCTAGTAGCCATAGCACAGGCTCTGCTTAGTTCAGGATCAAAAGGCCGTGCGTAAGTTACACTCAGATGATTAAATAATAAAACAGAATACTAACCAATTCACTGTACAAATGACTCCGGAAGACTTTCACACGTGCGTGAAAGGCGTTTACTCTGAGGGCTGTATGCAAGCAGGTTGTGTGTATTTGCCTTGGTTATTTGCCATAGTTTCTTCAGTTAGTTCTGGTAACACTGTTACGTAACTGCACATATTTGTGTAGTTTTATTTACATTTTAGCTAAGCATGCCAATTCGGTCTTCGATTTTATCAAACACTTGTTGATTTTTGCATTGAAAAGGACATTTGACCGACTACATAATAGGAGGAGGTTCTGTATTTCTTTTTCTGTTTGTCCACCGATATTTTGCAATTGAGGACCAATGTCCAAAATTATTTTTGCATGTGAAAGAGTATAGACCTGAGTTGGTGTCATTTTCCCTAAATCGGGATCCAAGGATAAGATCCCAGGGAAATTGAAGTCGAACTTCAAATATAGGCACTTTTTATATGTTTAAATATTGTTCCAAACCAATTCAAGTATTTACGTCTCGGAGCCATTTCTGTAGTTTACGAGTTTGGCGTCATTTACATTAAGTACATTACTAGATATTTGGTTGAAATGCGTCGCAACTCTGTGTCTCACATACCTTCGCAACATTTTTTCTATTTAGTTGTAATTCATTAGTGTATGTCACTACAATCATTCTGCGCTGACAACTTGATATACATACAAATTATGTATACTCGTATTTAGATATAGGGTAGGGTCCTACATATAGCGGTAAAATAAATAAAACAACTTATTTTCAACTTTTTATTCGGTGCTTATGTGAAAAACATAATTTTATAGGTAGTGCAGAAACTATGAGAACACACAAGAATTTTCAAAATAAGAAACGAAAAAAAAACGAGTATAATCTCCACATTATTAAATTCATTTTTTTTTTTGTACATCCAAAATGGCCAGTGTTCTGTTTTAGGACAATTATGGGCCGTTTCATTATTATTTTTCCATTTGACTATTTTTTTTGTGACGATATTATTCATTACCAAATATTCAACAAAATTTTATCTATTAACATCTACTGACCCAAAACGCTCCCACTGCGACCAGACCTCTTGGCTTCCCGCCAACAGCAATTTACGCAACAGACAGTGGGTTCGAATCCGTGCCGTGCATTTCTATAATAAAAGTTTCATTTCATTTTCGAGAGCATATTGTTATTTTTATGGATACTAGTTGAATGTCGGAAATTTATAATTTATGTTTTTTTGTTTAGTGCTTTTTATTGTAAGTTTTTATTAATGGTTATGAATGTCAATTGTGCGGTAGAATGGTATTACTAATGTCATTGTGAACTGAAAATATAGTTTGTAATTTACATTTTAAAAACATTTTAGGAGAGTCTAAAGCTGGGCTTTAGATAATCTGTATATATAAAAATGAATGCCTATTTCCCTTGGTCACGGTATCACGCGTTAACGGCTGGACCGATTTCGCTAATTCTTCTTTTGTTGTGTTTGTTATTATCAGGAGAAGGTTTTTATGAAACAAAAAATATGGAAAGTTGGGTGGAAAATTAGAAAATTTAAAAATACTTAACCACCATATTAAGTAATCATGACTTTTGTTACGATAGTGATTTTTTGGTTTCATCTCCGCCTCCAATAATATAAAGGCACCTGGAACGGGACGTAGGTATTCACGTGGGTGAAACCGCAGGGCACAGCTAGTAATATATGAAAAGTAAACGGGGAATATGTGTCACTTTAACATAGGTAGATACTTATTGTACCTAAAGATAAATACGGGTATTAAACAACTTTAACAAAAGTGAAAATATGATTGTGTCATAAAATGAAGTAAACTTATCTAATATAAAAGTTTAAATTGTGGTTATTAATTACCTAATTGGAATGATAATACAAAATAAACCCACGTAATTTAACCATATCTCTAGCATACCTCAACGCAAGAATACAGACCTTGTTTCAATCCCATATATTTTATTTTCATTAGATACATATTCAGCCATGTGCAAACTCATTTCCTTATACATTACTCTAAACAAACATACCATAATATTACAAACAAAGCCAAAACAATTCCGACAGTATGAAGGCTGTAATATATTCATTACTTAGATAATAATACAGGGTGTTAAGAAAACCCGACAGGGTGATATAGAGTTCATAATGACATGCCCAAATAAAATATTAAATTTGAAAAAAAAAATGATAGTAACAGTAATAATGAATTTTGAAATAACCATTTTTTGCCGCAAAATCCCTAAATTTGAGATTAAAACAAAAACTACAAGACCATTTTCTTCGGTATTATTGGCGGCCTTTTGTTTTGATCATTTGGCAGCACCTGTGACGACGCAGAATCTCTCTCTCGAATTTTGAGAAAAAAAAAAAATTATGTTATAATTTTTTTTTTCGTTTTTCCATTTTTTTTACATTAGTGTAATCAGATATCGATACCTAACAACACCTTAATGGATCGGACAGGGTTTTATTAACACCCTGTATAATCAGCGGAATACCCAATAATGTCGTAATAATAATAAACAGTTATACATTCATATAGTACTTCGTACTTGGTACTTATTCTTTATTATATGACTTACGTATAGGCTTTCAACACACTGCTCGAAAGATAGAATATTTTAATAATAATAATATTCCGGGACAACTCAAACACGGTTATCTGGTCCCAAGCTAAGCAGAGCTTGTGCTATGGTAACCAGACAACTGATAAACATACTTATATATTTCTAAATACATACATATTATAGATAAATTACACCCAGACAACCAGAACAAATGATCGTGCTCATCACTCAAACATTTGTCCTGGGTGGGAATCGAACCCACGAACTCCGGTATAGCAGTCAGGGTCACTAACCACTAGACCAACAGGCCCGTCGAATATATAATTGAAAGATATTTTATAAAGAAACCGCGACAAATTCTCAATTTTATAAGAAAAGTTGATATTTTTCAATAGGCTAACTCTGGCTAACCTATGATCATTTATTAAAGAAAGTTAAGGTAAGAGCCATTTCGATAGTATTCGTTTATTAATAGCAAAGAAAAACACATCAAAATCGGTTTATTTTTTTAGGAGGTATAATGCCCAAGATCGATTAATCCTAATAGACCATTGTTTTCATCGGGGCTTCAAACATGAATGATCTAAAATAAAGCCGTGTAGGTTCCGTATTATAACTTTATTCAAATTTATATTAAAATACACATATAAAATTTATGTTACACATTGATTATATTAAAGGTTAAATATAAATTATCATCATCTTTCAAACTACATTTAATTGATAAACGAATACATATTTTATTTATCTTTAAAGATAATCAAGTGTGTCCTCATCTTTGGAGCCGCGATATCTTCTGGAGTGTTGCCAGATCGTTTGATACCAGAATTGAATATATCAGTCAGTAGGTATCAACCAGTTAATAATACACAAAACTATTCGTTGAACGACTGTGAATATTAACAGAGGCGATGATAGGTAAGGAATGTGTGATTAGTTATAGATTGTAGGTGGAAAAGAGATGGATGTATTGGGTAAATGATGAGGTAGACAGGGATGGTGAGATGACCAGTCTTAAGGATGTATGGAGGAAAAATGTAGACAAGGGTGACCTTACATAATAATTATATCCTGAGACACACATGGTCACCTAAACCTAAAATAGGCAGGGCCTTTACTTTGATAACCTGTAAACCTGATAAACATTTTTTTAAAGATATCTATATTATATCTATATATAAAAATGAATCCCTATTTCCCTTGGTCATTTCATCACGCGTGAACGGCTGGACCGATTTCACTTATTCTTTTTTTGTTGCGTTTGTTATTGTCAGGAGAAGGTTCTTTTGAAAGAAAAAGTTTAGAAAATTGCAAGGAAAATTAGAATAAATAAGAATACTTAACCACCCTATTAAGTAATCCTGACTTTTGTTACGATAGTGATTAAAATTTGTTGGATTCATCTCCGCCCCCAATAATATAAAGGCACCGAGAACGGGACCTAGGTATTCACGCGGGTGAAACCGCGGGGCACAGCTTGAAACAGATAAATATTACACCCAGACAGGACAAATGGTGATGCTCATCACACAAAGACTTGTCCTTGGTGGGAATCGAACTTTCGGTTAAGCAGCCAGAGTCATTAATTAAACCACTAGACCAACAGACCAATCAATTATTATCTGATCCTGAAAATGATCAGACGTTTAATATGTTCACTCACTGAAGATGGTATGAATTCATTTTGCTGCATCCTTGGTATGTCACACAAAACTTTCAACTGCTCAAACAGACAACGAGACAAAAAGCCTCGTAAAACTACAAAAACAATTAATTAATATATAACATTTTGCTATTACACCTATGTCAATAAGCTTTTTATTTGAACTACGGACGTGTTATACGTAATGTAACAATTCTGCCTACCCCTTCCGTTGATATATGCTCCAGTATATTTATGCTAGACATTGAATAAGTAATTTGGCAGTTATAGTACGTCCGTAATCTGTAGGGATTTAATGTACAAATTGTGTAGTTTTGCTAATTTACAGTGTCGAGCAAAAAAAGGGATATGCTTGTATTATTTGTTCACTAATTAATTATGTAAAAGTGTAGTTTAAATCTTAAATCAGTGTAGTGTCGTTGGCTAAAGATAAGAATAAAAATGGTAAAAAAAACTTTAAAAAAAAATGTGACCTGGATATGTCTGTTCCGAGTCTGGATATTTTCATGAATGTGTTTTGATTATTATTCAAACCATCTACATACATGAATTAAAATTATCTAGAAACGGAAATGTTTTATTACAAACAAAATTATTGACTTCAAATGAAAGCTATATATAAATTGTCGGAAAACCGAATTTGCATACTTCTGTTTTCCTTGCTACGTATGTGGCTTCACCCACGCAATCCATTTATGAATGAACGAAAATTTCCAAGGTCAGAGAAATCAAAATATTATTTCGTACTGTAAGTACGCCAACAGAAAAATAATTTTGTGGGAAGTAAAAAAAATATGTTCTCTATAATGTAACTGTTAATTCTTTTCATCTTTTGCAACTAGTTATCTTCATATTTCAAAGTCATGTCAGTTGAACTTGATTATTTATTTTAAATGCATGAATTTAATTATTAGGAAAATCGCATATTTTTAGTTTAAATCGAGAAACAATAGTAGACTCTTTGATTTTTTAATTGAAACACATTTTAATTAGTCAGTTTTACCGTCTATTCCACTTATTTATTACGCTAAACCACACAGTAACATAATAAATTCTAATCAAATAAAACTACAAAATACAAATACAGCAAGATTTTTTTATTTTTGAGTATACCTAAACATTTTTTGTAATAGATGCACAAATAACTGGCTAAGGAAGACTTGTCTAAAATGACTATTTTTCATTTATTACATCTTTTCTACATTTAACACAGTAGCAAGCAAGCCTGATGAATAGTTTAACTTCCTCTGCTTGACTATCTTTACAACACAAGCCTCAGACAGAGTTATTTTCTCCACTAGGCCACTACACCGAATGTTTAATGCAAAACAGCACTACATCAAAGTGCCACTCACGTATAGCACACAAATATAATATACAGTACACAGTACAGTCACGAACAAAAATATGTATACACATAGCGAAATTTTTATACAATTTTACGAGATTATTGTATTTAATCTTAATAAGAAAAATATGTACAAAATTAAGGAAATATTTTCAATCATTTCTTCATTAAACGGTTTATAATACCATTCTATGATTGAAGATAAATTCAATAAAAAATTGGAGAGTGTATACATATTTTTGCTCGTGACTGTACACAGGTACACGTGTGTACTCAGGTCTGTCTGAAAGCTAATGTTCTAGCCAGCATAAATGTTTATCTTACGGATTGTACTCTTCACATTTTCATTGAAAATAATACTGCAGTTGTTTCTACGTAGTCTTGTACAGTCGTAAAAAAAGGTGAAATGATAGTTTCCTGGTAAAAGTAGGTGAAATAGATAGCTTTAGTTTTTTCATGGAACATGCATGTGTTTTAAATTTATTGGTGTTAAAGTGTGGTTTTATATACACTTGACTTGAGCCAAATGATAGGCCTGCTGAAACAATATTCTTCACTACTTCATAGCAATTTTCTGAAATATGTAAAATCGTTTTTGAAAAACACATGCGGTATTTTAGTATGAAAAGTTGCGCAAGTTTTATTAATATCTGTTAATCTGTTTTTGCGTAAAAGGGTAACATACGTATGCTCACTCATACCCCATGTCAAGGGCTGATCAACATAAACATTAGTTAACCACCAGTCAAATCTCATGTCAAGCAATGTATTTGGTTGTTAATCTTGTAGTCAACCAATTGAAGGATGGGCGAATTAGGGTCGGTTCATCTCTGGCGGGAGGCGCGTCGCGTGTCGTGGGGTGCTTGGCGTTGGGGCGGGCGGATGCGTGGTGGAGCGTTCGGCCGACACACTCAACTGATGTTGCGTTAGCGCGTCAGGTGTGAGAGGTTGGATGTCACATTGCGTGTTTGTTTGTTCTGGCGTTGCTCAGCCGATGGTGCGCGGTGCGTTTTCTGCCGGATATGAACCGAGTCTTAGGGTGCTGGCTATTTTTGTACTTTGTGTTTGACGTTCGATAAGTGCTACTGTATAGTCTATATTGAATAAAGAATATTTGAATTTGAATTTGAATTTCGGACATGAACATATTTAACAACAAATTAAATTGATCAGCTGTTCAGAAACCGGGTTTTCCTTTTTTAAGTATGTCTAGTAACTTTTTTTACCTTCTTTCTTTGCTAACTTCTATAGAAAATAGTACATTTTTTGTTATCTTCTAATTCAAATTCAAATTCTTTATTTTGCAAATTAATAGGACTACATCAATCACTTTCACACGTCTTCTTAATCTAGATGAGGTCGACATTTCCTTACTGACTACCCTGAGAAGAAATGTCGAAACAAACTCAGGGGTCACAGTCTCTTTTATAGTCCTGATAATACAAACTTCTATTAATAAAGTTATGTATTTATATACATACTACATTAAACCGTAATATTATAGAACGGGGATTAGCGCGTACATGCTTAAATACTTTTAGGGCTTGACGTTTCGACCGGGTTACACAGGCCGTGGTCGCAAGCAGACTGTCTGCTGTAGATTTAAGCATGTACGCGCTAATCCCCGTTCTATAATATTACTATAAACATGCAGCGCGGTAGTTTAAAAGTTATTACATTAAACCGGGTTTTCTTATAACATGTTTAAACAAACATCAAATTGATCAGCTTGTATTTGTGTTAAGCTCAGCCAGCGATCAAATGTTTACTCTGCATTTTGATGTACACTTGGGGCCAATAGAAGTGGTCCGCAAATATATTTTAAGATAAACATAGCTGTTTATTTTTCGTTCTGAATATCTTATGATTTTTTACCTCAAGACTGTCTTGCTGGTGTATTTGAATATTTTGAGCTTGCATTTAAAATGATATTTTGAATCACGAATCAGACGAATTGTAGTTTTGCATGATTTATAGATGTTTTAAGTTTAGGTATTTGTGCATGCAAGTTTTATGTTTCTTTAACTTAAAATGCTAAGAAAAATAACAAAATGTAAGGTATTATTAAAAGTTCCTACGATATTGTTACATATTAATAAGATTGTATTTGAATGGAGAAAGCTTTTGATAAAAGAAAACGATTGTGATTTCAAATCTTTGTGTGTATGTTAGCTTGTTTGGGTCTTATTCGCTTAAATTTTAACCTTGACTACATTAAATATTTTAGTATGCTTTGATATTACACACATTTCATAATCTTAAGACGCATAAATAAACTTGAAGTAATGGAACTTTTTTTATACAAACAATAACATGTGTGTTCCAAGTTATTCTGGCCCCAAATGTATATTACCATAACTTAGCATGCATGAATATTAAGTTTCCGTTCATTAAGTTACATGTTTTTTATTATATGTTGCCTCTGCGTCAGCGTTCTGTTATTCTCAGCTTTGGGAAAATATGGAAACTTGAATACCAAAGTTTTACCTATATATCAGCCACTTTAAAGAAATAATGACCGTGCTTTGGGATTATGAACCTTAATTCAATGACTAACAGTTCAGTTTCCATCACATTCAAATTTAATTTAGGCCCTTTTCGGTAATATTTGTCATTCTAAAATGAACTTAAACACATGTTGTCAAAGTTGATAATTGCGTAATTAGTAATAACGTTTAATTCTCTTTACAGATTGGCTTTAGTTATAAGTTAATTGTGTATTAAGATTATGGTTTAGTATAAACTTGTTAACTAACTAATAGGGAAGTTACTGATTAACAAGTTTTGCTTTATTAACCGTCTTTGAAAAGGAGGTATGGGTTTAATGATATTTTGTTTGTAGCTTTAGGTTTGGATCTGGTTCTAGATTTTTTCTACCTAGATATACATTATTTCTACATATTATATATACATACATATATGTACATTTCTATAGATACTATATACATATATTTTTCTTACCATGGGAAAGACAGAATTCTTTTTTCCTTTTACCGGAAACGAGGTCAAAAACTCAATCGTGATTTAAGACCTACTTATTTTCTAGACGATACTAAATCTAGATTTTCTTACTTCTCAAAACATCCGCAGTTTCTTGTTATTTGATGCCAATAATAATTTATTTGCTACGAACCTACACTCGCGCACAAAAGTGCTGACATAAATATTTACTTTGAATAAAAATGTAAAACAAAATGCGAACGAGCACGAGCACAAATAAATAAAATGTTTAATTTTAATGGTTGTGTGTTGTATTTGTTTATGTATTTAAGGGGATGTGAAACAAAAACATAAAATTAAATACACATGTTTACGTGTACCAGAAAAATCACAATGCTTAGGTAGTATTTGTGTTTACTGTATATAATTTTGAAATGACAGTCAAATACATGGATGGAAAAGCTAGGAGTAGTCATCTGCGCCTACTGGATCAAATAATTGACGACTAGTTACTGTTCTAATTCTAGGTATTCTTTGTGCTTATAATAAGAATGTTTGTAATCCTTTCACTTCAAAGAAACCTAACTTAATAGTTTCTAGTTACCACTTAGTAACGTTAAACGTTAATTCACCAATATTCTCGTTAATAACACAAATAGTAATGCTTCGGCGGCAACGATTTGATAACGTTTGCTTGAAACTTCAAACTGACAAGCACGTCATATTGCGTATAAATTTAAATTTCGAACCACTTGTGTACTCGAGTGTACTTTGAAGCTGTCACTTTATTTTCTATTTAATTTATTCAGACACGTGTATGTTAGTTTATGGTTATTGATTATACAAAATTGCGACGACACGTGTACATTTATGTACATAATTTTCATAATATAATTTAGATATCGAATATTCAGCTTAACATTATAAATGCGGCAACCAATCTGCTTGGTACGCTTTCACTCAAAAAAGAAGACCCGATTTTGATGAAATTAAGTAAGGAGTAACCTTGAGTCCTGTGAAAGATATTTGATTACTAAACCGAGCATAAATATGAGAAATATTTAATCCTATGTAGCAGTAATAAGACCTTCCAAGATTTTAAATCGTTGTCTATAAAACCTTATTAACATAAATAAATATTATATATTCTACAATATTATGTTTGCAATATATAAGATTTTCATCTCATTTGTATAAATGTTAACTCAGCTGGCGAGAATGACCTTTGACCTTACTTCTATAATGAGTACCTTAGTTCTATAAGATCTTTCGTTAGTTTCTAAGAATCCACAAAAAAAAAAGATAAAAGTAGACACTGATTTTCATAATTAAAAAAAATATAGCCAATGTAATGGCCTCTCTTTATTTGTGGTCAGTTAAAAAAACCTATATTTTATCCTAATCCTAACTTTAATTATTTACATTTTGGTATCAAAACATTTTACAGTGCAAATAAATAAAAAGACAAGTGACCTACGAAATTAAATGTCAAAATAGTACAGTCGCTTAAAATAGTTTTAATCTTAAATATGAAATGTACAGCAATGTTTTTTAACAGAATACAGGGCAATTATGACTTGTCCGTCTAAATCTAAATGAAGAACAAAATATGATCTACGTTTGTTAATAAAAGCATTAGTAAAATAGCACTTCTTTTTTCTCTGGCCGTCAAAATTGTCGCGGGAAGCATGCCAAAACTGTTAGACCAGGAGCTGGGACTTAAAATTATTTTATCGTTATTTTTTGTTTTACTATAAAGGACAATATCTGTCGTCTACAAAGAGAGAATGTCTTTGCATCTTAGGGTGACTAAAGACTATGTGTACAATGTGTAATTATGTGTACAATTAAAAAAAGTAATTCGAATAGTATCCATATAATTTGATAATACATTCAGTATTTATAGTAGGTATGAAACAGTCGCTGGTTCTTAGAAAAAAATTCTGAAAAATCTTCAAACCTTCATTATTTATTTAGTCTATTACGTAAACACTTGGGAGGGGACCATTAAATACCTACACCTAAAAGATTTTTAAGGCAAAATTTTAAAAACTCACGTTTTACGTATAAATAATGTATTTTGATCGCGTACTAAGAAATAGCGTTCGGACGCACAGTAATCTATTTCTTTATTGACTCTCGCCTTACGCAGCCGTTGTATTAGCATAGAAATGTTTTATCCTAGATTCCGGCCTAATTTGCTGCCTCATTGGTCTTTAAGTACGACTAGGAAGCACGCCTTTTCATATTTAGTACTGTTTTGGATTTAGTACCGTGATTTATACTCGGTAGCTGTGAAAGGAAGTGTAGTGTGTAGTCACGACATCACGTACTTATCTTGATGTAGATTAGGTTAGTTTTAGATTTAAGTAAGATAAGATATGTACCATGTTAGATACTAAGATTGTTATAAGGCACGTATTATATTGTATATATACGCGCCTCTTTAACTGAGGGACAAATCATCGTGCTAGTTCTAAACAGTATTCAATATACTTGTACAACCTACAGTGAGTCCGTGTTTATTCGTAAACCCTCATCACCTGGATACCCATAACCCCCCACACACCACATGGCGACCCTGCCAGTCGGCTGGACGGCGTTACAGCTGCCTAATCGGGGGCTAGTCAGAGTCGCAGTTTAGTCGACTTCCGTCATCTTCACGTCTCGTCGGGTCACGGGCCATGAGGAGCACGACATCCAAGGAAGAGGTGATCAACGCTCAGACGGCAGCGGGTGGCACAAATACCGCAGCGGTTACGCAAGAGCAGCTGACAGCTATTAAGACGGCGCTGTTGGTTTTTGCTGTGTGTTTACTATTGTGTATCGTTGGTGAGGCAGCCTTGATGTACAGAAGATGTCACCAGAATTGGATCGAAGAGAAGATCAATCAGCGGGAGGTTCGTAAATCTGTGCAGATCGCCTGACCAGAATGGACGGAGTGACAGAAGTAAGTGATTCCAAAATAAAATAGAAGACTTGTACGTGAAAACTATTAAGTTTGAGCACGAAGGCGAGATACAAGCAAAGATGGAGTCGCAATATTCGGAGAGGTTTTCTTTAAAAACGGCAGCTAGTTTGCTTCCGAAAATGAACGGTGATGAAAGTGTTACCCAGGATTTAATAGAAGCCATAGGTTTATATAGTTCCATGTTAGGGGAGCTCGATAGTGGGCTCTTAATAAAGTTCGTACTCGCCACGCGTTTAACCCAAGAATAATTATGAACAACAAAAATCAGCTGTTGAACGTACATTCCAGAGGGGCAAAAATGCGAACGTATTTAACAACAAAGCGCAAGGTCGTAACGTGAGGAGCAATACATATCGCGGTCGGCATAGTCAGCAAAATCATAGGCATGTAGCGTGTTTTGAACATACGTCAGACGGCCATGACTCAGGCGCAATATCAAGGTCACAGTATAGCGACGATGAGCAGCCTAATAGAAATCAGTTTTTTCGGGATTAAGCATATTTTAGCTTGTAATAGTATTAACTGGGTTAATTTTGTAGTTGGTAGAATAGATACAGAATGGTTAGTTGACACGGGAGCGTCACTATCAGCCATCAAAAAGGGTTTCTTGAAATCAAGCGCGATGTGTTATAAGATTGTTAAGGACGAGTTAATAATTAATGGTGTAGGTGGTAATTTAAAGTCTATTGGTTATGTTAATTTAAAATTAGGATGCGGAAAATATTCCTTCTTGCATAAATTTTATGTTTTTGATGATTTGCCGTGTAAATCAGTTGGCATAGTAGGTCAAGACTTTTTACAAAAATATAGTGGTATTGTAAATTTTTCGGACAACGAGTTAACACTTAGGGAACGTGAAGGGAACATGATTTCAATTCCTCTTAAGTTTTATAGTTATTCATTGAATATACCTCCGCGATGTGAAGTAATAAAGTATTTTCCAGTCAATAGAGCGGACGATTGTGTAGTCATTAGGAAAGAGGTGCAGAAGGGTGTTTTTTTGGCTAATGTAATAGCTAGACCTAGGAATGGGATAATACCCATTAGGATATTAAATACAACTTCCTCAGAAGTTGTTTGCAATATGACAGATGTTGATTAGTAGGACTGATCACCCTACTATCGTAGAAGTTCTTAAGAAACAAGGAAATGACGTTGAAGTACTTCAAATAGGTGTGAATACGTGGAAAAAGTTAATGAAGAGTTCTCGTACGAAAATAATTTCAAAGTCGCGCAATTTAATGTATATGCCAGAAAACTCGAGTATTTATATAAACTATGAATCTTTATCGGCATCATCGCGAGACGAGTTGTCGAAAGATATAGTTACATTTTGTTTAGAAAATGGCATAAAAGAAGTAGTTATTTTGAAGAATTGTTATAACAATCGTATTATAAAGGAGATGGCAAAATATTTAAAGGAAAACGGTAAATCGATATGTGAGAGTTTTAAATTTTGTGTAATAGCGGATGTGCGGAGAATAGAAGACAACGATGAAAAGAGGGTTATTATGAATGATTTTCATGTTCTACCTACGAGTGGGCATGCAGGGATACGTAGAATGGTGAATAATATAAAAAAGTATTTCTACTGGCCATCAATTGAACATGATGTCATTAAATATGTTCGTAGGTGTGAAAAGTGCCAAAAGCAAAAGTATCACAGGAATGTTAGGGAACCGATGACCATAACAACCACCGCATCTTCGTCTTTTGAAAAAGTTTATTTAGATTTAGTAGGACCTCTTGATAGGGATGAGTATGGCAACGTATACATATTGACTTTGCAATGTGAGCTTACGAAGTTTGTGGAAGCTTATCCATTAAAAAATAAATCTGCAAATGAGGTAGCGAGGGCGTTAGCAGAAAATTTTATTTTAAGATATGGGATACCAAAAGTCATTGCTACGGATAGGGGTTCTGAGTTTATTTCGAAAGTTATGGTGGAGCTATGTAATATTATAGGAAGTAGTAAAATGGTATCAACAGCGTATCATCACGAAAGTATAGGATCGTTAGAGAATGTTCATAAAACTTTAGGTGCATATTTGCGAATACAGACGAATAATAATACATCACCATGGAGTTCTTGGATTCCGTATTGGTGTTTTTCATATAATACAACTGTAAATACCGTAACCAAGTATACGCCTTATGAATTAGTTTTTGGGAAAATATGCAACTTACCAAGTAACTTACAAGGTGAAACTATTGAACCATTGTATAATTTTGATAATTATCCTTTAGAATTTAAGTATCGGTTGCAAAGGGCGCAAGCCGACGCAAAACAAAATGTAATAGCTAGTAAAATAAAAAGGAAAGATTGTTACGATATAAATATAAATCCAATAAATTATAAGAAAGGTGATTTAGTTCTTGTAAGAAATGAGACTGGTAGTAAACTCGATTGTATATACGATGGACCATTTGTGGTTGTAAAAGATGAATCACCAAATGTTATTATTCAATGTAAGGGTAAAGTAGATGTTATTCATAAAAATAGGACTAAATTGTATTGTAACAGTTAAAAAAAAAAAAAAAAAAAAAAAAAAAACGTAATTAAAAAAATATTTTTTTTTTTTTCTTAAGAAGGGTGATGTAGTGTGTAGTCACGACATCACGTACTTATCTTGATGTAGATTAGGTTAGTTTTAGATTTAAGTAAGATAAGATATGTACCATGTTAGATACTAAGATTGTTATAAGGCACGTATTATATTGTATATATACGCGCCTCTTTAACTGAGGGACAAATCATCGTGCTAGTTCTAAACAGTATTCAATATACTTGTACAACCTACAGTGAGTCCGTGTTTATTCGTAAACCCTCATCACCTGGATACCCATAACCCCCCACACACCACAGAAGTTTAGTTCAGATGATGTAATATTTAAAACTAAAATTAAATTTACCAAAAGAAGAGATATGAAAAAAAAAAGTAGCTTTTATTTTCCACTATTATGTTTCTAGAAAACAAGTTGTATTATATCAATCAGGTAATAGTTTAATAGGTCGCCTTACTTGCAGTTTTTTTCTTGACCTGTCGATGTACTAGTATACCTCAGCTATAAGCAGCGCAAAATAAACTACATTTTTTTAAAGTAAAATATTCGCCATCTAATATAATTTAAAATCGTCTACAAATCTCTTACACTACGTTAATTTATATATCAACATCATTAGACAAACTCCCGTAAACCCACAAACAAATCTCAAACATGCGTACCTTACATAAAGTCCCTTTTCACAAATACTAATCTCAATCTTACATAAACTCCTGAAATTAGCATAGCAGCTTAGTCTAAGATTCAAGGTAACTCAGTTGGCGAAGCACAGCGCCGCTAAAATAGCAAACTCCTTAAATTTTATGATGTGCAGACATTGCTTACAATCGCAATAAAACTAGCAACACATGGTCTTGGCAATACAAATGGAAATGCGGATTCGCGAATAAATGTTAATCTTATTGTTCGGTTTGTTGCCATGCGACTGGAATCGAGGGTTTTGTGTATAGAGGTTCAGGACATTATCGGCTGCAGGAAGGTTTGATAGTGTTTTTTTTGTCAATAGATTTTATTTATTAGTTTTTATGCGACTATAGAATTACGTGAAGGAAGTAAAACAGGATTACAATTACTGGATGGTACATAACCCAGCGGTGGGATAAAAAAAAACTGGATAGTGTCGATGTTGTGCAATTACTAGTCTTTTAGGTCTCATAGATTTATAATGAAATTAAATGAAATGAAATATTTTATTCTTGTAAGTAGGACTATATAAATCACTTTTACAATGTCTGCCTAAGCTAGATGAAGTCGACATTTCCTAACTGACTACCCTGAGAAGAAATGTCGAAACAAACTCAGGGGTCTTAGTCTCTTTTATAGTCCAAAATAATACAATAATACAATAAAGATTTGCACATTAATAATATAATCCATGTTTTTCAATGGGCAGTTTATTTACAACATCATTCCACACGTGGTTGTCTGAATGGATCCCCCACAGCTTTGCATGCATATTAAAGTAAACATCAGTAACTTCGCAACCAAAACAACTAGTATTTGTAAAGCAAAGTATATTTATAATTAAGGTACCTACTGAATAATATCATAAATGCAAGAACAAACATGCATATCTAAATTTCACCTTCAAACTTTTCCTAAGGGTCAGTACATACCGATCTGGTGCCCGATGCCGCTATTATAAGTCAGTGAGTGGCGGGTTAATAAACGTTCCAGTGTACTTGTTATTGTGCCTTATTTTCGTATTTAGATGATTTTAGTTTAATGATAAATGTACACCTACTTGCCACTGTTGTCATTGTAGGATTGCAAGTGACTGTTCTTATCTGAATTCGAAAATTAGCCACAATAACAAGTACACTGGCACGCTTATTAACCCACCACTCACTGACTTAAAATAGCAGAATCAGGGGCCTGTTCGGAGAGGAGCTTAAATTCTTATCACGTTTTGAAAAGAGTTTTTGATCATTGATATACTAATACTGTTTATATTGCTGTGGTCTTGCTGGGTTTTATGTTCAATCTATATTATTTTATAACCACCTAACACACATGAAAGCAATAAATGATTTGAATTTTATTTTTAAGTTATATGGCAGTGAAAATAGGTGAAATATAAATTTAAACCTACCACCAAACTTTTTTTTAAACGCGATAAAAATTTACCTGTGCTCCTTTCCAACCCGATCTGTGTGGACTGACCCTTACGGTGCAGGTTAACTGAAACTTTAATAAACCCGTCTAAAGTCGCTAGCATCAACATTTTCAAGAACTTGTATATCTATTAAAAACTTTGATTAATAAGACTTTATAGAGTAAGTTATTTAATGAAGACTGTGTTGGTAACCGCACTTGGCAATGTTGTGCTTTTATTTTATCTGTGTTGTGCGATAGTGGTGCAACAGTTGGGCGACAGAACTAACTTGAACCAAAACTGAGACAGACTTATGTTCAAAATACTGTAATGTTTATATATAAGAAATAATTAACTACATTACATAGGAGTCCTAGAACGTTAAATATACGTTTTCATTTTTTCACGTACTATTAGGGGACAAAATTATCTTTATCAGATTTCTATGTAAACATTAAGATTTTTGTTTCTTTTGATAACTAGGTTATCATGATCATTAATTTGAATTTTATGAATTAGGGGTTTCTGTTACTACCATTTATGTTAACAGACCTTTTTTATTAAAGAGCTTTTATTTTGTCGCGTAAACAAAGAATTATGAAGATACAGCGAGTACAATTCTTGCGTGAAGTCACGTCCACGCACAAATTGTACGTAGCCGTGACGTCACAAGAACCCACTCCTGAACTTCAAAGCGGTTTATCTTCATATTTTTTAATTAATTTGATAAAAGAAAAAATATGTGTCTATTATATTTTGATTATCTAAATGGCGGACTAAATCAATTTTGACTTTTCATACCTAGTCATCTACCCTATTACTGTTGACCCACTGTTGCCCAACTATTGTTCAACAATGGCCGACGTTCCAGTTAGTCTCAATTAACTACAAGCTTTATCTTGATTGCGTGACGAGGAAATTAAGGGAATTACCAAATAGTATTACTTTTAACAATTCTGTTTGTTTTTACTATAATAAATATTTTTTATTTATATTTGAATAAAATAAAAAGATCTTATTCAAATTCAAGTATATGTAGGCGCTTCGCTATTTCTAGTGTTAAGAAACGTGAAAAGGAACGGCTGAAACATGACAAGCGGGTTGACGTTTCTTGACACTGACGCAACTCCGGGCTCTTTTGCTCGCGGCCGTCGGATGAAGAGGAATCTGGTGGCTCCGCATTGAAGCAAAACGTGTTCGGTGGAGTGTCGCTGTTCTTAATTCTCCTCGCCCGCCTACCCACGATAGCTCGGCAATCGCAATGAACGATGATGATAACCAAGTTTCTACATCAGAAGTGGGATAAAGAGGGCTTGTTTTACAGGAGAATAGGCGTACGAGATCTTAAGCGCCGCACGTCTGGTAGCTGATTGAGTCCGATCCAGATGGCGAGGCATTGCAACTGACGTGGCCCTAAATAAAAGAAGTATTGCTTGCGAAGTTTGCTAGATCTATGCTGCCACAAGATTACGTCGATGACATTCTACGCTTTCAAGTTGGTGTTAAAGACACCGCGAGTGAGGCGGCCATGCGCTTTTGGAACATCATCGAACGCATTCCGCGGATGGAAATGCCTGAAGATGTTACGACGGGATTCGCCGTGAGCTCATCGTCATTCATCAAGGAGCAACTTGACTACATCATCCGGTGATCCACTTTCTTTTGTTTTAAGTAGTTGAGAGTAGTGTGGTTGAAAAATGGGGCTGGCCTTAACTGGGTCGATGCCTCTGATCAGATCACGTTATCCCATGGGGTTTGTAGCATAGTTGATTGCTTGGGCTGGCCTGAACCGGGTCGACGCCCACGGTCAAACTGTGAGTTCTTCGGTGTGAGCTGGGTGGCTATATATTGGTATGGAAACGGCCTATGTGGGTCGAGTTTCCAACCGGTTGATTGCAACAGCTGTGTGTGACTGGTGGAAGGGACGCTGACAGGTAGTCCGGTCTATCGCACCATGCGAGTTGGTGGGTAGTCGAAGGGACGCTTGGTCAGTAGTCCGCCCAGTGTGTTTCATTCTGATGTGAGGGGTAAAGACTGGTGGAAGGGACGCTGACAGGTAGTCCGGTCTATCGCACCATGCGAGTTGGTGGGTAGTCGAAGGGACGCCTGGTCAGTAGTCCGCCCAGTGTGTTTCATTCTGATGTGAGGGGTAAAGACTGGTGGAAGGGACGCTGACAGGTAGTCCGGTCTATCGCACCATGCGAGTTGGTGGGTAGTCGAAGGGACGCCTGGTCAGTAGTCCGCCCAGTGTGTTTCATTCAGATGTGAGGGGTAAAGATAGAAGTCCATGGTGTCATAAATGAGTAGCTAGTCAGGGATGGACGAGACAGGTACTACAGACTTGTATTTGGTCTTTGCAGATAACTCGAGGCGAGAGCAGTCGCACGAGGACGTGCGAATGTCAGTCTGGCCGTGTAGGCGCTTCGCTATTTCTAGTGTTAAGAAACGTGAAAAGGAACGGCTGAAACATGACAAGCGGGTTGACGTTTCTTGACACTGACGCAACTCCGGGCTCTTTTGCTCGCGGCCGTCGGATGAAGAGGAATCTGGTGGCTCCGCATTGAAGCAAAACGTGTTCGGTGGAGTGTCGCTGTTCTTAATTCTCCTCGCCCGCCTACCCACGATAGCTCGGCAATCGCAATGAACGATGATGATAACCAAGTTTCTACATATATAAATAAATATTCACTGGCTGCAGATTATTATAATAAAGACAAAACTATTTTTCTATCGATTGCACATCATAATTTACTAGATTCGAAATTTCAGACATCCAATACATTTAGTTACGTAAAACACAAAACTAGTTCAGACGTCATGACAAGTCGATATAATTAATGCAGCGCTGAAACTATAAAATACAACATAAAAATCCTTTTATTTCCATCATCATCATTCAAATACTTTATTACTAGTAAAATAAATAAAAATAGCCCAGCTCCTAGACTATAAAACCATCTGTAAAAATAGTGTCGGCTGAACGCGAACGCAACATCAGTTTATTGCAAGCCACAGGCGGAAAGCAACCGAATTTACCGCCTCAGACGGCTTCCAAATTTGAAAAGTCCGTTACGAAAATTGGTATTTCGAAGTGTTTTTGTTTTTTTGAATTTTGAATTGTGTTCGTTTGTGTTTTGTTTTGACGTTATGTTTTTGAACACGGATTTTTGTTTTTAAGTGTTAAGCTTTGAGTGAACGGTACTTAGTGTTTTAGAAAATTTTAAAGTTTAGCTTTGTGATCAACCTTTTTGGTATAGTGTATTTCCACAATTTTGTGTGTAAGTGTGTAAGAGAATTATACTAGAAACATTTAATTATTTACTTCATCAGTGGTTACCAAATAAAGTAAGTAAGTTTCGGTCAATCGTTGATTAGCTGTCCGTACATAAATAACGTGTTACTTTTATGGGTTATTTTTTCAGAATTGTTCTATATAAAATACTGGTAGAACTCGTGTCGTTCAGTACTCAGTCAGACTGTCTCAACCCGACGGAAACAAAAGACTTCTTCTTCTTCTTCCTGTCCTTTTCCCAAAAGGGCAGGAAGAAAAGGGCAAGAAGAGGAGGATTAATTGGGGTCGGCGCACCATGTTTTTTCCTTCCATTTCACTCTATTGCCTGTCATCTTCTCATTCACTGCTTTTTCATTCATATTATCTCTCACGCAGTCAAGCCACATTTTTTTCGGCCTTCCTCTTCCTCTCCAGCCATCCACATCCAAATGCATCACGGAAACAAAAGACTACTTAGAAGAAAATCTATGGCTCTCAATTTCACTTCTAATTTTCTTAGAACTCTGTCGAGTCTTACAGACTTCTCAAATTTATTCCGAAAATAATAAATCATGTTTTCCTGGTACTAATAGAGTTCTTAGAAGTAATTTTAGACTGTCGTGTGATGTTTAAAATAGTTTGATTATTATTTGAGATTAGATAAGGTTTCTGTCTAAAAAGTTCTGAGAATAGGGAAGTACATAATAATAATATGAGATTTATATTATGTACCTACTTATGTATGACTTATTTTAAATTGACATACAGCTTTCTAGGGTGAATTGGTTAAGAAATATGTTATACGGCATTATATTAGGTTAAAATCTTTCGTAACATACGAATCATCTCCCGAGCCTTTTCCCAACTATGTTGGGGTCGGCTTCCAGTCTTACCGGATTCAACTGAATACCGTATTTTACATGGAGCGACTGCCTATCTGACCTCCACAACCCATTTTACTGGGTATTAACACAGTATCACATGGTAAGACTGGTTGTCAGAATTGACTTAACGACTGCCAAAGATCATAGTATGACAGTCGGGACCTACGGTTTAACGTGCTATCCGAGGCACGGAGGGGTCTCGGTATGTTTGGAAATGGTCACCCATCCACAGACCAACCGCGGCGAGCGCGGCTTAACCTGTGTTATCGGTCAAACCGTACGGCTTACACTTAGCCACGAGCCCCACTGTAACAAACGCATGTAAAAAAAATAATTAAAATAAACACGGAAAACACTTTATAGACTTCTTCTAAATTCTTTAAACGACTACTGACAGATCAAAAATATTAGTACAAGTAACTACATTAACATAATTAACCATTTTTTTTTTTTTACACTTACTACTAATCACACTTAATGATATCCAAATGACCACCAACTTACAAACTACTTAAGGGCCAACACCCCATAGACAACTAACGTATAAACAACTGCCCTTAAAAAGGGTCTTCCCTAAATTAGGGTGAATTTCTTAGAAGATGCGATGTTCGGAATATTTCCTTATCCAACGACTCATTAGGTTCGAGTCCAGCTGGAATGAAGAGCGAAATGTTTTGTTAAGGCCGAGGTGTATAGAAAGATATGCTGTGCGATAGCTATACAAAATATATTATGGTGTTTTTTTTGTTGTTAGAAAAACATAGTTAAGGTAGTTTTCGTATCTTTTTTCGTATTGAATAATACTTTAATTTTAAGAAATAAATAGCGGTAAATTGAGAAAACGAGATATTTCTTTTGTATATTACTTACTTGGGTTCTAATTCATTGGGTACATACCTGATACCTGAAGGGTACTAACATTAATAGGAATAGAGTTGAAAGTACCACAGAGTGTAAATTTATATTACCACTGTCCATTGCCACACATGAAAAATAATAAAATACCTGCCTATTTCGCTACCTTGCTACGTACTAGACAAGTTTTGTTTTCTTTCAAATAAGATACCCATCTATTATATTGTATTATACTCCTATAAAAATTACTAGCAACTTTTCGTTAAATATCGGTCAACTTGTCACGTCACGTTTGTCACTATGACAGTTGACAGCGCCCTCTGTCGCAGTGACAAGATATCACTTCATTATGAATGGCGGGCCGGTGTCTTGGCGCGAATAGCTAAAAGTTAAGGACAAGAGTATTTTAGTATTGGTTCGGTCATAGATAGGGAGTTAACTATGCATATTTTGTAGTTACATTTAAAAGGCATTATCGTGTGAAAAGTTACGAACAAAGATCAATCTGTTTTGTGCATAGAGAAAAAGCACTTGACAAGTGTTGTTTTTTTCGAAACAAGATACCTATATTGTATATTGTATTATACTCATATGTAAACAACAAGAAACACCTCTAAACAACCTGTTAAATATCGGTCAGCTTGTCACGTCACTGTCACTGTGACAGTTGACAGCGCCCTCTGTCGCAGTGACACGATATCACTTCATTATGAATGGCGGGCCGGTGTCTTGGCGCGAATAGCTGAAAGTTAAGGACAAGAGTATTTTAGTATTGGTTTCGTTTTACTGTAGTTAATAGTCTTGTTTTGTTTGATTGAACGTTTGGATCATAAATCGTTGTATGAGTAGTTAGGAATTAATATTTCAAATGTACACTTATGTTGTTGTATGTTGTATCTTCTTCTTCCTTGTCGGGATCACTCTTGATAGAGTGGTCGTGGTCATCACTTCAGGTGTTGGTGGCAAGCTTCACAACACTCCGCCACTCTTCTCTGATGGCCGCCTTCCTCGTGCATTCATGTAGTGATGATGAGCCATTTACTACCACTTTTATTTGGTCAGTCCACCTCATAGGCAATCTTCCTCGTGGCCTGGTACCCTCGACCTTTGTATCTTAGATATGTTATAAGTTATGGTCCGGCCGCTGAGAGATTGCGTTCCTTCCTGTCACATGTTAGTTGGTCTTGATTTGTATGGGGAAATAAAAGTTATATTATAGTTATATTATTTATTATAACCTGGCATAATGTATAGTTTTGTATGACAGGTGGATTATTTTAAACAGCCTATTATGTTGAAGATCTTTATAAATGGTGACAAAACCAGCTAATCAGATTAACAATAAAAAATATTTGTATTTGATAGACAAGCCTTGAATTTCTTAGAGAACGATACTAAGGCCAAATATAACATTTATAATATATTGCATACAGACACACAATGTGTTTCCAATTTGTCACCGACACGAGACGGGATGGCTATCAAACTAAAACATACAATAGAAGGGAAACATCAGTGACGGACCACTTGGCACTGAGCTTGTGTGTATGATGTCAAGGCGTACTTTATGACCGACGGACGTACATTTAATATCTTTAACCTGTTGGCGCTGTGGGGGTCTGAGAGACCGGTGTCAATTGATTAAAAAATAGACAAATGTATCAATCATGTTTATTTATAAAACATAGGAAAGCTTATTTTTATGTTTGCCAGACGCACTTTGGTAGCTACTTAATCATATTCATCACAAATACATAGACAAGTTAAAAATATGTAGTAAGATGAATATCGCAAAGAGCCAAGAAGTATAAACACTTGTTGATTGTATGTCTATTTGCCAGATTCCAGGTATCAACAAAGTCATGCTGCCAAGATGTTAAAACGACTCGATTGCAGAAAAACAAAGAAAAGAAAAATCTGGTATCAAATAAGATACCAGTACTCAGAAGTTGGACAACATTAAATTACATAACAGCACAATCTTGATAAGAAATGTAAATACATTGTTCCCCAATAAAGAACAAATATTACATACAACCCTTCAAATCATTCAATCTATACTAATATATTAATATTATAAAGCTGAAGAGTTTGTTTGTTTGTTTGTTTGGTTGAACGCGCTAATCTCGGGAACTACTGGTTAGAATTGAAAAAATCTTTTTGTGTTAGATAGTCCATTTATCGAGGAAGGCTTTAGGATATATAACATTACGCTGCGACCAATAGGAGCGAAGCAGCAGTGAAAAATGTCACAAAAACGGGGAAAAATATTCATACTTGAAAGCTTCCGTTGCGTGCGCTGCGTAAACGGTTCGAGTTACCCAAAATATATGTCTGAAAGAATTGTTCCTCTTTAAATGATCTAAAAAAATGTCTGCAACAGTATATGTCTATCTTTTAAGATTGACTCACTATAACCTTTTTTAAGGTAATCATTTGGTCGAAATTAATGCATTATTGCCAATTATTTGCTACAGAGTTTTATCAACATAATATTAACTAAAATTATCATTTACGCAGAAATACTTTTTTTTTAAACTTCTTAATCACTGTCATAATAACAGAAATTGACGCGGACGAAGTCGCGGGGATCAGCTAGTGTATAATAAAATATTTCAAGTTGTCACTGACGCGTGTCATCGATAGATACGGGAATTAAATTTTCGATTGAAAGCTCTTTAATCAAGTTAGTTGAATTCAGTACGAATTGATAATCCAATCAATCGGACGTTGATAACTTTGATGTTTAACGTTTTGGTGACATTAAAAGTTAACTTGTGGTTGAAATTATGTGCTTTTTTATGTTAAGTACACGTAAAACAATATATTGTAACAATATGGTATAAATTTGAAAAACATCATCGTTTTTAGGGTTCCGTACCCTAAGGGTAAAACGGGACCCTATTACTAAGACTATGCTGTCTGTCTGTCCGTCTGTCTGTCTCCAGGCTGTATCTCATAAACCGTGATAGCTAGAAAGCTGAAATTTTCACAAATGATGTATTTCCGTTGCCGCTATAACAACAAATACTAAAAACCAAATAAAATAAATATTTAAGGGGGGCTCTCATACGACGGTGGTACGGAACCCTTCGTGCGCGAGTCCGACTCGCACTTGGCTAGTTTTTTATACCGATATAGAAAATGGAGGCGCTGTCTTTTTAGGAAAAAAATACTACTAAAATATGACAAAAAAATACCTACGGAAGTATTTCAATTGATTAGCGATACCAAAACATAAACAAAAATGGCATTATCCGTAATTTATATTTAGACTACAATGCAAATATTTTGGTATAAAATTTACCACAACAGCGATGTGTGAAAAATTTTCAAAACATAATTTAAAATATGAAAATCAACACAGCCAAAATTCCTAGCTACAAATATCTGAATGACAGAACACCGGTCTATGAGACCACAGTTGCCAAATTCGGCGGGATTTCATGACTACTGACTACTGACAGGTTAAATTTACGAGGCCGCCTGCGTTCCTACGAATTACCCAACCATTGTTGTAAAGCTTATTTTAGTACCTATATTTATTGTATACCTACTTGTATAGATGGTATAGTGATAGTATTGTGGGCTAGGAGTTGTAGGGAAACGGCCCTGTGTAACTGAGTGATTTAATTCAATAACTTTATGTTTATTTATTTATTTAATACAGTATGGAGGCCTAACAGCTATACAAATATAGGTTAGCTATAATCTAGTTTACAGAAAGCCAATTACAAGTCTTCACTACAAAAGTTATACCTATTTTACATTGAGAGCAATTATTTCTTAAAATTATGGGATAAAAAATATATTATGAAAACCTCTCGATTCTTTTGAACCCTTGGTTTTGCAGTAATAATATTAGTACTATTAATTAGTACCTATAGCTTTTTACTTCAGCTTGAAATTTAGTTATAAAGCAGCATTATTTTTCTCTGGTTGGTCAATTGCTATTTTCAAATTTATGTAAAAAAAAAACTAATTTTGTTTACCTTCTTATTTCCTGTAGAATTTGGTAACTTTAATTTTATATGACTAGAGATATCAAGCATGTTATAAATTCCATACACCTGTATGCAAATTACATGAAGGTAAAAAAAAAACTTGGTAATCAAAGATATGCGATAAATCTTAGCTTTGAATGGAAAACAAGCTTAAGGCCCAGTCCCTTCTGGCTTGCACTTAATTTGATAATTTAATATAAAAATATTTTCGCCTAAAATGGTTTTGTTTTAGCATATTTATTTTGAAACGCAATTTGATAATCCTTAGGATCGGTATTCGAAGGCAAGGAATAAATTAAATTGTTTTGGTTGATTGGAATTTTAAGAGAATGATGGAGTGATATTTACTCTTTTTAGGGTTCCGTACCCAAAGGGTAAAACGGGAACCCTATTACTAAGACTCCGTTGTCTGTCCGTCTGCCTGTCTCCAGGCTGTATCTCATAAACCGTGATAGCTAGAAAGCTGAAATTTTCACAAATGATATATTTCCGTTGCCGCTATAACAACAAATACTAAAAACCACATAAAATGAATATTTAAGGGGGGCTCTCATACGACGGTGGTATGGAACCCTTCGTGCGCGAGTCCGACTCGCACTTGGCCAGTTTTTTATAGTACCTTACCCTTCCTTCTCTGGTGTAGAGGTAGGGGTAGAGAGTTATTTTACACCCAATATTTTCCAATCGCAATAGATAGTTTAGGCTTGATTTTATGCTGGCGATTTTCCTTAGGTGTATAGTTTTTGGTTAGTTTCAAAGATTTGTAGGATAGTATCGTTAGGAAACCTAGCTCCCCAAAACTGGGCTGTGAAATCGCTCCCACACAAGTGAACATGCTCTACATGAGAAGCCTGTGCCCAGCAGTGGATTTCTATTATGTTTATAACATGACTATAACAAAACGCCGCCATTAAATCGGCACTGTACACGGTACAGGTTATCGTTAACCTAGCTAGGAATGTAACAGCACCTCACCCACCATTTTATTATAGTTTTTGTACACATCGCATTATTAATTAACAATTATATAAGGTGCTATAAAAATATCTGCCACGGCTTTAATGGGAGGTAGTATTGTGTTTATAGATTACAATAGTGAAGAACTTTCGTACCCCGGAACAGTTAATTAAATTTTAGAAAATAAAATTGTTAAATTAACATTGACTCTATTCTGCGTAACGTGGTTCACAAATTACGTGAATTCGGTGCGGAGCGGCAACAGCTTAGGACACGGAATGGTTTTATACTAATAAATCAATTCAAATTTATACGTTATTTTTTTGTATGAAAAAAAATATGATAAATAATCAATAATTTATCTATACTATTGTAATCTATAAACACAATACTACCTCCCATTAAAGCCGTGGCAGATGTTTTTATAGCACCTTATATAAACGGCTATCATGTATTACTATTATACCCTTTTCAATCCTAGCTGATTCAGAAAAGCTGTCTTTTGATTATTTAATTACTAACCTGTACCTATCTTTCCAGGTACAGTGAGTGTAAGTGATGAGTGCTAAGTGAGCAGTGAGTAGTGATGGAGGCTCCGTTACCCCTGGAGGTGGACGAGGAGGGCAGGCCTCCGCAGGGCTCCTCGACGGGCAGCGGCTCTTCGTCAGGGACAGGCTACTATGCTCATAAGAACGGTAAGTTTGCAGTACTTTATAGTGGTGAATGCCATCAAAGATTTGATAACTATTAATCAAAACGGTAGGAGCCAAATTCTCAAAGAATGAAGTGTAGGAAAGGTAGATTAGCAGGAAAAGAAATGAGCCCGTCCTTAAAATGCCTTATAAATTTTATTTTTCTGGAACCAAAAATATCATACCATACCTACAGAATGAGTATTTTAAAATAATAATAGTAATTTGTTAGGAGGATGTTATTTTGTATATATTATGTATATAATAATAGTAATTTGTTAGGAGGATGTTATTTTGGGACCTTGCATATATAATTAACTTAATTTTGGGACCCCGTAGTCCCAAAATTGTGTTTACTTACATTTGAGTTACATTTCGGTGTTTGACCTTAAAATAACAAGATATTTTTGGATTTAATTATTTACCGTGAAAATTTGATTATTGAAGTGAGATAGGTATCTACCATTATATCAATAATATTAACCTCCTATTGCTTATATAACTACAAAGGTAAGCAATACAACAACGTTTCCAGCAATATAAATCTTATGCCGTAGTCTTTAAGAGTTAAAATACCACATCTAATGAAACCTAGGCAAACTTATACAATTAGGCAAAAACTGCTATAAAGCAAGTCTTTGATTAGAATCACGCGACTCCTAACATCTTGTGCGTAACAAACTGTGACCTGGAAATAAATCGCGTCGCCAATCTTAGACTTAGTAACTTTTGTTATTGGACGTTGTGTAGGGTTGTCAAATGATGTGTTTGAAGTATGAATGACACTTCTTCTTCTTCTTCTTCTTCTCGAGTCAAAGATCCAACTTTCAAATTTTATCTGACCAAAAAGATGCAACCTGGATGGCTCAGTCGCTGGCCTCCATCACGTCCTGGAGAGTGCAGGTGGTAGTGCAGGACGGGCAGGACGAAAGGTCGATCCAAACTCAATTTCGATCTAAAAAACGGCACTTTTCAGAATGACACTGTTTTTAATAGATAAGTTTTTATTAAAAAATACTTTTAAATACAAGCTTTTAAAGCAGCTATAGTGAAAACATATCGAAGAAGCCGAAATAGGATAGCTTTGCATCGTTTCCTTACAAAGTTCTATTGTTACCTTCCAATTTCGCCATCAGACTAGCACGGAATGATATGTAACAAAAATAATGTAAATTAAAAAAATATAATACCTATCTTCGCTCGCGCCTTCTCTGTATGCGAAGAGGCCTGCGCCCAGCAGTGGGACGTTTATAGGCTGGATTATTATATCTTTACTCCCAGATATTTCTAACATTCACTTCTTATCTCCTGTACTAACTTAAAAGTAGGCGCCAATTCAATCAAAACACACCATCATTAAATATCAATCATTAGAGTCTGTAAGTTAACAACCCTAGTCAGAAAGCTCATAAAACTAAATCTGATAACACATAGGTATAAGTTTGTGTTGATTTTTACGTAATTTACGAAGAAATTCACCGAAGTTGACTCACGGTCTGTCATTATAGTCCAGGAACTGGGGTTAATAGATTAATTCTATTTCGTGAATATTTTTTACAAATGTTTGTTGAAGATTGAGTTTTAATATGAGATTCTTCTTTTTTTCGTGTCGATGGTAGATTTAAATTAGAGTATATTGGCCCAGTAAGTTGCGACATTAATGGCAGCATCGTTAGCGTGCTTTAAGTCATCCAAAGTGAAGTGTAATATGAGATAGTTTCTACACAAATAAATTCATGTATTTCTTAATTATGTCTTCTTGCTAGGAAAAGGACTTGAAGTTTTAAAGACCATGTCAATTTCTGGCCAGATCCATTTCCGATTTCTTTAAAAGTGGTGAAGGTCATTTCCCTTTTGTCCATCTTCATTTATAGTTTCATTCTCTATAACACACATTGAGTATTGACACGTATTCACTAGCTCCTTAACAATAAAAAATAAATTAGGGCTATTTTGAAACCACGGGGTCATGTGGAACAAATATTAGCGTCGACTTTCTTAATATCTTCCAAACTATGATTAACAACATAACTCTAGACAGCAATAATATAAAACATTAACTAAAATAAAGAATTCATTTTAATTTAAAACTAAGCTTACACAATAAATAAGAAAAAATATAAACTAAATAAAACTAAGAACTAAAATAAGTCATCAAAAAAATCATCCACATCGCTCGCGGGAGTGTGCCCAAAAGGCTGGCAGCATTGCCACGTTGTATGGCAATGCTTATTCGCTTTTTATTTTTATATTATTGTAAATATTTTAAGTTTAATAATTATAATTAAATAAAGGATTCACTAATATAATTTTTAATTTAAGAATAAAAATTGCTTGAATAAGTAGGTAGTATCAAATAACCCCTAGGTTTCCAAATAGCCCACTTTACTGTAGATTTGTGTATAGGTTTTTGGGAGCATACTTAGAACTTTTTATGACTAGTATAATCACACTTACAGCTTATGCGTAGAGTTGTGAAATCCATACTCATAATCATTTGTTCTGACCAATGTCGTTGATTCGTCCTTCAAACTATTGTGAGTCATTGAGTTCACACAGGGTGTTATCGAAAAGGTAAATAATTAACCCAATTTTTCGCATAAATTATTTGACAAAAATCATAGGCACACTACTGAAGCGATGTATCGTGAACATAAATTTATATAATAATAATAATATCCTGGGACAACTCACACACGGTTATCTGATCCCAAGCTAAGCAGAGCTTGTGTTATGGTAACCAGGCAACTGATAAACATACTTATATATTTCTAAATACATACATATTATAGATAAATTACACCCAGACAACCAGAACAAATGATCGTGCTCATCACACAAACATTTGTCCTGGGTGGGAATCGAACCCACGACCTCCGGTATAGCAGTCAGGGTCACTAACCACTAGACCAACAGGCCCGTCAATGTACTAATATGTACATACATTATAGCAAGTGACGTAATATTTTTATCCTTGCAGTGCAGTGACACGTTAATTAAGATTTTTGGTCGAAAAATTGTATAGCAATTATTAAATGAACTCATTTTGAGCTGAAATTTTGTAAACTGACTCTATACCAGATGTACTCTTCACCCCTTTTCGATAGTTATACCCTTTCGGTAACACCCTGTATAATTATGTTGACCATACAGTACCATAATGAGATTATGATGGCAGCCATTTCTATGTAATAATCTTCTAGTGGAAACTAGATTGATTTTAGTTGTGTAAGTTCTTTATGATTTTCCTGATTGTGTTTGAAATGCATTAGTGTTACTTCTTTTTCATTTTATCATGGTTTCCTAATGATATATAAAGTTCGGTAATTATTTTATTGTGACATACTGTAAAAGTGATAAATAACAAAATAAATTTAAAAACTACAAAATAATGGGGAATTTATTATTTTGCAGATTGATACTGAAACTTCAGCATCAGTTTAAATTTTATTTCTTTTAAAAACAATAGGAAAATCCATAACTATAATAATATAAACCTACAATTTTAATGTCATCATTATCAGACTAGTTTAAATTTTAATTATGTCAGCTATCATGAACATATTTGTGATTGTATACGCATTGTCTCTTACTTCTACTTATTTTTTGACGACCTCCGTGGTCGAGTGGCGTACGCACCGGTTTCAAGATGTCGCTAGCTCTGAGGTCCCGGGTTCGATCCCCGGACGGGTCAATGTAGAAAATCACATTTCTACATTGTCTCGGGTCTGGGTGTTTGTGGTACCTTCGTTGTATCTGAATTCCATAACACAAGTGCTTTAGCAACTTACTTTGGGTTCAGAACAATGTATGTGATGTAGTCCGCATTTTTTTTTTTTCCTCATTAATATGTGGACAATGTTGTGGGTTACATGTTTGTAATATTAATATAAGGACTAATTGTATAGTTTTTAACATGTAACTGTTTTTTGTCCCTTACAAATAAAATAAAAATAAAATTATAGTAATATTATAAAACGGGGATGAGCGCGTACATGCATAAATACCTTAGGGCTTGACGTTTCGACCGGGTTACACAAACGGTGGTCGCAAGCAGACAGTCTGCTGTTAAAAATAAAATAATTGAAAAATTAATAATGATTGGTCTATCTTTTCAGGGGCCCGAGTCTGCTATTTACACTCCGTGTCAGTGTGCTCATAGTTGCATCGTCCGGCGGCGCTCGGGCCCTCTCGGGTGCACTCGGGCCCTCTCGGGTGCACTCGGGCCCTCTCGGGTGCACTCGGGCCCTCTCGGGTGCACTCGGGCCCTCTCGGGTGCACTCGGGCCCTCTCGGGTGCACTCGGGCCCTCTCGGGTGCACTCGGGCCCTCTCGGGTGCACTCGGGCCCTCACGGGTGCACCCGAAAGGGCCCGAGTGCACCCGAGAGGGCCCGAGCGCCGCCGGACGATGCAACTATGAGCACACTGACACGGAGTGTAAATAGCAGACTCGGGCCCCAGGTCCCATGTTCAAAGTTTAACACGAACTTAACTTTATAAAAGCGATAACCAGTAAAACCTCTTTAAAATAACTTAACCATTAAATTCATTAGACCTCATAACTAGTACAAAGTTGAAAGGTGCGACTAATTCAAGTCTAACCTAAAAGATCTTTATAAATTAATGAACAAAAGCTGAAAATAAAAGGAACAGAGAATAGGCTTTTAATAAGAACTAACAAAGAGATTAATGTACCGTAACGATGCCAACACCTGGGCTTAACGACCTTAAGATATACCGCAGTTGGTATGTCCATACTAATACAATGTAATAAATGAGAAAGTAATTTTTCTCCGTTTGTTTGTTACACTTTCATGGAAAAACCGCTGAACCGATTTTTACGAAACTTAGTACCTACTGAAAGTAAACTTGAAATCCAATAAAGGACATAGGCTAGTTTTGCAGCGATAATTATGATTAACGTGTCCACTAGAAAACAATGTAAATAATACTAATTGTAATTAATTAGAAAATAATTTTGTCTGTTTGTCTGTTACGCTTTCGCGGCTAAATTACTCGGCTGATTTTTATGAAAGTTGGTATGAAATAGGCTTGAAATTTAATAAAGGATGTAGGCTACTTTTTGTCTCAATAACCCATGTTAACGCAGTTAGAGCCGTGGGCTAACAGTTATTCTATAACAAGAAAAAAAAACAATTTTCCCGAAATTTCCATTACTAAGGTCTATCTAATATTATTGTAATATGATTTTATTTGATGTAACTTGTTTCTTTGACATCTAATAAAATAGCAGTAAAAGTTGTTTATAAGTTAAGTTTTTTTATTGCTGTAGTTTATGAAGAAAACGTTAATAAAAAATAACAAATTGTTATTATAGTTTGAGAGCCAAATTTGGATTGTTTTAAATAAAAATACTGTAACAATATACTTTCGATTTAAAAGTATAGCGTCACCGTAATGACTTCCAGTTATTAAATATTGTTTTATCATTATTTAGTGTGATTGTTAGTTAGATTAGTTTTGCTTTTAGCAAATCAAATAACATTATAGACACTACTCCTATCGCAGATCCGTTAGGTAGGTGATATTTTTATTATTTATTGTGCATACAAATAAGTAACATTTTTGTCACAGTTTAAAGAACATTTTACTGTAAAAAGGTGGAGTTTAGTTTCGGAATTTTTTAAGAATCATTTTTAATAGAATATAGCTTAATTTTCATCAAAACGCGATTGTCCAATGCAGAACAAAACACAAATCATTTCAACAAAATATAAACTAAAAGAGTCATTATAGTAATTTAAACAAAGTTAGGTATTTATTCTTTTATGTTTTTTGAAATAATAAAAATATTATTTCAATTTTTATCCTCCATGTCATGCGTCACAGATGGGCGATAAAACCAAGGAATCTTGACAGTTTAGGGCTGACTTGAAATATATTTATTATCAAAGATACCTCGTCGAAATGTTAAGAAAGATTAATACTATACCACCTTGACTTTGTATTTTAAAACTTATTGTGATGTCGTTAAAGTTGAGATTAAATTGCTAGGAATTTTAATAGAGATATTTGTAATATTTTATCTTGTTTTCTTTGTTTTGAAAGATTCGATTTGTCATTTAAACTTGTGTTTTTATAAAATATAAATGAAAGTAATAAATTGTGACTATTAGTGAGTGTGATACAAATACACAATTTATCGGGGTACTAGCTGTGTCTATTGTTTTACCCGCGTGAGTCCTCCTTCCCAATATTTTATAGTTATTCTGATGTTCGGAGAGGAGACAAATCCAACAAATCGAAATCGAGAAAAGCGGTCCATCAGTTTTAGATTTATAAATAGTGTAACTAACCCTACTTTGTTTTATATTATGTATATTATCTAGTTATGTAGGAAGCTAGCACAAATAAAAGTAAATTTATAAAAAACCTATTTATAACGTAAATTCAAATAATAATGCAAACAATAAAATCCAAAACTCATCATCATCACCTCCCTGCCATGTTCCCAATTATTTGGGGTCGGCGCAATGCGTGTTCACCTTCCATTCTTCTCTACAACTCGGCATCTCAGCATTCACTCCTTTCTTTCTCATATCATCTTTCACACAGACCAGCTATCTTTTTTTGGTCTTCCTCTGCAAAAATAAAATCCAAAACTATAGTATAAATAATAATAATAAATGCGGACAACATCACATACATTCTTCTGAACCCAAAGTAAGTTGCTAAAGCACTTGTGTTATAGAATTCAGATACAACGAAGGTACCACAAACACCCAGACCCGAGACAATGTAGAAATGTGATTTTCTACATTGACCCGTCCGGGGATCGAACCCGGGACCTCAGAGCTAGCGACACCTTGAAACCAGTGCGTACGCCACTCGACCACGGAGGTCGTCAAAGTATGTTCTTAACTAGTGCGGAACAAGAAAGGAAAAGTAAGGAAAAGGTTGCCAGGTGCAATAAGGCCGCCTTTTGTAGGTACATGTTTCTTCTTTATTTTATGTTTTTGTGTGCTGTACCTGTGTACAATAAAGAAATAAATAAATTAGAATGTCCTATGTTGAAACAAGCCCAACTTCTTACTTCTTCTTATCGAGTCGATCGATGGCAGTTAAATTTTTCCCGACCAGTATTCAGCCACGCACACGGCATTGTCCGTCGCCTCATACAGGTCCTCGCGTGTGCAGGTGGTAGGGCACGCTGGGCAACTCATTAAGTGAGCCACTTCTTACTGAAACTCAAACACTTCTTCAAATATAAAGTCGTGTCAAATTCCTTGACGAATTGTTTTGTCAAAGCTTTTCAGACGTTTATCGGTATTTAAGATGTCCGCTCGTATCAAAGGCTTATTGGCTTCACATCATTGCCAATTACTTTCGTAATATCACTCTTAATTCTTTTGTTTTTTAGGTCAATATGTTTTGTGTTGAATCGTTTGGTTTTACGCATGTTTGTGTAGTGATTTTATTCTTAAAGAAGACCATTGTGATACATAAAGTATAGCTAGTAGTGATTTAATAAAATTTGGCTGATAGAAATACATCATGAGAAATCGTCTCTATTTTAGGTTTTGGCCTAGAAGAAAGACAAATTCAGGCTGAGATTATTAACAAAAATCATACGTAAATAATAATTATTATACAAAGTGAAAAGATTCAACTTTTTGTAGATAAAGCATTTTCAAAGTTTTCATGTGCAAGGCTCTTTAAATAAGTAGGTAACCATAAAAAAATCGTGGATCTATTCCAAATAAATCTTTTAAATTAACAAATGCGCGTGGTACAATAAAACATGAACAGAATTAAACAAAGCTCATTTTTAAGGTTATTTTGTTTTAAAATATTCAAAACGTTTGTTTACTTATCAACTAATTGGATTATGCAGACATAAAAGAACTTTAAATGACATTTATTGTTATCATTTTTTATAATAATATAAATGAAAGTAAGTTTACCTAAATGATAAATAAAACGAGAGAGAATTAAATTAGAATGTTAACTGCTGTATAGTTTTCATATCATTTTAATTTTATCTAAACAAAAAGAAGATCTATTTAGTTAACGTTTTGGTTTTTTCGAAATACTTGACCACCTGTTTGGTAGTTACGAAGTGTCGTAAAAGTTAGACAAAAGAACATTAAAATTTGATTAATATACATATAAAAATATAATGTACTGAAAAACCATATTACGGGACGAGCTTGACTCTTTTTCTATTTTATTGACAACAATAGCCCAGGATCGGGAGAATTGGAAGAAGGAAAGGGAGGCCTTTGCCCTGCAGTGGGACGATGATGGCTAAAAAAAAACACAATTTTTTCACACGTCGCATGCTTAACGCAACACCCAATGAAAATCACCAACCCAAATCGAATTCATTAAATCAAACGATTTAAATAACCCTTCTTGGCAGTCGGGTAAAAACACAAGCAAAGCAGACCCAGTAATAATCCTACGTTAGGTAATTTATAAGCTCTTATATCCACAATAAACTGAACCCCCCCTCTCCCCCCACTCCCCTCGATGTAGGTCAATCGCAGCCCTTTAATCAGAGCAACTGCGAATGAACGTCATTGGTCAGTACAGAGCGGTTGGAATTTAAATTTGGTATTTTAGAGGGTAGTTTGGTATTTCTTATTTCATTATTTGAATGAAATATGTTTGTTAAGATTTGTGGGATTTTATGGTGTTAGGTGAAGTTTCGACTTTCATATTATTATAATCTATACAAAAAATAAATCTGTAGAAGTGAAAATTCTGTACATTGAAAATATCAAAAAAATAAATGGCGGGGGGTGTTACTAGACCGACACAGAACCCAAAAGAGTGAAAAAAAAATTTTTGTCTGTCTGTTTGTTCAGGTATCACGAAAAAACTACCGGTTCGATTACGATGAAACTTGGTATAATTATTCTTTATTATCCTGGGCACCATACTGGGTAGTTTTTATCCCGGAAAAGTATAAACAATAAAAAACAAACTTAATTTTGCGGTTAAAAACTCATTGATAAGTTTCGTCATCCACGCGAACGAAGTCGCAGGCACAGCTAGTCGTTTAATAAAAGTGTTAGAAAAAGATATCTAATTCATTGAATGTTTTACTAAAATTATTGAACAAGCAAAACAACAAAAAAAGAAATTGTTTCAGTGTAAACTCATAACCTATCTTTTTGAGATACTTGTTTTTGCTTATAAAGAATAGTAATGCAACTTATCATTTAATTTGCACTACACAAAATTTTGTCCTCGTTTTCAATTCTAAAAAAAATCGCAGTTATATTTAACTAATAATAATCAACAAATAAACAAATTTAATATCAACAAATATTAACCGCTCTATAATAATACCGAATTTCCTCGAACGTGCACGCGCCCCACGTTGTGCGCCAATACCACTTCAATACGGCCGCAGCCACGTGACTTACTGTGTCGTGTAATTAACCTGCATTCGACTGTTTGTAATGTCAACTGCGGTGGCGACTGACCTTTTGTTATATAATAATATCCTGGGACAAATCACACACGGCCATCTGATACCAAACTAGAAAGAGCTTGTACTCTGGTAACTAGACAACTGATAAACGTACTTATATATTTCTTAATACTTATAGATAAATGACCTGAACGTTATGATGATGCTCATCACACAAAAATTGACATGGCTTTTCATACTTCAAATTAAGGAACAAAATTATTACTATACAAATATATGTTTTTTTTTTAATAGTATTATGTTACTGTATTATTTGTAACTAGGGTTCCCGTCGGTGCTAAACTTATAAGATCAACACAAAAACATGAACTAACTATATTTATTTAAATAAAATAAACTCTAAAACAATAAAACATGATTTTAATTTCTCTGCAACCTAATTTACATTTAAATCAGTGAAAATCCAATAATTTCATTGCTCAGAGGGTACTATTATATTTTGTTACACGTGCCCCACGTTGTGCGCCAATACCGATTTAGACACAACCGCACCAGCCAACGTGACTCGTTGAGCTGAATAGATAAAACGTGGGCTTATTCAATATTTCTGTAGAGTATAGTAATAATATAGGATTTGAAATTAAGGCCATATATGGCTTAAGTTGTATAATAAATAAATGAACTTCTATTTAATAGCAACTTCAGAGTAGAAAAAGTGTTATGAGGAATATAATTCAAGATAAATAAATAAATAATAATAATAAATAAATGCGGACTACATCACATACATTGCTCTGAACCCAAAGTAAGTAGCTATTTAGCACTTGTGTTATGGAATTTAGAAACAACGAAGGTACCACAAACACCCAGACCTGAGGCAATGTAGAAAAGAGAGTGTCTACATTGACCCGTCCGGGGATCCTCAGACCTCAGACCCTCAGATATAGCGACACCTTGAAAACCGGTGCATACGCCACTCGACCACGGAGGTCGTCAAAAGATAATTTTAAAAAGTTTGTACCTACATACGTACGTTTTTTCATAGCTGCTCGTTAGTAAAATAATAATAATATTATTAGTGAAATGCTCACATAATATTTAAATATTCGATTTTAAATATTCTGTAAAAATAATAACTAGGTACTCAGTAATTCAATCCATCTATTATGTAAAATAACCACTATTCGGCAAGTATGAGAAATGGCGGTTAGAATAAAGAAACCTTGTTATCCTCTACGCTATGATTGATGTCGACTCTGATACGATAACTAAATTGTGTAAATAATGACTTCTAAATGGAAATTACAATATGGTTGTTCTTTTATGGCTGGTCATTTTTACCCGACTGCCAAGAAGGGTTATGTTTTTCGCGCGTATCTTGTATGTATGTATGTATGTATGTATGTATGTGTGTAATATTCTTTATTACCTCATATCTTCAAAACGGCCGAATGGATTTCGATAATTAGGGTATCGTTGGATTCGTATCGATCACCCAAGTGTTCTTAGATATGTCACGTTAAACAAAAATCAACATGGCGGCCAGGAGGTGCCATAGATTGAGGTAAAAAAAAATAAAAAAAATATGTTTGCTACAATATGGGTATCAAATTAAAGGGCTTGTAACGAGGATTCCAAAATGGTATATCATTTACGTATAAAAAAATACTATGTGATGATTTTAACTAAAAAGTGTTAAATAAAAAATAAATAAATTTAAAAAATAAAAAAACCCGACTGCATAAAAAACACTTTGAATAAAAACTGAAAAGTAAAAAACAAGTTCAATAATTTAATAATCAATACACAATCAATCTAATGAGAAACATAATTGACTGTAACAGTCGGGACCTATTAAATAAGCTAGACTAAAATCATTCAGGGTCCCGACTGTTACAGTCAATTATGTTTCTCATTAGATTGATTGTGTATTGATTATTAAATTATTGAACTTGTTTTTTACTTTTCAGTTTTTATTCAAAGTGTTTTTTATGCAGTCGGGTTTTTTTATTTTTTAAATTTATTTATTTTTTATTCTTAGACCGATTTAGTTTTCGTTCAGTCAAACGATATTTAACTGTGATGAGTAGTAGATGATGCGAGAAACAACGTGGGAGTCGCGGTTCATTGCGGGGTCGTGCGACTATGGTGTCCTAAGTGTTCGATGAAAGACGGCTATGTACTGCAACTCGAACAATATGTCTCGTCTAAGCCTTTACTTAACCTTTTTTTTAAAGAGTAGCCTATTGGAGTTTCTTGCCAGTTCTTCTCTAGGAATGAAATTTTGGAACCTGCAACTAGAGTCAGTAAATTTAACGTTTTAAAAGATTTTTTTGTCGCTTAACACCTTTAAGTGACGAAGACAGTATGAGACATACGGTAAAGAGTAACATAATAAAATTTAGATCATTTGCAAAAGTCTTAAAACCAATTTACCGTTTTCGCCAAAAAATACCTCCTAAATACCACAATTTTTACCCTTTCGGGGAACTAAAGTTATTCGTAATATTTAAAGTAGTTTTTACAAGCAATAAATAATAATTTAACAACGTCTGAATGGTCACGCGACCATGTTACGTCAAAAATACGTAACCGGTCATTGCTCATAGTTACCGGTCAAGGTATTAATAGATTACCTTATAACCTTTTGAAGGGTAGTCTTAAATATTTGTTTCTCTAACTTTGTATTGGATGTCGATTGATAGATAAAGTTTTGAGTTATTGACAGTTGTTGAAATATACTGACTATCTTGTCTTACGTAATTCATTGAAATCTAAGATTCAAACCTACATAGTAATGGCGTATAAGAGTAATATTGTTTCTTAACTAATAACTCTCACTTTCTTTCTGTATTACTATACAGAAAGTAAGTAAGAAACAAATCTTTTTTTTAACTAACTTCGGTTGTTGAGTTTGATGTAACTTTAATCTGGATAATACCTAAACATATTGCGTACAAATCTTGAAATATAGAACTATTACATAAGGGTGCCGCACAAGCAGCTCGCGAGTTGCTAGTGCAATGCTCGTTCCTCAGATGTGGACGCACCCTAATAGCAACAATATTGATAAAAATAAGATCAATAATATCATGTTATTTTCCAATATCAAGCTGTATTCACTATCAAATTCCAGAACATAATTATAATGTAACCCGATACAAATAGAAATCAGCAAACAATATTATGCGGCCATTGCAATCGAAGCTATTAAACTATAGCCCAATTTAACACGAAATTAAATGTCAAATTGTTTTAGTAATAGCTGCAGACCGTTAATATTGTAGCGCTATGTATTCAAACCAGTCGTAATAAACAGAACAGCTACTAATTGACATCATTTATCATGTAGAAGAAATGTTAAATAAAGGGTATGCAACTATGTTGCGTTTGCTTGCATTTAAGTGGTTGATTTGATTTAATCATGAAACTATGATTATTGTTATTATATTTCGCTCGAATTGGGGCATTTTGGACCACTGGGCCTTTGTCTCTCCCCTATTTATTTCCAGCAGAAAGATGCAAAAGACCGGTTTTACATCTTTCCGCCAATTCCCACGGAAGGCGTCCAGTTCCTCGTCAAATAATTATTAGTTTTGTAAATCTTCTTCTTTACACATCAATTCTTAATTCTTTATTGTACACACTTAAACATTTTAAAGATATACATTAACAAAAGTCGATTGTTTTTTTTTCGGTTACACTAGCCTTGAACCTAGCTTCATCGACTGCTCTTTGATTAGCATCAAGTCTTCTGCTGTGCTGCTACTTTTTTACTCTACTTTTTTATAATCTTTTTTTATTATAATTTTATGGGAATTTATGGGCATGTAAGCACACACAAGGTATAGAATTGAGTTTCATAGTAAAGTAAAGGTAACAATGTTAACTATTCTGTTGCTACGTGCAACAGTGTATTTCTAGATCATCAAACTTTTAAGCTTCACAATTTATGACAAACTTATGTCATCACATACCTTGTAGACAAAATCCTTGTAAAATATATTGTCTGTCTGTTCGTAGTACCTTCGTTGCCACTGAATTCATAATAAAAGTGCAGTAGTTACTATCTTTGGGCTCAGAGCTATGTATTTGATGATGTCCACATTTCTTTATTCTTACTTGACTGGCCTGTTGGTCTAGTGGTTAGTGACCCTGACTGCTATACCGGAGGTCGTGGGTTCGATTCCCACCCAGGACAAATGTTTGTGTGATGAGCACGATCATTTGATCTGTGTCTGGGTGTAATTTATCTAAAATATGTATGTATTTAGAAATATATAAGTATGTTTATCAGTTGTCTGGTTACCATAACACAAGCTCTGCTTAGCTTGAGATCAGACGACCGTGTGTGAGTTGTCCCGGAATATTATTATTATTATTATTCATGCGTATTCCTAAACTCTTACAGTTCAGCTTAGTAACGTAACTTCAAATCCGCGGTCACGACTAGGATTCGAAATCGCCACTGTTTGTACCGAAACCACAAAACTTAGGGGTTTAAACAAACCCCCATGATTTATTGTACATAAGTACAGCTGATATAATACTGTTTGACCTTTATTATTATTCGAGAGTTTTAATAGTTCACTAAATCTCCTCAGTACATCCTTGATTTTCTGCAAGTTTTATGCTACCTATATGAAAAACCTTAACATAGTAATATGTTTCTGTTTAATTATTTATGTACACACAAAATAGCATAATAGAACACAAATGAAACAAAATAACGGACCAGGTGGTAAGTAAAGCACGTAGTTTTTACACGACTGTCCAAAAAGGAGTGTTATGTTTTCAGGGTTCATGTATGTATGTATGTATGTATGTTTGTGAGTTTCTTTATTCCACTATAACTTCTAAAAGGCTTGACCGATTTCAATGTTTGTGGTATCATTAGAAGCTTTGAGTTATCCCGAGTGATATAGGCTATGTGGACATTAAAAAAATGGTCAAGATTGAGTCGAAATCGCCTGCAAAGGGTTTCGAACGATTTTTTTTTGTGTTGTTCACTAAAAGGTATGAAATAAAAAAATATAATTATATTTTTTTTTCAATTATTTTAGTCGAAGTAAATAACAATATTAAAAAAAAAATATAATTAAAAATTAAAAAACACGCCTGCCATGTAAAAAAAATAAAAACAAGTCAAATATTTGCAGTCGGGGTCGGTTACTTGGAACAATTCATTACAGGTCCCCCGACTGCAAATATTTGACTTGTTTTTATTTTTTTTACATGGCAGGCGTGTTTTTTAATTTTTAATTATATTTTTTTTATTTAATACCTTTTAGTGAACAACAAAAAAGCATGACACAACACAAAAAAAAATTTCGTTCGGAACCCTTTGCAGGCGATTTCGACTCACACTTGAAAATTTTTTAATCTCCACATAGCCTATGTCACTCGGGATAACTCAAAGCTTCTAATGATACCACAAACATTGAAATCGGTCAAGCCTTTTAGAAGTTATGGTGGAATAAAGAAACTCACAAACATACATACATACATACATACATACATACCTACATACATACATACATGAACCCTGAAAACATAACACTCCTTTTTGGGCAGTCGTGTAAAAAGCTTTGTTACGGCACTGCTAATGATCATAAGCTATGTAACCTAGTTAAAATCTTGTCGTAGGTACGAATCAAAGGATACTTACATAACGCAATTGCGAATTCACATTAATCATAGTACCACCTTAATCTTTACAACTTCAAGACTTTCTCTCTTGAAGTTATCACAATGATTGATTGCTCTAAGGCCCGGACTCCACCAGAGCGAAGGCGAGCGGAGCGGAGATTCTTTTAAACAACCAATGTGACTGGATTGGTCTAGTGGTTAGTGACCCTGCCTTCTATACCGGGCTAGTGAGTTCGATTCCCATCCAGGACAGGTCTTTGTGTGATGAGCATGATCATTTGTTCTGGGTCTGGGTGTAATTTATATATGTTTTTATTTAGAGTTTTATGTTTTTGTTCGAGGGGCTCGTGACAAAGTGTAGGCCTTACGGTTTGACCTATAATACAGGTTAAGCCGCGCTCGCCGCGGTTGGTTCGTGGATGGGTGACCATTTTCAAACATACAGAGACCCCTCCGTGCCTCGGATAGCACGTTAAGCCGTAGGTCCCGACTGTCATACTATGATCTTTGGCAGTCGTTTAAGTCAATTCTGACAACCAGTCTTACCATGGGATACTGTGTTACCCAGTAACATGGGTTGTGGAGGTCAGACCATGTCGCTCCATGTAAAATACGGTATTAAGCTGAATCCGGTAAGACTGGAAGCCGACCCCAAGCTGGTTGGGAAAAGGCTCGGCAGATAATGATGATGTTTTTATTTAGAATTATTGTTTTAAGTTGTAAGTTTGTTTATCAGTTGTCTGGTAACCATAGTACAAGCTCTACATAGTTTGCGATCAGGGGCCCGAGTCTGCTATTTACATTTGCTTGAATCGTCTGAGTGGGTGGGGTTAGTGGGACCATTTTACGATAATTGGCATTCTACTAACTGTCAAAACGTCACAATTGGCCATTGGAACGATTGAGCCGCGAGTTGAGTGAATATGACCGATGGCCGGTACAATTTCGTATTCCGCTATTTTTTGACAGCAGTTGCATCATATCTATGGCTAAACATTTTTTATTTTTCATAGACAATGTGTCAATTTCAACGAAAACTTTCCTTTTTTAAAACATAATTATCCTTATTTACAAGTTTTTAATAGAAATTACATATTGTATGGGCTTTTACAATTAATTAGTATTCAAAAAACAATTAATACAATTTTTTGCAACATAAGAAACGATTATTAATAATTAGTGCCAATCGGTGTTGCCTATTAATAATTACAAAATGTTTGATACTTTTATTTTTAATTTAAATTGACAACACCGCATCCCACTCATGCCAGTATGCCACTGATTGTTGTTGGCTTAACTGAATACGAAAATTAGGCACATATTGGGTTGACACTATCATCCCACTATGATCATAGTAACACGGAGTGTAAATAGCAGACTCGGGCCCCAGACGACGTGTGTGAGTTGTCCCAAAATATTATTACTATATTATTAATAGGGTTTTGTTATTCTGTTCCGCTTCGCTCTGCTCGTCTCCTCTTTGGTGGAGTCCGGCCCTAAGACTTCTGCTTTTGAAAGCTAAACCTTTTAACTTTCCCTCCAAAACTAACCTACAAATCCGAAAGCCCGCCATATTTTACGGTAAATGTTTATGATATTTTTTATAGTACACATTGCGTGTTTTGGCTCAGTAAAGTGTACCGTGTATGCAAAGGCGCCTCTGTGATTGATTGGGTAAATATATTGCAGTGGACACGTGGGTTTTTGTGGAAATTAGGGTAGTGTTATGTTTACATTACATACGTCATAATACACCATAGTGTGGCTGTACTAGTGGCGATCAAGACTATAATGTTCTGAGTTAAGGAGTTTTTTTATACTTAAATGTTTTATTTCTCCGGAAATTTTAGGTATTTTTTTAACTATGAAAATAGTTGCTAAGTGTGGTTTATTGTAATTAATTTAGGTAATCGTTATTGAAGGGCAAAATATTTAAAGGGCCAAACATATTTTTTTACAAATTTAGGTTAGATTATTATGAAAGGTTTCGATTGATTAAATTTTAAGAATGTTGATCTGAAGTTCTAGGGTTTCAGGGTTTTTCATCGGACAAAAAAGGAATACCTCATCCGAAATTTATGATTGGCATGTATTGAATATTAATTAACATTGTTAGGTTTCATATTAATTAAGTGAACGACCTTTTTTATGTTGAAAATTATAATTAAGTATGTGAACGGAATTTCTTATGATGAATATTAATGTACAGATAAACAAAGAAAACCAACAACATCAATATTTTATTATTTAATGTTTTAAAAACTCGTAAAAATAAGCTTAAAAGGACCATCAAATTGAACAATACCAAATAAAATAAAAACCATAACAATCAAAAGCAACAGCAAATTAAATTCAAAAGAAAATATTGCCCCAAAAACATCAAATTAATATCCCGCATAATAATTCAGTTTGGCGCCAAAAGACGGCCATATTGGAATGTTGTCGTGACACAAGTAAATTAACATAAACCACTCTTGATTGTATGAATATTTACAGAACGACGATCTTACGCTTTATTATATTCAAATAAGACAAAATTTCCCTGTAATCTGCATTGTATTCAGCTCTCAAGAAAATTATAAACGACCAAATAAATTAAACCTTATTTACTTAACATTAGAACTCAATTTACAACGGCAATCGAACACGGCTTTATGAGTGTCGTTAGCATAAAATAATACTGTTTTATTATATTATTTTTACGCTGCGTATAACAAATTCGTAATAAGAATGCCGTAAGTATTTTTTAAATTAAAATGTTTATTAAATTGGGACGTTTGCGTAATTTCAGAATGGATTAAACTTTTAAAGAGTGATAAAAATGACGCCATTTTGTTTTTTCTCTTTTGTATTTTATTTATAATCTGAGTGATAAAGGTTAGGTTGTGGTTAATATTTTCAGACAAGGTCAGGTTTTAGTGTTATGTAATGTAAAATTATTTTAATTTATGATTTTTGTCATAAGGCTCGGCGAGGTTGAGCGGCTGGCAAATATCACCGCTCTAATGATTTACTGTATATAAAGTACCTACCTCTGAAACATTGACATAGTTTGATGAAATTTTATAAGTTTTTTTACCAGACAAAGTCGTTTTTTACGACAGACTACCTACGAACTTTTGTAATCCGCCTGGCGTATGTTAACTGGAAATAACAACAAGTTGATTTTCTGAAGCTCCTTAAATGTCATAAAACTAAAAAAAGCACAAGTTTACCACATAGCGTTGGTATATAAAACCAGCAAAACTACTTAAAATTAAATTTACACTCTCTAATATATGTGTGTACACAGTTTACCTAAAATAAAATTTGAATAATTTATTATCGATTAAAGAAAGCGATTCACCGTCCCAATTAATACTATATTCGCAATTAATATAAAATTAAACCAACAATGGTTAATTCTATCCTAACCCGAATGATTTAATTTACTAAAACTGTGCAAAACATTATTTTGGAGGCAGATAACTAAGGCTTTTATTCTCACCCAAAATATTGAGTTACCATTCCTTGGCCTACCGTAAAATTTAATTAAATACCTTCATTATTTTACAACCTTCGATACAGCCTATATTCCGTTGGAATTTGATCAATTTTATCTAATACTTACAGAAAATTTAAGCGTAAATTGACGAAGGAAATAATAATAATAACAGTACCTAGTATATATAATATCACCTTCCCACTGCTGGGCACAGGACTCTTCCCACACCCTTATCTTCTTCTTGACAGACCGGTCGTGATCGCTATGTGTTCGTATCGGAATGGGCAGATGTGATGCGCTTCACGACGTTTCGCCACCGTTGCCTGTTAGAGGTCATCCTGCTGCACTCGTTAATGGAACCTCCAATGGCTGACTTGATTTGGTCAGTCCAACGCATAGGTGACCTTCCGCGCAGTCTAGTGCCTTCTATTTTCCCTTGGACGACAAGGCGTTCTATGGACTGATACCCATACCACATATGACTACTCTAACAATACTTGTTGAAAATAGCTACTACTACCTATCTGGGGGCACGGCAGTGCCCCAGCCAAGTCTCGAGCAAAACGGGCACGGCCGTACCATCCTTTTCTCGAAGCGTTTCGCGGCTATAACTCCTCCAAATATGCCGTTTTATATTTTTATCTTATTGTGTTCATGGCCAAGTCACTGTTTTTGTAATGTAAACAAAACTATTGATATAGTCACAAAATATTGATTTATTATTACAAATTAAGTTGAACAGGACTTGGCTCCTATGCGATCTCAAAACTTTTTACGATGGAAGAATTGCATAGAGAGACTTGGCTTTTTTTTTACATTGAATGTTTTTGGTGGGATAAATTTATATTGGGCAGTCTTAAAATATAATATCAGGGCAAAGAAATTTGTAGATTTTCTTTAGACGATTTCGATAATTCGTTTAAGATTTCCTACGGCCACCATTTGTTGTCGCAATATTGCATGTTCAAAAATATTTATTCGGATGGAAGATCCATTTCACAAATAACAAAAAAACATAAGTACCGTCTATATTTTATCTGAAAAGATCTCTAAAAAAAATGGTTCAAACTTAACTTACAAATTGTTAATTTAACCAACTTACAAACAATTCAACTTAAACACGACCACATTCCAACAATTACACTGATTTTAAAATTACCAAATATCAAGCAATATTATACTAATTATCATACAATCAAGGGATCCAAATGAAATTATTGGAGTCCGAATTCAACGCGGAATTATTTCCGACGCATATTTGCATAATACCGTCCACCATTGCGATGACGTCACAGGCACGGGCCATTGTGATTGGTCGATAATCAAACTGTCAATGATATGCAAGAGTTATCTACTCATTAATTCGATTTTGTGTTTTGCAATATTTTGATGGCAAATTATTTGAAATTTTAATTAGTTTTTGGTATTGATGTTTGTTTAAATATTTTTGGTGTAATTAGGGTTAATGATAACAATGTAATTGGCGCAATGCGTGTATTTTGTTTTATTTTCAATTTGAGTATATTAATTTATTCGTGTAAAATGTGTTTATAATTATTGGTATTATTAACAAGAGAGAATCCTTTTGTAGATAAATAATAAAAGTAAGTTTAGATGTTTTAAAAGGCAATTAAAGCTATCGGCTTAGCAGATCCTGGAAAAAGGGCTTCGGTTTTAGGACTTAAAAAGGTCCCGAAAAGGTAATTTTTTTTAAAACTATTAGTAACTGAAAAGGGTCATAAGCATTAAACATAGTTTCAAGGTGTCGCTAGCTCTGAGGTCCCGGGTTCGATCCCCGGACGGGTCAATGTAGAAACCAACTTTTCTACATTGCCTCGGGTCTGGGTGTTTGTGGTACCTTCGTTGTTTCTGAATTCCATAACACAAGTGCTTTAGCAACTTACTTTGGGTTCAGAGCAATGTATGTGATGTTGTCCGTCATTTTTTTATTTATTTAAAGTATATAGGTAAGTAATAATTCATATAAGCAATTTTATTTTTTTGTAGTTACGCAATACACAATTAATTTAAATTAGCTCGTAAACAGAGAAATAATTTATTTATTTCTTTATTGTACATAGTAAGGTAAATAAAAAAATAAAAAAAAAATAAAATAAATAAAATAAAACATGTACAAAAGGCGGCCTAATTACACCTGGCAATTTCTTCCAGGCAACCTTTAAATAATAAAGACCACACACGCTTTGCAGATAAAATTAAATTCTCTTTGCTTGAGGCACAGTTAATTTTATAATTGGCTTACCGTTTGAGGAAGTCTAACAAATGTGTTCAAAGCTGCAGAAATCTTGGGTCACGAAGCTTTTGTTTAATGTCTTATTATTAAGACATGCTAGCATTATCATCATGCTTGTCATTCTATAAGGCATGGGAGACAAATATTTATATGTATAACTAGCTGTGCCTGCAACTTCGTTCGCGTGGATGACGAAGCTTATCAATGAGTCTTTAACCATTAAGGCTGCACACGCGACGGAAGCTTAAAAAATTTAGTAGCTTCTCCCGTTTTCCCAACATTTCCCTTCACTGCTTTGCTCCTATTGATTATAGCGTGATGAAAAGTATACTATAACATGCCCAGGAGTATGAAGAATAATTGTACCAAGTTTCGTTAAAATCCGTCGAGTAGTTTTTGTTTCTATAAGGAACATACAGACAGACAGACAGACAGACAAAAATTTTACTGATTGCATTTTTGGCATCAGTATCGATCACTAATCACCCCCTGATAGTTATTTTGAAAATGTATTTCATGTACAGAATTGACCTTTCTACAGATTTATTATAAGTATAGATAAGAGTGCCAGCCGATAATCCTCCCACTGCTGGGCACAGGCCGCTTCTCATATAGAGAAGGCACGAGTATCGATAAGCATTCTTGCTAATTATATACGTATATGTATGTACAACAAAAATTTTAAAAATGATTATTCAATTTTCACATGAAGGGCTTGCCTATCTGATCTCTATAGTCCATTTACTGGTGCAACTATCCCTAGTATTTATTATCAAAAGATAACGTATTACCATACGTAGAGTAAATAGCAAAAAGTGTTTTCTGAGACACGTATTCTCGGTATATCAAGAAATGGTCACCCGTCCACGGACTAACCGCGATAACCGCGGCTTTATTCTTAGCCACGGTCTGCAAAAACAAGGTACAAAGTATCGGATTTTCCATTAACTAAAATGAACATCAACCCAAAATCCAATTAATCAATAAATGTTATCAAACCAATCCAAAACCCGCTAAGCGATACAATGAAAGTTTAACAATCCCTTATATTTAATTGAACTCCCCGAAATAATTGAATTATTAATTAATATCAAGTTCAATTGAAACCCATTAGAACGCATTAATTTATTACTTCGCTTTGATTGGCGACAAATGACACTAATTGGTCCAATTAGTCTATAGAACATTTTATTGAAAGCTACTATTAATTAATTTTGGTAGAAGGTATCAAGTGATTTGGAAAATTGTCATTAAAGTGGCGCGGTTAACTCAATGGCTTTATATTGCTGATTAATTGATCAATTTGATTTTTTATTTTGATTTGATCATTGATCAATAAATATTTATTCAATCCGTTTTAATTGCACATAAATAAACAGGAACATAAATATTTTTGATTAAAACAATTATTATGTTTGCTTTTTACATACTTACTACAGACCTATAAATTAGAAAACCCAAAAAAAATGTATTAATTTTTTCGTCAACCATCCACCAAATCTTCTAACAGCACTTGGAAAATAAAACAGCAAGATACGGAATATTGATATCTCAAATTCAAATTCGAAACCTAAAACCACGACTATAAAACTACCAACTTCCAGTTCCAAAATTTACTACCACTCCGATATCAGTCGAAATTTCTTCAAGCATAAAACAGATCTCAATATTCTAGAATATTCGCCTCCATAATAAACAAATGAATGTGACCTGGAACTTCGCAACCTAATTCCCCGAACTCATTCAGATTCCTATATATGGCAAAACTTGTACTAGGAGCTCATGACTTGAAGGCGCAAACTGTATCCATGGACCAAGTCTATGGATACCTTATAAAACTTGCGGAAACATGAGTGTGTACACGATCCTATATTCATGATAAGTTTATTATGAAAGATGGATACGAATGAATATACTTAGGTTTCAATGTTTCGTGTAAATTATGTTTCTTTTACCTACTTGAAATAAAGAGTTTGTTAATGTATTGGTGTTTAAAACAGCGATTTATGTTATTTTTTTTCGTTAAGGAGTATAAAGAAATAAAATTTTGAAGCTTGTTAATATAATGACGTCGATTTTACTGGTTGAATTTAAAAAATGAAACCAAACAAAACGAAGATCTCCATACTTCTCTTATTACCGAGATAAAATAGAATATTCTTCATGGAAAACCAAGAGAGATACAGCCATAAAATAATACACAACTGAAAAAGGCAGCAAAGCATAATTTAACAAAACCAAACCAGTTTCACATCTCAGTACCCATATTCTTAAAAATAAATTAAGCAGTCAAACTTCCAGCCGCACTTTCCCAGACTACCTTCAAACGAGCTTCGAAATTTGCTTAAAGTTAAAAATAACTGAACATTTTAACCCGGTTCAAACTGCGACAGCTGGTCCTAACGCCTTCTCACCCGGTCTTTCCAAACTTTTATTAATTTAAACAATGACTTCTTAAATTTAGACCCTTAAAATTTTGTGAGAATTCATACATATCGGCACTCCATTTAAAGCCGCTTGAGTTGAGAAATAATTACAGTGAAATGATTACTGTAAATAATAATAACCTAAACCCCTAGCTTTGTCCGTATCGATGATACAGAGGGGGTGAAATAGCCGCGAAACGCTTCGAGAAAAGGATGGTACGGCCGTGCCCGTTTTGCTCGAGACTTGGCTGGGGCACTGCCGTGCCCCCAGATAAATTGTTTATTTCATACTATATTTTGGTTAATTCTTGTTAGATAAATGGTGATTATTACATTTCTGGCTGTTGTGCTGGGTTCAGGTCTAATGTAAATAGCAATAATGATGAGGCAAGAGTAGAATAAATCGGCCCTCTTGGTCTAGTGGTTAGTGACCCTGACTGCTATACCGGAGGTCGTGGGTTCGATTCCCACCCAGGACAAATTAATGTTGTGTGATGAGCATGATCATTTGTTCTGTGTCTGGGTGTAATTTATCTATAACACAAGCTCTGCTTAGCTTGGGATCAGATAACCGTGTGTGAGTTGTCCCAGGATATTAAATAAAAAAAAACCCACTGGCAAGTAACAGAGGAGAGTGGTATAAACAAAGGGAGGCCTGTGCCCAGCAGTGGGTTATACAAGACTGAAGTCGATGATGATGATGAAGTAAGTCTTCTATCGTCTCTTAATTATCAAATTAAAATATAGGTAATTATGGACTTCCGTATTTAATATATAAATCAACTAATAGCCTATCATGGTTCACTTTTGCACATAAGCTTCTGCCTTTTTCAGGCCATCAGGGTAAATATTAAGCTCTGAATAATGATGATAATTCACACTCATCTCTTTTACTTTTATTTAACACCAAACAGTTGAGTGTTTGAGTGCTATGTTATGTAAGGCCGGATTATAAAAAGCGCTAATTTAACTTTCTGATTTAAATAAACGACGCTTACCTTTTTATTTTGCAAGTCTAGATCTCACTCAATTTCAATTAGCCCTTTTACAGCCGTTTACTCAAAAGCTGAAGGTCTAATTAAATTAATATGTTAATTACTTTACGGAGTGCGATTAAACTGTAGTAAATAAATAAACATTGTTTATTTCAACAATACTTTGAATTGTCCCCTTTGTACACTACTTTAAACATATTATAATTTGTTTTATGTTTTTTTGTTTCGTTTAGTTGTTCCTATGTGTATTTAAATTATGCGTCATAACCATGGCGAATAAATGTTTTTTCTTTCTTCTTCTTCAAAGAGCGGAGCCTCCTAGCATAGTTATTGCATTGTTTAAAATTGCATTGTCTCTGTGTACGATTTACTGTAAAAATTGTACATGTTTTTGCAAATACCATTTTATTTTTGTTAATTATTGTTATTTAGTTGTTTTGCAACAATAAAACAGAATTCCAGTCAGTTTGTAGATTTTTGTATTGTGTAATTTGTTTACTTCTAAATGTTAGAAAAAAAAGACATAATAATAAATATGTCAACTTTTTTGTATAGTCTACTCCAAGCTCTGTGGTACTCGGTACCTATTCCTGTATATAGAGTGTTACGGAAAGGGTATATCGATCCAAAAGGGGTGATGAGTACATCTGGTATAGAGTCACTTTACAAAATTTCAGCTCCAAATTTCAGCTCCAAATTTCAGGTCCAAATTTCAGCTCCAAATTGCGTCATTTTAATAATTGAACTCCATTATTTTATATCAATTACTAGCTGTGCCAGCGACTTCGTTCGCGTGGATGACGAAACTTATCAATGAATGACGAACTTATTACTATTGATTGTAGCGTGATGAAAAGTATACTATAACCTGCCCAGGAGTATGAAGAATAATTGTACCAAGTTTCGTTAAAATCCGTCGAGTAGTTTTTGTTTCTATAAGGAACATACAGACAGACAGACAGACAGACAGACGAAAATTTTACTGATTGCATTTTTGGCATCAGTATCGATCACTAATCACCCCCTGATAGTTATTTTGAAAATGTATTTCATGTACAGAATTGACCTCTCTACAGATTTATTATAAGTATAGATTTGACACCAAAATTTATACTAAAATTTTCACCGCTCTTCAAGAGTCATTTGCTAGTAGTTAACATCGCTTCAGTGGTTAAAATTTTTGGTGTCGTATTATTGATCCGAAAAATTGCATTGCATTTTGAGCTGACATTTTGTAAACTAAATCTATTCCCGGTGTACTCTTCTCCCCTTTTGGATGGCTATACCCTTTTGGTAACATCCTGTATACAACACTGACTCAGTTCTAGTCATTCCACATAAATTTAACCCAACAGATTCATTCCCACAATTTATTTACCTACATGAAAGTCACAATACATCAATTTGCCTCTAATTCGAACTCCCATCTCAGTATTGGACAGAGGCAGATCGTAAACCTTTTTACTGTCATCCCGGGCCTGGTTTTACGTCTCCCAAGTAACGCTGGTGTGAATAATAAAACGGAACGTATACAGAAAACCTTAAAACTTTTTTGGGGTTAAATAAATTCTATGCATTTTGAGTACTAGGTATAGAATAACTAAAATGTGCTAGGTCTACTATATATGCCTATTTCTTTGCAAAATCATCATCAGCCCTATTCCAAATTATTTCAGGTTGGCGCTATGCTTTTTCATTCATCTCTACTACTCTTTGTCATATCATCACTGGTGGATCTTAAATGGATATAAATGCCAAAGGATTAAACTCAGCCAATACCATTCCACTGCTGGACTTTGGCCTCTTCCAATTCATCATCATCATCTCCCTGTTCCCAATTTTTTAAATGCGTATTCAGCTTCCATTCATCTCTACTACACATCATCCTAGCATTAAGTCCTTACTTTCTCATATCATCTTTCACACAATCCATCCATCTCTTTTTTGGTCTTTCTCAGCATGTATACCATCCACATTCATACTCATAACTTGTCTGTACGTGACTTTGACCTCTTCTAATTAATGTCATGAAACTTATTGTCCGGCTACATAACGTCTTTTTTGCATCTAGTCTGAATCCGCCACCATTTTCAGGTTATTGGTCCATCTGAACTAAATTTCACTGATTTCTATCAAATTGCCCTTTGATCGGAATACGAGTTAGCACATTTTGTACAATCAAAGTTCCTTTTAACAAAAAGCAGGAATGTAGTCAGCTCGTTTCCAATTTAATTTACCTAACGACCTAAACAGCTAGTTCAATCAGGGTATTGTTTGATATCAATCTATGTGCGAATAAAACCCAAATTTACAACGCACTGAATGAATACCTTTTAGTGAATATATTAAATTCAGGTTAAGAGTGTGATCGTGAGCCGGCGAGCCGTGAACTCGCGGTATAGCTCGCAGTGGTTTTACTTGCGTCTCGTCCTGATACACGGGAGAGCAAAACTATTGTTTGCCGCGCTAAATTTTCAAACATGCGTGACGAGTTACGAGCGTCGAGCCAGCTCCTGACCCAGTCCTCAAAAAAAAGTGGTCTTAAGGTGATCCACGAGCGAGCTTTACCGGCGAGCAATCAAAAAGCTAAAGCTCGCTCGTCCATCACATCCTTTACAAAATAGAACACTAAAATGGAAAACCTTTCCAAAACACCGACAAACTCCTAATTTATCAGATTAATGAAAAACAAAATACATCGGACCGGAAACAAACAAATGATTAAAATAATTAAGACAAGGATAAAGTTAACGACAATTACAACAAACATGTTCTGCCTAAGGCCTAATAAGATACAAATGGAACATAAAAACATGTTATAGAATAGGAACAAGCCATTATTACTGCTCTTGAACAAAAGTAATGCGATAGCGAATTGTTTTGTACAAAAGAAACGGACATCGGCCACGGTAGGTATTACGTATCTTGTTGCAAAGCAACTGCAAAATTTACAAAATTTGCAAAATTATCGCTGTCAAATTAGGATTTTTTTCTTATGTATCGCGATTACGTATAATTCGGACGCTGATAGAATGCGTTCCTGACACAAGTCTTGATTTGTGTGGAGAAATATACCATGTAGGTACTAGTAGCCAGGCATAATAATAATTATGTTTGAATGATGTATTCGTTTATTTTTAACAATGTTATATAATAAATATTTATTTATTTATATCTTCCTGGTGACCACGATCTGTCAGGGACGCATTCGCTCAGCGGCCGTACTGTAGGTAAACTAGACATTTGACAGCAATTATTGTACAAATGTCCTTGTCCATTTTGCTTTTCTTTTGTAAGATACGTAATAGAACGCCGGGGACATTTAATATCTTTATACCGATAACTTTTGATGTCGGAAATGGTTTTAGTTTGTCTTCGAGTTCTTGTCGGGGTTTCGTTGCAAGCAAAATGGTCGTCGAATATTTTTTTTCGTAACATTGTTTGTTGATATCGGGGATTTTGTCTTTAGTTAAACAGGGTGTTAAGGAAACCCTGTCCGACCCGAAAGGGTGATATAGGTTAATCACATGCCCAAATAAATTATTAATTCTGGAATATTCATAATAGTAATCATAATAATGAATTTTGAAATGACCATTTTTTTGCCGCAAAATTCCTTAAATTTGAGATTAAAACAAAAATTACAACACTATTTTCGCCGGTGTTTTTGGGGGCCTTTTGTTTGTTGATCATTATTTAGCATCTGTGAAGACGCCGACACTCTCTCTCTCTTTATAATTTTATAATTTAGGTTATATTTTTTTTCTTTTTTTCCAATTTCTTTTTTCTTTTTTTTCCAGTTTTTTTTCTTATTTTTGTAATCAGATATCGATACCTAACAAGACCTTCACGGATCGGACAGGGTTTTCTTAACACCCTGTAGAGTTATTGGAAAACAAGAGTTTGCTAATAATTTAGAGAGAAAAAATTGAGCACGGGTTTGATTTATTATAAGTATAGATAAAAACGAGGAAATAGATACAGAGAGAGTGTGAAACTGATATCGCATTTACAATTTGTGCTTCATAAATATACTATTATGCAGTCTGAGTAACAAAAAATCAGATTTCGGTAAATAAGGCTTATAAAATGTTTGAAGCTTTTCTCAGCAACGTTGTTCATTTAAAATTCGATTCGCAGGTTAGAAAAGGCTTCCTTAATTTAAATAAAATTGTAGATCCCAACAAATGTAAATTAAATGGCTTTCGATTACATTAGTTTAAAAAAAGCATCTCCTTTTTTCCGATTCTTTGCTTATTAGCATTTTGAAAATACCTGCGAACTTAAAGCACAATGCTTTATTATAGAGAAGTATACATTTTTGTAGATTTAATGTTCGGCATCTGTATCGTATTTTTTTTTATAATTGTAATTATTTTCAAGGTTATGCATATCCCTATGTATATTTAATCCTACCTTCAAATATTCTATTCATTATTTATTCACAAACTCATCAACTTATTTTAACAAAGGACCTAATTAAAAATGGCTGACTATCCCTCGGGGACGTCCACCTTACCTCGGACCGCAATCTTTGCAAGTTTGATGTGCACATGGCCTAATCACAGTCTGACCTAACTTACAATTAGTTTCTCAGAACCCCTTAGGGATACTACCTGATCATGTTTGATGAGTTGAAACTTGCACTGGCTATCAAGTATTATACCGTCTAGAACCGCATTGTACCGCCATTGTAACTATTGATAACAATGGCGTTATCTTGAATATAGAGGATGAATTTCACGTATCAGGCTTGATAGATGTTGTCAGTAACAACAAAAGGAAAGGAGATAGGATGATTCTAAATAAAATTTATGGTATAGTAACGCCTGAAATGAGTAACATCCATAACAGATATAGACACTATTAAGAGACCAACCATCTAGATAATATTCGAATCATAAGCAAACTAGGAACCGAGAACTAAACACCGAATAATGCACAGAAAAGACTATCGCGATTATTTATTTCAGAATTTATGCACAGACATAATTATATAGAAATAACATAATATAACGAATTTACAAAGGTACTGCTTATTACTAAAGAGATATTTGCCAGAAGACCCGCGATAGGAGAAGTGGTAAATAATGACAGGATAGTTCTTATTACTATATCAAATCGGTCGTCAAAAAAATAATGTTAAAAATAACCCTGAAATGATGAGAAACATAAATGAATGAAGAAAAATTATAATACACTGATCTAAAGTTAAGTTAGTAAAAAGCAGAAGAATAATAATGATTGTAAAATAATGAAACAGCTTTCATTGACTTCACCAACAAACATTAAACATGCGAGGACAATTATATCTCTTAGTCGTTAGATTTAATCCACAATGAAACCGAACATTTAATATTATCTTTGGCACCGAGTGGTTGAGTTCAAGCGACAAAATATATTACCATGATTTATTAGCTTACCACGTGTCATATTCGCATTTAAATGCTTTAATTGTATGAAACAAGTGAGTATAATAATATTAAGAGTATTTTGAAACGTTTAAATATCAAAGTGAATTATTGCTTTCTAAGGTAACGCGAATGATTGAACAAAATTAAAGTAAAATTATTTTTTACGGATTTTATCGCGGTATATATTTAGTTCCCGACGCGACGTTTCGACGCCTTTGCACTTTGCAGCTGTCACGGTGGATACTTGCAAACGCGATAAAATCCGTAAAAAATAGTAGTTTTATTGCGACATTTTCTTTTTTAATAATTGTTCTGTAAGTGGTTTCTAGTTATACTTGTTTTCTTCTAAGTAAAGAGATATTATATAAAGCTTTTGTAAAGAGGCATTAGAGATATAACTAGAGTACGTGAGCTTTGTAAATACGTGCTTCTTGGATATATTGGTTTTAAGATATTTAATAGCACTACTTTTAAAAGAAAAACCTTTAACTAAATATCTTTAAAAAATAGAAGCGGGTTTTTAACACCTTGAACATGCAACTAATTCGTACCAAAGGAAACAGTAAGCTTTAGTAGTTAAGATTCTGACGCAATTACACGCTAATTAATAACTTTTTAACTAGCCAGTTAAACGATCTTAAGGTAAACTTTTTTACGTATCTCTAAAAACGGATTTACAATAAACGAGCGAATGCTCATTCTATCCCTATCAGTTAAAATTATTTTAGAATCTTTTATATGATGGGGGGATAAAATCGACGGGTCCCACATAAACCGTGGCAAGTGTAGGTAAAAGCACAACTTTGCAGTAGAGCGATCTGTAAGTTGAGATAAATAAATAAATGCGGACAACATCACATACATTGCTCTGAACCCAAAGTAAGTAGCTAAAGCACTTGTGATATGGAATTCAGAAACAACGAAGGTACCACAAACACCCAGACCCGAGACAATGTAGGAAAGTTGATTCCTACATTGACCCGTCCGGGGATCGAACCCGGGACCTCAGAGCTAGCGACACCTTGAAACCGGTGCGTACGCCACTCGACCACGGAGGTCGTCAAATATGATATGAGATATGTCACGCTTATACACTTGCAACAGTTTACGTGGGTCCCGTCGAAATTATCACTCTCTCGTTTAATATAAATCAGCCTTGAGAAGATCATTAAGTTATAAATCTTGTGATAAAATAATAAAACATTACGCAAATTTAAAAAAACCAAAACCAGTATTTAAACTGTATACCACTTATCAAAGATCAAACCGCTAAACCATTGAATACAAATGATATTTCAAATACTAATCAGCGTCTCAAATCTGAGGATCTGATAGCTGAAGACGCAGGTGTGTTGGCAATGCAGACGATACGCGTGGCTGGACCTGGCAAGCTTCCAGATGTAATAGCCCGGTAAGTAACGAAATATCAAATATAGTTACCTATGGAGTTTCTTGCCGGTTCTTCTCCATTGGAATGACATTTTGGAACCTGCAACTAGAGTCAGTAATTTAAAGTTTTAAAAGAGCTTAAAAAGGCCTACTTGAAATAAAAATATTTTGATTTTCTTTTTTTTTTTTTAGTTATGTTCAAATGAATGGTTAAATCGATGTTAAGGAAGATATTTTTGGATATGGTTTGTTGTTAATTGGTTTTGGAAGTATATTAGGAGTTTTGGTCTGATATAGATGTCAGTCTACTGTTACTAAAATTAATAATAATAATATTCCGAAACAACTCACACACGGTCGTCTGATCCCAAGCTAAGCAGAGCTTGTGTTATGGTAACCAGACAACTGATAAACATACTTATATATTTCTAAATACATACATATTATTATAGATAAATTACACCCAGACACAGAACAAATGATCGTGCTCATCACACAAACATTTGTCCTGGGTGGGAATCGAACCCACGACCTCCGGTATAGCAGTCAGGGTCACTAACCACTAGACCAACAGGCCAGTCAAAATTCTATTTATATGAACTTTTTATATATTTTTTTCTTAATTTACTCCTTCTTTTTTCTTTTAAATAAAAAATCGTAGAGTTATTTCTTTTTTTATTATCTCTAATATTTTTTTTTTAATTCCGTACAACTAACTGCATTTTGTTCTAAATGTAAACCAGTGGTATGATTATTGTGGATTAATTTAATTCTGTAGGTAATCCTTATGCAACAAAGATTTTCCAATGAAATCTTCCGCTTATACATTGTATACCAATTAAGATTTTCTAAAATAGGGTCTATATTTAGATTTCCGAAGCGGAGTTGTGGCTTCGGTATCTTGCTACATTGAACTGGTTGCCTTGTAAATAGTTTATATCCAGCTCTCAAAGGTTTAGCTTTATCGGATTAGGGCTGAAATGTTACAGAATATTGGCATAAAGTAAGCCTAAATCTACTCCTTTAATTTAATTATTGCCTATTGGGAAATCCCTTGCCGTCGCAACTAAAATCATTGTGTTTAGGCTCCGGTTTTGACAAAACAAAATATAAATTATATTTATATATATTTTTATAGCCTACGCAAGATCCCACTGCTGGGCAAAGGCCTCCCCTTTCTGCTTCCAAACCTCTCTGTTTTTTGCGATTTCTGTCCACGTGCGCCCCGCATAACTGACTAAATCGTCACCACCTTCGCCGCGGTCGACGTCGACGGCGATAACGATAAATTATAACAATTAAAAATCATATCTTTGTAAGTTGAAATCTCGGCCTTTAGCTAAGTCATTACAACATAGGAATAGAATAGAATAGAATATTTATTTAATGTTGTTACAGGTATAACAAAATAAATAACAGGTGGTAGTGTACATACAAGGGATCTCCGTAACATACCCAAAGGGTGTACATTATTGGTATAGGTGCAATCACATTGAATTACCAAATTAAAAATTGCTAAAGTAACTAAAATAAATTAAATAAATTAAATAAACTAAATCACTAATAAACACAATAAAGAAACAAATGTAGTTAGTAACAATAATAATAATTATCTGCTTAATTACATTTCTCTGTCAAAAAGTCGTTAATACTATAATAACATTTACCAGCTAGAAACACTTTGAGCCTTTTTTTGAACAATTTATAATTTAAATCTCTAATTGGTTTTGGTATCTTATTGTAAACAATTGGTGCCATACAAAAGACACTTTTATGTAGTAAGGCTGTTTTGGACATTTTTACACATAATTTTTGGCTATCTTATTATTTATTTTATTTTTAATTATATTATTTTATTTATTATACCTATTATTACTTATTATTATTATTTTAAACAATAGGGAATAGGAATGGCTGAAATTCAGCTGTCACGAGTCGTGATCGTCCCGGTCCCGGTAGCTGAGAAATCTTTTGTTGCGACTGTTCTCCTTTCTTTATGTTAGACTGATTAAATATTACCGTGTAGTAGCAATAAAAGATTTACTGTTTAAAAAATCGATGAAAATATATTATTACTAGCTGTACCCGGCATGCGTTGCAATGCAATTTTTTCTACCTAGCACCTGCCTACTACCTACCTACTACCACTTAGGGGTATGAAAAATAGATAGTAGCCGATTCTCAGACCTACTGAATATTCATATAAAATTTCAGAAAAATCGGTCAAGCCGTTTCGGAGGAGTATGATAACTAACATTGTGACACGAGAATTTTATATATAAGAAGATATAAGTCCTTGTTTTTAAAAACGTTTTTTCTTTTTTTAAAACCATTTATAGTTTTATTATTAAATTTCGAATACTTCCTTTACTATCACCCATCCGAAAAACCACGCCGCAATATTATTTCATGATACCGTACATTCCACTTCAATAGTAATATGAAGCTTTTAGAATTTCCACGAAAAATATTAATTAACATTTGGTTCATTACCAAAAGCCAAATAAATGCACACAAAAATTTGAATAGTGCATCCATTCAAATTATTATGTAGGCCATTCTATTTGAAACGGGAAACTGAGAGATTGAATTTAACACGGGTTCTTGAATACAAAATATATCAGGTTTTTAGGTGAATGTTTTCAGATATTTTCAGTGCACCGGATATTTCATTTGCAAATGATTTTCATTCATTAAGTTTGGTTTAATGAGTTTTTATGTTTCAACGGCATTTCGTACCGCGAGTGGTTTTCAGTTAATTATATTTTCTGTTTCCAATCTATGAGTTAACGAACCTTATTATTTTTAAAGCTTGGTCTCCCATATTAAATATTTGTTGAACACATGCAATAATGAACTTTATGTCTTTGAAATAAAGACGATTTCAATGTTAGTGTTATTAATAATATTCAGATTTCTAGTATATGGTACGGACTATGTAACTGAGTTACAAGATTGTTTGAGTGAGATGCAAATATACGTGACCTATATGTGAAACAGAGACGACAATATAATATAGATTTTAGGCGTTGCTAAGTTAAATTGTATTGAAGATAGGTACCTATCTATACTTATAATAAAAAAATAAAAAATGTTTATTGCATAAGCTTGTATAACTTTACAGTACAACTTACATAAAGACCTCCTTTTAAGTAAAGTATAGACTTGTGATAGGAGGTCCCGCTCTTCTATGCCAATTCAAGTAAATGGTAACAGTGGTGTACTAATAGAAAGTTAGAAAGTAATTAAAATATAGTTAAAATTAAACAAAAATAAAAAACTTAATTATATCCTAAATTTGCATATTGTGTGGTTCATGTGTGTATTTGTGTGTGGAGTGTTATGTGTGTGTGGTGTGCCATGCGTGAATGTGTCAATTGTGTGTGTGTGTGTGCTAGGGTGTATACTGTTTGATGGTGAGTGTGTGTATTTTTAACTGATATTAATGGTGCTTGCAGCAATAATTCAATGTCATCATAAGTTTTTAGTTTTAGCCATTCAAATAATGCTATTTTGCAGTCTTCAGTAGTCATAGGATGGATAATAAATCTGTAGAACTGAAACATTCTGTAGGTACATTGAAAATATCAAAAAAATAAATGGCGGGGGGTGTTACTAGACCGACACCGAAGCCAAAAGTGTGAAAAAAAAAATTTTTGTCTGTCTGTCTGTCTGTTTGTTCAGGTATCACGCAAAAACTACCGGTTCGATTACGATGAAACTTGGTATTTATTATTCTTTATTATCCTGGGCACCACACTGGGTAGTTTTTATCCCGGAAAAGTATAAACAATAAAAAACATACTTAATTTTGAGGTTAAAAACTCATTGATAAGTTTCGTCATCCACGCGAACGAAGTCGCAGGCACAGCTAGTTTGGTATAAATTAACCTCAATTTTTTTATTATTGCACATCAGTCTTTGCATGAGTCTGCCTTAATAAAATGGAATTACCATATTATTATCCTTACTTCTTCACCCCTTTGAGGAAAATAAGAAAGCCATAAGATTAGCCTATCGGGGTTGTTATCAAACTAATGATAATTTAATGTTAATATAATGTCTTGGTACTAAGTACCTGTCATTATTACCTCGAGAAACGGTCGGGTTTACGTTAAATACTTTGGAAGTAAAGTAAGTTTGGTCATATATTTATTGCTCTTTGAAGCTTTAAATGTCCTTAACTGTAAAAGATTTAAATATAAAAATATATAGTTCGGTAAAGTAGCGCTGTCTGTCTGTTGTACTTACACGCCTTATTCACACCACTAATTATTATAAAATTTGGTATGTAGTTAGATTTAACTCCAAGAAAGGACAATGGCTACTAGTCATACAGCCTTACGGTAGGCAAAGTAGCATAAAGACAAAGGCTTTTTGCCGCGATAACCGACATTCAAGTGAGCGAAACTGCGGGCGAAAGCTAATAAAACATATCATTCATATTTTTTTTTAAACTATACAACAAATGACGGGCCTGTTGGTCTAGTGGTTAGTGACCCTGACTGCTAAACCGGAGGTCGTGGGTTCGATTCCCACCCAGGACAAATGTTTGTGTGATGACCACGATCATTTGTTCAGTGTCTGGGTGGTAATTTATCTATAATATGTATGTATTTAGAAATATATAAGTATGTTTATCAGTTGTCTGGACACCATAACACAAGCTCTGCTTAGCTTGGGACCAGCCGTGCTATTCTGTAACATTATTTTCATGTCTCGACAGCGGAATCCGCGGTAAGATGTCAAATACGTATTCTCGAATTTGAATTCTAAATCAAGGCCAATTGGGTTCACTTTTGAAGTGAGCTTTATTGTCACTTCACTTTCACCTGTCACCGAAATTATTAACAGAATAGACATACAGATAACCGTGTGTAAGTTGTCCCAGGATATTATTATTATTATTTTATTTATAAAATTAACTACACATAACAATGATTTTATCTGTATAGAATTTAATTCTCTTCCCAGATTAAATTTGTTTCAAACCATGAACGCGCCAAACTTTTTAAATATTTCAAACGATCCCATCGAATCTAATTCCGATCAGTTTAATATAGAATAACTAAATTAAATTTCTATAGAATAATAAATGTCAGGAATTAACTGTGATTAAAGACTGAGTGAGTGCCAAAACTAAAGGGCCTCGATTCAGCTATTTTAAATTCATGTCAGTGGTCTTTCAGTGTACTTGTCATTGTGCCTACAATAAAATCTCATTGAACTCTCGGATTGAATGATCGTAATGACCAATTAATGATCATAATACCACTTAGCAGAATGCCAATTATCGTAAAAATGACGTCATTCGGTCAATTCAAGCAACTCTTAAATAGCGGAATCGAGGCCCTGATTAGAAACTCTATTAAATATTTAAACCATTAGTAGTAGGTATATATCTTAATAATGTTAGCAATGCCTTTCGTGTAAATAAATTAAAAGGCTAATATATTTCGAGATAAATTGTATTGTTTTAGCTACGTTAGTCAAAACAAGGCAAGCGTTTGTTAGCTAAATATAATCGTATTAAAATAATAACAATTAAACTTCAATTTTTTTATGACCGAGTCTTGAATGTTTTTATATCACGGTTCAGCATTGATGTATTTAAAAGCGGTAGATACGTTACTTAGTCACAGCGCCTGGTCCTACTCAACTAAGTGATTGCCCGTAGTTGGCATTCAGTTGCGCATGGAACGTCGTTATGATCACACACCTCAATAATTTCAGTTTTTTTGATAAATACGCATCAAAATGACTTCTTGTGCAGCTAAACAGTGTTTCAATAATACAAGGAAGAAAAATAAGACACATGGGATTACTTACCACTACATTATATAGGGATTACAGCCAAAAATGTTAATTTGTTGAAAATTACAATAATATTTAATGTTTGCTTCGCCATGTTTGTGAGAGCGAGATCGATCTTACAAACATGCGTGAGAGACACGATACGCACATAATGCGCGAGTTGCGAGAACGCGACGAGTACCGAGTAAACATTCGGCAACGTTCGGCGGCTAATGCGATTTCGCTCGCACGACAGCGCCGGCTCATAACTCTGTCCTTGTCTATCAGTGACTGTAGGTGCGCGACCGTGATGACCGAGTCCAGGTTTTTTGATTGTAATGTTAGCGCGTAACGTATCTTCCTCCTTTTAATATATCAATGCGGTTCAGTATGATTCTCTTCATATGCACTTCTTATACACAATGTAGAATGAGGGTAGTTCAACTAAAATATAGACTAAATCGTCTTGCGCCTTGTTCTAAGCATAGCCTTTAGATATTTTCTACCAGACAACAAAAAAAATTGTGTAATGCAGAAACGATTTTTATAGTAAAACTAGCTGTACCCGGCATGAAAGATGAGTTTATTTGTCATGCGGCATGCGTTGCAATGCAATTTTTTCTACCTAGCACCTGCCTACTACCTACCTACTATCACTTAGGGGTATGAAAAATAGATAGTAGCCGATTCTCAGACCTACTGAATATGCACATAAAATTTCATAAAAATCGGTCAAGCCGTTTCGGAGGAGTATGGTAACTAACATTGTGACACGAGAATTTTAAATATAAGATTATATCGTAACATTTTTAAACCATCATTATACAAAAAATGGATAGGTAGTCCCTGTACCGTTGCTAGTATAAATCTATATAAATAAATAAATAATAAATAAATAAATAATAAATAAATAAATAAATGCGGACAACATCACATACATTGCTCTGAACCCAAAGTAAGTTGCTAAAGCACTTGTGTTATGGAATTCAGAAACAACGAAGGTACCACAAACACCCAGACCCGGGACGATGTAGAAAAGTGGTTTTTTCTACATTGACCCGTCCGGGGATCGAACCCGGGACCTCAGAGCTGGCGACACCTTGAAAACCGGTGCGTACGCCACTCGACCACGGAGGTCGTCAAACAAATATCCGAATACATGCCTAAGTACCCATGAATATAATAAAAAAATTATATGTAAGAACCATTATAATAACGACCCTAATAAGACATTTTTTCATCATTTGTCGGTCAATATCGTTTCTAAACAATCGTCATTAAACTGTCACGAGCTTGGTATAACAACTCAAATCGGCCATAACTGTCACACACAAACTCCTTCAGAGTATTACGTAGTGGACGGCAATGTGACTGGGACGCGCAGTCACATTGCTGTGACAGTTACCAATAAACATGTGACAAGGGAGAACCATTCTATTATTTTGTTTACAAAATATATGTATTGGACCTTTTCAATAATTTAGGTATTTAATACTCAACGGCTGAATAGTGTTGGCATTTTTCGGGTTAGAATTTATATAAATTATGTTCAGACGCAATTTAGATTTTTAATGGTTGGGCGATAGCGTTTTACAGAATTATTGTTTTTTTTTTTTCATTTCTAAACCTCATAGTTACTTTATATTATATTTTGGACGAAACAACCCCTGGCCAACCCTATATGCATAAATAGGTACTATTCATGTTATGTGCTGTGATTGGTTATTGGTTATTGGTTATATTTATTATTAGGTGTTTTTTTAAGATTTTTGTTCTTTTGGAAAGCCAATAATATTACTCGACTTGACATCAGAAATGTTCTGCTATTAAGAAACTTAAGGATAGTATTCCAAGTTAAAGAAAGCCCTATATTACTTCGCACCTATCTGTTTATTTAGGTACATAGATCAATCTGAGCTTACATTGAACTTCAATATACCTAACAAGAGTTGAGATTGATGGCTGTAACCCGACCTGAAGGGGCAAGCAATCAACGCCTCAGGGAATAGCAAGATTGATTAACTATTTACACAATTTTATCTAGATTTATACCTACCTAACTTTATAGGCATCAGCTTGGGACAGACATTTGTGTTGTCTACTAATTTTTGTTAAAATCTGGGTGTTTCATTGTTTTCAACATACTCTTAAGACAGAAAGAATAAATACCAGTTTATACAGACTTCGCAAGAAAGAGGTTCTCAATTCGATTTTATATTCGTTTTTGCATGTTTGTTACGCGATATCTCCAGCATTTAAGTTTAATTGACGGGCCTGTTGGTCTAGTGGTTAGTAACCCTGACTGCTATACCGGAGGTCGTGGGTTCGATTCCCACCCAGGACAAATGTTTGTGTGATGAGCACGATCATTTGTTCTGTGTCTGGGTGTAATGTATCTATAATATGTATGTATTTAGAAATATATAAGTATGTTTTATCAGTTGTCTGGTTACCATAACACAAGCTCTGCTTAGCTTGGGATCAGATAACCGTGTGTGAGTTGTCCCGGAATATTATTATTATTTAAGTTTAATTGTAGGTTTCTTATTAAAAAAAAGTACATGGGCACCATTTCAAAAGTAATGTCAATAATTCCAATATTCAAATAACTTAAAATACCAGCCAAAATACTAAGTGAAAGAAAATGAAAATGTAAAAAATACTGAAAAAAAAAATGTAAAAGAGGATCGGCTTCAATGAAATGTATATGGGAAAACTTCTGAGGTCTACTCTATTGAAGTAAATTTTTTTGGAAATCGATGCACAATAGCCCTCGATAGCGCCAAACGTGTTAGAAAACAAACACGAATAGAGAACCTCCTCTTTTAAAGCCGGTTAAAAATGTAATGTTGTGTGTTGTATTGTAATGCAGCAAAAAATGGTAGTTCCAAAATCCATTATTAATGTTACCTATTATGATAAATATCCGAAATTTAATATTTTATTTGGGCATGTGATTGTGAGCCCCGTATCACCCTTTCGGGTCGGACAGGGTTTTCTTAACACCCTGTATAAGACAAACATAAACATACACAAACAAAACCGAAACACTTTGTTGTAAAACCGACCCAAATGGTAAAATATCTTCAGTAGATAAGTTACCGCGCGTAGTTTACCAAAAATTCCTTAAACCACAATGTTCGTTAAATTTTAAAACAACCGGTATTACAAAGTTTCAGGGGTTTGACGAAACCGCGGCCATTTACCTGTAGTATAGCTAGTGAAGAAGGCTGTATAGGTTTATGTGGATATTCCGATGGGACTGACGTCACAAACTGTGTGGTTGACTATTGGGTAGTCAAAGGAGAATGACCAAGTGACTATGGCACTTAGTATCATTATCAAATATATTGTGCCACAATGTAATATATCTTAATATAAAGTATAATTAAGGTACTTTTAAATGTAGTAATTTTTTTTTTAATAATTCCCCGCATTTTGCCGTAGTTTACCTAATATGACTAAGTGCGGCTAAATGCAGTGGGCAACCGTCACTTTTATTTTTTGCTCAAAATATTCGCGTAAAATTGTATATTATTATTATAACTTACTGCTGTGGGTGAAATCCAAGAGGCCAGAGTATTGTAGATTTCGTCACTGACTTCTCTCAACGACTGCCAGCTCAAATGCCGCAGTCGAAGTGAACAATGAATACACCGGCGAAATGAACTTTCCATAATGAAATTAAGTAATAGAGTCTATATCTCACAATAAAATAAATTACAATGATAGTAATATGGACTCTCAGTCTCACGATCACCTTATATCGTAGTCGATAAGTAATAACCACAAAGAAAAATTAAAATATGACAGCAACTAAACATATTGATTGACATGTTTGAGGTGTCAATGATTGACATTAGAGTGTAGGTAGGAATGTACGGAAAGTTGATGTAGAGGTAAATACAAAACAACTTTTATTTTTATCAGTTTTTGTCCGGGGAAGTTATGGTTATCTACTAATTGATCTAGGCTTTTAAATTAAAAAAAGGAATTATTGTTATCACCAACTTATGGCACAATTTGGATTGAAGCGATACTGGAAATGGTCATTCTCCTTTATTAGCTAAAGATTTTTTTTTTCTCATTTTTTGTAAACATTTATAATATTTTAAATACGCATAAGCGCTGGAATAATAGGTTAGGCTAAAGTATAATAAATGTTCTATAGGTTTGTGAATGTTCTATAGGTTTCTGAATGTTTTTTTTTTTATGTGGAAATTTTATAATATACCCTTAGAATATTTTATGAAGTACCTTTACTTAAAGGCGATAAACCGCACTGAAAACTAAAGGTAGTTAAGTAAATAAATTATTACATACCTACTTGTTATCATAAATTGTATCGTCGTATAAACAGCTTGTCAAACATAAACCTAAAACGGCATACCTATGTTATGACTAACGCATCCATCAAATAATTCATACGATGTCCGAAGAAGCGACGTCGCGGTGGATTTGGCCATTGGCTCCGAGAGGTCAACAGAGGTCAATGTGATTTAATCTTGTGGAAATATAATAAATACTTACAGTGTTTAGTAATTACTTATCTAAAAGTAAATAATGTCTATTAAATGGGTGAAAAGTCTCCGTTTTAAAATATTATAATCACGCGACTTTCCCGTAGGGGTTGGCAGAGACCACTTATTTCCACTTGCTACGATCCTTACACACTTGTTTATCTATGAGATAATATTCCGGGACAACTCACACACGGTTATCTGATCCCAAGCTAAGCAGAGCTTGTGGTTTGGTAACCAGACAACTGATAAACATACTTATATATTTCTAAATACATACATATTATAGACTAGCTGTACCCGCGACGTTGTTCGCTTATATACCTATCATTCATCTTTATGAATAAATATTTGACTGTGATATAGAGGGCCACTAACACGAACTGCCTGCTGCCGAGTAAATTTTGTCACAAATGTTGCTGTTTGTATAAATTCTTAAAATAAAAAAGTACCATCGTCATAATTATATAATTAGCTTACCTCTAAAAATTTTAAGGATTGGTTTTGATGCTACTTTGTTTAAAAATTTTTGATTTATCTTCCAAGTCCAGAACCGTGAGAAAAAATTATAATTTTCATGGTGGCTTTCGATGTCAATGTCCAAAATATGAACTGACTCTTTCATCTTCTTTTTTATATATTATGTAGTGTGTTTTCTCTTTTGTGCTTTACCCAGTTGGTTACAATAATTGAAGGTCAATGTTTTGGTATTAAGTCTACTGGCAGCGCCAACTCTGAGTTAAAGTGAAAGCAGCTGTCGCTCTAGGCAGTAAATGGCAAAGGGCACCCAAAAACCGAATCCATAAAAACAAATTAGTCTATTTTTTATGCTATAGTTCTCGTTGGTACCGTAGTCCCTAGTGAGACTACAGGGCGCGAGGTTTTGGTGCGAAACCTCGAAATTGAACTACGCCGTTAAATTGAGAGTGGATATCAGATAGGCAGTGACTGACATGAGACCCATGAAACTGAAAGAGGAGGTAGTTACAAAAAGTTGACGTACGGTTTGAGAGGCGCAGTGGCAGAATTACCAAAACTGTGTTTAAAATGATTTGTTTGGAAAGATTAAGTAATAGCTGTCTAAGGACAATCTCATTCTACCCTGATTAAAGTCAGAGGCTGTATCCTGTACAATTCGCTTAATTAAGTGTAAGGTGCAGCATAAGGTGATGGGCTTAAATACCGTACGAATATATTTTAAAATGTAGAGAATGCGATAGAAAGTTTATTTTATTTAGGGTTTTGGCCCAACCTTCCGGTAATAGGGTACAAAAACTTTATGAAATTTAAACACATAAATAAAACATCATGTACGCATAAAAACCTACATGAGAAGCAAGCTACCTTTTAAAGAATATTAAAGAGGTAGTACATACTAAAGATTGTGTGATAAAAAAATAATTGGGTTTTTGGGTAAAAGAAAATATATAACAAATACAAAAAGATCTTGTCCATGGAATGTAATATAGATGACCAATAGAAAACAAAATTATAATTAAAAATTAAATAAAAAACACGCCTGCCATGTAAAAAAAAATAAAAACAAGTCAAATATTTGCAGTCGGGGTCGGTTACTTGGAACAATTCATTACAGGTCCTCCGACTGCAAATATTTGACTTGTTTTTATTTTTTTTTACATGGCAGGCGTGTTTTTTATTTAATTTTTAATTATAATTTTTTTATTTAATACCTTTTAGTGAACAACAGAAAAGCATGACACAACACAAAAAAAAATTTCGTTCGGAACCCTTTGCAGGCGATTTCGACTCACACTTGACCATTTTTTTTATGTCCACATAGCCTATGTCACTCGGGATAACTCAAAGCTTCTAATGATACCACAAACATTGAAATCGGTCAAGCCTTTTAGAAGTTATGGTGGAATAAAGAAACTCACAAACATACATACATACATACCTACATACATACATGAACCCTGAAAACATAACACTCCTTTTTGGGCAGTCGTGTAATTACACATTATGTTGGAAAAATAGTTTGAAAGTGGATTAAAGTTTTTAACCAACTATAAAGTGATCTATGGGGAAGTTTACGTTTTCAAGTCAGAAGCGAATGCGTAAATTTCCAGGCAAATAGCCAGGACATTTACGCCTGAATCACTTTACGGTATATGCCATGCACGTTTGTTCCTCCATGATCAGCAATGAGGAACAAACTTACCTACGGAGATTAGTAAATACAAACACTAAATAATTGTAAGTTTATATATCGGTTGAGAAAAATTTCACGACTTAAAGATGTCGTTTATTGCGACTAAAAATACAACAAAATGTTACAAATATTTTTTTTACTTAAAAAAGATACGTTAGTAAAACACAAAAAGGGTTATCTCTACTGAGATTTGAACTTGGGTATCAAAAAATTCAAACTTATATAAGAAAATGGACGCATGAAAAAAAATACAAACATTAACAACCGGATTTGAACTTGCAGCAAGATCACTCATTTCCAATCGTTCAACCGCCAAGCTGTTTACTTCGATAGCTAGTTCACTAAAATATAGGTACTAATCAAATTGAAGATTGCTATGGCTACCTCAGTCTGCCATGGTTACCCTCTTGTTTATCTGTCAATAATGCCAATTTATGTGTGCAGTTGAGATAATGATTTTGGAAATTTAAAGCTCCACCCCTTATCAGCTAGATTCAATAGCATGTTTCAACATAGCTAACAACCATCTACGATTTCTTGAAAACAACCTCTCAATTTTTTACACCATTCGATTAAGTAGTTTATGTTTGATACTGTAACATAAAATCTGACCCCCGGCAAAAGAGAGTTGTTATGCAATTACTGTACTGAATTGCGTGTTGTAATATTTTACTTCTTGAACTCACTAAATTAATCATATCTTTTGATAGAGTGAACCGATTTCGATGAAACAAAAACTAAGTTATACCTCAAGTTGTGTATAATTTTTGTATATAAACATTGTCTGCATTGAATTCGTAGATTTTACGTGATGTGTGCACAAACAAACAGACAAACAGACAAAAATTTCAAAAATGATGGAAATGGTTTCTGTTAGTTATCCTTTAACACGCTGGCTATTTTTTTTTTCAATTTCTTCAATGTACAAAAATTACTTTTCTACAGATTTATTATATGTATATAGATAAATTACAACCAGACACAGAACAAATGATCGTGCTCATCACACAAACATTTGTTCTGGGTGGGAATCGAACCCACGACCTCAGAGTCACTAACCACAAGACCAACAGGCCCGTCTAAGATAAATAAACAAAAATCTAATTTCACATGTACAGAGCTAAAGATTTCGCGGTTTTTGTTGTGTTTGTATTTATCAGGACAAGATATGTAGGTACCAACGAAAATTTGCGAAAAATACACGGTCAAACAAAAAGCGAAAATTGAAACATCTATTTTTGTAAAGATTTTTAGGATAACGACTGTTAGTCTAGTATAATATAAAAAACTGGCCAAGTGCGAGTTGGACTCGCGCACGAAGGGTTCCGTACCACCGTCGTATGAGAGCCCCCCTTAAATATTAATTTTATGTGGTTTTTAGTATTTGTTGTTATAGCCATTTGACGACCTCCGTGGTCGAGTGGCGTACGCACCGGTTTCAAGGTGTCGCTAGCTCTGAGGTCCCGGGTTCGATCCCCGGTCGGGTCAATGTAGAAATCAACTTTCCTACATTGTCTCGGGTCTGGGTGTTTGTGGTACCTTCGTTGTTTCTGAATTCCATAACACAAGTGCTTTAGCTACTTTCTTTGGGTTCAGAGCAATGTATGTGATGTTGTCCGCATTTATTTATTTATTATTTATTTATTTATAGCGGCAACGGAAATACATCATTTGTGAAAATTTCAGCTTTCTAGCTATCACGGTTTATGAGATACAGCCTGGAGACAGACAGACGGACAGACAGACAGCAGAGTCTTAGTAATAGGGTCCCGTTTTACCCTTTGGGTACGGAACCCTAAAAATTAGAGATTACAATAGAAATGAGACTAACGAGTAGTAAATATCCTATTTATTTATTTAATCATTTATGTACACACACAATAGTTTATAGAAAAAAAAATATATTAGATTGTATTGATTTGTAAATCAAATGATGTAAAAAGGTACTGCTTATTTCTTAAGAAATTTCTGACAGCAGACCCGCGAGAGGAGATGTCGTCAATATTGGCAGTCAGTGTGCGACTCAATTTACAAAAACTACAAATTATAAAACATACATACAGGGTGTCCGGTAAATAGTCCGACAAACTGTGATGGCGGATACCTTAGGTCAGGCCCTATCCAATGAACACAACATATGTTCCCCGAAAAGTTACAGGTTTCGAGTTACAATCGATTTTCGGAAATTTTAGAATTTTCTACCTTGCATCAGACTTTTCCATGTTTCTTGCTGATTAATAGCTTTCGTAATACTTTTTGTACATCAAATTAATCTTGAATAGTTATTCTACGCTTTAGTAAGTCTCATATTTATCTAAAAGAAGAATGTATTGACAAAAAAGCCATTCGCTTAACAATTTTCACTTTTCGTTTTTCTTACTGCTCAACTCTGAACTGCATTGGTGAAAAATAAATGTATGTAGGAATTTTGTACAACAATCTTAAAAACTTGCTTGAATATTGGTGATTTTGGGAAGGTACAATACTTGCGTATTTTCCTTACAAAATTTGACAAAACAAGCTGCTGAAGTACACACATGAGCTTATTTGTTGAAATATTACTAATATAAATCTGAGGAAAAATAAGACGTAACTTTACGCGGATCGTCATTGTAAAATGAAATTAGGTATTTTCTTCTAGCGACTAACTAGGTACACAAAATAATTGTGGCCAATTTCAATTTGGAAAATATGGAATGAAAAAAAAAAATGCTCTGTTAAATTTTTTGCAAAGTTACGGTACCCTTCGTTAGCATGTCCATCTCCAACTTGACCGGTTTCTTAGAAGACCAACTCTTCGTAAATACATTCTAGGCAAGTTGAACGATACAATATGGTTTTGGAAAATGGGTGCTAAGTGCAGTATGGCCTGAAGTAAGAGCCTCCTCTAATGAAGGATACCAGGGCATATGGATTGGGCGTCCAAAACCAGCTATTTCATTGTTGTTGCATGAAACATAAAGTGTTATAAAATCTATTCATCTAGTAAGAAAGTACTGAAGGAAAAGGTAACTTTACTTTCATTCCATATTTTCCAAATTGAAATTGGCCACAATTATTTTGTGTACCTAGTTAGTCGCTAGAAGAAAATACCTAATTTCATTGTACAATGACGATCCGCGTAAAGTTACGTCTCATTTTTCCTCAGATTTATATCAGTAATATTTCAACAAATAAGCCCATGTGTGTACTTCAGCAGCTTGTTTTGTCAAATTTTGTAAGGAAAATACGCAAGTATTGTACCTTCCCAAAATCACCAATATTCAAGCAAGTTTTTAAGATTGTTGTACAAAATTCCTACATACATTTATTTTTCACCACTGCAGTTCAAAGTTGAGCAGTAAGAAAATCGAAAAGTGAAAATTGTTAAGCGAATGGCTTTTTTGTCAATACATTCTTCTTTTAGATAAATATGAGACTTACTAAAGCGTAGAGTAACTATTCAAGATTAATTTGATGTACAAAAAGTATTACGAAGTCTATTATTCAGCAAGAAAAATGGAAAAGTCTGATGCAAGGTAGAAAATTCTAAAATTTCCGAAAATCAATTTTAACTCGAAACCTGTAACTTTTCGGGGAACATATGTTGTGTTCATTTTATAGGACCTGACCTAAGGTTTCAGCCATCACAGTTTGTCGGACTATTTACCGGACACCCTGTATATAATTACACAAATACTACATATAACTAATATATATATATCTTCTTATAAAATTCTCGTGTCACAATGTTAGTTACCATACTCCTCCGAAACGGCTTGACCGATTTTTATGAAATTTAATATGCATATTCAGTAGGTCTGAGAATCGGCTACTATCTATTTTTCATACCCCTAAGTGGTAGTAGGCAGGTAGGTAGGTAGTAGGCAGGTGCTGGTTAGAAAAAATTGCATTGCAACGCAGCCGGGTACAGCTAGTATATATATAAATAAATAATATCTTATTTATTATCTTATAAAACATTTATCAATTTAAATGATCTTACCATTCGAAGGAAATTGATAGTAAACGCACAGAGTACTAGAATTAGACCATAAAACAGCAATACACTCCGCTGCACGACTCCTAAACTTTACGATCTTTTAGCTCAAACTCCTGTCCTTTTAACATAAACATATCTATCAAACATGTGTCATTAAACTTAAGACCAATACTAAAAAAGAACTGACAGGGTCAACTTTATTGAGAACATAGGTATTTTCTTTTTTCTTAACTACCTACTTTATTTTTTTACTTCTGTGAAAAGGTCTCTGCAAAGACTCCATAGTTCTAGTAGTCTTATTTTTACTCGAATGCGGTGAAGCCAATAAAAAAGGATTTAAGCAATTATGATTATTTCAAATAATGTTTTTTAATAGGTAATTCGTTTTATATATCTATGTATATGCCTATTATCGCACACAGTAGCACAAAATACAATGTATTAAAGATTTTTCAGTGTCTTTGAAAGTAAAACCATCTTCACTATTGTAATATGTAGGGACCAGATGTGGTAACATCCAGTAAAAGTTTAAAAAACAATACTAAACTTTTTAAGATAAAATCAAAAGCCGCATTTACAAACAAACAACACAAAAAACACATCCCAAAATAATTTCGTTACTACACAACATGTACAAACAGTTTCCCAACAAAAAATAATCACAGCGCAGTAAAAACGCAATAAATCGTGACAGATAATAAAGGTGTTTCACACAACACATCAAACGCACATCACGGGAACAGGTGACGCGGGACATTCGAAATACATTACAGTCTGTTCGTATGAAGGGACATAAAAGTTTATGATCTGACGTGACGCGGTTACAAGTTGATGCGGCCATGTTGGATTGTCAGTCAGTGGGACAAGTTGGGGGATGGACTAGTGTGGGTCAAAGTGGGACTAAATACATAGTAGATTTAATGTGTTTTATTTTTTAACTTGGTATTTTATGTTGTTGTTTACAGTATAGTCGGAACAAAACGATTTATTGTTTATTATATTTTATTGTTTAGTGCGTCGATCGAAACCGCAACGCAACCCATTGAACTAATTTCAGTAGAATCTCAATATATTTAGAGTTTATTTAGGTATATGTCATGTAACAGACATTCGACAGACCTGTTGGTCTAGTGGTTAGTGACCCTGACTGCTATACCGGAGGTCGTGGGTTCGATTCCCACTCAGGACAAGTCTTTGTGTGATGAGCACGATCATTTGTTCTGTGTCTGGGTGTAATTTATCTATAACATGTATGTATTTAGAAATATATAAGTATGTTTATCAGTTGTCTGGTTACCATAACACAAGCTCTGCTTAGCTTGGGATCAGATGACCATGTGTGAGTTGTCCCAGGATATTATTATATAATTATTATTAACATGCTAAAAAGAGAGGTATTGAGGTACAGTAGGACAAAACAGACTTCAATGATTAGATTTTTGTTGTATTAAACTATACAATTACCTATGTGAAGATAAATAATATTCATAATTCTTTATTGTACACATTACAGTTAATAATAATAATAATAATAATAATAACCCCCCCGTGGGGCCACCTTGACGTGGTGGGGGGGCTTAGGGAAGCAGAACTTTTATAGTCCGACCATCTGGACTACGCACCCTTTGATAGAGGTACTGGTTTAATAGAAATAATAGTTACCAAATAAAATCTGGTAACAACCTTCCTGACAAACGGTCCCAAACACAACAAACCAAGCCAAAGTGGGACAGCATACGCTGAGGGCTGCATGGCTAGGGGTGAGCTTAGTCGTTAGTATGTGAACTCTGGATACCGGAGGACCTCCAGTTTAATTTTCTCTTGCCACGGTAAATGCAGGGCGCTGCCGTGGTTGACCTTTTATGTCCCTAGCTTCTCGTGGGAACAATATGATAACTAGATCTAAAACAAAAAATCTTCTGGCATTAAGGCCATCATTAAATGATGAAACTATATTAGTTTCACATCCATCTTCACCTCAATCACTTTTTTCTTCAACTTCGTCCCCTCAACGGTCTTATTCTGACCCTTTGTTAAATTCTTCATCATCGCCTTTATCATCACCATCATCATTTTCAATTAATAGGGAACAGCTGGAGGATGTTGCACAGGTGACAAATCTTGTCAATGAACCTGTGCCCACCACTAGCAGTACAGTTACAGTACGTAGAAAATGGAGTCTAGAAATGAATAAATTTATTCTACGTACTTACCTTCAACTTACAAATATGGAAACAGACACGAATGCATATCTTCCTTCACTACACACAAAATTCATTGAAAAGTATCCAGAGTGTCAAGTTAGCCGTCAAAGGATTGGGGACCAGCGTAGAGCTATATTACAAAAGAAACTATTAACACAAAACATTATAGATGAGATTTACTCAGAAGTAAGATCAGAGCTGCAACACTCTGAGACACAAACACAGTTATACACTACACAAACATTACTAGTACCTAACACACAACCTGGACAACGGATGAAATGGACCATGGAACTTAACGAAGCTATAATTAGAATATATCTTAGAATTACAAATTTAGAAACGAATAAAACAACCTATAGAAGACGTCTTTGTGAAGAGCTTATAAGTATGTACCCCAGTTTGTTTTACCTAACAGAACAAAGAGTCGCTGATCAAAGAAGAGCGATTATAAATAATAAATACATAAAAAATGATAGATTAGAAGAAATAAAACAAGAAGTAGCTAGAGAATTAAGGAATACAAATACACAAATTGAAAGCAGGATGGATCAGAGTGACACATACTGTCTTACAGGTAACACTGTATCCACAAATGTAGAAACAAATGGTATTTCATATGAAAATTGTAATTTAGAATATAATAACTCACAAACTCATTCTGAGCATGAACCTCTAACATCTACACATACACATAATATAAATGATCAAGCAGCACTGACTACATCCTGTTATGGCATTGATTTACAGCCTAATATAGAAATTGAAAACACGTTCCAACTTGCTTGGCAATACTTTAGTAACACTGACCCAACAAAGAGGCCATACATCCCTAAACAGAAAACGTCACGAAAGTTTAGTGTTATTGTTGATTATATAAATAGGACTGTTCTTCCGAAGCACGCGAATAGAAATACTAACTTCAAAGATATGCAAACCGTAATTTATTGTGCAGCATGGACGGCAGCTAAATGCAATGGAACTAAAATATCCCAAGACGTACAGACTGAACACAGAACACAACCACGCCGGGCACCTAAGTGGCAAATTAGATTAGAAAATAAAATAGGTAGTTTAAGAGAAAATATTGGTAGATTAACAGAATATATTAGAGGCAATAGAAGTCAACGAGTTTTAGATACCGTAAGAATTATACAGCAAACAAATCAGATACATGCACAACACGAAGACAGGAACACACAAATGGAACATTTTCTAGACACCTTAAAACAGAAATTAAGTGCTGCGTCGAGTAGATTAAAAAGATACGTTAAATGTACAGCTAGAAAAACACAAAATATTAGATTTATTAACAATGAGAAGACATTTTATAGAAACTTGACAAATAGTAATAACTCATCTATTCGTCCAACTGCAGAGATCCCGAATATGAACACATTTCGTGAATTTTGGGCTAATTTATGGGAAAATCCGGTACATCACAACAATGAGGCTGAATGGATCAATGACACACCTATACAAATTCAAGAAATGGACTTTGAACACATTCCACTAGAAACTTTTGCTGAGGTTATTAAACACACACACAATTGGAAATCACCAGGCACAGACAACATTCATAACTTCTGGTATAAGAAATTTAGTTATTTGCACCCATTCATTTATAACCATTTAAACACATTCATAAAAAATCCGCATTTGCTACCATCATACATAACACAGGGACACACATACATGATACCAAAAGATATTAATGATCCCTCAAATCCAGCTAAATACCGACCAATAACTTGTCTCCAAACACTTTACAAAATTCTTACAGCCTGCATAAGTGAAGTAATCCATAAACATTTACTTCAACATAACATATTATCCGAAGAACAAAAAGGGTGTAGGAAGAACAGCAAAGGCTGCAAAGAACAGTTGACGATAGACGCAGTTACCATAAATAGTGCGTTGAAATAAAACTACTTTTACGGATTTTATCGCGGTTTGTATTTAGATTTTAAGTCCCGACGTTTCGACACCTTTGCAGGTATCATGGTCACGGGCAGACTGAGATGGCGTTCGTCTTGACAGTAGATGTTGCTCGTTCTACCTTCATATTTTAACTAATTATTTGAGTTCCGACCTACGCAATATGAGCTCACTGTGTCTTGATGTCTTGCAGCGCTGCTCTTGGGTTTGGCCTTGAGTTTATGTATTATTGGGTCCCAAGTAGGTGATATCTTCCAGCCATCTTCTCTAAAGCGTAGGTCGGAACTCAAATAATTAGTTAAAATATGAAGGTAGAACGAGCAACATCTACTGTCAAGACGAACGCCATCTCAGTCTGCCCGTGACCATGATACCTGCAAAGGTGTCGAAACGTCGGGACTTAAAATCTAAATACAAACCGCGATAAAATCCGTAAAAGTAGTTTTATTTCAATGTCTAACATTCGCGTAAACCTAAGAAACCAATATAAATAGTGCGGTTAAAAACAAAAGTGATATCCATACCATGTTCATAGATTATCAAAAAGCTTATGACTCAGTTCCACATAGTTGGCTATTACAAATTTTAGAATTATATAAAATACACCCAACACTAACAGCATTTTTACAGTCTTCAATGGGCCACTGGCAAACAATTTTAAAAATAAATCATGGTTCATTGCAGTCCCTGACTAGTGACCCGATCCGGATCCAACGTGGAATATTCCAAGGAGATTCATTAAGCCCTTTGTGGTTCTGCTTGTCACTTAACCCTTTGTCCGAACTATTAAACAAAACTGGTGCAGGATTTAAGTTTACTAATCATAACATAGAATACAATTTGTCCCACCTTATGTACATGGATGACATAAAGCTTTATGCTAATACTAAAAGTTCTTTATTCCAACTAGCAGACATAACTGAACAGTTCTCCAAAGACATCCACATGCAGTTTGGTGTTGACAAATGTAACATTTTGTCAATTACAAAGGGGAGGTTTGAAGACAATCGATATACCCTGACTAATGGTGAATGTATTGAGCCAATGGACTCACATAGTTTATATAAGTATCTAGGATTTAAACAATCCAGGCAAATTCAGCAAAAAGTGACCAAACAAGAACTCCGACAAAAATTTACTTACCGACTAAAACTAATTTTGAATACACAGTTAAATTCCAAAAACACAATAAAAGCAATTAATACTTTTGCTATACCTATTCTAACGTACTCTTTCGGCATAATACACTGGTCGAAAACAGACATGATGAACCTACAGCGCATTATAAACACACAGATGACCAAGCACAGAAAGCACCATCCCAAATCATGCATACAGAGGCTTACACTACCGCGGAAGGAGGGAGGAAGAGGCCTTATAGACATAAATAACTTGCACAACAAACAGATACTTTCACTCAGAACTTACTTTCATAACAAAACAGAACACTCTTCACTTCACCACCATATAGTTGAGACTGATAAACATCTGACACCACTTAATTTACAAGATAGGAATGACCAAATAACTGAAATCCAAACAACTATACAACACCAACTCACAGCATGGACCACTAAAGCATTACATGGAAGACATCGAGCTTGTCTAAGCCAGCCACACGTCGATAAAGATAAGTCGAACGAATGGCTTAAACGCGGCGAGTTGTTTCCAGAAACTGAAGGGTTCATGCTTGCGATTCAGGACCAAATAATAGCCACACGTAATTATAGAAAATACATAATAAAGGATCCTAACCTTCCCACCGACTTATGCAGACACTGTAACCTTGCCTCTGAAACCATTCAGCACATCACAGGAGCCTGTAAATCGCTAGCACAATCAGACTATAAACACCGTCACGACCAAGTGGCTGCGATCATACACCAACATCTAGCACATTCTAATAAACTCATCACAGAAATGAACCCCTATTATAAATACAAGCCTCAAACCATATTAGAAAACCGGAATCATAAAATATATTGGGATAGAACAATTATAACAGATAAAACAATCCATTACAATAGGCCTGATATTACTGTTCATGACAAAATTAATAAAACTGTTTATCTCATTGACATAGCTATCCCTAACTCTCATAATCTACAAACAACAATCTCGGAAAAGCTGAGTAAATATCAGGACTTAGCCATCGAAATCAAAACACAATGGAATGCACAAATAGTTCATATAGTCCCAATAGTACTGTCATCCACTGGAGTCATACCGAAGTCATTGCTACAGAGTCTGGACACATTACACATGCCTTCATACATACTCCACATGCTTCAAAAAGCTACCATACTCAACACCTGTCGTATCACCCGAAAGTTTTTAACATCATCTACACTATCTTCTGCTTATAGTATATAATTATTTTAATTGTAGCTTGCGCGTTTGGTTTACGCCCGCGCGTGAGTCTATTTACCCTCTTGTAAAAAGAGGAGACACATAAATGTGAAAGAAATATAATAATAATAATAATATTTATTTGCCTTAAGTGTTGTACAGAAGGAGATCTTATAGGTAACTAGTCATGTTTCAAACACTTAGTCAAAAAAATAGACATGCAAATATCTGGTAGGTAAAGTCATTATAGATTATAAATGATGTAGTTATACAATTGAATTAGATTAACTGGAGACAAAATTCATTAATTGATGTGAATTTAAAAAATGTCAAATAATTATAAAATAGAATAAAATTAGTTACTTATTTACGATTGATATATTCACTAACAGAGTAGAAAGATTGGTTAATAAGCCATTTTTTAAATTGACTGTTAAATAAACGATTTGGTAATTTTTTTATGTCATTAGGTACTTTGTTATATATTTGGCCACACATGTAATAACAATTTTTTTTATATAAGGTTGTTCTTAAAATTCTAGATGACACTATTCTATCTGGATCTCTAGTATTACGTGGAAAAACATCTCTAGCTTTCTGAAATAGGCTAGGATTCTGACGAACAAATTTGGCACATTCAAAAATATACATACTAGGCAAAGTTAAAAGTTTTAATTTTTTGAATAGGGGTTTCCTAAAAATGTTGTCTCATCTGCTTGTGAAAAGGAGTCCCCATTGTAATAAATATTTAGTTTTAGAAAATTTGTGTTGTATGTCCCAAATTGAATTATTTTAGTTTTATTGATATTTACTTTTAAATTATTAAGTTTTAGCCAGTTTATTATATCACTAATTGAAGTATTGATGTCATTAATATATTCATTTATGTCAGATTTAGTTGAAGATGTCAAAATTATTGATATATCGTCGGCAAATAGTGTACATGGACAGCTTATAGCCTCAGGGAGATCATTAATATAAAGTAAAAATAACAATGGACCTAAAATGCTTCCCTGAGGTACACCAAAATTATTGCATTTATAGTGAGATTTGAAATACTTCAGCTCTTTTTTATTATCGATTTTAGAAATTTCAACGCACTGTAGTCTATCTACTAAATATGATTCCAACCATTTTAGTGCTTGACCACGGATTCCATAACGTTCAAGTTTGGATAGCAATAGTTTATGCGAAACGAAATCGAACGCTTTTGTCATATCGAAAAAGATTACAGATACTCTTTTCCTGACATCAATCTCATTAACTATGGTTTTTATTAAATTAAAACAAGCCAGAGTAGTTGATTTATTTTTTTGAAATCCATACTGCTCTTTCTTGAGGACATTATGTTTTTCCAAAAATGTAGATATTCGCTTGTGCATAACCTTTTCAAAAAGTTTTGAGATTATAGGTATAAGACTGATTGGCCTGTAGTTATCAATTTTAGAACTATCACCTTTTTTAAAGACAGGCTTAACAATCGCAGTTTTTAGGCGAGTAGGAAAACGTCCTTCAACAAATGATAAATTTACTAAGTGCGATAACACTGGTGCTAATTCTAATGAACACAACTTTAAAATCTGTGTTGAGATTTCATCATAACCAACAGCTTTTGTATTATTTAAAGAAAGTAGCAGCCTTTGTATTTCATTGCAATCGCAAGGTCTAAGAAATAAAGTGGCGGGTAGATTGTCCGTTAGTGTAAGACGTAGTTCATCATTGTACCTATTTGTTAGATCTATCCAATGATTATTAAATGCGTTAGCTATTTTGTCAGGACTAGATAAAATAGTATTGTGTTGGTATCATTTGTGTATTACATAAGCACTCCGATTCCTGTTTTATAAGTGACCAAGCAGTTTTACATTTATTTTTCGAATTATCAAGTATTCTTTTGTTTGTATTTTTAATCGAGCAAGAGGTACAAGATTTTAATATTTTGGAGTACTTTTTGTATACACTTTTATTAGTGTCTGACTTATTATTATAATACTTATACCTTAGTAACCTTTTATGTTTACTACTTATTCTCAAACCCTTCGTTACCCAATGTGCTTTTTTGGACTTATTCGATATTTTCATTTTTACTTTAGGAAAGCATAAATTAAAGAAAAGAAGAAATAAGTCATGGAAGGTTTCGTAAGCTAAATCAACATCAGCCTCATTAAAAACTTCTGAAAACGCTAGGCTTGATAAGCATTCTTTGATTTTTTTTATATTTTCGATACTAAAATCTCTTCTAAAGATAAAATATTGTGTAAATGTTTCTTTTCGTCTAACAGGAATGTTTATCAACTGTGCTGTGTTATGGTCTGATATATCCCAATGTAGCAGCTCACCTTTGGCAGATTTTATATTGCTTATTACGTGATCAATACATGATTGTTCACGTGTTGGTTCTTCAATATGGAAAGTTAAATTATAATTAGCAATCAATTCCCGAAGTTCTTTAGTTTTCCTGTCAGGTTGTAAGATATTTACATTTAAATCTCCAACTATTACGATTTTTTTCTTACCGTATTTATTGTTCACGCGATAAAGCAATGCCGATAACTTAGATATAAATAGGGAGAAGTCAGAATTGGGTGTCCTGTACAAGCCAATTACAAACATGTTGTATAAGGGTAGGTCTATACCACAGCATTCAAAATGCTTATCTAGAGAATATTCTTTGAGAAACTGAAGTTCTTTGGAATTTATATATTTTTTAGTGAAAATGGCTACACCACCACGTTTTTGTTTCTTTTTCCTACAGAAGGACACAGCCAGCTTATAATCAATTAATTTTAATAAATGTTCATTTCCTACTTCCACAAACGTTTCAGTCAAGCAGATTACATCAGGTTCAGAATTAGTATCACTATAGTCAGTTAATTGGATTTCTAGGATACTGCGTTTGCTTAAAAAACTAGCAACATTTTGGTGCAGGATTTTAAAATATTTAGATACGAAAAAAATTTACTGAGTTTTCTGTCTGTGTACTTCTGTCTACCCTTAGTATATTATTGCGGTTTGTTTTTAATTGATGTCCAGTATGTATACCCTGAGAGGTGTGTTTATATTTTTGCTTCTCGTAATTATGTCCAAAAGTTGACGTATGTTTAGTTTTAAAATTGAGAAAATCGAGATTGTAATCTAGTTGATCCAGCATAGAATTAATTTTTTTACATATTACAAATTCATTCGTATAGGCGTCTAAATTAACGTAATTACAATTTTGATACTGATAGCTTATCATCGTTAACATTTCATTCAGTTTATATTCATTTAAGTGTATATTTTTAAATACTTTAAGATACGTTAATAAACATACATTAACGTTGATGTAAATAGGTACATGGTTATACAGGGTGTTAAGAAAACCCTGTCCGATCCGTGAAGGTGTTGTTAGGTACGGATATCTGATGCCATTAATGTAAAAAAAAATTGGAAAACGAAAAAAAATTATTATAAACTAAAAATTTTTTTTACTCAAACGTCGATATAGAGTCGCCGTCATCACAGGTGATGCTAAATAATCAAATCAAAATGCCGCAAATAATACCATTGTGTAATTTTTGTTTTAATCACAAAAAGGAATTGAATTTCGTGGCAAAAAATGTTTATTTCAAAATTCATTGTTATTGTTACTATCATAAATATTCCAAATTTTATATGTATTTTATTTGGGCATGTCATTGTGAGCCCTTTCGGGTCGGACAGGGTTTTCTTAACACCCTATATGAAGAGAAGTTATGTAAAAATCCGCGTTCCAAGTATATTAAATCATAATTATAAACTCAAACTTAAAGCAACAAAGGCGAAAAAAGCTTTGTATCATAAAACATAATAAAATGTAGTACTCGCTGAAAAACTTTTGTATTACTAAATGTCCCGACGGACTGAAATGTTTGTATGAATTTCAAATTCCAAACATTGTTTTAAAATAAAGTAGTTGTTCAGAAACTGTGATCAAAAGTTGATTTCATTTACGAGTTTGTTTCTCTTGATTTACTAAGCTAGGAATTTTGTTTTAATAAACAATGAGTTTGATATTATATTTTTGTTATGTTAAAAGGATTTTTGTCGTACCTATTTGTTCCCATTTGTTCTGTATGTGTTAATAACTATTGCTTGTCTGTTGTGTGTGTACAATTTATAAATAAATAAATAATAAATAAATAAGGATATTGTTGTTGAGAGGCAAATGTGTGTATTATGTCACAAAAATAATTATGTTTTAAAAATGTGATATTATTTTATCGTAAGTAAATATTGAAAGAAGGACTTGAGGGAGGCTTTTGCCCAGCAGGTTGAAAAAAAAAAAAAGTTTTTTCTTACGTCATAAATCGCATATGTAGAGGTAATGTTATTGTCTTGTCTTATGCGAATTGTTATACTGATAATTTACTTTCCTTAGTCTGTATTTTTAAGTATTTTTTAAAGTCAAAATCTCTGTAGGTATATACAGAAGGCATAAATAATTAAATTCCGTGTTTCAATTCACCACTTTTTTGCAAGGGCATTTTCCCATGTTCAACTTTACAAAAACATAATTTACTTACAGAAGGCTCCTCACATTTTTGCGAACCTAAGTTGTGTAGCCAGTAGCTACTAATAGAGGACAACTTAATAGCGGGTTCGTAAGTTAAGAGCTCAAGTAACGCTTAAGTTGGGCTCACCGGTCTATACCCATGTTTATGGGGCCAAGTATAGTATACACAACATACGCCTTTTGCGTATTGGTTGGTTTGGTTTAAGACAACAGAATAAAGAAATAGTTCAAGTAATTCAAGAAAGTCTTACAGATTTTGTGTCTTATGCTGCCATTTTCTTATTGTATTGATATTATTTATTACGAGTAATAATTTTAACAAAAAAAAAAACCGATTTCAAAATAAGTCTTATATTTGTTTCTTATGGATCCCACTGTCAAAACTGGACCAAAACAGACTTCGAATAAAAAAATAATCATTAAAATCGGTTCACCCAAACAAAATTTCTGTGGTAACAAACATAAAAAACAGTCGAATGAGTACTCCTCCTTTTTTGGAGTCGGTTTAAAATATAGACGTTTTTAATAAGTATTTTTTTTTCTTATGGGACCTAGTTTTACACACAAAATTGTTTTAAGGACTTGATTACAGGTCGAGGACCATTAAACAATGCAATTAAATAAATAGAAACATTCATTATAATAGAAAGTTAGTTGCGTGTAGTGTGCAGCTCACATAGCAAAATATACATTTATACCTTTTAAATATAAAATAATAATGTTTCTATAGTTTTTTTTTTATATATAATAATATAATATCCTATAATATCCTGGGACAACTCACACACGGTTATCTGATCCCAAGCTAAGCAGAGCTTGTGTTATGGTAACCAGACAACTGATAAACTTACTTATATACTTCTAAATACATACATATTATAGATAAATTACACCCAGACACCAGAACAAATGGTCATGCTCATCACACAACATTTGTCCTGAGCGGGAATCGAACCCACGACCTCCGGTATAGCAGTCAGGGTCACTAACCACTAGACCAACAGGCCCGTCAAACATGAGCAACACAATTAATCTAGCGGAATGAAGCTGTATGTGCGTATGTCATTGCCATGGTCCTAACCAAACAAGGACAACTCGAGAAGGCACAATGAAAAATAACACAACTTCTTCAGTACAGTCGGCAAAAAATAAAGCTGATGAAATATGGGGAGGTTTTGTATTTGTTTCCTAGATTTTGTTATAAAGAAATAATATCCTAATAATAATAATATCCTGGGACAACTCACACACGGTTATCTGATCCCAAGCTAAGAAGAGCTTGTGTTATGGTAACCAGACAATTGATAAACTTACTTAGATATTTCTAAATACATACATATTATAGATAAATTACACCCAGACACAAGAACAAATGATCATGCTCATCACACAACATTTTTCCTGGGCGGGAATCGAACGACCTCCGGTATAGCAGTCAGGGTCACTAACCACTAGACCAACAGGCCCGTCAAAAAATGTTTGGTTTTATGATATCTGGGACTTGCACTTGTCCCGAAAACAGTTTTTGGTTTTTTTTTAAGGCCTATATTTATGTAGCAATGAATACCTTTCTTTATTAGGGTCCTTAAGTACACAAGTATTTGATGCAAAAAGCAAGTTAAAAATCTGCAAAAGTAAAGTGACAAGTACGGTTATATATCTGCTTATAACGAAAATTGTAAATATGTAGAACCGAATGTAGTTTAAAACTACTCTAATCCATAGACAAATTTAATAAATTTATCAAAGTATTGCTTTATGTAGGTGCTTAGATATTGTAATCCGTTTTTACAACATATATTTTCAGTACGCAATTACTAGTTCCAAATCGACCTGCAACTCCACTATACAACGTGTAACAGAATAAACGCAATTCCTGAAAGTAGTTGGTTCAAACTGGGCTTCTGAATCGATTTCTGGCATTAAAAGTAGGTGTTAATTTTTAAAGGAAATGTCTTTTGAGCTGCCCGCACCGCTCGCCCAAACCACATGAGTAGATAAACGGAACAGAGGCAAAGCTTCTTAAGAACGTGCAAAATTGTTACCTATTTTGTTAGGGTTGTCACAATAGGTGAAGACAAATCAAACAAAACGTTTTTTAAATAGTTTTAATAGTCAGTATAATAGAATATATAATAGTATGATAGAATAGTTTACAAATTACTTACTCTAAGAATTTTTTTTTTATAATTTTGTTTTTTTTTAATAAAAAATACCTACCGTGTAGTACAAATTACTCTCTTCTTATTATAAAAAGGATCATACAATAAAATAAAGGTACTTGCTTGAAAAAGTAATAACCAAATATTTACCTAATTGTACTCCTTGGGCTATCCAAAAGAAAACAAAAATATATCATACTTTAACTATTTAAAGTATGATATATTTTTGTTTTCTCTATTATTATTCATACACACGGTACAATAAACAACCATTATTATTAATATAATACCACGTTTTTACAACTAAACTTATAAAAACTTAAACTTGCAACTAACAAAACAAACAGCGTGCGTCGGACTGACCCTTAGATTGTACACTGGCTGTGCCAGCGTAAACTGGTTTTTTCCAGTCTCGCCGCGTATGTGACAAGCGGCCAGTGGTCACGCACACATGCCCCGCGCGCTTGTGGGCGTGCAACCGATTCGAGCGGTTGTTCGAAGCTTTGCCTCTGTTCCGTTTATCTACTCATGTGCCCAAACGTTTTACGTTTAGTAAGGATAACTAATTTGTATAAAATCACTAGGCCAAACCTAGTTTTTTTAATTAATTTAATTACGGATGTTGTTACGGACTTATAATTTAATATACTAATTGGGGTGTCTAAAGTATCGCCTTTATTCTGCTACACCCTGTATAGTCTACCACAAAAGAGTTACAGTTCAAAAAAATACCTTCACACTTCTCTTTATTAATAACTAAACAACACGTACAAACAAAATATGGATGTCTTCATGTCACGAGCACCCATCCATTTAATACCGACCATTATTCCCTCACCGGCGAGGCCCGTCGCGTATTATTAATGATTGTAACGTAAATGTTATCCCCCCGTCCCTAGAACAAGCTGGCCCGAGCCGACAAAACTAGCAACAAAAATATGTCCCTCAATAATAAAATAAAACTTAGATCCAGCCATCCCTGGTTGTTTTGCCTAATTAAGATTGTTAGCAACGCACTAAGTCGAGGTCCAAACCCCGCAGGGGATTCCCTTAGTTGACTTTGCTGAAGTAGTTAGTTTTTCCTATTGTTCTGGCTGGAGGCCTTAAGGTCCTCGCCAAAAGTCCGGTGAAGCAGTCAAAGCCTGCGCTTAGGCTAACTGCAAATATACTACCTAAAAATAAAAATACCGACCATTATTGATCGTATTTGCTGACGCTACGTGTAAGTGGTTCGTTCTAACATAAACACGTTTATTTACTGACCGTACCGAATCTTGATGTCTTAGTTTTATATTTTATTGGTTTTCAAGGTATTCGCCTGAGACTTGAGAATGAATTAGATAAATATTATGTTACATCGCTTCCTATATCTAGGTATCGTAATTTTGTGATATATTTTGTCCTTAACACCTTGCTTGGAATTTTGCTAAAATTTTCAAGTACGTCTGCCTGCCGAGCCTTTTCCAGAGTTATTTAATAATTTATGGATACATATAGTATAAGAACATTAGTATTACAACATAATGTAATAAAGTCGGTTAAAAAGGAACATATTGGTGTCGGTTTTCAGTCTAAACAGTCGTATTTTACATGGAGCGTTTTAATACTTTCATTGGGAATTCCTTGTATTACCATATAGTAGTGCATATAATTAATAACCTTAGGCATTTATATTATAAAAAAATCGAAAAGATTAAAATTTTATAGAACTCGATTGACTCCTTAATTGCTTTTATTTTCTCGTCCTTATTACGAGACCATAAGGCTCCATATAAATTTTCTTATATTCTACAGAAACACTCTTTGGTGGCAAGTTAAAAATTGCTTTTTAATTCATTTTGGTGACCAGAAACATATTTATTTTCCTGTAGACTGTAGTTAAGTATCTGTAATTCTTACTAGTTACTAACTTAATATAGCAATTTCCTGGTAAAATTAAGGATGGCATATTACCTAGCAATCTGTATTTATGTTCGGGTTCGATCCCCGGACGGGTCAATGTAGAAACCAAAAATTTTCTACATTGCCTCGGGTCTGGGTGTTTGTGGTACCTTCGTTGCTTCTGAATTCCATAACACAAGTGCTTTAGCAACTTACTTTGGGTTCAGAGCAATGTATGTGATGTTAGCCGTATTTATTTACATTTATTATTTATTTATGTTAAATTCTGTTTATTTACAGGTAAGCTGATTTCCAAGGAATATTCAATAACCACAGGTGAATAATTATTTGCTGAGAAATGTATTTAAATAGGACCAATTGAATGGATGGTATTTACACAAGGTATTCGTAGATAGGAAGAAACGATTTTTTTATATTTTAGAATGGCAGGAATTTATGTATGTGAATATAGTAGCCTAATTTTTTTATTATATCATAATATGCTGGGACAACTCACACACGGTCATCTGATCCCAAACTAAACAGAGCTTGTACTATGATAACCAGATAACTGATAAACATAGCTATGTTTCTAAATACATACATATGATTTATAGATTTATTACACCCAGACACAGAACAAATGATCATGCTCATCACAAAAAGATATGTCCTGGGTATGCCAATTTAAAATTGAACCCACTAGACCAGGCCAGTTAAAATTACTTCCAATCTTAGTTATTTTAGTCTGATGTTATTTATATTGTTTTTTAAGAAAACAACGATAACTACTTATTTATTTTGAATAAGATACCTTTAGATAAATTCAATGCATAGACACAGTTTGAACTAGAATACATGAAGTATTTATTAAATTAAATTTATTTTATTTTATTTAATAATTTATGTACACACAATACATTAACAAACAAAATTTCATATTTAAAAAATTATTTCATATTATAACCTTTAATAGAATCAAAGGTACTATATGTTCACACAATGTACTAAAAGATTAGAAATTAACATCCCACCTGTGTTTAAACACTGACTAAAGAGTAAACGAACTGATTATCAGGACATCGTTTGACTTTCAAACTTTTCCGAAAAGAAAAATTATCATTCGCACAAAACAAAAAAACATTGTTTTTAAAAAAGTTTTCCCGAAAATGAATTTAGGGTTCTGTAATGTGATTAATAAAAATGGAAATTTATTTTTGTTTTCGTTCCTATGGGATTCCTTTTGTTGTTCAAATTGACCAATCAGAGGGCACAAAAGTTTGACAGCTCGTTTTTGATTGGATAAAAGATGATATCACTTGAGAATGATTTGAGCTTTCGTTACTGGTTTTCAAACAGGATTTTTTGATGGTGCTATAATCGATCTGTTTTTATTTCTTGAGTACAATTTTTTTGTGATAATAAATATGGGAAAACTTAGGTTTAATTTAATTTAGTTTATTTAAGCAAAAGTTTAATGTTTTTAGAACCCTTGAAATTTACATTTCACAATTCCTACATGCACATTTCTTTAATATAACAGTCACGTTTATTCATACTTCTTATTAACTAATACTAGGTATATTATTTAAAAAACTTCGACAAAAAACCTATACAGATAGCAAGCAGTCACAACAATACAAAAAACTTTTACAGACAAATAACTACCCCACTCTGTAACGAACTCGAGACAAACAAATAAACGAGACTTTAAAACAACTTTTAAAAACAAAAACATTAATTGGGGAGAAGTCTCCAGAGTTTTACTGATTTAAAGATATTATTAAAGGACAAACATTTGGTTATATTGTGTAGTGAATGATTACTGTTTACTTTGCTGAATTCTGATTTGTTGTTACAATTTTACTTATCTCTTTTACCTAATAAAATCAAAATACTTACACAAATAATATAGCTTTGTATAATAATTTTGGTAAGGTTATCAAACCATATAACGGAGATTTAGGATGGTTTTAGCATATACTATCACATATAAATAATAACAAGTAGAAAGAAGTAGTTTTAGAATTAAAAAAAAAACTATTTCGTCTTCTCCCTTAAAAAGCTATAGTTTTTTTCTTTTTTACCAAGGCAAATTGACATCTTTACCATGGACAGAAACGTCACTTACTTGCAAAAATTAACCCGATAACCGGTATGGGTCACTAACGACCCATATCCATAAGTAATAGGGAGATAACTTTTTTAATATTTAAATAATAATTTTAGTTGAGGGGCTCGTGGCTAAGTGTAAGCCTAAGGTTTGACCGATAATACAGGTTAAGCCGCGCTCGCCGCGGTTGGTCCGTGGATGGGTGACCATTTATAACATACCGAGACCCCTCCGTGCCTCGGATAGCACGTTAAGCCGTAGGTCCCGACTGTCATACTATGATCTTTGGCAGTCGTTAAGTCAATTCTGACAACCAGTCTTACCATGGGATACTGTGTTAATACCCAGTAAAATGGGTTGTGGAGGTCAGATAGGCAGTCGCTCTATGTAAAATACGGTATTCAGCTGAATCCGGTAAGACTGGAAGCCGACTCCAACATAGTTGGGAAAAGGCTCGGGAGATGATGAAATAATAATTTAAGTCAATATTTCTATCACTTGTAAAATAAACTATCTATAAATAGTTTTTAAACAAATCAGTCAGTGTATACTAGAGTTTCATAGTAATCTAAGCATCAGTGATCTCCGTTCAAGAGGATCCTGCACCCTTATGGTAATATCTTCCGTAATAACCGAACATCTGTTGGACCTAACGATATCATCGTACCCTCAATTATTTACTGTCAAACAGCGGCTGGCAATCGACAATAGACATAAAGTGTCGCTGACAAAATTGCGGTTATAATTATGAGGGAAATGAGGAGTTGGAGTTATTGGTTTATTTATTTAAATCATGACGTCAATTAAATATCGGGTTATAAACAGATCTACTTCCTTTGTTAAGACGGGCAGATTTGAACCTAAGAAAATTGCTCTTTTGTACCGTAATTGTTGTCTTCATCAGGGCCTGGACTACCAGCCTTTTCATCACACTCCGTTATACCTGTTTATAAAAATAAATAAAACACTTTTCCTTTGCCTATCCCAGCAAAGCGACAGACACTCAATTTGCATTGATGAAACGTATGTATAAGAAAAATTGTACATTTCTATTAACAAGTAATTTATCTACCCTAAATTAATTAGAGTCGTCGATCAACAAAAAAATCCACCACACTACAGAAACATGTAGGTGAATGTCAATTAATTATATCCAAAAAAACTACACCACAGCAACCCAATAAAACCTATTCAAAACCTCTAACACGGCTCCACTACAATGTACCTTAATTTACAAATTCAAAATGAATAAAAAAGCAGGCAATTTATAATGTTCCCTTAGATAAATAGGGGTACATTGAGAGACTCTTGGACAAAGACTCTTGGAAGCTAGTTCGATGGCTTAGGGCCTCGCCCTCGGTCCCTTTTGGGGCTTATCACTGTCTCACTAATATGAATGGATCGTAAGTAATAGTTTTTGTTGACATACGGGCTCGTGGACCGGAGGACAGTTGCTGGATAATGCTGGATAATTTTGGGTAGTGATAAATAAATTAAGTGGTATGGAACTTCGATACGATAGTTTATTAAAGATATTTTTTGACTGAAAAAATAAATGGCTTAAACAAATAAACATAACATGCTGTATAGTGACCGGTTTTCATTAGAAAAAAGTTTTTTTTATTAATTTCCTAACATTATACTTTCTATCATACCTACTACAAAAAATAATTCTAAGAAGAAGTTAAAACATTGAAAAAGTATGTAGTACACAGTATGTACTTACCTACTGGTAAATAAAACGTTTCAGGAATCGAAAATAGCGTGTCATGTACTATCTTAAAAGCCATATTTTATATAGCCATATTTTCTTATGATTATAACATAGAACTAACAATAATAAAAACCCCATTCTACAATAAGTAGGTCGTAAAAAAGTACCTCATAAATACTATCAGAATCTTAATCATAACTCTTCCTCAAACTATAAATAATAACTACATACCAATAAAACTACAAGCAAGTTATATAAAACAAGTTACTATCGCCATTTCATTCAATACAATAATATTTTCACAATTTATTTCATACCTTGTTTTTCATTACATAGCTCAACGAAGTATGAGGCAGTGTGTAACAAAACTATTACTTTCCCACAACTGAAATTCAACCGAATGGTTATAAGCATAGAGTTGGGTTTCGATTGAGTGAAAAATAAATGTTATTCGCACCAAACATTCAGTTTTATTTAGTTTAGTTTCAGAATAATCCAGTTCTGATCGTTTTGTTTTCGATTTACAGATTGTGTACATTGGTTAGCACTGTTTATTTGAATGTTTGAAAATAAGAGGTTCCTTTTGTTCTATATTTTTTTACGAATTTACGCGTCAAATGTTTGATGTAACATAAATTTAGATTAAAAAGAAATAGACAAAACACGGGAAAAAGGAATAGAAAGTAAAAAGATTACAAAAAGAAAAGGGTTTCCTTTTTGAAGGTTGAAAAGATATCATATTTATGTCAATCAACGCCTTCTCGTGACTTTCAAAGAAAGCTAACTATACCGAAAAGTTTATCTCAACTCTAAGTAACCTTTCACTTTATTTTCTGGCAAAGAAATATCCAAAAATCCCCAATAACTTCTTAGCTTTTCTCTAGAAATCAGATCAAAAATAGCCACAAGACGAACAAATCTTTCGATTTATCTTATTATTATAAAACGTTTACACTATTTAACTTTAAACTACTTAGTACAGTTCACCACATATCAATGATCAAGAGTAGACATAAAAATATCACTTTTATTACAATTACCTTACAGTTCATTTTCGTGATTCCTTAGTACCACAAACTCTGCATACTAGGACTCATACAGCTCACCGCATATCAATGGTCACACTTTGATATTAAAATATCACCTCTATTACAATACAATAAGGTTAATTTTCGTGATTCGTTATTACCATAAACTCTGCCTACTATAACATTACAGTTCACCACATATCAACGCCCACGCTTTAAAATTGAAATGTCATCTGTATTACGATTAACTTAAGGCTCATTTTCATGATTATTTATTACCACAAACTCTGCCTACAAGAACTCAATACAGCGCAACACATATCAATGATCACACTATGATATTAAAATATCACCTGTATTACAATTAACTTAAGGTTCATTTTCATGATTGTTTACTACCTACATACTTTGTGTATAAGAACTCAATACAGTCAACCTCATATCAACGGCCATACTAGGTCACACTAGGCATCACCTGTATTACAGTATCTTAAGGTTCATATTCGTGAATCATTAGTACCTTTATCTTGGGGTTGACTGTATAAATATACCCAAATAAGAACAAAACCGTACCGTAATAAGTCAGAGCACAATATCTTTGATTTTATCGGCAATTCAATAGATAGGCCATTGTCTCACAGTTTATGGTCTTGGTTTCGGCCTGTATTAATAGCTGGAGTGAAAACTGCGGTTTCAATAATATTGGGTGACTTTGGGTACCGAAGATATTAGGTTGAATTAAATTTGGGTGGGGAAATGCCCAGCTGTGGGATAAGTGGACTGATAATGATGATGATGATGAAGTGAGGTCGGAATGAATGTGGAAGGGGAGGAGCGGGTCTTGTAGTGCAAATTCAGAGATGCCTGTGGCCTAGATGAATAAATTAATGTGCACAACATCACATGCATTCCTTTGAACCTAAAGTAAGTAAATAAAGCACTTGTGCGGTGGAATCAGAGATAACGAATTTACCTGAAACAAAATGAGTTGATTGATTGGTTTTGAAGTTTAATTTTGGCGTCACTTAAACTTCTCCCATTTTGAGCTTTCCGGATAATTTGTTTTAAAATATAATAAAAAAGACCTAGGACTAAAAAATATAAATATCTCATTTTGAGCTAATATGTTGTACTGACTCTATACCACATTTACTCTTCACCCCTTTTCGATAGATATACCCTTTCGGTAACAACCTGTATAACTCTTTATAACCCAACCATATTTTGTAGGTTTAATTTTCATTTCAACCTTCTTTGTCATATTATGAATTTCCACTCATTTTAATAAAGCAATGACCGTGGCTTGTTCATACATTAGTTACGTAAAACTTAATATTCCGAGCTGGTCCAGCGAAGTGCACTTACCGCTGTTTTAACACATTGTAAGTTTAATGAAAGACTGCTCTTTACTAGGATTTTAGTTATTTACTAAGTTTATTTTAAGCGGGCCATGTAAGAGCTACTTTGTAACGTTGTTTCTATAATTTATTAACTTTTAAACTATCGCAGTCTGCTTGCGACCACGGCCGGTGTAACCCGGTCAAAACGTCAAGGCCCAAAAAAAGGTATTTATGCATGTACGCGCTTATTCCCGTAAGTTATATTTCTATAATTTACATCTGGATTATAGAAATAACGTTTTGTTAAGACAAATTTAATTCTCCAAATTTTCCAAACGCCTGTTATTTATTTAGCCCAAATTTTATTTTTATGTCCATCATCATCATCATCCACAGCCCTTGTCATTCCACCACTCCTGAGCATATACATACGTACCTTTTTATGTGCAATTATCTACAGTCCTATCCAAATTCGACACAAAACTCTTATTTGTCTTTGTCATATTAGTGTTAAAAAAGCATACACTGCAATATCTTTCGGCTAAAACTCGTTCACAACATTATCTACTAAAAATCTACATAACAATATCTAATTAGAAAGATCTAACTACTAATAAAATTGGATCTACCCAGTCTAAAATTATCTAGATCCAATTGTCCAGCTCATCTAATTTCTGACCGTAACAAGAGCTGCTTAACTGGAGATCAAGCGATTTAGCTAGCAGTCTCTAATTAGGCGGAATGCGAAATGATACAGCGTTAAGCCGAAACTAATCCCATACAAATTGGGTAGAGTTTAAAAATAACATTCTTTGGTCACTATACAGACAAAACAGAAGGTCCATTCCATACAGTATTGGGAAACTGATATCATTTGTGAACCTATCACAATTGTAAAAAATGGAGAGAACAAATTAAGCCATTTACGGTATGCTTTTTAACTAAAAAGTTTTTTATTTTCAAAATTTACGTCTATTGACCAGTTACGACGCTTAATAGTCTACTAGCTCAGCATCAACTTTAAACTCAACTATATCTGTATCTCCAGAAATGAGCCAGCTTGTAAGAACTCTTTAGTTTTAGTATATTATATCGAACCCATGTAAGTCGCTGTGGAGAAAATACCTGAGCAAATGGGGCATTTATGATTCTTCATTTACCCAATGCGAATGCGGTGCCCCAGCTCAAAACATGGCGTATCTTCTATCCTACTAGTCCTGCACCACCACCACCACCCTCCAGGACATGACAAAAGCAAGAAGCAGAGCTATCCAGGTAGAGAATTACTGGTTAAAAATTATGTAAGGGTCACTGACACGAGAAAAATAGGAATATCCGTAACACGAGTAGAAAACAAGTTAGTACGAATGGACCTTCTGCAAAACATATACCGTGTTATCATTCCCAAAAAGTAATTACGTCAGCAAATTACGTGGGGTCCGTATAATTTCATTTATTTCGTTCGTCCGTCTGTCAGTGCTTATTATATCATTCCGTTGCGGCCCGGTTTGTGGGTCAACAGTTGCAAGTACATTTCACGGTTATTTTGGTGAGGTAAATGGTGTTAATAATAAATAGAATATCATAATCATTTTCATTATGTGTGCTCATTTATATGCTGTGAGGTAAAGAAAAACCTGCAATAAGACTTATCCTTACTGGAAGAGGGTTAGATTTTTTTATCTATGGTCGAAGCGAAAGCATATAATGTATGCTGTACAGTATAAGAATGTAAATGGTTATTGCAAGCGGCTAAAATTTGTGCAGATGTAAGATAATTTCCTTATTTATTATTTTTTTGTTTTCTTATAATTTATATATTTTTATTAACTTTTATAGATATAAGACAAAATAAAGAGGTCCAATATTTCAAAACAGGCTCTAAACTATGTGCACACAAAATTTCATCAAAATCCATCGACTCGTTTTATCGTGATGAGCGTACAAACATACAACCAACATTCACTTGTAATATTAGTAGGATAAACGACTGTCTTAACAGTGATTCCAACTGTCATCGCACAACGCAATCTCAATATACTCGTAATCAATACCTGTACTATGATCTCTTAAAGCAGTACTAATGCCGTAGTGGAAGCGAGACAGCGCTCTACACTGTGTATAGCGCCGTCTCTTTCACACATCGACAACAGTCCTTGAGTTTGTATGTGCTAGTCAGAAGATCAAAACGCAATTAATTTGTCATAATCTGTGGGATATATTGAATACAGACAAAGGCTCTGATAGCTAGGTAATAGATATGAATGGTATTGACATATTGATTTGCTTTATTGAAAGCTGTGCAACAGTTGGTTTCTTTAACTGCTTCGTTGGCCTAGTAGTTCTAAGCGCGACTGCTACGCTAGAGGTCTTGGGTTTTTCTATGAAATTCTCAGTCGGAGGTCGGAGTTTGGATTTGTGCCCGGTTAGTGGTAATAGGCTCGCCCCCTATAACATGGGACCTAAACATACCGGCGAACTGTGGGTGTACATTGGTACACCTCTGCCTAACCCTTCGGGGATAAAGGCGTGATGGTATGTTATGTTCTTTAAATAGGAGATAATATTATTATTGTGTGTATGGAGTATGTAACCCATTGTTATATTATTTTATCATTAGTAACCCATTGCAGTTATCCATAATTTCATACAAAAATTCTAAATGCGGAAATTACTGTTTTCTTTTTTTTTTCGCTTTTACGGCTAAGCCGCTGAACCGATTTAGAGGAAATTTGATATGGAGTAAGTTGTATTTAAAAAAAGGATATAGGCTACTTTTTGTTGCGATAGCAGACTCCAACGGGGGTGAAGGCGCGACTGACAGCTAGTGTTCGTTAAAATATATATTTTTTAATAACATGTAGATAATTGTAAATACGATTATACAATACAACCGACACCATTTCAGTGGTAAACCAGTACATAATAATCAACCTTATGTCTTTGAAATAAACATACTGTAAAAAAATTGATTGGATGTGGGCTACACCAACAAGTAAATTTAATATAAACCGCTACGTAAATATCCTGTGGAAAAATAAATAAGCGTGTTGTATCTTTTGTATTGTTAATCGTTTTTTTATCGCTTTTCGCCAAACAAAAGAACAAAAACGTCGAAGGCTATTCATAAAACGCCACATGCAGAGTTTCCGAATAGCCAAGAATCCAATCCTCGCAAAATTAAAAAGAAAACAAGGAAATGAAATACTCTTTGCCCTCTGACAATTTAAGTTCTCTTTTTAAATTTAATATTGTCACTTGAAACCTGACATTTGCGAAATACACAAGGGTTTGAGACAAAAGAATAAAAAATATCTTTTGAATGGCGCGTAAGCGATTTTAAGCCTTTTGCTGTTGCGATAGAGTTGGATTCAGATTGTGTGGCAATAGTATTCCCGTCTAATGGTTGATATAATTCTTTTGCTTTATATTTGTTCGTATTATACTGGTCTTTATGAATTCTTGTACTGAGCCTGGGAAAGTTCAAGGCAATAATAAATTGTAATAGTACTGTATTATAAGAATTAGGTCAGTAGAAAGGTCTCTCTTATTAGCCTTGATTTCATGGTAGGATTCAATCACGAATTTAGTAAAGGTTTTAACAGAAAATAAGAGGTTAAGAAGAAAGAAAATGCCCCACGTTGGGTGCCAATAGCAATACGAAAACCAAAGTTATTTTATTACATTTTAAACTATCGCGCTGCATGTTTATAATAATATAATTCACGGGAATAAGCGCGTACATGCATAAATACCTTTTAAAAATATGAAGCGGCAGTCGAAGCGGGTCGAGCATCCTGACGTTAACAGACAACGAGCCTACATGCCCTACATCAGAGGAGTTACTGACAAAATCGGAGCTTTACTTAAAAAAGTCTCCATCCCGACCGTCTACACTCCTGGTACAAAGGTACAAAACTTGGTGGGCACACCGAAGGATGTCCTACCCCTACAACAACCAGGTGTTTATAAAATCGACTGCAGCTGCGGTAAGTCATACATAGGTCAAACTAAGCGAACGATCGCGGAAAGGCTCAAGGAACATATCGCAGCTGTAAAAAACCGTCAGACGTCTAAATCGGCAATTGCAGAACACTTACTACAGCCTGGCGTAAGTCACTGGATTCAATTCCATCGAGCGCAAGTCCTCTCCACCGATCGCCACTTTCACTCGAGAGCAGTGCGAGAAGCGATTGAAATCAAGAAACATCCAAATTTCAATCGGGAAGACGGCTTTAAACTATCAGCATCGTGGTATCCAGTGATTCGCTTAACACAACCGCGCTTTTCTGCAAAGTCGGATAGTGATCAGAATACGGACACAGTCAGTGCAGTGTGTAGGGTACTTAAAAAACATGGGGTAGATGAAAAATCATCAACTTCGTGCACGGAAGGATGACACCGCATCTCCAGTCTGCTTGCGACCACGGCCGGTGTAACCCGGTCGAAACGTCAAGCCCTAAAAAGGTATTTATGCAAAGTTATTTTATTTTTGTTTAATATAATTGTAATTTTTGTTCCATTTTTATTTAATTTAACAACAGAATCCTCCTGCTGCGTTGATTTGTTCCTTTATTTATGATCAAAATTGAACAGAACGGAAATTAATAATTCTATTGATATTAAAACTTGTATAAAAATCTGATAGATTTCTTCGAGCAGTGTCTTTCATCTGTTACCAGGATATTTATTTTTCTACTCGACTTACTCACGCCTGCCTCTAGTATATTAAAAACTCTGATTCTGACTAAAACTCTGCGGTACAAAACTAGTCCACCAATTTACATAAAAACTCCATCAAAAATTTGCAAGAAAAGTCAAAGATGAAGCTGACTAATCCAGAAAATCTCTGCACCGCTAACTATGAACCAGGCAAGCAAATAGGTCGTGAAGTGCAGTCCACCTAATTTGTATGCGACGCAGACGAACAATTTCACTCGTGGTCGCTGACTTGACCAGCTTTTATCGGCAGAACACGTTTTAGTTCACAAAACAAAGGTCTAGTACGAAGTAGTTTTTTGTGACTTCAGAAGTGGGTTACATTTTGTTCGTTATGAAAAGGAAGTCATTTGAAATTTTTAGTCCCTCTGCAGAACAAAAATGCAAGAAATTGTTACGATAAATGGGAAGAGCAACAAAAACCTCTCGTCATGTGTGTCTGTTACGTGAACTGATTTATTTTCATTAGGTACTAACAACCATTACATCCAAGTTGATTGACTATGTGGTCTTCTGGGAAGAATGGTTGCAGAAAAATGCCCTTACTATCTTTAATCTATAGTTAAATAGCCTTACCTTTATCACTACATTATTTAAGGCTTATTGTACCTCTCTGTATACGGGGAGTCTGTGGGCCAACTATATCCAAAAAGCTTATAGTGCTCTGCGGATCCAATTCAACAACGCGTTCAGGGCGCTGATGCGACTTCCACATTTCTGCAGTGCGTCAGGCATGTTTGCTGATGCACATACAGATGGTTTTGCAGCTATCTGGCGTAAAAAGACCTCATCAGTCGTGAGTAGGCTGCGTGGAGGTGGCCACAGCATCCTGAACACCATAGCTGATAAGCATAACTGTCCAATAATGTTTAAATTAGTGCAGCGGACTAAGTACCTACTTACTATAATATACTAATATTGTACCTTTGTCATAAATGGATCTCTGATATCTGAATAAATAAATTTTATTATTATTATTTATTTGGTAAATCATCTGGCATTGAGTCTCTACGCTTTTTATTGGAACTGGTAAAGACAGCTTGTGTAGGGAGATTTTATAATCCATTTTTTTTCCTAGCTATAACATTGGGAAGGTCTTTATGTGGTCGGATAGGGATATGTTCTTTATTAAATTGACTTTCACAAACTTTCAGTGTCCCTAATTTTAAATTTAACATCATCAAATTTACACCAAATTCGTTAAACTAACATCCACGTCCAAACTAGATCATGTGAAGGCCTGAATTCAGCAAATTACGTATTCTAGTTACGCGGTTAGGCCACCGTGCGAATTTCAATGAAATTTTCAGAGGCCAGCACAGTTTTCCGTGCTGTCAAGTAGAGCGGTAAATGGGAGCGCGAATATGTCATGTAATTTGGTGAATAGTGCTTTGAATGTTGGTATACTGGTAAATTGGAGGCGGATTGTAGGTCTAGTTTTTAGGCTGTATCTTTTGATTGAAGTTTTAGATTTTGTATTCATGGTTTTTGTTCGTGAAAGAGTACCTTATCTGTGCTAGTTGTTAGATGACGGAAATCTGTTTTGGTTTTTAATGCCATAACATAGAATAGAGGTACAATATGAGATAGTGGATATTGTAAATGTAAAAAGGAACCGAATTCAAGGAATTTATATAAACACTATTAGACCACTTCTAAGGTATCGATATTTAAATAAGTTTAGAAATCAATCTATAATTGCCGGAGATATTGCGTACAAAACATAAAAAAAAACTGGCCAAGTGCGAGTCGGACTCGCGCACGAAGGGTTCCGTACCACCGTCGTATGAGAGCCCCCCTTAAATATTCATTTTATGTGGTTTTTAGTATTTGTTGTTATAGCGGCAACGGAAATACATCATTTGTGAAAATTTCAGCTTTCTAGCTATCACGGTTTATGAGATACAGCCTGGAGACAGACAGACGGACAGACAGACAGCGGAGTCTTAGTAATAGGGTCCCGTTTTACCCTTTGGGTACGGAACCCTAAAAAGTATGTACAGTCGAATTAAGAACCTCCTCTTTGTAAAGTCAGAAAAATCAACTAAAGTTAAATTTAAATACGTACAAGAATTACAGTTAACAACAAAGAGATCAATAAATCAGCAAGAATCGAACACGACTCCTAGTTTTATTTCCGCCGACTGTAAATTCCGTCCCAGTTTTTCCCATTTTCTGTACCACGAAATCAAGTTGGAATTTTCCAATTTTTCCCGGCATTATGTTCGCAGTACTTAATTTCCTAGCCACCATCACGAAATACTTCGATTATTGCACAATTTTAAATTGAAACTCGTACAACAGAAATAGTGGTTCCTTGTAGGGCCATTAAATTAGAGTTTAGTTAAAAATGTCGGTAGTTTTTTTTTATGACATTGTTATATTTGACGTAAGTAAATTTTAAACATAATGTAATTTTAGATTTTAGGTCCCGACGTTTTGACGCCTTTGCAGGTATCATGGTCACGGGCAGACTCAGTCGCTCAGTCTGACTAATTGAATCTGAATTAAAAACTTTTGAATGCCGCCGTATTGCAATTATATTTCTTATTCTTACTTATATAATAACTTTTTGTCAGTCTTTATTTTTTATTTTTTTTTGCGTTGTATACTCACTAATAGTCTTAAAAAGTAGCATTTCATAAAATTACATTTTAAAAATGTATGCTATTGTGTGCACCGAATAACTTCTTACAAACTTTGATCGTGAAAACAAACTACCAAAATTTTCTTGATTAAATAACCTTGTAAGTAACCATTTTAAAACAAAAAGTATCGAGATTTCATATTCATGGATATATATTCTGAACATTCTTAACTAAATTCACTTTTATTATCTTAGTTATTTCATAAGTAAAGTTCAGAGCCACAATAAGTTAAAAGTTTAAAAAGGTTATACTCAAGTTCAAAAGTAAATATAAAGTCGAGGTTATAAGTTCAAATGAACAGTTTCGAGGACTAAGATATTTATCTAATTTATTAGAATTTTGTATTTGCATATTACAACAAAGTTTTATAAATATTAGAAAAAAGTTAGACTTATATTTGACGACCTCCGTGGTCGAGTGGCGTACGCACCGGTTTCAAGGTGTCGCTAGCTCTGAGGTCCCGGGTTCGATCCCCGGACGGGTCAATGTAGAAACCAACTTTTCTACATTGTCCCGGGTCTGGGTGTTTGTGGTACCTTCGTTGTTTCTGAATTCCATAACACAAGTGCTTCAGCTACTTACTTTGGTTTCAGAGCAATATATGTGATGTTGTCCGCATTTATTTATTTATTTATACTTATATACCTCATACATAAATGTAATAAAGAAAATCAATAAAATTTATTTAGAACTATCTCTGAGGTATACCTTATCGATATTGATACTATATCGCGTCATAAAGGTACAAATAACCTCCTTCTTTTAAAGTCGGGTAAAATTTTTAATTTACTTTGTTTTTAACAAAGTCGTAGAACTCGTTTAAAAATAAAAATTCATATAATTTTTTGTGCGATTTTCAACTTCATACATTTAATACTCGGTTTTACTCAATTCATGTGAATATGGCACACCCACATTTATATTATAAAATCATATTTACACTAAAAATATTTCAGAAACGATGCGTAAAAACAAATTGAGGTAATGCCAAAATATTCGCTACAGCCAATATTTTATCTCTTGTCATATCAAATAATATACCTACATAATACAGGCTACCAAAACTGAAAACCTCCACAAGCCTTTATGACAATAGCAATAGGGTCCATTTTCGTGTGTTTTTTGTTATTACCGACGTGTGGTTTTAACAAAATTTTGTTTTTGCGCTTTCCTATTATTTTATTATATAATGAAATACGTCAGTTACCCACACAATACATTTTTCATGAAATTATATTGTTTTTTAAATTTTGATATTTTTGTAGTTATTACACGCATGAAATACTAAATTGGTTAATAAAGAAATTATTATATGATTATTATAGAGTAAAACACATTTAAAGCGACTTTAAATAGGTTTTTTAGTCGTAAATTACAGTTTCAGCCCTTTATTTTATGAATGAATATACTTTTTTTGTTTTTCTTAGATACCAATTTTTTTCTCTACACAAATATCTCAATCAATTTATTCATTATTTCACCAACATCGTGATCAAGGAAACATGAATTTACTCTAACTATACAGTATTTATTGCTTTATTACACATCATAAACACTTCTAGACATAAATAATAATAATAACAATATCCAGGGACAACTCACACACGGTTATCTGATCCCAAGCTAAGCAGAGCTTGTGTTATGGTAACCAGACAACTGATAAACTTACTTATATATTTCTAAATACATACATATTATAGATAAATTACACCCAGACACCAGAACAAATGATCATGCTCATCACACAACATTTGTCCTGGGCGGAAATAGAACCCACGACCTCCGGTATAGCAGTCAGGGTCACTAACCACTAGACCAACAGGCCCGTCAAATATAATTATTTATATCAACGTTTTGTAAAAAAAAAATACGACAGTCTTATAAAAAGTAAAAATATCACACATTTTTCAAGTCAACACAAGGAAAAACTTATCATACAAGCCCGCTGGTTTTATGGCCCCACAGCACGTCGCCACCGCTACAGCTTGCTATTTTTCAAGCTATTGTGATGATGTGTGCACGTGAGCTGCTTACTCAACACCTATTGGTCGACTTCGGTACGAAACATTTTGAATTTAACACGATTTTATATGATTTTCTTCATTGAAGAGAATTTGTACTCAATTTTGGTGTGGACTGGTGTATTTTTATAATTTATGCACTGAGTTTCCGTTGTAAGGTAATTTATTTTGTCCTGACCGAACTAAATAGGTATGTAGGTAAAGAATAACATGAGGAAAGATATTTATTACAATATTCAGATTTGTGACAAATATTTTGTTTGCCATTGACCTTACAGGGATACTGTGTAACTCATTAAAATGGATTGTGGAGGTCAGCTAGACAATTGCTTCATGTAAAATACGGTATTTGGGCGTAGAAACTGCAAGCTGACTTCAACAAAGTTTGAGAAAAGGCACAATATTTTTCCCTGTGAGTGGATAAAAATCACAGCACGTCTCAGTATAGTTGGCATTCTGACCACTTACAATTAGCAAAGTCAATAATTCCAAGCTTTATCATTCAAACATTTCTTTTCCGTAATAAATTACCTTTAAAAGTACTTAACAGGCATAGTTATGACAAATTACGCCATCGCTTATGATATGTCAAAGTTTTGGAATTGAATCAACCCGTTTGATTGATATATTTAGTTGAACAACTCGGGTTGGAATGGTAATGACAAATCACCTGATGGAACGAGAATTATATCTGTTAGTTCTTGTTAAATGAGATGGAATATTATTGATTAATATAAATGTAAAAAGAACTGACTTCAATGTTTATATTTGACCACCTTTGAGATACTGTTTCGATGACAGGTTTTTTGAAGTTGATCCACAATGATCTATAACGTACTCCCTTTGAAGTCGGTCACCAAAAAATCCACGCGGTGTATAATTTCGTTTTAAGTTAACTACCTAAAAGATATCCATTCATACGTTTAACATTATGTTATTGAGTCCTCTTGAGTTGTGGAAGTTAGGATACGTTGTTTTTTCAAAAATCCTTTGTTTGGAAAAACTCGATGTGTCAACCTAATTTTTCGAGCTAAAATTAGTTTGTGAGATAGGTAAAAAGAGTAGCATAACTATCCGGTCTTGAAAAGCTATTCATAGTTAAAAATATTATGTTAGGCAAAATATAAAAATGTAAAAGGATTAAATTAAAAGATTTAAAAAGGCCCAGGAAGAGGTGGCGGGATGACTTAGTCGCATACCGCGAGGGCTGGTTCGAGGTGGTGCGGGATAAGGTAGTATGGAAGGAATTGGGGGAGGCCTTTGCCCAGCAGTGGGACAGTACAGGCTAAGAAAAAAAATAAAAAAAAAAAGAATTTCGTAGTTAATCTGATCGTTTGCTTTGCGCGACGGGATCCATGAATGTTCCTATATCGTCCACCCGTATGGTCCTTATGGAATGCAATACAAATATTAGGTAATAATTACAGTTAAATTGAAAACACATCATCCTCTCCACTACATTTTTCCCACCCTAGTTAGCCACAACAAGTGAACTACATTTGTTATTTCACATAGTGACGTGAACCGATGTAGCTCGGCGGGCGCGAAACAAATGCTGCAATATTATTTGAGCTACGTCCGTGGTCGCTAACTCAATGTATTGCGTTGACTGGGCTAGGAAAATCACGTTTTGTGTGACATTAAAGTACCTACATATAGAGGATGTATAGCTGTGATGTATTAGATATGAGCTGTGCATAATAGACTGAGCTAAAGTTTCCTGTAACCAAATTTAATAAAATAATATTTTTTACGAAGTATGTAGTGTTTTTCGTTTTGTGATTAAGGATTTGTTTCCTTTTTTTGCAGAGCATTAGCTTCTACCATGGCTGGTGTCAAATTCAGAATAAATAAGTGTTTACTTCGAATAGACATTAAAATAATAAGCAGTGCAGTTGTCCTAAAAGAGACCTGTATTAGCTATTCATCTGCATTGGTCGCCTTATTAATTAGATGTGTACTTCTCGGAAAAAGTTCCATATCTCAATTAGCTCGAAATACAGTAAAAAAGGAGGTCATTTTAAATTCTGTAGATACATCGAAGCGGAAAACATTACATACCTTCAGCGTCGCTTGTTTCGTGGCCCAACATACAACTGTTTATTATCTAGTCTTCTGTTTTGTTTCTCGGAAGACTTTGAAGCGAACCAACTGTTGTTTTTCTTATCTGTGGCACTTAATAGTGTTCACGGAATGAGGGCAACACTAATTGTGTATATTTAGTTATTATTGTGTAATACTTATTTTTAAATGAGTTATGTTTAGTGTCTTTGGTGTCATCTTACCTGTTTGATAGTTTAGACATTTATTTTTCCATTCATGAGGTACTCAGTGATTTTAAGGTCGGAGAAGTATTAGAAAACTGTTTATTTATTTATTCTTTATTTCACACATACAGGCTAATGAATAACACGTGGAAAAGAAAAGTAAAAAAAGGCAGCCATTTTGCAAAATGCATTTGACAATTTCTTCCAGGCAACCATTACCCAAGGAGAATAAAAACGAATTAAAACAAACAATATATTAATTTCTCTTTGAAAATTTAAAACACAGTGTAAGTTTTAATTTATTTTTTTCTTATATCTCTTTTATATATATAATTTTCGTGTCACAATGTTAGTTACCATACTCCTCCGAAACGGCGTGACCGATTTTTATGAAATTTTATATGCATATTCAGTAGGTCTGAGATTCGGCTACTATCTATTTTTCATACCCCTAAGTGGTAGTAGGTAGGTAGTAGGCAGGTGCTAGGTAGAAAAAAATGCATTGCAACGCATGCCGGGTACAGCTAGTTATTACATAAAACTATCAACCAAAACCACACTACCCTTCTACTTGATAATTCACCCACAAAATAATGAGACCTTCCTAAAATATTCAAGATTACCATCATTTACGTTACCCTCCCTTATAATCGCTAAAAAGGGTCTGCAGGGAACATTAATTCGGTTTTATATAACAGGGTACAGGTGCAACCATCTTGGAAATGTACAATAAATGTCAAAATGACGCTACAGACGGTTAATATTGAATTGTTCGGTTTAAATGGACCTTGAAAGTTGATTTCGTTACTATAGAATGGATCTGGTTTTAAATTTGATCTGGAGAAAGTCTAATACGACTAGGTGACCGAAAGAATCTAGATTTTATCGTTCGAAATTAATATTCCCGGATAATAATATTCCCGGACAACTCACACACGGTTATCTGATCCCAAGCTAAGCAGAGCTTCTGTTATGGTAACCAGACAACTGATAAACATACTTATATATTTCTAAATACATACATAAATTATAGATAAATTACACCCAGACACAGAACAAATGATCGTGCTCATCACACAAAGATTTGTCCTGGGTGGGAATCGAACCCACGACCTCCGGTATAGCAGTCAGGATCACTAACCACTAGACCAACAGGCCAGTCTAATATCCTACGGATTAACTTTGCCTGAGCAGTTAAAACTATTTTCCAAAAAGAATAAAGTCAGCATGATGTTATTCTATTTTATGTCAACAAGACCTAATGAGATTTCTTGTTAAATGGAGCAAAAACTAAAAAATGTGCTACTCGGATGCCAAAAAAAAAAACTAATAGCATTTATTCCGTCTGTCTACAAAGAACATAAAAACATAGTTCAAAATATAGTTCAAAAGATGGCACAATTCTAAAACTACTACGTACACACATTTACAAAAGACAACAACTATAACTTTACAGCAGCAACTAAAACATGACCTCATTTCCGAAGCTTCGCTCAAAAAGCTTATAAAAACATGAATTTTATACTAAATCAACATTTCATAAGACTTTACACTCAACTCAGGCCAGGTGGAGTCGTTTCGCATAAATATTTCCTAGTTGTGAATAATTCATCGTGCTTGCAGCGCCATCTCGCGGATGCAAATATCGGGGTCCGTCGGCTGCATCCATATGCTTGGGTGATAGACGCCAAGGTGTAAGCGGAAGCGGGTTCGGGAAAAGTCAATATGGCGCTCGTCTACTGTCAATAAAAAGAACACAGGCCAGGAACTTATGTGTTTTGTCCATAATTATATGATGTAATATATTTTGCTGGTTATTTTTCAATCTAAATAAATCAGTTGCTTAAAACACATTGCGTATCATTGGTAAAATAAAAAAATAACCTAATACCGTGGCCACAAATGGTTAACTGGTAAGCTCTTAAAACATGTCTGCCTAACTCCTTAAAAATAACATACAATATGACAATGTACTAATGTACACAGTAGACTATACTAACATCTACCAAGAGATATTTATCATTGTTTCAAATTCAACACTTGGCGATTAAAAATAACGTTTCTCTATCTCGCTACCTCTTATGACTTTCACCACACGCCACCCAGTAAAATAAGTACCGGTTTATTTACACTCTGGGCTCAAGACGTTCCTGAAAATTTATGTGCAGCATTAATTAGAGTATTCATTACCGAGGTAGGCTTATCTTCGCTAATTACAAACGACTTTATAATACCTTCAATTGTCGTTAATAATATTATATAGGCCTCTGTATTTACAGGTTAGTGTGCCATATTAAAAACAATATTGAAGGTTAAAGTGACTGATGGCTTTTGTAGAGTATGATTTTGTAAATCTATATTGAGACAATCCCCAAGGTGTAAAAACAATATGGTCAAGTACAAATTGTTCGAGCGAACAGAGAGTTCTGGACCATGGTACCAGGTTAATATTATACGACAGTATATATTCAAAAGGTATTTAGTATTTTACATGACATATGACATACCATCACGCCTGTATCCCCGACGGGTTAGGCAGAGGTGTACCAATGTACACCCACAGTTCGCCGGTATGTTTAGGTCCCATGTAATAGGGGGCGAGCCTATTGCCACTAACCGGGCACAAATTCAAACTCCGACCTGCTACTGAGAATTTCATAGAAAAAACCCAATAACACCTTGGTCGACTTGGGAATCGAACCCAAGACCTCTAGCGTAGCAGTCCCGCTTAGAACCACTAGGCCAACGAGGCAGTAAGTATTTTATGTTAAATCAATAACGTAATAAAAAAAACTCAACCTATCACGGTTCATGTAAATACCCACTGATAGATCATTCCGTGCCCAACCAACATTAAGTATGTAAAACAAATTCCTATCTCTGGTAAAATATCTATCTCCGGACAGCTTATTGACAACAAGCATAAGTAAAAATTCTGTAAAGAAAGCCATATAATTAAGTAAACATCAGTCTCCATCCCCAATGTATGAAAAACCATAAACTCCCATACATTTTTATACAGAATGATGAACACACTGTCCCTATAAGTATATCCTTCTAAATAACAGTAGAACCGTACTTTATTACTTTAATTTCGCGAACATAACAACTGTCATAAAATACATCTGCAGTTTGTCATTGTGATGAAAGGTGTCACAAGAGAGGAAATAAGAAACATCTGTTGTCCTTCTCTTACATAAGAGTAGCTCAAAAATGTTGTACAAGAAAGGGACAAAATTAATCCGTTTTTCTTTTAAATTGAAATGGATATATTGTAGATTTTTGTTGAAAGTTATTAATTTTAAATATGCACTGGATGCAATAAGAATTCATCACAATATGTCACAATTTCTAGAAAATTATTAGTAACATATTGCCTAAAATAAAATAAATAGAACTATTAGATAAGATCACTTCTGTTGCTAAAATGTATTGTCAATTGTACTTTAAGAAAACTATTGCTTTAAACTCTACTTATTCGTAGACAATATCTTACTTCGTGGTAAAAACAATCCTTTTTCCTTAACCAGACAGAACTTTAGGGTACTTTGGATTTATGCCCGCCAAAACCAGCCTTAATGGCGTTTATCGTGAAATATATACTTCATTAATATTTCTGCAAGTAAGGTAAACCCCTTTGCTTAAGTGGCTTGGAGATAAAATAGCTGTATAAACGCTGTTAAATTCAGTTTCATGATCATTCAACTGGTACTTTCTGTTTATTTTAATAAATACATAAAATGTTTTATTTATATTTGTTGTATTTTGTGTTTTACATCGGATGTTTTGGAATTTAAATAATACACAAATATTAACAGATAACTAGGTTAAAAAAATAAAGGAGGACTCTACTTGGCATAGCTAAGTTGAAGCCGTAGTCCAACAGTGGGTCGTGCGATGCTGAAAAACATGAAAATTCTATTAAAATGTGTAAGAATACAATACCTACTGCTTTTTTGTTATTCATTGTTATTTTTAATAAATTAATTAAAATATCATGATATACAATTTGAAAAAGTGACAAAAAAATAACCATTTATGTATTACTTCAACGTTTTTTTTTTCTTCTACTAATATAAAAAGCAATTACGAAGAAAAAACAAGAAATGTAACTCAGCATAATTTTTCCTTGACTTCAGTTTTCAGTCCCTCTTATTGCCACTCAACTGTAAGAAGTGTCCCCTTGATACATTACCGGATGAAACTCAAACCCTACAGCACTTGAGGGCCAATATTCAAACATCATAATTAATGATCATCATTGACAATCATCCATACTTAATAACAACCAAACACAATGAAATTCCAACTTTATATCCCTAACAATAAAACTCAAAATCTCCTACACAGGTATCATTACTCTACAGGAGCCGATAGTACCAATGTCTGTATTATTGATTAATGCGATCAATTGTAAACCTTATTGTTATGGGAATGTAGTTGAGTATTGTGTGCTTAATTATCGAAGTATGATGATGAATTTCTAACTAATTATGCATTGATAATGAGAAGTTTCAATTAGTCCTCTCTGTTTTGATCATTAGCGGATGTATAATTTATATGAGAATGATATCATCAGGCGTTGTTTATCCAGTACTATCAAAATATGGAGTATAATTTGCATAGGAATATTATAATTTTAACAGCATATTATCAAGATAACATTTAGTTTTTGATACAAGCTCACCCTCTTCCTAGTTTCATTAAAATCGGTTCAGAGTCTTAAAAGTAAAAGTGTTCAGACAGAGTAACTTTCGCATTTATAATAATACTAGCTGCTGCACGTGGCTCTGCCCGCGTGGGTGTCAAATATTGCGACCAAAAGTAGCCCTTTTTTCGCTTATATCCTTTCTCAGGTTCTAGACTATGTAAGTAATAAATTTAATCAAAATCGGTTCAGAGATTTTGAAGCATAACAGACCAAGTTATTTTCCCATTTATAATATTACTAACGGTATTAAACACAATGAAAACAAAAACAATGAAAAGTTATTAATCATGTTTTGAATCAAACAATCAACAAAAATTACTACCTTTAACTAATTTGAATAATATTTTGACGTATTAAATACAGTTTGCAACGATGATTGACGTATCTTAAGGAAATCTAATAAAAACTCTTCCGACATTATTTCCCTTTTAAAGGCATTTATGAAGAAAATTGTTTCCTGACACAATTTAAATAGGGTTTTTAGTATGTACCTTGTTAAAGACTTGTTGAGAGGCCTATGTCCAGCAGTGGACTGCTATAGGCTGATGATGATGATGATGAAAGACTTGTTGGACTACATACTAATAAAACATGGCTACTTTTAAAAACGTATTGAGACAAATTCTTGTACCATACAAAGCAATTATTTATATTATTATTTATTTTCAGCTCATGCTGTCCCACTGCTGGGAAAAGGCCTCCTTCCCTTCCTTCCATTCTTCTCTATTGAGGGCAAACGTGGACCAGTCCTTCATATAGGAATCTCTCCATCTCCGTCTGGACCTACCGCAAGGCAATGCCAAGTTTTAAATAAATAAAAAAGCACCTATTTCGAGGCTGCGTAAAAGCTAGCCGATAGGTTTCCTACGGTTGATTTGTAAATGCGTAGAACATTCATTAGCTATGGATCTTTTAGATACCTAAAATAAATTATTTTTTATTTTATTACCAATTGTGTTTCCTCCGTGGCTCAGTAAGTACGTTAAGCCATTGGACTGTCAGTCAAACGTAGATCATTAACAGTAGTTATAGTCCCCACAATTCTTTCTAAGTAGCCTTTTCCCATGCTATATTGGGGTCAGCTTCCAGTGAAAACCAGTCTAACCGGATTCAGCTGAATACCGTATTTTACATGGAGCGACTGCCTATCTGACTCATTTTACCAGATTCTGACAGCCAATCTAACCATCTTTCTGTGTTTAGGTTCTAGAGAAATAGGCAGCCAGTTTATTCAAAATTTAGGCTAAAGAAGATCGCTCTCAGACTAAGAAGCTAGTACCTGCGACGACCTGCGTCTTACGTATATTTAGAAATCTACTAAACATGAATTCTCGAAACTGTAAACCGTTAAACGTATTTCGTTCGTAGTGAATTGCTCATAAATAACATTTAACTGGCTCAACTAATAAATATAAGCTGTCATGTTTAATGTTGCCAGACCTCACGGGATAAACTTCAGATCGATGTGACTAACTGAGCTAGTGTTAATTTTAATGTGACAATGTGAAATATATTTTCTATGGCTTAGTGGTTTAATGAATAAATTTGGTGCACAAGGTTGCAGGTTTGAACCCATCAAGTACCAATGTGACTTTTTCAGATTTATATGTATTTTTCTTAATGATTCGAAGGCGCCATTGACAATTGGTGAATTGGAAAACGTTGAAAGGAGACAACAATTTAAAAGAAAAATCTCAAATCGTCGTCAAGTGAGCAAGTGGGGTGATCAATGCTCGTTCCTTCTCTATATGGGAAGAGGACTGTGCCCAGATGTAGGGCATTTTTTAACTTTACGACTTTACTTCTACTATTTTTGTTTTCTACTATAATATGATAAAACATACAGTAGTTAGTACATATGCCATAGGGAAGTATATTATTAAGATTATTATTTATTTTGTAGGTTATATCCCAAGGGTGTAGTAGTTTTGACCCATTTTCAATTTCATCGCACCTCAATGAGACCCATGTCATGTTTAACCGCTTAGGTGTCCTTTAAAAAAAAATATTTTATGTGAATAGAATATCAAAATTTATTATTATTGTATGTAGACATTTACAGAGTATTGTATATTTGTCGTTCAGAGAACTTAATGTTTATTTATTTAAAGGAATTCCTTATTATCGATTTAAATAAGTAGGTTGTCTTTCTCAGTTGGCTTACTTAAATCTATGATAGGAAATCCCTAAAGTAACCATTAACGTTTCTTAGTGCAGCAGTTAAATATCGATGGTCTTGAATATCAAATACATATGTTATGTGTATGTTAAAAGTCTACCGTCTTTTTGCGATACAATGCTTCATATTGCCATCCCTTAAAAATACAAGAACTATAATATGCCATTTTTTTCATGCCATTTTAAACATAACAAATAAGACACCAAATACACGTTTCAAATTTCGCAGAAAAAAAACATATTTCATGCTACTCTATAGCTGTTGACCAAAACCTTAGAGGATAGATAAGAAATAACAGAGTGCACATGTCAGGGTATGAACCATGAGTACTAAGTGTGAACTAGTTTCGTCGTGAAAATAGTATCAAACCAGAACGGTCCGTTGGAATAAAACTATCTCAAACCATAATATAATCCTAATAATATCGGAACCTTCGATATTTTTTTCATAATGATATTATCATAAACGGCTGTCGTTCCACGGAAAATAACTTAAATCTGTAAACGAATGCACTACATACAGCCGAAAATATACTTACGCTTTGAGCAATGGACATTTAGCGATACTGGCACTCTATACATTTAACTTTGTTAAACTCTATGTTCAACTTTTCATAGAAATGCTAAATAAAACGTTATAAAGCTTCATGACATGCAAAGAGAAATATTTTTGAATATGTGCCACTTCGCTATGAATTGTGGGATTTGCAGGATTTTATTCAATTGTTCAAACAATTCGTTGTCAGTTGGAGTATCATATTATTTGTAGTTTTATAGCTTCCGAATGGCTAAACCGATTTTATTTTGTTTTTTTTTTGGTACTTGTTTGACACGTTTTTGGATAAGTAGGTATCATGAAAATCTTTTGTAAAAGTTAATGTTCTTAATGCGCCAATACACATGCACACTGGATGTTTTAATGAAATATAATGATAATGCAGTTCTGGTAACAGAATTCTGGGCTGACATAATATATTGTTTTTGAGAAGAATACTATAATTAAATTCAACTTCAAAGATTTAGTGTTTGTCAAAAATAATACAAACCATGGCAGTAATAAAGAAAATGATTAAACCAATAGAACATGTTTTGATAAAATTTTATTCATTCTCTGAAAATAAAAAAGTTCCACTTACAATCTGTAGTGTAGGTACACTTACTATCTTTAAACTTTGTTTTATTTACAATTCAATACTTAAATCTAATACAAGGACAAACACTTACAACTACACTAAAATTAAATCTTATATAACTTTAATTTGACGACCTCCGTGGTCGAGTGGCGTACGCACCGGTTTCAAGGTGTCGCTAGCTCTGAGGTCCCGGGTTCGATCCCCGGACGGGTCAATGTAGAAACTAACTTTTCTACATTGTCCCGGGTCTGGGTGTTTGTGGTACCTTCGTTGTTTCTGAATTCCATAACACAAGTGCTTCAGCTACTTACTTTGGGTTCAGAGCAATGTATGTGATGTTGTCCGCATTTATATAAATAAATAAAATTAACACGCGTCAAAAAACTCATCGTATTCCTTGTATAATACACGACTAAAATCCACTACCAAACAGTACAAAAATCTTAAATAAAGCAATATATTAAGAAATACTGGGTCAAATCCTACCTCCTGTGGCTTGCAACAGGAAACTATAAAATTTAATATCGCAAGCACACTGCTGCACTATTTTGTTTTTAACCGCACTGCAATTTTGCTTACGCCAATTCATTCTACCTTATGCCAATTCATTTTGGTTTACCCGCTATTGAATAAAAACATTTCCTGTACTTGCAAAAATATCGATGCTTACCTTCAGCATTAAATTCAAAATTCCATTTCGAGTCTCAAATATTGTTTGGATTTCATTTGGATCATCCGAAGTGCGATCTCTTTCAATATGAAATTGACATTCGTGAATATAACTTTAGTTTCTTGTCGGTACTTCTGCGGGGATATTTTTTTGAAACTGCTTAAATAAAGTTTTAAATACATATTAATTACTAGCTGTGCCTGCGACTTCGTTCGCGTGGATGCCGAAACTTATCAATGAGTTTTTAACCGCAAAATTAAGTTTGTTTTTTATTGTTTATACTTTTCCGGGATAAAAACTACCCAGTGTGGTGCCCAGGATAATAAAGAATAATTATACCAAGTTTCATCGCAATCGAACCGGTAGTTTTTGCGTGATACCTGAACAAACAGACAGACAGACAAAAAAAATTTTTTCACACTTTTGGGTTCGATGTCGGTCTAGTAACACCACCCGCCATTCATTTTTTCGATATTTTCAATGTACAGAATTTTCACTTCTACAGATTTATTATAAGTATAGATAAGTCTACATTGACATAAATTATACGCGTGAACACAAACAATTTTTCGCAAGTTATAGGATAAAGAAAAAAGAAAATAATTACTATTTATGTCATTCTTATCTTATTTAATAAGTAGTACCAGTGATAGAACAGTTGAGAGGAAATGAGGAAATATGCATGTCAAATAAAAAAATAGAGTTATGAATATGAAAGTGGTTTTACACCAAGGCAAAGGAAGACCAAAAAAGAGATGTATGGATTGTGTAAAAGATGATATTATGAGATAGTTTTTTTTTTTTATAATATTTTATCTGATCCCAATCTAAGCAGAGCTTGTATTATGGTAACCAGACAACTGATAAACATACTTATATATTTCTGAATACATACATATTATAGATAAATTACACCCCGACACAGAACAAATGATCGTGCTCATCACACAAAGATTTGTCCTAAGTGGGAATCGAACCCACGACCTCCGTTATAGCAGTCAGGGTCACTAACCACTAGACCAACAGGCCTGTCATTAGTTAATGCTGAGATGACGAGTAGTAGAGATGAATGGAACAAAATACTCGACTTGTGTATATCGTTTACAGAAAATCTTCACTTACTGAATACGAAGACAGCTGTATTAAATCAAATGCAATGAAATTTGGACATTATCCAAATTGTCCGGTTATTTCGGAGTTTGTTCTGATAGTAATAGCTCAGCAAGTGGTTATGCTTGTCGGAAAATTTATTTAATTTACGGTCTGCTGCTTGTTAGGAAAACGGTTATTTTGTGATAGATGTGCGGTAAAGTAAATTATTTTTGAAAGCTGATTATAAGTGTATATTCACTATCGTGGTGGCCTAGCGCTTTAATAACTGCAGGTCATGACTACAAGCCACCCCTGAAAAATTCCACTCCTTCAGAAAAATTGCGTTGTTTTCAATCTCTAGTCAGATATTCAAGAATAATAAAATATAGTTAAAGATCGTCTAGGTTAAATCGGATTAATTATAAAATAATCTATATTAACAAAAACAAAACCAAAAACGCGCCTTAATAGTTCCATTCATGTAAACTCAGAGACACGTTAAATATATATATTTCATCGAGTTTTAAAAAGAAATAAAGCCATCTTCTCTTTACGCCCCAACAACCTTAAATTACTGGAGCAAATAGGTTTAAAAACGTCACAAAACGACCTTTGACTCGGTATTTAAGTCGACCATAGCGGTACTAAGTAAATACTATAGAGTGCAAGTATCGCTAAATGCCCATTGCGACGAGCGTAAGCACATTTTATGGCTGTATGTAGTACATTTGTTTACTGGTTAAAGCGGTTTTCCGTCCAACAACAGACGTTTATGCTGCTTATAAAGCTTTCAAATAAAAAAGAATCATCAAAATCGGTTAACCCAGGAGAAAGTTATGAGGTAACAAACATAAAAAAACATACAGTCGAATTGAGTACCTCCTCCTTTTTTGAAGTCGTTTAAAAACGGCGCGCTCTGTTTTGATACAATTTGATTTTATTAATTAATTTTGTTCATACTCTTAAATATGCACTCTATAGTTTCTCATATCCTCTTTGTTCGACATACCATTATATATAAAGTTTTACATTAAAGGTGCATTTTCTCGAACAATAGCAGTAAGTAGGAGCTCAATAAAATGTTTAGCGCAACTCGATGCGTGCGAATGTGTACTGAAGTGCGAAGCTTAGCACATAGCAGGGATGTTTGTGTGATTCAAGGTATAAGCGGGAGCGGGGAAAGTTTTATAAAGCTTTCTAATATATATAGAGAGTATTTACTGCCAGATAGAGACAGATTATTTATAATCAATTGACTAGATGTTTATTTAATATGATAACAAAAATAAAACAATAATTAAGTTAAATACTGTACCTTCCGTTAGTCATTAGTATATAATATGTTCGAGAGATTCGTTACGAAGAAGTTTTCATTTATTGTCAGCATTTATTCCAAATACATTTTCTTGACGAGTAATAAGTTTTTGATATAAAAAGAGTAACATACCTTTTATAAAACTTGTCATTTACTGGCATAGTCTATATCCTATATATTGATAATAATAAATTGATTTAGATACACGTAGGTCATTAAATAAATAAATAAATGCGGACAACATCACATACATTGCTCTGAACCCAAAGTAAGTAGCTAAAGCACTTGTGTTATGGAATTCAGAACCAACGAAGGTACCACAAACACCCAGACCCGAGGCAATGTAGAAAATTTGGTTTCTACATTGACCCGTCCGGGAATCGAACCCAGGACCTCAGAGCTAGCGACACCTTGAAACCGGTGCGTACGCCACTCGACCAAGGAGGTCGTCGTAAATTAAATTAATTATAAATATAACAATGTAAATAATGATGAAGATGGTAGTTTAATTACTTTATTACTTTATTGTAATGTTGATAAGAGATCGTGACACTATATTAAATCATTTAAACCCGCTACAGCTTATGGTTTAGACCACAGCAGACCTTCAACGGTTACGCTTGGCTGCGACGCTAAGAGATGTCTTTGAAGTTTTACAATTTATTAACGGTCTCGGGGGACGGCTACATTCCACCACTAGTTTAATTAATATTATCTCATATAATTGCTAACTTTATTGTGTAGACTAAGATGTTATTTTGAAGTTTAGGGAAGGTTAAGGAGTGGTTAGATATTTTTTTTATTGAACCATAATAACAATTTAAATGCTCATAAAATAATAATAAAAAACCCACTTCAAAATAATTGTTTATTTCTTCTCTCTTCTCTTCTATCCTTATAATAATATTTATTTTTTATGGATCCCACTGTCAAAATTGGACCAAAATAAAATAGGACCACAAGGGAAGCACCAGCTTTCAAATAAAAAAGCCAAACTTTCTGTGGTAACAAACATAAAAAAACAGTCGAATTGAGTACCTCCTTCTTTTTTGAAGTCGGTTAAAAAAGTAGAGCAAAATCCTTGATACGATGGTTTCTGCAAAATTATGCAAAGTAAGAATAGTCTGACTTCATTTATTTTCACAGACATGAATACAATTAGTTTAGAAATATCTCGTCAAGAATAGGTACGTATACTAAGTAGAGATACTAAATAAAAAAATACCTACTTTTTTAAATACTACTACTTGTCGAAATGATTTGTAACACATAATGTAATTTGTGGAGATAAATAAACGTTTTTATTATTATAATTATTATTAGTATTAAATGTCTTTTGCTTTGCCGTTCAATCATGCACCTATAAATACTAAAATATTGCGAGGAAATTGGGTGACCGACAAACAGCAGATTTTCTATTATGTAAATAATCGAACACTAAATACCTCATTTAATTATTATTCAGTACCTAATCCTATATTCTCTTTGAAGACTGATCAATTCAATTAAGCTTAACAGAGTATTTTAATAGTCTTGTTCATCAAATGTTACTTGCATCCGGGGAAATCTGGTGTTACATTACAGGAGTGAAGTAAATTAAATCCTTTCCACAAGTACTTATATAATATAAATGTTGGGTCGGAGATGAAACGAAGATGTACCTACTTTTCTTAAATGTCATCACACTTTGGCACTCAAAAGGATACGCAGAGGTGTAATATAATGTTATTGGACTATTTTTAATGTTACACTTCTGTATAAATTCAGATACTTAACTATTATATATTCGTCTATATTTGACGGGCCTGTTGGTCTAGTGGTTAGTGACCCTGACTGCTATACCGGAGATCGTGGGTTCGATTCCCGCCCAGGGCAATTGTTGTGTGATGAGCATGATCATTTGTTCTGGTGTCTGGGTGTAATTTATCTATAATATGTATGTATTTAGATATTTATAAGTAAGTTATCAGTTGTCTGGTTACCATAACATAAGCTCTGCTTAGCTTGGGATCAGATAACCGTGTGTTAGTTGTCCCAGGATATTATTATTATTGTATTATTATTATATTTATGAAAAAAAATGTTATATTAAAAGTTCTTTAATCTTGTGTTATCGCTCAGACAGGCGCATTCACAGAAACAAAATACAGTCTTCACGTTCCACAAAACGTTCAAAAAAAGGATTTAATTTAAGATGAAAATATTTCATTCAAAAAATTATTGCTCATTCGCATTCAACGGTTGTCGCACTCGAGTACAATTCAAAAATAGAACGGAGTGAACATAAGCGTTTGTGAACGACGCACCGCTCGTTAGCCAAATGAACGAACGCTAGAATGAATGAACACGCAAATGATTATCAAAGGAGACATTGTTTTGGCGCGCTTTGTAACTAAATAAACATGGCGGAATTGTGTAGTGTGACATACAAAAGAAATGTGAACAAGAGAAGGGAGAAAATATAATGTGATATTATATTCGTTAAGAAACAATAGGTGATAGTTGTGAACAAAAGTGAATGGGATAAGAATGGGTTTAATTGAGGAAACTTGAAGATAAACGCCTAATGTTATAGAAAAGAGTGACTTTTCATTTAAGAAGGTAATTTCGTCCAGGACCTCTAGTTTATTGCATTCCTATAAATATAAAGTTTTTAGGCTGTTCAGAAACAGCGCCCCATATTTTGTGTATTATTTTTTGCCATAAAACACTTTCTCAAATATTTGGCCAAGCAAAAACAGATAACGTTATAAACGCTCATCATATCTTAGTAAGGGAAGAATTTTCATCTTGCAATGGAATAGTTACAGGCTAATACGAAATAACACTAAACACCAGAAAACGACCTAAACTCAACAGAAAAACACCGAAGTCAAACTAAATAATTCTATAAAAAATTCACACTGAATCTTGTAATGGCTCCACAAACTTTTATTGAGCACGGCCCGTATCCGATTCTGTTCAGCACCGTCCGGTCGCGTCCGGTTAGCATCGACGCTAACTCGATTGAACCAGTTGAAACTAGTTAGTTCCGGCTCGCACAGACAATATGGCGGGCGGAAGTTCCGGATCCATTTGATGGTAACAGGTATCATGTGCACTTATGCTTTGAGGATTGTTTTGGTGGAAAACTGGATTAAAAACTTTTTTTCTTATTGTTAATTCCATATTCTTGCAGTTAAGTTTACATTCGCAAGTTACAAAATTGTTTAGTACCTGGTAACGATATAATTTGCATCATTTTTCGTACCAACGTACGATATTTTATTGATAATTAGACTGTAAGCCATAACTTGAGCGAAAGGAGTAAAGGCTACGAAATGAATTTGGAAAACATCTTTCAGAACTTCTAATAACATGAGACAAAACACCAATAATGTTCACTTATATCAATAAAGAATAATAAAGAATTTATTTAAGACATAAAGCAGATTGTAGACATTGTTCTTGGTACAAATGCTGAACTAAGTCAAGGCGATAGCTACCCATACTTTAATAAGTCCAAGAAAAATGCGGTTAACGTTAGTTCGCTTCAGTCCTGAGTAATGGTTCCCAATCACATTAGCATTTAAAATTGCCAACTTTAAAGACTGACAGTGAATGGTCACCTAAGGGTTGACGACTCCCAAAATAGACTATCTTCTTGGACTTCTTAAACAGATAATAAAGAATTTGATATAATGAATTGTTTTGGGGATATTTGCTGAAGTAAAATTTGGTATTCCGGTCCATGTCACATAACTCACATAGTGAAGACTGGAAGGCGACACAGACATAGTTTGAAAAATCTAAAGTTTATAAACAAATGTGGACACCATTACATACTTTGTTCTGAACCCAAAGTAAGTAGCTACAGCACTTGTGTTATGAAATCAGAGACAAAGAAGTTACCACAAACACCCAGTCCCGAGACAATGTAGAAAAGTGGTTTTCTACATTGACCAGTCAAGGGATCAAACTTATTGGTTATTTACTTATTGGTTTCCTAGATTTACGCGAATGTTAGACATTGAAATAAAACTACTTTTTTACGGATTTTGTCGCGGTTTATTTTGATTCAAGGATCAAACTCTTATTTTATACGACTTATTGGTCTTTTGTTTTTCTTTCATTTTCCTAAAGTTTTCCAGTCTCAAAAATCCAGCATCTTTTCTTACCAATTACACTTCTAAAACAAATAACAAGGCAACATATTATAGCTGAAACAAAAGCAAACTAGTTTCACTGTATGCACATACAATGTAACCACACGGGCTGGGCCACAGAGTATTCAAACTACCAATTAAATTGTTGTGACACTGCATTATTATACAATGTGTGACGTCGAATATTTTGCTGCTGTGGTCTCATCTGAAGGTAGTGTTTACTTTGTTATATGACAATGTAATGTTTTGATATTGTTTGGCTGTTTGAAGAAGTCTTCCGTTATGAGACGTTGAGTCTATGTATTGATGCCCAATACTTTTTCAATCCTTATAATTCAGATGTTAAATGAAGAATATATCAGTGATTACTGTAATCCCTCTCAAAATGAGTGCGAGTAAGGTACCTACACAAATGGTAACATATATAAACTAAATTAATAAATGTGGACAGCATCACATACATTGCTCTGAACCCAAAGTAAGTAGATACTTACTTTGTGTTATCTAATTGCTTTGGAACACAAAAAGATTAAGCACTTGTGTTATAGAATTCACAGACAACGAACGAAACATAAAATTAATAAAAAAAAAAACATTTGGAAAACACGTTAAAACTGGAAAAAGTAAATATTTTCGAAACTTTAACTATAAATAAAATGTTATCTTAAATCCCAAAGCTTACTGCCGTCCTCCAGATTTTCCTAAACTTTTCAATATTCGTATTCTAACAAACGTCCACTCGTTTATCAGGATGTGACGTATCTGTGGGATAGTGACCCTCATATCCACTAAACTTCCATAGAGTTTAAGAGGATATGCCACAGAATAGGTAACTAATAGAGTGTAAGGTTCATGTTGGGTTTTCCTTTTGTACTGAAACTGTGTATTATATAATATTTTGTTACTAAATGTTTTATTACATTATACAAAATGTTTTCAACTCATCACTTGTAAAAAGAAACAATATTTATAACAACTTTGATTTTAATTTAAGTATCACATTCTATGTGGTATGACTAATAAATTCAGGGATATATGAATCTACTGCTTTCTGAGATGTACGAATGTTAGATGTTAAACGAAAAATAGTTGTTACGGATTCCTTTACTGTTCATTTTCTTTTTGTGAAATTGAATTATTTTTTTATTGGTTGAACCAACCGACCCTAAAATAATTAGGAAAATTTCACGGACGAAGAAAAACGAAACCCAATCTAACACTCATAGTATCCACTAAATCAATCCACACTAATCAAGCCCGACCCACAAACGTACCTAACCAACTCACTCTACATACACCACACTCTGTGTCGTTCACTTCCGGAGCACCCTTATCAGTTGGCGCGGACCCAACGCCCGCAGCTGCCCGCAACACACCTCACCCTGTGTATAACTGACGATCAATTGGATCAGGCAACTATGGTTTTTGAATGTTTTTGTAAATGATCATTGCATGAGTTCGAATTTAGAGTGAATATTTTAATTTTGAACAATGTTGTACAATTTTAGTCCCTTCAGTTTTACTAGAATTAAGGGGTTAATAGACTGATTCTTCTTTAGCGATTTAATTAGCTGAACAGCCTTATTAATATTATTACATATGGTAGATAGATAGATAGATAGATAGATAGATAGATAAAGCTTTTATTCAGTACAAAACAAGACACAGGTTATTTACAATTAGAGAAAAAGAAAAAATAAAAATAAGTGGACACAAAAGATTCAAAACACAAAAAAATAAAAGAAGAAAAAGAAGTCCACAATATAAAGGAATAAAAAAAATGAGACATATGAAGTAACATCATAGAGAAAAGTAATAAGTAGGGTAGGTGACATATTTATAAAGTGACAAACTCATGACAAACTTGTCGGTAGTACATAATACTTTTCTCTGCGGCAGAAAGTAAAGAAAAATAAAATGACGGTGTGGTGCAGTGTGTCTTAAGTTTGCACCGAATGGGAGTCCAGCTCAGCATGTGTCAGATAGAATACCTGACGCTGGTATTCTGCTGGATCCCAGCAATGACGTACGGACGTCGAGTAAACCAATGTGAATATTATGGCGTAATAGTGCTCAGTGCTGTGTGCAGTTATAACAAGGTAAGTGTTAGGAAGAATAAATAAAAATAAGTGTTCAATGTATTATGTATTGTGTTTAAATATTAACAATTAAGGGTGAGTAATGTGTATTTTGTGTTTTTGTGGAAGCTTACATGGTTTTATATTTTTTATTTCAGACTACTGACGACAAATGAACCAACAAACAAAGAAGCTCACCATCACGGCAGGTACCTGCTATCCCTATATTATGGACGTGTTTGAAATCGTCATACCGAGTTTTTTTTGCGACTCAATCAGAAACTTTCGTAAGTGCGTTCTGAAGGTACCAAGATTCTTGATATTTCTTATTGGCGGGGGAATATTGTTCCAACATTTTGTAGCAGCGTACCTAAAACTGCCTCTGAAGGCCGCAGTACTGTGTGGTTCCGTGGAGAGCTGCTGTGAGCATTGTCTCACTGGCCGTTCACTCTTACTAGCAATCCAGCTTAGTTTGTTGTACAAGTAGGATGGCTCTTTGTACTTTATAACTCCGAAGAGCAGGCAAGCCAAGTGCAACTTACGGCGTGACTTCATCTTAAGAATGGAGTGTCGGTTTATAAGGGGAGTGACGTGACTTCTGGGTGGTATTTTGAAGCAGAACCGAGCGCAGGCGTTTTGCACTCTCTGTATCAGTCGCTGCGTTCGTGCCAGCAATCGAGGACCATAAACTGTGTCTGCATAGTTAAGGTTAGAAAGCACAAGCGACTCAACCAGCTGTATACGCAATTCCTCCGACAAATAAGGCCTTATTTTATAAAGGACCTTAAGCCGGTAGAAACAAGTGCGTACTAACTTTGCCACGTGTGCCTCATACCTCAACTCTGCATCCATGGTAAGACCCAGATTGCGTGCCTCACTAACACGACCAACCGACTCACCCATCAGGACAACTTTTATTGTCGATGGCAAGGCACTTGTTTGACACTTGGTTCCGAATAATATGTATTTAGTTTTAATAGGATTAAGCACCAATCCGTTAACCTCAGCCCAACATGCTATCCTGTTAAGGTCATCGTTCAGGTCTGTCAGAGCGTTGATATAGTCACTAGGCTTAAATGAGATATACACTTGCACATCGTCCGCATAAATGTGATACCTACATCGCTTCAGTGAGTATGTTATGTCAGCGCAATATAATATAAAAATCAAGGGGCCCAGTATAGAGCCTTGCGGCACTCCTCTGTCGACGGGGGTGAGTGAAGAGATCAAGGACGATCCATTGCTTTGTCGTATTTCCACACGCTGTTGCCGGTTGCTGAGATAGCTCCGAAACCATTTTATAGCGTCATCGTCAAAACCGTAATACTTAAGCTTGCATAGAAGCAACTCAATATTTATGCAGTCAAAAGCGCGGGAAAAATCAAGCAAAACAAGTAGTGTGCACATGCCTTTGTCCTGTGCAGATAGGATGTTATCTGTCACATCTAACAGAGCAGTTGAAGTGCCCCGTTGCTTACGAAAGCCTGACTGCATCTCCGGAAGTATTTTGTGTTTCTCCAAATACTGCGACAACTGCTGACACACCGCTTTTTCAGCAACTTTGGACAGGCATGGCAATATGCTTATGGGCCTGAGATCTCTAAGTTCAGTCGGATTGGTGATTTTTGGGAGGGGTCTAACAGTTGCAACTTTCCAAATGTCAGGGAACGTTGCAGAGACAATCGACTTATTTACAATGTCCGTGATGACTTCTGCTGTATGTGGAAGTGTTAGTGAAAGCATGTCAAGTGTTATCCCGTCACAGCCCTCTGCATTCGATTTTAACTGACCAAAATATCGCACAACTTGATCGGTACTCACTGGGTGTAGTGCAAAACTCGCATCACTAAAACGATGAGATCCAAAAAAGGTACATGCGGTTACGTTCGAAATTGGGTTACCAGGAACATGCAAAAAATTACAATTTATTTGATCGGGGTCTCTAAAGTGACTAGGAAGGTCATTAAATTGTGTAGGTGGCAATACGGTACTTTTTAAATTTTTCCATAGAGTCTTAGGATCATTAATTTTGTTATTTATATTTTGTTTAAAATATGCAACTTTTTCGTAAAATAAGGAACTTGACACTAGAGATTTTAATTGTTTATAGTATACCTTTTTTGATTCCGACTTTGTTGTACGATACTTGGCCAGGGCTTCATTTCGCAAATTCATCATAAATTTTATTGTGTCTGTGATCCATGGGTACGTGTGATCTTTAATCAAGCAAGTCTTAGCCGGGGCATGCTCATCAAAAATAGTTATAATGTTCCTGTTAAACTTTTCTACCATATCGTTTATATGGGGCAAGTCACAAATAACCTCCCAGTTCATGTGCAGCAAATCGTCATTAAATTTTTCCCTATTAATTTTTTTAATTGGTCTGTAGGTCACTGTTTGAGGTTTATTCTTACAGCGTTTTATGTGAACTTTGCATATTATTAGTGAGTGACCATGTATTGCGCCGAATGGTTCCACGCAGACCGAAGAATGGTTTACGTTAGTACAAACAAGGTCGATTAGCGTTTCACTATGGTCCGTGAAATGGGTAGGGGAGTCAACTAATTGCTTTAGGTCCAGACTATTTAAAAATTCACAGATTTTCTGAGTTTGGCAGCTAGTGTTCAACATATTGACATTAAAATCGCCCAGCAGTACGTAGTGGTCACATTTTGTTAGGGAACTAATGGTGTCGGTAATGGCATCCAAGAAGAGGTCCAAATCAGAGCGTGGGGGACGATACGCTGTGCCTATAGCGAGTTTTATTCCATTCAAAGAAAGAGTAATCCACATTTGCTCGATAGACTCGTATCTAGGGTCAGTTGGTATAGAACAGGTGCGTACGGTTAGACCGCGCTTGAGGTAAAAACCCACACCACCACCACGACCTCCGCGCACAGTCAGTGGTCGCGGTGTGTGACGCAGACGGTAGCCCGGCACAGTGGGCGCGCGACCCTCCTCGCCCGGCCGTAACCAAGTCTCATTGACTGCTACTACATCGAAAGAGTGACTTACCACTGACGCTATAAAATCATCGTGCTTCGTACCGAGGGAACCCACGTTTAACAAACCAACTTTTAAATATTTGTCAGGCATAGGACATACATTGTTTACAATGCAAAAAAACGACGCTCTGGTGCCGACACAATAATGAACCGACGTTTTTACAGTCAGTAGTGACCAACAAAACGATAATATACAATTTAATCCTACGTGAACATTGTAAATGGGTGTGGTAAATAACAATAAATTTAAATAAATAATATATCATTAAGGGTAAAATTAATGTCAGTAAATAATAATAATCAACGAACGTAAATATAAATTTGTAAAAAATGAATATTGTAAAAAGTGCAAACATGAATTTGTAAGTAATTTTATATGCTAGTATCATATTGTTTATGTAATGTTGTGTAGTAAATATGTAAATAGTAGTCATATGTATAAGAAGATGATGATGACTAAAGTTTAGTTTGTAATTTTGTATAATGTATATCATCATCATATATAGTGGGTAAGACAGGATAACTGGATTTTTGTCTGTGTGTAATGCGTGCAGGTCATCGGTGCGCCGATAATATTCATTGTAAAATTTGCACCTATGTTGCTGAGAGTTGAAAAAAAATGCGTCAATGGAAAATAATCCAAGCGGACTCCCATTCGATGAATTAAGAAGTACGCACCACTCGTTCTCAATAGTTATAATAAGGTAGAATAAGTTTAAAAATGAATGTAAAAGACAAACAGAATTGAACAGAAAAAATGAACACAACAATAAATATAACAATAATAGGACAGTAAATAAAATAATAACACAAATCGGGCACAACTTAACCCGCAAACAGATCTTTAGCCAAAAATCTTGGTAACATCGTCTTCACGTCTAATGCGTTCTACTTTTTGGCGATCGTCCTTACGAGCAAAAATTTTCCCATCCCTTGTCCACACGTACTTCCAGTTATGCAGGCTCCCTGCCTGGCGAGCGCGATAAAATAGCTGGCGATTGGTCCGCGTGAGTCGTTCGTTGACGTAAACACGGTGGTAAGCCCATTTTAGTGCGGTAAAGCACAAGCAAATGTAAATATTAACATTTTGGAATTTGATCGAATACTTACTGACTTACTGAGCTTTCTTTTTTTTTTTTTTTTTTTTTTTTTAATAAAATTATTATTATTATTTTTTTTTAATAATAATAGTTTATTTGCTTATATATAAAGTTTATTTTCTTCTCCTATTTATTTTTACTATAAGCCATTTTATCATACCTTTACGCAATTACGCAATCCTAAAAAACAATACCACATGTTTTTACGTCCTTAAACCAAGAAATCCCTGAAATTTTCATTTCTTCAATCTAAAGCTTGCCAAACCGGTTTGAACCAGTATACGGGAACTGGTTTGAGCCAGTTTACGGTGGCGCACACCGGATAATTCCGGCGTCGATGTGACGCGGGGGATTTGTCAGGCGTTCCTTATCTAAGCTGTTTAGAAAATATTGCCGCGAAAGTTTACTGCGCATGATCGCCTTGTTTATTTGTCTATGGTTTCGTTTGTTTTGAATCTGTAGATGGGTGTTAAAGATATACGAAAGAGATTTGGCAGTTTTAGGAGGAGATCGAGATTGAGTCGCAAAAATTTTACTATTCAATTTTCAGAGTGCATATCTGTATTTGTGTTTTGATATTTTTATATACTAGCTCAAGTTATGCGAATGTCTTTCAGGAGTATATTTTATAAACTCAGCTTGTGTACCAATCTGCAGATCTGCTGAAGTAACTGATATCTTTTATTTGTACATATTTACTTAACCGGAAAAGATGGCAGTATAAGAGTATTAAATAAAAGTTCAGATTTTCGTTATTTTTTATCTAATAATGATTAAAAATAACGAAAATCTGAACTTTTTTTATAATAAATAAATATAAATACATAACTTTGACAACTGAAAAAAAAACAGTTATATGCACTTCCTCTTCATACCTCTAAGATAATAGATAAAGAAGAAAGCACCACCTAAAATTAATAGTCCGAAATCACAAACATACAGAGAACAAGTGTGATTAATGTGCATTTCTTCCCTGTGAGGAGTGGTCATCCTTGCAAGGGACAGCTACTAAGTAATATCACTTACCTTTTGTTTATATACGAAACCTAAATAAAGGCGAAAAATATTTACCTGAACGGTATATGGCTAATAGGGTCTTAGAGAAAAATATCGAAAAATTCATTCATAGACTACATTTTTTCAACAATTGTTTTTCAAATTATAGTTTTACTTCCATAAAAAAACCGCTATCTAAACGAAATAAATACTCAGAAATATTGAATTTGTCTTATCATAAACCCCAATATAAAAAAGAAAAGACGACCAACCCAAAAAATACTATGCAAAAACTCCCAATCACCGAAATTCCCGACAAAACAGTAGCATACATTTTTAGTTCACACATCGTTAATAAGTGAGTTAGAAACAATTATGGCGGCCGTCGGGCACAGAGCTCTTTGTTAGGCTAGATTGACCCAATCGCTGAAGTAGTCAAGTCAAACAACTGTGGTCTGGGCAATATGGACCAGAGTTTGCTTGTTTGTGTGGTCCCAGTGAGAGAGGTTGGCAATGTACTGTTTGTACTGGGTTGAGGAAGTTTGGTGGAAGTTTTGACACTTTGTTTAAGTGCTTTGGATATTTAAGTTATTTAATGTTTTCTTTTCGACATTTCAGCCATTTGACTGTTCATTGCTAGATTTGGATCCTCTACATGGCATCCAAAACACAAACTCTTTTTGGCAATATAGTTTTGTATTATTCTTCTTATCGTATATTCTATATATGAAATATTTTGAGAACACTCTCTTTTTCGTTATTAGTTTTTCTGGTCGTTTCCGTACTTAGACTCACGATTGGACCATTGTGCTCCATTGTTATATATCAAGTTTAAAATTCATCCATCTCTTCTGCAGGCTACAGGGCGCGGTTTTGATAACTACCCATACTTCGTTCAAATTATATTAAGCTTTCACATGCCTAAACACACTGACTTTTTGCTCCGTCTCACTTCCCAGTAATTGCTTTGACTACTTAACAAAATCATACTTCCCTAATAGAAGCCAACTAACTTGCTCATAGACATCACACTACAAATGTACTGAAATTGCATTAGATGCTTCCAAATTATTCCTAAAATCAAATAACGAACCGCCATCACTGAAACCGGACTCCACCTGATCTACTTTAAAACAGCGACGTAATTTGCCACGGTAAATCAAACCTTATATTCCGGTGCATACTGGTGGATTTTCCGTATTTGCAGTCGGTTTCGAAGTTTGACAGTCTTTGGACGTCGGATTAGAGTGGCATGAAGCAGCATATAGAATTAGAGATTCTCAGTCGGAAGGAAAATGGTCGGGAATAGTATTAGTTGTGGCTATTCAATTAGGTGGACTGTATTGTTGGATAGATAACGTGCTTGTTGTGTCATTGGATGCAAATTAAGGCCTCTTAAAGCAAAAATATCATCATAATTGATTACACATAAATGAAGGAATAAACGAATTCAATAAAAAATATTGGGAATATCTCTGATACCCTATCGATGACAAAAATAATTTTACAATTCGATCAATAATCGCAAGGTCTTGATATATTGTCATTAACATACAAGCTATTGATAAAAACATTGACAGTCGAATTCAGATCCTCTTCCTTTTTTAAATAAGTACGTCATTTGGTAATTATTATTCCCTCAACTATTTCTGATACCTACCTGTTCTCTCCAAGGATTTAGTTACGTCATTGAAAGTGCAGTACGGAATTTATAAGCAAATAAATTTAATATTCCTCTTAACCATTCGTTCTCAATAATAAAAAATGAATGGAGAAATATTCATTGAATAATATTTAAATGTACTTCGGAAATCAGAAGCATTAATAATGTGATTATGTTTGAGTGGAACTAGATTGCATAGAGAAAACCTATCGAACTGTTAACTATTTAAATAAGCTTTCATCAATCATATTGTTAGAAAATTGTATCGTAAATGAATAAAACATTTTCTGCGTCATTTTATCTTAAAAATTTCGACTTCCTAGACAATGCATTATTCAAATTAATTTGAATACACTGTATGCCGAAATAAGTGTATTCGCTACATCTAAAAGTCAAGTCTTGACACAGTTTTTTAAAATTCCCTTACCCGGAGTTTCGTGAAAATTTTTCATCTATCCTCAAAATTTCAATGTAAATTTTGAGTACAGGCGCCATGTTGGAGTGGCAATTAGCATTAAAAAAATAGACACGGCTGCTTTTTATGTGGACTTTTGTGATTATAATGTGTGAAAGTGGGCTCAAAAGCGTACCGTTATGGTTATTAATTAATATGGCCAGTTGGCCACGTATGAGATTTAACAGAAAGGATCTGCTCGGTTTTCGACGACCAGTAAAATCTACATATTTTTTTGCTTGCAATTTTTCTCAGTCTTTTTTCTTCTTCTGCAGGTCAAAGGTTTCACTGGGTAGTGAAGCCTTTGACCTGCAGAAGAATTCTTCCATTTCTCTTTGGTTAGGGTTCTGATGAACCACTCCATATAAAAGGAGTCCAGTTCGTCCCATTATCTTCGTCTTGCAGTTATTTACAGATAATTATAATTTATTATGCTTTTAGACAAGTAGACTTAGTATCTTCGAACTGAAACGGTAAAATTTTTATTTACTAGCACAAAACTCTATTTATTTATATTTATTTATTAGTACATTACTCTATTTGAAAATTAACATAATGTAACCTAAGAAAGCAAATACAAAAGTGCTGGCAGTCTCGCTATGCTAAGATCTTAATATTAGGTAAAAAATATGTAAATCTGATGTAAGTAAAAGAGCTTTTGAGTGAAAATACTTAGATAGAAATGTTGATTGCCAAAGTAGGCTCTTATTGCCATACTTTTTGACTAGTAAACCTCCATCAGTATTATAATATAAGTTATTGTATTATTGAGTAGCAGCAAGCACTAATGAGCTTGTGGCTACCGTGTTCCGAAATTTATATCTGATGAGGAGGACAAAGCAGACCGAGCCGCTAGCTTGACTTGCCTCCCATAGTTGCTGCATAGCTTTATAATTGTTTTGTTTATTTAGATTTTTTTGTTTTCTTTCTAAAGATAGCTTATTGTAGACTGATTTGTAAGTTCCTAAATAGTTTTAAGATTTTGTTGTTTTTATATTAATTTCTCGTAATGTGTAATATGGGTGTATACCTGAAATAAACGATTATTATTATTATTATCGCTCTTAGAAACTTTGCTGAAACAATTTTGCATTAGGTTATAAAGTAAAATCTAGACTTGACTGCCTATGTAAAGTCACGAGCAAAAATATGGGTACACTCTCCAATTTTTTTTTGTTTTTACTTCAATTCTGGATTGATATTAGAAAACATGTTATCAAGAAATTTTTGAAAAAGTTATTTAACTATGTACATGTTTTCCTTTTTTAGTTAAACACTAAAATCTTGCTAATTATGTGTTACAATTTTGCTGTGTGTGTTTACATATTTTTGCTCGTGACTGTACACTACAAAGTTTCACGTACTTTATTAGTTACTTGTTTTATGTGTATATCTCCTGTTTGTTAATTTTGCTATTATTTTCTTTGGATGTTGTGTATTGCCTTAACTGTGCAGCGTTTTATACTAGCTGTTATGTTGTGCATGTAATTTGATAAAAAAATATAATAATAAATATAGCTTTTTTTACAATGATTTAGGTACTCGTACGTATGAACCAAATGTTGGTTAGCACCACGTTATAGCTAAGCGAATTAATAATTAGCTGTAATTAATTATCGAATATTTCAAAAACAAAAGAAAAGGAAATACCTTTTTTGAGAAAAACAAATAATTTTTCGGAAAAACTTTCTCACGCTCAAATAGACTACAATATTGACAACTCTTTAATCAGTAACTTATAAACAATCATTCTCGAATATTTAAAAAAACTAAAGAAAAAGAAACTATTTTCTGAAAACCTGACCATCTTGAAAATGTTTCTCACGCTCAAATTTTGAGTACAGCATTAACAACTCTCCAATCACTTACAAACAAAAACAACAGGACGAATACAAACAAATTCCGATCTAAATATAAAGGCGTATACACACGGTCATTAGTCGACTATCAGCCGGCATTAGCACTAAACGGTTCGTTCATTAGTCGCCAGATATCTTGTGTGCTCGCCTTTAGCTGCGTTTTTTCTTACATCGAATAATGATGGTCTTTATCTAGTGAGGTTTAACAATGTTGTGAAATTGGATTCTCACACATTTTACTAAAGAAAATATACGTTCATACAGGGTGTTAAGAAAACCCTGTCCGACCCGAAAGGGTGATATAGGTTTCACAATCACATGCCTAAATAAAATATTTAATTTGGAATATTCATAACAGTATCAATAATAATGAACTTTGAAATAACGATTTTTGACACGATATTCCCTAAATTTGAGTTTAAAACAATAATTACAACACCATTTTCGTCGTTATTATTTGGCGGTGCGGCCTTTTGTTTGATCATTTGGCAGCACCTGTGAGCGAGCCAACTATCTCACGTTTAAAAAAAAAAAAAAAACATTTTTTTACATTCATTTATTAGTTATCGATGCCTAACAATACCTTAACGGATCGGACATGGTTTTCTTAACACCCTGTATCATCATCATCATCATCATTCAGCCAATCATAGTTCACTGCTCACTGCACTGACATAGGCCTCTCCCAATTTGCGCCACAACACCCGGTCCTCCGCCCTCCGCATCCAGTCCCCTCCAGCGACCTTTTATAGTGACATCTAATTAATTTCAGATCTTTCTATAAAGAAACCAACAAATTATTTGTAGAACTAGCTGTGCTGACTTTTCCTAAGACGAAAAGGACATAATAAGCATTATTTCCGAGCAGAATTCTTGTTATTCCATTCGTCCATTCATTTGTTTTGTTCAATAAAAATTCCGGATGAATTTTCAAATAAAATTGTGATCCAGTTTTTATTCTAAACAATGCAGTCTTTGTTTGGTGTGTAGTCAACGATGTTTTTCATCATTTTATTGGGACTTGGATAGCATACATGGACAAAAAAAAAAAAAAATTGCTTCAGATAATTTTGTTATTTAGGTTGTTACGTAAACGGTATATTTTAGGTATACTCTTCACCCCTTTTGGATAGACATACCCTTTCGGATACAACATGTATAGACTATATATCTGATATAATTGCATGATTAGATGCTATTTTGTGCAATCACCCAAAAACAGCAAAACGGATTTCTATGAAATTGGCTTAAGAGATAACATACAAACAACCTGGATTAAAACATTTATATACATTTTGTATCGATCTCAACTGGAACTACGCGAGTAAAGCCGCGGGGCGCAGCTAGTAGCACATAAATTGTAAACTTAGAGTTTATTTCGAGTAGCCGCACAGCGTGAATGTTTTAAAGTTCCACTTAGTTTTGTCCACATTTAACCTAAAGTTAAGAAATTGTCAGGGTAGGCAGTGCCTTAAAGTTAACTAGACTGTTGTCTAAACGCTTTTAAATCTTTAAAGAGCTTTTTAAATGTGCCTTCTCATCAGTCAACCTTGAAGTTACAAATTACAAATACTAATAATTAACTGGGTTTATTATAAATATACTTATCTATGTTAAGCACACTAATTGACATAATTCAACATGCCAAGTAAAAATATAATATAATAATATAAAAATAAATAAATCATGCGGAAAAACTTCGCATGTTAAGCTAGCACAGGCACATTTCTAGAAAAAAAAAATAACTTCCTCGCAATTTCAGCTGCAGAAATATTTTATTACTAGAAAATGCTAAACAGTCCAAGAAAAAGAAATTTTACAACTCTATTCATTTTATAACTAACCACAACTTGACATTCCATTAAAAAAAACTGCGGCTTTAAAAACGATCTCAGTTGTTCATTCATGTGAAAAAAACAAACAAGACGTCATTGCCATAATAAAAAAATATCAAGTTTTTTTAACATCGTTTTAAATGTTTGCGTCTATGACGTCTGTTCCTGACGCCATTTTGCTAACGGCTTATTTGTGTTGCAGTATTAAAGTTGCAATATTAAATCCTTCTAAAAGGAAATGAAGATATAAATGTTGAGCACTTGGTGAGAAATTATGTTTGTCATGTTTAATATGCTGTGTCAGTTCTGAATGTAGATAAAATCATGAACGAATATTGTATTTCTTACCATGTGACAAGTCGACTGAAAAAGTTGATAAGAGACATCAAAATACTCGCTTAGTTATAGCAAGACTCTTTATATTGAACTCAAGTTAAAATGTAGATGACTTTTTTTTTTTTAATACATAACGTCTTATCTAGAAAGTAAATTTAATTAATAATATTCAGGGACATCTCACACACGGTTATCTGATCCCAAGCTAAGCAGAGCTTGTGTTATGGTAACCAGACAACTGATAAACTTACTTATATATTTCTAAATACATACATATTATAGATAAATTACACCCAGACCAGAACAAATGATCGTGCTCATCACACAAACATTTGTCCTGGGTGGGAATCGAACCCACGGCCTCCGGTATAGCAGTCAGGGTCAGTAACCACTAGACCAACAGGCCCGTCTTACGTCACTTATTCGAGAAGCATGAATATTTTGTAATCTTTCCAAAGCAATCACACCTGCAAATAATATAACGATTTGATCACGAAACCAGGACGATTTGTACACAAGTTTATACAATCAAAATATTTTGCTATTAATAATCCCGTAACAAACATCCAAAATAAATCCTAGAAAGCCGCCAATCAATATTATAACACCAGCTTATCATCCCATCCACATTAAATAAATAATTCATGCTTTCAAAACCCAAGTTTTGACATTTTTGGATTACTGTTGCCACGCGAAAATAAACGGTCAAAGGTCGAATTGGCGCGCAAAATGACAGGTGTCAAACGTGAATTAAATATGGCGAGTTTAAATATAAGCGGAGTGATATAATTTTTGGTTGATGTTCTAACATTATTACTGAAAGACGAAATAAAAACAACATTTAATTTATCAAAATTAAACACGTCTTATTTAAAATAGCAATTTCACTTTATTTTGTCGAATCATTAAATAAAATGCTGTTTTCTGTAAACGTCGCTTTTCATCTCGTACTTGACATTTTAAGGTTTTTACTTTACTTATTTGCGCAATGGCTGAGCGGGCGACGTTGGTCTTTAAAATGGCGGGTCTAAGCGACCGGCGACCTCTTAACGTGAACAAGTACCTTTAGAAATAAAGCTTTGTAGGCAAAATATACACGCCATTAGAACAACGGAGACGGCATGTTTTGTTTGCAACTTATTTAGCCAACTACCCACATTTACGTAGTGACAAACAAAACACGGTAACATCAAGTATTTTTGCTTGTGTTTCTGGATTCTGAATTTGTTAGGGACTTTAAAGCTGGGTACAGGTCTGAGTTGATTTATTATTTATTTCACTGGAATATGTGATGTTAGTCGCTCGCACGACGTTTAATATTAATGCCGTGCTATACCACTGTAATTAACTAGGCTTACACATAAAGCTATCTACTATCTATCCTAGTGTTTGTGCCTAAGCTTTTATGGCAAGTTAAATGTCTAATTATTTATTTAGATTAGATTAGATTAGATTAGAATATTCTTTATTGTACACCATTAAAAACATAATAATAAAGTACATCAACAGTAAAGCGTACAATGGCGGTCTTATCGCTAATAGCAATATCAATCTAGGTATTTTTATTGACTTTTAAAAGAATGAAGAAGTATATAACCTAGATTATAACAGGAGAAGTACCTCCATCATTATAATTAGGCGATGTTTGTGAGTTTCGGTTTAAGAATCTTCTATACCACTTTTATTAAAAAATTAATAAATTGGTTACTTACAGAGTCATAAAACATTTCTCAGTTTCATTGAATGATGTCTAAAAAGATTGAAACAAGTGTTTCCATAAATATGCAACAACACATTTTCCAAGTCGACGTAATAAGCTATCTTAGGGACAATTGAAAGCCCTAAGCCCTAGTTACTTAAAAATGTATACTTTACATTAACTGTAAATCAAAAACTGTGAGTAACTACCACATGACCATATCATATTGGTAATTCAATTGTTAAAGGTCTCTCCAATAACTTCAAAGCTATTTTATTGGCTTCGATCCGTTAACAACACGTGGCTCACGTGTTGAAGCTTGGTGAATGCAACGTGGAGAGGAACTCAGGTTTATAATAAACTAAGGTTTTCTTATTGCTGGTCTAGAAATGTAAGCAAAAAAACTGCTTAGTTTTGCTATTGTTGCGTAAAGTGTATCAGTCAATCTATCGATGGTCACAAATTTACAGGAGGGGCCCACAAAGTATCAATATGGTATAACTTAAAGATGGTAAAACCAAGTTTAATTAAGCTTGGCTGTAATGAAACTTTGCAGGCTTACTTTGCAAGCTATTCTCTTTATGTAAAACAAAGTTATTATTTTCTTTATGTTTATGTTTTTATTTTACTACATTTTGACCCTTTTACGTGAATATTATTATTAGTTTCGGTCTGAATTTATTTTACGCGATGTGACATACTTATTACAATGCCTAGATATTTTGGATAAAAACCAGTTAGTTATAATTAATATTGTTTAACTGTCTATGAATTTAAGGAGAGAAAATAAAAAAATATAAATCTAAAGAAATGTAAATATATTTGTAGGCCCTTATACGCGTCGAATGCTAACTAACAATGTTTTGAGTTTCAAGCGTATAACGGCCATTAAACATATTGGCCTTTTAAAGTTTAAAATCACGCTACATAGGCCTTTCTACTACAGAAAAAAATACTATTTCCGTGTATAAATTGTAGTTTTTTTAAGCTTACATTATGAACCATACTAATAACATGCGTTTTCCATAAAAAAAGTAAAAATGGCCAAATTGTTAGTTTGGCCCTTTTACATAGGACCCATCGCTATATCAAAAAGAGACAAGCTTCTAGCCTGTGATTGTTGGAAATTGACAGATCGACCGACATTAAACTATGTATTTTATTTGTTTTCAATTTGACTCTTATGTATTTTAGTTTCTTACTTGATATCATCGGCAATAATTGTTGTTTTTTTTTGTCATCGATAAGGTTTACCTTAGAAGCCCGTATACAAGTCTCAAAGAAGGTAGTCAAAGAAGGCAGTTCTTACATACCTAAATTTATGTAAAACCTATTTCAATTACGTCTCAATAAAGTGCGTTTCTCCCCCTTTTTACACGACTGCCCAAAAAGGAGTGTTATGTTTTCAGGGTTCATGTATGTATGTATGTATGTTTGTGAGTTTCTTTATTCCACCATAACTTCTAAAAGGCTTGACCGATTTCAATGTTTGTGGTATCATTAGAAGCTTTGAGTTATCCCGAGTAACATAGGATATGTGGACATTAAAAAATGGTCAAGTGTGAGTCGAAATCGCCTGCAAAGGGTTCCGAACGATTTTTTTTTTGTTTTGTGTTGTTCACTAAAAGGTATCAAATAAAAAAAAAATATAATTAAAAAAATTAAAAAACACGCCTGCCATGTCAAAAAAATATTAAAAAAGTAAACAAAAAAATTCAAAACAAGTCAAATATTTGTAATTAACCGATCATTTAATTGCAGTCGGGGGACATGTTGAATTGTTCCTAGTAACCGTCTCCCGACTGCTGTTTGCTGACTGTTTCTTTTAATCTTTTTTTTTGACATTGCAGGCGTGTTTTTTAATCTTTTTAATTATAATTCTTAAATTTTGATACATAATAAGGATTTTTACGTATATTTAAAGTAATATACACCGAAAAATAAACGCTAAAAGTATTATCTTTGTCACCAGGTGAATGGCGCGGCGAGAGAAGGATGCTGGACATCACGAGAGATAAGCCAGTCAAGGTGTGCGTGCGAGTCGTCGTCCCAGTACGAGACCATCCCAAAGTAAGTCATACTCTATTAAATAAATTAATTAATGTTTATAATATTTTTCAACAAAAGTAAAGGTGAGTTTTCATTATTTCAGTCGAAAGATTTTAAATATTTTAGATATTTTTATCAAAAGGATTATATTAAGCTCACTTAACCGGGAGGTTAAGTTACTTTTCATATAATTTTTAGTATCGACATTCATTTTAATATTATAAATGCGAAAGAAAGAATAGAAAAAGTTTCATGGCTAAGCCGCTGAACTGATTTCGATGAAACTTAGTATGGGGGTAAGCTTGGATCCCAAGTACGGATATAATATATATGCTACTTTTCGTCCCAATAAAACGGGAATCACTCAGTTCTAGCCGCACGTAAAAAACAGGGAACATTTTTATAATCCAAAGTCTTCTCCAAAATTATACTTTTCTGTAGACTGTTTTTCTTATGAATAAATATGTTTATTTTCAAACATAAATAAGGCTCAGTCACGTTTTCAGGACGAATTGAAATCGTTCGACGTAAACATATCGCTTTGTCGGCGAGGCACGCGCGTTCAGCGTAGAATCGAAACGTAAAACCTTTTAGGGTACCGTTACTTGTAATTTAAGATATTAAAACGTTGCTGTCTTGATAATGTTTGTATTCGTTTATTTAAGTTAATAGTGCTATGTTTACACAAGATGGTTTTTACACATTTATGAATACTTTATCTTGATTTAAATTGTTTAATCGATGCTAGTTCAAGAATAACCTAGTTTCTTTTATATTCTTTTTTTTTAAAGCTATAAAACATTTGTATTTGTTAAGGTAAATAGCGTTATGTATAAACAAAATGTTTGTTACTCTTTTTGGAAATTTATGTCTTACTTTGTATAATTTACTCGATACGAGTCCAAGAAAGTTCAGATGTTTTTTTTTTATATTTTCATAAAAACAATGGTAGATACATTTTTGTATGATAATTAAATATACATTTTTTTATCTACTAGAATATCTTTTACCATTCATCTAATTATTCAAAACATTAAGAAGTAATTTAAAATAAAAAGTCGTGCTATAATATTTTTAAAAGGTTAAATTTCAGTTGAAACAGTTTAAGAATATTCCAGCTTACATGAGAAGCACCCAAGAGTATAATTTGAGTTTTATTACCCTTTTGGACGAGAACATAACACTTACATAAAATTAATTATGCATACGATTCAACTTTATCTATGAAAACCATATGCAGCAAACAACTGTTAAATTTCTGAATTTTAAACTTGAAGTTCTGAATATTTTAAAGGAGTTATAATGTCTTACTTGAAAACAAGTTTGTAGTATAGTAGATAAATGCTTGCAGTCACCTTAGTAGCCTATAAAATAAAATGGGTATAATTCTAACGTATGGTGCGCAAACTTGGGCTCTCACCAACGTTCAAAAATCCCACCTCGGTGTTTGCCAACGTGCTATGGAGCGCAGTATCCTCGGAGTTCGGCTCACGGACCATGTAAGAACCTCAAATAGCGGACGTGGCCCTAAAGGCTGCCAAATTGAAATGGGACTGGGCCGGACACGTGTGCCGAATGTCAGAAGGACCGTGGGCGAAAGCCTCTACAAATTGGGTTCCTAATAGACGAAGGCCGCGTGGAAGACCTAGGCGGAGATGGAGGGATGAACTAGACACATACAAAAAGGAGTGGCAACAAATAGCAAACAATAGAGACCTGTGGAAAGAAGGAAGGGAGGCCTTTGCCCTGCAGTGGGACAGTTCAGGCTTTAAATAAAAATAATAATAATTCAGTAACTTATACATAATAAATATTAAACTTACACAGGGACCTCCTTTTAAGTATGTAATATACCTATATTACCTATGCTAGGAGGTCCCGCTCTTCGAAACATTATAATAATTATGTAGTAAAAGTAGTAAAACAAAACATTAGAATACTGAAATTTGAAATTAAAAACAATGTATTATATTATTGTCTCTCAAATAATTAGTAATAGTTCCAGATATTATATCAATGGGCTTTTAGAAAATGAAGAAAAAAATTGGTAGCTTAAAGATAAAGGACTAAGAAAACAGTTATGTCAAACACAAACTCATTCAAAAAGATTTAACAAGGAACTCAGGATGAAATCGTGCAAAAATTGTGTTCTATCGCTTTTTGTGAAGTTCTATGAACTGTAATTCCCTTTAAACATTTTCTCTCAGTGAATTGACCATTGAAAGTACAAAAAAAATATTTCATTTCATGAAACTAAGTCAAAATTCATGGAAAGTAGTTTTATGTATTAAAAAAAAAGAGACAGACAAAATTCACGGAAAAATATTACCTTTTTTATCAAGACTGACAGGAATTTCACTGTTTGAAATGGCGACTGAAAACTGAAAACTGATGAAACTATACTACCAACTTTCAAATAAAAACGTACGAAACTGCATTGGACTCATGGTACCGACAGGACTCGCACTATTCAACTACATAGGACTTTTATAAAACACACATACCCTGACGGGTCCCTCTCGCCCCACTGCTCAATTGGGACGAATGCTGCAGTCAGTTGATAAATAAACCATCTCGCTTGATCAACACAGAGAGATAAGCAAATGGAGTGATGACTTTGAAGTCCTTCAAATCGGCCGGAGCGTACTTTGAGAATACTCTAATTGGTTAAAGTTAGTATACCTAGTTTCTGTGCCTTTTAGTATACTGGTGGCAAAATTAGAACGCACTATTCAACTGCATTGGACTTTTGTGAAACACACATGGCCCCGACAGGAAGGGTTCCTCTCGCCCCACCGCTCAATTTGGACGAATGAGTGAGTGCTGCAGTCATTTTATCTCTTGTTCGATAAATAAACCATGTCTGTTAGTGAATACAGAGTGATAACGTTGAAGTGCTATATTTGATTATGTTCAAAAATATAGCTAAAGGGTTAAAAGAAAATTTTTATTTTTTTTGCAGAATTTTATGGTATTTAAGTTTTTCGGCCCTGATTTTATTTTATGCCTTTATGATAAAAAAAAAAACCTATTGACCTAGATAAGCACTATCTAATCGGATTACATATTCATGTGTATGCAATCATTGTCAGTCATATAACTGTTTTTTTTTTCTTCAGTAAAGCTTCAATTTTTCCTACTCTATGGTTGCAAATAAAACCCACGTACGAACGTGGCTATCTAGTATTTCCTTGCTATTACGCGTTGAAAAATTACACGAATTTGCTCGAAAAACTAAGGCCGTGGCTGTATTGGTAGACTTCGTTTTTGAACGAATAATTTTTTTAATAACCGCAACTAAAATATAGATCCAAAAATGTTCATACTAATTACGGTTAATGAGGTAGCTACATGCAGCTGGCAGATGAAGATGAATAGACAGCGCAGACTTACCTATTGATAGGGGTATATATTTACGTCTGTGACCTTCGGTTACAGAATCCTTAAAATCATCCTAACATCCAGGAAATTAACAGGAAAACGTAAAGTTCGATACTTAAGTTTAATACTTTTTTATATATTCTCGTGCATGGCAATGTAGTGAAATAATCATCACTAAAAAGACGGCAATTTACTCTATCTTACCTAAAAGTTACGACAGCTAAGATGCTTCACATTTCTGCATTTTAATAACTATTTTCTCAATACGTACTACATCGTAGATATTTACAGTATTTCAACATAAATAATAAAACTACGACTAAAAATCGCATAGCCTAGCTCCCCCCTTATGTCTCATATAACAAACACGCGAGCCTATTGCCAATTTTTCTTTCATACCCCGGTCATTGTAGGCAGGAAAAATGTAGCCAATTTGGTTGTTGCTACATGATGCCGCGAATTCAGGTTCTCCTTTTGATATTTGGGTTGCGAGTTGGATTTCAGAGGTGCTGTGCAAATAATTGGATGGTAATTTGAATCTTTTTGTTGCGTACCAAATTATTTTTGACAAGTTGATATAACTTTTGGTGTAGGTAGTGTTAAAAGGAAACTACTGATGCTTTAAACTTTACAATATATTATCCATTCTTATGAATGGATACAACGTTACAATTACAATACTTTTAAAGGCCAGCGACGCCATAATGCTTATTATTAATTTATACAATGCAAGAGACTACTACAACGAGAATCGCACGGGCCGCCATTCTACAATGCTCTCTAGTGTTGTCAGTTTATCCGGTAATAGTGACGCGACGTATTAGTCGATTCTAATTTCGGTTAACAGTAGTGAGAGACATTGTTACTTTGGACTTTCCTTAGTGTAGTTGAGTTCTTAATTCGGAAATCTCACTAGCTTTTACTTAGATTTAAATAGCTTATGTAGTAAAAATCAGTACAATACTATAATGTGGTAGAAATAAACATTTTGTCAAGATCCTAAATATCACTTCCAAGTGATACCATGGTATAAAGAACTAGAGCAATTAACCTGCTTTACGTACCATCTATAGTTAAAATTGCTATTACAATTTTTTTTTAAAATATAAAAAAATAATAAATAAATAAATAAATGCGGACAACATCACATACATTGCTCTGAACCCAAAGTAAGTTGCTAAAGCACTTGTGTTATGGAATTCAGAAACAACGAAGGTACCACAAACACCCAGACCCGGGACAATGTAGAAAAGTGGTTTTCTACATTGACCCGTCCGGGGATCGAACCCGGGACCTCAGAGCTGGCGACACCTTAAAAACCGGTGCGTACGCCACTCGACCACGGAGGTCGTCAAAAAAAAGTAAATGATTTACTTTAATTTTATCAAATTCATCGTCTTACATACCAAAAACCAATACCAGTACACAAAAACCTACCTACATACCACATTCTTTCACCGTAATCAAAATATACAAGCCAGTATCGAAAATCACCTCATCAAAGTTTGACGGGCCTGTTGGTCTAGTGGTTAGTGACCCTGACTGCTATACCGGAGGTCGTAGGTTCGATTCCCACCCAGGACAAATGTTGTTTGATGAGCATGATCATTTGTTCTGGTGTCTGGGTGTAATTTATCTATAATATGTATGTATTTAGGAATATATAAGTAAGTTTATCAGTTGTCTGGTTACCATAACACAAGCCCTGCTTAGCTTGGGATCAGATAACCGTGTGTGAGTTGTCCCAGGATATTATTATTAAAGTGCGATCAAGATTTACCTACTTTACAATTAAAAGAAGCAGTTTATCAAAAGCAATGTTTCACATACCAAAATTAAAACTTACATTTTTTCACCTGAATCTAAATATACAACCCGCATCGAAATTCACCTCATCACAGTTACAAGAAGCCTTTTTCCAAATGCCCTTTTTATGTTTTTGGTACATAGACTACTACCAAAAACATAAAAATCTAACCTACATTTTTCACCTGAATTTCAAATACACAACGTATCGAAAGTCACTTATCAAACGCTCGTTCATAACACACTTCCTTAACCCACTTCTCACCTCTTAATATATTTCAAACGTCTTCTGTCTTCACAGCTCAATGGTTTGGAAGAGACCGACACATTCTGATAACACTTCCTTTGAATTGATAAATATACTGGTGTATCATAATAATATGTTTATGTTTATACAGGGTGTTACCGAAAGGGTATATCTATCCAAAAGTGGTGGAGAGTACATCTGGTATAGAGTCAGATTACAAAATTTCAGGTCACAATATTTTGGTAATTCTTGTATAAATATGTGTTTGTTTCTTGTTAGTTGATCATTGGTTGTACACGTTTCAAATCGTACGCAGCATCGATATTTCGAAAAAAATATAATTATGTGAGTTATAAAATAAGACAGACCTCGATCAGACGCTAGATTTTTTTTAAGTAAGGTAACCTAAGAATAGCTATTTTGGAAGTTACATGTTAGGGACACACATATTTACATAGATCTTGCTCTATATCTTAAACTTATGTCTGAAAAGGAAAAGCTATTCTCAAAAATACCCTTTGGGAACTATAAACTTTATAATTACAAAAATATACAATTTAGTAATAAGTAACCGCAAAGTAATTACTAGTGTTGTCACACTCCGGGACTCTTGAGAATCCCGGGATTTTATGATCCTTCTAAAGTGGTGTTAAAAATCTTGGAATTGTTTGGTCCGTAAAATTTTATTGGATAGCGGTAAATTGAAGTAAGTAATGATCACGGCTATTTCTGAGTCAGTAGATAATGTTTTAAGGGATCTTAGAAGGCTTTTATTTTTATTGTTTTTCAACCACCGATAAAAAGTAAGGACTTTCTAGGGTTGGCGCTTTTTCAGTATTCCGAAAAATCATACTACCTTTTATTGTTTAATCCAGGCCAATTTAAATAAATTAGAATAGTGTTTTACGTACATATTGTGTGTATCTTATGGACAACTAAACCTAACAATTATTTTCTTCAATATAAAAATTGATTACTATTTAATTTTCCTTATCCCTGAATATAACACTAAGAAGAAACATTCACTATCAACTAAACAAACCCATAACAGTGACCGTGGTCATAACAAAATATTTACGGTCCTATATCCCGGATTACGCAGCCAAATCCCGGGATTTGCACGAGGCCCATCACTAGTCGTTCACTTACTAACCGAGTACATTATGTACTTTATTGTAACTATAATAGCCCGAAAAAGGTGTCGTTAGTGTCAATTAGTATCACTTGGTATTTATCGTGGTTAAAGTGGTTTTGGTGCAAAATAAAAGAGAATCGTGGCCATATTGGGATAACGATAGCATTATGAGGTAATCGATGACTTCTATAACGCATTATGTCATCAAAGTTGTTAAGAAAATTGTAATTTATTTATTTTATTTGTTACCAACTTATACTAACAGTTTACAAAAACCATTTATAATTCTTTTTAGGGTTCCGTACCCGAAGGGTAAAACGGGACCCAATTACTAAGACTTCGTGGTCTGTCCGTCTGTCTGTCTCCAGGCTGTATCTCTTAAACCGTGATAGCTAGAAAGCTGAAATTTTCACAAATGATGTATTTCCGTTGCCGCTATAACAACAAATACTAAAAACCGCATAAAATTAATATTTAAGGGGGGCTCTCATACGACGGTGGTACGGAACCCTTCGTGCGCGAGTCCGACTCGCACTTGGCCAGTTTTTTTATAATACTAATTCTGTTGTCTTTGAATTACTAGTAGTAGTTATCGTAAGAAGAAGCTTGTTAGAACCTCTTGTTAGCTTGTTGACTAAACGGAAAATACTTTTAATTTCCTTTCTCCAGTAAATAAAAATCCTTTATAAAACGTTTTTCCCTTGCACCATAGACAACGCTTCAGTCGATCGTGCTCTCACAGTATGTTTGCTCATCTCTCGACCGCGGCCCTCACTGGCCCATTTGTTTAATATCGATTGATGTAGGTTTGTACCTGTGTTATATATCTACAGTATGAGTTTATACATTTATAACTAGGCTTAAGGCCAAAGCTATGATGTATAAATTGTTAATCATCTAAATATTGTGAACAAGACCAACATTTTAAAAGAAAGAAAATGAACAAAAAATAATGTAGGTATCCTACATGTCTAATCTTGAGAACACTATTAGGTATATTTCCGTGATACAAATTAGCAGAAAACTGAAATTATTAACTTAATTCAAATTATTTAGTCATGCACTAGTATAAGATATGGTACCAACCTAAGAATGTTTCTTGCCCGAAAAATATATGCTTCTCTATGTTTACAATATTTTTTAAATGATTATATTTTCAAAAAACAATTTATTGGCAGCATTATGTTAGTATTAAAACATCAGAAAAAATCTTTACACAAAGCAATTTTCTGTCACTCAAAGATACTCAAATTGTTCAAAGCATAACCTTTTTGCGGACAGTTTCAGCCAGCCAGTTAGCCTTTGGATACATCTCGCAAAGCCGTAACCGCACTCAGTCATGCGGGCTATCGGAATGCGGGCATGTTTGCCGAAGCCAATGCTCTGTGACGATCTCACTGATATACTTGGATATTTAAGCTGGAAAGTGAGGGAATTTAGGTGTGTGTAGAGGTTTTGGGTTTCAATTTATGGGTACCTTATTGATACCATAGCCGTGTGTTTGTAAGAGATATGACGATATAATTAATATAGCAACATACTGTGCCCATGCTCTGTAATATCTAACTACGATTGAATATATAAGAAGAAAAATAGATAACACAAAATAAATATGTAAAAAACATTATTTATATCTATATCTCGTCTCTGCATCACCCTTTAGTTGACAGGTAGAGAATGCCTTAGGCATTAACCCCGCCATCGTGCATTGCGTGTGTGTAAGAAGTGTAAGTAGGTAAATAAAGTTTTTTTTTTATCTTTAAAAATTTAACTAGTTCTTACCTAATGCATTAACTGTGCTTCACAACATAACAATAATATTTATTAAAATATTTACCACAAGATGAAAAACATTAAAATCATTTCCCTTGTCTGCAATTTCTAAGCAAACTTAGATCTTATTTTCATAGAAAAATGCTGAACAAAAGCCTTAGAACTATCATAACAATAACTGTTTTTGTATTCTAAGAAAAGGGTACAATAGATCAAAGGAATCGTCGGTCATGCGATCTGTAAACATGAAGTCTTTGGTTAACACTCTTAGTGAAAATACAATAACTAGAAAATACAAATAATACATTAGCCATACTCTCCAACCCTTTTCATATTTTACTGAATTTTGGGATCATCTTCATAATAATAGTTGATAGGTCTGGGTAAGATGCAAATTATTTGGTAGATAAGTGAGGCAACATGTGATAGGAATAAGTTACAATAAGTGGTGCCTTCGTTGTATCTGAATTCCATAACACAAGTGCTTTAGCTACTTACTTTGGGTTTAAAGGAAGTAAAGTTATTACATTTAGTAAAGTTTATACACTGAAACATTTCTTATATAAACAATTCTTCTTGAAGCAAATTCAGTTTCGTAGATTTGTATCGTAGAATAATTATTATCAGCCTTAGGGTGCGTCCACATCTGACGAACGAGCATTAGGGTGCGTCCACATCTGACGAACGAGCACTACACGAGCAGCTCGCGAGCCGCTTAGGATTCAAAACTAAAAATACAATTTTGCAGTACCAATATAAAAATAAATTAACGTTTATTCTCCTGATCATATTTACAGCACAAATACATTAAATTAAATACTTAACAAAAAAAACATTGTCCTAAATTCCAAACTTAAGCTTCAAATAATTAATTATACCCATTCATTTTTATTACTTCCCTAACTTTAATTAGTTAAATCAAACACGCAATTAAATGAACAATAAAATATTTTTTATGGCCATCAATTAGGTTTGTTGACTTTGCCCGGATTCGGGCGATATCAAGGGATTTATCGTAAGGACGCTAATTGGAATAATAATTATAGAGAAAAGAAATTATATCCGGCTCTAGATATTAGAATTTAAGGAAGTATCTATTTAGAACACCTTTATAGAATCCTTATTTATACCAACGGGAAAATGGTTCACTTTATGGTAGGTGAACACCACTGCCTATAAACATCTCCATCACCAGAGGTTTTTAGGGTGCCCTGTATTTCCCTCAATATCTTAAAAAAACATAATCAAAATTCATTTATTTAAAATATGCTACTATGTAGTATTTTTCACATTACTAGACAGTTCCCCAAATCGTTATGGTATCGCCTTAGTTTACCCTAAAAAATAATTTAATAAAGAATTGTTATTCGACGATTCAATGTCATAAAAGGATCATATTGACATTGACGGGCCTGTTAGTCTAGTGGTTAGTGACCCTGACTGCTATACCGGAGGTCGTGGGTTCGATTCCCGCCCAGGACAAATGTTGTGTGATGAGCATGATCATTTGTTCTGGTGTCTGGGTGTAATTTATCTATAATATGTATGTATTTAGAAATATATAAGTAAGTTTATCAGTTATCTGGTTACCATAACACAAGCTCTGCTTAGCTTGGGATCAGATAACCGTGTGTGAGTTGTCCCAGGATATTATTATTATTATATCCAATTTGGTGACTTACTGATATAGTCTAAAGAAATAATTAATTATGAATAGCCCTGTATGTACAACATACATGCGCAAGGCAATTGATCAATATTCGAAATTGAAAGCAAATAATTCTAAGTTTATTAATGTTTCTAGTAAACTGTACCTACAAGCTCAAGCCTTAGTGAGACAGCAATCAATATCTCCATTAACCGTCATAAAAACTAAATCCCCAAGACATTACAATTAGCGCATCAAATAAATCCTCCTCCCGCTGATTAAGCACTAAATCCGTTTAATTGGTGATCCCCTGCTGCCCACCACTTAGTGTTGTTTGCTCCAGGATCTGGATTTATTGCTGCCCTTACACTTCTGGGATTAAGACTAATGTGTTGGTAGAGGCAATTAAAAAACTTCATACGAAAAATAACATGGTGAGGAAGGGTAGTAGATGTGACCGACACTTAAAGTCTTATTTTTATTTATTTAAGGATCTCCAATACACATTTAATACACATTCAATACATAACATTTAAAATATTTGTGACACGAGTGCTCCTACAGTTAACATATTGTCATCGTGATAGATTAGGGAAATTATGCGAGACCTAACATGTTAAACAACCATAAACATGATCGAAAGCTATTATATAAGCTATACTATTTAATTTTACCCCCAGTATAATGCATACACTTATAATTGTATCTTAATAAAAAGGATATACAGGTTATAATCGGTCTCTGTGCCAATTTCAATCCAAATCCAAAATGTAGTTCTTGCACACAAAAGGAACAAATATTAACCCATCCATCTATTCTCACAGCTTCATATATTTTAGGAAACCAATAGTATAATTTGACAACAAGATTAAATACTACAACTTAACACAAATCCAATAAAATAATTACCCCCAACAAAAAAATAAACCTACCAAAAACATTGTCACAAACCTGATGAACAAAACAAAGTGATTCTGGATCCAGATAATATTGTATTCAATCCTCACCGCCCACGGTTTTTACCACAGATAAACCAGTGATTAATTGTCTATAACTTCATCAATATTAACGATTTACGAGAAACAGTATATCCAACGTTTAGGATAGCAAGAACTGAGTTATAAATGTTACACAACAATGAAATAATAAATATCCCGCAGGAACGCAATGGATAATCATAAAAATACTTTAATTATCCAAAATGGCGGCGATGTCGTTCGCCACCCATCACGTCTCGTTTCTCGCGGGGGCGAAAAGTGGCCCACGGAGAGCCGCTTCGCTACGTTGAATGTAAGAGAAAGATAGTATGGATAGATATGGACGGTAATGTGAATGAAGTATGTCAGATGATGGATGTTGAGATAAAAATTAAGAAAGGTATGCTGAGATGGTTTGGCTATGCCGAGAGAATGAATGAAGAACATTATCATCTCCCGAGTCTTTTCCCAACTATGTTGAGGTCGGCTACCAGTCTTACCGGATTCAGCTGAATACCGTATTTAACATGGAGCGACTGCTTATCTGACCTCCACAACCCATTTTACTGGGGAACACAGTATCCCATAGTAAGACTGGTTGTCAGAATTGACTTAACGACTGCCAAGGATGTACGTATGACAGTCGGGACCTACGGCTTAACGTGCTATCCGAGGCACATGAAGAGAATGAATGAAAACGATTGACGAAAAAAGTGTATAGGGCGAGTGTGAATGAAAAAGGCCAGGTCAAGAGTACCATAAACTGAACAGCATGTATGAAGGGAATAATGAAAGTGGACAAAGCGAAACAAGTGTGTAAGGATCATAGCAAGTGGAAAGAAGTGGTCTCTGCCTACCCCTACAGGGAAAGAGGCGTGATTATATGTATGTAAATATGTATGTAACAATGAAATTAATAGAAGTCGAAATCACATAACTAATCACTTTATGATTTTAGTGCTTGTAAACAGAATTTTCAAAAATCCTCTTATTAAATAAACCAAAAATCCTACGCGTGCATCTTTGATTACAACTCATCCAAATTTTTGGAGGACATTAATTACCATCCAAGAAATACTGCTTTGGCTGACATTTTCGATTCATGAGCTTACTACTTGCAAGTACCTACTGCTTCATCATCACAACTAAATAATAGTATTTTTTTAACTTTTCCCTTGAGTTACTATGTTGTATAGGTATCAAAACGTAAAAAGGGAAGCTCAAGTTTGTATACCCTGATTCATAGCCAACCGAACCAGTCGCGTCCAAAAGCTATTTGTTACCATTTGCTAATGTCTACATACATTTGAGGTCGACGGAAGGACAAAGGAAAAAATAATATTGAGTGTCTTTTGTCTCGGAAAAACTTTTCATAGATCTTTCAGTTTCGAAGGCCAGGGAAATGTTTATTTTGATAATAATGCAAAGTCGCTAATTTATTAGTAATCTTCCGAAAGAACACATTTCTCTTGCCGGTTTAGCACAAAATAGGTAGGTACTACAACTAAGTTTAGGTACCTACTTTTAACTTGCTTAATCTCAAAATATAAAAAAAAATATTTGCAACATATTTAAGAGCATTTAAACCAGATGACAAGCAAATTAGCGTCCTTTACTTAATTCTCAAATAATAATAAAAAATTATACCTAATTATAATCATCTAATCCTATATGTCATTTAAGTGCATTACTTTAAAGTCAGAATCACGAACAATTATTATTATAATGCAACACAGGCACAGGCACAGTCGAGCAAGATGCTAACAACTTATAATTGATCGATCCAGTCGAGCAAAACTGTAGCAACGGGGGTACACGATGTTGCCTGACCAGCAATTAGTGGCTGCTCGAGAGCTGCAAGGACACGCCCGGGGGTGGAGATGCTTTCAAATAGGATAGTATTAAGGTTTTAGGTCAAATTATTTTTGGTGAATGTAGAAGTAGATGTAGGAAAAGCGAAGCATATTATAATTAACTCGAATGGTTCTGATAAATTCTTTATTGGTATTCAGGATATAATATGACTTTGATGATATGAGTGGAGATGAGAGAGATCAGTGCCCAGATCAGTAATCTGAGCTCACTTACTTTTACAATGAGCTATGATTTTAAGAAAATTGGCTCATATTATATTGAACAGTATTTATTTCAGTGCATTTTCCCTATCTTTCATAACCTACTACTCCCTAACATAATCATAATTGAACTGGTCTGGGCAGCTGAGTGGTCTGGGCAGCTATGGTCAGTGTTTATGGTAATAAAAAAATGACCATAGCTGCCCAGACCACCGACTTACGCCAATTACATTAGTTTTGGACATCGGATTTGACAAGTTATTAAACTGGATAAGAATTCAGAAACAACAGAAAGATAAATACAATATTTTATTATTTCCAAAAGTCTACACATTGCCTTATAATTTCCATTCCTTAAGACATAATGTTCTTACTTCATTACCTCGCCACAACAGCTTTGTCTCGGTTTAAGGTAAACCGACACAAACATTTAAGGTTATTAATTAACTAAACCTCGGAACACCTATGACAGATTGGCTTCCTCTAGAACCAGATGCGGCTGAGTATTTGTCTTCTAAACAACACCTAGTATACTAACAGACTAAGAAACTTCGCTATTTCGGAGTTAAATTTTGGTCATGTATAAATAAGCTCATAAGATCTAATTGTAAGAAAGTTAGACCTACATCGTGTCTTTAAAACAAACATTACATTTATTGACATACAAGAATATTTTAAAAGATTTATAACTAAAAAAGAAAATATACACTTTTACACTTTTTTCGATTGACGAAAAAAGTGTATAAGGCGAGTGTGAATGAAAGTGTTAGAAGGGCGAGACCTAGGCGGACGTTTTGAGACCAAATCGGGAAGTCTTGAAAAAAGGCCAGGTCAAGAGTACCCTAAACCGCATGTATGAAGGGAATAATGAAAGTGGACAAAGCCAAAGAAGTGTGTAAGGATCGTAGCAAGTGAAAAGAAGTGGTCTCTGCCTACCCCTACGGGATAGATGCGTGATTATTATGTATGTATAACTAAAATAAATAGATACTTCGTCAAAGTGTTTTGTCATTTTCACAAATAGATACCCAAAATAGGCATTCAAAAATTCTTTATATTTTCCTCCACAAATATAAATTTGGGAAGTGCAATTTGACAAGTTATTACCTCTGCTTTTATAAAGCAAAAGAGCATACACTTTTATATCAAGTAAAACGAAATGAAAACTTCATAATCACCATATTTCTCAAAATACTATACAATAAAACATTATTGTTGCTGCATTATTAAGAAATTATTACCAACCATTTGCTGCAACAAGAATCCAATACAGGTATTTATGAACTGCATTCAGTCTTCTATTTGCATTTAGCTCGTAAATATGCATTTTACATCAAGCTGCGTCCAAGCAATTACCTGGCCAGCTCACTGGAATGCACATTACGGGATGGAAAATAAATGGTCTTCAAACGTTCAGTACCTGTATTATGAAACTCTAAAAGCAAAATGATTGTCGCTGCGGGAGCAAGACGGCGCTATACACGGCATATAACTGCGTCTCGCTTCCACACTGCAACAGTTCTTGCTCTGAGAGTTTATAGTAAGGGTCCAGATGGTAAATGGTTACATCTGTGTAGAATTTAGAGAGAAACTGCGGTTTATATAAATGGACCTTAGATTTGCGAGTTAGGAAATTCATCTTGAAAATCAACGTTGGATGTCTGTTTTGTGTCTTAGTGGTTTTGATGCAGATTCTAGACTTTAGAGAATTTGGTTCGGTCCAGTAACTTTGTACAGTAAAATATTAGAGGAATATCCGACCTACCGTTGTACATACGAGGGGTGCCTTTTAAGTTTTGTCGTTTGAAGAAAAAAACACAACTAGAACCTTTTAGTACTTTTTATTGTTTTTCAAAGTATTCACCACGTAGCTTAATATACTTTTCCATTCGCTCAAACCAGTTTTTATAACATTTATTCCACTCTAAAGTAGGGGTGTTCAAAAGGCTGACTTGAAAGCGTCGCCTGCTTCTTCACCGGACTGGAAACTTTGACTACGAAGACTTTTCTTAATTTTAGGAAATGTAAAGAAATCGTTAGGGCTTAGGTCAGGACTGTATGGAGGATGGTCAAGAATTTCTACTTTTTTCTGCTTCAAATACTCAATCGTTTGACGAGCGCTGTGTGAGCTTGCGTTGTCGTGGTGCAGGATGATGCGTCGCTTTGAGTTAGATTTTCGAAGTTCGGTGATGACTTGTGGTAAACAAACTGTAGTATACCAGTCTGCGTTAACCGTTCTACGATCTTCGAGTGCAATAGTCGCATCATGGCCGGATTTTTCCAACGAACGTGGCCACCAACTTCTTTGAAGTGCTTCGAGAACGAACAACTTTAGTCGGCTTTGGCTCGTCTTGAAAGACCCAGATTGTAGATTGTTGTTTGGAATCAGGATCGTAGGCATAGATCCAAGATTCCTCACCACTGATGATGTCGTAGACGTGATTTGACTCTCCTCGGTTGAACCTCTGCAGAGTTTTCTTACACCATCTGACGCGGGCCGCCTTGTGATCGCCGGAAAGCAGATGCGGTATCCAACGGCAAACTAGCTTTCTCACACCAAGCACTTTATGGAAGATCTTCTGAATGGTTGTCCCTGAGATGCCAAATAGAGCCTCTATCTCACGATACGTCACATGACGATCTTCGAGAATTAGTTGTCTCACAGCAATGATGTTATCTTCAGTGAAGGCAGATTTTGGGCGTCCTTCACGAGATTTGTCTCTGACACTAGTATTTACACGCTAGAATTATAAATACCAGCGTTCGACAGTCCGCAGACATGGGACTTCATCACTGAACACAGATGTTAGCTCTTCAAAACACTGAAGCCGTGTCAGACCTCTTCTAAAGTTGTAGAAAATTATTGCACGAACATTTTCCTTAGAAAGATTCATTTTCGTACGTAACCTGACAGATTCCAATCGACGCTGTGACTAAACAAAAGCATTAATCCTAATACTTTCAACTGTTTTGAGATTCAAAATTTCAACACATTCGAATATAGAACAGTTCCAAATTCAAAATTGCCGGGAAATATGGAAACGACAGAACTTAAAAGGCATACCATGTATTTATCTTAATGATGTATCTCATCATTTCTCATGTACATAAATCGTTAAATCAATAAATGTAATCAAAATCAACTTTTCTAGCACAGAATTAAAACTAGTTTTTTAAAACCTGCTATCCATGAAACTACTAGTCTTAATCAATCTCAATATTTTATAGCTCAATTTTGTGGGAGTATAAAGCTTAATTTTCAGTAACAGTCATTTTCTCTAGGAGCTAAGAACAAAGAACAGTATAGCAAGGACCAATAGTTTTCCATCTAAAAAAAAACCTTCTCCATTAATGAAAAATTCTTCCCATAAGTCAGGTCCATTCATTTCACTGTTCTATACCGCAAACAATTCGTTGAGCTAACATTCAAAAATTGCACAACCGCTGAAATGACCAGGAATTGAGGAAAATGGAAAAGTAAAGGCTCTATTCTCCTGGCGATACCGCATTGCTTGTCTGTGCTGCGGGCGATATTGCCTTGCGCTGAGAATATGTTACGGGGTAGAGATATTTTAACGTATTTTTTTTTATGAAGCTGTTTTAGTTGTGGTCTTTAATTAATTTGTGGATGTATAACTAACGACCTCCGTGGTCGAGTGGCGTACGCACCGGTTTCAAGGTGTCGCTAGCTCTGAGGTCCCGGGTTCGATTCCCGGACGGGTCAATGTAGAAAATCACATTTCTACATTGCCTCGGGTCTGGGTGTTTGTGGTACCTTCGTTGTATCTGAATTCCATAACACAAGTGCTTTAGCAACTTACTTTGGGTTCAGAACAATGTATGTGATGTTGTCCGCATTTATGTATAACTATAAGGCAGGATTTTGCCTAATTGTAAGCTAACGTTGAGTTGGTCGAATGAGCTTAAAAAAAAGCTTGGTTAACGACTTAGATTTATGTATTGAACTTAAAGAAGTTAGGAAGAATTACCTATGCTCTTGAATTACCTATGCATAATTATGTTGCTGAGGGAAAAAGGCTAGAGAAAAAGAAGTTATACTATAATAATATACATAATAATGTTTAAAAAAATATATTAACTCATCTGATTTGGTTACGTTTAAAACTCACTCTTGTTGCTTCCCAAATGACGTCAGATTCATATCAAGTATCTATACTTCTATAAACTCTTAAATAAAACGTTATTAGGTAGCAAAAATAACTTAAGCATTAGTTATCATTTTATTTCATATCATTTATCATCATCATATCATTATCAATTTATCACTATTGTAAATCAATTATTACTAACACTAATTTGTAAGCTTACTTTGTACTAACAATAATGGATGTAAATCTGAAAATAAATGATTATTATTATTATTATTATTAGACAAGTCAGAAATAGCTTTATAATATTACATAAACATTTGACTCTAGTTCTTTCTCGATATGCAAAGTTTCTGTAAGATATTATCAATGTTTTAAAGAAGTAGAAAGTCAAAGATATCATAAAAAGAACCAGTACCTACAATAACAGTCTTTGAATAACAAAAGAACGAACTTTACTTATATAACGAAAGATTTATACATTAATGTATTCCTTGAGAATTAGCTTTTTGTTTCTGAAACGTTTTTCTGGAGTTTATGTAGTATTTCAATACTTAGAATGGAACATATGATAAGATTATCGTAAATCAACTTATTTTATTTTTAGAAGTAATTTTAGATTTGTTGAGGTTGACTTTTGATTTCTACATGCATCGTATATCACCGATTTTTTCTAAGGGCAATATCTATACAAATACATATATTTCGGCCACTGAGAGATTGCAATTCTGACGCCTGTCAGTTGATCTTGTATTGTAACGTAGCATAATGAATAGTGCTACGCGTAATGCGTTTAATAGTACTTTATGTTTGGTAAATTTCGCCACTTGGACCACCACCAGTCAGAAAACATACTCTCAGCGGCCAGACCGTAAAAGGTAGTCCTTACTTAAACTGGTTGTACGATTAACAACTGCGAAATACATACTAATAATCTTATTATCCTTATTTTTTACAGTTCAATTTCGTGGGCAAACTGCTCGGGCCAAAAGGCAACTCGTTGAAGCGGCTACAAGAAGACACCATGTGCAAGATGGCGGTGTTAGGACGGGGATCTATGAAGGATAGACAAAAGGTACGCCTAATTAATTACTTTTAAAAAGTATTTGATATTTTTTTTTAATGTATGTCTTCACTTAGTGGTGCATTAGAGTTTTGTTTTGAAGATATTTTGACATGGGTGAAGTGCACTTTTATTCCTGTTAAATGCAATAATTTTTACAGTTAAAATTTTCCTCATGAAAATTTCGTTACTTTCAGTTACAATTTTAGTCACTAAACAAAGTATAACTTACGTAACAGCCACTTCATATAATTGTTTCACAACAAACAGTGACTATTTAGATTCCTCTTGATTAGTCTTGATATATCCAGCTGGATAACCAATTCAATTATGGCTCTGTGTGCCTTTTCGTCTTTACATTGACAACTTAATTTCCCTCTACTTACTTTCCTCCTTACTCCTTCAATCCTACTTCCCCCAGGAGGAAGAGCTGCGCGTGTCGGGCGACCCGAAGTTCGCGCACCTGTCGGACGAGCTGCACGTCGAGATCAGCGCGTTCGCTACGCCCGCGGAGGCGCACGCGCGCATTGCCTACGCGCTGGCCGAGCTCAGGAGGTTCCTTGTACCAGTAAGTAGATACCATAAGGATATACAATCTCTACATACAATAACAACTTTAGAAGTCCAGTGAAGCAGTCAAACCTCGCGCTTAGGCTAACTGCATAGCTCTTTTCCACAAAACAAAAGACCATCTCGTGTCCATTTAGGCTCGGGTTAAATTGGACAGCAACTACGGCCATCGGTGGCTGGCTAGCGACACACTTTTTGATCTATGGGTTTGCTAGCTATATGGTATATATGAATGTGGTGCGTCTATACAGACGATTATAATGAAGAAGGTTGTTAAGTCGCTCTTGCAGCCCCCGATGGCTGTGGTAGGGGGCCCGTTTTCGCCCAACTTCAGTTAATCAATCCCGTGTCTAAGACCAACTGAACTATTTTATTTGGGTTACCTACTGACATTTTGGTCTATATAAAATATACATACATACCTAACTAATATACAAATTCTGAAAAAGAAATAAGTTTGCATATAAATTATACGAAAAAAAACTTCATCCCATTTTTTCTGTTCCTTTGTCTGGTACATAAATTGAAAGTTAATATGCTCAGAGATATGTTCTCTACTATGTATGAGGACCAGGCAGCGCCGGCTGTCACACTAGTATTAAATATACAAGAGGTACGCACTCGCACTCGGTATTAAAATTCAGGAGTTAATATCTCAAAGATTTCTGCTACATTTCTGTTTGTGCCAAAAGTAGTACAGAGATTAACTATGTAGTAACTACAGATATTGAGAAAAAGGTATTTCTTTATTTTTCCTTTGTTATGACAGTATGAACTAATTGTGGATAAAAAGATTCATGACATTGTTGTAAAGCTTTTGTGAAAATTTGAAGTTATAGTCAACGACTCCTAATTTTAAACTAGTTTTAAAAGAATCTTGTATCATGGTGCAGTCATTGACCAATTATGTAATAGTGAGGTTAGCTACCTTATTTGCACTAGATATACTTAGAGCTGCCTTTTGATTTGGAATTACCTATTTTATAACATAACATACCATCACGCCTGTATCCCCGAAGGGTTAGGCAGAGGTGTACCAATGTACACCTACATTTCGCCGGTATGTTTAGGTCCCATGTAATAGGGGGCGAGCCTATTGCCACTAACCGGGCACAAATCCAAACTCCGACCTGCTACTGAGAATTTCATAGAAAAACCCAATAACATCTTGGTCGACTTGGGAATCGAACCCAAGACCTCTAGCGTAGCAGTCGCGCATAGCACCACTAGGCCAACGAGGCAGAGAGCACCTACTTATTTTATCCTCCGAAATAGTACACAAAAGGTCATCTTAACACAGACAAATCTATTTTTTTTTATTATATTTCTTGCATACTAGTCAGTACTACTTTGAAAGTTAAGCGTGACTGTATTTTTGACGACCTCCGTGGGCGAGTGGCGTCCGCACCGGTTTCAAGGTGTCGCTAGCTCTGAGGTCCCGGGTTCGATCCCCGGACGGGACAATGTAGAAAATCACTTTTCTACATTGTCTCGGGTCTGGGTGTTTGTGGTACCTTCGTTGTATCTGAATTCCATAACACAAGTGCTTTAGCAACTTACTTCAGTTCGGTTCAGAACAATGTATGTGATGCTGTCCGCATTTATTTATTTATTTATTTTATCAATTTCTTAATGAAATACATTAAATTGAAAAGGTTATAGTTATCGTAAAACATAATAATATCATCTATTGTACACATACAGTAGCTCATAGAAAAGCCATATAAATAGCTATCATATCGAACTCAATTTAAAATGCTATCCTTGATGGCCCATAACATATTATTATTATGAAAATGGCATAAACCTGTGTCTATGGCATCGTAAAGCTGAGATATAATGAAATAACTTCAATAACTATTAGATTTAACACCAGTCTAGACCATAACGTACTTTACGCCTGAAATTTCAGTTTAGATATAATAACAATCCGACATTTTGTAGACTATATTATAAATTGCGAGCAATTGACGAAGAGCTAAATGCTGTTTATGTTAATATTAAATTCCTAATACTAAAATATTATAAATTAAGTTTGTTTTTTATTGTTTATACTTTTCCGGGATAAAAACTACCCAGTGTGGTGCCCAGGATAATAAAGAATAATTATACCAAGTTTCATCGTAATCGAACCGGTAGTTTTTGCGTGATACCTGAACAAACAGACAGACAGACAAAATTTTATTTTTTTACACTTTTGGGTTGGTATATTCCACTTTGTTCACCTGGGTGATATCACCCAGGTGAACAAAGTAGACTTTTTTGTCTCCTCATTTCACCTCGGACTCATATCACCCAGGTGATATCACCTGGGTGAAATGAGTCGACTTTTTTTGTGTAATTTGTTCACCTTGGAATTGTATCACCCAGGTGAACAAACGCGACTTTTTGAATTATTCTAGTCGACTTATATCACCCGCATACAAAGTGGCAAGAAATTCATTAAATTAAATTAAAATATATTTTTATTTTACTGATTGTTCTTATAATAAATACAAGAAAATATTTTATGTACAAAGTATAAATAATAGTAACAATTAAATCAAAATATGCCAAAAATTAAAAATAAATAGGTGATTTCAACAGACATTTGCGTTTTTTATAGGAGTGATAATGTGTCCAAAAATATTTCCTCATTTTTTTATTAAAAATGATTAAAGTATTTATTAGCAATAAAACCCGATTTATTTTAATTTTATTGGCATGGAATATCGTTTTTGTACTTAAAAGATTGTCTTGTATTTAGTAAAGGAACAATCAGTAAAATAAAAATATATTTAAATATAATTTAATGAACTATTTGCCACTTTGTATGCGGGTGATATAAGTCGACTAGAATAATTCAAAAAGTCGCGTTTGTTCACCCGGGTGATACAATTCCAAGGTGAACAAATTACACATAAAAAGTCGACTCATTTCACCCAGGTGATATCACCTGGGTGATATGAGTCCGAGGTGAAATGAGGAGACAAACAAGTCTACTTTGTTCACCTGGGTGATATCACCCAGGTGAACAAAGTGGAATATACCTTTGGGTTCGGTGTCGGTCTAGTAACACACCCCGCCATTTATTTTTTTGATATTTTCAATGTACAGAATTTTCACTTCTACAGATTTATTATAAGTACCTATATAGATGTAAAAGTTTGTGTGTGTTTGTAACCTCTTTCGCGAGGAAATGCTGGTTACATGTTGATAAAATTTTGCACGTTGTAAGTAACCATATTTTTTATAAGTTTGGAGCTTTCCCAACGACAAAAAATACGTTAGTTTTTATCCTAGTATTAAGTTTGTGACATGAATTATGTTATGTGTCCTAAAAAACTGGGATAACGAAGTTATAAGGTAGGCAAATGTTGGTACTTAACATTAATTTATTTGGGGTTGAGACCCTTGGTCCGTGGGGTCCGAGTGCACACAGATTTTTTAAAAATTTATCAAAACGCCTGGTTGACACTTCGCGTGACCCAAAGGCTGGCTTCTACCTAGGTCAGCGAATAAGCATTGCCATACAACGTGGCAATGCTGCCAGCCTTTTGAGCACACTCCCAGTCGACAGCGATGTGGATGAATTTTTTGATGCCTTGTTTTAGTTCTTATTTTTTTTTAGTTTATAATTCTTCTTATTTCTTGTGTAGGCTTAGTTTTTTATTATTGTAAATATTTCAAGTTTAATTTCATGGGCTAAGTAATTATGACTCCTAAATAAAGAACCTCCTATTTATTAGTATTAGTTATTTATGTACATTTGTATCTGCTCTATATAAATAAATAAATATCTATGCTCTGTTATATGTGCCTATTTATAGTAGTAAGTAAGACAGTTTGATTTCCTTACCATTACTGTCTTCTTATCATCACAATCAGAGTTGAAATAGATCAAGAGATGAGAAGACTCATCATAAAAGCTAGCATTACTATACAGGGTGTTACCGAAAGGGTAGATCTATCCAAAAGGGGTGAAAAGTACGTGTGGTATAGAGTCGTTTTACAAAATCACATGATATTTGATGACAAATAATTGATACAAAAAACAAAACAATTATAAAGTTTACTCATTTTGAGCTGAAATTTTGTAAACTTACTCTATACTAGGAGTACTCTTCACCTCTTTTGTATTGATATACCCTTTCGGTAACACCCTGTACAAGCGAGGATAATACATCGTTTTATGGCTAACATCGTAAACGTTATTTCAAATCTAGGATATCTTAGGAAATGGCGCTGCAGTGTCTTTTTGTCTGTTTTAAATGTGTAGGTACTTGTGTGTTATAAATTATAATGAATTCTATTATTGTCTATTGTGCTGGTATATCGATTTTTATGACCACCATTATCAGGACACAGGTTTGAATCCTGTCTAGTACCTACCTATGTATGTGGCCTTTTCAAAGTTAGAAGTACATATTTTGTTACTACAAGAAACGATTCAAACGGAATTCTCAATTCCCAGTGTATTTTAAAATCTTAAAATATCAGTCAGCAAATGTTGTAATCATCGTTTGTTCTTTTGATTTTGAGAAGACGATTTTACAGCACAGCGAGACATATATATGTAAACATTGTACGATTCTATCGTACAATATCTAGAATGGTCACATTAAATGTGAGATGTATGAAAGAGTAACTTAAATGTCTATATGTAAGGTAAAGTGCTAAAAGGTGAATGACCTTTTCCAAGTTCGGTCAACAAATAGACAAAAAAATGGTCCCATTGTTTACTTAGTAGGTATATTGATCTAAGTAGCAATTTATGAGGAGGGATGAAAGTCACATAACTAAAGAAGTTATAAGTATGACTGTGAATGGCTATACATGCAGAGGAAGACCGAAAAAGACATGGATGGATTGTGTGAAAGGTATGAGAAAGAAAGGAGTGAATATTGAGATGATAAGTAGTAGAGATGAATGGAAGCTGGAGATGAATGGATGAATGGACGCATTGCGCCGACGCCAAAAATTGGGAACAGGACAGGGAGATTGTGATAAGTATATTGGTCGAGACACGAGAAACTAGGTTATTTTCACTCCAAAACAACCTATAATAGGCCTGGTTTATATAACACTTATTTTTCTTCAGAAACTAAAGGGTAATAAATAATTCCGGCCACTTTTATCGTTTCATGTACCAACTTAAGAATGTTTCTTACGATCAGTCTGGGGGCTATTAAGTGATAATTTATTACTATTTTTGCTGTCAAGATGACAAAAGTTAATAGATTACACGATTTCAGACGAAATGTGGAATGTTTTTGAAGTTTAGTATGTTTTTATTATTGGCCTTGGTTTGGAGACTGAAGTTTTGTGACAGATTTCTTAGTAAAAGTGTGTTTGAAATTGAGTTGATCTGATGAACTGCATAAAAAATAGCCAATACAACGATAAACAGTGAATTTACCCTTATAATAGGCATAATATATGACACGATTACATCTTCTTTATTATTTATTCTGTCACTCCTGAAAAAAAATGAAGAAAAGTTAATGTCACGAGAAACATATAGTTTCCAGAATGTGATCAATTTATTTTTTTCTTAAGTGATCTTTTAAGCCCTTGGCCACAATATATAAGGTGCTATAAAAATATCTGCCACGGCTTTAATGGGAGGTAGTATTGTGTTTATAGATTACAATAGTGAAAAACTTTCGTACCCCGGAACAGTTAATTAAATTTTAGAAAATAAAATTGTTAAATTAACATTGACTCTATTCTGCGTAACGTGGTTCACAAATTACGTGAATTCGGTGCGGAGCAGCAACAGCTTAGGACACGGGATGGTTTTATACTAATAAATCAATTCAAATTTATACGTTATTTTTTTTGTATGAAAAAAGATATGATAAATAATCAATTATTTATCTATACTATTGTAATCTATAAACACAATACTACCTCCCATTAAAGCCGTGGCAGATGTTTTTATAGCACCTTATATAACCCGCTTTTATAATATGCTATACCTGTAATTTTATGTAGCAATCCTTAGTCCATAACAGACCTATCAATATTACCTTCCACAGCAGCCCAAACAACAACAACCAAGTTACTTTCCCTACAAATATCTCACTCTCCTCTCTTTCCAGGACTACAACGACGACATCCGACAGGAGCAGATGCTGGAGATGCAGATCCTGTCCTCGCAGACGGAGCAGCGGCACCTTACTCCCCCTGACTCCTCTCGGAGCGGCAGCGAGGAGACGCTCCCTCTGAGGGATACCACGCATAAGCAGAGGGTGAGTAGCAAATAAACACATCTTTTTCTGCCTAGCATTTATTTTCAAAATATTAGCTCAAAATTAGTTAAATGAATATTTGACATACAATTCTTCACACCAATTATTCGACACCAAAATCACTATTACACAATATTATGTCGAAGATCCTAAATTCATTGTCTTTTGGTTTGATGTTTTCGGTTTGTAAGATAATTATTTGGGTAAATTAAGCGCTGAAATAAAATAGCAGGTTTTATTGTTTTTGACGGGCCTGTTGGTCTAGTGGTTAGTGACCCTGACTGCTATACCGGAGGTCGTGGGTTCGATTCCCACCCAGGACAAATCTTTGTGTGATGAGCACGATCATTTGTTCTGTGTCTGGGTGTAATTTATCTACAATATGTATGTATTTAGAATTATATAAGTATGTTTATCAGTTGTCTGGTTGCCATAACACAAGCTCTGCTTAGCTTGGGATCAGATAACCGTGTGTGAGTTGTCCCGGAATATTATTTATTTATTATTTATTGCTCAAATATTTATCTAAAAGAGGCGTCTTAGTATTGTGGGCCTAGAAAGTTTCGACTTTATTTATGTAATACACTAAAGTATGTGGCTAGATAAATCAAAATTAGTGTTGTTCAATGCTACCTATGAACATTGAGTCAGCATTTCAAAATCAGATTAGAATTTATTCTTGTCTCATTACCCCTCACTGTGGCCAAGACACCTTTAGCCATCTCTGATCAGTCCTGTGAGTCTGCTGGACTGGCAGTGAGTTCACCCTTCACCCTCACCTGCTAACTTTAGTGCTACAAAATCTGTGTGTGTTTACGTCAACGCATCTCGATCGTAACTCTAACTTAAAACTTCTTACTAATACTGCAAGTGTAAGGTGCCTACTACTGCGGGATCTTACAAGTGTAATACAATCAAAATACCAGAATACATTCGCAATTTACTATACATTAGTCTTCAAAATTGAATATTTAAGTTACAGAGAACATTCATTTATTTTGTTAAGGTGAATGGTATTTAAGTTATTACCTTTGAATAAAATAATGGAGTGTAAATAACACCTAAAATACTAGTTCAAATCTAGAACACTTAGGTTTAATAGCGGCCTATTCTAAATAACTTAGATAACTAATAGATGCCTGGTTCTCCTCAAATTTGCACCCTACGCTATTTACTTTAAATACCATATTTGTAAAACTTATTTATACCCAAAATCCTTCAACCAAAAAGGGACGGAAGGTAAATTACGTAACACAATTTCTATTCTCGAACTATTTTACGACTTCTATAGACACCCGTATCTGCCTGGAATCAAAATTGCCGGCTTCCAATTCTACACAATAACACACAGATTGGACTTCTCCTTTGACGGATAAGGGTCGAAGGATACTGTATTGAGCCATTCATTGCGAAGGGTAAAAAATATCAAGAATTAAAGTTACGGATTTTTTTTCGTATCGGGAAATGTCATAGGTATCATTTTTCCTTTATTACAAAGTTGTATAAAGATATTAAGCCACATATGGGGTCACGAAGGGGTCAGGTTTTCAGGTATTGTCTTGTTTGTATGTGCCCTTCGGTATAATAGGATAGATCTTTCGGTTAATCCAATTTTCAGCAATTTTTCTACGCCAACTAATCTGATTAGGCCCTAAGAGAAGGTCAAATTGGCTAGATCTTTTGGGCTTTTATGCTAGATATACAAATAGATTCCAGCCTTTATTTACTGAGTATTTGACCGAGATAAATGGTGTTTTGATTGTTTTAGTTTCAGCACTATTTTATTATTCAGTGCTGTCGAAAGTCCGAATCATGTAAATTGCCATTTCGACCTGACTTCGACACTCAAAATGTTATGGTCACATAACTGTTAAAATGAAAATAAAACTTTTTAAAAAGCAAGAAGAGCGAACATATTTGGAAAATAAATTAAAAATCTATTTAAAGTTTTCCATCCCCACCAGCTGTCAGGAATGCAGCCGTCACCAGCGCCGGCCGCGCTGCCGGGTGGTATCGCCATCAGCCACGGCGCCAGCGCGCGGGACTTCTCCCCGCCCGCGCCCACCCCGGCGCCCGACCACATGTCTGCCGCCCACCACCAGGTAATACCACCCCACCAGCTGTCACCAGCGCCGACCGCGCTAGTACTAATATTTAGCTAAGTTCAAAATTATAACTACCCCAAAACGCCTCATAATGAGCCCTAACTTAGGTACAATTAAAAAAAATGTTTCTCTAAAACAAACTAAGCAATACCTAAACTTTTTACAAAGTGACCTTGTGTAAGTATTAGCTTTAAAAGTAAAACTTAAGTTTAAGCTGAACTTTTAACGAAGCAAACTTTTAATGACGTCATCTTTGAACAACCTCCTTGTTTTTGTTTACCGTATCTCTGTTAAAAATAACAAAATGTAGAGTTTTAAAAATGAAGCCAAAATTAGGGTGCTGAAATTGTATATTCCATTTTGTTCACCTGAGCGATATCACCTGGGTGAACAAATGCGACCTTTTCGATTATTCGAGTAGAATTATACAAATGACATGAACATGGAAATTGAAGTTTATTACTACATTAAATTATTACTGCTTTTACTTATAGTATGTATGCCTGATTTACAATTAACTCATTCCTAAAAAATACTTCAATTTCCATGTTTATATAATTCTGTATATGGGTGATATAATTCTACACAAATAATCCAAAAGGTCGCATATGTTCACCCAGGTGATAGCCTTCAGGTGAACAAAGCGGAATATACCGCTGAAATTCAATTGAGGGTTCCGATCATTTTTGTTATAAAAAATTTTGTCGTTTTTTTTTTTGAGGACTAACTATATTTAAATATTTTTTTTCTTTATTGCTTACTAAGGTAACGCGAATGATTGAACAACATTGAAGTAAAATTATTTTTTACGGATTTTATCGCGGTATTTATTTAGTTCGCGACATTTCGACGCCTTTGCACTTTGCAGGTGTCACGGTGGACACTTGCAAACGCGATAAAATCCGTAAAAAAAAAATAGTAGTTTTATTGCGACATTTTCTTTTTTTAATCATTGTTCTGTAAGTGGTTTCTAGTTTTACATTGCTTGTTTGTTTTCTTCTTAGTGAAGAGATATTATATAAAGCTTTTGTGAAGATCCTTTAGAGATATAACGAGAGTACGTGAGCTTAGTAAATACGTGCTTCTTGGATATATTGGTTTTAAGATAATAAATAGAACTACTTCTAAAAGAAAACCGACCTTTAACTAAGTACTTATATCTAACTTTTAACTAGATATCTTTAAAGAAACGAATTCTCTTTAAATATTGGACGAAAATAGTTAACGAATAAAAATACGAAATTTAATGTAAGTATGTACCAAAACAATTGGAGTAGATTGAGTTTGTGAAAGGACATCATCCATTTTGGTCCAAAAGTCGAAAGTGCCGGCCAACAAAAAAAAATGTCATATTCTGACAGGGCTTGTCCTCCTGAGCATTTCTTAATACGGCACCAAAGTTGTAGCACCGCTGCACGTGATTTTATCCAGGGTTAAAATTTCTGAATTTTCATACATTTTTCGATCACATACCACGATATTATCAATTAAATGAATTACTAAGAGGACAGCGCTTGTCCTCCTTAGCATTTCTTAATATGGCACTAAAGCTATGGCACCGCTGCACTTGATTTTATCCAGGATTAAAAATTCTGAATTTATATGAAAAATTATTATGTGAGCTATGCACTACATTTACAAAATATAACCACCAGCTTTAGGATTAAAGTATCTAATTTTTACGCAAGGCGTTTTCGACGATAAGATACAATAAACATCTTTAAAAATAAAATCTCTGAATTTATTACAACCCCCAATCATTAACTATGAGCTAGCATCCATAGCAGAACATTTCATTTGTGTTTAGTAATTCATTTAATGGATAATATCATAGTATTTGATCGAAAAATGTCTGATAATTCAGAATTTTTAACCCTGGATAAAATCAAGTGCAGCGTGCTACAGTTTTGGTGCCATATTAAGAAATGCTTAGAAGGACCAGCTCTGTCCTCTTCGTAATTCATTTTATCTGTAATATCGTGGTAGCTAAGTGATTAAATTTTTTTATGAAAATTCAGAATTTTTTACCTTGGATAAAATCACATGCAGCGGTTCCACAGCTTAGGTGCCATATTAAGAAATGCTTAGGAGGACAAGCTCTGTCCTCTTAGTAATTCATTTAATTGATATTATCGTGGTATGGGATCGAAAAATGTATGAAAATTCAGAATTTTTAACCCTGGATAAAATCACGTGCAGCGGTGCTACAGCTTTGGTGCGGTATTAAGAAATACTCAGGAGGACAAGCTCTGTCAGAATATAATATTTTTTTTTGTTGGCCGGCACTTTCGAATTTGGACCAAAAATGTATAGAGAGTGGATGATGTCCTTTAATGCAACTCAATCTGTGAGAGAAATTTATAAATTTTCTTTCAGAAACAACTGCAATTTAGCTATTTTTAGTGTACAATTTTGTATGCTGTTACTAAGCCTTATCTCTCAAGTGACGGCTAATTAGCCATTCCGTTGGAAAAGACTTACTCTTTACTTTATGTTTCCAACAAATTGCTCCAAAAATATTTTGTCTACTAAAAACTAATCCTGGTTCAAAGAAAAATGGTAACAAACGAATAAAAGCGGTTTTCCGCTTGAATATCAGTTTTTCCGTTTTTTACAGTACTGAAAAATGTTTTTACAGTTCAAAATTCTGGACAGGATTTTTTTGAAAATTTTCATAGTAGCGAAAGATTGTCACGTATTTGAAATATAGCTAGGAATAGTATTTGTTCTAACAGCTGTGCGTTTTGGTAAAAATACATGGTCGAATTCTCAAATAAAAACGTATGTTTGTTGCAAAAATAATGTTGAAATATTTTTCGACATTCGGAATTTTTGGAAAATAAAATACTTGTTTACTTTTCTTTCTATAACACATTACACAGTAGGTAAATAAAACCTATATTCCTGCACATTACGTTTATATAAAATTCGAATTAGTTTCTTACCCCAATTTTGTAAATGACCCCATTTACAAAATTGGGGTAAGTAACTAATTCGAATTGTGTTGAACATGGATCGATTTTCACGATCTTTGATGTATCTCTGTTGAATTCATCTCCACCCAAATAACTATAAAAAAGAATAGCAAAATAACTGAAAAAAAAAATTTTTTTAACTCTTACGGAAACGGGGACTACTCATGCTGCAGAAACCTCGAGGCTCCTCTGCTGCTCTATTTTTCATTTATTAATATATTAATTTATTCAGGTAAATATTAATGACGGGCCTGTTGGTCTATTGGTTAGTAACCCTGACGTCGTTGGTTTCCATTAAGTCCTCGTCGGCGTCTAATGATCCAAACACAATAATAATAGTATTTATTTATTAAGAAATAAAACCTTATTCTCCTACACAGCTGGCAGCGAGCCACACTGGGCACGGTATGCTGGTCGGCGGCGGGGTTCTGCAGCAGCCGCCGACGCACCACCTGCTCACACAGAACTCTATACTTGGTGAGTATACTACACCAGCTATATTGCGTCAAGACTCTTTGGGGAAACAGGATTTGGGAGTTTGTTGTAAACTAAAACAAAAAAAAATGAGACGCTGTTAAGGTAAACTTCGGAAGCTAGATTCATAATAATGTTGATCAGGCGTTCCAAAAATTTTTACTTTGATGTTTTGTTAGTCTAGGTTAGGTTCTGATTATACAATTAACAGATACTTCGGAACTTATTTATACATGACTAAATGGTTACATTTAAGCCGAATTAAACTTTAAGAAATCGTAGCAGAATCCTGATTATATCTCTCATAGTTAACGTATCCCTAGATAGTTTTTTTCTTTGTCAGCTACCTAGCTCACTAAGTCTATTGGACATTTAAACATTACCGTATTCGGTTGTTATAATACCTATAACAACTTCGGCTAAACACATGTAATCGATCTGAATCAAACTACTTAATACGTATCCATCATACTCGTACTTAGGGTGATCAATCTCACTACCACTTTTATTGACTGGCCAAAATCCTGGCAGGACTTTTAAAATCAGTTCCGGAAGAACTAGTTTAGTTTTACAATTTGTTGTTTCTGTTTAGCTACTTCATGAACCATTACCTCACAAACAAAGAAGAATCTAAAAATATACACATACATCATTTACCGATAAGCCCAACTTTATTTAAGTAAACAGCAACTTTACTGTTCTAAAAACTTCCGCGAAAACAACAGAACATTAACTTTTAAACAATTCTAAGGAACTCTCAACAGATCATTAGTTGCAACGATACTTTAGAAACTGAAGCTCAGTTCAAAAACTAAGCTTAAAACAAGGAGCTAAACTAAGCCCGGAATATAGTGTGTTTGAACTCGACGTTCTTTTGAAGAAAATACTGTATTTTTCTATACAATGGGTTTGTTGTGTTGTGTGGGATTATGGACGTGGTTATATTCTTGGGCCTTGTATGGAAAAATACTATTGTTAAACTTGTATTTTAGTAGCTATTGACCGTTATACGTCGTACTCAGACAAACATTTCTGTTATACCTACGTGTGCTTTAATTTACATAAATGAACTTTACATACTAATGAAGATATTTTGACATAAGGTTAGTTTTGCCTATTTTGTAGGTTCCTTGAAATTTATGTAATCTTTGAGTGTAGACGATGATCTTAATTAAAAAATAAGCTTAAAACAAGGAGCTAAACTAAGCCCGGAATATAGTGTGTTTGAACTCGACGTTCTTTTGAAGAAAATACTGTATTTTTCTATACAATGGGTTTGTTGTGCTGTGTGGGATTATGGACGTGGTTATATTCTTGAGCCTTGTATGGAAAAATACTATTGTTAAACTTGTATTTTAGTAGCTATTGACCGTTATACGTCGTACTCAGACAAACATTTCTGTTATACCTACGTGTGCTTTAATTTACATAAATGAACTTTACATACTAATGAAGATATTTTGACATAAGGTTAGTTTTGCCTATTTTGTAGGTTCCTTGAAATTTATGTAATCTTTGAGTGTAGACGATGATCTTAATTAAAAAACCGAACATAGAACATCCTCTTTTCTAAAGGCCAGTTAAAAAAACTGACGTGCCTCTTTGTCACACTCTTTTGGCACAATGATATTTCTCCGGAGAGACATCTATTTTCCATTTTAAATACAACACTCCTTAAATAAAAAGTCTCAACGTTGCAAAATACCTACTGTAATATCACGTGTCAAAGCAACATTCTTTACACTTAATTAAGCTACATATTTCACTAAAATCTCGTACAATCTAGGTAACACTTTTGACACCGGCAACAAGTGAGAACAGCCTTTGGCACCATTTTACATTAAGTCAAAACGTTTTATTTAATGCCGCACTGAAATATATTTAAGTCAAAATTTATTAAGTTACTTAAGCTTAATTGAACCTTTAGGTATTATCGTCTAAACTAACTTAGTTCTGAATAAACTTAGTTATAACGCCTAGACTTTGCTTAGGTGTTTGATTTATAAGTTATGAACATAAAACTACTTCATCTATTATCGATGAACTAAATCTTATCTGTGACTGTTAAGTTTTCACACTTAATCATTTAAACCAATTTCGATGAAAAAAAAAGATGAAGTTAGCTTGAACTCCCCGAAAGGATATTAATAACTTTTTGCCGCTATAAGACCATTCAAAGCGAGCTGCGAGTGATGTCGCAAGCGAAAGGTAGTAATTTAATTGCCAATGAGTCGATAAGAAGAAGTTTAGTATTTAAATCTGGGTATAAATAGATAAATTTGTACTAAACCCAGTCATAATAAACTAATAAAACTCACGACTAAACTAAGCCCAAACTAAGCTCACTAACACACTAACCAGGTGGCGGCGACATCCTGGGACTCAGCAGCCCAGTGCTGGGCGGGGTGCTGCACGCCCACCCTGCGCTGCGCGGCGTCAAGCCCACGGCCGTCCACGCGCTAGCTACGCAAGGTCGGTACGTCGCCCTTTATTTAGTCCCAACTAAGCCTGAATATATTTAAACTGGCTTCCGCGGCTCTAATTACAGATTATTTTAAGTTCTAAATATTTTTATAGGTCGAAATGTCGACCTTCATTAGCCAAACTAAGCAGAAAATGGCTGAAATTTAAGGGCTTCTGCAGATTTAAATAAGGTTAAGATTATTATACGCCAAAACAATATTTTTATAGATTTATAACGTCGCCTCTAAATACGGAAACTAAGCTTGAAAACGGGTTAAAAGATTATTGACATCCGTGCATTTAAAGGTTAGTCTTATGTTGAATCCCCACTTAAAATGATTATAATTTCAACTACTTACTTAACAAGAAAACGGATTTACTCGCAGCTGTTATCGAGGCCTTATATTATTTAATATCTTAACAGAGGGTTTTAGTTTGTCCACTAGTTTAAATCTTAACAAAGTTTCTTCAGAATTCCTGTAATATCACAGAAGGTTTTAAACTTAACAAAGTAAAATAATTACAATTTAATTAAATCAACAGCTTTGCTCTCAAACTAAGCCCAGTTGGTCTGAGAATTTACAATGAAATATATTGTAGTAACTATGAATTTCAAATTCGGCTCGTTATTCGTTTATTTAAATTGTTGTTTATACAAGAGACATTTAAATTAATTAAAGGCCCTTAAAATTATTAGAGCGTTAGGCAGTAGTAAGAAATAAAGCTCGTTATTTGATATTTCTATTCCAGGTCTTAATTAGAGATTAGGCAATGATTTAATTAAGCAAATTAAGTGGCTAGTTAGCCGATTCTGATATTTATTCGTGAGTAAAGCGTAAGATATCAATATGTATATAAAACTAGCTTGATCCCGTGGTTTCACTGACCTTGATTTTCTCCCGATGTATTGAATAGAATAGATGTTAAATAGCCTATTTAATATCTTTGTCAAAAAATGGGCATGAAAAAGCAACTTTTGTTAAATATTCAAATGCACATTATTCCAACTAGTCGTTTCTAAGATAAGAGCGTTCAAACACTAAAACTCTTCACCTCTATAAGCCTCTATAGATAATGTATTTATTTATAAACATTATCTATTGTAACAGATAATAATAATAACAACAGAAATACAGATGGATTTAATAGTTGCTTTGCTACAGCATCCATTCACAAAATGTTTATCAATTCCATTTCATGCATTCACAAAATACCCTTTGACGTCAGTTTTCGCAGAAACAACTGTCCACAAACGAAATGAATCTAAACTAAGCTTTGTTCTATCATTTCAAAATCTAATTTCGGGCTTTGTCTAGCCGTCAAGATACAAAGGAGTATTTTATGTTTTTTTTTTTTAGTTAAACCACAGCAATAGACTTTATGATGTCTTTTTTTAGCTTAACCGCGGCTAATTGATCCAGTATCTCAAAGACTAATTGAAATGTCTGGAAACCATAAATTAATTGAAAACTATTTCAAAGTAGCAATTAGATATTGTTAAGTTACACGACATTTTCGTGTTTGGAACAAATCATAAGCTGTTTTAATTTATGATTGTTAGCTAAATTATTTATAATGTTGCGTTTTGATAATTCTTATGTGCAGCGTTTATTTAACAATTTATTTATTTACTAGCCGATCCCCGCGACTTCGTCCGCGTCAATTTCTGTTATTATGACCGCGATTAAGAAGTTTAAAAAAAAAGTATTTCTGCGTAAATGATAATTTTAGTTATTATTATGTTGATAAAACTCTGTAGCAAATAATTGGCAATAATGCATTAATTTCGACCAAATGATTACCTTAAAAAAGGTTATAGTGAGTCAATCTTAAAAGATAGACATATACTGTCGCAGACATTTTTTAGATCATTTAAAGAGGGACAATTCTTTCATACATACAGGGTGTCCGGTAAATAGTCCGACAAACTTTGGTGGCTGATACCTTAGGTCAGGTCCTATCAAATGAACACAACATATGTTCCCCGAATAGTTACAGGTTTCGAGTTACAATCGATTTTCGGAAATTATAGAATTTTCGACCTTTCCTCAGACTTTTCCATTTTTCTGGTTGATTAATATCTTTCGTAATACTTTTCGTTCATCAAATTAATCTTGAATAGTTACTCTACGCTTTAGTAAGTGTCATATTTATCTAAAAAAAGAATATATTGACGAAAACGCCATTCGTTTAACAATTTTCACTTTTCGTTTTTCTAACTGCTCAACTTTGAACTGCAGTGGTGAAAAATAAATGTATGTAGGAGTTTTGTACAACAATCTTAAAAACTTGCTTGAATATTGGTGATTTTGGGAAGGTATAATACTTGCGTATTTTCCTCACAAAATTTGACAAAACAAGCTGCTGAAGTACACATGGGCTTATTTGTTGAAATATTACTAATGTAAATCTGAGGAAAAATGACACGTAACTTAACGCGGATCGTCATTGTCCAGTAAAATAAGGTATTTTATTCTAGCGACTAACTAGTTACACAAAATAATTGTGGCCAATTTCAATTTGGAAAATAGGGAAATGAAAAAAAAATCTCTGTTAATTTTTTTGCAAAGTTACGGAATCCTTCGTTAGCATGTCCATCTCCAACTTGACCGGTTTCTTGGAAGACCCACTCTTCGTAAATACATTCTAGGCAAGTTGAACGATACAATATGGTTTGGGAAAATGGGTGCTAAGTGCAGTATGGGTTTGAAGTAAGAGCCTCCTCTAATGAGGGATACCAGGGCAGATGGATTGGGCGTCCAAAACTAGCAATTTCATTGTTGACAATGACGATCGGCGTTAAGTTACGTCTCATTTTTCCTCAGATTTACATAAATAATATTTCAACAAATAAGCCCATGTGTACTTCAGCAGCTTGTTTTGTCAAATTTTGTGAGGAAAATACACAAGTATTATACCTTCCCAAAATCACCAATATTCAAGCAAGTTTTTAAGATTGTTGTACAAAACTCCTACATACATTTATTTTTCACCACTACAGTTCAAAGTTCAACAGTAAGAAAAACTAAAAGTGAAAATTGTTAAACGAATGGCGTTTTCGTCAATATATTATTCTTTTAGATAAATATGGCACTTACTATAGCGTAGAGTAACTATTCAAGATTAATTTGATGAACGAAAAGTATTACGAAAGCTATTAATCAACAAGAAAAATGGAAAAGTCTGAGGAAAGTTCGAAAATTCTAAAATTTCCGAAAATCGATTGTAACTCGAAACCTGTAACTTTTCGGGGAACATATGTTGTGTTCATTTGATAGGACCTGACCTAAGGTATCAGCCACCAAAGTTTGTCGGACTATTTACCGGACACCCTGTATATTTTGGGTAACTCTAACCGTTTACGCAGCGCACGCAACGGAACCTTTCAAGTATGAATATTTTTCCCCGTTTTTGTGACATTTTTCACTGCTGCTTAGCTCCAATTGGTCGCAGCGTAATGTTATATATCCTAAAGCCTTCCTCGATAAATGGACTATCTAACACAAAAAGATTTTTTCAATTCTAACCAGTAGTTCCTGAGATTAGCGCGTTCAACCAAACAAACAAACAAACAAACAAACAAACTCTTCAGCTTTATAATATTAGTATAGATTTGGTTGCCATACTAACGTTATTAATTAGAACTAAAATAACATTCAATTTACATTTTTTTTAATTAAAATGATGATTTATGCACATTCCCTGTTTGTTAGGGATTGAAGACATCTTTTAAATTAGTTTTTTACTAGTAGAATTAAAAAGGTCTTTTTATTTACAAGCGACAATAGAAAACAATTAAAACGCTTTCTTTCATAGATTGTTAATTAACAAACCTACGGGTATTCGTTGAGCTTAACATAATTCTCAATTTACTTTGATGCCATTTTACTATGGATTCTGGTGTTTCTTTGATGTCAAAATTAATTAATTTTCTTTATGTTGTCGAAAATACTTTTGATTTTTTTTAGCCTTTCGGTAACATAGTCTATTTTAGAAATCTATTACAAAAAATTCTGTTAAATAGACTTATTTACAAACCCATTATAAAAACAGTATATAACATATATTTTTAAACTACTTATTACAAGACTACTAATGGTGCACATAACTATGTATATTGTTATAATAACTTTATAAAGAGTCTTTCATATACAAAGCTTTGTAACGAGTAATCTCAACAGGGCCTCGATTCAGCTATTTTTAATGCATGTCAATGGTCGGTTAGTGTACTTGTCATTGTGCCTAATTTTCGTATTCAGATGAGCCTACAATAAAATCTCATTGAACTCTCGAGGAGAATGATCATAATGACCAATTAATGATCGTAATGACAGTTAGCAGAATGCCAATTATCGTAAAAATTACCAAATGAAACAGGTCATTTGGTCAATTCAAGCAACTCTTAAATAGCTGAATCGAGGCCCAGTAATATTTACAAACAATTGAAAAAATCGCTAACCAATTAATCGCGCAACGTTTTCATAATCCACGTTCGTTATAAAAATATGTAGTCATATTAGTTAGGCTATTTGTAACCATATTAAAATCGTTGGCCTAAATAAACAAAAGTACTTCCATTTTGTTTCATAGTTGTCATATTAATTTGGTATTTGGATTATTTGAAAACATTTCGCCAGTTTTAATGATTTCAAAATATTTAATTTTGTTTACTTGGCATATGTTATAATACTTATGTATTATCACAGGGTAGCAGAAGGTTTCTTTTATTTTACATATTGAGTTATGAAGCGGGCAAAGTCATGGACAAAAGCTGGTATTAAAATAATGTTGAATACCGCTGATCTTTCGTAACTTGATTGTGTTAAGATTAACGTTGAACACTAAGCTTCGTCTGGACTTAGACGCGACCTCAGACAATGCTGAGTTGAGGTTTGTTCAACAGTTGACATCTAGGCTTGATGTTTCTTTATAGATAACTAGCTGTACCCGCGACGTTGTTCGCTTATATCATTCATCTTTATGCATAAATATTTTGACTGCTATTTAGAGGGCCACCAACACGAACTGCCTACTGCGAGTAACTTTCCGTATGGCACAAATAAATCGAATTCAGGGTGTTCTTTTTAAATATTTAAAAATTAATAAAACATATTTTCAAAACTCCAACACATTGTTTTGCTGGATTTATTCATTATATATGTTACTGTAAAAGCTTGAACTAAGGTAAACCTTAAGATTTACGCGTAAGTCTTAGCATTTACCGACATGAGTTGGTAAAAGTAAGTATTTCTGAAGATAGGACGATTTTTTCGGGCTTTTACCATTCGAATTTAGTAAATGCTACATTTTACCGCTGTCAGCTGGTACATGTTGGTTTTAGGTATAACACAATGAGTAGTCAACTGGTTATTAAACGCCTAGCAACGTTGACGTCATCATCTATAAATAGAACGTAATTGTTAATAAAGACTAATTTTGAATAACATATGTTGTCGCTCGCTTCGCTCGCTCTGTTCCAAGGTCACAATATCTAACCTAACCTAACCTATTGATCTCTGTCACAAAGTCGAACCTAACCAAGCAATGGCTTTCTGGGCATATGTCGGTTTTATACTAAGTCGAGGGTTTGATTTGCACTCGACAAATAGGTTCGGCTTTGTGACTTTGTAGGTTAAGTTTGACGATTATGCTGACATATTTTGAAGTGTTTTTTTTTTGTTACACTTATGTTTCTTATGCCATAGTTCTCATTAATATAGTAGTCCCCAATAAGACTGCAGGGCGCGAGATTTTGGTTAAAAACTCCGAAATTTGAAATTCCATATCAAGAAATACTGAACTACGCATTATAAATGAGAGGGGATGTCAGATAGGCAGTGACTTCATGTTATAAGGAATACACCTGAGACCCATGAGACTGAAAGAGGAGGTAGTTACAAAAAGTTGACGTATGTATTGAGAGGCGCAGGGGCAGAATGACCAAAACTGTGTTTAAAATTATTTCTAACTGTTTAGAAAAATAAGTAATAGCTGACCAAGGACAATCTCATTTTACCCTTATAAAGACGGAGGCTATATCCCTTACAGTAAAGTAACTTTATTCTGCCCAGCATAAGGTGAGGGGCTCAAATACCGTACGTATATATTTTAAAATGTAGAGAATTCGATAGAAAGTTTATTTTACTTAAGGTTTTGAGCCAACCTTTCGGTAATTGGATACTACAAAACAAAAAAACTTTATAAAATTTAAACAAATAAACAAAAAATCTTGCACGCATCAAAACTTACATGAGTAGCCAGCTTACCTTATAATGAGTATTTAAGAGTTCGCACACACTAAATATTGAGTTTAAAAAGATTTTTGGGTAAAAAAAATCTTAACCATGGAATACTATGGGCGACCAACAGAAAACATTACACATTACGTTGGAAAAATAATTTAAAAAGTGGATTAAAGTTTTTAACCATCTTTAAAGTTATCTATGAGGAATCTTATGTTGTCAAGTGAGAAGTAACTGAGCGTTAATGTCCTGGTCATAGATATAAATCTATTATTAATTTACAGTATAAGATATGCTTGATCAGCAATGAGCAACTAACTTACCTATGGGAAAATAGTGAATACAAACACAAAATAATTGTAATAAAATGCTAAAAATGGCGTCCCTTTTTAAGCATTTTGTTACAATTATTTTGTTAGTTAAACACAAAAAGGGTTAGCTCTACTGAGATTTGAACTTGAGTAACAAAACATTCAAACTCATATAAGAAAATGGGCGCAAAAAAATACACAAACATTGACAACTGGATTTGAACTTGCAGCAGTAACATTAAAATCTATTCGTTCAACCACCAATCTGTTTAGGTACTACGATAGCTAGCTTTCCGAAAAGTATGTGTAGTTCAATCAAAATGAAGTTATTTGATCGCTATGGCTACCTGAGTGCCATGGTTACCCCTTGTTTATATGTCAATAATACCAATTTACGTGTGCAGATGAGAAAATGATTTTGGAAATTTAAAGCTCCACCCCTTATCAGCTAAATGTAATAGCATGCTTAAACATAGCTAACAACCGTCTACGATTTTCTGAAAACATTCTGTCAATTTTTTACTGCTATCAATTCAGTAGTTCATAATTGATACTGTAACATGAAATCAGACCCCCGGCAAAAGAATGTTGTAATATTATATGTATAGAAGAAAATGCACAACTCCATCTATGAATTTTAAAATCAACTATTAACCTCGCCAACATGATCAAATTTAAATTATTTATATCCAAAAAGTGCTTACACATGTAATTCCACCTGATGTTTTTTGAAATCTCATAGATGGCGCTGCTTTAAGAATGTCTTGATACTACCTATATTCATTTAATTATGTTTATCGGCCTAAGTTACTTATATTGCGTGATTTTTATAGTGTAAAGCTAGATTATAACATGGTCAAAATAAGAATAACATTCAAATATGCGTCGTTAGATTACACGTTGTTACAGAATGCGTTGAAAAAATAAAGGTTCACTGCTCGTTCCCCGTAAGTGATAGCGTGATAATATGTAGCCTATATGTTGACCCGACTTCTAAATAATATTCGTGCCAAATTTGAAGTAAATCCATGCAGTACTTTTTGAGATTATCCCGGACATACATACAAACAAACAGACAAACAGACAAAAATTCTAAAAACTATATTTTTGGCTTCGGTATCGACTGTAGATCATACCCCAAGTATTCTTTAAAAAAAATATTCAATGTACAGTTTTGACTTTCCTACCATTTTATTATATGTATAGAAAACTAGCTGATTCCCGCGACTTCGTCCGCGTCAATTTCTTAAAATTGCGACTATAATTTGAGATTTAAACTATCCTATCTCTCAAGTTGGATCGAACTGCACATGGTGTGCGAATTTTATTATAATCGGTTAAGTGGTTTAGGAGTCCATTGAGGACAAACATTGTGACACGAGATTTATATATATATAGAAAATAGACAATATACGTTCAATTCTCTTATACTTTCTTTAAATCTAGATTCGAGTACTTATTATTTTGTCATTGTATACTGCCTTAAAATAAAATTGTTGTTGAAATACTGCTAGAGATTTGGAGCAGATTAATATAAAATCATCTTGACATACTGGTAGCTATAAAAAAGGTACAAAATATTTAATAAACTGATAAAATTGATATAATAGTTTATCATTTTGTATTATTACGATTTTCAATGTGTTTATTCTACCAATTAACCTAAACATTGGCTAGCAGGCTGCCCCAGGCAATGTGTGGGCTGCAGTAGGAGTCGAACGTATAATATCTAGGTAAGCTATGTACTGCAACAGGAGTGAACCACACTCGACTGGATATGTGGTATAGTAGCTATGTTAAATCTATACTTAATATATATATATATATATATATATAATATTATAAAGCTGAAGAGTTTGTTTGTTTGTTTGTTTGTTTGGTTGAACGCGCTAATCTCAGGAACTACTGGTTAGAATTGAAAAAATCTTTTTGTGTTAGATAGTCCATTTATCGAGGAAGGCTTTAGGATATATAACATTACGCTACGACCAATAGGAGCTAAGCAGCAGTGAAAAATGTCACAAAAACGGGGAAAAATATTCATACTTGAAAGCTTCCGTTGCGTGCGCTGCGTAAACGGTTCGAGTTACCCAAAATATATGTATGAAAGAATTGTTCCTCTTTAAATGATCTAAAAAAATGTCTGCGACAGTATATGTCTATCTTTTAAGATTGACTCACTATAACCTTTTTTAAGGTAATCATTTGGTCGAAATTAATGCATTATTGCCAATTATTTGCTACAGAGTTTTATCAACATAATATTAACTAAAATTATCATTTACGCAGAAATACTTTTTCTTTAAACTTCTTAATCGCGGTCATAATAACAGAAATTGAGGCGGACGAAGTCGCGGGGATCAGCTAGTTAGGTTATAAGATAAGTAAACATATGTTGGGTATTCGATTTAAACATTTATTAAATGGAAAAATGGTTTTGTTATTATCTACATTTTTTTAGACATTTCGTAGTGTCGAACCATATTAGGTCAATAATTAAAATTAGCCCGGTTTTGGAAAGTCAATAAGTGGTAGAGAGATTGATCACCCAGATCGTCGACAAACTTACTCTTAACTAGGTATTTTAACTTGAAAATTTTATGTGGCTTTATGTTTTATTTTGTTATCAATGTTCATAGCTTTTTTGGCTATCTTCAGCACTTATTCTTACGTAATAAAATGTCAAGTAAGTTTCGGACATAATCGTTTCATTGATCATTGTTTTCTTTTGGGAATAAAAGCTATTTTAGTTTAAGTTTAAGACAAAATAAAATCGTAATAAAACTGTGGGTTCGACTCCCATAACATTGTGCCAAAAATTTTCAACAAAACATCTTACTTGTTTTTAAAGCTTACACAATAGGTTGCAACTTTTTTATAGGCGTGTCATTCCAACGGGGTGTCTAGTTTTAACTAATGTCCTAGGATTAGATTATTTTTACTTTTGTTAATTTACTATTTAATTTATTGTGGTACCTTACGAGGCTGTCTTGGCGCACCAGTGCAAAAAGCCTCATCTAAACAATGATTAAAAAAGAAACCTTATTATCTTTGAGAACAATCATCAAATAAATTAAATAGAGATTCATGTCTGTAAACGCATCCACAAAGGAGAACACCCCCGGTCCAAAAAACAAAAGCTAGGGAACCACCAAAGTAGCATCAGCATGTAGAGATGTTATGCGGCAGGTGCGGTCGCGCCGGCTGCCAGCACGGCCCGGAAGCGGCCACTGCTGGGCGGAGCGCGGGCCGCCATGTCGCCCACTAAGCGGGCAGTGATGACCCTGCTCGCGCGCGCCAGGGCTGCCACCCACAAACACGCGCCGACGTGGCCCGCGCCCCACGAGTGAGTATACACCAGGAGGTAGGGATAGACATCGCACAGTATCGAAGTTATTAGTATTCTAACAAATTAATAATTTAACTTTCTGTAGAGCGGTGCCAACGTACTACTCGGCGTATGGCAGCCCTTTGTTGGATATTAGCCTCTTCCAAAAAGGAGTTTAATGGAATAGTGAGTATTGTACAGTTAACCTATAAAATACCATTGGAATGATAGCAACAGAGGTCGAAAAGCAAAACAGGCATCGTCCTCGTAAGTATGACGTGACAACCCTAAGTAATAGGGCTGTCGACATTTAAATGGCAAGACTTACAAAATTGTCTGCTAGCAATTTACCTACATCGAGTTAAGTCAGCTGTTTGGCAGATTAGCACCTACTTTATGCAACCTTCATTTACTCAATTGTCAACCATGTGAGGTAGGATTTAGAGTTTATTTTACGAGTGAGAATTGTTTTTGATTAATTGAATACTAACCCTAACAGCATGCTATAATATATAATTTTGCTTAATATTTGAAGAGGTGAAAGCTTGATAATGGATCTTATGATTATTTTATGTAAAAGATAGGTATTTTCTCCTGATTCGTGGATGCGTTTTACGGACATGAAATATAACATCCACAAACAAAAAAAAAACATGTATTTATCTGATTAAATATATGTAAGTAATAGATAAAAAATATTTATTGGCGTTTGTTTAAACGAAAAGTAATTTAATCGTATTTTGTCTATAATATGTAATAAGACAACGCAAAAAGATTTATTTTTTAAACGCTAATCTCTGCAAAAATCCGATTTGAAAAAATCTTTCTGTGTTTGATGGCCAAATTATCGAAATTACATTTCTTGCCTTGGGAGAAAATCAAGACGAGAACCACGGGACAAAGCTACGCACATACGTAACGTAGGTACTTTTAGACAACTTAAGTAACTTTCATGAATAAAAAATATTAGAGTCTTTCAGTGTAGTATTTTTATTTTATAAGAGCAAAGAAAATAATCTAGGTTACATAATAAAAAAATAACCATATCTTAGCTAAAATGCTATATTTTTTACTTCTTAATCCGAACATGTAAATAGGATTCTCTTTATTACATTTACAAGTCTGACACTTAAGAAATATTAAGGCTGCTTGTACACGAACTGCTCTCACAATTTGTCAGTGATCACCGCACACGGACTGCGCGAGCTGCCGACCGCTCTCGCGCATCACGTGCGCTTCCCGCCCGCTCGCTTTTTGTTTTGTCGACTGATTAATATAACATTTATGTGAAACCAAAATTACTGAATGAAATTGGGAGTTGATACCGGTGAGATCGATGTGTCGGTAAACGTGTTTCGTTCACTGTTTGCATTATCTAGTTAGGGTTGTCACATTATGGATACCTTGTATGACATAAAATAATAAAATATATCGATATTTGTTTTTTTTTTTAACAGCGCGTGGTTTAAAACCATTTTATTGATAAAGGTATATTTCCGACAATTTGTAACGATGTCTGATACTAAACGGAATCCTGCTTTAAACTATTTTTTTAGTAGGAATCATTGAAATCCAGTATTAATCAATGCAGAATGAAGCCTACATATGGCACCCCGTTCTTATTTAAAGCCTTATTTCTTTCAAATTGTATTATAAGTTAAAAAATTGTTTGAATTAATGTAATATTTTTTATTTTAAATTCAAGCTAGCGTTACTAGCCAAATTCTTTCCGTAGAAATTAACCTATTTCGATCAGCAGCATAGATATGCTAATAAGTCGAGTGGCAACCCTATACGCAACAGGGTTGTCAACAAACAATGCATACGTGCCGCGCCTTACGCCCAGCGGCTCAACGTGTATAATCGACGGGCGCGAACGTGACATAGCCTGTGGGACCAAGTTCGAATCCCGGACGAGTCGAATTGACAAACAGAATTTATTATTTCTGGATTTGAATAGGATAATGGTTTGAGATTGGATTTTGCTAGGTTTAGGCTAGGTTTAAGTCTAGATACCTAATGTATTAAAATGTAGATTTTTGGACCCTTGTGTAAAGCTTTATAGATTTCTATCCGGTCGTGCTAGTTTGCCATCCCAACAGACTTTCGTCCTAAGCTAAGAACCTTAAATCTATTTTTTTTTTACGAATTGAAATCAACTTAATGAAACTGTGTATGTAAATTTCCGCACAAATATAATATGATAGAATAAATTAATAGTAATATTAACAGAAGCCGCGGCGTAAAAATTTTAAAGGCATAATATGACCTGCAGGGGTTTTTTCTGAGTAGTCCCATATTTGCTACTAGTTCCATTTTTTATTTATTAAGGTGTCTAAAACATATTCTTTGCAATAATTAAGAACTTCGAACTTGTTACACCCTTATTAAAGATTTTTTTTTAGTTTAATGTGCATTTCTATTAGTTACTTAATGTAATTTTCTTTGTTACAGGCACACAGGCCTTCTTCCACTTATAAGGGACGAATTCGTGGCCGGCATGGGTGTTAATATCAACCTAGCATAACTATCATGTCAAACAATGACGTAGTCCAAATCCTAGTCAAATCAAAACGAATTAATTTAAGTTTTATTTTAAGAGTTATTTCGTACCTGCTTTAATATGTTAATTTATGGAATTTTCTCGAAGAATGTAGTATACATGATGTATGCCAGATAGATAACCAATCAAGTGTCAGTTTGATAGAGAACTTTGCTGTCATTCTCTAAAACTGTGTTTAAATCCAAAAAGGTTAGTTATTTCTGCACCTACACACAATATTTGAAAAATGAATAATAATTATTAACTGGCTTAAAATTCGATGTACTTTTTCCATTAAACAATCGACGTCATAAGAATATTTGACACTTGATTGTATATCTAAGCTCAGTAGAAAAATGGCGCTGTATAATGTTTGAAACTGCTGAACCTATATTTGCAATACAGAATGAAAAAACTGAAAAATAACATGGTTATTTTCTAACATTGGTGTTAGTATCAAGTATTTTGACAAGTGAGTATGCAATTTGTTTAGTTTTAATCTTCTGTTGTTTTTTTTTATATTAAATGTATATTTATTATAAGATATAATTATTTAAATAGTTAATAATTGTGTTAACATCTGAATTTATATGAATTTCCATGAAAAAATGCGTTCGTTTATTTTAAACAATCAACAACAACCTATAGGCAAAAAAGGTAATCGTGCTAAATCACGTAATTTCTTTTACCTAAACCTCTTTTAATGGAAAACACTGAAAAAAATTGAATTGAGCAAATTAATGAAAACAGGTAAATTTAAAAAAAAAAAACGGAAATAATAAAACAACAAAATATGATTCTGGCTCCAAAAACATGTAATTATCGGGCCTAATAGATATTTTTTCAGAAAACCCCAAAAAAAAAACTAGGGCTTTTAGATATTAATTAACGGACCACTGTGTATTTAATATCCTACGCCTTTTAGGGGACTGTGTATAAAGAATATATCACTATGTATAGCGTTAAGCCAAATTTTAGCAGACGATGATAATGTTAACTATATTTCAATATGTATTAAAATATAGTCGGTTTTAGTTCAAATTACAAACTGTCAAGAAACAAGGTATGAAACAAAAAAAAAAGTTTTTATTGACATAAAAAATACAGTACAGCATAAATGTAACCCTGACGCCTGTGCTAGGCTTAAAGCCTGTGTTACAGGAGCCAGTGTCTTCGCCTTCTTCGGTTATAATATTTTATACTGTAAATACATGCTTGTTTGGTAAATGTATTCACAGGACCTATTCGTACACCAATCTACACTCACTTACACACACACACACACACTCACACACATTATTACTTACACACATAAATCATTATCAAACGCACACACACACAGTAAGTCATAAACACAATAAATAAATCACAACATTGTCAACTCTGTGAAACATTTACCAAAGTACTTAAAAAGATTCAAATAAATTACCAGAAAGCGGCGCCATGTTCAAATAAATCTAACCTTGCTGAGATTAAATGAACATAAAAGTATAAATGGATGAAAAATTACCGTCTGAATGCTTCTAATCTTCTGTTTTTCACAAAAAATGTTTTATTTTCGACACATTTTCTACCAATTCGAGTGTTGCTATAGTTTTTTGACAGGCGCCATTTTGAAATCTCGTTTGACAGTGACAGTTTTGTAATTTGAAAGAAACACGACTTGTATAAATAATTTTGTATAGGTACCTATTAATAATATAAATATCACAATTACGGATAATAGATAGACTGATTCACAGCACAGTGCACATGGTTTGAAAATTCTTTGGTCAATACAGTAATTAAATAAAAAAATGTCAGCACCCATTAAAATTGTTTGAAGCACACGTTTTACCAATAGCAAGTTCGAGATTTGGATAAATAAATAATTATTAAGTATAACATGTTCATTATGATATAATTATAAATCAAAGTTCTACATAATTGCTTAGATTAAAAAAAATACTAAATAGCTATGCGTTTTTCAGTATGGCAAGCTCATAATTATATGACCGTAGTGGAACTTTAAAAAATGAATGTGAAATGTAGAAAATAATTTAAAATTATTAATGTAAGGAAAATTAACAATTGTAATTTAAATAAAGAACGAATAATGCGACGCCCACGTGCTGTTCAAGTCGTAACGATCAAAATAAGTTGCGAAACGATACCTATATTTGAAAATGGCGAAATGAAATTAACTGCATACAGCGGAAATTTTGAAAGATATGGACTCGTAACAATTATTGCTAAACAGGTATGAAACTAAAGATTTGTAAAGTTTAAAAGCAGTGACGTTCTTTTTGGAGGGAAATGGAAAACCAAGATGGCGGCATGTCATTTTCGATATCGATTAAAATCGATTTACGATATCTGTAAAATTACTATTTTAAATGAGTGTCAAAATATTAAAGTAAGCAACTTGATGTATGCTAAATTAATTTAAGTAAATAAATAACAATGAAGTATTATAATGTAAATAATAATATTTAATCGCTTTAACTTCGTCTGTGTTTTGTGATATATAGTTAGAGAAATTCACAACTTTAAAACGTGTTAGAGAAATTTAAATATATTATTTTAATGTCAGAATTATGGAGTATTTGTAAATACATAATGTAAATTAAATTAATTGAAAAATGTGATCACTTTGTGGTACTGTGAATTTACAAAAAATAATGAAAAATTTGACTCAATTTTCCTTAATTCTGACATTGAAACTATTGCAAATAATCCCCTGCATTGAAGTGTCTGAATATATATCAATAGTTATTTTTGTTTTTTTATTTCATAAAGTTGTAAAAATGGAAACAAACAAAATATCTATCTACGCATCACATACGCTAATGGATTTGTGAATATGAATATCAAAGACATAATATTTAACAGAAAATAAACGTATATGACACGAATGAAGTTTCTATGTATACCTATACAGATTTATAATTATAAAATTTAGATAATAAGTATGTGTTTTGCGAATAGATACTAAATTATTTCAAAGAATACTATGTTACTTGGCTGCAAAAAAACAGTAATAATAACCTATTGGTGTTCTGTGTCAGTTCAAAATCTTAAAAAAAAATTACGGAAATATTACTGAAAATGGCATTTGATCATGACACAGACTGAAAACAAGGAAAATAGTTAAAATTTGCAAAACATGTACTTTTTTAGACAGCTGTATCAAAATGTTGAATTTTCATAGTTTAATTATGTTTAATTATGTCTTCCATAATTATGTTAATCTTGTTTTCGATTCCCATACAATTATCGTACTGATGCAAAAAATTGAAGATAGTACTAAAATACTGTTCCCCTGATAATATATATACAATGACTGTTTGTTTGCCAAGTGTGCACTGAAGATAAGTAGTAATAAATACGATTATAGTGAACTTGACTTTTATTTCTAACTTCCCTAACACATGTATGCACATAAAAGTGAAGTCACACACTCACCAGCGTTTCAGGAAATTGAAGTAAATATTTGGAATGGAATGCGTAAGGGTATGAAAATTACCAATAAAAACCGAATAAAAACAAACACATGAGAAAAAGGATTTCAAAAACAAAAGAAAAAACATTCGGATGAATTGAGAACTTCCTATTTTGAAATGGATTTAAAAAAATAAACGGCAAGAAACCTATCTGACAGGTTCCCTTCATAAAATCAATTATTTATATCATAATAAGCTACTAACTGGCCATTTCAAGGCCTAATAGACTAATTACCACATATTAAGCTCAAAATACTAATTATATCACACCATGTTACCTGTAATCACTTCCTAGGTTATCCCATTAATTACTTACCTATACAGGGTGTTACCGAAAGGGTGTATCCATCCAAAAGGGGTGAAAAGTACTCCTGGTATAGAGTAATAATTAAAAAAAAAACCGACTTCAAAGTAGTCTTATATGGTTCTCTTATGGATGTCAAAACTGGACCAAATTGAAATGGGACTACATGGGAAACATGATCTATCAATTAAAAAAAAGATCATCAAAATCGGTTCTCCCAGTCGACAGTTCTGCGGTAACAAACACAAAAAAACGGTCGAATTGAGTACCTCTTCCTTTTTAGAAGTCGTTAAAAAATAGCTTCAAATGAGATGTTACTTAAATAATTAACATCCAATGTTCGTTGAAATTTTATAAACTGACTCTATAACAGATGCTCTCTTCACCTCATTCGGATAGATATACCTTTTCAGTAACACCCTGTATATCGTAGGACAAACATATAATTATAATTAGGCGTTGGGATGCGTCGTACACTCGGATGAACTTCCATCGGTGTGCATTTGATCGGAATTTGTGTTAATGTCTTTGATTAGTGAGTTATGTGCTTAACTAGCTTCGTATTTACGGATATTGGGATCTAAGTAGATAGTAGTATGTGATAGTGTTAATAAACGATATAAGTTTATGTATTAAGTCAGATTTGGTAAAAATACATTGCACCACTAAGGACCGACACCATCAAATCCACGACATGGTAACAATAACAATTTCACAAGCATGAATGTGCTTGTGAAATTATCGAACGCAAAATAATCATAATAGGATAGATGACTAGGTATGAAAAGACAAAATTTATTTTCTATCTCAAATAAATTACAAAATACGAAGATAAACCGCTGCAAAGTTCAGGAGTGGGGGCTTGTGACGTCACGGCTAGGTTCAATTTGTACTCAAACGTGACGTCACGCAAGAAACTCGCTGTATCTTCGTAATTCTTTGTTTACGGGACTAATATTTTTTTCTTATCTAAAAGATGGACATAAAAATAAAAATTAGTCATCATCCCTATTCAACTGCATAGTGGTAATGTCTACAAGACTTCATGTTTTTTCAACATATTTAGTTTGACAACTGCTCCCGTAAACAAGTCACATTCCTACAAGCGATGTATTTATTAGATATTTATTAACCAATTTCAGAAGGATGAGGTTTTCATATCATCAATATGTTTTTTTACATAGGTCTCGTGATTCAGACGACCTCCGTGGTCGAGTGGCGTACGCACCGGTTTTCAAGGTGTCGCTAGCTCTGAGGTCCCGGGTTCGATCCCCGGACGGGTCAATATGTAGAAACTCACTTTTCTACATTGCCTCGGGTCTGGGTGTTTGTGGTACCTTCGTTGTTTCTGAATTCCATAACACAAGTGCTTAACAGCTGCTTACTTTGGGTTCAGAGCAATGTACGTGATGTTGTCCGCATTTTTTTATTTATTATTATTTATTTATTTTATTCAGACTTGACACATATTTACAAACGTTTGAACAAACGTTAACACTTTACCTACTGGAAATACCTAACGTCATTTGATCATAATCAAAACAACATTTTATTTCAAGTAGGTCTTATTTTGCTTCATCAAAACGTCAAATGAAGTCTCTAGCAGCAGGTTCCAAAATGTAATTCCTATGTAGAAGAACCGGCAAGAAACTCCATGAATGCCAATGGGGGCTGTAGTGTTGTTTATTCAACAAATCTATTTTGTTTAGTGACACTCCTGCCACTAAACTAGATACCCATCTGGAACTTACGGAGCCAGTCATAAAAGTACACTTTTAGTACACCTTAACCCCCTCCCCTTCTCCTGCCCCTTACCAACCCCCTCTTAGACCTTGCGAGTGTCGCGATAATGTCCTGATGGTTCAGGCTTCCTGCAGAAGGGCTCGATAGCAGTTTTATGAGGGTTCGCATTCAGTGCTACAGTTTATAGCAACTTTGTACATGTATACCGTGTATTTGTGTACGTGAAGTGTTGAATGCTGTTAATTTAAGGGTTCGTGAGTAGGTATACTGTACTTAGTACTACCTTATGTTTAGCTACCTTTCATTATTGAGTAAGTAAAAGTTAAAAAAGTACGTTCGCAACAGATCTAAGTCTTTTAAACCCTATCATACAAATATTGTACATAAAGAACGTAATCTTATACAACCAGTTGCTCACAGTTTTCTCTAAGTTTTTCTTATCTTGTCGAAATCAACTTTATCGGCGGCCAAAATAGTTTTCCCAACTTTCTGCTGTAAACTAGTTGGGTAATACAATCGAAGTTCTAAAATTACAATTTATTTTCCTGCAGATGACTTGCTTCATAAATATAATAAGAACTAGTTCAATTTTAGAACATTTTGTAAGGTTCCCTCATGATTACTACTTACTTAGTAAAACACTGTCTTTATATCTTCTTTATATAAAATTCTCGTGTCACAATGTTAGTTACCATACTCCTCCGAAACGGCTTGACCGATTTTTATGAAATTTTATATGCATATTCAGTAGGCCTGAGAATCGGCTACTATCTATTTTTCATACCCCTAAGTGGTAGTAGGTAGGTAGTAGGCAGATACTAGGTAGAAAAAATTGCATTGCAACGCATGCCGGGTACAGCTAGTTTCTATATAAAATTCTCGTGTCACGATGTTAGTTACCATACTCCTCCGAAACGGCTTGACCGATTTTTATGAAATTTTATATGCATATTCAGTAGTTCTGAGAATCGGCTACTATCTATTTTTCATACCTCTAAGTGGTAGTAGGTAGGTAGTAGGCAGGTGCTAGGTAGAAAAAATTGCATTGCAACGCATGCCGGGTACAGCTGGTATTTCTATATTCAACACACAAGTGGTTTACTTTTCCTTTACTATATATTTCACTTTTTGTTGCCAAATAAGTATAAGTTCTTTTTTTTTGTCTTTTTATTTAAGGTTTTATTTATTAATTGCAATTTAAGTCAAACAAAACCACGAAACAAGTAGTATAATATAATTAACATTATTTAGAATTAATTAAACCCGTTTACAACGTCATGCAAGACAAGAAAAGGGAAACGTATCCTGGATTATAACCGGTACTTTTTACCCGGACAACCTTTGTAATTAATCATAGTCTAGTAAATGCAGTCGCGGTTAACTAGTTAATTATTAAAATTAATCCAGAGTAAGTTGACCCCTTGTATGGTTTAGTGTAAATTTGGGTCAAAGAGGGAGGTTTGTAATATAGTTTACCTAGCAAAGCGTAACCTATCTTTAAGTGGAACTTATTTACAAAGAATTTTTAGTAGGTTTCAAAATATAGGTAGTAACAAGGTTCAGTGCCAAGGTAAATATTGTGAGTAGAAAAAAAATGCAGACAACATCACATACATTGCTCTGAACCCAAAGTAAGTAGCTAAAGCACTTGTGTTATGGAATTCAGAAACAACGAAGGTACCACAACACCCAGACCCAGGACAATGTAGTAAAGTTGGTTTCTACATTGACCCGTCCGGGGATCAAACCCGGGACCTCAGAGCTAGCGACACCTTGAAAACCGGTGCGTACGCCACTCGACCACGGAGGTCGTCTGGACATGAAAGTCATGAGATGAAGTTTTATTATAATAGACCTCCTTTTTTTCTTAAGATATGTACTACAAAACAGCCTAGTTATGGATAAAAAAATATTTTATTTTATTCATTAAAGTTTCTGCAGTTGCGCGGTTTCAAAATGTCACCCCATACAGGGTGTTAAGAAAACTCTGTCCTAATCATGAAAGTGTTGTTAAGTACCTAGAAAAAGTAGAAGAGTCAATAAACTCCATAGGTTACTCTGCTATATTAACAGATAAATAACTACACAATAAATCTTTCCATTTAGTTTGTAGACAGTATGTCAGTAATAACATCACAATTCAAGTCATCTTACAGTCTATCTCAATAAATCACACTACTCAACAATGTTGGCTAGTTTATATCGTCTTCCATCATATAAGACAATACAGATATTTATTGCCGTCGTTCATCTAACAACAAGGAACTTGTAGTTATGTCAACCCGTCCACTTTGATACAATAGTGTTGGCATTTATAGGTACAACGAGGTATCTACGGATGGCTATTGTTTTAAAAATTAGATTTTAAAGCTTTTTTTATTTAGCTTTAATTCCGCTACAATATTCCGCTTTTTGTAGCGGAATTAAAGCTATCATATCTTTCATAACAGTTAATGTCATGGATTTCCGCAAAGTAACGCTTGATTCTATAACTGATTTTAAAGCCGTTCATAAAAAAAACAATAATAAATAGTAATAAATGATAAATGAATAAATAAATGCGGACAACATCACATAACACACACAAAACTATAAATTACTCATCTAAGTACATGTTATCTTATTCAGATAATTATGTTATTTTAAACACTAAAAATACATGTGAGTACGGACATGTATTTTTACTATAGGTATACACATAGTGACGTATTTCAACAGAGTGAGTTGAAATACGTCACTATGTGTGCTTTCTTTAAAGGCTCGTTAGTGTTAACATAAGATAGTTGCGTACCTACTACATATTTTATAAAATTATTCCCTTTCATGTCTATCGCGAAATTAACACTACACATTAAAGTGTAGGTACTAAGGCAGTCTTAATTGTAAGTGTTATCATCTCCCGAGCCTTTTACCAACTATGTTGGGGTCGGCTACCAGCCATACCGGATTCAGCTGGATACCGTATTTTACACGGAGCGACTGCCTATCTGACCTCCACAACAAATTTTTCTGGGAAACAGTATCCCATAGTAAGACGAAGAGTGGTTGTCAGAATTGACTTAACGACTGTCAAAGATCTATGTATGACAGCCGGGACCTACTGTTTAACGTGCTTTCCGAAACACGGAGGTGTCTCGGTATGTTATAAATGGTCACCCATCCACGGACCAACCGCGGTGAGCGCGCCTTAATCTATATAATCGGTCAAGCCGTACGGCTTACACTTAGCCACGAGCCCCTCAATCTTAATTGTAAGTGTAATAAATGTAAATTAATGGCAATTACTTGTACATCACAGACTTTTTCGCGCACATGTCATTTGTAATTCAGTAGCATACTCCCCAAGAAAGTTTTGGCCGCTTATTTTACTTTGTTCTTCAGTACATCTTGTATTACAAGCAGCTAGAAATTTCTAGTACAGTATAAAGTGTAAAATAATAAGATCTTGCAACCCCGGGTCAGTTGACGGTGCATGTTTGATGTCGCCGACCACTTACCGTTTCATGCGGCGCTGCTTCACTTAGACTGACCTATATTCCTATATTTCCTGGAATATTTTAGGTAACGCCTACCTACATTTTAGTTACGGTTTATGGAAAGTTTACCTAAAAGGCATGTCATTTTACATGTCATTAAATAAACATCGCCTCGAAAAGGCGTTGCTGGACTAACTATAATAGGACTAAAATTTTGATAAAATTACAAATCTCTCCTCATCTCCCTGTCTTGCCCTGTTTTTAATTATTTGGGATCGGCGCAAAGTGACTAAACTAACCATTTATCTCTACTACTTGTCATCTCAGCATTCATTCTCCTTTCTTTTTCGTATCATCGTTCACCAATCCACTCATCTCTTTTTCGATCTTCCTCTGCATGTATACCCATTCACATTTGTTGAATTATGTGATATTACAATCATTTAAAAAACCCAAAAAAAAAATGAATTGAGGAGCTCCTCTTTTTAAAGACGATAAACCCAAACACACGAGGGTCATAATAACACAAATGGGTAAGTCACACTAAATTATTTATAAATGCAACAGTAGGTATACTAATAGTTACATTATAGTACATAGTAACATCAAACACTTGAAATCCAAGCCTAACGCTAATGTAATATTAATATCGTTTATCAATTAAGCATTCGACTGGAAACCCGACAATCTCAGATCAAAGTGATTAGCTGCAGTAAGATGTTCCTAATGGCTCGTCTTAAGTTGCTCTGCATATACTGCAATATGGATTATTACAATAACAATTTGTGATTGTGTAACTACAGTAGCTTAGATATATTTAAGTAAAACTAGTAAGTTGTAGAAATAAATAGGTTATCAGGTAGGCGCCATATGATTTTTTCACAAGAAACCCGAAATCCGATCTTTAAATTTGTATCCTTATTTTAAAGTAGCAAAAGTTACTCCTAATATCTAAGCTAGTAAAAGTCCCGTTAAAATAGTCCTGCTGGCTCAAAGATTACCTGAAACATACTGACAGATAGGCCGCAGAACGGCACATCGACAGACAACATATTTTTTTTTTTTATTATAATTAGTTACAAAGTTTTTAAGGTTTAAAGTGTTTGTTTAAAATTACAAACAAACACTTTAATATTATTTATTTATATTGATACATATTCCCGTAATATACCTAACTTTTTACCTAAATAATGAAAACCAAGATCCAATTTCAACTAACTACATTACATTTAAGACGCAACAGCTCAAAAAACGGTATCCCTAAACATTTCACAATTAGACAAATGTGATCCCACGGAAACCTCTCGCCACCCTTAGACCCTTATTTCACACCAAAACCTTTTCATTCAAGAAAAAGTATCATCGCAAATCAATGTGAAAGCCGTAAAAAATATATAGAGAGCGGCGATACTGAATCCATTTGTAAATTCGTATGGGTTTGATTAAAATACGAAAGTAGGTTGGATACCACGGTATGAGAGGTCGCGGATTTTGTTAAGCAAATAATAGGGATGATGACAATTTTTTTTTTATTTCCATCTTTTAGATAATAAAAAAATATTAGACACGTATTTTTTCTTTTGTCCCGTAAACAAAGAATTATGAAGATACAGCGAGTACAATTCTTGCGTGACGTCACGTCTAAGTAAAAACTGTACCTACCCGTGACGTCACAAGCCCCCACTCCTGAACTTTATAGCGGTTTATCTTCGTATTTTTTTATCGATATGATAAAAGAAAAAATACGTGTCTATTATATTTGATTATCTAAATGGCGGACTAAATAAATTTTGACTTTTCATACGTAGTCATCTATCCTATTGTATAGTTAGATTGTATCTTTGTTACTTTTTAATCCATGGAAAGAGGAAAATAATTGAAACAAATACATAAGTTTATTTAAGGCGAGCATAATACAAGGGATTAACGGGTCATGGGGACCGAGTGCACGAAATCTTTTTAAAGAACTATCAAAACGTTTGGTCTACTCGTGATTAGCGAACCATTGGGAGCCGATCATTTCAAACGCTAATCAAACTAATTACGACAACTGACTTCGTTTTCTGCTAAATAGGCTGGTTTGTTCCTTGCACAGAGAATCGGCATAGCCATTCAACGTGGCAATGCTGCCAGCCTTCTGGGCACTTTTCCTGCCATTAACAAGGATGAAGATGAATTTTTTGACGCGTGTTAGTTTTAATTTTAGTATAGTTGTAAGTATATGATGCAGCATGCATGCAGCCTGACCGATGGGCAAAGATCGTCACCCACTGGAAGGACATCGCCGTCGAGGTCGTCCGCGGCAAAGGTCGTGTGATGATAGTCAGTTATGCAGGGCGCACGTGGCCAGAAATCGCCAAGAACAGAGAGGTTTGGAAGAAAAAAGCGGAGGTCTTTGCCCAGCAGTGGGATCTAATTTAGGCTAATAAAAAAATAGTTGTAAGTGTTGTAAGTGTGATCACGAGTAGATTCGACCAAACGTTTACAGAGTTTTTTTATAAGATCGCAAATATTGTTTGTCGTGATAAGTTCATAACTTAAACCAAACACAAACACCCGAACGAAAATTAATTTGCTTTTAGGCAGTTACATAAATAATTGTAACACTTGTATTAATGGTAAATGTTTTTGTACCGTTTGCTACAAGTTACTACAGCTTAATCAACTACTCATTTATTTAAATAGGATTAACGGAAGCATGTGCAATTGTGCGCTGTACGGTTTTCCTACCTTCTACCGGTATTTTACGGTAAATCCGTAGTTTACTTTGAATAAAAACTTTTTTATGTGAACTGTTTTTGTCGTTCTGTTTGAATTTGGAAAGTATGTTTATAAACGCGTTGCAATGGAAATAAATGTTGAAAGTTTTTTGTAAAACATTTTGTGAACAGCCTTTTGAGTCTATGTTTTGGTTTGTGTACAGACTTTTGTGACATAATATGCTGCTGTAATATACAGCTTGCGTAGTATTTACTGAATGAATGAGTGGGTTTCGCGTCAATGGTAGGTACGTCCTACGCATTTTCTTAGATGTATGTAATTAGGTACACTACGCTAAAGAGTTTTCTTCAGAAAGCTAAATGACATTTGTTGATTTTAAAGTTTTTGTGAGTAAGCAGAACATAAAAGTGTTTTAATTTCTATTTTAATTCTTTAAACAAAATAAACGAAGTATTTTACATCTTCATTTTATGTACTTGCTGAGAAAAGTCTTAGCGACGTATTTTACAAAAAAACAAGATTTATTTATCAAGAATATTGTCTTTTAATGACTAGTTACTAAATTTAAATAAATAGAATATTTGTAACAATGTTCTTAAATGTTAAAAAAGCTTCTTGTGAACAAATGAATTACCATGTATCTTACACACAATGAAATGAACGCTAAGACCACATTCAGAATCAGAGGATCTTATGTCTCATTTATTTAACCGGTAAATCACAACGAATGACCCTTTACACGACTCATATTGCTCTGGCTTCCTTTTATTAGCCTCGAATGCTCTAATGAAAGTATTTCTTCATTGGTATAATAGGCCAGTCACTCTATATTACCTACCTACTTGCTAAGAAAAGTTAATGCGGTAAAGTTGTGTTTACTTGTAAGAAGGTTTTAGTGTTGTTGTATGTTGTGTTGGCTTTTATACTAATACATACATACTAACAGAAAATGTGAGAAGATTATTTAAGCTAGTTCTTATGTGCTTAAACTTAAGGCCGCCCGGTCTGTTCAAGCAGTTGGCTAGTGATCAATATACTCGTAAACGGACTGCTCGTGGTCCGGTCCGGTTGTTTTTTGTTTTGACGACCGCTCTAAGCAGTCGAAATTTTTCTAGCAGTTCGTGTGTTCAAAAGGTTAATTTTAGTAAAAAAACTATTTAGAAAAGTTTACTATTAAACTAACATTTAGAAACTTCTCGGATGTGGCATTGCGAACTACAACTTAATAATATTTTAATCAATAGTTCGATAAGGAAATAAATTAATTGGTTTCCCATAATTAATTGCAAAGATTTTGCAAGATACTAAATTGGTTATATTAGGCTAACATTATATTTTTTGCTTGCCAGTTGTTATATATAGCTATTTTGCTGCTAAGCTGAAACAACATACCTAGATACATCTGATCAGCAAAATAATATAATTTATTTAAAAACATACTATAGTAAAGTGTAATTCTGTTTGTACTACCTTCCTATTTTGGATTTTCTGTTGTAATTTTAGTCATGTTTTTATTCTATTTTTTTTATCGTTTTTTCGAGGTTATATTGGCTGTTTAGACGCGTAATATAGTGCATGTAGTGCTCTTCTTTAAGTAATGGGGCACTTAGCCTTAAGTTGAAATTGTTTTTCTTTTTTTTGTATGTAGCAGTGTACACATTGTTGAGGAGCCAAATTAAATAAATAAATAAATAAAGGATTTTCTCCTTGCTTACCCCAACATAGCCTAGGAAAAGGTTAGGCAGAGCTGAATATACGTACTTAACTAAATAATATTATTTCTGTGAACATGTAAGCCCTCAGACTGTGTATATTATATACCACTTATATAAAGTGCGGTGGTAGCATTTCTACGCAAACCGCTTCATGAATATAATTCCTTCCAATACTGAGTACGTGTGTTGTGGGGTCCCTTAGTAAGAGGGAAATAAAAATTATGTTGGAACAAATAAAAATGGTAATTCAATCACAGAATTTATTTCTGCCAAGTTGCACATTTAAGAATAAGAATAAGAATAAGAAATATTTATTTTGTATAACAATGAGTACATAAAGATGGTATAAATAAAAAGTTGTCCGTCATCATTGACCAGAGAATGGTGTACAAAATTTAAATAAAAAGAGAAAAAAAATTGAGGTTACAGCTAAATGTTTTTTATACATAATAAAATTAAACAAATTTCTCTTAATTGTGAAACAAGAGATAACAAATAAACTAAACTTAATATTATGGACTCAATATAAATCAAACTTAAAATTAGGCATATTATATTTTTTCTGTTATAAATTCAGAGATATTATAGAATGCTCTATTAATCAAGAACGATTTGAGGTGCTTCTTAAATAAAACAAGATTGAGATCAATAATGGGGCGCGGTATGCGATTAAATATAATTGGCGCCATGCAGAATACACTTTTGTGCATTAAAGCCGATTTAGACCTTCTTACGCACAATCTATGTTCGTCCCTTCGACTACGGTTGTTGGTCTCTGAAAGCTTAGGGAACAAATTTGGGTTCGATTTGACAAATACTGCAACTTCAAATATATATACAGCGCGGGGAGGGTTAATATTTTGTGTTTGATGAAATATGGTTTACACGAATCTGTGGTTTTTAATCCAAACATTGCCCTTAGACATCTCTTCTGCGCCTTGAATACGAGTTCTTTATTGGTGGAATTCCCCCAGAAAATAACTCCATATCTCAAAATTGAGCCTACAGTGCCGTGGTATGCCGTTATAATTGCGTTAGTATCTGTAACCGGAGAAAGCTTATAAAGGCCATATGCAGATGAACTAATTCTTTTAGTTAGATTAACCGTGTGCTCTTTCCAGTCTAGCTTTTGGTCAATTGTCAGACCAAGAAATTTTGACGTACCTTCTTGACATATAACTTTATTATTATGATATACTTTTGAGATCACATTCGCGCGCTGGCTAAACCTCATTAATTTGGTCTTATCGAGGTTAATTTTAAGGTTATTATTGTTTAACCACTTAATTATAGAACTGATTGCACCAGATATCTCAGTATCAGAACCATTGATGGTAACTGTACTATCATCAGCGAAAAGGGACATTGGATGCGAAGTAACATTTGGTAAATCGTTAATGTAAATTATAAATAGAAGTGGTCCCAGTACGCTGCCTTGCGGAACACCGTATGATATTATTCGTTCACATGACCTATAAGACTGTTCGCGTTTGTTACTAAGATTAATTTTATTTATTTCAACACATTGTTTCCTATTTTGTAAATATGATTCTATTAATTGTAATATATTACCTCTTATACCATAAGCGTCTAATTTATTTAGTAAAATATTATGATCCACATAGTCAAAAGCAGCGATCATATCGCAATATATTGAACAAACTGGCATATTTTGGTCAACCTTCGTAATGACATTGTTTAAGAAATCGTAAATTGCCATATTAATCGTTTTATTTTTTCGAAAACCTTTTTGCTGTTCAGTGAGTATATTATTTTTATCCAAGTAGGTATATATTTGTTCGTATATGTATTTCTCATACACTTTTGAAAGTATTGGAATAAGTGCAATGGGTCTATACGAATCCAAGATTTCTTTTTCTGTCTTTTTTAACAAAGGCTTTACTATGGCAGTTTTAAGATTTGTGGGATATATCCCTTGAGTGATGCATAAGTTTAGAATGTGGCTTAAATGATCACTGATGTCTTCTGCGACATACTTAATTATTTTAGTAGAAAAGCCGTCATTACCAACACTTCCTGTATTTTTTAAATGTTTAATTATATGTATGAGATCACTTCCAGTGCTAGGTAACATAAACATGGATTTGTTGCGTTTGGTAATGTAAGACGTTACTTCTTTACCTCTTATACTAATTGGTTTAATTTTTTCAATAAAGAAGTCATTAAACGCCTGAGCTATTTTAAGAGGGTGAGTTACTGTTTTATTATTTAATTTTATGTTTGTGATATAGTTTTTGGGTAGGTTATATTTAGTTCGGTTGATAATTTCCCAAGTTGCTTTAGATTTATTATTTGCGGATTTAATTTTATATATGTTTTGCGCGCGTTGTGTTAATCTAATAATCTTTTTGTATGTATTGGCGTATTTTTTATATTCATTTTTACTTATTTCATTACGCTTCTGATGATAACGATACAAAAGTTCCCTTTTCTTTTTGCTACATATTCTAATCCCGCGCGACAACCACTGTGGTCTTTTATGCATTTTCATTGTAATTACCTTTTTCGGAAAAGAAAGATCATAAAATAACGAAAATAATTCTACGAATAAATTATAGGCCTTGTTTGGGTCGTCGGTCTCATAGACCTCCGAAAAAGATAGGTTTTGCAGACATTCCTTAAATTTCTGCATGTTTTCTAAACTGTAATCACGCCGTGTTATTTGCCATTGTTTTAATAAAAACGTTTTCTTTATTGGAAGTTTCAGTATTTGACAAGTGTGATCAGACAAGGCTAAGTCAATGACATGACATGAGCATTTTCTACCTAGATTATGCGCAAAATTGTCTATGCATGTATTGCTTTTTATTCTTGTGGCTTGATTAACAACTAGCTTTAAATTAAAATTTAGTAAAATGCATTCTAAATCTAAAGTTACATTGTTACGTTTCATAGTGTCGATGTTGAAATCGCCACATAGTACTACATTTAGTTTTTTTCTCTTTGTAACAGATTGTAATAGTAATACTAAACGTTCAAAAAATACACTTAAGTTACATGTATTTGGAACTCTATAAAGACAAATGATAATCGTTTCTGACTGTGTCAGTTCGATGGCACAGCATTCAAAACTATTATTCAGCGCCATTCGCTTTACTTCAGACAGTTCTTTACAATGTAGACCTTTCTTAACTAAAATACATGTGCCGCCTCTTTTGCTATCATTTCTACTAAAACAGGTTATAAGTTCATAGTTATCTATTAGGAGTTTTTGTTCATAGCCCGACATGATGAAGTGCTCAGAAATACAGATGACATCAACATTGATTTTCTTCAAAATTAGTTCTTCAAGGCATACTGTTAGCGCATCAGATTTATTCAATAGTCCTGCTATATTCTGGTGTAGTATGTAAATATGCTTTTCATAGAAAAAACTGATTCTGGGTTTGTTCACTCTCAGGGATATATTCAGATGTTGCATGGTTGTTGTTATAATGCAATAAATTGAACTTTTTTATTTCGTGAACAAGGTACTCTATATCCTTGAAAATGGTCTGCATGCCATAGTTATTTATTAAACCTGTACGTTTTTCAAACATACTATAGTCGCATGATAGGTTCTTATTCGAGTCCAGGAAATATGCATGTTCGTGAGTCAATACATCAAGATATAAAAGGTTATTGAAGCTTTCAACCCTCCAGTTGTACATACCTTTGTAAAAATTCAGCTGATAGGTTGGTGAGCATATTATAATATTAGTGTGTGTTACTTTTTGCAGAATTGTTCTGATGCTAAAAATTAACTGGAAATAGTCTCTGGTTGTTTTAAAGTCCTCTTCTCCTATAAGTATTATACAAAAGTCCTTCATTGTGTATGTTTTAAGAACGGCTTCAATGTTTTCTATCATTCGCTCGACATAACAGTGCGACTTTATATAATGACTTACGTTTTCTGAGTGATCGGCTAAAGTAGTTGTTGCAATATCTATAATTTTATTTCTATTATTAGTGCTTAAGATGCAAATATTAGTTCTCTCTTTAGTTTGAGGATGACTAAGCTTTTTAGGTGAGTCTGGTTTAAGGTTTTCTTTCTGGTTTTTGTTTTTAACTGCTGTAATTTTCTTGGTGTCCTTTTGACTCTTGATTGGTGATAAACTTTTGTTGCTAGAGGGACTGCTCATTTGTTTATTCACCTCGGTATTATTTTGTAACTGTTTATTAAACTTTTTAAGAACGTTATTTTCTTCGGACAATATTTCTATTCTTTGGTTTGCAGTACATAATTCTAATTCAAGTGAAATTATGCGCTCCTTTAGTGATGTTATGAGTTTAGTTTCATTTGTATCATCAGTTGACATATCTGGTATACTGTCGAAAGAATCTTCCATTGTGTCGTCAAGTATACCACAACTTTTTGAATTTGTGCGGGTGCGTCTAAACGTAATATTTTCTAATTCCATTATTGGTATTTGTTTGTTTTATTTAAAGTTTAAACAATAATATTATATTTCTTATGGCTTTTTTGAATCTTATAAAAGACTCAAAAAGACTATTGTAATTAGTGAGAACCGAACTCAAACCCCGTTATCCACTCGCTGCAGTTTGTTGAACAGAGCTAAATTAACACTTACGAAAGTTTTCGAAATAGTGGTTTGTATAATTCACAACTTTTGAATTGACCGTTGACATTATTTAAAATTAAAATTATGCGTCGGTATTTTGAAAATTTTGTTTTAACGAAAAATTTAACTAAAGTTTGTAAGTTATAATTTAACGCAGATATTTTTTTAGTTTAATATTATTTTTTATAATATTATGTTGTATATTTTAATGATAAACCAGGATAACGAAGCAGGTCGTAGGTTTTGTTAATGAAGGTTCGATAAATTGAATATTTTGTAAACTAGGGCAAACTGGAACATACATAATATTTCTGTTCTATAAATTATCTCATGCGCGATAAGCCAGTTACTTTGTAGAGCATTTCTTCACCACTGAACATTACATCATGACCGCCGTCACTGGCACCCCACCTCACCTCGCAGGTTGTAATACGCCCTTACCTTAATATTCGTACACAACACTTCCATTAGGGACTCATTAGCGAACCATTAGGAGCCGATCACTTCAAACGGTAATCAAACTAATTACGACAACTGACTCCGTTTTCAGACACATTCAGATTTCTATGATTAATTAAGAAAGACATAAACAATTAACCGGTTTTTTTTTTTCGAATAGACTGATACGCAATACCGCAACATGAATCATCTCATTTCATTATGTAACTACTAACTTCTTCACTTTTTCACTCTTTCTAAAATTACCAAGATACTATTTGCATGCAGTCGAAATTAGTCTACAATTTATCAAATCCTACCGAAACTAAAAAGAAGAAAGAAAAGTAGGCATACTTATTATACTTAGGTGTAATTAAGTTATTATATGTGTGACCTCCCATTACAAGACCTTGATTTGCAATCACCTTACCAAATCAGTAACGTCTAGTGCAGACAAATCAATCGGCCACTTAACTAACCAAGTTATCATGCAAAGCAGGACAAACGTTAGCTCGTAGATTATTCAGATTGAAATAGTACAGTAGGTACATCTACCATTTAAATAAATCAATCAATGGGTAAGGTTAAAACCCGGTAGGTTAGGTATATGAAAACTAGTCAATCAATCACCTCAGCCTATCGGGCCTTGTTCAAGTTGTCGCATGACATTCGGTCCTCCACATTTTACATTCGAAGTCCAATGCTTCAATGACTAATAAATTACGCTTTCTAACTTACTGTCGTATTCAGGAACGCAAATATTCACTTTAGGGATTCCTTAGTATATAGATTTAAGTAAGCAATTTCTCAGACTTCTGAGAGTTGATAGACTTAAATCGATGATAAGATATCCTTTAAATTGATTTAACCGGTGTTAGGGTACAACTTGGGAGAGGCCTAGTATGTCCAGCAGAGGACGAAATAGTCTGAATTAATTGATTAATTAAAATTTCCTCTCAGAAGTCGAAAACAAGCTTACTTAAATAGAGAATTAAAGATCCCTTAAGTAACCATTAACTTTGAGTATGGCAGTTATGTGAGCAAGCGTGGTGATCTATGCTCGTGCCTTCTCTATATAGGAAGAGGCCTGTGCCCAGCAGTGAGACGGTTATAGGCCGGATTATTATTATTATTTATGTCTGTTAAACATAGTTCTTGTAAAATTGTCCTATATACTGTTGATAAAACTATTTATTCACGGACTCGTTCGTTAAAATATCTGCAGCAAAAAAATACTCTAGCAATACGCTTCAATGTTTATCTCTCGATTGCAATCTATAAGCGTAGTGGGCCAATCACTTAGCAGCGTACTGCGAATAGGGTACAATAATAAATAGAACTACCGAAACAAGAATAATGGTAGAAAGGTAGAAAGTTCCCGTACCGCTGTCAAATAGTTATTAATTATGTTCTGTACGTGATTTTTGTGACTCCATTGGTAGAAATAAATATGTGGTATGAGCACGTATGGGACTGGGTAAATATTGAGCATAAATAATTGCAGTTTTGCTTTTTTGTTGTAAATACTTTGTAAACGAAAATTGCGTATTTAATATGATATTAATAATTGTATCTGTTGTTGGTATAATTATAAATAATCATTGGATGGCATAAAAAAATTACGCGTTTTTTTGCCTAGCCAAGCTATGTTGGGATTTGCTTCCAGACCTACCAGATAAATAAAAAATAATTACTAGATAAAAAAAAGAGGCTGGTGCTCTTTTTTTCATCGAGCAGTTATTAAATTAGCAATAAAAATTCTGAAAGACAATGTCCTTCAGAAAATCTTTGAGGAAAATATTAAATAATTTTGAGAATGTCAATTTACTTATTCTTGTTATTCATTATGTACCAAAATTAATATCGAACCCAATACTCTGTCAAAACATCTGTCTTTATGTAGTTGTTATGTTTATAACATAGACACGTATCGTATGTTGACTGTTCACACAAAATAACAATGTTCAATCAAGGCTGTATCAAAATACTTGCTATTTTCCTTCTGGAGAAATCATACATCTTTATTCTGCTAACGTAGCAGTACATTTCCAGTGTAAATTGGCCTATTATAACACCTACCATCTGAGAAATATGAAGTATAAGTAGAGGTGTAGGTGATTTAGGCCGGTGCGGCTCCAAATCAGGAGAATGGCAGTAGATTGCTAAATTATAACTATGTTTATCAGTTGTCGGGTTACCATAACACAAGCTCTGCTTAGTTTAGGATCAGATGACCGTGTGTGAGTTGTCCCGGAATATTAGCCGAGTCTTGCATAATTTTATATTTGGTTTTATGGGTACACAAAACATCAATAAGTTATACATACAAATCTTCCTCTTGAACCACTCTATCCTTTGATGGAAACCAAATGAAAATCCGTTCAATAGTTTTTCAATTTATTTCGTTCATTTACTGTGACAGACAGACAAATACGGCAGGGGATTTTTTATAGTAATATGTATAAATAATTATGTTTTCGTAAGCAACAAGACTACAACCATAACGCTCACCGCCACTGCAGAGATAGAATTATGCGTTAGAAGAGTGTGGCAATATTTAGGTAAAGCGTTAACAGCGATAGGCATTAAGCGCTCCTACAAGGTATATTGAACTATATTGCGTTGCTATTAGAGTCGCTATTTACATAAATCGCGAAGTGAACCTTCTGTCCTGTTAATTATTCTGTGTTATAAGGGAACATTAAAAGGAAAGTCATAGTTCTAGTGATTCTGGTCTGTTTATTAACTCAGGCCCGATATAAATCATGTTGATTCCTATATTGTGTGTTTAGTGCAAGTTGATAATATGGAGTTATTTCCGCAAGTTCGTTTGTAGGATTATTTCTTATTATATGGCCCTATAAATTAAGGAACTTTTGATGGTAGCTAGTGGCTGCTATCAATTTTTATATGAGTCGGTTATTGGTATCATGGTCCGATGTTAAAAATCCTTCATAATTTGCTACACCAAATTAATGTATCTACTGTAAACTCCTGGAAAATATTTTCAATCATCATCATCTCCCTACCCTGTTCCCAACCATCCTCCCTTCCCTGTTTAGCTATATACCAAACCTCTAAGTTAAGTAATTAATGTTTTTTTTTAATTTTATGTTTAAGCTCACAAAAATCTTTTTTCTTTTACATTTGGCTTTGTAAACTATAATTTCGGAAAAATGGTAATCGATATAACATTTCAAAACTTTCTCAACTCGTTCCCATTAGGTCTTGAGTACAAATTTTAAAACTATCATTTCCGAGAAATCCCCTTGAAAAAAATCTTCATACTAATCGTTATGAATAGATATGGCCATGGGTAGATAAAGTACAGGCTTATAATATTCTAGTTTAAAACATAAAATAGATGCAAGTTCTGTAAGATTTTCATTACAAATTCCTTGAAGCACACTTAATATAAGAAGCACAAGATGCTAGTACAAACACAGTGCGAGAAACATCGTCTATTTGCAATACATTGCCGTTTTGGACCGATCACTAATCACACCATAGCCTTGCATCCCCGTAATGTACTGCAAATCGTAAACATTTCTCACATCGTCTAAATCAGGAATTTACTTCTGAAACTGTCTCTAAGATTTAAAGTACAGTCTACGCGTGCTTTCGTCGAATTAATATTCTCGAAACTGAAGATAAGTTATTAAAATTAGATTTAATCATATTTTACCTGGAATAATAATAATAATATTCCGGGACAACTCACACACGGTTAAGTAGATCCCAAGCTAAGCAGAGCTTGTGTTACCATAACACAAGCCATAACCAGATAACTGATAAACATACTTATATATTTCTAAATACATACATATTATAGATAAATTACACCCAGACGCAGAACAAATGATCATGCTCATCACACAAGCATTTGTCCTGGGCGGGAATCGAACCCACAACCTCCGGTATAGCAGTCAGGGTCACTAAGCACTAGACCAACAGGCCCGTCAATAGTGAAAATAACTCGATCTTTGGTGATATAATATTAAATTCTGGCTTTCGTAAATCAGTATAAAAACAAGGGTATATAGGAACTAGTTTTAAAATAGCAGTATAGAAGTATTTTGAAAATTTATATTATGCTGACACGTTGCTGTTTGAACAGTTTACAAATTATCATACAATCTTCTATTATTCAGAATGTTCAGAAAGTATGATACGAACGATTAATCGTAATTAAATGAAACTCAATTTATTAAAAACGCATACTTTAATCTTAACTTAATCAATATAAATATTGCTTTCAAGCTTACTCTCCAACTTCATTAAAAATTGTCTTATAACCACCAATTCATTGGACACCTGATCTATTTTTCCATTTAGAACTTCTATAGTTGCCTTCGATTCTTCTACATACACTACATTCTGATGTTTAAGAGCTTCCACGGCATTATCTAAGTCATTCAAATGTGTTGCCAGACTTACAGACTTAGGTTTTAAAATATCAAGTTCACATTCTACCTCTTTAGGTTTTATCACTTCAACTGGTTTTTTATCGTTGTATTTCATTATAACATCATGCATTTCATTAAGTTTATTGTTAAATGCTTTAAAACCAATTTCGTCCTCGCTTTGTTTTTTTAACATCTGCGCTTTGTTGAATATTGCTTCTTTAATACTCGATGGTAAAGATCTAGTGTGTCGCCATCTTGGTTTTCCAGGTTTTAAAATCATTACCCTTGCTACATTTCTTTTGTTTTTCAATCTCTTATTAACTTTCTTCGGAAGTATAAGTTTAAAGACTCTATTGTAGACTAACGTGTCTAGGGTTCCTAAGAATTCTACTTGTTTCACTAATCTTCTGATGTTACCTAGTATTTCTAGATCATTGATATCATTGACCGCAACACCGACGAGTAGGTTCATTAGTACTATACTGGCTAGTAACAGGAAAATAAGGAAGATGATTCTAGCTATAATAAGTGATTTAGCTAGTTCTGTGTGGGTTTCTTCATCAAATAAGTCGCCATATTCGAATTCTGACGTCATCATGGCTATGGTCTTGACGAGAGCTGACCATGGTCCGTCGAAGGGTACTTGGGAGTGGAATTGGATCATGAAGCTGAGAGAGAAGCCGATTACTAAGAATGTGAAGGTTAGAAGGATCTGGAACCAAGAGAAAAATTCGAAATTAGAATAAAGTCAAACATATCCTTCTCTTGTAGTATCTAAAATCTATTTTTTTTATACACAAATTTTTTATGTATTTCCACCGATGTATCAATCATTTGTGTACCAATTTTATAAATTTAGTACATTTTATTACGCAATACATTGAAATTAATGATATTTTTGCAAAACTATGACGCAAAACGAGAAACTACCGAACTAGCAAGTATAAAATCAAATCATTCCTCTGTCAATTATTTATTTACGTGGGTAGTTAATTATTTATTTGACATGACTTACCTTCACAACATTCGAAGCGACCTTCCCAAACATGAGCACATAATAGCCCCAGTTAGGGAACCTGGACAGCAGGAAGGTCATCTCCAGCCAGGACAGCAGGATGGCTGCCGTCGCCACATGACGAGGCCACTCCTGGTCCTGAAGGTTCACCACCACCACAGCATACGGCAGGATTACTGCGAAGCCGAGAGAACCGAACTTCACCCAAGTTTCTAGGTGCAAGAAATATCGGCTGCTTTTCACGTTCATGTATAGAAGTTCCTGTAAACAGAATAATAAATTGGTAGTAATAGATAAAACGAGCAAATGACCAAGATGAAAATTGAATTTAACCCATGGAAAATTAATATGCTACAACTAGTATACAACTACAACTAGTTAAAAATGTTTTGTCAATGTAGAAAAGAGGTGGCGCGGGACAGGAACCTATGGACGGACTGGAGAGAGGCTATTGCCCAGTAGTGGGACAGTATAAGAGGAAGAAAAAAATATGTAGAAAACGCCACCATAAGATAAAAAAAATCGGTAATAAATGTAAAAAATTTTACCTGTAAAAGTATCAGGCATATCGAAGCATAAACTAAATAACTCCAAATGACAGGATTCAGCCACGCCGGTGGTTCATCATGTGTATCTTTATAAAAGAATACCGATACAATGAAAATCGTTAAAGACGACAAGAATATCCCATAAATTGCTATAATCGTGTAGAAAAATGGCAACAGGGCCTTCCATTTTAAGTACAAAAAGCTTTCTACTAAAGGATGGACGAGTAACCGCCTCTGGCCATATCTGTTTCCAGTCTTAAGCAGAGTTTCTATAACCTTCATTTGTTCCATCTCACAAATAGTCGGCATTAAAATCCCATAGTCAACAGTCACTTCACAATTATGATCCTGCAAATCCTGGCCATTACTCGAAATATACGTATCGAATACTTCTTCCATAAACTCTGTTGGTTTTGATAAGTTATTTATTATCATGTCTATAGCTGTTCTTCTCATTTTCTTTGGTCCATCAGTGTACCCAGATAAATCAGCCCCTTCTTTAAGAAGTAACAATATAACATCCCTACTTCCATGATGACTGGCAGTATGTAACGGAAACCATCCAAGACTGTTAACTTCATGTACAGTTGTCTTATCAAACTTGAGAATAGTTTTGGCTATATCTACATGGTTTTTAACTGCCGCCAAATGTAATGGAGTAGATGATCTATGAGGTATAGAAGTTGTTCTTAGTCTTATATCAGCTTTTTTTGATAGAAGTAACTCTACGCAATCCGTATGGTTATTGGAAACTGCATAATGTATTGGGCCGAATCCTCTAGTATCTGGTTCCGTGAGAGTATTAATTAACGCTTCGGTCACTGCTTCGTCAAATTCTAGAAGAACTCTTAGTACTTCTAGATGTCCATAATCAGCTGCTACGTGAAATATATTAACGTTTCCTGGTAGATTTATTTTTAATGTAGCTCCTTCACAGAGAATCTGTCTCACGCATTCTACGTGGCCGTTTTTTATTGCTTTATATAAAGCTGTTTCACCTTCATCGTTTTGGTAGTCGATTGCATCTCTCTGTTTTGCTATGCTGAGTATTTCTGTGAGGACATCGAGGTTGCCAAGTGCAGCTGCTGAATGTATTGGCGTTTCTCCGTCGTTTGCCTGTGGAGTGAAAAAGGATAGATATTATATGCCTCGCGTATTGGTGTGTCACCCTTACAGGTTAACAATAAGGATCATGTATTTGCATTAAATAATGTGTACAGATATAAGGTATAAAAACAATAGACCGTCATATTCTACCAATATTTATTGGTTAAATGTTAGGTTTATAATTTATACACCCTGTTTATATAGCAATTAAGCTACATGTAAGGTTGTAAACTGGTATCTCAACTCATCCACATTTCTAACTAGATCCACTTAACTAGAAAATAATAAATCTTTTAGCACATTTTTATTTCTTTTTTAAGCCACTTTTGTTTTGACCATCAATTTCCAAATTCAACATAATTTCATTCTCTTCTTTATTTTTTGCAATAACAATTACTTTCACCATATACATAATTCTGTCTACATCATCATCATCTACATTTGAACCCCATACCTTGGAAGTAACATCAGCACCAGCCTCCAGTGCGATACAGACGCCCGGCACCCAGGCAGCTTCCACCGCCGCCTGCAATACTGAGTGACCTTCCCTGTCCTTCACGTCTACAATAGCTAGGAGAGGGTTCGCGTTCATGTAGTCGTAGTTTGCCAGGAGCTAGAAGTAATTAAAGATCATATAATACAGGCTTGTTATAGTTCCAATATTGAGCAAAAATTTCTTCTAATCTCGAGAAGGAACGCTCATTAATTATTATCCGTGTTCATTAACTTGGTTGATGAATTAAATATTAGAAACTAGCTGACCGCCGCAGACTTCGTATTGTCTAAATCGAAGAAAAAACAAAATTGATTTTTTTTTATTCAATTCCGAGCATTTTTATATTTATTCACCTTTTAAACCTTCTCTGGACTTCCACAAATAATACAATACCAAAATTAGCCAAATCGGTCCAGCCGTTCTCGCGTTTTAGCGAGACTAACGAACAGCAATTCATTTTTATATATATAGATTTAAAAGATACTTTTTATAAAGATACTGCTAAGGGAGTTGTCCGACTTACGGGCGAGAAGCGAGTAACTATCGACTATAAAATCGCTCAAGAAACGTACAACAAGATATAGATCCCGTGTAAATAAAGGAGATGCATATAGAAATAGTTACTCGCCGACTGTTCACATTACCGAAGAGAACTCTCTCAGCATTTGTTTTTTGCGGCGAGTACAACCATAAAAATATACTCGCTGAGCGAGACTCGCTGAGCGATACTCGCTTGGTGATCAAAACACTCGCCGAAGACCAACCAGTGTTATTCTGCATAAAAGTGCGGTTTCGAAATTAGAACAATTTTTAGTAGGGGAAGGGAGGGCAAGGTGGAAGGCTTAACCTCACGATATAATAAAACAAAAACATTTAATTATTTTAGACTTTTACTATGATGATGCCTGATATTTTTTGTACCTATGGTGTTACTTTAGGAAATTTAATTTTTTTAATCTTGACATTTAATTAACGATGTTCATGGTTTTACAAGAGAACTTGCCTTTAAATACAAAACTCCATCCTGCTCAAAAGCTCGCCATCAATTTTAAATTGAAGTTTCTAAAAACCATTAACCATTTTCCATGTTAAAATATAATTACAATAAATCTATACTTAGAAAATACTACCTTAAAATGGAAATAACAACAAGACCTACCCTTTACTAGCAAAACCGCCTGATACTGTGTGCATTTTAAATCGCGCGCACGTTATATTTTCCGGGTTTTAAAGGCATGTTCCATTTTGCCCTCCCTTCCTTTATAGTAGTAAAGAATGATCCGAGCGAATTGAGCGAGTATCGCCTGTCGCACTCGCTCACTCGCTTATCGCTCGGCGACAAAACTATCAAAACTACATACTCGCTACTCGCTGCTCGCCGACTCGTTTTGAGTTTATCGTTCTACTCGCTACTCGCTTCTCGCTCTAAGTCGGACAAGTGCCTAAGACCTCTAATTCCCATACGTAAACGCAGAAGCGACTGAACTACACCATTTTAGGAAGTGATCTTAAAGCAAAAACATGAGAACAAAAAGAAAATGAAAATCTTCATGGCCGTCACCTACACCTACAGGTGACACCTTCCAACAACTACCATACTAAATTCACTCGCACATAGTATTACTTAAGAGAGATGCTTACCTGCAAATGCTCATCCAGGTGTTTCTTCACACACACATGGAAGGGCGTCATCCCAGCTCTGTTCAGACAGGTGACTGCAGCGCCAGCATCCAGCAGCAGCTTGATCGTCTCCAGGCTTTCGATCTCCACGGCCGTGTGGAGAGGAGTGTCCATGTTGTCTAGCTTATTGTACTTCATCGTGTGGAAGGTCCCGCCTGCGTTCAGCAGCATTTTTATTACTTCCATCATGCTGGGAAAGGGTCATTTGTTAGTTTTTCTATTGTTTTTATTTACATTACAACACTTTTGAGAGTGAAAATTGGAATGTCGGGTTATTTTTACCTTTAATTTACTTTACTAACAATTTTCTTTATAAGTGCATAGTCCTTTATTGGCAAAGTATTATAAGCAATTTTGTATTGTAAAAAGATTTTTGAATTTTAGTTGTAGTCCTCTCTTGCTGATTCTATTCCTAAACTACTTATCGGAATTCTACTAGGTAACCTACTATAAAAATAACGTACCTATAGGAGAATGTAAATTTTTAGACGCGTAGCACTTAGCATTACAGCATTTTCTGTAGATAATAGTCCTCTGGGATGTAGGTGACAAATGAGCACGTTTTTAGGGTTTAGTACCAAATAAATAAAGCGAAAAAGTAGGGTCCTATCACCTAAATTCTTTCATACTACTATTTACTTTTATAGCAAATCCAGAGAAAAGTGTTTTATTTGTGTTTATTGTATGAAATTAAAAAAGTCAATCACTAACAATTAACAAAGAAATTGGAAATCATCATGACTATGTGTGACCACGTGTTGGTAATTTTTCATATGCACATCTTGCAGCCGTACTTGGAGAAGTTCATGGTTTTCTTCCCTTTAGGTTGTTCTTAAGTATTTATTATTGTCTCAATGTGACAGTTAGTCAATTTTCACATTTTCATTGTTGTCAACAACCAGGTCAGCCGTGCTATTCTGTAACATTATTTTCATGTCTCGACAGCGGTATCCGCGGTGAGATGTCAAATACGTAATCTCGAATTTGAATTCTAAATCAAGGCCAATTGGGTTCACTTTTGAAGTGAGCTTTATTGTCACTTCACTGTCACTTCACTTTCACCTGTCACCGAAATTATTAACAGAATAGCACTACAGATCAACAATCTATACTACTTAAAATAAATCTGTAGAAGTGAAAATTCTGTACATTGAAAATATTAAAAAAAAAAAATGGCGGAGGGTGTTACTAGACCGAAAACGAAACCAAAAGTGTGAAAAAAAAAAATTATGTCTGTCTGTCTGTCTGTTTGTTCAGGTATCACGCAAAAACTACCGGTTCGATTACGATGAAACTTGGTATAATTATTCTTTATTATCCTGGGCACCACACTGGGTAGTTTTTATCCCGGAAAAGTATAAACAATAAAAAACAAACTTAATTTTGCGGTTAAAAACTCATTGATAAGTTTCGTCATCCAAGCGAACGAAGTCGCAGGCACAGCTAGTATAAAATAAACGGAATGCTAAACATAGCTCTTGTTCACACCTACATGATAAATATTAGAAGACTTATACGTTACATAAGCCTAAAGCTTTACATTTATCTCACATTACATCCACAAAAATAACGCTTATTTCCCAAAGGTAACATGCATCTTTACTTTCTAAATAGGAATAATACAACAATTTCTGTACAGTCAGCAACAAAAGGCAATTAAATATTATTTATACTATCAAACGCAATAGTTATTGTTAAGACAGGAAAACAAAAGTCCCTTTCACCAAACTGGTTACAAATTGGCTAAACACCTAAACCCCAAGGACGTGTTTTGAGGGTGCTTAAGATCGCGATTAGGTAAGCAGTCCTTCCATATAATAAACAATGTTGACAACATCACATAGGTAAATTTTATTGATCTTAATCAAGCTCCCAGTAGCTAGAACACTTTTTATGAAATCAGAGACAACAAAGGTACCCAAAACACCAAATTACCAAAACCCGAGACACAGAAAAATAGTTTTCTACTTCTTTCGGGGAATCGAACCCTCGACTCACGTTTGCGCAGATCAGCAACTAAAACTGATTTGATTGACATAATAAACAAAAATAATGTGAAGAAACGCAGTTTTTAACGTAACTGGTGAAACAGTAAAAAACCTTATGTCACGGAATTTTATTTTCTGGCATTGTTTTATAGACTTTTGTTGCTGCCTGTATCTAGATTTAGTACAACACTTAGCATTGAAGGAATTCTCCTGAATTTCTAAGACGTTACAAAGCGAATGTCTAATTAGGATTGAATTCAAAATAGAGTAGCTCGCCTTTGAGGAATTTAGTTGCAACTAAACTTCAACATTATAGTTAGAGGAAGCGTAGCATCTCATTATTTATTTAGAAATAGATTTTTGGGGACCTAACGAAACAGACTCAAGTTTTCATAATTATATTTATTTATTGATGAAATTAAACTTAAAATATTTAGAAAAATAAAAAACTAAGCCTACACAAGAAATAAGAATAATTATAAACTAAATAAAACTAAGAACTAAAACAAGGCATCAAAAAATTCATCCACATCTAGGGATTGCAATTGCTGGATCCAGCATACAGCAATCCAGCTGGATCCAGCGCCTTTTTAAACATGCTGGATCTAGCATACAGTGCTGAATCCAGCGATGCGGATCCGCAAACGTATCAAATTATCAATTTCTATTGTTTAGTTTTGAGTTGCCGCCATTTGCAAAACGGCGCGGCAACGTTGCCGTTCTATCACTATAGCACGTGCCACATGTGCGAGTGAATGGCAACGCCGCCTGCCCCCTTTCCCCCTTACCACCTGTACCGCTTATGTTTGTTTATTTTATAAAATTAAACTTATGGTCAGATTTTAAACTGCCTAATTATTAGCGACTAGCTGTGCCTGCGACTTCGTCCGCGTGGATGACGAAACTTATCAATGAGTTTTTAAACGCAGAATTAAGTTTATTTTTTATTGTTTACACTTTTCCGGGATAAAAACTGCCCAGTGTGGTGCCCAGGATAATAAAAAATAATTATACCAAGTTTCATCGTAATCGAACCGGTAGTTTTTGCGTGATACCTGAACAAACAGACAGACAGACAATTTTTTTTTTTCACACTTTTGTTTTCGGTGTCGGTCTAGTAACACCCCCCGCCATTTATTTTTTTGATATTTTCAATGTACAGAATTTTCACTTCTACAGATTTATTATAAGTATAGATTAACGAGTGGAGAGAAGATTATTTCGGAGCTTCTTTTGATACAAAAAATTAATTAAAGATTAAAATAGTATTATTATTACGGTCCTTTATTTGTAGCTAATTTTAAAAGAATTTGTAAGACTGATTGCTACTAATTAGCCGTCCTATCCTATCCTATCATTAAACATAAACGTAATAAGATATTGCTTACTTAGAAACATTATCTAAAATGTCATATGAGGTTTTATGTTTGTTATTTAATTTTAAGTTGATTCTTTTGATCTCAAATGATTAAGAAACCAAAATTGATATCAGATATCACCAAATGAGTGAAAGAATTCATAGATTATCGTAAGAAGTACAAATTAATAAAAAAAGTCTTAAAAATGTCGTCTTTTTATTTTCGTTCCACATTTTGCTGGATCCGCGCTGGATCCAGCTGGATTTAGGTCAATCCAGCAAGAATCCAGCTGGATTGAAAACGCCGCTGGATTGCAATCCCTATCCACATCGCTGTCGAGTGGGAGTGTGCCCAAAAGGCTGGCAGCATTACCACGTTGTATGGCAATGCAATTTATAATTATAATGTTTTAAAAGTCATTATATTGTTACATAATTATTTCATTATGTAAGCTTAGAATAATCCTAAGTTATTTTTTTGCGGGTCACAATAAAAAAACTAAAATTACCGTTACTGCTTCGAAATACAATTGCTTTCAAAGACAATTAACGGTGGAAGATGCCAGAATTTGTATAGACTCTACTACTACGACTCAGTTTTTGACACATCATGGATCAAAATCGGTTGAGTAATGAAGTAGTTACAATTAAACATAGAAACAGACACACAGATCAAACACATAACCGTCCTTTTTTTACTTCGCCGCTGTCGGTTAACAAACAATTTATCCCAAACAAGTTGATATTAAAAAATATTCTTATATTCTCTGTATAGCGATGTTTGAGACATATAGACCTACCAAACGCGAATTCCCTCGCACTGAAATTACCAGAACACTAATTACTATGAATTTCAAATTTCCATACAGGCTGCGTAGATTTTGATTACAGATTAGGGCTTTGAAGAGCCTTATTACGGAATAAGGTTGACATTTTCGCAGAGTAAATAAGTTCAAGACCTTAATTACCTATTTGATTTAGTTTTAATGGCATTTTATTTAAATAGAGCTGAGTTAGGAAAATTCTAATCTGTCTGGTGAAAATAGACACGTGATAATATTTTCTTAGGTAGGGCCTATTTTCTTATGTAGGTACCTACATAATATATGCTACATGCATTTTTTAATCTGGGATCGTCAGATTTAGACGCACCCTAAAATATAGGTTAACAGGTTAACTGTCCCGCCAGCGCCAGTGGACACAATAGTTAAACAATGGAAATGTTCATAATAATATGTGACTCACAGAACAGTGAAAGGGTTAATAAATATCTGCTTATTAGCATTATTATGCTCATTGCACAAAAAGAAACTCATCAAATTTTGTCCCTAGTATTTTATTTTCTCTGCCATTTCTGTCCCACTGCTGGGCAAAGGCTCTCTTCCATTTCTCTTTGTATGAGTAATTACTGCGTACTGGAAAATTTCTTGGTTTATTGTTTTTGACGAAAACAAAAACACATAGACAATATTACGAACGGCAGTTAGTTACCGGTACACCCCTAAACTAAACACACTCGCTCCAATTAAGCAAAATATAGTTATAACTACGTGAGTGAGAGTGATTTCATCAAGTATTCCAAGCAGGGTGAGTATATGAAACTGATTGCAATTAATGTTGATCTTGTACTGCTTATATTAACATCCAAGTCTATGTTGGAGGAAATATTCTTACAAAACACATTTACCTAAATAGGCCTAAATAATCTTTCCTTCATTGCTTATATAAAAAGGTCATGAAAAAAAGCACCTCGGAAAATCTGAACGATAATTATAAATTATTATATAAATATTAAAACTTGACAACTGTATGTCTATTCTGTAAATAATTTCGGTGACAGGTGAAAGTGAAGTGACAATAAAGCTCACTTCAAAAGTGAACCCAATTGGCCTTGATTTAGAATTCAAATTCGAGAATACGTATTTGACATCTCACTGCGGATTCCGCTGTCGAGACATGAAAATAATGTTACAGAATAGCACCACTGATAAATAATGAAAAAAAAATAGAAAGATGAAATCAGATTACATGGAATCACATAAACGTATTACTTGAAATCGATACACAATCACCTAAGATATCGCGTAACAAACAGACAAAAAAATTGAAAGACGGACGGACGGAGAAAATCCAGGCATTTCTTAGTACTTCCATTTTTTATAAGATTCCTTAAAAACGAACAGTTTTAAAGCAAAAAGAAACGGTAAGGTTTTAATAGGTTCAAAGGCCACTTACTTCTTCTCATCAACATTCTGGTTATAATAGTGCGCGTAACCGACCACGTCGAGGGGCGTACGACCTTCGAGATCAGTGATGTTGGGGTCAGCGCCAGCAGCCAGCAGCAGGCGCGTGCAGTGCCGCCTAACGCACGAGCTGGCAACGTGGAGTGGCGTCCAGCCCGGTTGGAAGATTGGCATCTGCGGAACATGTGTGCTTGGGTTAGGTTAGTTTACAGGCGGGTGCAGTGCCGGAGTTAAGTAGGTGTCTAGGTACCCTGGTCACCTTTCCTTATTTTTTCGATACACTATTTCCAGATATGTCGCAAAACAAACATACAAAAAAAGAAACGATGAGTTGTAAACCTCTTTTTGAAGAACGCATATCAAGACTTTCTTATATGTCTGAAATTATAAATACGACAAAATCTATCTATCTACACACACACACGAAAATCCAACAAAAATCCTAATCCATCCAAAAAAACAACCAGCCTAATCAGAACCCAGAAATCCTACTTTTTCCTTCAAATCAACATGAAAATAACTCAATCTCGTAAGAAGCGTATCCTTAACGCCTGCGGTTTCATTAGCTACGTCGTATCTAAGACATTGCTCTTGCCATCCATCAAACGTGTAGTTACTGGCCGGCAGAGGGCGCTGCTCAGCTTATACGGAATTATTTTACGGAAGGATCGTGTGGATGTGATTAAATATGTGAGGGAACGGAGATTTAGCTAGTATTGTGAAGGTCGTGATTCCTAGAAAGGACAGATGTATATAGGTAATGGTATATAGTATAGGATAGTATATGATAATGGTAATTTAAAAATAATCTTCTTTCTTAATTTGATGAGTATAAATAGCTAGTCGGTGTATTTTATCGACGATCATACATAAGAACGTTTTCACATAATTCGATACGATATCGGTATCAGACACCGCGGCAAGAAAAATATATTTATTTAAGTATGTTCGTCATGTGAAAACACTCTAATATAAATAGGAAATAGGAATATTACGTGAAGAAAGCCAATTTGTAAAAATCCTATTTCGTTCTGATTTTCTGAACATCACTAATATCTATGGTTGGCAATAATTAGTGTTAGTCGTACCTAAGATGATGTCAAAAGCTCTAGGTAAATATATTGGATTACTAAAAGCCGCCAGAATGAAAATACCTATTACATGAGAAAAAATACGACATGAATCAAAACAGCATATTTGTTTGTAGCTTCACAAGTAAGAAAAGCTAATAGTTCATACAATCCATTACCAAAACTTGTTTCACAGGTAGATCGCAGTCGAAACTTAATTCGATTAAAACTTAACTATGACAATAACAGAGCAAGTAATCTCAGTAAGTGGTTGTAACTAACATAACAATATGGTACTCTTACAAAACCAAGTTACCTTTAATTATGAGTATACTCCGAAATTACAATTATTTTCTAATTAAAGGGAGTAATCATGTTTTGGTTCATGTTGAGGGTTGCTTAACGGCTTTTTCACGACGAGTATCGCTGTAGATAGCAATTACGTTCCCGTTTAATCATTGGAAAAGGCATTTTTCCCAGGGTCTATGTTTATGATTATGTGTAAAAAATAACGAGTGGCAAATAACTGTTCAGTGGTCGCCCAAAGAATCGTGCCGCACTCTACGTGTCAACAATGATAGCCCGTCACATATATCGCTGCACCTTCTGAAGTTTTTGCGTGAGATAGACAAGCACTTATCCTAATATCCATCATATCCATTTATCGATCCATAAATAACTACTTAACTCAAAATAACCTTTGACTCCGTCACCATTCCTATATTGCACATAAAGCAAAAAACCAATTGAATATATATGGGACTCCCTACGAGCCCCTATCGAAACCAAAAATAAATTTTGAAATACATAATATACAATTACTGGACGTATTGATCAGCAAACACCCAAAAAAACTAGGTCGAATTAGGAAACTTCTTTTGAAGTCGGCTAAAGAAGAAAATCCTAAGGGGAATATACTTACGCTCCCAGTAATATCCCTGCAGTCATGATCAATGTTATCGCTCCAGGGCTTCGGCAGCTTGGTGTTGACCTCGCCAAGGTCACAGCGCACGTTTGTCAGCTCCTTGATGGTGGGGCACAGCTTCCTCACGTCTTCCTCCGTGTCTGACGACATGCTGTCAGTGCCCACGCGCTCTTGGATATCTGGAAGAAAGTTTTACGGTACTACAAAAGCGCGAAATTAATTATACTGTACAAACGAAAACCCAAGAGAGAGAAAAATGATAGGCAGAAGAGATGAACCTTGTGTATCTTACTGGCACATCTATATAAAGAATAAGTAAATATAGTGTTTCGGGTCAAATCTGGATGAGACTGGTACAGGACCGGAGAGAAAGGCATGTCTAAAGAGAGGTCTATGTGATGATGAAATAAGTTAATAAACACAAAAGATGGTTTGATTCAAGCAAGGATGCTGTGAGAGCACGGTTTCGTTTATGTGGAATGTGGTTACTTTAAAATGTATGCTAAATGAAACTAATAACCATATTTATTCTTTTTCGTAGGAGTCCAAAATCCTGGTTGGTTAGAACACACTTGCTGCTCTAGAAAAAAATATGTTCAGTCCGTCAAATATTGACTGAAGAATTTTTGAGACAATTTTATATTTGTCATTGTAGTAGCGATTTGAAAGAGTAGTCTTTGCTTTTTTGTGTCGAAATCATGGAGATAGCCCACAATTTTATGGTGAGTACGTGTGTTACAACAAAATATATGATTTTTAATGTGGCCAAGGCAAATACGAAAAATATTGTACTAGCTAAATTTGTCCTCTGGACAGGTGACATTATCATAGTAGTAGATCGAACAAAATTTGGGACGGTAAAAAATATTTAAATTTATTAATTTTTAGGGTCCTGGAGCCACTAAAACCATGGTGCGGATCAATGAAAACGGGAACGTCGTTGGCACTATAATTGTTAACTGTGAAGGTATGTACGAAGTTATACTCCGCAAATAGTGAAATATGGCACTTAGAGACCTAATTTTTCTTCAATTTGTGAAATTTACAGAAACAGGGTTACAAAAAAACGTAGACATGTGCAATGCGCTGAAAATATTAGTCCTATTTAAGAAAGAAGAAAATATTAATAATAATAATAATAATCCAGCCTATAAACGTCCCACTGCTGGGCACAAGCCTCTTCCCATATAGAGAAGGCACGAGCATTGATCACCACGCTTGCTCTCTGCGGATTGGCGATTTCAGATCCCATATTTTGGAATCCAGGTTTCCTCACGATGTTTTCCTTCACCGTTTGTCAGAAGTGTCTTAGAATAATTAAGAAAGTACATATAACTTTGAAAAAGCCACATTGGTACTTGCCTGGGTTCGAACCTGCAACCTTGTGCATACAATTCCGTTCATTGAACCGAAAATATTAATCTCGTATTTTATTAACAGTCGAGATTATAAAGTATTTCATCATTCAACCTTAACCATTTCCTACAGGTTTTCCAGAGACTACAACCCTAGACAGTTTGACAGCGGCGACGTACTCCAACCATATGAGAAATCTGTCGCACCATGCGTCCAACGCGCTCAAGGAAATTGTAAGTGTTTGTACAGTTTCCTATCGATAGCACAATTAAGCAGAACATTACTAAACTGAAAATTTAATTATATCAAAAAAACGAATTGATAATGGCCTTTGACAACGCGCATACGGCTATCTGATCCTTAAATAGATGTACCTTGTATTATGGTAACCAGACGAAAGATAAACAAACTTAAATATTTCTAAATACATCATTATATCGAGACAGAAAAGAAAAGATCATGGTCGTCTTACAAAGATCTGTCCTGAGTAAAAATGTAATCCTTGGCTAGTGAATTGTGATAGGTATGAATTAAATTGGACCTTACAAGATATCTTATCGACGACCTCCGTGGTCGAGTGGCGTACGCACCGGTTTTCAAGGTGTCGCCGGCTCTGAGGTCCCGGGTTCGATCCCCGGACGGGTCAATGTAGAAAACCACTATTCTACATTGTCCCGGGTCTGGGTGTTTGTGGTACCTTCGTTGTTTCTGAATTCCATAACACAAGTGCTTTAGCAACTTACTTCGGGTTCACAGCAATGTATGTGATGTTGTCCGCATTTATTATTATTATTTATTATTATCTTTGTTACATTTTAAACGGCATCATTATTCACTACGTTACGTACTTAGTCGTAGCCCTGTTTTGTCTAGACATCATAAATAGGCGAGTAGAATTCAACTAGGTATTTATATAAGGAGCTTTACTTATAATCCTATTACCACGAACTTCAAAGTTACTTAGAATAATGGTAATTTTGAATGATCAACAGTGTTATACAATTTTAGTGGAACCATGTGACATATTACAAACTGTTTTATTAGGTTGACGACAGCTATGTCTTAAATTTTACGAAACTTGTCTTTCGTGATAATTATAATTACTTTTTGCCTGTGTGTGCTTTCCACCAGATGTTTATTTTTAGTTTATTAGCAAAATCGATTCAGAAAATAATGAACCTTTTGATTCTCATATGCATAATGCATAATGCTAACTAATGTATTATAATAATCCAGCCTATAATCGTCCCACTGCTGGGCACAGGCCTCTTCCCATAAAGAGAAGGCACGAGCATTGATCACCACGCTTGCTCTCTGCGGATTGGCGATTTCAGATCCCAAATTTTGGAATCCAGGTTTCCTCACGATGTTTTCCTTCACCGTTTGTCAGAAGTGTCTTAGAATACTTAAGAAAGTACATATAACTTTGAAAAAGCCACATTGGTACTTGCCTGGGTTCGAACCTGCAACCTTGTGCATACAAATCCATTCAATGAACCGCTAGGCCACCACGACATTTTTTCTACAACCTGTACTCCTAACATACAGGCACACATACTAATCCAGTTCTATGTTTAAGGATGTCACTGACGAGCTGGTAGTCCTGAGGCTCGTCTCCAGAAAGACCGAAGCAGTCGTGGCACCAGACCACGAGTTCCACCTCATCGTAGTCATGAGAAGAACATGAAGCCATGCTATAGGTTAACACATGTTAAGACTCCCACACATAACTGCTAATTCGCAGCGCATGGCAATAGGACAGATGACTGGGTATGAAAAGTCAAAATCAATTTATTCCGCCATTTAGAAAATCAAAATACAATAGACACGTAGTTTTTCTTTATTCAAATCAATAAAAATACGAAGATAAACCGTTTTACGGTTGCAGGAGTGGGGGCTTGTGATGTCACGGCTAGACTATTTTTTTGCTCAAACGTGACGTCACGCGAGAATGTACTCACTGCATCTTCATAATTTTTTGTTTACGGGACTAAAGTAAAAACACGTTTGTATTTTTTTTTATCTAAATATAGAAATAAATATAAAAAAATGTCATCATACCTATTTTCGTCGAGCTGGCGTTCCGTGTTGAACTTTATGTACCTAGAATATCCTGCGATGGATCGCATCGCATCGCAGTGTTGTGTGGGAGCCCTTAATCAGTTTACAAGAGTTTTCTTTGATAACTTATCCGGTTTTTTCGGTTCATATGTCCAAATTAGATGGTCGAAATGAATTTATACCAGTGAGACGTTTTGTTGTTATTGTTTAAATGTGTTTTTGCCTGTATTTAGGTGGTTAGATTTATTAAACGTATGTATTTATTGAAAAATGTTTTGTTTTGTTATTCTTTTGATAATTTGACGGAAAGCGTACATCTTAAGAACATACTATAAAGAGGTTTTTTGTTATGAGATCACCACCTTGGCCTTTTTTTCTATGTTCTAAATATACACAAATACGTAAACTACTTTTAAGAACACCTAGAACTAACTCTGATTTCACTTATAAATAACCTAAAAGAGAACTAGATCAAATATCTACTTTTCAATGCACGAATTTTCACATGCAGCAGAAATTAGCGCTTCATCAACCAAATTATCTCTCATTTAACTATCTCGTAAAATATATCTCATATATACTCTGTCATGAAACTAACTAACCTACAAAGTTCTGTGTCTTCAAACCTACCTTCAGGCAAGTCCAGCAGAACAGCTACTTGCTTCGCATTCCCCGCACACGCAGCCAGATGTAGAGGAGTCCTGCCGAGCTGGTCAATCCTCAGCTTCTCGGCTCCGAACTTGATGAGCAGAGCCAAAGCATCTCCTCCGATCAGGGCCGCTACGTGGCAGGCTGATACCAGGCTCAGACGGCAGGTGGCGTTTGGACTGGCTCCGGCGTTTAGTAGTCTGGGAAATGGAACAGGATTATAATGATAGTTCAGAAACTTGGAGAGTTTTAAGATTGTAATAAGAGGAATCATGTGTTAAGTTGTATTCTTACAGCATTGGACGTATGGAAGAATTAATTTAATAAATGAAGACCTCTTGCTATGATCTACATATTGTTATGGGTTGAAGATTAAAAAAAATGGTAGCTTCTATATCTAAAGTTTTATTTCTGTCATGGTAGAATTAAATTAACTTGTATTCTTCCAGATTGACTTAGAATGTTACTATTTTAAAAATCATATCAGCGTAACATACCTAAATCTTGTTAGAAATGAGCTAAACATTTAGCTCTTTTTGCATGTTCTTCTAAACCGAACACCAACAGAACCAAACGTCAATTTTAACAGCGGATCTTACTTACTAAACTATCTCCAAAAAGGTCAAAACAAACTCAAAACTGTATCATATAACTAACCAGCTCACGTAGAGCTACAGAATGACATATGAAGTGCGTGTAATTAGTCGTGCAACAATTACAAGACGAGGATGTTTCAGAGCTATTCGGAAGCAATTAGTTTACACAGCTCGATAATTATGTTGAGTTAATCATCTCGACATGAGACGAAGACATAAACATGCTGAATGATGTCTTCTGAATTTGTGTCAATATTGTTACTAATTATAACAGTAGTACAGAGTAACAATGTTTTGAATCTAAGAACCCTAGGTCAGGTTCTGAAACGAAGATCTATCTTCATTAGTCTGTATTGAACAACAAACCTACTGAAAATTAGGATTTCTACCTAGTGCAATGCAATATTTTGGGAGTTGGTCCGTGAATGGGTTACCATTTATAACATACCGAGACCCCTCCGTGTTTCGGAAAGCACGTTAAACAGTAGGTCCTGGCTGTCATACATAGATCTTTGGCAGTCGTTAAGTCAATTCTGACAACCAGTCTTACTATGGGATACTGTGTTTCCCAGAAAAATGGGTTGTGGAGGTCAGATAGGCAGTCTGGTAGCCGTTACTGGTGGTCTGCAGAGTTGGCCGATCTGCGACAGGCCTGCACGGCTGCTAGAAGAAGATATCAACGCCTCCGTCGACGTCGCCAGAACCGGGATCTTCAGGGCGAGGCCCGGTACTTCCTGCAATGGCAGGAGGCGAAGAAGGCGCTGAAGGTCGCCATTGGGGCGGCGAAAGACGCCGCGAGGGAAGAGATGTTGGAGGGTCTCAACGCCGATCCTTGGGGAAGACCGTACAAAATGGTACGTGACAAGCTTCGCCCTATTGGTCCCCCACTCACGGAGACCCTCCCGACTGATCTTTTGGGCAGGGTGGTTCAGGCGTTGTTTCCGAGCGCCGCCAACGTCACTCCACCCATAATGAATCCCCCGTACGGGATGGGCCCATCGGAGGCCATTCCCCCGCTGACCTCAGAGGAGTTTGCGGACGCGGTGTCCTGCCTGAGTGGCAAAAAGACTGCCCCTGGCCCTGATGGCGTACCCGCGCGGGTTATGGAGATCGCCACTTCCCGTTTGGAGGAACGGTTTCGGGACCTCTTTAACCGGTGTCTTTCTATTGGACGGTTCCCGAAGCCGTGGAAGGAGGGCTTGTTGGTCCTCCTTCGAAAGGATGGGCGCCCGGCCGATTCCCCGTCAGGATATCGGCCTATCGTCCTTTTGGATGAGGCGGGCAAGACCTTTGAGCGGATAATCGCGGTTCGACTAAAGGATCATCTAGCGGGGACCGGCCCGGACCTATCTGAGGCCCAATTCGGGTTTCGTGAGGGTCGGTCCACCATAGACGCAATCCAGGGCCTAAAAGTCCAGTGCGCAGAGGCAAAAGAGAGAGGGCAGGGAGTGGTGGCGCTATCTTTTGATATCGCTAACGCGTTCAACTCCCTGCCTCACGCAGTAATATTGGAGGCCCTGAGGTACCACAGAGTACCACAGTACCTGGCGGCGCTTCTGGCTGACTACCTACGAGACCGCGAGGTAATGTTTAAAAGTAGGACCGGCAGCATCGAGCGCCACCGGGTGGACACCGGAGTTCCACAAGGGTCGGTCCTTGGGCCACTCCTGTGGAACATAGGTTATAACTGGGTGCTTCGGGGCGCCCTCCTCTCAGACATGGGTATCTTCTGCTATGCAGACGATACCCTAGTCACTGCCCGAGGAAGGACATATGGGGAAGCGGCGCGCCTGGCTTCTGCTGGCGGCACGCTGGTTGCCAACAGAATGGGACGTTTGGGGCTAAAAGTGGCCCTGGAAAAGACAGAGGCCATATATTTTCCGGGGCCTCGTCAGCGCAAGCCTCCTGATGCGCACGTTGTGGTAGCTGGCGTCAGGATCGATGTGAAGTCCAGGATGAAATACCTGGGCCTGATCCTGGACGCCAAGTGGGAGTTTGGCCCCCACTTTCAAGGTCTTGCTACGCGCCTCCTTAAAGCGGCTAACGCCTTTTCGTGGCTCCTTCCTAACTTGAGGGGGCCACGGACTAGTTGCCGCCGCCTCTATGCCGAAGTCTTGCGCTCTATGGCGCTTTATGGAGCGCCAATATGGGCGGACTCCCTTTTTAGAAGGGAAAACGTGGCGTTCCTGCGCAGGCCTCAACGGGCAATCGCGCAACGCATTGGGAGGGCCTACTGCACAGTGGGGCACGCAGCAGCATGCGTCCTTGCCGGTACTCCCCCCTGGGAGCTAGAAGCTAGGGTCCTGGCCGCCGTATACCACCAGACGGCGGCTCGGAAAGCGCTCGGGGAGCGCCTTGCCCCTGAAGAACGTAGTGCCGTGCGGCGCGAGGCCTACGACGAAATGGTCCTCCGTTGGCAGTTGGATCTCGCCAGCGCCCGCTACGGACGCCGCGTCACGGAAGTTGTGGGTCCGCTCTTGGACCCATGGCTGGAGCGACGCCACGGTTTCCTCACGTTCCGTTTGGTGCAGGTGCTGTCCGGGCACGGGTGCTTCGGATCGTACCTGCACCGGATTGGGCGAGAGGAGTCCCCTTCGTGCCACCATTGTGGCGCACTGGAAGACACGGCGCAGCACACACTCGAGGTCTGCACTGGCTTCGAAACTGAGCGCCGTGTCCTACGTGGAGTTGCTGGCCCGGACCTTTCGCTCGCGGGTGTGGTTAATGCCATGCTCGCGGACGATCGCGTCTGGCGGGCAGTGTCTCATTTCTGCGAGATTGTCATTTCGCAGAAAGAGACCTCGGAGCGCGAGCGGGAGGCTGACCCTTCCGCTCCATTGCTCCGCCGACGGCGGGTGGGTAGGGCGCGGACAAGAACCGCTATAGCCATACCTGCCCTGCGGGGGACGCAGAGGGCGGGGACGGGGGTCCCTCAGCCTTCTTTGCACGCGTCTCCTTCTTTGCTGGGTGGGGGTGGTGTAGTGCCATACACTGTCCCCGCTGTCCTCCCTCCGACATAGGAGGGGGGTCATGTCGGGCCCGCCACTAAGCGGGCAGTCACCGGCGGCGTTATGGTGCAAAGACTTCGGTTGGTCCCGTAACGCCGCCACTAAGGCGAAAGATGGCACCAGGTGTTTTGCCGGAGTAGTCGGAGCCTTTTTCAAGGCTCTGGAAGCCCGGACTCTTGCATCCCCACCCCCCCATGGAGATGCAAGGCTGGCTCATAAATGAGTTTCACCTGTATAAAAAAAAAAAAAAAAAAAAAAAGGCAGTCTGGTAGCCGACCCCAACATAGTTGGGAAAAGGCTCGGGAGATGATGATGATGATTTGTGCTTTTAGGTACTACAATACAACACATAAAAAATATAAAAGCTATTTTTTTTTGTTGATAAAATAGTTTCTCATTGTGACTCTGGTCTCTCAGTCTACCTACTACTACTACTACTACAGTAAAGCACTAAAAGTCTTCAAAGCAAACAGTTCTAGACTTCTTCAAAACAATACCATAAAGATATCACCCAACAAAAACAGATGAATATCCATAATATTCATCTATTTTTTTTCCAAATATCATATCTCACTTACTTCTCCACAGTCTCCATATCATGTTCATCAATCGCCTCCAGCAGTTCGGTGTTGAGCCTCTGCAGGCGGCGGTCCCCCCTCCTCCAGTGCTTCGACATGGTGGCCCCGGTCTCCAGGTTCGGAGTGCTGTTCACTGTGGACGCCATTGATGAGGGCGTCAGGTCCGGCATTGAGAGTTTCGAGAGGTTGGGGCGGCCATTCCTGCAAACGCAATTGGTGGGTTTTTGGGTGTTAGTCTCTGATGTTTTTAGATAAATATGACGAGGATTGTATTTTAGAATCCGTTTTTCAGCAAAGTTATTTAATCCTCGCGTCGAGGGAGGTCTTACATACATTTAAATTACATACACAAAAGAGAGATGAGATCACACCGATGTGTTTGTTGTCACCAATTATGGCGTGTACCACTCGACTATCCGTTCAATATTGACTGTCGGACAAATGTAACAATTTTATAGAGAAAGCTTCATACAATAGCGATCTTATCATTACTATCGATATGTCTAGATAACCCATTATAAGTGGGTAAATATATAATTATAATTAAACTGGAGGACAGTTCAATTATAAAAGCGATAGGGCCATCCAGGTGGCCTAATTGGTCAACAAAAGTTTGAGTTTGGACAATAACACGATCTTCTTCAAAGAAGAAGAAGAATTATAAATGGTAATGTATTATCGGGATCTAGGATACCTATTTATTATTTATAATAATTCCAGCCTATTGCCAGCGGATTGGGGATTTAAATCCCAATTTTTGGAATTCAGGTTTACCACGATGTTATTTATTATGAAGTCTATAAAATGTTATGTATACATACTGGGAAGCAGGAGGTAGCCCTAGGACGCGAGGTCGCTGCAATCGTAACCGGAGGTCGCTCTCACTTGGGTTGAGTAACGGCTGGATGTCTTCATCTTGCTCGCCTTTTTCTATATCTGGAAACAATGATAATAGATCTAGATTAGGTACTAGAAACCAGGGTTTACATTAGACATCAATTAAGAAACATTTTACGGGTATATTGTGTGCTCATCTGGTCACCTATGAATGGAAGAGTTAGTCTAGGGGTTTAGCCAGTAAGATTTCATCACCTTCCTCAAGGTGAACAAAATCTAGGAGGATGGGCTAAAATTCTGCTTATTATTTTCTTACTATGTTGGAACCGGTTAAAAGTGTTGAGTATACAATGATGTTATGATAAGGTTGAATTCGATGTAACTTTCATACTAAATCTCAAAAAATATGAAATGTATATTTTCGTTATTTTCAAAAAAATATTTTAAATTAAAACTCTGGATAGGCGCTTCTTCATAAAATTGTCACATACCCAAACGCGGAAAAAATACAAACAGTGAAAAAATCTGATTTGATTATTTTTATTTTCCGCAAAAGTCCTATTTGGGAGGAGCCTATATCCAAATGTCGAGTGGTTCATAAATTATGCACTCTGCCTACCCCTTTATGAATTATAACGCGACTGCTTTCAGAGAATAACTTTGTTCGAAGGTTTTTAAGTCCATTTTCCGCGCCATTTAATTTGGCATTATATGGTTCGAAGCTGTTAGGGGTATCAGCTGGGTATTATCAAAAATTTTGCAACATTTACTTTGGAAAAAAGTGTTTTAAAGATTAAATTGTTTTATCTTGTAGGTATATTTGTTTTGGTTACCTTATGTAAATGCTCTGGCTTCCAAAAACTATAGGTTTGCGTAGTATGATGCCAATGTAAAAAAATACGATACACATATATCGTATGTATATATAATTATAGACACCTCCTATGGTAAAGTAAATCGTTTGGTAGTTTTACGTCTTAATTCGCGCAGTGGTTCATTGGGTTATGAGTAGAATACATAATAAAAAAAGTTACGTAAATAATCTTTTCAGCATTGATATTTCTATAATTCGCTTCAAACTTCACGCACAATTACTTCATACTATAATCTCAATGCGAATCATAGATTAGCCAATAACAATGTTATCAGCAACAACTGGGTCGATGTTCTAGCAAAAAGAATCAATGAATCACCCTGTGACATTATGACTATTTATAACAACTATATAATAATAAATAGGTAAGTCTTGTGTTTATTTTACTTGGGGAAATCCTTATAGACCTATCCTTATAGATTCATAACATAACAACTGTTGCTCATGTGGAAGCGAGACAGCGCACTACACTGCATGTAGTGCCGTCTCGCTTCCACGACGGAATAAGGGCTCAAGCCGCTGAACGAATGCGTTCCTGACACATGTCACTTGGTATTGATTTGTATGGTGAAATAAAAAACTATGTAATATTATTCATGTACAATTAACATAATGAATAGTTTTAAATGATAATGAATGTATGACGACGCCGCCGAGGCCGGCCCAGGAAGAGATGACAGGACGACCTACAGTCATACTGCGGGGGTTGGTTCGAGGTGGCACAAAAGATAGAGACACATGGAAGGAATTGGGGGAGGCCTTTGCCCAGCAGTGGGACAGTACAGGCTAAATAAAAAAAAAAAAAAGAATGTATGATTTAAATGATTCGTGTATTTGGTAAGTGACAGAAATTTATTTGTTGTAAATTCTTTACTACATTAAAGTTGTATCTTCCTATTGATCACCACCTGTCAGGGATGCATTCTCTCAGCGGCCAGATCATAGTACAGGCCATGGAAATATTAAAGGCAGGCAGTAGAAAAAGTGTTTTCTTACCGGATTTATGCGGTGGTTCTGGTTTTGCATTCCCAAATATCATGTTGTAACACTTTGACATTATAGAACTTTTATAAGAAACGTCGATTCTTATATTGATAACTTGTATAGTTTAAATTATTTATTAAATGTGACATGCGACCAATTTTTGGTACAGATCTCTATTCACCTAACTACTCAAAGTATGTACTAAAGAATAAAATTTCAGATATTATCATGGCCCTATTGTTTCCTAGGGGAGGGGGGGGGGGTGTTGTGGCGCAAATTGGGAGAGGCCATGTCCAGAAATGGACTATGATTGGCTGAATGATGATTGTTTCTTAAGTCTCGTGACGGAAAATTACATGCGTACGCGACGCTAAGTATGTCTAAATGTTTCAAGGCCGAAGTGAATCATTGCAAACACATTTTAAAAATATTTATTTAAGATGTCTAGATTTGTGGTTATTTTGTTGTGTTACTGAACATGGCGTATTTGATTGGAATAAAACTAAGTTGTCCACTGTTAAATATTAAATCAAAAAATTAGGACAGTGTCTGAAAATTTAAAGTCAATGCTTGTCGTAATATAAAAAAAAAAACATTTATTAATAGTGAATTTACCGATAAAAGATTTTCAGTATTCTGAAGTTAGGGCGAAGGTAACACAACGCCGTCCTTGACCCCAACACCAAATCTTATCAATCATATCTCACAAAATGCCACTGATAATCGGTAAAGAAACATTGTGAAAAAAACCTGGATTCCAAAGATCAGCATCGTAAATCGCCAACCATCGCCAACCCGCAAGTTAAATCATACCGTAGTGATCAATGTCTTCTACATGATAAGCGCAGTTCAGTACCTAATAGGCTTATAGGCCAAAATTTTGAATATCACAATATAGCAAACTAAACATAGAAACGTCCTTTTAGTGCAATGACGCGTAATCAAATAGTATGTGCTAGTGCCTTCCCAAACATTTAAAACGAACGTTCGGTCCACGGGTTTGGTCTCTCTTAATCTGACAGTAAACGCAAAGTGCTAATATGTACTCAAACTTAACACCCGAACATCACTAGTCTATTTGCATATAACCTATGTTGAACCGGTTTCGTGTTGTCTTTAACGAAGTCAATACCCGATGTAAGAAAAGAGCCTTTAATATTTCTATGCTAAACACGTACGTGATTAAAAAAAAACACGTGTATAATTCGGCCGCTGAGAGAACGCTTACCTGACACATGTCAGTTGGACTTGATTTGTGTTATATTACTCATTGTAACCTTAATAATGATGTAGTTTTGACGGGCCTGTTGGTCTAGTGGTTAGTGACCCTGACTGCTATACCGGAGGTCGTGGGTTCGATTCCCACCCAGGAAAAATGTTTGTGTGATAAGCACGATCATTTGTTCTGGTTGTCTGGGTGTAATTTATCTATAATATGTATGTATTTAGAAATATATAAGTATGTTTATCAGTTGTCTGGTACCATAACACAAGCTCTGCTTAGCTTGAGATCAGATAAAGGTGTGTGAGTTGTCCCGGCATATTATTATTATTATTAGTTTTGAATGATATCACTCGTTTGTAGGTCAAATAAGTGACAGTAATTTATTCGTTGAAAATTTTTCGCCACATTAACATTTTTATCTTCCTGTTGAGCACAGCCATTCAGAAACGCACTCTCTCAACAGCGGAACTGTAGTTTTGAACTCGCACCCTTTCATCTCACTTCTAGATGTGTTTAAGAAGGCATATAATTGTAACATAATAGTTCGATTGTGTGGTATGTAGTGTTAATTTCGATACGTTTTCTACATTTCTGTAGCATTATTATTAGCATTGTGCCATGGTAAGCTGACTTTACAAAGCTTGTAGACAATGGTTAAGTTTTAACTTACTCTATGTAATAGATTTATATTCTACTACAAAAACAACACGTAGTGTTTCGAGTTAATGAATTTTACGTATTTACACATAATTTTTCCTGTTAGAAATTGGTAAGAATTTAGACTTACCGTCATACATACTATGCCTCACTATTTCAAATTTAATATAACAGTATTATACTTTTACTAACGAAGCAATTTTATAATTATAATGAAAACATAATGCTCTCCAAAAACAACACATAATTGGTAAACACATTAAAACTTAATTATCTTTCTAGCCACACTAGTTACAATTTATATTTAAATAGCTACGAAGTCTTTAGACTTACCTTTAAGATCCATTGCAATCCAAACACATGAAAACTTAACACATAATAATTTTTAACACGAATACAAACACAACACAACGTCTACAACTTATTGACGATTATGATTTTAACTTATCATTTCCTTTACAAAAATCGGCAGACAGGCGCTAAAAAGTATAGACGCGTCAAGATTTTAAATAAATTAAAACCGTCTTTAAAACTCTAGCGTATTGTATGTGTATGACTAATTCTTTTGACGCACATTTAACCGATAGTTGAAGCTTCTGATCACTATAAGCGGTTAAATAGGTATAATTCGGCTGCTGAGAGAATGCGTTCATGACACATGTCAGTTGGTTTTGATTGATTTATATGGAAAAAGAAACGTGTTATATTATTATTATTCATTGTAATCGTAACGTGGCACAATGATATAGTTTTGAATGATGTTATTCGTTTATAGTACGAATAAGTGATAGTACACACATTAAAGTTATATATTCCTTTTGACCACATGCTGTCACGAATTCCGCTCTCAGCGGCCGTACTATAAACTGTAAAAACCGGCAACAGTGCCACCGGTTAACAGCTAGCACATAAGAACTCCAAATGAGATAGATGATAGCCAAAGAGCAGGCTTAGCTTATCTAAAATTATATTTATGAGTTATTCGTTTTACACTTCGTCCTTCATATTTTTAAAGATCACAGTCATACATTGTTTGTTGACTGTATAGGAATGCATAGAAGACAAATATTCATATAGGTACATTTGCTATATGGTATATTGCCAATGATAGGAATACATAATTTAATGTAACTTTAGAGTAGGTAACTAAGTTTAATGTTAGATTATTAATTTTCTATTAGTTGTAAAACAGTTATCTTATAAACTGAATCAACCCTTCGATTCTTTGAGCCCGATATATTTTTTTAAAGGTATGTAAATATAAAGATATATAATACATATCAATTTATAAAAAAAAGTAAAAAATATATGAACGAAACGATATATTCTGCACTTCAAAAAATGGTTTGCATGAAGCTCTATCTATACCATTATTGGGTCTGTGCGGTAAACATTATCAGCTGATAAGAACTCAATGATAACATAATAAAAGAATTCACCACTCCACGGCAAAGCAAGGCCCGCTATCTACCGAAATGCTCCGATATCATTCCAATGACGGAATTATTGTGATGGGTATACGATTTATTATTAGTTTCTTGAATTACAATTCGGACGCGGAGAGAATGCTTTCCTGACACATGTCAGTTGGTTTCTATGGAAAAATAAAAACCGTGTTATGGTATTCATTGTAATGGGCATAATAATAATAATAATAAGACCCTCCATAATCGCGAGGTATGTAACCTCAGGGAGTATTTTCTCCAAGTCGACGTGGGGATGCATCGAGATGTGGTGGTAGTGGATAAGGGCCTAACACCGCTCTCCTTAGGCAAAGAGAACTGGCACAAACCTGTCGTACTGAGCGTCAAGGACCGCGAGGTTGTATGGCAAAGCAAGGAGCTCCACGGACGCTACTACCGGACCCTTCATGGGTCCGATGTAGATTTCTTAGCGTCCGTAGCCTGGCTACGCTTCGGTGATCTTTTTGGAGAAACCGAAGGGTTTGTATGTGCAATTATGGACGAAGTTATCATGACGAATAACTATCGGAAATATATATCATAAAGGACGGTACAGTTGACATATGTCGGGCATGTCACTGTCCAGGTGAGTCCTTAAGACATATTATTTCGGGTTGTTCTCGTCTTGCTAACGGCGAATATTTGCACAGGCATAACCAAGTAGCCAGGATTATCCACCAGCAGCTTGCTTTGAGATACAAACTTGTAGAATCCGAGGTGCCGTACTACAGGTATGTGCCCGACCCAGTTCTCGAAAATGGTCGTGTCACACTGTACTGGGACCGATATATCATCACTGACAGGACTATTGTAGCAAATAAGCCTGATATAGTGGTGATAGATCGATCGGAGCGTCGGGCAATCATTGTTGATATCACTATTCCTCATGACGAGAACCTCGTGAAAGCTGAAAAAGAAAAACAACTTAAATATTTGGATTTAGCGCACGAGGTTGTCGACATGTGGGAGGTGGACTCAGCAATCATTGTCCCGATAGTCGTTACAGCCAACGGCATAATAGCCAAGAGCCTCGACCAACACCTTAAGAGGCTCTCGCTTGGCGCCTGGGTCAAGGGTTTGATGCAGAAAGCGGTACTTCTCGACACGGCGCGTATTGTGAGGAGGTTCCTCTCTCTGGAGCCCTAACCACCGGCAGCTTGGGCCCTGTTCCCGATGTCGGTTGGAAACTACATTTTATATTTTTAAATGTATATTTTTAGTTATTATTGTATATATTTAAAAATGTATTTTGTATGTATTTAATGAAAATAAAGAGAATAATAATAATAAATTTCTTTATTGACACAAAATTATACAGATAACAGACTTTTTGAAGCCCTGGCTCCTGAGCTAGGTTGAACCTGTGTTACAGGAGCCAGTGTCTTCGCCCAGTTGCATGTGATACACTTGATAATAATATAAAACATATTTGATGAAAGAAATGTGAAAAACATGGTAAAATAAAATAAATGAAATGCACGCATAAAATAAATGATATACCTAGTTTTGAATTATTTTATCTGTTTATAGTACAAATGAGTCATCGTTAAAGTTATATCTTTCTATTGACCACGGCCTGTCAGATCGCATTCTCTCAGCAGCCGTACTGTAGCACTGTATACATAGGTAAAGTGGACAAAGGAGATTGGTATATAAATGGTAATTATTGAGAAAACAATGGATGCACAGGAATACAAAAAATTACCTATATATATTAACAGCCTTTAAAAAAAGGTTCTCATTTCTATGATAATATTTGTGGAGGTCAAATCTTTCTCTGAATTTAATACTTTATCACATACTAGCTGTGCCCCGCGGTTTCACCCACGTGAATGACAATTCTTACACTATCTTTATAAATTATAGCCTATGTGTTATTCCGATGTTACATAAGCTACAATATTGGAAAGTTTCAATAAAATCCATTCAGTAGTTTTTCCGTGAAAGAGTAACAAACATCCACACATCCATTCTCACAAACTTTCACATTTATAATATTAGTAGGATAAATGGCGCGTGACTCATCTCTAAACCGGATATAGCTTATCTCTGAGAAAACGGATTTTAAACAATATTTTGTTTTGTGCATAAGGAGGAAATACACGTCATAAAATATCAATAGTTTTCCCTATAACTTGTCTCATCTTTTACCATTCTTGTACAAGTGTTATTCAGATTTTGAATGAATTCAGACACATTTTTTTTTAAGAGCGAGGCTTTTTTCGTTTATTCAGTATGTTACTTGAATCAAATCCCATTTCCTTTACATTTCTATGGTAAATCAATTATTGTTTTGAATGGCTATGAAAAGATGTTGGTATGACTTAGACGAATACTTCGAAGACTGGTTTGAGATATAGAGATAAATTTAAATGGAAGCACTTGGGGCAGGCCTTCGCCCAGCGTCGCGGTAGTATTTCGAAAAACGTTCCCGCCTGGTCTCCGGCAATAGTAAACAGTGAAGCAATCCGGTGGTTTTAGCCGGTAGGAGTCCGGCACACCCCTCCGTCTTCCCCAGGACGGAGGTAGTCTATGGAGGATTTCCACCGGATGAAAAAAAAAAAGGTCTTCGCCCAGCAGTAGGACAACATAGGCTAGCAAAAAAAGAGAGCTAAAGGCTAGTAGAGACCGAAATTGTTATCGGCTTTACATTAAACGCACTTGTACTAAGAGTTATCTACAATAGAATACATAATATATACTCAATCATTTAAAATGAGAGACCAAACTTTACATTTCGTATACACTGTCAGTTTTACACAGAAAATTTCGTTGTAAACAATATACATGAGTTCTGCTTAACCACAAGAGATAGAAGCTTGAAGATAAGTACCAAAAAGGTTGTACTCGACTTGTTGGGACCTTAGCAGAAGTTCGGCCGTTTTATTTGTTGCCAAGATAAACATCGGCCTATGAGTGTTAACTTTGTAAGCGAGGCCCTACTAGTAATGCGAAACTCGAAAGTTAAATATAGATATAACATTAAGAGCAGATAAATATTATTTGAGAGATGAAATTCACGTCTGACATATTTTGTATTGATTTTTTTTTTTAATTTCAAAATTATATTAGAGAAAATTATCTGCCTTTGGAAAAAAACCCGCCGTTAATCAAATAATTTAAGAAAATAAACAAAACTTTCGACGATAGTTACTTTTTGTCAATAGTCTTTTAAGATTAGCCAACAAATAGGAAGAATAATGTCATTTTTGTGTCAAATACAAATTATAGTTAAGTCAATCAGAAATATGTAAGTTATATCGAAGATAAGATAAAATAAAGAAACATACATCCGAAGAGATTGTCAAGTAATGACTAATTAACGTTAAAACAATTTATTATAGATAACAATAACATTTTCTTCAACACACAAGAACACGGAATATTTCATGTACTGCAGACAGATTAAAATGTATTCCACCAACTGCCTGATTTCTAGACCGACACTACAATTTTAATTTATATATGACTTTGAATTCGTATTAGATTCCTTACAAGCATTTACCAAATAAGCTAGAAAGTACACCAATGAAACAGATATATTAATAATAACTCATTTAACCTTAACTGTAGTATCTACCACTTATCTTATTTAAGTGGCTTCAAGTAAAAAATCTTACAGGTAACTAAAATATTCCCAAACTACATCTTTTTGGAGAAATAAAATAATGACAAGCAATAAAAACTACGATCGAGTTGCTTTCGAGTTACAGTAGTAACAAACCACACTAGGGGCCAACTAAACTTATAGGTAGGTATCCGTAGAGATTTTAGTCGGTTTAATTTAACTTCGAGATCTCTGTTACTTACCACACTATATATTTTCTATGTTGGCTTTGAACAATAAGTTATGTAATCAAAATTATTAGTTTTAGAGTCAACAGCCTTTGTTTAACTACCTTGCTCCTATACGGTTATTTATTCTTACAATATACCAAATCTTGTTAGGATCAATAAGTTTTGGGATAGTTTTAGCTCTAAAGAATTAAGGGAAACATTTTTCGCATTGATATTGTTTAAAAAATCTTTATAACCAGACCGCAACTTTAGATTTAGCAAGTGACGTAATTAGATATTGACCCTTGTAGTGGGGTGACACGTTTGTTAAGTTTTTGGTGTCGAATATTTAAATTGATGCAAAATTTTGATATTGATTATTTAACTAACTAATTTTGAGTTGAAATTTTATATTTCGACTCTGTACCAGATGAGCTCTTTACCCCTTTTGGATAGATATACCCTTTTGATAACACCCTGTATGTTGCAATCGGGTATTGATCCAGCTTCCAACTGCAGACAACCATGATACCTACTTTGACATCTCATGACCAATGGTCCAAATCAAACCAAAACTCTTAACTTTGAATGAACACAATCTATCTTATAAGATTGTGTTAGGGTTGTCACAAAGAGATTCTGTGGTTGCCACATACATGCTTATTTACAGTTCTGCACTGACTAGGTATTGAACTATGTAACATGTTATATAAGAAAATACTTTGCATTTATAGCACTTATTTTAAATAATTAATATTCTAGTCAGCATCGCAAATAAAACTAAGACCACAATTTTATCATGTTGTGCTCTTTACTTTAATTAACTCTATAATATTCTCGTTCATAATGCGGTTTAGCATTAATAGAGATTAGTAAATAAGTGGGATTTAAATGAAAAATTGTAAGTCAAAGGTTTATTATTTATTAGCGTACTTTATATTTACAACTCTACGATTAGTAATATGTATGCATACCTATACTAGTGACCCATAAGCTTCGCACCGGAATTTCTCGGCATTCCTTCACCTTAATATGCATGTATTAAAAATATTAACCCTTCCTCTTAAATCACTCTATCTATTGCTAAAAACTGCATTAAAATCTGTCGAGTGGTTAAAAACATCTAAGCGGCCAGACAGCGGAAGCGACTCCATTTTATGTTATGCAAAGATGAATATCCAGATATAAATGTAATTCAGAGCATTCGACAACCCTAGCTCCTACATCAATTTAGGTTTCATGAAACAATTTACGCGCCTACAAAGGAGGCCTTGTCTAAATTAGTTTAGGTTCAGATCTGTGAGTATCTTGCATAATACAACATTGGTTGAACCTATTGAATTGTAGGATATTTGAAGTTTGATTGTGTGCTAGCTGTGATAATAATATTTTAGTGTAACCCTAACCCTAACCCCTGTATATCGGGGACCGGGCGATACGACAAATGGAGTTGGGCAGGACACCTAGCTAGACGTACTGACAGTCGATGAAGTAGAATTCTGACTGAATGGTGGCCAAGGACAGGGCGAAGGAGTCAGGGACGACCAAGAGCACGGTGGGTTCATGACATAACAAAGTAATGAGAACCACCTGGCTGGATGAGGGACACGCAAGACAGAGAAAAATGGCAGAAAAAGGAGGAGGCCTATACCCAGCAGTGGGTGATTCCGGGCTGATAGGATGATGATGATGAAATTTATATCTATATTAATTGAACATGTATGACAGAGCATAACTTAAGAATTGGTCGACCGCTTTGGCAATTTATTTTTTGTTTTGTTTGTTATTTTCAGGACAAGGTTTTAGGACTGTGGTTCATTTTTATCCCAGTCTTATTTATTGTTTTTGTTACTTTTAGTTAATAAGTCTACGTGTAATTTACGCTTTCTGGTATGGCAATCAATATTGAAATCATGGATACCTACATATCCGTGGTAGGAGGCATAGATAGTTTGCAGTACAGCCTTGCCGCGCCTTAGCTCAAACACAGTCCTTTGTTTCTCGTCCTGTCACTACTTAATGCTCTCTAGGAAGACATACCTGACTGTGACGTGTTTGTGGACAAACGGAAGATTTTATTTATTATTTTATTTATTTAGTTACAAAGGTACATGGTATTCTTATGAGCTAACAGTGTCCCACAAAACAGTACAAACTGTTTGACTGTGAGATCAATTTTAAACAATTTAAACATTTGTTTTACATTTAACATATAATATATTATAACATTTTATTAGACATATTTATTTATATTGTGCTTATATATATATATATCGTTTTTATGGTAGGGAATCTATTAAATATTTTTTAAGTTTATATTTAAATTTGTTTTTATCTCGTTCATCTCGGATGATCGCGGGTAAACTGTTGAGAATGTATGGAATACGTTTCCTCAGAGTCCTATCACCATACACGTTAGTTACTCTAGGCACAACAAATTTACCCGAGGTCATCGCCCTCGTACTATATGTATTACTTACATTTACTAATGGATTATGCTCCCGATTGCCGTGGTTGTTGGTTGCAACAAGGTAAGTGTGTTTTAATCTTACTGGTAATAATTTGCAAATTTTAAAAAGTTTGTAATAGTCTGTTTTGTATTTAATTCTGGTTTTTTTATCTACAATTAATTTAATGAATCTAATTTGAATATTTTCTATTTTGTCTATATATGATTTATATGTTAGTCCATAACAATCGAGGGCATAATCCATGATAGGTTCAACTAAGGCATTGTACAAAACTTTTGTCTGTATGTCTGTGTAAATGTTCAGTAGGTATATAAATTGCATCGGTGTTATATCGGTTTAAAGAAATTTATTTCTCAAAAAGAACATACATTGTTCACTTAAATATGAGAAACTTAGCATAAAGAAAACTTAAGTTAACATTATTTGTCGTTCGAACAATCGAGTACAACATGTAGGTAGTGGTATATTATTGTTGGTTGGCCAAATACAACTTTAACCTATTTTTAAATATATTAATAGATGAAGAATCCCTTATGTCTTTTGGTAATTTATTGTAAATCTGCGCTCCTTCAAACTGAATAGTTCTTCTTCCGTATAAAGTTCTTACTGAAGGTAGTTCTATACTATCCCTAGTCCTAGCGTAGTAGTGGTATGTTTTACGTTTGAAATTGATTTGTGAGTGTATTTTATTCGTTAGGATTTTTTTAATTAGTATGCATGTGTGGTATGTGTATAGTTTTTTTAGGTTAAATAGTTTAGTTTTAGCATAAAGTTCTTTTGTAGGTGTTAAGTAATTATAATTGAATAGGGTTTTAATCGCTTTATTTTGAGATACTTGTAAGTCATGAAGATGTGTTATAGCGGCTTGTCCCCATACTTGTATTAAATAGTCTAAGTGTGGTTTGATGAGTGTGTTATAAATCGTGTAGCGTAAATGAAATGGCACACATTTAGCGATATTTCGCAGAGCTCCAGTTAACGGTATCAATTTGTTTCTTATGTAATCAATATGTGGTCTGAACGTAAGTCTATTGTCCAAGATCAGGCCTAAATATTTTTCATGGTTTGAACTTAAAAGCTGTTGGCCATCTACTACAAGAGGAGGGAAATCAGGAATCTTTTTGTTTTTAGGCGAAAATATTATGTATGCAGTTTTGTTAACATTAATAGTTAGTAAGTTTTGCTTAAGCCACGTATTTAGGATATGAAGGTCTTGCTGTGCTTCAGCAATAACCTGAAGTATGGAGTTACCAAAATAAAAAAGACATGTGTCGTCTGCGTATAGTGAGATATGTCCCGCTAAACCGATATTACTTATATTATTTATGTAAATTAAGAAGATTAGTGGGCCTAACACCGATCCCTGCGGCACACCGCATACTATTTCTGCAGGTGTGCTTTCAAAATTATCAATTTTTACTATCTGACGCCTGTTTGTAAGATAGGACTCGAATATTTTATAGGCTTTGGCAGTGATTCCAATGCTTTTTAGCTTTTGTAATAGTATGGAATGGCTTATAGTATCAAATGCTTTTTTAATATCAATGAAAATACCTAAAACTAGTTGTTTTTTGTCAATATTATTTTTAATTTTAGTTACTAAATCTATTGTTGCTGCAAGTGTATTAGAATGTGGTCTAAATCCGTACTGATGTTCATATAAAAAATCTATTTCTTTTAAGTAATCAAATAGACGTGTATATAATACCTTTTCAAATATTTTTGAAATAACAGGCAACACAGAAATAGGCCGGTAATTGCCGGGATCAGTTTTTGTTCCAGCTTTATAAATAGGGGTCACCTTTGCTATCTTAAGGCTGTCTGGGAAAACTCCATTTTTTAGACATTCGTTAATACAATTTGCAAGATTATTAGCTATTTGGTGTCTGATACACTTCAGAGCCTTTGTGGTTATACCATCTATGCCACAACTGGTGTTAGTGTCTAAGTTATCAATAATTTTATTGATTTCGTCTTTGGAACAAGGATCGAGTTCCGATAGATTAGAGCTCTGACTATCTTTAGTTATATATTGAGTATGTTGTGTGTTTGTGTGTGTAGTGTGAGGTTGATTTGTTTGTATGTTATGGGCTAATATAGAACCGATTGTCGCAAAATAATGATTAAAACTGTTACAAATTTCTGTACCATTTGATATGATAGTATTATTTACAATTAACTTTGGAGGAGCACAGTTACATGTAATTTTATTTTTAGCTAAGGTATTTATTAGTTTCCACATCTTCTTGGGTTTTTTTTTGCATTTATCAAAAGCATCATAATAATATTTCTTCTTTTCTTTGCATATCGTCTTTTTCACCTTATCCTTTGCAGCTGTTACCTTGGATTTTAATAGTTCATTATTTGGGTCTGTTAAATAATTATACCATAGTTGATTTCTTTCAGTAATGTTGTTAATTATAGACTTATTAATCCAGTCCTTCTGAGGTAAATTAAGGATTTTAGTTTTTAAAATCTTCGCATGGTCAATATGCTCTTTGATGTATGTTTCAAGTGTGCTATAGCTTTTGTCCTCCTGTGGTAGGTTTCCCTTTTGTATATTTTCAGAAAGTTCCTTATAGTTGATTGCTTGATAATGTTTTTTATGCAGTAGTGATTGTTTATATCTCTTTATTCCTATGTATATTTGCTTGTGGTCAGATAGAGTAGACTCAACCAGTGCCATGTGTATGCTAGAATCATTAATATTTGTACAGACATGATCAATTATGCTTTTCGTATTTGCTGTTTGTCGTGTTGCATACTCCTCATGAGTATTATTTATAATTAAGTAGCCTGATTCTTTTATCATGTTCGTATAGTCTGTTGTTTTGCGTTCATCTTGCAGTAAATCAATGTTAAAGTCACCAAATATAATTGATTTTTGTCTCATTTTTTCTAAAAGCGTCGAGTACGATTGATGGAATTGTTTTAAGTTTGTATTAGGTGGTTTATAAATGACGCCAACTGTCAGCAAGAGTTTTTCTAACTGAATAAATAGAAAATTATTTCCATGTACGTAGCGGTCCTCTATTACGCTGAACTTGATATTTTTGTGTATATACATAGAAACACCACCACCGATACCATCTGTCCGTATATTGTAGACGTGTGTGTAATTCGGTATTTCAAGTAATTCTGCTTCTGTTTTGTTTTTTATCCATGTTTCGGTAAGTAAAACTATGTGTATTAATTGGTTAAATGATTTAAGTATGCATTTCAATTCGTCTAGTTTGCCCTCTTTAACTAAGCTGCGAATATTAGCATAAAATAGTCTTAATGAGGAGGTAGATGTGTGTATAGCCTGGTACGTAAATACATGTTGATAGGTTAAGTTTTCAACTCCTGAGCTATCGATATTAGTTGCCCGCGGAGTATGATTCAATGATAGTTTTTTGAGATAGACTTAGTAATTTTCGGTGTTCCTTTATCATACTTAATTATCAAATCTTGCTCACCATTTTCCTTTCGACGCGATAATTCATCACGAAGATCTTTTAAAAATCTCATTTGCATAGGTGTTTGGTCCGAGTATATGCGTACACTATCGGAAATGAGTTTTGATTTGGTCCGTAAAATGTGCAAAACAGTGTCTTTATTTTCAAAACATACTTTAAGATGCCGATTTTTCTCGGGATCGTATTTGCCGAGCCGCATACATTTTATTGGTGTGGGACAATCCTTATAAAAGCATTTAATCAATGTAAGTATTTGTTTATTATCATACTCACGTCTTACAACCGAATTCTTATTGTTAGTTTCGGGTAGTCCGATAATTATTATGTTCTGTTGTCGCTGCGCCCGGTCTTGGAATTCTAAGGCCATGGTTTCATAGTCGCGATGCGGCGGATTTGTAGGCGCGGGATTTTGTTGAGCCTTAAGATTGGTAAGGTCACTTTCGAGGGATTTTATTTGGTTTTCATATTTCGAGTTTTGACTTTTGAGTTTTTCTAATTCTGTCTTTATTTTACTTTGTTCTGAGTTCAAGGTTTCTGTAGTGCATTTTATACTTTTTAACTCATTTTTAACCTCAGTTAATTCTTGACATAGCTTGTTCGAATTTTCACTCTGTTTTATACTGAAGTCCTGAAGGAATTTCATAATCTCAGTCCGAAATTCCGTTATTTCCTCCCTGATTCCGAGCTCCAATTCAGGTTGTTTTCTTTTATATCTGCTAGTGACAAATCGATCTTCGGCTTGAAGAGTTAGTAAATCGGGCGACGAACTGCTTCCGCTACCGCTTACGGTAAAACCGCTAGGCGGTGTTCGTTGTGAACTCATCCTTAATCCTTATCGGTGCGGTGACGTCGCACGGCACGCTGAGCGAGCAGGACGCCTGTCGGAACTCTCGTTTACTCGTGGCTTACTCGAAGCAAAAGATATTGAGGTCGGTCACTAAGATTTGTGTTCTATCACAATAACTTAAAGAAACACTTTTCCTTGTTACTATTATAATAAATTATTTAAATAGGCAGGTAAAAGTTGTACACGTCTATTCACTACGACAGTCGAACTAACGTCTCCTATGTATTTTATGCCTATGTATTTTATGATTCTCGACGGTACTTCTTAATAATATAAGGTTTTATCCATGCTGCATACTTATGCAGTAAGTACAAACGAACAAGACTTCTTGTTCGTTAGCTATAAGGACAGCAGCTGATAACATTTACACGCTGCGCGCTGATGAAAATCATGTAATTTTAGATCTCAAAACGTAGTAGATACTAGTATAGAAAATGGTTTTAAAACGTGACTTGCAAACGTTGACAAAATAGTGTCAAACATTTAATAATTTACCAGTTCGGGTGTGACTACAGAAACAGCAATAAAACATGCAAACACATGCTCTTTGCCTAACAAAAATTTGATCCCGAATTTATGTGCAAAGAGCCAAACGTTGAATGTTTGATCCCTAGCGACCGAGCCTTTGTCTTGGTGCATTTTAAAACAAAGAGGTTATTTTACATGCTGGAATTTGTATGTCACTTTTTAATCAGCAAGGTACTATTGTATTTGTTGTTATATATTTCGTCATCTCTTTATTTTATAGTTATTTATGAAGAATATTAATCGATAAATAACTAAAATTGGAAGACTAACAAATATTCGGTCATTTTCTCTTTATTTAGGATAAATTAATACTCTGAAATACCTTGGAATGCCTATCTTGGGTAGTGAAAAACAGAGATGATAGAAAGATGTCGTAACTAATTTCGGACGACACACAGTTCGATTTGAAAAAACCGCTTTGCCACTCAGAAGTTATTATGTTCGGTGCTTATTTATTAAAAATTGTGTTTGCCGTAACACAAAACTTAAATTATCGATGTTGATCAACTTATCAGAGTTGTTTAACACAATCAAAGTTTTAAAAGAATAAGTATAAAGCACAGGTATTCCATCAACGCCCTGTTAGTTCGTCCAAGTTAAGTGATATAGGAGTACACATACGAGCCGATATTATGGGCGGGCGCTCCAAACAAGATGTTATCTATCCACTCTTCATAAATTTCAAAGATTCTATAATTTTGGAGGCTAATCTCTAGAATGAGCAACTGTTTAATGAACTTAAAATGCTTTTAGTAATCGGTATTTATGATAAGTAAATATTTTTTTAATTCTTCGCAGATAAAAAGAGTAAGTTAATGTTTCTTCAGAAGTCATGTTAGGCATAAACTTTTTTATCGCGTTATGGTACCTCATTCTAACAGAATTTTCTAATAGTTACTTATTAACTGAAATAAAAAGGTCCTTTCTGATTCCAGTCAAAGCTTCGTATCTTATCACTGTTTAATAGCAAGAATCTTTAAATAAACAGCTCCGTCAAGCAACACAAACTCAAACATATATTTTCATCCCCAACTAACTAGAAACTTGTAGTTCCTAGCCCCAAGTTCTTGAAACGATCGACGTCTCTCGATAACTGTAGATAGGTCTGATAATAATTATTATTATCTAAGACATTGTAGATGGTATAGTAGGCCCGCATATTGACCATAACCCTTTGTAGTCCTGGTATCATAAGTTAGATGAACCTAGAAATTGACAACAATTGTAGGAATGGATGTTGGTTGATGTTTAATGAAGTAATGCTGACGGATAGATCAAAATTTGACGAAACAGAAGATCCTGTAAGGGCCACCGCAAATAACTGCGAATCCGCATCGCATTGAATTTTGAACTTTATCAAACTAGAAGTTCCTAAGATGTGGCGCATCATCGCATCGCAGTTCTGTGTGGGAGCCGTCATTTGGGGCCATGATGTGTGGTGGAAATGCTTTTGACCTCTACCTTTCTACTTAATAAATGCATCTGTTACTCAACAGAGGTTAGTTAAAGACAGTTTATTTATTTGTCATTATTACCTCTGGACAAAAAACCATAGGATGAACAAAAAAAAAAAAATAAGTTAAGTAATGATATGTATGTAGTTATTTATATACATTTAAGCTTCGTTACTTAAACTCATGATTAAAAGTGAAACCAGCCTTAAATTCATGACGATTAAAAAACCTTTTAACGTAACATCAACATCACGCCATCTGAATATGAATGCCGCCATTACTGTAACATAAATTTACAGCTTCATACGAAACACACTCTTCCTGATTGAAATGATCTTTTTTTAATTCTACCTTCCAAAAGTTAGACGCAGCCAATAATTTCTCACTCCTTTTAAATAATCAATCAGGCGACGCGAGGTTTAGAAAATGTATGTGAAATGTGTGGAAAGAGAAACAGGGTTCCTTAGAGGTTTTATATACTGTAAATATTTTAGTAAACTGGCTGGAATTGTTCCTCTAGGATGCGATAAAGTGCAGGAGAATTTGGATGCTGTCTTGTTTTATTTGAAGTTTCTTGGACCTGTAGTGCTATTCTGTAACATTATTTTCATGTCTCGACAGCGGAATTCGCGGTGAGCTGTCAAATACGTATTCTCGAATTTGAATTCTAAATCAAGGCCAATTGGGTTCGCTTTTGAAGTGAGCTTTATTGTCACTCAGGTGAAGCTCGATACCGAAATTATTTACAGAATAGACATACAGGTTTCTGAAGGCAAATTTAATTTAAAAAATCACAAGAGTTGCTCGCGGCTAGTGTAGCCATGATATGTAGAAGTTCCAACTAAGATCATCAAAATTAGGTTGTGCCATTATTATAAGGTAAGTTTTGCTTCGTAATTAACCTAACCTGGTGTAGTTTTGCAAGTCGAGTATCTACAAGTTCACAGTGGCATACAGATGACTTAAATTATTGTTAAAACCAATAACCGTTATTGTCTATGTAGAAAGTATTTATTATGAGTTAAACTTAATAAAAATACAATATTATAAAAACTAAGCCTATGTACACTAGAAATAAGAAAAATTATAAACTATTAAAAAAATCATCCACATCGCTGTCAACTGGAAGTGTGCCCAAAAGGCTGGTAGCATTGCCACTTTGTATGGCTATGCTTATTCGCTGACCTAGGTAGAAGCCAGCCTTTGGGTCACGCGAAGTGTCAACCAAGCGTAGATAATTATAATTTATCATTAAACTAAAATGAAACACAAACAACTTATTATTTAACGTCTACATAACTCGGTAGGTGCCCAAATATCCTCACAACACAAATCACAGCATTTTTCTGCGGAACCATAGAATAATGTTGAGTTTCAACTTGGAAGAACTTATTGTTTTTTAAATTCAAGCCGCGTGATGAGGGAGCGGGAAACGTATGGCCGTCGAGCATAGACTAGATAGAGTTATAGATCGACTGTCGAGGTTAATATATATTTCAAACTCTTTGGTGCGGGACGGTGGGATCAAAGTTTATTTATTTCATTTTATTTACGCTTTTTACTAGATATTTCACCCGTTCTTAGTAAATTTGAGACAGTAAGATATTTAATGTTTTGTGAAATCGAACAATTAACGTCCTTTACCTAAGGTCTATAAGATTACCGTTATTGCTCCTGACATATCAGACAGACACAGAAACGGTTTTTTTTTCCCTTTTACTAAAAGCCAACTTTTTAAATATTCCGCCCGGTAAAACGAACCTATTCTTGCTAAAATCACTAATTGTTACAAACTTCAACGACACATATTTATTTTTATAGTTTTTAACATTTCTCCAGAGATTTTATGGTCCACGAGACAAAACCGGGATTGTATATTGGATGCAGCGGAATTCTTGTATTGATGGAATATTAAGATGCCACCGTGACCGGCTCGCCCGTGACGGTACGTTTCATATAATATGTAGGGAATACAGAAATACTTCTCCACGCAAGAATCCAAACTAATATTATAAATGCGAAAGTAACTCTGTCTGTCTGTCTGTCTGTCTTTCTGTCTGTCTGTCTGTCTGTCTGTCTTTGCTTCACGCCTAAACTACTGAACCGATTTGTGTGAAATTTGGTACAGACATAGTTTGGAACTTGAGAAAGGACATAGGATAGTTTTTATTACAAAAATTAAATAAAAAATAAAATTTATTCCGGACATACAGCGCCATCTATTGGTCAAGCGTCGGCATCAATTCAGTACTGAAAATTCATCGGAAAAATGTAAATAAATAGTAAAAAGGTATGAAAATATAAATGGCAAATCAAAATAATATTTTGAAAATAAGGGAAAAATAACATTTTCGCCTTTTTCGATCGGCAATAACGGCTTTAATGCCCTAAGTGAGTATACATATCTTCAATTCAAACGCAGAGCTCATTATGTTGATTTTTGAAGAGTTCCCAAGAATATCTTCTACATTTCATTTTTTAAGAGATCCCGCGAGATTGGGAACTATGTGGGTAAAACCAAAAATCTGCCGGAAGTCACTATTCCACGCGAACGAAGTCGCGGGCAAAAGCTAGTTTTATATAAAAGAGTTTATGAATAAAGGAGTGTAATAATAATAATAATATTCCGGGACAACTCACACACGGTTATCTGATCCCAAGCTAAGCAGAGCTTGTGTTATGGTAACCAGACAACTGATAAACATACTTATATATTTCTAAATACATACATATTATAGATAAATTACACCCAGACAACCAGAACAAATGATCGTGCTCATCACACAAACATTTGTCCTGGGTGGGAATTGAACCCACGACCTCCGGTATAGCAGTCAGGGTCACTAACCACTAGACCAACAGGCCCGTCGAGTGTGATAAAGGACAAAGTGTTTTTTTTTTCATTATGATTAGTGTCAAGTGGTTTAGGACTGAAAAGTCTGGAGTCAGATTAGGGAATATTTTACCCCGCAGTAGGACCCTACTTAGTTTTATTTTTAATTTATGTACATGTATCTTAACCTATTAAAGGTCACATAACAGGTAGGCCCTACAACATGACATTCGGCTACAAAATATCTACAATAGGCTACCGGGTTAACCACAATCTCGAGCATAACTCATAGCCTCCTTGTCGGAACCAGTGCGGTACTGCGGTGGCAGGACCCAACATGTTGCTGCGTCCAGCCGTACCGACAACGCTGCTGTACGTGTCCAGAATGCATCACTCCACGAAGGTTGAGGAGGTCGTGGAATACATGCGCGTCAAGACCAACTGGACTTTGAGGGTCGAGCTGTTGGAGCCGCGTCACAAAACGAACTTCAAGTCGTTCGTGGTGCGCGTTCCGACACATCACCTCGAGAAGTTCCTCAAAGAAGAGTTTTGGCCGAAAGGAGTTATGTACCGCCGGTTTCGTGGCCAGCTACGTAACACCAGTCAGCGAAACACGACGCCGACACCTCGTGTACAATAGTATTAGTATTAGTTAATTATGTTATATATATTTATAGTATTTTTTAAGTTGTATAATTGTAGTATAGTATTGTATATATTTATATGGGCCTTGATGCCTGAAATAAATGGATTATTATTATTATTATTATAACGCATAAGTAGACACGCAACAATGTTCAGTAGGTGGATATGCGGAATATTTATTCAAATTAATCCAATAAATCAAGAACCATGAAAATCGGTTCATCCATTCTTGCGTGTTTAACTTGGTAACTAAGTGCTCCCACACATAATTGCGAATTCACATCGCAAATATTTGCGAGCTCGCTTTACTTTTCAAATAAATAAAGTTCATAATAAATAAAGCATTTGCAGTTATGTTTATTTATTTATTTTATTTATTTATTTATTTAAGGTTAACCTACAATTGTTTACACATTACATTTCCTTTTATGTGTCTAAATATACATTTCAGGTGTAACAATTACTTACAGGCTAACACCGCGTGTACAATGAACGGTATTATGTTACAATACAAACAATAATAAATAACATTACATTAGACAATACAAATAACATGAAAAGCAATAACATTTAATAAATATTTGGGTGCCCTACCCGATTTCCTTTTGTATGTTAACAGTCGGTTTACTGGTTTACTGATATACCTGTACTGCGTATATATTAACAAATTCCTACCTGGAAAACGGTCCATTCTGAGTGGCATTAAGCCTTTGATAGGCTCGCACGCGCTCTACATTATTTTGTAGAATATAAAAATGGATCGCCTTATATCGGTGTGTTTAAAATGGTGCAAAAGTTGGAAAATAGAGGTAATGGTTTATAATCAAATCAACTTCTAAAAACTGTGGTACCATCTTGTTTTATTATTATTCTACACAGCGATATTATAAACGAAACATATATGAAAATATTTCAAAAAACATTAAATATTTTTCTAAGGAAAGATACATTAATAAACATTTGCTTAAAATCAACTTGTTCAATTAATAGAGTTAATTTGGTATTAACAAAATATGTCTGTTGTTGCTGTCTGTCGACTGGCCTGTTGGTCTAGTGGTTAGTGACCCTGACTGCTGTACCGGAGGTCGTGGGTTCGATTCCCACGCAGGACAAATGTTTGTGTGATGAGCACGATCATCTGTTCTGGGTCTGGGTGTAATTTATCTATAATATGTATGTATTTAGAAATATATAAGTATGTTTATCAGTTGTCTGGTTACCATAACACAAGCTCTGCTTAGCTTGGGATCAGAAAACCGTGTGAGAGTTGAACCGGAATATATTAAAATATTAATGTATAATGTTTGACAAACAGATCCTATTAACAAGTACACAAACTAATTAAATCTAAATCCAAAGCTTCCTTAAAATCGTATTATTCGTGATTACACCAAAACTAGTTAACCTTGCACGAAACTATTTTTTATTAAAAACAACACATTACTAGTGTATTTGTCGTACCTACAACAATTTTACGTACAACAAAATACTTATAATACTAGGGCCATATATTTATAAAAACTAGTTTGACTGCACGGATAGGCGAGTGGTATATTGGGTATTGGTCACCATGCCAATTACTACAGTGCGTGATGTGCTGTCGCATGCCGGTTCGATTCCATGGGTCAATAAAATTATGAGTATACTTGGTGTTTTATCAGTCATCATCTCCCATCTCCCGAGCCTTTTCCCAACTCTGTTGGGGTCGGCTACCAGTCTTGCCGGATTCAGCTGAATACAGTATTTTACATGGAGCGACTGCCTATCTGACCTCCACAACCCATTTTACTGGGAAACACAGTATCCCATAGTAAGACTGGTTGTCAGAATTGACTTAACGACTGCCAAAGATCTATGTATGACAGCCGGGACCTACTGTTTAACGTGCTTTCCGAAACACGGAGGGGTCTCGGTATGTTATAAATGGTCACCCATCCACGGACCAACCGCGGCGAGCGCGGCTTAACCTGTATTATCGGTCAAACCGTACGGCTTACACCTAGCCACGAGCCCCACAATTTCAGCCCCAAAATTGGTGTTTTATCAGTATGTGAATTAAATGTTTGTGTAACGCCCCTTATACAGGGATGAATTTAATGAGAAGAGGTCATTTTGAAAAAATAAATACGGTACAGTTTTATAGCACGACATCAGAAATCTGTAAATCTGTAAATTATGATTTTGAAATGACAAAGCCTTACCTTATACCGCCTCAAAACAGTTATGTTTACAAGGTCAAACAGACGTTTATACATAATTCAATAGTATTGAGAATACAATGAAAACTAAGGTATAAAATTAAGTGCAGAAATTATTCATATAAGTATGCAATACGTTCTTATCTACTCCCGGTAAAATAACAGCGAATAACTCAGGTATTTTGACCGGTAAAAGTCACCTCTCCGCATTTCCCACGATAAAGAAAGTTCATGAGGATATCCCATGAGAAAATAGATTCTCGGTAAATAAAAGAATAGCCACATATTACACCGTTCTATTATATTATTACTATTTATTTAGAGCCGGATCTGTCCCACTGCTGGGCAAAGGCCTCCCTTTCTTCTTTCCACAGGTTTCTATTGATTGTTCCTTTTTGTATGCGTCCAGTTCATCCCTCCATCTCCGCCTGGGTCTTCCATGGGGCCTTCGTCTATTAGGAACCCAGTCTGTTGAGGCTTTCGCCCGCGGTTCCTCTGACAGTCGGCACACGTGTCTGGTCCAGTCCCGTTTCAATTTGGTATTATGTGATAAAAAAAAAAATATCGCCCAGGGGTTCACCTGCGTGGAAGTCAGTTTTCGTGTCAAAAATAAGCCTTAGACCGTTCTTGGAATTTAAGCTACCTATGTACCTAATTTCATCACAATCGGTTGTGTGGTTTAGTCATGAAAGGTGAAACAATTAACAAAGGTGGTACAAACAAATGGAAATACGGAGTTAATTAGGCATTTATAACATAATAATATTATTACAAAATATTTAATTGACGCACATACGTAACGATACCGGTTTTTTGACGTAGAATAAGGAAAATATGCAAGTTTCTATCATTAACTGACCGGTTGCCTCTCGGCATGCTAGCATCTATGAATAAACACTTAGTTGAAAAAACCCAACATTTATAGTTTATCCTCGTCTTATATTAACAGTCTATACAACTGCTGTATAAAATCAATGTGGTTTTAATGAAATAATATATAAAAAGTGTTGGAACTTCAAAGTGATTTACTAAAGTAATGTGTGATGTTTATAAGTTTAATCATAAGTTATTATAGAGATATGCAGAGTTAATTGCCTAGGTTTAGTGATTGAAGAGACATATAAAAGATTGAAATGGATAATCGCAATTCTTTATGTAAGTATCCTTGATAAACAACTTGAAAATTTGGTTTTTAGGTATTTAAGATACTTTACAAAACAAAACATTGTTAAGAAAAAGTAGTTTTCTTTCAATATCCAACATTCGGGATATTCTTTCGTAATGAAAATTTATTAAAAACGTTGGTTGGATTCAAAACTAGTCTATGAGATCAGACGTTGTATTCGACTTCTGATCTCATAGACTAATTTATATTTAATTTATAGACTTTTTTTAGTATTATTAAAATGTTACAAAGTAAACTTAATAATAAATAAATTCTATTATAATTTTAAAGATAAAGATAAAAGATATTTATTTGCAAATATGGGTATAACATTAGTGGTGACATAAAAAGTAACATTCGTTCAGCCATATTTTGCCGGTAGGCATGCAAATTTATATAATTAAAATATTCTAAACATTAATAACACACATCTTATTACAAATTAACAGGTTATAGCTAAATATATTTTAATCATCATTTGAACACTTAAGTCAGGTTTAGTCAATAAGACTTTTTTTAAGTATTTGAAAATGACGTCATTGACCTTAGATCGGTCATTAACCCCAAATGAAAATCCATAATCAGCTGTAATTAGAATTCTTCGCTTGCGACATAATTGCTACACTGGAAAGCGTACACCTCCAGCTTATATTATTTATTTATCTATCCTATGGACATTAAATAAAGAAGTCATCTCAGAGGAAATCTAAGTATAGCACTATCATCAACTACTAAATATGTTGCAACACTATACAATTGTAATTGGACATGTCATTCTGCAAGTCAGCATACATTGCACTAAACCACAGCAATTTAAATCATTGTTGAATTCTGGGTTTACCAACAACAGACAAAATTAAGAATTCTTAACCAGAATGTGTTATATACTATTGAACTCAGTAATGCATCTAAGTATTGCTCAGAAAATCTAATATTTTTTTATTATATAGTATTACTAGCTGTGTCCCGCGGTTTCACCCGCGTGAATACCTAGGTCCCGTTTCCGGTGCCATTGTATATAATAACAGACAAATAATTAGCAATAAATTAAAATTGCGACTATAATTTGAGATTTAAACTATCCTATCTCTCAAGTTGGATCGAACTGCACATGGTGTGCGAATTTTATTATAATCGGTTAAGTGGTTTAGGAGTCCATTGAGGACAAACATTGTGACACGAGATTTATATATATTAAGAAGATTTATTGAGTAAATATACGATTACCTTCCGACGGTTATTTTAACATAACAAGTTGTTTAAATGTTAGCAGTCCGATTTTATTCAGGAAGCGAAGACTAATTTGCATTAAAAATTAATAATGTTCATATTTACGAGTAAAAAATTCGTATAATATATAGGTATGTACAATTTATTGAGTATGTTATTATGGATTAAATCCTATATAATAATAGTCATGAGAACAAAAAAAGTATGTCTATTCTCTAAATCGGTGTCGAGCTTCACCTGAGTGACAATAAAGCCTACTTCAAAAGTGAACCCAATTGTCCTTGATTTAGAATTCAAATTCTAGAATACGTATTTGACATCTCACCGCGGATTCCGCTGTCGAGCTACAGAAACAAGCAGTTTGATGCAAAATTCCTTTTTTATTTGATACATTTCGTAACGAGTGTTATACTTGTTCTAAAGGTTTATTAGTCACAAAATAGCAAAGCACTGAATAGCAACTTTTAATTACCTACTTTCCATATGACATAATTTACTAACTTACGACAAACTGACTCACAACAAGCACTAACAAAATGCATTAGTTATAAACAAATGAGCGTATGGATTTGTTAATGTAAATCTTTCTTATATATAAAATTCTCGTGTCACAATGTTAGTTACCATACTCCTCCAAAACGGCTTGACCGATTTTTATGAAATTTTATATGCATATTCAGTAGGTCTGAGAATCGGCTACTATCTATTTTTCATACCCCTAAGTGGTAGTAGGCAGGTAGGTAGTAGGCAGGTGCTAGGTAGAAAAAATTGCATTGCAACGCATGCCGGGTACAGCTAGTATGATATACAAATAAGCAATACAAAGCAAGAGAGATAACTTCATATCTTCTTAGTAAGCTACTTTCTTCATACTATTTTAATTTAAAAATTGAATATTTCAAGTACCCATATCATCTCCCGAGCCTTTTCCCAACTATGTTGGGGTCGGCTACCAGTCTTACCGGATTCAGCTGAATACCGTATTTTACATGGAGCGACTGACAATCTGACCTCCACAACCCATTTAAGTCTGAAACACAGTATCCCATAGTAAGACTGGTTGTCAAAATTGACTTAACGACTGCCAAAGATCTATGTATGACAGCCGGGACCTACTGTTTAACGTGCTTTCCGAAACACGGAGGGGTCTCGGTATGTTATAAATGGTCACCCATCCACAGACCAACCGCGGCGAGCGTGGCTTAACCTGTATTATCGGCCAAACCGTACGGCTTACACTTAGCTAATCATTCTCCATAGTTCGATTGACGGTGAAAGGTTAAATAAATAACGGCATAACAGCACTGAAAATATCAATGCCTAGGTTATTATTATGCGTATTATTGTTATATGTTGTATTTTGATAACTCTAGGTCCAACTCCTCCATCTGGTCATCACGAGGGTCAACGAGTTCGGTTCCTGGACCCAGCCGTCGCTCAGGATGGACTTTGTCCGAAACCTTTGTATAGACCGAGGAGCTTCAGCCTGTTTGACATGTTTGAGTAAGTATTGTACACATAATATTATAATATTATTACGGAAAGGATACTATTCTGTTACAGAATTTCTGAATGATAAAGATATTTCATAGACATCCTACCTGTATACTACCTTAATTTTGTTACTTTTATATAAACTAGTTATCTTAAAGTGTTTAATTTAATTGTGAAATTTAGTAATAGTCTTATTTTGTATTGCCTAGTTTTAGTTATGCTAAGTAATTAGTTAAAAAAACAATGTTTTGCATGCCAAAGTATATGTGGCAGAATGTACACGGCTCCTACATTACTATGTAACCACCTATTAATTATTAACCTACATTCATGCAAATAAATAAATATTATTATTATTATAAGTTAGGAATCCTTAAAGTGTAAGGAATATAATTTCAGCAGATAAAAATGTACAAACCTTGTGATCACATAAAGCATACACTACTTTAAAATAAAACTAAATTTTAGTTAAGTGCCTACTTCCTTTTTATCCAATTAACTATGAATAAGAATCACATGAATAACACCTTTTAAAGTTTACACTTAGCAGGGGTAGACAAAACATTAATGAATTATACACTCAAACCTTCCTCTTTAATCATTCCATCCGTAAAAAGCATATGAAAATCCGTTTAGTCGTTTTTACTTTATGACGTTTAAACAGACGCATTTTATAATATTTACTAAATGTATTACAGATTACTGAAAAATATCCCCGTATCAACGGTATCAACCGTATCAAAATGTGTCTAATAAATTCTTGACTCACCTTACAGGGACCGCGAACCGTTTCTCAAAGTAGACCAAGTGGATCAAGCCGACTCCGAAGAGTCTTTAGCTACTACCAAGAACATGGTGAACGTCTTCTCCCTGACACTTCCGAAGCTCTGCAGATCTAGCCAGAAATCTAGAAGACTAAATACATTACTTCTTGAAGCAGTCAACAGTCTTGATGTACAGGAAATTGAGAGGTGACATCACTCTTTATATTTTCCTCCCTTACTTACGTATGAACAATTAAAGCGTTATTCATAACTCTGACTGACATGCAGTTTAATTGAACTAATTTAAATGGAATATTGTATGTCCTAGCTTCGCAGCGGTAAAGAAATTAATTTCATTTAGCAAAAACGCACTTCTTAACTAACTGCAATTTTATTCAATTTTAATCTGAAAAGGAAGTTAAAGACGAACTTTTGAAGCAATAACGTTTCAATTAAAAGTAATTTGATCGAGTGGCATACACATCGGTTTTTCAAGATGTTGCTAGCTCAGAGGTCGCGGTTTCAATACGCCGGATGGGTCAATGAAGAAAACTTATTTTCTGCATTATATCTGGTTTAGGTATTTTTGATTTTATATATATTTTTTTTTTATATTTATTTATTTATCAAAATAGTTACAGCGTTTTATTTATATTACACCTGCCAAACTGCAGAGCAGTTTGTCGGCAGTAGGTTCTCGTGGATTTTCACGAATCTTTGCACAAATAAACACTAAAATTAAACTTATGACTCACACACATCATCAGTCGACTGAGGCCGCTGATAGACCGCAGCTACTAAGGACACATCGACAGGTAATGCTTCATAAGGACACTTTTTAGGTGATTTTTACCTCTGATACGATCGATTATTCCCTCAGGTAATTCATTAATAAATGAAGGAACAATCCACCGTCTCGTACGCCTACCATAGTAGTTATTTACTTTAGGCACATGTAATCTCTTTTTCTTCGCAAGTCGGGTTGGGTAGTTATGTACTTTTTCTTGTTTGTGTTTGTTGATATTATGTTGCTCAAGAATTATTGTCATTTTTACTTTCATGTCAACTGGTAATATATTACATTTCTTAAATAATTTTTCATACTCCTTGTTCAAGCTTTGTTTAGTTTTTTTGCTCACTAACATTTTTAGAAGTCGTATTTGTAGTGTTTTAATTTTGTCTAGGTATGTTTTAAAAGTAAGTCCATAACCACACAACTGACACAACCCATAACTGATAATCGAATCGGCAAGTGCATAGTACAGTGCATACAATAGTCCTTTCTTGACTACAGGCTTCAGGGTATACAGTTTACCCAGAACTGACCGAATTTTATTGCAAACCGTGTCTATGTGTACGTTCCATGCGAATTTAGTATCAATGGTCAGTCCTAAGTACCTGTATGTTTTTACCTGCTCTAAATTATTACATTGACAGCTCGATTGTCCACTATGTAAACATTCATAACTGTGACCTTTTATGTTCAAGTCAATGCTTTTTATTGGTGAATATGGAGAATGTATTGGCATACATTTAGTTTTGCTTACATTAATAACTATGCCATTGTCATGTGCCCATTTGACTACATTATCCAGTAGTGCTATTCTGTAACATTATTTTCATGTCTCGACAGCGGAATCCGCGGTGAGATGTCAAATACGTATTCTCGAATTTGAATTCTAAATCAAGGCCAATTGGGTTCACTTTTGAAGTGAGCTTTATTGTCACTCAGGTGAAGCTCGATACCGAAATTATTTACAGAATAGACATACAGATCGTCTTGTATCACTTTTTGTATGGTGGTTTGATCCTTACCACTGAATAGGAGACATGTATCGTCGGCATACATATAAGCTTTACATTTTTTGATGACATTACACATAATATTAACATGTAAAATATAACCAACAGGCCCGTATACAGATCCGGTTGGAACACCATATTTAACATCGCCTTCGATACTTTCAACATTAGCAACCCGGACTTTAATAGTTCTCAGCTCTAAGTACTGACCAAACCATCTGTTGATTGGTCCCCTTATCCCAATGGCTTAAACTACTTACTTTGGGTCCAAAGTAAGACATGTAAGATGTAACTTTGTCCACATCTATTTAAGTACTGAAAACCTTAACTATTTCCCTTTTCTGTGAGTCAAGGCATGAATGATCCCATCGTCTATAATTGTGACTCACATAATACAGTCTGCTTTCAAAATAGTTTAATAATTATAATCCTCTATTTACATCATTGTCTTATCAGCTTCTTCGTCAAAATCCCTATTTCTAATGCCTGTTTGTCTTCCAGATTAATAAAAGCCGGTGCGAACCCCAACTCGACCTGTGGCTTAGACAGTGTGTCAGCTTGTCACCTCGCAGCCATGAGATCTGATGATGCCCTGTCTCTCCTCATCAGTTTCGGAGCAGATAAGTTCAGATCGGATAGACTAGGACGGACGCCGCTCCATATTGCCGCGTGGACGGGAAATGCTAAACATATTGCTATGTTACTTGGATTTTCTGAAGGTAAATTATATCAACTAGAAACCTTTTACTGCAGGATCCGAACTGATTCGAATTTTATCAATTTGTTTACCGTATAAGACATATTTTTTACTAAATCTCGAATAGAGACGAATACATCCAGACACTTGCCTATAATGTTTTTAACCTAGGTCACGTCCAAAACAATTTTTAATCATTTATTAAAAACCATGATCTATTTAATTTTGTTCAGTATTGTGAATTTTTGTAACTATAAAAATTATATTGTCGTACATACGTTTGCGTAAGGTAAAAAGGCATTCGAATTTGGGATCGTTCGCGAGAGTTATCACTTTCCGAATATTTCCGAATGGTGCCGAATGGTTCTGAATGGTGCCAAATCTAAATTACTCATCTTTATCTGAACTGGACTGAAAGTGACATTAAATATTTTTCTCATTTTCCAGATTTACAAGACCAGCTAGAACAAGGAGAAATGTGCGAAGCCATTCAGGCTGAAATAAAAAAAGAAAGTGAAAACATATCTGAGCAGGTAAACGTGAAGTGTGATTTCAGTCAGGGTAACGTTATAATACCTAAAGATTGGAAAGACAATAAGATAGATCATAACTGCAAGGAAATTGAGAAAACGGTGAGTTTTTACATCATTATCGCTTTATATTTTCTTTATCTGTACTGTAACTAGCGTCACATATAACAACTGTTAAAAGAATTGAAACAATGCGTACTGTGAGCTCTCAAACTAGGACTATGTGCCGTTGTGGAAGCGAGACGGCGCACTACATTACGCTTAGCGGCCTCTCGCTTCCACGACGGTAATAGTCCTGCTTTAAGAGGAAAGGGGAGTGGACTTTTCTCCATACAAACGTTCTCGTCTGTTTTCTCGCTGGTTTCTGAACGTAGGGCTATGATTTTTTGCAGTAATATAAATATGAACTAGATCTATGCCCCTATTTTTTCCTTTTTTAAAATAAGTTATATTTAAAGAAACTAGACCCTTCTAAAAAGTGCCGATTTTGACCGCAGTTTTCAGAGGAGTTTATTTTTCAAATTAGGCAACGATTATTAAAAAAGGAAAAAACAGAGGCACAGATTATTCTTTTTTTATGCAGTATATGAAATATCGACGATATATATGACGGGCCTGTTGGTCTAGTGGTTAGTGACCCTGACTGCTATACCGGAGGTCGTGGGTTCGATTCCCACCCAGGACAAATGTTTGTGTGATGAGCACGATCATTTGTTCTGGTTGTCTGGGTGTAATTTATCTATAATATGTATGTATTTAGAAATATATAAGTATGTTTATCAGTTGTCTGGTTACCATAACACAAGCTCTGCTTAGCTTGGGATCAGATAACCGTGTGTGAGTTGTCCTGGAATATTATTAAAATATTATTATTATCTTTAAAATTGGTTAAGAATTGGGGGAGAAGAACCAAACCTCGATTTTTCGTCAGTTTTTCGGTCTGAGCTGCAGTTGTCCTTATCGCACGAATTAGAGGGCGGGGGGAATTAGAGCGAAAGCAATACTTTCTTCAAAAACCGAATTTTCAAACGTATGTCCGCTCCCCTTTCTTCTTAAGAGCTCATAGTTGAGCTCACTGAGCTTATTGCAAGCTTTGTCTGAGCCTTATTTCACGATCTCTTATATCCTTGCAAGAGTGTAGCAGTTTCAATGTTTTCACAAGCTATAGTCTTGTAACGTGTATATTTTCAACCGACTTCAAAAATAAGAGGTCCTCATTCATCATCGTAAATATTTTTTTATTTATTTTTTTGTATGTTTGTTACACGATATCTAAGTCAATTGTTTATCAATTTTAAAAATTATGCGTTATCGATATACCTCAGAGGTGGTCTCATATAATTTCGTCAATCGATCCAAAATATTTAATACTAAAATAAATATAAAATTTGTAATCATCATCATCATCCACAGTTATTGTCCTCCCACTACTGGGCACAGGCCTCCCCTTTTTCGTGCCATTTTTTACGGTCCTGTGCCAGCCTCATCCAGACTCGACCCGAGAATTTAACTATGTCGTCGACCCATCTTGCTCCCGGTCGACCGACGCTTCTTTTGCCTTGCCTTGGCCACCATTCTGTCACCGCCTTAGTCCATCTGCCGTCACTCCGTCTGGCCAAATGGCCTGCCCAGTTCCATTTTGTCCTCGTTATTGTGGTACCGACGTCTCGAACTTTGGTTCGTTTTCGAATATCCACATTACGGACTCGGTCTTGAAGTTTGATGCCGAGCATAGCCTTAAATTTGTAATATTAATATTAAATTTGTATCTTACATCTGTTTTTTTTTTCATCATGTTCTACCAATTAGTTATATGATCGTTAATTCCTTAGTTGCCGATATTCCAATCGGGCTGGACAGCACTACACGCAGCGAGCGCTCGTGCGCAATACCACTGCGCGTGCCTACTCCTGGCCGCTGGAGCGGATCCCTGCGCTCGTGACCTGGTCGGCAGAACACCCCTCGACATCGCAGGCTCGGCCTACTATAGTGATGAGCATATAAATGCTGAGAAGTATGTTTTATGGTTTTAGTTCCTTGAACATCTGTTACATTGCATGTACTCATGCTGCAAAAATTTTAATCCCAAAGAGATGATACGAATTGATTTCTACACTTAGATATTTAGCTTTGGGTTCGTAATTTCTGACTAACTATACTAAAAAAACAATGCATAAAAAATATTTTCATATATTTCTATTAATTTTAATTCCCAAGTTGTAATTGTGGTTACTAATTGCCGTTGGTTTAGCTACAGAAGAAATTAAATTTTCCATCTTTGTAAAAATATAACCGACTTTTAGTTTTGCAGATCTCGTGACAATTCTAGTTGATGCTAATTGCAAGAACTTCACGATAAGAAACAGGAAGACTGTGGACACAACTCTACATACTGCAGTTGAGATTGGCAGCTTAAAGGCAGTTTCTGTTCTCGTCAATGCTAAAGTTCCGGTCAACTGGTTAAACCGAGCTGGATTAACACCGCTACATATATGCGTGAAGAAAAAACTTAAAGAGCATTTGCAGGTAAAACTTCAACGGTCAACTAAACAAAAATGTGGTAAAAATAAGCCACTGTGAGGTGGACATATTTGACACTTTTTTTCAACCGATATAAAAACATAGTATGGTTTTGACTTAAACAAATAAGGCCTGCATTTCTGTACGCAATTTTTCATTATTTCGACCATATTTTCCATGCCATGTCTAACTTTTATTTTCTAATTACATTCAACAAACATGACCAGGACATCTAAAGCAGTATGTATATTAATTAATGTAAGTCAGAAAATAAAGTAGGTTTGTTTTTACAGGTTTTAGCAAACCACGGTGAGAATGAAACTGATGGTTCAGAGACAATAGACATTCGAGATAAGGATGGACATACGGTGCTCCACCAAGCGATTCTTGAGAACTGGGTGGCTGGAGTACGGGTCGCGATAGAGGCTGGCGCTAATATCATGGCTAAGGTCAGTAACTATATTATTCTCTTAAATATATTTAACCTTGAAGAACTATAAACTAGATAACGTCTGTTTTGTTCATAAAACTCACTTACTTAGAAAAACTTTCACTAATGATCCGAGTTGTTAGGTGCATCGAAAATTATTTGTTATTGACAATCCCTCTAAACTCTGATACACTGTTTTTATTCACTTGATACATATTTCAAATTGTTAATTATCTTCTTACATATTTTAAATTTATTTTTACATTATTTTCAAGGACAATGACGGTGAAACTTCAATACATTTAGCAGCAGCAAATGGTAACCTGGATATACTAACAGAAATCCTAAACGTTGCAAAAGAAAAAGACATTATAGACACAGTTAATAACCTCAGGGAGACTGCATTATTCAAAGCAGTTATGAATGGTCATACAGACTGCGTAAAAAGACTCCTTAAAGAGGGAGCGTCTATCCGTAAAACTTTACCCAGACAAGTGAATGTGTTTCATGTAGCCGCTGAAAAAGGCTACTTAAATGTACTACGAGTCCTTTTAGACCACGACTACTCCATCACAAGAATGATGGTCAACCACCTAACAGCTGACGACAAAAAAGGTTTTGGACCAATACACTTTGCAGTATTAAATAACCACGCCAAGTGTGTTAAGATACTTCTATCAAGAAACGCTTACCGAAGTCTTAGGGTCTCATACGGATTTCATAAAGGTTCAACACCTTTACATATAGCTGCAATGAACAATAACGTAGATATCGCTAAAATAATAATGAGAAATAATGAAGATACAGTTCACACTATTAATGATTTGGGCTGGACCCCTTTACACACGGCCAGTCATTATGGAAGCAGAGATATGATCATACTACTTCTCAAAGAAGGCGCTGATCTAGCCAGCCTAACGAACGGCTCAAATAACTGCAGAACAACTGCAGTAGACATGATTATGAATAACTTGTCTAAACCTACAGAATTTATGGAGAAGATCTTTGATAGATACATTTACACTAATTCCAATCTGCAAGATGCAAATTGTGAAGTGGTAGTTGATTACAAGATTTTGGCTCCAAAAGAGGAAGCGAAGGAACAAATGCATGTTATTGATGCACTTCTGCAGACAGGGGATCGATATGGACAAAGGCGGTTATTGGTACATCCGTTACTAGAAAGTTTTTTGTGCTTAAAATGGAAAGCTCTTCAGCCATTTTTCTATACAATGATAGCTCTTTATGCCTTCTTCGTTATGTCTTTGACTACATACATTGTATCAGTATTTTTCTATCGGGATACTAAAATCGTTCCTCCGTTCTATCTGAATGATATTGCCTGGATGACTATTTTATATGTTAATGTTATCATGATTATCTCACAGGTTTGTTCCATTAACAAATACTTATAATTTAATTAATTTACCCACAGTATAAAGTGTTTTTTTTTTCAACTCTAGATTCTTTTTCCCTTATCTGACAGTAAAGTTTCGAAAATACCTGAAATCTTAAATTTGTTTACCCAAACACCTTTTTCAATTGTAATACTTTTCCAGGAGATACTGTTTATGAAAGTAAACACATCGTACTTCCGTCAACTGGAAAGTTGGGTGAAGTTCAGTTCTATCTGCCTAGCGGTGATCTTACCCACCGTCGCTGCTCGGACGGACTTGCCTGGGGGCGACTGGCCCCGACACATCGCCACTGTGGCCTTACTGCTGTCCTGGCTGGAGATGATGTTCCTACTATCCAGATTCCCCAGTTGGGGATATTATGTACTTATGTTTGGAAAGGTGTCGACTAACGTCATGAAAGTGAGTTCTGGAAGATATTTTTAACTCCTATCGCAAAAAGAGGGGTGTTATAAGTTTGATGTGTCGGTCCGTATGTCTGACTGTCGCAATGTAGGTCCTAAATGAATACAGTTTGCGATGCGGTTTTTTGTTTAAATGCTAACGTGGCCGAAATTATCTTAATTTATTTTTTGTGAATATCTGTTCAGTGTTTTGAAAGTTATCATTAATTTACAAAAAAAAAATATTGGAGACTTTTTTATTTTCAATTTATAGTTATTTATCTTATCATACATACGATGATATATAGTGTGTTGTAACTTAATGTTAAACTTATATTTCCAGATTCTTCTAACATTTGCGTTCCTGGTTATCGGCTTTTCCTTAAGCTTCATGATACAGTTCCACTCCCAAGCACCCTTCGAGCACCCCTGGGCTGCCCTAGTCAAGACCATGGTCATGATGACGTCAGAATTCGACTACGAAGACCTCATGAAACAAACCGATTCCAAAGAATTCGTCACTTCCCTTCTAGTAGTACGTCTCATCTTCTTCGTATTTCTTATTTTAGCAGCTATAGTTCTCATGAATCTAATGGTAGGTGTCGCTGTAAACGACCTACACAACTTACAAGTATTAGGCAACGTTCGAAGACTAGGAAAACAAGTCGAATTCCTAGGATCCTTAGAAAACTTAGTATACAATAAAATATTTATTAAACTACTGCCAAATTGGTTAAAAGATATTTTGAAGAATCAAACGAAAAATTTAAGAGATTTTGTGTTAAGGCCAAGTATGCCAAAGTCCAAATGTTATAAATCTTTACCGTCACATATAAGGGATGCTATTTTCGAGAAAGCACAAGCACATAAGAAGCAGATAGAAGATGAAATAGGAACTCAGAAGGAAAAAAAGAAACTAGATGAAATATATGAAGTTACTGTCCAAAAGTTTTGTCGAAGACAACCTAATGTTAGTACCTTTAAAGCACAAAGTAATAGATCGCGTAGTGTTCCTAATTTTTCTGAACTAGCTGGTCAAGTACTAGATCTAGATTCCTCACTAGATGATGTAACGAATCAAACGAGGCTATCGATAAAAGATTTAAAAGCCTCCATTGCAATGCTCAATAACAAAATGGACATGATTCTTACGAAATTGGAAAAGCTATGAAAAATAAAGATTTGAAATAATATTTTGGTTTAGAATTTAGGTATGGGTTTTTAAGAAATAATTAAAAATCAGTGAATCAAATAATAAAGTATGATAAAGATGCAATTTTTAAACTTAAGTTATGAGTAATCTATCTATCTATATGTATAAAAATGAATTGCTGTTCGTTAGTCTCGCTAAAACTCGAGAACGGCTGGACCGATTTGGCTAATTTTGGTATATAATTATTTGTGGAAGTCCAGAAAAGGTTTAAAAGGTGAATAAATATGAAATTGCTCGGAATTAAATATAAAAAAAAAAACAAGTTTATTTTCTACAAAAGTTTAGGCGTTTTATCGACTGAGGCAGTACGAAGTCTGCCGGGTCAGCTAGTTAAATATAAGTTATGACACAAAATGAACAAGATGGTTCCACCTGATAATTTTACAAATAATCAAGACTGTTTTGTTATAGAAATAAATAAATGTTTTATACGTGTGGTTTGTACTTTTTTTCTTGTTTTTTGTTATACAATATAATATAGGTATTGGAGATGCATATTTGACGGGCCTGTTGGTCTAGTGGTTAGTGACCCTGACTGCTATACCGGAGGTCGTGGGTTCGATTCCCGCCCAGGACAAATGTTGTGTGATGAGCATGATCATTTGTTCTGGTGTCTGGGTGTAATTTATCTATAATATGTATGTATTTAGAAATATATAAGTACTAGCTGTACCCGGCATGCGTCGCAATGCAATTTTTTCTACCTACTACCTACCTACTACCTACCTACTACCTACCTACTACCTACCTACTACCTACCTACTACCTACCTACTACCTACCTACTACCTACCTACTACCTACCTACTACCTACCTACTACCTACCTACTACCTACCTACTACCTACCTACTACCTACCTACTACCTACCTACTACCTACCTACTACCTACCTACTACCTACCTACTACCTACCTACTACCTACCTACTACCTACCTACTACCTACCTACTACCTACCTACCTACTACCTACCTACTACCTACCTACTACCTACCTACCTACTACCTACCTACTACCTACCTACTACCTACCTACCTACTACCTACCTACCTACTACCTACCTACCTACTACCTACCTACCTACTACCTACCTACCTACCTACCTACCTACCTACTACCTACCTACCTACTACCTACCTACCTACTACCTACCTACCTACCTACCTACTACCTACCTACTACCTACCTACTACCTACCTACCTACTACCTACCTACCTACTACCTACCTACCTACTACCTACCTACCTACTACCTACCTACCTACTACCTAATTGTTTTTTTTTTTTTAAATGTACAAAAGTATCCTATGTCCGTCTCCTGGCTCTAAGCTACCTCCCCACCAATTTTCAGCCATATCGGTCCAGCCGTTCTTTAGTTATAAATGGTGTAACTAACACGACTTTCTTTTATATATATAGACTAGCTGTACCCGGCATGCGTCGCAATGCAATTTTTTCTACCTACTACCTACCTACTACCTACCTACTACCTACCTACTACCTACCTACTACCTACCTACTACCTACCTACTACCTACCTACTACCTACCTACTACCTACCTACTACCTACCTACTACCTACCTACTACCTACCTACTACCTACCTACTACCTACCTACTACCTACCTACTACCTACCTACCTACTACCTACCTACTACCTACCTACTACCTACCTACTACCTACCTACCTACTACCTACCTACTACCTACCTACCTACTACCTACCTACCTACTACCTACCTACCTACTACCTACCTACCTACTACCTACCTACCTACCTACCTACTACCTACCTACCTACTACCTACCTACCTACCTACTACCTACCTACCTACCTACCTACTACCTACCTACTACCTACCTACCTACTACCTACCTACCTACTACCTAATTGTTTTTTTTTTTTTAAATGTACAAAAGTATCCTATGTCCGTCTCCTGGCTCTAAGCTACCTCCCCACCAATTTTCAGCCATATCGGTCCAGCCGTTCTTTAGTTATAAATGGTGTAACTAACACGACTTTCTTTTATATATATAGACTAGCTGTACCCGGCATGCGTCGCAATGCAATTTTTTCTACCTACTACCTACCTACTACCTACCTACTACCTACCTACTACCTACCTACTACCTACCTACTACCTACCTACTACCTACCTACTACCTACCTACTACCTACCTACTACCTACCTACTACCTACCTACTACCTACCTACTACCTACCTACTACCTACCTACTACCTACCTACTACCTACCTACTACCTACCTACTACCTACCTACTACCTACCTACTACCTACCTACTACCTACCTACTACCTACCTACTACCTACCTACTACCTACCTACTACCTACCTACTACCTACCTACTACCTACCTACTACCTACCTACTACCTACCTACTACCTACCTACTACCTACCTACTACCTACCTACTACCTACCTACTACCTACCTACTACCTACCTACTACCTACCTACTACCTACCTACCTACTACCTACCTACTACCTACCTACTACCTACCTACTACCTACCTACTACCTACCTACTACCTACCTACTACCTACCTACTACCTACCTACTACCTACCTACTACCTACCTACTACCTACCTACTACCTACCTACTACCTACCTACTACCTACCTACCTACTACCTACCTACTACCTACCTACCTACTACCTACCTACCTACCTACTACCTACCTACTACCTACCTACTACCTACCTACTACCTACCTACTACCTACCTACTACCTACCTACTACCTACCTACTACCTACCTACTACCTACCTACTACCTACCTACTACCTACCTACTACCTACCTACTACCTACCTACTACCTACCTACTACCTACCTACTACCTACCTACCTACTACCTACCTACTACCTACCTACTACCTACCTACTACCTACCTACTACCTACCTACTACCTACCTACTACCTACCTACTACCTACCTACTACCTACCTACTACCTACCTACTACCTACCTACTACCTACCTACCTACTACCTACCTACTACCTACCTACCTACTACCTACCTACCTACTACCTACCTACCTACTACCTACCTACCTACTACCTAATTGTTTTTTTTTTTTTAAATGTACAAAAGTATCCTATGTCCGTCTCCTGGCTCTAAGCTACCTCCCCACCAATTTTCAGCCATATCGGTCCAGCCGTTCTTTAGTTATAAATGGTGTAACTAACACGACTTTCTTTTATGGCTCCTACACACAGTGCCGGCGGCAATGCCGCCGGGCGAGCCGCCGCCGGCCAAGCCGTCGCGCGTCGTCATACAAACAAATGCCGGCGGCTCCTTTGTGCGGCTTTGAATGCCGCCGGGCGCACGGCGGCTTGGCCGGCGGCTCGCCCGGCGGCACTGCCGCCGGCACTGTGTGTAGGAGCCATTATATATATAGATGTTTATCAGTTGCCTGGTTACCATAACACAAGCTCTGCTTAGCTTGGGATCAGATAACCGTGTGTGAGTTGTCCCAGGATATTATATTATATTATATTATATATGTCCAGCAGTGGACTGCTATAGGCTGATGATGATGATGATTGTGATATAGGTACTTCAAGTAGAAAAATAACGAAAAGCATGTTTTAATTTGGGTATTTAAACCTTAAAACTGCAAACCCAAAAAATGCGCCTCGTACACTACCTCATAGGTGGTGCGGAAATTTGTGCATATGATGTGGAATATGACTATGATACATATATTCTACAATCCTTGTCATCACGATATCTCCGGAATGGTGATCCGTAGGGAAAAAGTATTGAGACAATTTTATAGATAATTGCATGATCTACAACTTTTGTCTGACCTATTTTTGCGATAACACTTGCGATTTATGACGAAAATGCAAAAAGGTGATATTATTGACATTTGACCTTGTGTAACTTTTTTTGCACAAGTCGGATCTTTGGGGACTTTTGATATTTCATTTATACTGGGGCCCGAGTCCGCTATTTTAAGTCAGTGAAAGGTGGGTTAATAAACGTTCCAGTGTACTTGTTTTTGTGCCTAATTTTCGTATTCAGATAATTTTAGTTTAATGACAAATGTACACCTACTTGCCACTGTTGTCATTGTAGGATTGCAAGGGACTGTTCTTATCTGCATACGAAAATTAGGCACAATAACAAGTACACTGGAACGTTTATTAACCCGCCACTCACTGACTTAAAATAGCGGACTCGGGCCCCCGGTGTACTTGAGACTTTCATCAATTTTCAGCTCAATGTGAATTAATGCAAACTTACAAAGTTTTTTTGTCTATTTTGACTGGACTATAAAGTAACAATTATTTATTTATTTATTAAATACTTCTTGCACAGAATGTACAATGGCGGACTTAACGCCTTAGGCGTTCTCTACCAGTCTACCTTTGGGTGGTGGAGAGAAAGCTTAGGTAGGTGCCAAGAAATTTAGAAGAAACAGTGTTACATATATATAATTATAACTGCTACAACTATAAATTTCCTAAAGAAGCTAATACAGAAACTCGTGCAACATTATATGAAATGTAAACACAAGCTTACGAACTCACAGCACTTAATCTCGCTTTTATAGAAACTTTATTCATTTGCAGCTCTGAAACTTACTTGACTACACAAAGTCATTCCTACTGAAAAGTTTCTAGAGTATGTACAAGATAATCATAACTTGACAGGACTGCATGGATAGCCCAATTGCGTATGCGTCAATAATCTAATAATGATAGGAATCGAACCCCCACAACACAGCAGTACGCTGATTTGTGGGTTCGATTCCGTTTTCAATAACTAAACATATTTTCATTCAAAAAAAAAAAATCCGATGTTTTTTTTTCCTGAAACATTATCTTGTTATTGTTTGTTGTAGCTCAACTCTTAAAGATGTATTAATCAAAGTCACATTACTGATACAATACCACAAAATTAACAACTATAACTAGTATATAATACTCTATATAAAATTAGTTTTTCCTAAACCAGAATGAATTATTTAAAAAAAACGAAAGACTTTACTCAATACTGGTATTAATAAACTGCGTTATAAATAATGACTCAATTAAAACTGCTTTTTAGAGAGGTTAAAGTCTAAAGTCCTGTTTCAAATGACGTCTATTTAACACAACCACAAAACGATAAAAAAAAAACATATTTCCTCTGCAACGCATTTGGACTGAGCTAAGAGACTAGTCATACACAAATCAGTAGAAACATATTTCCTTAGGTACTAAAAGTATTCTTAGAAGGAAGGTACATAGCTTTAAACATATAAGTAAATAATTTATACTGAAGTTTGTTTTTTTTATTGGTTGAGCAAAAACAGAAGTATTTAATAACGCATACATGACTTACAATTTAATTTAATATAAATTATATCCATTTAAATAATTGCGAACATGTGATAAATATTCCCTAAACCACAAAATATTAAGTACTTACAATTAATTTAACATATTTGTATTTTGCGATAAGCAAACTGAAAAGCTGCAGGAAACTAAATATTGAATTCCTAATATTGCTAAGGGTAATAACTTCCAAAATACTAAACCGATTTAAAAAATAATCACTAAAGTATACAAACTTAACTATAATTATTTACAAAACAACAAGAAACTATAAATAAATAAATTCAAAATCTGAAGTAAAAAAAAACATCCAGAGGGCTGTCGACTGGGAGTGTGCCCAAAAGGCTGGCAGCGTTGCCACGTTGAATGGCAACGGTAGATAAAACTATCATCTCAATACTGGAGTTATATTTTGGCTTGTGGATAAGTGTAAAACGGTTTGTCAGATAGTATTGTTAAAGCCGTGCTCGCCGCATTTGGTGCGGGAATGGGTGATCATTTCTAAAACTACCGACACATGCCGCTGGGCCTCGGAAAGCACGTCAAGCCGTTGGTTTCGACTGTCATACGTTGATAACAATTCAAATTTCTGCCAGTGGACCTGCGAAAAAAGTAAGAATTATGTAAGTATTTTAATTTGTTTTCTAAAGCTTTTTTAACTTGCAATGTATGTATGTTTGTAGGGGTGGAATATTGCAACTCAATTTTGAAGCAGATTATATCTTGAGCTGTAAAGCTCAATCGGTTAACACAATTACTTGTGTAACCACGATTAGTTTGGATAACAATGCAATATTATGGAACTTGCTGATCTGGTAATGGGGTTATAACCTGAAACTACAGACTCCTATGGAGTTTAGGCTTATTTGATTTGTACTAGTACTTCAAACCTAGCTGATTTAAAAGCTTGTATTAAAAAAATATTTTGAAAAAAAAAAACTTATTATTTTCAAATTGTTTTTCTTTCAATGACTTCACGTCAATAATAGCGTTTGTTTGTGTACGTGCCTTATTCCTTTTCAGTACATTTCCTCTAATAAGCAAATAATTCATGATTCACATTGTTTAACGTAAATAACGCGTTATCTTAGAAATACAAACTTCAATAGAGAAAAGCTTTACCTTGTTAATTATTTTCTGTTTATTAACAATATCGGAAATAATTGCAAACAAAACGTCCCGGACCGTTTTTAACCGACTTCGAAAAAGGAGGAGGTACTCAATTCGACTGTATTTTTTTATGTTTGTTACCACAGAAATTTTGACTGGGTGAACCGATTTTGATGATTATTTTTTTATTTGAAAGCTGTTGCTTCCCGTGTGGTCCTATTTTATTTTGATCCAGTTTTGACAGTGGGATCCATAAGAAATAAATAAAAGACTTATTTTGAAGTCATTTTTTTTTGGTAGAATTATATCATTTGTTTAGTTATTCTTGTTATGTTAAATAAACCAAAAGCCCTTTATATGTCGCGAGTGGGGTACAAAATTGTCGATGTTAATTTTCCCATCTTTCCGTGTCCGGGAAGTTTTATTAGCAGTCATTTCCGATATTGTTAATAAATTTAGTATTGAAAATAATTTAATAATAATTTATTGTAGTTTAGTACAAACACTATGACAATATACGAACAATAAATTAATTAAATTAGATGATGTATATGATATTTAAATGTAACGAACATTTAAATATTAGTTTTACATTTTAAAAGTGATAAGAAGACAATGTACACGGCTGTTAATTTAATTTCGTTAATTGATAAGGCGAGCGCAAATATTTATTTAATGTTTGGTTAACAGGAAAAAGTAAATATATATTAGAATGTAACACTATATGTATGTTTAAATGACCATAAGAATTGTGAAGGATATTTAAAAAAAATATGATTATCTAAAAAGAACTTTCTTAGTTAACTATGGTTTTCGTTAAAAGTAATAGACTAACCCCCGGTTTCTGATAGGCTGATCAACTTAATCTGTTGTCAAATTAACTAATCAAGATTGTGATTGGTTGACTCAAATACTAACAACCAATCATCATCATCAGCCGGAAGACGTCCACTGCTGAACAAAGGCCTCCCCCCTAGAACGCCACAATGAACGACAACTCGCCAATTGCATCCACCGGGTGCCCGCAACTTTGACGATATCGTCGGTCCACCTGGTGGGAGGCCAGCCAACGCTGCGTCTTCCGGTTCGTGGTCGCCACTCGAGAACCTTTCTTCCCCAGCGGTTATCGGTTCTTCGAGCGATATGGCCTGCCCATTGCCACTTCAACTTGCATATTCTTCGAGCTATGTCGGTAACTCTAGTTCTTTGGCGAATTTCCGTATTCCGGATCCTGTCGCGCAAAGAAACCCCGAGCATAGCTCTCTCCATAGCTCGTTGAGTGACTCTGAGCCTCTCCAAAAGGCCAACCGTTAGCGACCACCAACCAAAAGTTAGAACAACCAATCACAGCACTTAAAATGAGATATGACAAAATCAAAAAATCTAAATCAAAATGTTTTTATTTCTCATAAACCAAAAAAGGCGCTTAAGAAAAGTTACGTTATAATCTACTGACTCTAGTTGCTCGGTTCCGAAGTGTCCTTTCTATGGAGAAGAGCAAGAAACTCCATAGGTTACTCTTTTAAAAAAAAGTTTAACATCGATGTTAAGATTGCACTGATTTTAAAATATGCGACAACAACAACGACAGGTAATTAACTAATTTTTGTGTTGAGGTTTCAGGAACGGTTAAAGTTAACTTTTACGTTGTAAGGGATAGGTATAGCTTTCCTATTAACAGAAGATACTGCGTCTTAGTTTTATTTCTATGAATAAACAACAAAGAAAAACAACGCAAATTATAAAACAGAACTTTAACCTATATACGTCACGAATTAGATGCTTCAGTAACTTTTTATAGTAACTCGTGAATACATCATACCTGGCCCTCGATTCAGCTATTTTAAATACATGTCAGTGGTCGGTCAGTGTACTTATCATTGTGCCAAATTTTCGTATTCAGATAAGCCTACAATAAAATCTCATTGAACTCTCCAAGAGAATGATCGTAATGACCAATTAATGATCATAATGACAGTTAGCAGAATGCCAATTATCGTAAAAATGACCAAATGAATGAATGAGGTCATTCGGTCAATTCAAGCAACTCTTAAATAGCTGAATCGAGGCCCTGACGTCAAATGGATTACTGAACGAGACCTTTTACGTAACACCTACGTAGGTTCCTATGTACTTATATTATGTTAATAGTAATACAGTTCACGGGAATAAATAAATACCTTTTTTTTCTTGCATGTACGCGCTTATTTTTTGGTTATACCATGTCATAAATAAACCAAGAAATACAGCTTAATATGTAAACAATAAAAATCTACATGAAGACCGCAGCAGGGTAGATGTACAAAATGTTGGGAATTTTGTTCAATGATTCACTAATCATTATGCGTAATATTTTGAATATAATTCTAAAATTATTATGAACCTACGGTAAAATGAGCATTTAACATTATGTTGAAAAACAACTCAGGTCGTAAGATAATTTTAGGTAAAGCAGAAATATCCGTACTAATATTATAATGCGAAAGTTTGTTTGGATGGATGTTTGTTATTGTTTCACGCAAAAACCACTTAATGGATTTTAATGAAACTTTACAATAATGTAGTTTATACATCGGAATAACACATAGGCTATAATTTATAAAGATAGCGAACGAATTGTCATTCACGCGGGTGAAACCGCGGGGTACAGCAAGATATACTTTTTACATATCCATTCATACTAATATTATAATTGAGAAGGTAACTCGCTCGCTAAAAATGCATAGGCTACTTTTTGACACGACAAAAAAAAATGTAATATTTTTTTTTACAATAATTAAGTATGGGAATTAATAAAAACACGACATATAATTACATATTGGGAAAGTCACTGAATAATACTACAAAACCGTAAAATTATCCTTCAATTATTTGTGAAATCTCTTACCAAAATTTGTAATTTAATCCTTCATATAAATATAATTTGCATGGCAATAAATATCTACAATAAATTACCAACTTGTTTTAAAAATATGAACATTAGAAATTTAATAATAAGTTATTTAAGTTCCTTTTATCCAAATGTTATTCTTATTCTATAAGTGATTTTTAGACGAGAATCCTGATTGGACCAACTACCCCTCGGTAACAAATTACCATGGCCGACGTGGAAATCTATAAATAGACTCCGGACCCAAGTCGGCCGGTGTAAAGATAATAATATGTATCGGTGGGGTTACAGCACACACGAGCCCTGTGAGTGTGGTACCTTTCCCCAGACCATGGCTCACTTGCTGCCCAGCTTGTCCCACCACCTGTACACGCGAGGACCTGTACAACGCCACTGATAATGCTGTCCGCGTGGCTGAGTACTGGTCCACAAAAATCTAGCCACGATGAAAATAGTCATTGATCGACACGCTAAGAAGAAGTATACGATATTATACGACGATAATTATTTGACGGGCCTGTTGGTCTAGTGGTTAGTGACCCTGACTGCTATACCGGAGGTCGTGGGTTCGATTCCCACCCAGGACAAATGTTTGTGTGATGAGCACGATCATTTGTTCTGGTTGTCTGGGTGTAATTTATCTATTATATGTATGTATTTAGAAATATATAAGTATGTTTATCAGTTGTCTGGTTACCATAACACAAGCTCTGCTTAGCTTGGGATCAGATAACCGTGTGTGAGTTGTCCCGGAATATTATTATTATTATATTATTTGTACCTACTCAAATGTTTGTTTAACATCTTAATGACTGTACCAAATTCTTAAAATAATTATAACTTTATAAACAAATAATTTTGATGTAAAGAAAAGCTTACGACCACTGAAAAACATAACAACAAACAATGAATCACAGAATACAGAAAGATATTTTTCTTATTTAGTACGTATATATTGAATAAGGATAATTGCGTTATTGTATTGTTTTACTGCTATTTTGTATGTTAGTAAGTTGCCGTTTGTCTAGTATATCGCACGGGTGGCAATATGAAGAAGAGCTTAACGGAAGATTTGGAGAAAAAGCCGTCATCATGGTACGGGTTAGGTGAGATAAGACTTATATTATTATTTCTTTAATTAAGAAAATATTGAATCAAAATGTTTAATGTTTTTAGTTAATATAGTTGTCAGCCATTGTTTATTTATCTTTCCGATCGCGGAAAAGCTGGTAGAGATTTTTAAAGCTGCGTCCAAGAATGTTGTTTTTTATATTTTGTGTTTAAGTATTTACACAAATACAGGATGTTATCAAAAGGTTATATCGTTCCAAAAGGAGTGAAGACCTAGAGTACATATTTTATAGAATCACTTTACAAAATTTCAGATCAAAATGAGTCAATTTAATACTTGATGTCTAATTATTGGCATCAATTATTCGACTTATAATAACTAGGCCACGGAAGAGATATTTCTCATATTTTGTGAGTGACATTATAAGATATTGACCCTCTCAGTGTGGTGACACGTTTGTTATGATTTTGGGTTTCGAATTTTTGATATTACTAATTTAATTGAGTCATTGTAGGCTTAGTTTTTATATTATTGTAAATATTTTAAGTTTAATTTCATCAATAAATAATTGTACTCACCATTGAGTCATTTAAATAATCTATACATATAATAAATCTGTAGAAAAGTCATTTTTGTACATTGAAGAAATTTAAAAAAAAAATAGCCAGCGTGTTAAAGGATAACTAACAGAACCCATTTCCATCATTTTTGAAATTTTTGTCTGTTTGTCTGTTTGTCTGTTTGTCTGTTTGTCTGTTTATATGTTTGTTTGTGCACGCATCACGTAAAATCTACGAATTGAATGCAGACAATGTTTATATACAAAAATTATACACAACTTGAGGTATAACTTAGTTTTTGTTTCATCGAAATCGGTTCACTCTATCAAAAGATATAATTAATTTAGTGAGTTCAAGAAGTAAAATATTACACACAACTGTCTTTTGCCGGGGGTCAGATTTCATGTTACAGTATCAAACATAAACTACTTAATCGAATGGTGTAAAAAATTGAGAGGTGGTTTTCAAGAAATCGTAGATGGTTGTTAGCTATCTTGAAACATGCTATTGAATCTAGCTGATAAGGGGAGGAGCTTTAAATTTCCAAAATCATTTTCTCAACTGCACACATAAATTGGCATTATTGACAGATCAAAAGATAAACAAGAGGGTAACCATGGCAGACTGAGGTAGCCATAGCAATCTTCAATTTGATTAGAACCTATATTTTAGTGAACTAGCTATCGAGGTAAACAGCTTGGCGGTTGAACGATTGGAAATGAGTGATGTTGCTGCAAGTTCAAATCCGGTTGTTAATGTTTGTATTTTTTTTCATGCGTCCATTTTCTTACATAAGTTTGAATTTTTTGATACCCAAGTTCAAATCTCAGTAGAGATAACTCTTTTTGTGTTTTACTAACGTATCTTTTTTAAGTAAAAAAATATTTGTAACATTTTGTTGTATTTTTAGTCGCAATAAACGACATCTTTAAGTCGTGATTTTTTTCTCAACCGATATATAAACTTACAATTATTTAGTGTTTGTATTTACTAATCTCCGTAGGTAAGTTTGTTCCTCATTGCTGATCATGGAGGAACAAACGTGCATGGCATGTACCGTAAAGTGATTCAGGCGTAAATGTCCTGGCCATTTGCTTGGAAATTTACGCATTCGCTTCTGACTTGAAAACGTAAGCTTCCCCATAGATCACTTTATAGTTGGTTAAAAACTTTAATCCACTTTTAAACTATTTTTCCAACATAATGTGTAATGTTTTCTATTGGTCATCTATATTATATTCCATGGACAAGATCTTTTTGTATTTGTTATTTATTTTCTTTTACCCAAAAACCCAATGATATTTTTATCACACAATCTTTAGTATGTACTACCTCTTTAATATTCTTGCTTCTCATGTAGGTTTTTATGCGTACATGATATTTTATTTATGTGTTTAAATTTCATAAAGTTTTTGTACCCTATTACCGGAAGGTTGGGCCAAAACCCTAAATAAAATAAACTTTCTATCGCATTCTCTACATTTTAAAATATATGTACGGTATTTAAGCCCATCACCTTATGCTGCACCTTACACTTAATAAAGCGAATTGTACAGGATACAGCCTCTGACTTTAATCAGGGTAGAATGAGATTGTCCTTGGACAGCTATTACTTAATCTTTCCAAACAAATAATTTTAAACACAGTTTTGGTAATTCTGCCACTGCGCCTCTCAAACCGTACGTCAACTTTTTGTAACTACCTCCTCTTTCAGTTTCATGGGTCTCATGTCAGTCACTGCCTATCTGATATCCACTCTCAATTTAACGGCGTAGTTCAATTTCGAGGTTTCGCACCAAAACCTCGCGTCCTGTAGTCTCACTAGGGACTACGGTACCAACGAGAACTATAGCATAAAAAATGGACTAATTTGTTTTTATGGATTCGGTTTTTGGGTGCCCTTTGCCATTTACTGCCTAGAGCGACAGCTGCTTTCACTTTAACTCAGAGTTGGCGCTGCCAGTAGACTCAATACCAAAACATTGATCTTCAATTATTGTAACCAACTGGGTAAAGCACAAAAGAGAAAACATACTACATATATAAAAGAGTCAGTTCAAAACTGCCCAAGGTAGACATATTTTGGACATTGACATCGAAAGCCACCATGAAAATTATAATTTTTTCTCACGGTTCTGGACTTGGAAGATAAATCTAAAATTTTTAAACAAAGTAGCATCAAAACCAATCCTTAAAATTTTTAGCGGTAAGCTAATTACCTATATAATTATGACGATGGTACTTTTTTATTTTGAGACTTTATACAAACAGCAACATTTGTGACAAAATTTACTCGGCAGTAGGCAGTTCGTGTTAGTGGCCCTCTATATCACAGTCAAATATTTATTCATAAAGATGAATGATAGGTATATAAGCGAACAACGTCGCGGGTACAGCTAGTTAATATTAAATTTGTCTCATTTTGAGTTCATGTCATACATTAACTTGCTAACGAGTATGACATAAACTTTTACTATAGGTATATATTTATTTACTCTCTAAGGCAAGCGATCACTTTCCTAAGATTTTTTCATCAAGAGATACTTGTTGGATGATTTATTCTTCAGTTTAATTACAGAATTAATATTATTATGTATCTACTTAATTTATTCTTGTTATTGGCTACATAATTTGTTTGTTTATAATTATATGCGTCACTGGAAATTCTAATCCTTCTGTAACAAAAGCAATACGTATCTTTGAAAACAAGTGTAATTTCTGTTATGGTTTTTCATGGAATTATGACATTATAATAAATTAAAGTAAATAAAAATGACGCGATTACGTTATGGAATTTGACTCACTTGCCGTTTCTTATGGTATTGGCCGAGGTCAAAAGAAAACTTTGTTTGTAGAAATCATTGACGCAAAAGTTTCACTAATAATTATTGAGATTTTTATAATTTACTAGCAGTACCCGGCATGCGTTGCAATGCAATTTTTTCTACCTAGCACCTGCCTACTACCTACCTACTACCTACTTACTACCATTTAGGGGTATGAAAAATAGATAGTAGCCGATGCTCAGACCTATTGAATATGCATATAAAATTTCATAAAAATCGGTCAAGCCGTTTCGGAGGAGTATGGTAACTAACATTGTGACACGAGAATTTTATATATTAGAGAGATGAAACATATTGACATGGGCTTCTACAAGTGATGATACCACACGGTATTGCGATCTCACTTTATTCTTCAGTTCCATTTATAAAGAAACAAAATAACATTTATTTACTGAATAACATTTCTTAAACATGGATGGCCCGGTCATACGTTGATCTTTGGCAGACGTTAAGTTATTGCAATTCTGACCACCAATCTTAGCATGGGGCTACCCATTAAGATAGGACGTGGACGTCAAATAGTCAGTTCCTATAAGTAAAATACAGTACTCTTCTAAATCTGGTAAGACTGGAAGCCGACCCCAACATGGCTTGAAAGGGCTAGGGCTATTTCTTGGAGGGTACAGGATGTAGTTCATTAGGTATTCCTTTGTTACTTTTAAGGGTCTAAATAATGTTATAAAGAACCTCTGAGTGAAATCAGTCCATCTTTATGTAAATGGCGAATTTTGTTTCAGCGAGAGAGAAGAACAAAGTGGAGGGCAGCGAATTCAAAGATCCAGTTGTCGATACACAGAATATATCTAAGAGTTTAGAAGTCAGATCAGTTATTAGGTAAGATATAAATCCTGGGTTATTATCGGGACACTAAGGCTGAATATATATTAAAAAGACAATAATATGGAACATATCGACCTTGATATCGACAAATAGATTTTGTTCCTTATACATACTTTAAAAAAAGATGGATCTACGACAAGCATTATATTTTGTACTTTTTATCTTTCTTTATTAACAATTATTTATTTATTTTAGTAGTTATTTATTTAAAAGGGCATTGAAATGAAATGAAATAGTTTATTTAATTAAATATTAAAATACCAATTTCCTACAATTCAAACTCTTATTACCCAAATCGTAAATCAGTATTAAAATGTAACTAATTTAGTTTACTCTTTCAGCAATAATATTCGTATAAACTCGTCGAATAACACGATGGAGTGGCTTGAAGGGACCCTGTTGAGAAGGCGTAGTGAAACCCGGGTGTACAAGTATAACACCCGGTTGTTGGAGGCTATTACTGATGGTGATACTGCGTATATGAACCGGTTAGTTTTTTAAAAAAATCCTAGGAATAAAAATATTTATTGATGTTCCTCCGCCAAGGAATGCAGAGTTGCGTCAGTCCTCCTCTCCACGGTGGAGAGGAGGACTGACGCAACTACGACGTTGACGTTCCTTATAGGTGGAGACACCACCCATATGGAACATACGGAACATATAAATACGACTAAATACGGAAGAAATTAATATCTCTATCAAAATTACTATCATTGAGTGTTGTTTTACAAAGAAAATATTGAATTTCTTATTATATGTTTACCGTTTCGAATCATTATAATGGCATTATCAACAAAATTTGCCATGTGTTGTTTAATTTTTACATTAAAAATACTTTAACATAGGCATACATAGGAGTAATAAGGCCGCGCTCACTTTGGATACGTTTTCGTACGAATTCCATTCGTACAGAAACATACGAACACGCACGAACATTCCCGACCTTCTGAGTACTACGAAATCGCTCACACTGTGCGCGAGTTAGTCGTACGTATACGTACGTGCAAGTCCGACTTCCGAAATCAATCCGAACTTGTTGGGATTTTATTACACGTTCGTGCGTTCATCATCAAAATGTATGCGCTAACACCGGTACTCTGTCTATTTGACGGAGAAAAACGTATTCAGTGTGCGCACTCAATTCGTACGAACAGTGTTCATACGTTTACGTACGATATAATTCGCATCCAAAGTGAGCGCAGCCTAAGACTGCTACATGTTGGATACTGCCGACTTGTCGACTGTTGAAAAAAGCCTTAAAATCTGTACCACGTTAATATTTTTAAGCGAATGCTACACTTAATATCCATCTTAACAGAATGCTAGCAATGGGCGCCAACGCGAACGCAACATGCCGTCTGAACCAGGTGTCAGCTTGTCACATCGCTGCCACCATCAACAACGACGCCTTGAGCCTGCTCATCAACGCTGGAGCTGTCAGTTCCAGAGCTGACAAGTTTGGCAGAACACCCCTCCATCTAGCAGCCTGGGCGGGTCATCCGAAACATGTCGCTAATTTACTTGACTTCCCAGAAGGTAATAAGAAATTTTGACATGACCTTTAGTCTGAAAGATTGTGCAATTTATTTATTGAATACTTTATGCACAATGAGGTGCTACACAGAGGTGGACTTAATGCTAAAAGGCATTTTCTACGAGTCAACCATAGGGTGATGAGATGCAGTTTAGTATTTAATGCTTTGCCTTGGAAATGACGAAAATGAGCTTTTGGTCCCACCTATGACAGAGGAGCCAACCGAAAGATCAAATCTTTGATAATAATATAGTCATTGTTCCCAACATTTTGAGTACGAAAAATATTGATGATCAACTTAATTCTGTTGGACTGTAAGCTGCCCATAACATAGTATGGTTAGAAGGCTAGGTACAAAACGTGAACATTAAGGATGATAAAGAAGACGATATTCAAAGTTTTTGTATGTTCTCCATAACCCTTTCAGCTCTACAGGAGAAGGTTTCACATAGAATGAAGCCAGAAGTCTTGCAACAAATCCGGACGAGTAGACTTACAGTGCCTGAGATGATAAACCGTCCGTGTGAACTGAACTCACTGTCGACCATACCGGATGCCTGGAGCGACGGGATGGAACACAACTGCAGAAGCCTCAAAGAATCTGTGAGTTATTTAAACAAGGTTTTATTAAACTTGCAATTTATGTATGTTAGTTTGTATTGTGAGATAAATAAGGACTAGTTCTTGATATTCGTTTGAGCTGGGCTCTGCGACTATTCAGTATGATGGTATTGTTAAACCCATAGTTTTAGCAAGTACGAGTGATTTTTTTCCTTTCAAGACTGTTAAGCTAGATCATAGTAAAAGTTTATTTAAACCTGCTAGTTGAAAATGGAAAGTATTTAAAATTAAAGAACAGGCAACAACTTATTCAGTTTTGAATCCCGAATGTCGTCCTTTTCATTCTTGCATCATTTTTTATTTTATGTTTTCTGTCCTAGTTGCCGCTCTTCCAGCCAGGTTGGACAGCGTTACACGCGGCGAGTGCGCGTGCGCAGTACCAGTGTGTGCAGTTGTTGTTAGCCGCTGGCGCAGACCCCATGAAACCTGATCTCCTTAACCGGACCCCGATCGATGTGGTCGGCTGCGACCATTATTTGAACCACAAAATTGACGTTCTTGAGTAAGTTTAAATGATCAAATAAATATAGTTGACTGCTTTATAATATGTAATACTTTTAGGACCGGGCCATCCAGGTAGCAACTTCTTGTCAGATAAAGTTTGAAAGTTGGATCATTGACACGAAAAGACGAAGAATAATAAGCCCTGCAGGGCTCTTCGAAATTTCTGGTATTTTGAAAATGAGGAATCCCTTGATAGATATTATAAAAATGAGGACTTATGGTGGAATAAAAAGACTCCATACATACAGCCTGAAAACATTACATTCCTTATTTGTCAGTCGTGAAAAAAGACAGCAGCAAAGCAGCAGAGATTAACAAACTCTCATTTCCAGATTCAGGGAAACAGTGCGGATTCTAAGAGAAGCCGGTGGAAAGTTCCAGAACCACACGGCAAGTAGAGTGAATTCTCCTCTCCACACAGCTGTGGAGCTCGACTGTGTGGAGGCTGTTGAGGAGATCCTCGACAGCGGAGCCTCCGCCACGCTCTGGAACTCTCAGGGCCTGACTGCAATGCATGACTGTGTTAAGAATCGGAATAAGGATATTTTGCAGGTATTTAGTGCTTCAATTCTCTATGAATGTTTTATTGGAGTTGTGTACATTCGTTCTCTCCCAGCCCCATCGTACTTGTGTTTAACGATGCGAGGAATATTGTTGATGTTGTAGAACATTGCCGTCTCTCTGATCATTTACTTTTGGCACCATAGCCGCGGGGCCCCGTAATGTTCTGCAACTTGACCGATATTTCTACCATCATCTATACCAGGCCTTATTCACTTGCCTTATACGTCTTGTGCTGCTTTGTAAGCCTAAAAGATTAGAACGCTCTCAATACAATCTGTAACTCTTATATATTTGTACTTTGTGTCTTTTAGTTAATAGCCAATTATGAGTTTATTAACGAAGATCCACAAGTAGCGGCAGTAGACGCGAAAGACCGATGGGGCTACACCGTGCTCAGTGCGGCGATAAAAGCAGGATGGACTCAAGGCGTTTGTATTGCTTTGGGAGCAGGAGCAAGCGTTACCATGACGGTATTTATTCTACTACTAACTGAAATTAAATTCGACCTATAGCAAAAAGAGTTATTATTATTTTTACACGTCAATTTTTTGTAATAATATGTATTTAAATAATACTTACAGGCTAACAACGGAGAATCCCCTCTTCATTTAGCAGCTGCATATGGAAACCTAGATATTCTTCAAGAAGTGTTAATAGTCGCAAAATTCAACTCTACTCAGGACTTTCGCAATGAACTAGGAGAAACAGCGCTGTTTGTCGCCATCAAACATAATCAAATAGATGTAGTCAAAATGTTGCTTAATGCTGGGGCTCGAATAGAAGAAGAGACTGCAGATAAAGTCAATGTATTCCATGTTGCGGCACAGCACGGCCATCATGAAATACTAGAACATTTACTTGAATACGACAGTCACGTCACCACGAATATGATTAATGAACCTGACGTAAAGACTTTTACACCATTAGTTCATGCGGTTTCAAATAACCATCCCAAATGTGTCGACCTACTCATTTTCAAAGGTGCTAACGTACAAGTGGATGTACAACTCAGTGGAGCTAAAATAACGACTCCATTGCACATAGCAGCACGTAAAAACCACTTTGAAATAACAGAGATAATAATTGAAAATGATATTCGCACTATCCACGCCGTAAATACTGCAGGTTTAATGCCATTACACGAAGCTTGCTGTCATGGGAATAGAAATATCATATCATTACTGCTGCATAGAGGAGCAGATCTATCGGGACACACTGGCAAGACAAAACTACCACCGATAGACGTACTAATGAATAACCTGTCGAAACCAACTGAATTTATGAAAGAGATTTTTGATGCTTGTATTTCAAGTCAAGGGCGGAATATTCAGGAATCAAATTGCAAAGTCACCGTCGACTACAGAGTTTTAGTGCCGGATGAAGCTGATTGGAAACAGATGAGAGTCATTAAAGGCCTCGTTAACACAGGAAACAGACACGAGCAAAGCCGGCTTCTTCTTCATCCTCTTGTTCAAAGCTTTCTATATCTAAAATGGAAATCATTATTACCATTTTTCTACACCATACTGGCAATGCACGCGTGTTTCGTCTTGGCATTGAACGTGTATGTGGTCTCCATTTTCTTTTACAAGGACAAAGAAAGGGAAGTGCCGTGTTATTTACATCCTAATATATGGAAATACATACTATACGTGACCATATTTCTTATTGTGATACAGGTAACTTAAAAACCAATATGAAACTAATTTGTTTCAGTTGTGTGAAATATTAAATTCCAATTCTTTGTTCAATCAACAGGAGGTGATATTTATAAAGATTAAGAATAGAAGGTACTTGCTGTTTCTGGAGACTTGGTTGAAGTTTTGGGCAGTTGCTCTGGCTATAGTTCTGCCTCAAATGGTATCCTGGAAGGTAGAAAACGGGGAGGACTGGGCACGGCTCATAGCAACTGTGGCGCTACTGCTGTCCTGGTTTGAAATGATGTTCTTACTGTCAAGGTTCCCTGACTGGGGCTTTTATGTTCTGATGTTTGGAAAGGTCGCGAACAAAGTTTTCAAGGTATGATTATAAAACAATCTTTTTATATGATGAGTTTGTTGTTTAATATTGATTCTAATACTTTATTAAACATTGTTACAGATTCTACTTTCCTTTGGCTTCCTTCTTTTTGGTTTCTCCATTTGCTTCATGATACAGTTCCGGGCGCAATTTCCATTCGAAGGTCCTTGGGCCTCTTTCGTGAAAACCATGGCTATGATGACATCAGAATACGATTACCAGACAACAGTAACCAAAGCCAGTGCAGCCAAGATATCAGCATCCTTAATAATACTTCGGATCATATTCCTAACATTCATTATTCTGGTTTCAATAGTTTTAATGAACCTTATCGCCGGCGTAGCTGTGAACAATGTAAATCATCTAGAAATGATTGGCAATATAAAAAGGTTGGAAAAACAAGTGGAATTCATAACTTCTCTTGAGGACATTGTTTGTCATAAAGTAATGAGGAAAGTCTTGCCGAAAAGGTTACACGAGAAATTATCAAAAAATCAAAAGTTAAAGAACATTATTGTTTTAAGGCCACGTGAGTCTACGTGCAATTACTGTAAGTATTTGCCACCTCGGATAAGGGAAGCCATTTTTGAAACCGCTCAGATTCAACAGAAACAAATGGACGAGGAATTAGGATCGATGGCATTTAAAATGAAACTAGACCAAATACATAATATCATTGTCGGAACAGAAGAAAGCGAAACCAGAAAAATTGATATTTCAGAAAGTGCGGTTAACAAAATTTACGAAGATATTGACAAAATTCGCACCGAAGTAGCGTTTATAAGAAACTTTTTGGTTACAAGTAGGCGTCGTACGATTAGTAGTAATAAATCTAGTTTCTTGTAAAATAATGATATTAATGATTTTTTTCTGATATAAATTTCTAATGATAAAGTCGGATAATGCCGTGAGCGTGGCTGAATACTGGTCTGGGAAAATTTAATTGTCATTGATCGACACGATAAGAAGAAGAATGATAAAGTTTTAATCAGACCCATCACAATGGTAAATTTAGCTAATTTAAGACGCGCCTTGATCATCGCAATCCTCGGCAATAAAGAAAAAAATAATGATCTATATCAATAGATATAAATTCTTCGACCCTGGAAGAACCTCGAATATTATATGTTATATTTTAAAGCGATCTCAAATATTAGCTCTTTAGAGCGAGAATCGTATAATAGTTGGGACTAAAATAAGATAGTTTTAGGTTAAGCGTAGATAATACCTTAAGTAAGCTGTAATATATCTAGAAAGTATAATTAGTATAATATGCATTGTACAAGTTTCTTGCATGGCCTCTTAGTTGTTCACTAATGTTTTTGTACCTATGAAATAAAATAAAAGTCATCTTTTAAAATTATTTTCTTATTATTAAAACAAAGTTCAAACTCTGATAGATACCTATTTATATAAGAGATAAGTTATTTATTTCCAAGTTGCATCTTATACTGCATCTTGCATGTTGTTGCGTTTGACATTTTCTTGGTTGTTTAATAACTGAATTATAACACTAAACATATTAAAAATTAACCAAAACTACAAAAAACTACAACAACCTCTGTTTAGTACAGATTCTATGAATATTTAATAAATAAAATAAAATAAAAATCATTTAATTCAGGTCCATAACCCATATAAAAAGTTTACAATTTTTTCAGGTACCTATTACACAGCTTACATGTACCACAAATGTCAGAATTACATGCAAAATAATTTTATTTAATGAAATTGAATTTATAATTAGAAATTAAACAAATACAAATTACTGATATATAAAAATGTCAAAAGAAAATGTTACAAAGGTCAAATATGGTGATGAAATTGAATTTATAAATTAAAAGTCAAACAAAAACATACAAAAATGTCCAAAGAAAATATCCCAAGATGTCAATTATTGTTAAAGATCATAATATTAGCTTGGAAATATTTGTCGAACCTAGTCACAACTCAAAAGCAACTACTTCCTTAGAAATCAGTATTAAGTCCAGTACTTACCAGTAGTTAAACTAAGATTTCATGTTTGTAGTATGTTTGCATATGGTGAGTTTCATACTAAGAATAACATGTAACTACGTAGTAAGTACTTGGTAATGCACCAAACTTTGGTAAGCAAAGCATTCCAATTTGTCTTGAATAGCATACGTCAATTATAGAGCTAGGTTTGTTAACGTTAACTTAGAAACTTTGGAAACAGTTGGTTGTATAAATTGTGGTAGGAAATACTTATTTCTATTCACATCTCTCTGGGGCCCGAGTCCGCTATTTTAAGTCAGTGATTGGCGGGTTAATTAACGTTCCAGTGTACTTGTTTTTGTGCCTAACTTTCGTATTCCGATAATTTTCTAAATTTTATTAACCCGCCACTCACTGACTTAAAATAGCGGACTTGGGCCCCTGGTCTGTCCCTCATATCTGAGGGTCGTGGTCAGCTTGTAGGTTGTATTTGGAACGGAATATTTCTTTCCACCGGCTCTGTCCAGCGCATCTCTCTCAAGAGTATAGATTTTGGACTTCGACGTTACTTTTACATTGACTTAGATAAGAACTTATGGCTTTAACCTTTGGTTACATAGTTAAACAGTCCCATGTTTCAGTACAAAATCATGGTTTAATTCTCAACATAAAACATAATATTTACTACTTTTAAATAATATGATAAATGATCCTAAAAATGTAGGTTTTGTCTATCGCATCTTTTTAGTGGTTTTTAACAGGCACAAAATAACACGATCACCCAGAGCAATATTTTGACAAGTCAAAAAATGACATGTTAATGTGTTTAAATGACTTTTTATACCTATTGATATTATCTTTTATATTTTAATTTATAGATTTACTTATTTACTACTTTTTGAATTGTTTTATTATTTGGAAGTGTTTACAAAAATGTCCGACATCGCTAAATATAAAAAACAGAGGAAGATGAAGATGGATATGCCTAAAGTGAGTTTCTAGATTGAATAACTGCACCCCGCGGTTTCTCCAGCGTTAGTATCTAGTCCCCTTCTTCACAGAGTATAAAATGAAGACGCTACCGCTGTTTGTTTGGTTAGATGTTTTAAACTACTGAGCAGATTTTAGTGCAGTTTTCAGCAATAGATAGAGTGATTCAAGATAAAGTTATATATGTATAATAAATTTATATTGACATAGTACCTACATTGCACTCGTGCGAAGCTGGGGTAGGTCGCTGGTTTTAAATTAATACAATTTCTAAAATAAAGGCCTTTAGCTAATGTAATGTAATAATATTATTTTTTGGCTAATGTTGTAAAGAGTAATCCTAATCCCACCAAAAACATTCTGTAAAAAACTAGCCAAGTCTCGATGGAGATGCTTGTTTATCTCTAAAAAGTAATGAAATCTAGACAAAGTCGTACCAAGTCTAAGGTTCCTTACTGCGATTTCTTTGTTATTATAATTAATGTTGTGTGACTTGGCCGTTGAACATTCTTTATACGTTAGTGTGTACAAGTCAATTTTGTTTACACGTAATGTTATATCTGTTGTAACTACCTATGTTTGAGCCCATACTGGTATTGGTAATTGGACGCTAGTGTCTCATTTTAGGCTGTTGTTGATTGTGCAACGCATGCATTCAGCATTGACAATGCTGACTTCTGCTCTCTTCTTTTTGGAGCGTCAAATCGACCACCGATCTAACATAAAATAGACGTACAGACGGACTTCTATCAATGATTAGAAGTCCGTCTGTACTGGAAATAATTTTGTATACTATTTGTTTCAGGCTCGCCTATACATAAGTATTATTGAAATACGCAGCTTTATCAAGCCTACAATTGACTGGTTTTCGAATTAACGTTTTCCAAATGGTAATTTTCCATCGACAATGGGTAGCGGTTCTGGCGACAGATTGGTGCAATGGTGTCATGGAGCACCTGGTTTTGTACCCTTGTGTACCTACCCTTCAACGGCCAAGTCACAAAACATTAACTATAATAATAAAGAAATCGCAGTAAGGAACCTTAGACTTGGTACGACTTTGTATAGATTTCATTACTTTTTAGAGATAAACAAGCAGCTCCATCGAGACTTGGCTAGTTTTTTACAGAACGTTTTTGGTGGGATTTCACTTCTTTTTGTAGAAACGTATAACATATTGATTTATTTTATTAGATTTTCTTATTTGACACAGTTTTTTTCTTTTTAGGAGTAGTTTTTATATTATTACAAATCTTTCTTTATTATTATTATAATCCGTCACTAATCATAAAATTCCGAACCTATTCAAATCTTCGAATTGTTATAATAACAACCTGCTAATCTAGCGACGTGTGCGGGTATCACCGCCACTCTTAGTCCAATGCATTATATTTTGACAAAATTTTGAGCGAAATTAATATTTTAATGTAATTTGTTTATTTAATGTAAATAAAGTTAATCGTTCGACTATTTCTTCTTGTAAACTTGTAAGTATAAGTATAAAAGCCAGTCTAGTCTTATCCAGAGTTTTCCTTTAATTTTATTTAGATTCGCCCAACAGTGGGACGCTATAGGCTAAATTAAATTAGAAGATGTGACCACCTACGGTGGATTTTTGCAATGACAGTCGATTTTTTTATGTACCAATAGTAGAAGGGGGCATTACCATATCTCTAATACAGCTGAGACCAGCTGAGGGTTCTTCATCAGATACTTCAGACCTTCGATTTTTGACATCAAATGGAGCGGCCCACCAAGTTGAATATTTGGTTAGGCTCTTGTGTTTTCTAATCAGGGTCACCAGGTACTCCAGATCTTCGATTATCCCAGTTTTTATAGTTTTCCCTTTATGTGGCCATTAAACCCTAACTCTTCACCAAATTTCAGCTCTCTGAGTTTATGGGAAGTACTAGTTCTATTCTGATGATCGTGAGTGAGTGTCATAAATGCGAAACTTTGCTTTCGCTTAACTTCGGAACTAAATTACCTACAGACTTGAAATTTTGGATTTTAATCCAGAGGTTCTCAAATAGGGGCCTGAAAATGCGGCGAAATGGTTCCAGTAAAGGATGGTACGGCAGTGTTTGCTTCGCGCTCGACTTGGCGGGGGCACTGCCGTGCCCCCCGATAACATTATTTATATTATTAAAATAAATAAATATTGTGATATTTTTATAACGTAAGTATTCTTAAATATCGTCGACCGCATTCAGAACAGTTTAAAAAAAGCTTTCACTTTGATTTCAGGAATTTTTACGAGGCACTATAGAAACGATAAATCGGATAGAGTCACATTTAAATACTATTGGTGTGATTTACTTTTTACACGGTGAGCCCATATGTTATATTACATGTTAGTTACTTATTCTGCCCAGCCTTTTCCCAACTATGTTGGGGTCAGCTTCCAGTCTGACCGGATTCAGCTGAATACCGTTTTTTACATGAATACTAGTTACAAGTTTCACTAGTCGTTATTTTCTTTGGTTATTAGAAGGCGATACATGAATTTACTAAAGAAATCGGATCGCCATTGCACCCTCTCTCTGTTCAGTATTATGTCCCTACCTAATGTTGTATTGTATAATATGTATGTGTAAATGTATTTATCAAATATGTATGTTAGTTTATAAGGTATAATATATGGGCCTTAGTCGCCTGACAATAAAGGTATTTAATTATTTTTAATTTTATAATGAAGCAACTGTCATGGTGTACAATAAAAAATATTCTTATCTTACCTAAAAAGCTCCAACAGCTACAACTAAAAACCAGATTAGACCAGGCTTTTTCTACTTTCCCTTTACCGGCAAAAACGTATTTACAATGTACCGCAATAAATAGAAGTATTTTTTTCTTAACCCGGGGAAAGCTTCCAGCGTGGGAAATCATCCAACGATGTGGAAGCGAAACGGCGCACTACATGGCGGTGTTGCGTCTCGCTTAAACGACCACGATAGTCCTGCCAGACTGCTGTAAATGCTCGCCGGAATTATTCTCCCACATCCTTTCCCTTTTCTGGAGACCTACAATCTATCCTTGATCAACCCATTTTCTCTGAGGAAGGACTCGTTTTAACGAAAATATATTTCAGAAAGAGTGAAGATGTACACAGTACCCAGACACGAGCAGGTAGTGCTTCTCAAACAGTTGCCTCCGCTCAACGACACTATCCATCGTGCTATCAAAGAAATTGTGAGTTTATTAGCCGCCTAAGAAAATCCATATTAGCAGTCATTAGAACTTAAAGCTAACGTTATTTAATTATATACGAGTGGCTTGGATAATGGGGTAGGTAGAGGATGAAGAGAAAGCATCAATTTAAACTGTCAATTAAATAAAAAAAGAAAATGGAAATATAATTTTGGCTTTTTTAAATAAAGAAAAATAAAGCGAATGACAGTTCTGGAGTGGGGATTAAGGTCATAATAATTTTGAAAAATATCCCTAAACAAAATTATGACGTCATGCGATAATTAAAATCAATGAAGCGTATTAAAAAATTGTCATAAATCTACTTACCTCATTATCAAGAGTTTGTTTAAAATAATAATATCCTAATATCCTGGGACAACTCACACACGGTTATCTGATCCCAAGCTAAGCAGAGCCTGTGTTATGGTAACCAGACAACTGATATACTTACTTAAATATTTCTAAATACATACATATTATAGATAAATTACAGCCAGACACCAGAACAAATGATCATGCTCATCACACAACATTTGTCCTATGCGGGAATCGAACCCACGACCTCCGGTATAGCAGTCAGGGTCACTAACCACTAGACCAACAGGCCCGTCAAAATGTTGTCATAGATACATTTTGGCAGTCCCTGAATATTCGAATCCCCGTTATCAACTATCCTGATAATAACAACTCTTTTAAACAAATCATGACCAACAGGATGTAAAGGACGAGTTGATCGCGTATCGAATCATCACGAAACATAATGAGATCATGGTGGCTGGGGACAGAGATTTCTCTGTCTGTGTCATGCAAAAGATTACCAAGAAGGAACCAAATCGTTTTCAAGATTAAGACAGTTAGCAAGAACCTTTTTGATGAAGGTATGTTAGTTACGAAAATTAAGTTTTTTTTAGCTTTTGCTGTTCCACTGCTGGGCAAAGGTCTCCCCCCAAGTACTTTCATGTGTCTCTATCGTGTGCCACCTCAAACCAACTCCCGCAGTATGACTGTACTGTATTAATTTATGTACGAATAAGTTGTCCATAGCGTGCGTCTGATACTCTTTTTCAGCCACTGTAAACTGTTTTTTTCACCCGACTGCGTGATGCAAAGAAGGGTATTGTGTTTCTTATTTTTTTATTTTGCGCCGGAAGTTCGAGAAAGCTATCTATATATTTATTAATAATAACCTACTTATGATGATGATTACGATCAAAAAGTGTGGAGTGCAAAGTTACTCGAAAATATTTTATAGTAGTAAATTCCGTATGGACAAAATATCTATCAGTTTTTGTACCAAGGCCTGTGTTAATCTTGTTGTTTCAGATAATTTAAGGGTACACGTTTTGTACCAACATACGTATAATAATGAAAATCATAACAAACTTATTAAAAGATACCAGGGACGAGTGGTTGGTTAGAACCGTAAGTAAAAGTTGCTTGAACACATAAATTAAAACTCAATCTTCTAATAGAGTATTCTTAATTTGATTTTAATTTTATTAACGTTTCTTCAATCTCTACTCGGAAACCACACATGAAACACATCTGTTGTAAAATTGCATAATGTAGCAACGAATGAAATGTTTTATTAAATTTTCATAGCATATTAGTTATTTCTTTCAGTTTAAAATTCTAAGTAAGATAGGTTATGTTGGTACTTCATTATTAAACGCCATAGAGAATATATATTTTTTTTAATTTTGAATTTTTGTAACGAATCCATGAATTCTTTCATTGTATCGTTCTATTATTTAATTTTGTTGATTTCAGACAGCTACAATAAACACGGCGAATCCAATAGTGGATAGGATTATGGATGATGATTCAGTGGAAGGTGTGGTGATGACTAACAAAGAAGGTAATATTATAATGAAGTTATATTTCTCATTGAGTTTTGCAACTAAAAAAAAAGTTATTTATATAATATACTTTTCTGGATTATCCTTCCTTCACCTTCTGTTAGTGACTGTAATAATAAATTAACTGAGCTGTTATTCCGTAATCCAAAGCTATAGACACATGCAGAAACCCTCTATAATAAAACTGGCGGCAATCAAACCCAAGACTCGCTCGACTCACAGAATGCATTCATTTTGTATACAGTATTTAAACAGCTCTATTTTATTTATCATACTATTCTTCCTCCTTTCCTTCCTTCCTTTTTTGTCCCGTTAATATTACACCTACTATTACCTATTTCCTTAAAACAAGTCACGAAATAGACCGCACATACAATAGTAAATTTGTAAAGTCTATAAACAATAAAACAAGTTGATAGTTTGAACCCCCTGGACAGAAACAGTATACATTTTAGTTATTCACTCCGCCAAAAGGCATTTGGCCTTCAGTTACATTTCATCTCGTGAAAGAGATATCATTTCTAAATCAGACAGAATAAACATTCCGCGAGTATTAATATTAATATCAACCTTAAAGCTGGGTTTACAACACAAGAACGTCGTAAAACCTCTTTTGTATTTGGCTTATCAATAATTTCTACTTATTTACTTCATGCATAAAACAGTACCTACATAGCTCATCGGTGAACTTACCGACTAGGACAAAAGCAAAATGGTCGCTTATTTTTTTCTACTTCTATTTTTAACTATTTGTCAGGGGTCAAGACTACGTTCTATCTCTTTCTTTCCTGCCAGTCCTATCCTAAAATTTGTAACTACAATTTATTCATTTAATAGTTTAAGTGCTGTGAATAAAATTATTATTTTGACAGCATAAATGCACTGCAAAGAAATCTACTGAAACTAAGTTCCTATTGTTTTATTTGTTTGATATTTATTTTTACAAAAAAAATGTAATAGTGGCTGGGAATAAAACGGCTGTGTATGCGTTGATCGCAACCTTCCACGGTCGTTCATAAAGTTTTCAAAATACCAGTAGTTTTCATTATACAAGTAACTAATTCTATGTGACCTCTGCTTTACACTAGGGGCTCCAATATTGACGAATGTTAGCGTCACCGGCGCTACGAATTATGGAAGAGCTCTTCATAAGTTCGGAGAGCTGTCACAAATGTACGTCAAGGAATTGGTATGATTTCTTTATATTGTTTTTTATATGGCCTGTTTTTCTTTATATTGTTTTTTATATGGCCTGTCTTTTAGCCCTTTGTCTCACTATTAAAAAAAAAAAAGAGTTTTTTAATATGGCTATTTTCCAAAGCTAGAAATTACATTAAGGAGTTTTTAAACTTGAATCTGTGTAACTTTATGAAAAAACTCTATTTTTAACCGACTTCAAAAAAAGGAGGTTCTCAGTTTGACCTGTATGTATGTATGTTTGTATGTATGTTTGTATGTATGTTCGTATGTATGTTTGTATGTATGTTTGTATGTATGTTTGTCCGCGATTATCTCGCGTTAGGCTGAACCGATTTTGATGCGGTTTTCAGAAAATAATTTGTTAGTTCAAGGAGAAGGTTTTAGTATGTTTTATTTAACCGACTTGAAAAAAAGGAGGTTCTCAGATTGACTTGTATGTATGTATATTTGGGCGCGATTATCTCGCGTTTGACTGAACCGATTTTGATACGGTTTTCAGAAAAGTGTTTGTTAGACCAAGGAGAAGGTTTTGGTATTTTATAATTAACCGACTTGAAAAAAAGGAGGTTCTCAGATTGACCTGTAGGTATGTATGTGTGTATGTTTTAACGCGATTATCTCGACTTGACTAAACCCATTTTAAGTAAGTAAACAAAGTATCAAACACTAAAAAGTATTAAATAAAAAAAAAACTTTAAAAAAAAAAGAGAACCGCCTTCAAAAATCCGATTCACTGAAAAGTATTAAATAATTTTTAATAAGTGTACTGCTTATCAAATAACCAAAATATTAGGATAATAAGTATAATTATACTTCAAGCACAATTATTGTTATGTTTGGAGTGGGTGTCAGCCGCTAATAGCAAATTTTAGTACTATATTATAAGGACAGACACCGACTCCAAAAATAACAATAATTGTGCTTGAAGTATAACTATACTTATTATCCTAATATTTTGGTTGTTTGATAAGCAGTACACTTAAAATTATTTAATACTTTTCAGTGAATCGGATTTTTGAAGGCGGTTCTCTTTTTTTTAAGTTTTTTTTTTATAAGTAAACATATTAGTTATTAATATAAAGTAGTTGATATTTTCAGGGGTTTTACATACAGCAATAACGTCTATTTTCTTATTTATTTTGATAAAAACTGACATCAGTTTGGTTGTACGTACACTATAACTGTTTATGATATATTAAATTATACCTGTTTCACAGAATCCAACAGAAGAACTTATGATTATACGAATCAATACAAAAAAGAATGAAATTATGGTAGCGCCCGATAAAGAGTTTAGTATTGTCGTTATACAGCATTCCCGCGCTCGACGCAAAGTCAAGGACAAGAGAGAGAAAAATAAATAGACAATTTATTTAGAAATAATATTATTATAATATAATTTATTATTATACGACATTGTTGTTTTGTTTTTAAAAAATAAACGAAATATATACAATATTTGTTAGTTTTGTTGTACTTTTCTAGAATATTTACATTACAGGGTCCAGCGTCGGGTACACTTAAGAAGCATTTAGCTGCATAGAAAATAAATTCTTTGATTTTTAAATGCAACTGTAAACGCTGGAGTACAATTATTACTGGGCTGAAGATTAATAAGTTCATCTTACAACAACATATATTATATCTGTAGGTGCTTTATCCCTGATACTGAACTAAGCGAACCACAATTCATTTACCATTTATAAAGATAGTAATTTAAGAAGGGAAATTAATTTTGTAGTAGAGCAAAATAAATATTATGAGAAACGGCTTTTACAAAACCGCAGGCACCGTCAGTACCAAGTAACCGTTATATCCACCCCCAAAGCAACGCTTCCGGTGATGGCAACCATAGAGTATAGATGGTAGAAGTTGGCGCCGTTAAGTTGTTCGTTGTTGTTTAACATAGAGAAAACTGACATTAAGGTTTTCTCTTGGCATTTTGGCATGGTTATGGTTAATGCCAAAACTGCGTGAAATAGTTTAATTTATAAATTGGTGCTAGAATATTACATATAGTTTATTGCTGAAGCGTTGAAAAATGGCTGAAAAGTATGACAAAAATGGTTACAACAGTAGTGATTTCAAGCGAAATGCGCCGCAAGATCAACAAATTGAAAATGAGCAAGAACAAGATGGCGAAGATAATCCCAAAATAAACGAAAAAGCCGGCGAATACATGAGAGAGTTGTTAAGTGAAAAGATCAAACTTAATAATGCTAAGTTCCCAATTATCAGCAAACTTATTGATCAAGGTAAAGTGTCTATAATTCAATTATCTAACTTAAAGTTTGTCTTGCGTCAGTGCGTCTATTAATTGTTATGCATCTTGCCGACCGCGTCGTTTTCTATATTGATAATGAACAACCTTATCATAACAAAAATATGTTTTTATTAGTTTTTATGCATCTTAAATTATTGCCTACTTACAACGACATGCATTATTTACTTCGACGGCAATACGTCATAAATAACTGTAAACAAATTAAGAGCAGCGCGTGGTCTTTTTCCGTTGGTCCTACTCTTAAAAAATAAAGAATAAAAACTGGATAAGAGTTAATGACTATTTTGAATCTCACTGTGTGGTATACATGTTGTGGTTGTGATATATTCATGGTTAATGAACCCATAATGGTGCCAAGCTATGCGGCAATGTGTGCCAACTTTAATAGTTTAGCATCTAAACTGAAATAATTAAATAAGAGTTACTAAAAATGGCACATAAACAGTCCTGCATAATGTTACCATAACAATATTATTCTATCAATCACTATACCTAACTATATATTGGCCTTTTTAAGGTCAGTGACCTCTATCTGGGTTGCAAAAAACAAGTTCGATGATCTGAAGATATAACTTAATAACAATAAATTCAACTTTGGTTAGAGTTGTACTGTAGATAAAATACCACATGTAAAAGAAACGATTCCATAATAATCTTTACTATGTTGTATGTCTAATGATAACAATATAATTTACGATGAATTTCCAAGATAACTCATAACAATTTAGTGGCCCTTATTTAAAAGCAACAGCTCTTATGGCTGGCTGAGGCAGACCACTACATTATGCTTAAAATAATGTACTAAAATCTTGGCTCAATGACTCGAAGGGATTTATAGCTTCCAAGATTCTTAGAATGTGGTGAATAGCTATACGGGTATTAAAGTAAACAAATTTTTAAAGAGACTCCCACCTTTTTATGTCCCATACATTAAAAATACAAGAATAACAGCTTTCTTATAATTAATTTCATAAATTAGTTCTTATAATCAGCACCTTTGTTTTGTAAACCTCACATAACTCTTGCAATCATTCATCCCTATTTACCCTAGCATCATGTAATTGAAGTAGGTACCTAAGTGCATTATCTTGATATTGATGTCTTTGGCCACCTTGACATAAATTATCCAACTATCTTATCATAATATGCAACTCTAATTAACTTATTACTTCGGTCCAATGGCCAACATGTACCACAATAAATATGTGAACATTACATGAACATTTTGTTTGCAGAGGTCACAAAAGTCCAAGCATCTGGTAGGATACCAAGCAAGGACTCAAAATACTTGGATGTCTTCCGCGACAAGCCTGCCAAGGTTGTTGTCAAGGTCTTGGTGCCAGTTAAGGAGCATCCTAAGGTAAATATCACTATCTCACTACTGCTTCCAAAAATATTATAAAGCCTACTGTCTTACTAAATACATATATAGTTTCTATGGAGCTATAATGATGATGGCTTTAACTATACCACTAATGGAATAATTAGATAACACTTTTATCATATATTATAGTTACTATAATATTGAAAATAGAAACTAATAACTATGTTTTATAAAGAATTTATTTGAACTATAAACATGCTTGTAGATTGTTTTTATTATTAAAACTAAAACATGTTCTATTTACACAACAAAACCTAAAGTTATTTGTTCTTTACAGTTCAATTTCGTTGGCAAGCTACTTGGGCCTAAGGGTAACACAATGAAACATCTCCAAGAAGAGACCATGTGCAAAATGGCTGTACTTGGCAGAGGATCTATGAGGGACAGGTAATTAAAACAATATGTTAAACACAAGTAATGAATTATATGGACAGTCATTATTATACATCTTTTGTTTACATATTATTTCTCATTGTTATAAGTAAAAGGCCTCTTGGCATATACACTTCCAATTCTTTTGTTAATATAATTGGTTAAATTCTCCTTTTACAAATATTACAATGTGTCAACATCAAATTCCTGTAAAGAAAAAAGTGTCTAGAATTCAAAATGTTACAAGTATTAAATTTCAATCCTCGATATCAAGAGATTAGTGCAAGCACTTTATATTTCTTAGTGTGCTTGACATCAGTCAGGCACTAAACTTGACCAAAAATCTAAACATTGCATATCCAAAACCCTTTTACATCCACAGACAAAAAGAAGAAGAGTTCCGCAACTCCTTGGACCCTAAATACGCGCACTTGACAGACGAGCTGCACGTGGAGATCAGTGCGATCGCGCCGCCAGCCGAGGCACACGCGCGCATCGCCTACGCGCTCGCCGAGGTCAAGAAGTACCTCATACCTGATACCAATGATATGATCTGGCAGACGCAGATGAGAGATATTGAGAGGGGTGGTAAGTTGTGATGATGTTGTTCGATACAGGTCAATTTAATTTTTTATTTTTGTGTTTTAAGAAATAATATCTAACATGTTCATGAACTGTTAAATGTAAATATCAACATACAGACTATATTGTAGTGATTGATATGACAGCAAGATAATGTATATCACTCAATAACACAAGGTGAAAAATCTAATTAAATTGAAGTTCAAGTTTGACTCTTCTACATCTTAGACTTATTGCCAATAACAAACTAAAATCACACACAAGTCACAGAATAGACACCAAATTAAATTATAGACTTTGGTAGGCTTTTTAAGAATTATTATAGCTGTGTAGTGCTCTCGACCGGTCCAGTGCGAGCCGCTCGACTTGTGCGGTTGTGCGCACACGGTATTGGTATCGACGTGCTAGCTGGGCCGCACACATCGTTTTTCGCTCGACTGCCATTACACAGCTTTAAACTGTGCTGCAAAATTTCTCTGTTCCTGTCTTCATTTCGTTTTTGTGTTGCAGGTCCGTCCTCCATCCAGGGCGGTCCCCGCGGTGCCCGCCCCCCTCCCCGCCTGGCCCCCGCGCCCCTGCAGCGCGCGCTGCCGCCCAAGAACAAGGTCATCAGCATCCTCGACCGCGCGCGCACCGCCATGGAGACCTCCTACCCTTATGAAGACGTGTACGCACAGCAGCCCGAGCCGCCCGTACGTATACTATGATATTATGTTCATATTTGGACATCCATGAAGCTGAGCAAATGATGGACTTATTATTCTTGAATAAATACGACAGCATATGGCCATCTTAACCATCCATGTGTATTGTGTCTGGAGTTGAACAGATGACGGAGTTATTGTTCTTGGATAAATATGACAGCTCATAGCCTTTGGCGGTAGGCAATCTGTGAATAGATTGTTCATCATCTGCATAGTTGGTCCTAAGTAGATAAACCCCAGGCAGTTAGATGTTGAAAGTCTAGTTAGTCTGCAACTCAATAAACTTCCACATTTCTCTGAATGCTTTTTTGTTTTAAGTACTAAAAAATATATATAGGTCATGTTCAATAATCTACTTCAGTTTAGAATTTGTATTTACTGATAACTTTATTCAACTCATGGTTTCATCAAGTGTTAAACACTATAATTTACAATGAACATGGTATCGTACAGATCCGCGGTCCGCCCCGCGGCGCGGCGCCGGAGCCGGACTTCTACTACGAGCGCGGGCACGAGCGCTACTACGAGGACGACAGCTACGGCTACAAGGACGAGGCGCGCGAGTACAAGTCCGCGCGCGCGGTGGGCACGCGCCGGCAGCCGCCGCTGCACGCGCCGCGACACTACGCGCGCCCAGAGCCCTACGCGCGCCCGCCCAAGTAGAACACCGTTCGTACTTGTTTTAGTGCACGACGCCGCACACTCCAAACATACAGCTAAAAGACAGTAAAATTGCTGAAAAATCACGTTATCTTTGCAAAATATAAAAAATAATCAAATACATTGTGTAATATCTTACCTGTCTTACAAGGTAGCGTAAACGTGATCAAGCAATATTGCTTACTTTTAGTATACACTCATATTCAGTCATAATAAATACAACTTGAAGATAATTAGCGTATCCCACTCATTAAAGTCCCATTAATAACCAACTGACCTGGAACCGGCGTCCGTGCACACCTTTTATGTTTTGCTTCTAATACTAACTTACTTTGGGATCACATTATATTTACGTTGCCTATTTATATTATTTTGAGTTCTCATTCACATTCGACATATAAATGTGTTTATAATATATTTTAATTTTCAGGACGGTAAAAAAACGCTCCCACTAAAACCGGTGAGTAATTAAGTTGTATTGGAACTAAAACACAGGAACAATTAAAAACTGACGGAATAATTTGAAGACTTAATAAAATGCTAAAAACTACATACAGAAGACAAACAATACAACTTCTAAGTACACAAAATGTTTGACAATCTACTAAAGCTAGTTATAATTTGGATAAACTCACAACTAAATGTGTGTTGTCTTTTAAAAACAATACTTCATAGTAAAAATCGTTTAAAAATATTATGTTGACAAAAGAATTTCTTTATTTTATTTTATTTTTTGTAATACAAACAGCATTTAAGCATGATTGCTACAATTTAAAAATGTAGAATGCAAATCCGCATTCAGCTATGAATCGACATAATAATATTGATATGTAAATTCAAAAGCAATTTTAAAAAATAATTTGTTAGTAAGTAATTTTAATAATACTAGTTCTATTAAAACGATTTCAACATGTTTTGTTAGTAAATGTAAAAGCACTATAGATTTATAGTTAACTATAGAAAGCTGCTGGCCATAAAAGCTACAAATGTATCTAAAAAGGTTTAGCACTTTCTTAAATATAAGGTATGTTAAAACATGTTGAACAACAGAAAATATAAATGTATTCAATTTTTGTGTGACTATGGAATAAATAAAATAAACAAAAATAACTATCTTTAATTTTAAGTAGTATCTTATTGGTATTACAACCCAAAAACAATTAATCTAGTTAAAATTTACTAAATAATTTAGTACTTATTTATGAAGGCATATAGAAAAGGAAATAACATAAATACTATTAAGGGCCAGTTTCACAGGTTACGGATAAAGTGTCGGTTAGTTATCTGATAGTTAATACTATCTACCAGTTAGGGCCGATTTCTCCAACGCCAGATAATTTTTATTCGAGAGATAAAATTCGTGTTTGACAGATTTTGTATTGAAGACCTGTCGAAAATTCTAAATTATTCCTCTGATAAAATTATCTGGCGTTGGAAAAATCAGCCTTCAGCTGATAACTTAACCAATGCTTTATCTACCAGATATCGCTATCCGACACCTGTGAAACCAAAAGTTGTAGTTATCTGGCAGATAAGTTCCTAATAGGCTATCAGAGACTTTATCCGTAACCTGTGAAACTGGCCCTTAGTATCTAGTATTTTTTCAAACTGTTTATAAACCGTTCAATCAATCAAGGAATTAGCAAGTGTCAAATTAAAATCCAACAAAAGAAATAATTACAATTAGGTCTTACAACCTTTTTTAATGAAACTATTTGTAAAATCAGGGAAACGTGAAATATTACACTCAAACGATGTTTGACCTAAAACAATGCTATATGACCATTTGGATTACTAAAACGAAACTAAGGGGGGACACACCTCTTGGACGAAAAAAGATGTACAAATACTCAAATGAGTACATGTAGGAAACAAGTAACATAACAATTATTAATATAAAGGATAAATTATTCATTCAACACATTTAACACAAAATCTAGCAAAAACAAAATCTACGGTACCAAGAGCTGCTCAAGACAAGACTCGACTTCAAGACGGTAAGTACATACTCAAGAGAGAGGCGGTTTTATTACTTGGACAAACATAACAGCAGTTTAGTCACCCATAATATAGAAAAACGGCAGAATTTAGTTCATCTGTCCCTAAAATGGGGGCTACCGCTATTAATTGTGCCGCCAGGGGCGCAAAATGCCTAATTCCATAGTTTGTTATTGAGAATAGCGGGTTTATTAAATAGTACTCCAAGTCATCTTTATATTGTGCATATTTTCTAATACCTCTAATTATTACGATAAAGGTATGTGTTACCAATCACTGACTACTGTCTTGTCAGTATACAAAAGCACATTTAGGAAAAGGAAGAGTTAAATATTAAATTTCGACATGAGACGCGCTACTGGTGCCAACTGGTGAGCGCAATAACGGCAGCCCTCATTTGTCTATGTCTACAAAAATATAAATGATAATCATCAATTATTGTTATACAAGTAATGAATACGCATCGTCTTCTGTTTTAACCGTAAGCATAAATACTCAGGTTTAGCCAGTATACATTTCAAAAAGAAGTTACCATGATGGAAAATTATTTTCCAAATTAAATTGCAGTAATTCCGGGTAACTTTGACCAATGTTATGAGTTTTTTTTTTTTCAAAATTACATAAAGAATTTTTACCCAAACTGCTCTGAAATAAATGTTTTTAGTGGCTTTACACTGCTTATTTTTAAGAAATAAAAAAATTAAATCGTTTTTTTCCAACTAAAGCTTTAAAATCATTGAAACTTTGACGAGTCAAAGTTATACGGTGATTTGGGTAACTTTACCTCATACATTTAATGATACAGACTATATTTGGTGAACTTAAGCCTCTTTTTATGCCGTAATATGAAACAAACTAGCACCATAAACAATTTTTATTTTTTTTCTCCAAGGTTTAGGGTTGAAAACATGAAAAATAAAGTGCGCAGTTAGGAAAATCACTAGTTTTTAATAGGAGACGGATTTTAGAACATATTCATATCTAATCAGTCTTAAAAGTCTTTAAAATTATTAATTAATAACAAAACTAAGTTAACAAATCCTAATCAATTATAAAACCTAACATAAAAATTCAAAATGAAAATTACAAAATCAGCTCTTTACCAGTCTTACTCTCCCCATTCCATACAAAGAAAATCATCATCAATGATAAAAAAAAATCTTTCTTTTGGTCACTATAGTATTAGGCAAATATTTCACGACATTATTTGGGAAACAGCGTATAATATCTGGCTTAGGCAGCTTCCGACCCTCCATCGTCTTCTGCATGAGCGAAATTTTCAGCTTTAATTACCATCGAAATCTATTATAGCACCGGGGAAAAGAGATCCTTCAAATTCAATATTGCTAATTGCATAACGCATAAAGTTTAGTACAGAGCCAGAAAATAAAATAAAATTGGTATTGGAAGTGGTGAGTCAAAGTTGTACCGGAAGATTAAGTTACCCAGATTGACTGTATATCAACAAGACTATTTTTTTTTACGCCTTTTTTTTTTACTGGCTGGCTAGACTTAAGTGCTTAGAAATGTTTTTATAAAAAGGTGCAGGTTGATTAAATGGTACTTCAAGTACGTCCACCTATAAAGGACGAAATTAACTGACCATCAGATTTTCTACTGTCGTTTTCAGGTTGAAAATAAAGTATTTACAGACTATGTTATTGTTTTATTTATTGACCCAATACAGGACTTACTAGAATAATGTTCATACATTAACATAGAATAAAACAAAGTTATGGTGTACAAAATAATTTATTAGTGTTCTTATATCATCATAAATAAAATACAAAGTCAAAATCATTAGTTTTTAAACTTATGCGAGCCAATCATTACCTACTGGTGCAGAATATTTAGCAATTTTATAAAATGACATTGAAGCTATCCTTACTACTAATACAAAATTGCAACTTAAACCAATATATGGATACCTACTTATTTCTTGGAACGGAAACCTTAGCCCTCTAACTTTTTTTTTATAATTCAATTTGCAGTGGCAAGGTTAACATTGCAAGATGGCACTTAACCATAGACAAATGTTATTTTTTTCTTCAACTAGTAATGTGTTGCTCTTATTATTAATTTCAAAGCTTAAAATTATAAAGACTGAGTGAGACCTAAATTTAGTGAGTTCTAGTGCAACAGTTCACTTTGTAAACCATGGAAATATTTTTACTTTATTTCATGTGGTTTTCTGCTTGTCTTTTACCTATAAACAGTGCTTTAGCCATAATTATGAAACCATTGGCTAGATACTCAAGAGTTAATCTGAAGTGTTTTGTATGACAATGAGTATGAATTCACGATCCGGTGCAATTAGAATCTCGTGTCTCCTACTCCTCACTCGAAGGAATGTCAGCTCATTTGTGGAATCCTGAAAATATTTAAAATGATTACATCAGTACTTATGACCAAAATATCTTAACATTAAATATTATGTAGTGGTAAATTCATTGAATTCTATTTTTAACCGACTTCAAAAAAAAGGAGGTTCTCAGTTTGACCTGTATGTTTGTATAATTGTATGTATGTATGTTTGTCTGCGATTATTACCAGAGTAAAGCAAGGGTTATTGATTTTTTGATTATCTACATATATATTTAATTTTGAGGTAATTTCTAAACTAGCTTGATTATTTTGAGACTAATTAGCAAACATGAAAGATTAGTGATCATATCAAATATTGTTTAGTCCACAGTTGGTATAAATCACAAGGCAATCTAAACAAAAACAAGCCGGAGTGTACTATGTTAACCAGACAACTGATAAACATACTTATAAATTTCTAAATACAACCCAGAAACAACAAATGCTTATCACACAAAGATTTGTCCTGGGTGGGAATCAAACCAACAACCTCTAACAATCAGGGTTACTAACCACTAAACTAACAGGCTAGTCAAAAGATGAATGTAGGCTGTACATACATATTGCCAGGCGGCAGAATCTCATTTTTATGATGAAAAAGTATTATTTTCCTCTCAAGAAAATGTTCTTATTGGATAGTTTACTATTACTTCACAAAATATACAAAAAAATATTACCATTTCCCTCACAACATTCCTGGCTTTTTCAGTGAGCTGACCGATCAATCCGGAGTACAAAACAGATGTGGCGTTATCCAGTGAACTTTTGATAGGTATACCTGCAATTAGAAAGTCTATTAAATAACAAACTTCAGTGTCCATAACAACATAATTATTGCCCTTTTCGTATTGATCGGGGTCGTATAAAGCGGTGGAAAGTATAAGCATAGAATATTAAGCCAATGTAACCATGGAAATATGCGAAAATCGACCAAACCTTCGTGGTTCACGATGATCACTCCCATAACACCCTTGTGGGCCTGAATCCTCTTGATTGTGTCTTCCACTTCGGTCGCCTGCAATATATATTAAAGAATTATTCGTATGTTACACTTTAAAACACAAATTATTTAGTATAAACAAGTAAATACCATTTTTCAAATATTCACTATTTAATCACTTGATGACAAACCCTGACTGAACTGAACGAAGTTAGTGAGTGAATGATTGCAGCTGTCATATTATCAGATGTCAAAATCCACAACGGACGCTGACGTCTATTGTAATGTAGGCAATGAGTAAAGGAGTAAAGTAATATAGGGGGAAAATGTAGGTATGGTAAAATCATAGAGAAAAGTAAGAAGTGGGTAAAATTACTGTGTTGGCCACTGCACACTTGTTGGCCTTTGCAGTGTTTGTACAAATATATTTTTGTTTGCGATTATTCGCCCGATCCGTAGTACACAATACTTTTCGACTCTTACTAAAAATAATATGAAATCGACTATTTTATTTGAGGACTTGTAGCCCTTCGCTTCGGTGACGTTTCTATTTATAATCTGTGCCCTGGCAGCGGGCGTTATTGAATCAAGGAACCAAAAGTTATTTCTTTTCTTTTTGTTTTTAGCGATGTTAATGTTTATTTTCCAAAAAAACATAATTAATAACAAGAGAAAAGGTTCGATTGAATTTATCTTAAGTTAAAATGCCTTTGTTTTGAGGAAACAATGAACGAAAGCGCGGCCGAATGCTCGGAAGCTTTGGATCCTCGCGTTCAGGTAAATGTAATCGATAATTTCTGAGGTAATATAACGAGAAGAATGGCTTTGTTACTGTGTAATACAGGATAGTTTACTTCAGACATTATTACAAGGCGATATCTTGTTACTACTCGGTATGTTTTATATCATAAATGAGTTATTCAAGTTAGGTTCTGATTAGAATCACAGCGGCGATCAGATGTTTTTGTTATGCAACTGAAATTAAGACAATTAGACTGAAAACTTGTAAACAGACATAGATTTTTAATCAATTCAGTATTATCTTAGTAGAGACGATACTTTCCAAGTCCAATCACATAGATTTATTAACAAAACTCTTTAATATTAATAAAAGAAGTTAAGCAATTATTTTTATGATAACACAAAATACTTGCACTGTTAAGGTGAAACTTTGGATTTTTTTTAAAGGTTTCTGCATGTTATGCTGAACTTTTAATTATTATGCATTTGGTATATTATTTTAAGTTAGAATTATAACAGACTATGAAAGTAAACAAGAAAAATTTAAATGTTAAACTGTACCACCAAGCCAAGAACCACTTTCCATTCAGCAAAATATTGAGCATTTAGTTTTAATTGCAAATGTCTAATCAATGATTAAAATTCCTATTTCTTTTTTTTATTGAGTAACAAAGAAAGGGAAAATAAAACCTGAGACAATAATTATTAATGCTACAACAAAGACAAAAAATATAACTAAGTTGCAGTTTTGTATGTTTTCCTATTAATAAAATATTTAACTTTTACTAGGCTTTGATATCCCACTGGGAAGCAAAGATTTTCCCACTCTCCTTCTATGCCTTTAACAAACCTCTTCCAGTTACCCAAAAATATTCTAGGTTCCCTTACTATGACATAAATTATATGTCCAACTACTGATAAGTTTCGTGTGGTAAATTACAATTAAATAAAATCAATCTTTGAATTGTTTTATAGGCACTTACTATTTATAATTAAAATGCATGCAAAAACTTACTTTAAATAATTACCTACCTAACCATAATATAATGATAATATAATAACTTGGGACAATTCACACAACCATCAGTAAACAAGCAAGGCAGAGCTTGTACTATAGTATCCAGACAGCTGATAAACAGCTTATATATTTCTAAATACATACATGTTAAGGATATTACAACTAGACACAGAACAAATGATCATGTTCATCACAGAAGTTTTTTCCTGGGTGGGAATCAAACTCAGAATGTCCAGTTTAGAAGTCTATCTCTAAACAGTAGACAAGTAGGTCTTGAATTGATTATAAAGCAATAAAAAATCTGTAAACTTAAACATTCATGTTAGTCTATAAAGTTCATGTTATTATATTTTAAAATACATACTTAGTTTGTCAACCTTAGTTAATTACCTAAGCAAAAGAAAATAATGATGAAAGTTTGTTATTTAGAATAATAATATAATATCCTGGGATATCAGCAGAGCTTGTGCTATGGTAACCAGACAACTGATAAACATACCTATATATTTCTAAATACATACATATTATAGATAAATTACATCCAGACACAGAACAAATGATCATGCTCTTACTTACTATTTAGTTTTAAAATGTATAACAAGATATACCTTAAATCAATTACCTACCTATATCAACTAAAGACCTATCTTACTGACTGTATACTGATTACGTCCCACAGATTGAATTAGAGCGCCTCAACACCGCTACAGATGAGATCAACCGGCTTGAGGTCGAGCTGGATGAGGCCCGGCTGGCGTTCCGACGGCTGCTGGCTGAGGGCCACCTGCGGATACAGCAGCTCACCAAGAAGCTGGGGACCAGTGTGCATAAGGCCCGGCCTTACTATGAAGCGAGGTTTAAAGCTAATATTGTAAGTATGTCAAACTACCAAGCCCTTCAAAAAGAGTATATTCACTGCCTGGTTCCTACATTCAAGAAATGACTTGATTTCCTTAGACAATCCTACCACCCATAGGCAAAATTAACTGTTTCTTGCATATAGAAACTGTCCATATAAAATCGAAAGAACCAATAGAATCTATTGGTTCTTTACAAACACATCCCTCGCTACGCATCCTCGCACATCTCTGGTGGAAACGCAGCCTAAAGCTTGTTTACTAAACAAAAACTACCGAATGGGGATCCATGTTAAAAACAAACTAGTTTCAGCAGTTAAGGCAAATTCTTTCGAAAAATTGTCTTTGGATAGAATGTTGTTTGGTCCATATATACCGCAATTCTCTAAAAACAACCACATCCAAAAGTATTCCTCAAAAAACACCTTTTTAAACACACATAATAATTTTCTTTCATCTATTCTCAGACATCGCAAGAACTCCAAACTGCGACGATTGCGTACGACAAGGCGAACAGCGCCCACGCAGCGGCGCGCGAGATGGTGTACCTCGCGGAGCAGGGGCTGGCGCGACTCGCGGAGGGGAACGCCGGCCTCACGCTCGACCCCGCCTGGCAGGAGATGCTCAACCACGCCACGCAGAGGGTCAACCAGGTAGAACAGTACTATATAGCTGGCATAGCTGCGAGCCTTCACAAGGCCTCATTGTCTCATGGAAAAAGCTTATATTGTGGTCACCTTGGCTAAAGAAGTCCATGAGATCCCGGGTCTGGGAAACCCCAGGTCAGAGAAACTAAAAATTTTGGGACCAACAGCAAATTAATGACATATTTAAGATGAGATAAGTTCAACTTATCTGCACTGGGTATGATTTCCACCCAGGACAAATCTTTGTGTGATGAGCGCGATCATTTGTTCTGTGTCAGGGTGTTATTTATCTAAAATATGTATGTATTTAGAAATATGGTTGGTTACCAAAGCACAAGCTCTGCTTAGTTTGAGATCAGATGACAGTGTGTTATCCCAGGATATTATTATTAATAATATATTCTGAATCATTGCTTACAATTTCGTTTGGTCACCTAGGCGGAGAGCGACCGCGCTAACGCGACGGTGACGCAGCGCACGAAGTCCGCAGCGCACCGCGCCGCCACCACGCTTGTACAACAGCTACAGAGCGGGCTTAAGAGACACATCGCTAAGTCCAGGTCAGTGTAGGATGTAGTCTAGGAGCTGTGGTATAGTATAATGTGTTAGAGTCATTAAAGTTTCAGTTATAGAGATTTGGTGTATATTATAATAAACGACTACCACATATACTGGGTGTCCCAGAAAGTTTAGTAAAAACATACATGGAGGTGATTTGGTTACCATTACCATACACACATACATATACACGTGTCTTCTACTGCTGGACACCCATTTCTCCATAATTTCTGGGACACCCTGTTAGAAGATTTATAAAACTTAAATTAGTAATGTTGCAGTCCACTGCACGATCTAGAGATAAAATATATTTAAATAAAATGTGTTTATAGCGCCATATCTTTTTTACAATGAAACTGTGATGCCTGTTTAACTTCATAATATTAGTCGAAAGTCCAAAACTGTATGTCTGGACTTTAAATGCATTAACTCTACTTCAAGTTTGTTTTGAATGCACTTATTACTTTCTACAGTTGGATTGCACCATACCCAATGCACTACTTGCAATACCAATGCGATACTTGACAAAAAATATTTTTTGTTTTTTCATTGAGAACTTGTAGTTTATTTTGTCTTTTCTAAGCTGATTAAAAAATACTTCAGTGAATGCTTATATAATGCTTGCAATGCATATATGTAATTTGATATTCTTCTAAATGCAAGTTTGACCTCTATTCTCTTTGTAGATGTGAATTTAGTTTAGATTATATTTTTTTTTCTTAAATTAATATAATTATGTAGTTATTTTTACAGTCAGATACTATTTGTACCTAAACAATGCAATGTTTTTAAACATTTTATTATTTATTTTTCCAACACCAGATAAAACATATTCAAGAGATAAACTCATATCTTTCATTTTTTTTTAAGAAATATCAAAAATTTGAAATTTTTCCTCTGATACAATTATCTGGTCTTGGAAAAACCGGCCCTTAGAAATTAAACTTAATTACGTTAAATCTAACTTCTCTTTTTACCTGTTGACTTAAACTAAGATACTAAACGCTAATATTTATTTTAAAAGAAAATATAACCTTATCTTAAATAGTATTTGACTGTATTCGAACCTTGATACTAACTCCGCACAATACTCGCTTCACTAGTCGCACTTTGCTCTTCCACAGGCCTTGCCGACCGCATCGACTTGCTCACTATTGGTACAGCATTTTTTTATTATGCATGCTTTAGTTTTATTTTTGTGATGTTTACAGGCATTAAGATAAAATGTGAATCATATTAAAGAGATAATATAAAAAAAATATTAAAAACCGACTTCTTTGACAGAAATTGAAAAAATATATATTTATTTTCATAATTTCTAGGTCTATTAAAGGCTTGATTTTTTGAGCCCTTGAACTTAAAATTATTTTAACGGTGTCTCAAACAGCTGAAGTTGATTATATAGTATTTAATATATAAAATAAAGTATTTTCCCTGTAAATATCATTTTAACTGTTTGACTGATTTTATTATATACCTATAAATAATAAATATAATACCTACCATAAAATAAAATAATAATTCTTGTTTTTAACAAAAGTGAAAATCAGTCAAATGGTTAATAGTTTTAGTTGCATGCTTTTTTGTAGTTATAGTTACTTCTTATTAGTTAAGTATTTAGTTTCTTTACATACTTTAGCTATTTCATGTTACATAGTGGGTTCCTAAAAGCATTTTTGTACTAGCTACTATATGGTTAACAAATGACGAATTATGACGACCTCCGTGGTCGAGTGGCTTACGCACCGGTTTCAAGGTGTCGCTAGCTCTGAGGTCCCGGGTTCGATCCCCTGTCGGGTCAATGTAGAAATCAACTTTCCTACATTGTCTCGGGTCTGGGTGTTTGTGGTATCTTCGTTGTTTCTGAATTCCATAACACGCGTGCTTTAGCTACTTACTTTGGGTTCAGAGCAATGTATGTGATGTTGTCCGCATTAAATACATACATCATCCGAAGGCTTTTTTTGTACACAGACTTTGCAAATCTCATAAGTATCTTTTGACATTTAGCTATAATGTTCCACTATACGAATCAGTCAGTCAGTCTAGATCATCAGAGTAAATTCCAAAATTACCATTTTTTTATATAACCTCTTTTGTGTCATATAACTAAACAAGTTATGAGTATGATTGTCAAGGGAAAACCGAAAAAGAGTTGGATTGTAAGTTGGAGAGTGAATGCTGAATGCTGAAATAGTAGAGATGAATGGTAGCTGAATATGCATTGCGCCAACCCCAAATAATTGGGAACAGGGCAGGGAAATGATGATGATACTTCCAATGTACAAACTTACAACCTTTATTCTTTATAATGGTAAGGTACATAAAGGTGCGTCCAGATCTGGCGGAGCTGTTCGTGTAATGCTCATTCGGTGCGCGTTCGCCAGATTTGGACACGCCCTAAGAAACAAAAGACCAAAATGCAAATTATTGTTGTGTTTGAGTATATCTGTTAACCAAATACAACAACAATTTTCGACTCCCATATACTGTTCTTCAGTATAGTATAATATATTACAGACCGTACTTCGAAGAGAAGGCTCGTATCAACACAGCTCTAGAAAGCCAGAAGGCTCGCATCCAGACTTTGGAGGAGCAAGTGGCGGAGGCCAAGCAGCAGTACTCCTCGGCGCTCAGGAACCTCGAGAGGATCTCCGATGAGATACATCGACATCGGTCGAGGAGGCAGTCGGCTAGACATGGTAAGGTGTTTTGAACTAGATTTTTTGTGGGTTAAGATGCCTTGAAGTGAAGATTGTTTTTTTTTAGGACCTGACTGGTTTTCAGTCTTGATTTTGCCTTAAGGTTAGGTAGGAAATAATGACAACCGATGTGTGAAAACTGAAATGTGAACTTGTGTACTTTATTCACGTGCGTTCGATAACAGTCACTTGCCAACTCTGTTCCTGGATGGATCTTCATTGTCCACGCGGCGATCGCTAGCAGGCACCCAGCTCAAGAAACAAAAGACAAGACCAGGATTTAGGGTGCATCGCAGGGGCGACTGCTGGCAGTCAGCGGTCGGAAGCGTTGGCCATTTGTTGTGTGGTACCGGAGTTGCATAAGTGAACTTAAAACTTTGGGGCACCACTGGTTTGTTATATATATTTTTTTTCTCTTGCAGAAATAGATCGCTCAACAATCACAGACACAGCTAGTGACACGAATACCACGTGTAGTGACAAGTTGGAAGAGCTGTGCGAGAGCAGTTCGGACGCGAGCGTGCGCGAGTGGCTGCGGCGAGCGGCCGACGCTCAGCGCCCGCGCCAGCAGGACAACGACACCTGGACTGAGATAGACCTGGACTACTCCAGCCCGGAAGAGGTGAGACATGTTCCCTCAGGGACACAGCTAGTTACAAGCTGGGAGAGCTGTGCGAGAGCAGCTCGGACGCCAACGTGCGCGAGTGGTGGAGAGGAGAGGGTAAAGATAAAGTGACTTTTTGTGAATCTCCAGTACTTTCTCTACATTATTATTATATCATGACAAATGTCCCTTTCTCAGGTGAGTTTCGAGAAGTGCTCTCTCCGCGGACGAGCCACACCCGAAGCTTGGTCCCCGCCGAGTCCCGCCGAGTCCCGGGCCTCGGCCGCCGACCCCCGCCGCATCATCCGGCCCGCGCGCACGCAGCTGCTGCGGGACCAGCACCCGCCGCGCCGGCAGAGCCTGGACGCGCTGCTGCACGACACAGGCGAGAAGGTCAAGGAGATGTTCCAAGGTCAGTGAGTGATGCCCAGAGTGACACCGCTGCAGTGGTTAGTTTCTAGGAGCTGCAACTTTAAGTGGAAGACAGCTCAGGGAAGCACCGCGACATGTTGTCTCTCTTACCCCGCCAGATTTCCTTTCATACCCTGTCATGATCTCCATAACAAATGTTCCACACTTGTACAGGTCTGTCCCTGTTCGGCGAGCGTCGCGGCTCGTCCTCGGCCCCGCGCTCGCCGCGCTCCCCGCGCTCGCCGCGTCGCGCCGCGTCCGCCGCCTCCTCCACGGGCGACGAGAGATACTCCGACACCGAGAGTCTTGCCAGGTACTATGCTAACAGTTTTGCACCTCATTTGTGTAGCAGGAAAGGTGAAAATTCACTATCTGCGGAAAGTTTTACAGACTTCCACCTTACTGGCAACCTTTGTATGCTTCTTCGGGTCAAATCTTGCAAGCTGAATTAGAATCTCCGGACATCCGAAAAGCTGTAATTTTTTTATGGGAGTTCGGTGGCCATGCAATATAGTAGGACTTTCGAGCTGGTCTGAAATAAAAGACTTATATTCGTATGCGTAATCAAGATTTGAAAATTCCAGAAAGATCCAGCCATATGAAAATACAAACTCCTATGTTTATTTCATTTCTTATAGTGTGGAGATGCTAACAGATGACCAGATCGCGTCTCTAATGCTGGACGCACAACTAGAGGCCGTGTGTGAGCGACTGGCGGGCGTGGTCATGCGCCCGCACGAGTCGCACGACAAGCACGACTCCGACACACGGTACTGACGCGGTAACGTATGTCACACACCACAATACACATAGCTACATCATACTCACAATAGGGATGATGACTAATTTTTATTTTTATGTCCATCTTTTAGATAAGAAAAAAATATTAGACACGTATTTTTTGTTTAGTCCCGTAAACAAAGAATTACGAAGATACAGCGAGTACAATTCTTGCGTGACGTCACGTTTGAGTACAAATTGTACCTAGCCGTGACGTCACAAGTATTGTGTAATTTATTTGAGAAAAAGAAAAAATATGTGTCTATTATGTTTTGATTATCTAAATGGCGGACTAAATAAATTTTGACTTTTCATACCTAGTCATCTACCCTATTACATAGTACATCGGACATAGTACACTAGGTTTTCATAATAAATTGAGCCCCAAAACAAATGAAGAACACCTTTAAGACAAGGTTCCGTTTTCAAGAAAATACATACTATGATCCGGCCTCTGAGAGAGTGCGTTCCTGACACATATTATTAATTGTAACCTTGCATAATCACTATTTTTGAATGATATAATTCGTTTATAGGACAAATAAGTGATAGTAATTTATGTTTAGTAAATTCTTACCCACATTAAACTTGCATTTTCCTGTCCACATGTCAGGAACGTATTCACTCAGTGGCATTCATCATAAACAAAAACTTGTAATATTACCTCATAGTACATTATTTACCACACAATCCAACACAGCCAAGGCAATAATAGGTATTAAATTCGGAATAAATGTCAAACTGACATAAGCTTTAATTTACAGGTCAACAACCACAGTGAAAACAGTAGTTTAGGAAACAGTGAAACAATTCAAATACGCTTAGTAATAGTACATCGAGAAATGCATTCCATTTTACAATATAGTATAAATGGCACTACCACTTATATAAGTATTGTTTACATATTTAACGAATTGTAAACATTGAAGTTTACATGCCGTTAGATGCCTGCGAGGTAATTTACACCTGAATACATGTTTAATCAATTGTAAACTACTTGGTTTGTCCAGTAAAACAAAACTTGAGAAATATGTTTACAACTTAGTTTAATAATAAGCCAGAGTGGGACAGGCCTCTTCCCATATAGAAAAGGCACGAGCATTGATCACCACGCTTGCTCTCTGCGGATTGGCGATTTCAGATCCCAAATTTTGGAATCCAGGTTTCCTCACGATGTTTTCCTTCATCGTTTGTCAGTAGTTTCTTAGAATAATTAAGAAAGTACATGTAACTTTGAAAAAGCCACATTGGTACTTGCCTGGGTTCGAACCTGCAACGTTGTGCATAAAAATCCGTTCATTGAACCGCTAGGCCACCGCGACATCTCCACACCAAAATAGTTTACATTTAGTTAAATAACAGAATGTAAATTTTACAGTTACTAGTTTGGCTTTATTTCCAAAGTAAAGTCTTCAATAAATAATACTAAACTTAGTATACTTAATTAAGTGGTAATGTCATAACCAAAACACCAATTTAACTAGAAAGAGAGCCATCTTGTGATCAATAGTAAACTCAAATTTAAACTAGTATGTTAAGTTAACGCGTTGAATACATTTTTAAATTTGAGCAAGACTAAAATAATTGAGTTTTGGGGCAGTTTAAACATGTGTTCAACGTGTCTGATCTAGCGGTGAGACAAATTATGTATATGGTGTAACAGAAATTTTAAATAATATTTTACGATTAAAGTAGTCACAAGTATGAGTTTCCTTCACTTTAACTTAGCCTTAATACCCAAGATATGTTGGGGTAAGCTCCCAGGCTCACCGGATTCAACTGAATACCGTATTTTAGGCCAAAACTCATTTTACTCGTTTTGTAAACCTCTACTCGTGATCAGAGGGCTGGTTTGTTCCTTGCACAGCGAATTGGCATAGCCATTCAACGTGGCAATGCTGCCAGCCTTCTGGGCACGTTTCCCGCCATTGACAAGGATGACGATGAATTTTTTGACGCGTGTTAGTATCTATTTATATAAGATTTAATTTTATTCGGTTAATTAATATTCCATCCAAAAGTAATCAGGGGCCCGAGTCTGCTATTTACACTCCGTGTCAGTGTGCTCATAGTTGGCTCATAGTTGGACGATTCGGGCGCGCTCGGGCCGGCTCGGGCGCGCTCGGGCAGGCTCGGCCCGGAGTAGAATGCCAATTATCGTAAAATCGTCCCACTATGAGCCAACTATGAGCACACTGACACGGAGTGTAAATAGCAGACTCGGGCCCCAGTTGATCATACTTTTTTTACGGAAAGATCTATTATTTTTACTGTTTTTATATTTAAATGTTACGTATAATTATCGGTTAAATGAAACGAAAGTATTATTGGGGATTTCTGTTACACTATGTATATCTAATATAATAATAAAATACTAATTACATGTATTGGCGAATTTTTACAAACAATCTCAAACAAACTAAGCGATATTGTTCCAGTAGGTTCAATCTATACTTGACTCTATGTGCTTAACATAAGGTTGATTCTTATTTAAATATAGTTATAGTAGGCCAATGACAACACATTAAAAAAATATACCTTAATGATTTTACATAAAGGTTGACGACCTCCGTGGTCGAGTGGCGTACGCACCGGTTTCAAGGTGTCGCTAGCTCTGAGGTCCCGGGTTCGATCCCCGGACGGGTCAATGTAGAAACCAAATTTTCTACATTGCCTCGGGTCTGGGTGTTTGTGGTACCTTCGTTGCTTCTGAATTCCATAACACAAGTGCTTTAGCTACTTACTTTGGGTTCAGAGCAATGTATGTGATGTTGTCCGCAATTATTAAAAAAAAAAAGGTGGTTTTGACAAAATTTTGTCACTGAAATGAAATGGAACCTATTTGGGAATGTTGTCTCATATTTAGTAAAATTCAACCTTATGGTTATAAGTATAAAAGCGAGAATATATTGGACTATTAACTGGATTTAATATTTTCCATTCTTTTCTGAAAAAATATGAGTTAAGTGTATTTAAAGCAATTATAAAAAATATTAGGCCTTTACTTGCCATAAACAGTCAAGTAATCAATAAAACATGACATTCAGATCTTAGAGTTTTAAGTTAGAGTTGATCTTTCCATTATTATTTATTAGATAAATTAATATACTCGCATCTATTTTATAAACGTTGACAATTAAATAATTGCCTCCAAGATTTTTCTTCGAAAAGTTATACCTATTATTATTTATATCTAAAATAATTCATACAAAAAAAAACAACTTCAAAACAAGTCTTATTTATTTCTTATGGATCCCGTTGTCAAAACTGGACCAATGAAATGGGACCACACGGGAAGCACCAGCTTTCAAAAAAATATCATCAAAATCGGTTCACCCAGTCAAAAGTTTTGCGATAACAAAGATAAAATAAAAAAATACAGTCGAATTGAGTACTCCTCCTTTTTTGAAGTCGGTTAAAAATGTTCCCTTTTAAAGGTTTTGTGTTAGATCTCTGATAAAAGATAGAAAAATCGTTTTTAAAGAAATTCTTATTAACAAATGTTAGAAAAAAATCGCTTCACTCAATAAAACAATAGTTGTGAATAGAGTCTTGCGTAGTAATTAAAGCATACATTTTTAAATTAAGGCTAAGGCCGCACTACGGTTTTTTTCCGCAAGCGGTAAACCGCGAAACCGCAAAACCGCCCGAGACGGACACACAACGGTTAAAAATCACTCGCGGAAAATAAGCGTGAGTGCGCCCGCTTCCATTAGTTTCCTTTATTCACAAAATCAGGCGGTTTAGCCGTAGTGTGGCCTTTGCCTTAACCATACGAAAAGTTATAATTAATTTTATTAATATTTAATTTCCTAAATCGTCATTGAATAATGAAGTCTGTATAAATACGTCAATATATTTAAAATGTCTTATTTATATAAGATACATATTTTATTATACAATTATAACGAAAAGCTATTCAAAATAATGCTTCGTCGATTAGTAGTACATATCAAAGTAAAGCGGTATCCACTGTGTGACAAATGTTGCCAGTAATAGGAATGTTTTAATGCCCTGCTTAAATGCAATTAAAAAAAAGATATAAATAATACTAAAACTGAACAAAATGTACTAAACTATTATTAAAAACATTAATTATAAAGTTCAGATTTTATAACCTATTACTTGTCCCACTGCTGGGCAAAAGTCTCCCTCAATTCGCCCAAAGTTTATTCATGAACAAAATGGCTTTAGATAATTTTAAACAAAATTGATTTTCTACTCATTTGACTTTTAATTTAATTTTTCATATCAGTGTAAAATAAATGCTATTAAGCATATTTATTTGTCGCACAGTGAATACTCTTTACACTCCTCATTTCACAAAGTACATTTAGAAGTTTAATAAGTCACTATGTCGAGTTGTTGCTGCGCGTAATGTTAGGTGTTCAGTGACAATTTATGGGGAGGAGACAGTGGTTGAAGTAATCTGCATAATTTATGTCGTAAAAAACGAATACTTCATTCGCAATTGATATTTAAGACACGAGTTTAGGAAAAACTGTAATGGATGAGTATAAGCTTCAGTTGCGGTACAACTTGTCTATAGTACTAGTAAGTCTAAGGTGAACTTTATCTACACTTGCATAAATTTGAATAACATCAAGCCCCGGTATTGTCTGCAACTAAACGGGAATCAAAATTAATGTAATAAAATAAAAAAGTCGTTAAGGGTTACTTTACGGTAAGTGTTATATTCAGATAAAAAGATCATAAATACCTAACTGCTGTATCAGGCAACGCATGCCATCGGACAATAATTGATCTTCAGAAGTCGCACCTTGTTGTTAAAAATAAATCGCGTTGTTACTTGTCGCTCAATTGTTATTTAAAAGAGTTGGATCTCCTCCCCAATGCCTTAGGATAATAGGAAAATAATAAATGTTCTGCAATAACTATCGATAATAATATCTTATAATAAGCGTTCGCCTAACATTTGCCTATAAACTTGGTGTTTAGAGAACAATTAGACGTGGTTTAGCAATTAATAGTTATAATTAAATAATGATCGTGAATGATGGGCTGCTATTGTGACTAAAAATAATTTTTTTTTTTTATTTATTTTGTTTTCCATGTCTATGGCACATTGTGCTTGATTGGTGTTGCCAAGTGTATCATAATGTTGCCAAGTAAACTAAAATTATTGCAAGAAAATAATGATGATAATTTATAATCTTCTTTTAAAAAATAAATTATTGGTTGTTTCAAAAGTTAATAAATAACTTTATGCAGTAGTAGAGCCTAGTAAACAATTTTATTTATAATTAATAATAATAAATTATTTTTAAGAATTTATTTAAACAGTATTTTATTATATTTAGTTTTTATTAAAACTCGCAAACAATTGCAATATGCAATGTGATATTAATCGTTGTAGATACATTTAGTAAATTAATTATTTACTCCTAAAACTTGCGTGAAATTCGCGATTACAAATGTATCGCAATCCTAATTTAATTTATTTTCTTGCCATGGATGCAAGTCATTTTTTAGCTTAATTAAAATCATTTAGTAATTTGTTACATATAGCTTACATTTTTTGTGTCAGTTTTCTCAATTATAAGAAAATAGTAAAAAAAGATGTTTTGGCCTTCTACGAGTTGCATAATAAAATATATTTAAAAGAATCTCAACTATTTTATCATTAACAGTATTATATTTATTTAAATTATTTCGCCATCTTTTTGTACTGTCGACAGACAGCCATGTACAAAGTACAACTACCCGCCAATTTTATTTATAAGTAAAATATATAAATAAACTAATAGTGATATTATTGTAATAATACTCCAAAATCATGTCAGCATTTTATATTATTTTTATTATAATTTTTATATTAAAGTTTAATATTATAGATCAAATATAATCTATTTATTTGAACCTACATGGTAATGTACGTATGTTGTGTTCAATTTGTATACTTATTTTATTGCTTTATTTACGAGAAGATGTCAACTCTGCCCTACTTGCCTATTTCAGCCTCGATTTTATCTAGGAATTTATTTTGGTTAGAATAATTGATGCAATCTGGAAAAAATAACCTATTGAACTAAGTGAATAGAAGTGCCTGGAGGGGAAATAAAGCTAAAATAATAAAAGCGTAAATAAAAGCAATAATAATAATAAAATTAACTCTAAAACGCTGTGTGTAGTTCGCTTATTGTCAATATATTCTAATCAATTTCTGGGATCGAGAGGAATTTACTAGGGATAGTTTTGGTCAATTCTTGCCATTAAAATAATAATATCTTTGAAACCCTTCTCGTAAATAAAGCAACCGTCTTCCAAACATACTCTTGACTGAATAACAGTAGTAACCAGAAATTACTATATTCGACCTTATTGCTTTGAGATAAGGTCTATATCAACATCTAAGCGTTTCTAGCAGACTTATCCACGGTTTCTGAAAAGCATCAATTGCTTTTTGCTTTCTATGTTTTACTACTGGCATGCAGTCGATTGTATACATATTTACTTGTTTATATATTGTTAAATAATTCAAATTATGTTTAAATAAATTTTCTATGAACTTATAATAACAGAAGTAAATTTAATTAGAATCATTCAAATATTTGCCTAGCCTTTTCCCAGGCTATGTTGGGGTCGGCTTCCAGTCTTACCGGATTCAGCTGAATACCGTACTTTACATGGAGTGACTGCCTATCTGATATCTCATTTACTGAGTAATACAGAATAGGGTAGATGACTGGGTTTGAAAAGTCAAAATCAATTTAGTTCACCATTTAGATAATCAAAATATAATAGACACGTATTTTTTCTTTCATCAAATCAAGTACAAATACGAAGATAACCCGCTTTAGAGTTCAGAAGTGGGGGCTTGTGACGTCACGTCTTGGCACAAATTTTGCTTAGACGTGACGTCACGCAAGATTTGTACTCACCGTATCTTCATAATTTTTTTTTTACAGGACAAACGACAAAATACGTGTCTAATATTTTTCATATAACAAAAGATGGACAAAAAAAAAATTAGTCATCATTCCTTTTGTTGACTTTTTCATAAAATATCAATTGTCTGTTATTATAAGTTCATAGTAAAAGCTGAAATAAAGATGAATGGAAAAGAATAAATGTTAGTAAATATTATGAAAATTGTTAATTATTGTAAGATTGTATTTGAAACGCATAGATGTAGTATGCGGCTCTTGTTGATAGTTATAGATAGATTAGTTTTATTTAACAATGCGTGTAAATGGAGGTTAGTTGTCTACATAACTTAATTCAAAATAAAATCTTGACGGTAAAAAAGTTTTACAGAGTGCTTCGAAAATGTGTGTGATTTGACATACTGTTTGTCTGTATCAGTGGCGTGCATAGCATATAGGCAAAAAGGCAGTGCCTACCTACAAAATCCCAACTAACTATCTTTAAATATAACAACTTATATAAGATAAATCAGTCAACACTCATCATACATAATCATTAAATTACAGATAATAAAACTTGTATGTGTATCCAAACATTTCAATAACAAACAAATCAATAATGACGTCACATATGTCACATTCAAATTCATTCAATACTCAACGACGAAGTAGGCTATTCAAAAACTGCCTAGTTTCCACTCACACATTCAAACAAAATCTCCTTATCCATATACGCACGCACACTTCAAAAACAGAAAATAATACACCGCCATCTTGAGTTTTTATTATACGACAAAAACGAAAACCTCTTTTTGCAAAGCGTAATGCTCTGACATTTGACATTCGTAATTTTTTACACCTACAGTAAGCATGCTTACCTGCCAATAAACAAGATTATTTCTTTCTCCCATTCATTCTACTCTCATATCCGTTTTGGAGCAAAAGTCTTTTGGGTCGTTCATCGAACTTGTCAATTCTTATTCCAGTTATTAGTGTATTTTAAATGAAACTTGCGTTTTAAAATACTAATAACTTGTAAATTAATTATCACAATATTATTTAGTTACTTATTGATGTTTATTATATTTAGTTTCAATTAACATTTTTATTGTTTTACTTCTGTGTTGCAACTTAGTCGTTTTTCGATATTTATTATCTGTGGCAGATTGTTTATTAAGTTTTTGATAGTTCGCGCGCGTGTTTTCGTCTTGTCTTTCGTAACTAGTTTCTATTTATTGTGATTTTGTGAAGTGGCTGTAGTTTAAGAAACAGGAGCATTAATAAACCGCTATGTGTATGAATGTTAAGATTGTGGCGAAAATGAAATATGTTTGGATAGCATACGTGCGTAATTACAAACTTACAATACAAACCCATCAGATGGGGTTTGTTGACAAAACTTTAAAGGTAAGGCTCATAATAATATTAACTCAAAATGTTAGAAACTATCGCCTGACTAGCGGTGTGCTGCTGGACGAACGATTCTTTTTGTGTTATTCGTCGTTTCTTGATTGTTAAATACGAAATTGTTGTGTGAATTGATACCTACGAGAACAACTACGACGAAAACATATTGTTGTTGTGGATGATGATATTATGTGATTGTTTTTAGTTAAAATCTTAGTAAAAATGGGAGAAATTAAACATACAAGATAATAGTATATGTTGGCACATTCAATAATACGTCTGATTCTTTTTTTGTCTATGTAATACATAAGGTAGGTAAGAAAAATGTTGATCTCGAATGGTCATATTGACTATGGCTCAATATATTTACTATTATTTAGGTTCGGTTTCGAACCCTTATTAAGAATAATACACAAATAAAAGTCCTCAATCATAAGTTGACCGTTTGCTCGTCGCGAGTCCCGAGTCGCGGAGTCGGCTGCTGTTCGCAGTTAGCTTTACTAAGATTATTTTATACAAACTTATACCAACAAGTTGAAATAGTGATTCAATCAGAAATAGGTCGCGAGCTGCGCGCGTGCATTTTAAATTGTATCGTGCAGCGCGCATACTGCTCGCGAACAGTTCGGAGACGACGTTATTTGCACCATCGACCTTTGCGAGAGTTTCGCGGAGGAGGCGCACTAACATATTGCAGTACCTAACTGCAGGCGCGAGCAGCGCATTCGGTGCGCGTTCGTCAGACCTGAACGCACCTTGTGATCCACAAAAATAATGCTTGTTCCATTTTTTGGGAGTTCATTTGCGTATTTACGGTAAAGTTGCTCCATGTACGAGTGCCTACCATGGCCGAAAACCAATGCACGCCACTGGTCTGTATATACAACTGAACAAGGGAAATAATTCCTAACAAAATTTTACGTCCTAAATAATTATCAAATAAATAAAAATTATGGGAGATACAAACAAATCTTGGTTTATTGAAGAAAGTTGTTCTTTTCTTATTTCTATGGTAGAAATGCTATTTCAAATGTGACCACAGATTTTCGAAGCATCATGACCTACTTGGGAATTGATTTGCAGTACATATAGTAAAATATTCTGTAGAATAATCTTGTTGTTATTCGCTTCACTCTTTAGACCAGAATTAAGTACAAAAATCTGTGCAATATGCATTTGCAATAATGCACTATCTGTCGTAACCACTTTCTTAGTAATACTATTAGTTGGTCAATTATAGGTTAAAATAGTTAAAAGCTAGCTCAAACTGTGCCTTAGCTTACCCAAACCTTTACACGCATTGTTAGGGAAACTATGAAAATATCGCAATAATAATAATAAGTTACTCTAGGGTTGAAACGCTTATAGCTGAGACGCATAATGTTATACTAGCACAAGCACTTGCAAGCGTAGATGCAGTTTATTATAATAATAAATAAGTAAGAACAATCCATTGTACAGACACTATATTTTTTAAGGAATATTGCAGATGGCTGATGAGAATGTAATTAAAAAGATTTTTTATTTATGGCAATATTGTTTTTGAGGGTAGGCAATTATGTGCCTACCTTACAAGTTACAAAATATTATAATAATGGTATATTTTGTTATAGAGCAGGTTTGATTTCGTATAGGCTGTGCTTTTTAGGATCACACACCCTAAATAATACATTTTTCAAATTTTACGTTTAATGACATTGAGTCATTAAACGTAAAAAATGACAGATTCAATCAATATAACGATTTTTAATAGCGAAATGAACATTATTATAATGAATGCAAACGTCTGCTTTTTAGTCAAGTTTATTTATTTTAAGAAACAGATGCCCTTTATTTAATAATTGGTGCTATGACTATGCACTATATTGCCTACTGTAAATGCCTACTTAGCCGTGTAAAATGCTTTTAATACGATTATAGTATTGTTATTAATATATGACGATTCCGAAATTCGCATTACTGTTATTTCAGATTGTCATCATATTTTTTTTTCTGCAATTTTTTTTTCATATTGACCTATATTAATAGCTATTGAGTTTAATACATTCCTTTGAACAATATGCAGCTGTATACTAATAGTATTCCCCTTTCCAAGAAATATTGAAGTTTATGAATAAGGGGATTATGGGGGGATTATGTCCAACCTTTGTTTTAAGACGCGTGCAAGTGTTGCTGAAGATTGCGTATGTCCTGCGTTTTATTGACAGATCGACAACATACAGATAAATAAGAAAATACAATTTTATGCAGCTCAATTAAGACTTGCATGACTTGCATTATATTATTTAGGAGTGCCAATTTTTCATGATATATATCTGTCTATAATGTTTTGATAATAATAAAACTATAATAAAGAACTCGAGAAAATTATACTTCTTTATTTTTTACTTAATTATTTTTTTGTTTATAAAAAAAAACAAAAAACAATAAACAACTTGTATAATTTATTTTTACGTCTGAAATCGCAAAGCATTTTCTTTTTTAATATATTTGTATAATATTTGTATGTTGTCGATCAGTATAAATGCTTTAGCGATTATGTTGTCAGTTGTGATAAAGTGTACAAACGTTAGCGGTAACGGCAGTGTACGTTGTACATACGGTGAAGCCTTCAATTATAATAAATTAATATCAAATAAAATGTGTTTTATTTTTGTGAACCTACCCTGAGAATGTAATTTTTGTGCCTACCCTACATAAAAGAATTTACTTAAACAGGCCTGTTAAATCATGTTATACCACCAAAAAATGTTAGTACCTACGAAAAAGTTAAAAAAATACATGTCAATGTTATAAATTTGAAAATGTTCTATTTTAATAGCTAAACCAAACCAAGCAAGATAATATTCGGTAAGTATAGATTTAGCTTACTAAAGAGTTAATTTAAATCAAAAAAATGACAGGCTACTTTTTGGCGCAATAATCAAAAGGGGTCGAAAGCTAGTATCTTTAAATAAAACTACGAAACTTCAATAATGACTTTATTCAGTACAAGTACAACAGAACGAAAGTGACGGGACGGAAACAACACGAAACAAACAAACACAATCCAATTACAATATATACGAAGGTTACAAAAATACATCTTTTTGGTTACATTTTGGCTCTAACAGTTACAATATGTGTCAGTTCCTGTTGAAAATACCTATTATAATGTCTTTAGAGGCAAATACACTCAAAAATTATAATAGCAAGTGTATTTTCCCCATTCTATACGAGAAAGTCTGTTTTCCATAGTAGGACAGTTAAAGGCAGTGACGGATTAACCCTTAATCAAATTAAGCAACGCATGTCTGGGGGGGCAACAGAACAAGCAAAAAAAAATCCGTCCTTAGGGCATTACGTCTCACTCTCACGTCAGTCAGTGAGAGAGTGACAAAATTAACTAACTTTTACTATACTAAAGCCAATATGGAAAGAGAATTAAACGTTATTACTAATTACGCAATTATCAACTTTGACAACATGTGTTTAAGTTCATTTTAGAATGACAAATATTACCGAAAAGGGCCGAAAAGTAATTTGAATGTGATGGAAACTGAACTATTAGTCATTGAATTAAGGTTCATAATCCCAAAGCACGTTCATTATTTCTTTAAAGTGGCTGATGTATAGTTATAACTCTATATGCCGTTTTCCGATTTGGGACAATCATAGACAGGTGTTTTTTTACCTATTTTCAGTTCCACTACTGGGCAACAGTTTAGAAAACAGGTATTATAAGTAAGCATTTGCATTGAATTGCTTTTACTTGTGATAAATCGATAATTATGTCACACTTCTATTAAGATTGAAATATGTAAAGAAAATAAGTATTTTTAACAGGAACTAAGACTGATAATATAATTAATTAATCGCTTACAGATATAATAATTGTCAAAACGGGCGAATAAAAAACAATTACAACAGCTATACATGCGTGTTTCACTTACATTTGGTTAACATATTAAAACTTACTAATCGACTATTCGCTTATTACTAAATCGCTTTCCGTACAGCTAAATACTTTTCTTTAGGCGCTGTAGGGGTCAGTAACTTGATTCTATGAAAATATATTATTACATTATTTTTGTTGGACAACAAAATAATATTTAAGGTTTATCATCAACTCCTTGCCCTGTTCCCAATCACTCAGGGTCGACGCAATGCATATTCAGCTTCCATTAATCTCTACTTCTTGTAATGGCAGCATTCACTAGTTTAATGAAGAGAAATTACTTGTCTTTGTAAGGTTTAACAAATAAAAATGGAATTATAAAAAGTTTCACAAATATATACCACGGAACAGTGATATCACAATTTTTTATGAACTACTTTAAACATTTTATAATTTCAATGCTTATCTTTCTTAACTTCTATTTAAAAGACGTACTTCGAAAGTTTTGGCATATTAAAATCATATATCTAACTATACTAAAGCCAATATGGAAAGAGAATTAAACGTTATTACTTATTACGCAATTATCAACTTTGACAACATGTGTTTAAGTTCATTTTAGAATGACAAATATTACCGAAAAGGGCCTAAAATTAAATTTGAATGTGATGGAAACTAAACTATTAGTCATTGAATTAAGGTTCATAATCCCAAAGCACGTTCATTATTTCTTTAAAGTGGCTGATGTATAGTTACCCATCTCATTTATCATAATAACAATCAAAATGCTAATTATTTCTCATACGAACCAAGTCATTGACCCCTAAGCGTACCCTGTCCGTCTATACAATATATACATAACACTACAACAATTGGAATGAACGATGTGAACTATCACAATAATTCACTATTTGAGCACAAAATATTCAACGATAAGCTAAATACGATACAAAAGTTAAAACACTAGAAACAATGAAGCGTGGTGTTCGAATGTAGCCTCTATGTATGATGCTTAAGGTCTATTTTTTATAAACATATCTTACTTATAAGTTTACTGTATAGAATGTGAATCTAGGTTTCATGGACTCTTTTTTTCTTAAATAACTACATTTTCATTTGTAATGTCGTACGACGGCCACGTCACGATTTCGTACGTTTTGTGCGAAATTATGACGTCATTATGCTAAAAGTTAATAATAAAATCATATAACCCGTTATTTTATGTCCTTTCTTTTAATAATCAACTTGCACCTATTATTAACTTGCAGGTTTTACAATAATAAATACAAAATTAATGAATAATTCTAAAACCACGCTTCAGTCACGTCATAGTCTAGTCTCATATTATATAAACAAGGCAATAAATTAATTACAATGACATAAATACAACAATTTATACAGTGTGGCCAACGTAACTTGGCACGTCTGAAGAGAGCTACAACATATCACCTTCCCTGTCTCACACACCGCACATGTATATTGCATCTCGCTAAAACTATCTTTCATCTCTTTTTAAACGCGCCAAGTTAAGTCGGCCGCACTGGGGCCCGAGTCTGCTATTTACATTTGCTTGAATCGTCTGAGTGGGTGGGGTTAGTGGGACCATTTTACGATAATTGGCATTCTACTAACTGTCAAAACGTCACAATTGGCCATTGGAACGATTGAGCCGCGAGTTGAGTGAATATGACCGATGGCCGGTACAATTTCGTATTCCGCTATTTTTTGACAGCAGTTGCATCATATCTATGGCTAAACATTTTTATTTTTCATAGACAATGTGTCAATTTCAACGAAAACTTTCCTTTTTTAAAACATAATTATCCTTATTTACAAGTTTTTAATAGAAATTACATATTGTATGGGCTTTTACAATTAATTAGTATTCAAAAAACAATTAATACAATTTTTTGCAACATAAGAAACGATTATTAATAATTAGTGCCAATCGGTGTTGCCTATTAATAATTACAAAATGTTTGATACTTTTATTTTTAATTTAAATTGACAACACCGCGTCCCACTCATGCCACTCATGACTGATTGTTGTTGGCTTAACTGAATACGAAAATTAGGCACATATTGGGTTGACACTATCATCCCACTATGATCATAGTAACACGGAGTGTAAATAGCAGACTCGGGCCCCTGTAAGTACGCTTATGTAACTACTTAATATTTTACAAGGATTTGCAAGTTATTCGTTTTCGCAAGTTTGTTAGTGCATTGAATACTGGGTATCTTGAAAACAATATTTCAAGAGAAATTATGTTTTTTTTTTTTCAAAATTTGAATGAAATAAATATTTAGTCGAGGATCCAGAGAATATTGTAGATATTTTTTTTTTTGAGATAAAATGATTTTTTACATAACAACTTAAACGTTTTTTTTATGTGAAACATCTGACAACGACTTCTGGCGTGGCGCGCATGCGCGAAAAAAATCGTAATATTTTATTTTATCATTATGACATATTTAGTTCCTATCGCAATCTGTTCTTTTCTGCATATTACTTTTACAAAATAATGTCGTTGTTTCACATCTGCCAGGCGTCCCGTGACGGCTCACATTTTTTTTATAATTACTAACAATGGTCCCTGGATCCAGGTCTACTTAATTATTTTAGAATCGTTTTACTGTATCTTTGCATTTCCTGAAGTTTAACACGTGTCGATCGATCAATCATTGAGCACAATCCTTTACCACATCAGCAGCCAAGTCAGTGACTCAATATAAACTCAGTCCAGGGGCGCAATTCTGCTATTTTTATAGTCAGTGGGTGGCAGGTTAATGAACTTTCCAGTGTACTTATCATTGTGCCTAATTTTCGCCCCTGCTGATAATATGATGAACAAACTTATTCAATGCACCAACAAAAGCGAGGTACCATAATCCGGATTATATGTATGTATTCAATGTTAACAGAGGTCTGACGCGCGGAAACGGACTGTCTTAAGTTAACTGTATCAACAAAGTATGACGTATTATGGTCAAAATCATTATAAGTTTGAAACCTAAAATCGATCATTTTAACACACGCAGAATTTTTTGGGTGAAAACATTTGAACCTCTGCTACATCATTTAAAAGGGAATGTTTATCATCGCGTCTGATTTAACAGACAATCGAAACCCTGTATATATTATATAAGTATTATATTATATTTTAAATTAATATAAATCTAAGTCTTAAACATTTGGAATCCATTGTACGGGAAGTCATTACGTTAAGTTACGTTATAAGTAAGGAAAGAATAAGTACGTATTGATGAGAATAACTCCACTTGTTTAATTAATAAACAAATAATAATCACGTGAACATATTGTTATAAGGTTATAGTAAAATATCATTCTATATAAAAAGAAAATGTAAATTTATGACGTGTTTTTTTTAAATACTTGTTACAATATTCAAAATGGCCACGTTATCACTATTCGTTTTATCAACAAATGGAGAAAAATATAAGATATTAATAGCCTAAATTATATTAAACAATAAAAAATAATAAAAACAGAAGTAATAACTATAACGGGAATAAATATATTAACTAAAGATGAAATATAATAAAATTAAGAATCAGACAACAAAAAAAAAGTTTTTGTATAATGGCCGGCCATTTTTATTTTTCTCACACAACTTATATTATGTTCTTATAATTAGAAAAGTATTTATAATGTGAACTTACAAAATGCATTTTATTTTTATTAATAATTTATACACATTTAATATCAAATAATAATTGATTTAATTCGCTTACAATCTAAAACATACCTACATTTTATAATATATTAATTTTATATATTTTATTTAATACATCGGGTCAATCATTCGGAATGCAATGTCTTTTTTGAAAAATTGGCACGAATTTAATACTTTTTTATATATTTAATTTTTATATTTTAAAGTAGTCTTTGAATGTTATTTTTCTACATTCTTATTAAAAATAACAATATTATGCGTTCATTTTCTTCTACAAGTTACAACTTTTATGTGAAATTTCATGTGTTTATGAAACTGATCTCAATATCAGGTAATTTTTTATTTACTACCAGTTTATAATATTATAGACTATTACAATATAACAAACTCGGTCAGATGCTTTTGAAAGGGATCGATACAAAATGGCGTTAAGTGTAAGTTCGAAAAAACAAAGAAATCGCAAAAAATAAGCATGAATTCTTCAACGACCAATAAATACGAAATTCGAAGATTATTTTTGATAATTCTACTAATTATGTCTTCTGTATATTGAGATCAGGTCAATTGATGAAAGGCAAAACGTGTCAGTGTCATCTACATCCTAGAGGTTATTATCTAGCTGTCTAAATGTAGTAACAACGGTCGGCTAATTAATTATCTACCGTAAAATTATACACATAAATGTCATATTACAATAGCGCTTTACGATGACAGCATCAAATTAAATATATTTTAAGTGTTCTTCTTTTATACTCAGAAAGATGCACAGTATCATAATTCAACATTTTATAATAAGTTTTCACAAATTTCATTTAAAACAATTATTAAATAATAAAAATAATGACAAATTTATAAACTTTATAAAATATGAGTGTATTGTGATAAAGTTGCATCGTAAAGCGCTAATATAACCTTGAGATCAATACACTACGTAATAATTGCAAAAGTCCACTAGAACAATAATACAAATTCAACAATAATACAATTTCAATCACATTGAGAATGGCGCCGTATCACTTGGTCCTTCAAACCCGTTATATAATATTCACTTCATTCGTTCTTTTCATTCACATGCAACTTCTGTCAAAGTTCACTTACGTCAATAATATCGTTCAATCACTGTTCGTTCACTGGCCCCTTAGATGCGTACACAATCTGCGTCAATCGAATCAGTTTCTGTGGATCTAGTCTTCATTTATTATGCCCCTTCCTGGTAAAGAAAATATTAATATAAATAAAGATTCCATGTTGTATTATTATGTGACTGTCATGTGTCAAATAAATGTCATCATGGGTCCGCTAATGTCAAAGAAGGATGAATAAGAAGCCAACAAATAAGGGTCGATTTCACGATTGCATGTAAACGCCGTTCCGTCGATCATAGACAATATGTACCTATAGCTCGTAACGTGGAATGAAGCGCGTGCGGCCTATCGTAGCATGGACGATAGGCCGCACGCGCAACTTGTGCCGACGACGGATGCAATTGTCTTAAGACGGATGGATTGGGCCACTTTCAGGCTGTGGTAGCTGTGGTGGCTGTGTGGTACCTGCAGCTAGGAGAGCGTGGTGAGGTGTCAGGGCGTGTGCGCGGGCTGCAGGCTGCAGGCGGGGCAGGCCGCCATGCGCCCGCTGTAGCGCTCCACCTGGAACGTGGCGGACGCCACGCCCCACTCCGTGCGGGCCAGCTGCTGGCACGCCCGGAGGACCACCTCGGGGTCCGTCAGCTCATCTGCAGAAAAAAAAACATGTCTCAAAAATAGGCTTTAAAGTTCCCTAAATTTTCAGCTTCCACTAACAATATACAACATTTACATTACTTAACAACCTTCATCCATTTCAGTCTTCTAGCGGCCCCGTCAGACGTCCTGTCCGAAACAGCAGCGCGTCAAATAATTGATACGAAAAATTGGGTATCAATTATTTTACTAACTCATTTTCAACTGAAATCTTGAAAACTTACTCTATACCAGGAGTACTCCTCATCCCTTTTTCATTGATATACCCTATCGATAACACCCTGTATATTACGAGCCGTTTTCTCCGCTACCAAATTTTTGAACCTCGGCGACGACACGCACTCGCGGTACCTGACGCAAGTGGCACGCTATGAGTAACTCACCGATAGCGACGTGCGCGGTGAGCACGACGTGGTGCGTGGAGAGCGCCCAGGCGTGCAGCGAGTGCACGTGGCGCACGCCCGCCAGCGCCGACAGCGACGACACGCACTCGCGGTACCTGACGCAAGTGGCACGCTATGAGTAACTCACCGATAGCGACGTGCGCGGTGAGCACGACGTGGTGCGTGGAGAGCGCCCAGGCGTGCAGCGAGTGCACGTGGCGCACGCCCGCCAGCGCCGACAGCGACGACACGCACTCGCGGTACCTGACGCAAGTGGCACGCTATGAGTAACTCACCGATAGCGACGTGCGCGGTGAGCACGACGTGGTGCGTGGAGAGCGCCCAGGCGTGCAGCGAGTGCACGTGGCGCACGCCCGCCAGCGCCGACAGCGACGACACGCACTCGCGGTACCTGACGCAAGTGGCACGCTATGAGTAACTCACCGATAGCGACGTGCGCGGTGAGCACGACGTGGTGCGTGGAGAGCGCCCAGGCGTGCAGCGAGTGCACGTGGCGCACGCCCGCCAGCGCCGACAGCGACGACACGCACTCGCGGTACCTGACGCAAGTGGCACGCTATGAGTAACTCACCGATAGCGACGTGCGCGGTGAGCACGACGTGGTGCGTGGAGAGCGCCCAGGCGTGCAGCGAGTGCACGTGGCGCACGCCCGCCAGCGCCGACAGCGACGACACGCACTCGCGGTACCTGACGCAAGTGGCACGCTATGAGTAACTCACCGATAGCGACGTGCGCGGTGAGCACGACGTGGTGCGTGGAGAGCGCCCAGGCGTGCAGCGAGTGCACGTGGCGCACGCCCGCCAGCGCCGACAGCGACGACACGCACTCGCGGTACCTGACGCAAGTGGCACGCTATGAGTAACTCACCGATAGCGACGTGCACGGTGAGCACGACGTGGTGCGTGGAGAGCGCCCAGGCGTGCAGCGAGTGCACGTGGCGCACGCCCGCCAGCGCCGACAGCGACGACACGCACTCGCGGTACCTGACGCAAGTGGCACGCTATGAGTAACTCACCGATAGCGACGTGCGCGGTGAGCACGACGTGGTGCGTGGAGAGCGCCCAGGCGTGCAGCGAGTGCACGTGGCGCACGCCCGCCAGCGCCGACAGCGACGACACGCACTCGCGGTACCTGACGCAAGTGGCAAGCTATGAGTAACTCACCGATAGCGACGTGCGCGGTGAGCACGACGTGGTGCGTGGAGAGCGCCCAGGCGTGCAGCGAGTGCACGTGGCGCACGCCCGCCAGCGCCGACAGCGACGACACGCACTCGCGGTACCTGACGCAAGTGGCACGCTATGAGTAACTCACCGATAGCGACGTGCGCGGTGAGCACGACGTGGTGCGTGGAGAGCGCCCAGGCGTGCAGCGAGTGCACGTGGCGCACGCCCGCCAGCGCCGACAGCGACGACACGCACTCGCGGTACCTGACGCAAGTGGCACGCTATGAGTAACTCACCGATAGCGACGTGCGCGGTGAGCACGACGTGGTGCGTGGAGAGCGCCCAGGCGTGCAGCGAGTGCACGTGGCGCACGCCCGCCAGCGCCGACAGCGACGACACGCACTCGCGGTACCTGACGCAAGTGGCACGCTATGAGTAACTCACCGATAGCGACGTGCGCGGTGAGCACGACGTGGTGCGTGGAGAGCGCCCAGGCGTGCAGCGAGTGCACGTGGCGCACGCCCGCCAGCGCCGACAGCGACGACACGCACTCGCGGTACCTGACGCAAGTGGCACGCTATGAGTAACTCACCGATAGCGACGTGCGCGGTGAGCACGACGTGGTGCGTGGAGAGCGCCCAGGCGTGCAGCGAGTGCACGTGGCGCACGCCCGCCAGCGCCGACAGCGACGACACGCACTCGCGGTACCTGACGCAAGTGGCACGCTATGAGTAACTCACCGATAGCGACGTGCGCGGTGAGCACGACGTGGTGCGTGGAGAGCGCCCAGGCGTGCAGCGAGTGCACGTGGCGCACGCCCGCCAGCGCCGACAGCGACGACACGCACTCGCGGTACCTGACGCAAGTGGCACGCTATGAGTAACTCACCGATAGCGACGTGCGCGGTGAGCACGACGTGGTGCGTGGAGAGCGCCCAGGCGTGCAGCGAGTGCACGTGGCGCACGCCCGCCAGCGCCGACAGCGACGACACGCACTCGCGGTACCTGACGCAAGTGGCACGCTATGAGTAACTCACCGATAGCGACGTGCGCGGTGAGCACGACGTGGTGCGTGGAGAGCGCCCAGGCGTGCAGCGAGTGCACGTGGCGCACGCCCGCCAGCGCCGACAGCGACGACACGCACTCGCGGTACCTGACGCAAGTGGCACGCTATGAGTAACTCACCGATAGCGACGTGCGCGGTGAGCACGACGTGGTGCGTGGAGAGCGCCCAGGCGTGCAGCGAGTGCACGTGGCGCACGCCCGCCAGCGCCGACAGCGACGACACGCACTCGCGGTACCTGACGCAAGTGGCACGCTATGAGTAACTCACCGATAGCGACGTGCGCGGTGAGCACGACGTGGTGCGTGGAGAGCGCCCAGGCGTGCAGCGAGTGCACGTGGCGCACGCCCGCCAGCGCCGACAGCGACGACACGCACTCGCGGTACCTGACGCAAGTGGCACGCTATGAGTAACTCACCGATAGCGACGTGCGCGGTGAGCACGACGTGGTGCGTGGAGAGCGCCCAGGCGTGCAGCGAGTGCACGTGGCGCACGCCCGCCAGCGCCGACAGCGACGACACGCACTCGCGGTACCTGACGCAAGTGGCACATGAGAATTATTATAAATGCGGACAACATCACATACATTCTCTGAACCCAAAGTAAGTAGCCAAAGCACTGTTATGGAATTCAGAAACAACGATGGTACCACAAACACCCAGACCCGAGGCAACGTAGAAAAGTTAGTTTCTACATCGTCCCGTCCGGGGATCGAACCCGGGACCTCAGAGCTAGCAGCACCTTGAAACCGGTGCGTACGCCACTCGACCACGGAGTTCGTCAGTCAATTAAAACATAAGCGTTTGCGTCTATATGTGTGAACGCGTCTGTATAAGTGTTTGTGTGGAAAAGTGTTTAATGCGTTTGTACGTTTTGTGTGTCTTTGTACTGATGTCTTATTATGTGTATAATATTTTGCAACATACCGGAACTGCTTAGGCACGGCCTGCATGAGCATGGCGAGCGCGTCGCGCACGACACGCGCTGACGTCAGCAGCACGAGGAAGCTGAACACGAACGTGCAGATCGGGTCCACGAACTTCGCTTCCGGCTAGACAGGGATAGCATATTTAAATCCCACGAAAATAGAGAGGATAGAGAGAGAAGGAGATGTGAAACTCAATACAATTTTCTGGAATAAGTTATAGTTTTTCATGGAATTTACATGTTATGACGAGAACAGGGATTAAAAATTAGAATTATATGACAGTGGGTGAGTATAAAGGCAGACGAAGAGAAAATGTTTGGATTGTAATGAAAACGTTAGGAGTGTATGCTGAGATGACTAGTAGTAGGGATGAATGGGAGAATAATTTAATACTATCCCCAAATTATTCATAACTGGGCAGGGAGAGGGCAAGGTTTTTTCCTAAGTTAAATGCATATATACTTACATAAAACTTGATGAGTATAGAAGCGAGTAACACACCACAGCTCTGTATTAAATCACCAATCACGTGGATAAGGGCGGCTCGAAGGTTGATGTTCCTACGATAAAAGAAAAAGAAAAACTGTAAGTCTTCGAAGGAAATATTGGATTACCTGTTTTACGTAAGGTAGCGAATGAATTGTATATAAATTCTTTGAAAACATCACATTAAATATAATATTGTAACAGGCGCAAGCGACCCTCCACAAAAGCCTATCACCTCCATGACAGACCCACTCCTGAACGTATTAAATGGAAGGATCCTTCCCGGATTAACACTACCTCAAAACAACATACTGCAATTTTTTTCCATGTTAGTCTGATTTGTTCCCTTTTAAAATTAGCTTGTTCTCCTTATTGCTTTTCGTGTCTTCTCACGATATTTTTCGAACTGTTTGACTCTCAAAATAGTTTTTTTTACTTTCCCCTTACCTGGGCTGCGCACCGACGACGTTAGCCTCCACCCCGGCCAGGTCCTTCATAGTGTAGTCACCGTTAACGAGAGCGCCGTTCCCCTGCTTGTGTTCCCTCGAGCGGCGGAACAGACGCCAGCCGCGGGAGGAGCTGGTGCTGGCGTTGTGAGCGTGCGAGCAAGCTGCGCCTCCGTGTGTGTGGTGGTGAGCTGCAGGAATAAAGTTAAGACTTTTATGCCGGTTTGACTCCCTTATAGTTCACGCATTAAATATGAGCAGTGATTAAATCTCCTCGGCTTTATCATTGAGCCAATCTTCTAAAGCGCAGCCTTCTCTCCGTAACACAAAATATCTAAGGAAATAGTTTATTAACATGCTACTATTATAAGCTCAAATGGTTAATATTTCATCACATTTACTCACACACTCACACACACATAAACACCTTCTCTCTTACACATCACACGTACACAATTACACACAACATGCGCGATCAAAATGTTATTGTTGTTATCACCTTATAGTCACCTAAGTTTTGCATTAAATACTTAATTAACGTTATTGTTTTCTGTAACAAATCCAAATTGTAACCCATTGGAAGAGCGGAATACCCTAACACAAGCAAAATACATTGCTTACAAGGGTATTTCAAAATATAAACCTACTATGTAATTTGTGTTATTGAAAATTTATTGAATTGACAAATCAGATAACAAAGTTAGGTAGGATAACGAGTAAGCCGCGGTTGGTCCATGTATCTCACGTCCGAAAACTTGTTTAGCCGTTGGTCTCGACTATCATACCAATACCAGTCTTTCAATGGGATACTGTGCTACCCCGTAAAATAGGTTTTAAAGGTCAGGTAGACAGTCGCACCATGTAAAATACGGTATTCACCTGAAACCGGTAAGACAGAAAGGTGACTCCAACATAATTTGGGAAAAGGCTACCAGAATTCACCCTCGACATCGTACACTAAGAGGGTTTGTACCTATGTCGGAGCCGCAGCCGTGCAGTACGAGCGCCAGGATGACGTTGAAGCCGACGCCGCAGCCGGACACCAGCATCATCATGTCAGGCTCGATGTTGTACTCGCCAGTGTGCAGGCGCACGATCGCCACGTACACGAACACGCCCGTCAGGATCCAGATTAGGAGAACTGATAGCATTGCGCCGAGGACCTCTGGGGACAAAAGATAGAAGATTTTGTTTTGGTTTTACTTTTTATCTCGAGTCCTCACAGGAAGCAATAAGCCAAATGTGAGACAATATTTCAACAATATCATTTAAAAAGGAAAAAGACTATCCTTCTATATAAGGCCCACTACATTGTTCCACCTTACCGGCACCACCAGCCCGCTTGTAACCGTACGACATGGCAACATCGGGTCTCCTCTTTGCACATTGGAAGGCCAACAGCGCCAGCGCGAAACCGCCGCAGTCGCTCATCACTAGGCCCTACTGTAAGACCTGTAACTATCTCCTTGTAGCATAGAGTCAACTCACCAGCTCGCTTGTACCCGTAGGACATGGCGACATCGGGTCTCCTCTTCGCGCAGTGGAAGGCCAGCAGCGCCAGCGCGAAACCGCCGCAGTCGCTCAGCATGTGCGCTGCGTCGCTCATCACTGAGAGGCTTCCGGCTAGGTAGCCGCCTATCAACTCGCATATCTGTTAGTAATACAAGTAAATGTTAACGACCTGATGTATCATATAATACCTTAATTATTATTTAAGTATGTCGTTTTTAGAAGTGGCTAGTTTTTCAAAGCACGTCAACAATATGTCAAATACTCAACGTAATAAAGAAGTAGCCCGATGGATTTACCACCTGAAAAACGAAGCTGGCAAGACCTAGGCTTTTGGTTTAACTAAGAAGAGATCAATGTTTATTAGATGACCGATATAGGCTGCCTTTTTTATCTCAACGAATGATTTTTACTTGTAGTAGTAAGGCCTACCATGAATATCCCGCACAGCACCAGCGCGGTGAAGAGCTGCGGGATGGCGCTGGGCGGCTCGGCCTGCGCCTTCCAGTGGCAGTGCTCCACGTCCGCCGGCGCTGACACCGGTACGTCCGTGTAGGTTTCCTGGAGACAACACAACATACATGATATTTAAAAAATATATAGAGAAAACCGAGGATTCCATTATAAGGGGCCCCCCGCACTAGCGTCTTTTGAGCGTCGTCGTCTTGCCAGCGCCCGCACGACGTCGACGCGGCACTGGCGTTGCGACAACGCTGCACGAGTGAGGGCGTAGCCTAAACAAGTACCTAACGTCGTTAGTTTGTACACGGTAATCTTAGAAACAAATGACGAGATTAAATTAAATCTTACTGACCCACAGCTACCCTATTGCTACATGTCATAGCCAGACATAGGGTCAGAAAGAACATTTAATTTGGGAAAATTTAATATTTAAAATAAATACCTAGTCGGGAGAACAAAGAAAGTGTGTTCTAGCCTTTGTTCCTGTTACTATAATAGACCGGACTAGTTTGTTTGAACCAGGGACCGGACAACCCCGCTTTAGTGTTAAGCCTTTTGACAGAGTAACCCGTACATGGGGTAACTCATATCGCAGTGTTACCTTTTGTTCGAGTTACATCCTCGAAACCCAGCGAAATGGTTAACACCTTCATTATGGTAACCACGTGAAGGGGTTAACCCCTTCAATAACTTAAGCCTTTGAAGAGGTTACCTTCACGAAAGGCTTTTATTCGTGTTACCCTGAATTACCCAATAAACTTGAGCTGCATGAAGGTGGGGATACTTGCACCCGAGCGGCGCCTCATTGCTTTACAATTTTTATTTAGTTATTGCCAATTTGACCACACGTAACGAGCTAATAATTACGATGAGTAACACAGGTAAGTAATTATTACTTAAAGTACTGAGTTACCTTCATGTTAGTATTGTGAAATGTAATTGTATTTAATAAATAATTATTTTTATTATGTTAAGTCACAACTGAATGAGGAAGATGAGCATGTTTTTTTTATCATCTAAAAAAATCAAACTAAAAATTAGAAAAACAATGGTGAAAATTTTTTAGAGATATCTCAAAAACTCTATTTTTTACGAATTTACCGAAGTCGGGCATTCTTAAATTTAGTTCTGGTTCGCCCGATCAACGCGTGACGTCACATCGCCCGTCCTCCGCTCCCGTACATGTATACGATCTCGTGCAGTATTTTTATGTTACTCGCATATTTTTCTAGATTTTGCTAAATATGGAAAAAAGACTAGCGTATGGTTACTGGATAGTCTTCTTTGTACTAATACAACAGTTAGCACGCCAAAAAATATACCTATCTTTACAAGCTTTTATTTAACATTCAATGTATACGTTTGTACCTACAGCTACGAGTGGAATCTTGCAACTTAATTTTGAAACAGATATCTTTAACCGATTGAGCTGAAATTTTGTATATCTGTTAAGTTTGGATGACAATATAATTTTATAGTACTTTCGAGCTGATCTGATGGTGGCGCCAGAAGGTGGCCAGAGGAAGTCTTGACGTAATCGCATCGCGTTTGGGCTTGTTTGATAAGTCTACACTATTACTGTGAGCTTAGCTAAAGAAGCTTGTGTTTAAAATTAATTTATATTAGAAACTGAAAACTCGTTTGTGCCCGAAATGACAAAAAAAAAAGTATATGCTCGTGTACGTATGTGTAAATTAATGAAAAAGAAGAACAAGTCGTCATTGTTGCAAAGATCGTTTCAATGTGAAAAATAATGCCTTTATTTCTATCTATAGCGGCCCGTCCCGGCTTCGCACGAGTATTTAACAAACATTTTAAAATATATTAATTTTAATACACACACACAAACACCTTTTTGAATGGGGTACAAAAAAAGAGTAGGTACATTAAATTTCATTATAAAGAAAATTGGATTGTTATTGTTTTTTTTTATTATTGTTTATGTATCTTTCTATTACATTTTATTATTTCTTAACGTTTACTCCCCTCCCGTACTCCAGTGACGTCTACATCGCATAGTTAGCACGAGCGGAGAGAGCGGCCACCATTAACCAAGCGACTTTTTTCTAATACTTACACTTTTGAACTCATGTTATCTTTCGAATGTAATGTCCGAATTGAAAAATTCAAGTTATATAATGGTATTAAAGCAGTCTTGAATATAAAGCAAATTATTTTGATAAGGATTAATACCAAGGTCAAACACAAGGTCGCCATTTCCAGCGACGTCATTGTAATTTTTTTTAAATGAAAGAACACTTATTGTGTCATAAGTATAATAGTTAATGCTGTCGCGACATTTTTTGTAGATAATGATGTGTTCTGTAAAATCGTAGTACATTATTTTGTTCTATCATTAATAGTTTTAGGAGCGCGCGCGATGTAAAAAAAATTAAGGTATTTTTTGCACCTCGGATTGCATTATTGGAGTTTTAGTAAGGCTCCCTATTTTTATTTTAATATCTATAATATAGGCTACTTCACTCAATGATAGTGTAGCTAATCAACAATGAAAGATTTTTTTAAATCGGTATAATAATTTCGGAGCCTATTCAATGCAAACAAAGAAACAATCAATCAAATCTTGTCTCTTTCTTATATTATCATAGATATCTTAACCTGAATTGTGTTTGTAATTTCATATTAACAGCATTACACTAACTACAAATACGGTACATACTTACGTAAATAAAAAAAATATAATTAAAAAAATTAAAAAACGCATGCCATGTCAAAAAAAAAATAAAAACAAGTCAAATATTTGCAGTCGGGGTCGGTTACTTGGAACAATTCATTACACAATTATATTTTTTTTATTTAATACCTTTTAGTGAACAACAAAAAAAATGACACAACACAAAAAAAAAATATCGTTCGGAACCCTTGGAGGCGATTTCGACTCACACTTGACCATTTTTTAATGTCCACATAGCCTATGTCACTCGGGATAACTCAAAGCTTCTAATGATACCACAAACATTGAAATCGGTTAAGCCTTTTAGAAGTTATGGTGGAATAAAGAAACTCACAAACATACATATTATACATGAACCCTGAAAACATAACACTCCTTTTTGGGCAGTCGTGTAAAAAACATGTTTTAATTGTTTTGTTTGGCTGTCTGCCTGTTCCGGGTAATCTCTGAAACGGCTGGACCGATTTTGACAGAACTTTCAGTCACAGATAGATAATGCAATAGGAAGGTTAAATTTTATTTATTTTAAAAGGGGATTTTGTGAAACATTGGGGCACATACTACTGAATATTTAGCATTCCGCTGCTTTTCATGTTCTCGAACATGAGCAAAATGTTCAACATGAGCAATCTACCTATTTATACTGATATTATAAAGCTGAAGAGTATGTTTGTTACTTTGTTTGCTTGAACTTGCTAATCTTAGGAACTACTGATTCAGACTTTATAACACTACGCTGCACCCAATAGGGCGAAGCATCAATGGAAAATGTAACAAAAACGGAAAAATATCCCTATTTGTGAACTTCCGTTGCGTGCGCAGAAAGTTAGGCAAAAATCATGTATGACGAAATTGTTCCTCTTTAAAAGTTCTAAAAAAAAGTCAGGGACGACATATTATTATGGCTATCTTTCAAGATTTACTTACTATAACCGTATTTTGATGGAAATCAAATTTGTTTTAAATTAATGAATTATTTGCAAAGACGTTTTATCAAAATAATATTGATCCTTATCCAAATAAATGTGATATTAATCACAAGTATTTAATTGTAAACAAAATTGTCTTCGAAATTACTTGATTTCAATCAACATCTTAGGAGGTATCATAATTTTAAAATAACTACCGGCCGGCCTGAGCGCCCGTCGCCTGCGGTACGGCGATGTGACGTCACGCCGCCGGGTTCTTGGCCGGCTCAAAAATTTATCGGGAGATACGAAATTGAAAAATTAATAAAAAAATTACTATTTGAGACATCGACATAATTTTTTCGCAGTTATTTTTTTATTCACCTACATTTTTCGATAAGCCAATAAAAATGCGGTTTTTTTTATTTACATCTTCCTCATTATATTATAGTCTTAAATTGAAAAGGCTAAATTGTGATTTTTATTACTTCCGTTTAGTAGTTCAGTCCGAGTTCCGAATTAAATAACGAATGATGAGAATAAACAAATATAGACACGAAAAAATAAATATCACAATGTTTGAAATGTGCGACAAGCAAAATTAAACTGTAAGATCATATCCACAATGATTATTATTAAATGTTTACAAGTCGCTCGGTAAATGCAACAATGGCGCCGCCGGGCGGTAAGATGTCACGTGCGTTCGTGGTTATACTATTTTCAAACTAATGTCTATTACAAAGAGTGCATACTACATTGTCTTGGGTTGGAATGGCTTACCCTGTTACAGTGTTACAGGGTATTGAAAGGGTAACCTGTTCGGAACGGGTTACAGTAATCCGTTCGAAGGTGTAACATATGTCATAGGGTTTTTTCTTGAAGCGCTTAAAAAAACCCCTTCAAAAACCCTTTCAATGAGTATCCGGCCGGTCCCTGGTTTGAACTTAGAAAACCTGCTAGTGGCATTTGAGAAAACTTGCTTTTTATTATAGCCCAGTTCTCCAAAGGTTCCATGGAAATAGCCTATTTAAGATCGCGTTATTACCCTTAGGAGCCGAACAAAAAACGCTTTACATAGTAAATTGTGACGTCCCACGGTTTAAGTCTGACACAATATAAAACAGATAAGTCATAACAGATTGCATCAGTGGCTATTTCCGGAAGTCATATAAAATTATATTGATAAAAGTAAAAGTAGTATATCCAGTAACATACTATGAAATTGTATGGAACCTCCATTAATATACATAGTAGTATAGTTAAAATAAAGTTTTAGATGTATTAACAGATGTTCTGTTTATCATCTTCTGTTTTTGCTGTGCCCGACAGGTTCCGTAAAGATTTTATAATTTAAACCCTCAGATTATATTTCATGGAATGAATAAACATTAAGCCTTAAGTATTCGTATTATATTAATTGATACATCTATTTTCCAAATTCTTAGTATACAAATGAAACAAAAAGTCAATTGTCCCAATAAATCGCCAGTTCTTTTGAACTTTTCAATTACAAACAAAGGCAGTAGCAATAAAAATGATTGTTATTCAATCGCAGACATCAACATAAACAGTGTAACAAGTACCAACATAACTGCATGAAATCCTATAAAGCCGACATAACGCAGTAACGTAGCATAACACAGTATAACACAGTATAACGCGGTCTGTTACACAAGCGTATAAAAATAACGTTACATCACAAGACAGGGTTCGCTCTGACGGTGATAAAACCTTATATTGATCGGAGCTACACGAGAACATACTACAGGATTTATAAGTATGTTCATGGTTTTACTTGCATTGATATTTATTTTAATTATAAAATATACTTAATACTGCGTAAACATGAAATATTTATTTACTTATAAATTAATTAGGTGACAGGGAAGAGTTTTTAAATAGCATTTTTAGTTTAGAAAAAATACTCATACAAACAATTAGCAAATTTTACTATATTTTAATATACCAAGTGTAGATATTTATTACTGGCATTACCTAAATGCAGCATTAATTAATTTGTATGTCACAAAATATTATTTTTTTAAATACCCACAATCGCAAACATTTAATAGAAACAAAACGTATTATTTTGGACTATAAATACAGATAATAAATGCAAAAACTTGTGATTTAGGGCATAAATTACAAATAAACAAATAGTAATAGGTATAAAAAAACACTTTATTATTTATTTAAGAAATTAAGAAACAATATTGTTTATTTGTAGATAAATGTAGGTAGGTACTTGGATAATTCGAAAGTCACCTATCTATCGGCTGGAGAGAGTCGATAACGTCTCCTTTACGTGACCTAGACATCTAGGTAATTAGGTACCTACTTTAAATATGTTATTAGTCAGTCTGCCCGTGACCATGATACCTGCAAAGGTGTCGAAACGTCGGGACCTAAAATCTAAAATTAAACCGCGACAAAATCCGTAAAAAGTATTTTTGTTTCTATGTTATTAAATTTCCATAACTTGATATATTCGTACATCGGAGCCGGTTAGACAGCGCACTTTTGTAAATGTCAACATCTTGTATACCTATAAATACGAATAAATGATTTTGTCTGTCTTTGTCGTCGCAAATAAGCTCAAGACTAGTGATTTTCATTAGGTTAATAACTGGCTTTAGTAAAGGGTGAGGCAGACGTACTGACTCCAAAATGTTCGAAGAAAAATATTTATTTTAACACGCAGTGTTAGATCAGGACTTGACTAAGGATTTCTCAGGATTTTAAGGCTAGATGTAGGCTCATATAATGTTTTAGGGTAAGAAATCTACATAAAACAAAAATATAAGAATGTTTTTTTAACTAAATCATAAGTACCGTCATATATATTTTACAAGAAAGAAAGAAAATTCTTCAACATCTTATAGTAAAATTATATTTATCTTAATCACATCACAAGTTTTTATCGATAATTGAAAGTAATTGATTTGATGCATTCTTGAATTATTAATGAAAAATCACGATTATTCTCTACAAAAATAAATGATAATTAACATAATTAAAGGAAATATGCTTACATCCAATTTCTTCATTTTCACACTTTTGCCTCGGGAGCTCGCAAGTCGTAACCGTTAAATCAATTTTCGAAGACTAATGGAGAGCTAAGTGATGTAGAACAGTGAACTTATGGTCGGAGAAATAAAGCAGGCCATTGACACTGCGTTTTTGTGACATTTGACAACTACAAGGCCGTTTTTTTTCATTCATCAGTAAAAATACATAGTCTTTTTTTGTGATATATAAAACTGGTTGTTGAATTTAATTTGTGTTTATAAATAAAGATAAAAACTTGTACTTTTATTATATTTTGTCGATAACTTGTTCAAAGATTTGAATTCAAGACATAGGAGACGAAAAATAGTTCGCGTTTTATAACATGGAATTTATTTGATCCTTGCTAGGTGGACAAAACAAAGAAAAGTTGTAGTTATTTCTGCGACACATCCTAAGCTGGAACTTCAATCTTCTCGAGAATTCACACGAGTTAAATAACAAACAGCCTTGCATTAAACCTTGATATAAAAACATATCTATTTCATTTTGTGCAGATTATGTACACATTGCATCACACCCGCATTTTAATACAAGTCCGCATGTAAACAATTCACACGACAAACAAAGACTATTCACACAGTTTAATCGACCGACATAGTCGCATTGTGAATAGCAAGCTTAATTGAATAACGCAGATAAAATGTGGGTATAAATGTTTCTACTCAAAGTTCGCAAGGTGGGGGTAGATTTATTTAATTTTGTACATTTCTGAATTAATTTCTTTGCGAGATATTTTAAAAGTTTCATTTCGGTTTTCAGACAATTTTGCTGGAAACGTTTTGTTGAATAAAAATATGAGTTTGTGGAATGCGTTTAATATATTTTTAGGTTGTTTGTTGACCCGACCTTTGTTAATCTGTGCCAGAGTTGCTGACTGCTGTAGATATTTGCATAAACATTCGCCGTTGCGGAAGTTCGCTCTCATTTGATGATCTGTTTTGCGTATTTGCTGATAAAGGTCATGCACATAAAAGCTGGTTTTAATCCAGAAAAAAAACGCAGATTGTTTTTTTCACGACGTGGAATGGAAAATTCGTATTTTTACATAACCTTAAATTACCTTAATTAATATTATAAGCCAAAACGGAACAGTCCAAAAATCCCTAACTAAGCCTATTAGGTAAGACACAGAAAGCCAACCTTTACGTAACCTTAACTGTTTGAACTATTAAATATCCCTAAAATGATTATTCTGCATAATACTAACAATAAATAATAATATTTCACCACATGAAATCTGTACATTTTATGTAGAAATTTAATTTTATCTCATCGCTCAGACAAACCGCAGTATCAACTAACGGTCAGCTAACCATCAGGTTAATTAACCGCTTTGTTAACTACTGGCGTTCGCGCGTGACGTCTATCTGTTACCATAACGAGATAATACCGGTAATTCTGGGTTATGGTTATGTTATCGACAATATATTCAATTTAATGTAGTCATTAATAAAGATGAGGCTTGGGGCTAAGGGCAGGTCTTGCAAAACGATACGCACAATATGGCGCTTTTAAATAGGCTTAGTTCTATAATTCTAATTCGAGATCAAAAAAAATATTATTATACAAAATACAACACAGTTTAAGTACATAAAGATGTCGACAAGAAACTCCATTACTCCTTACTAAATACCATTAATAAAGCTAACACAAACCCATGTCCTCAAATCCCCTATTACGTAACAAGCTGTTATATTTACTGGCTCATGACATTTATTATGTCCCGTTTTCCGCATCTCCTGGCCTACTGACATCATTGACAAGGCTAGCGAAAAGTCCCTTACACGTCGCCATTTTGTATACTGTACAACCTTTGTTAGTTGTCGGCGGCCTATATTTGGAAATTGAGGTGCGAGAAGATTATTTTTTTATGTAGGTTGACTTGGCAGTTTTGCACTTAGATGTTTCCTACCTTTTTTGATAATTTTATGTTAGTACCTACACTATATTATGATATTATGTACCATCTGTGACCATGATACTAACGAAATATTTGAAAATATTAAAATAATAAATGACAATAGAATCTTTTATTATATTATATTATATAATAGAATTTTTTGTCTCCATTGTGTAAAATTCTTAAAGTTGAGATCATTAATTTTGAGTACTTGTGGGATTTCAATGATCTCCGCAGCATCGGGATAATTATATGTAAGGGATCTCTTATAGAAATAATGCTGAATGCTAACAACTTCTCTTTATGTCGACCTTTTCTAAAAGGGTCTATATACCCCAGACAACAGAAAGTGTCTTTACAACGTCAATACCTACTCGTTACCGTATATAAAAGTATTTTTCTAACCCTAACAAGCATTCCTTTGAGTATCAACCCAATATTTCCTTTATGTCATACATATATCATTAATTTCTTCGTAAAGAGATTGACAGTGGGCGCGATAGGCTGACTTGATTGATTGATAGAGGTTGGCCAGTCAACAAGGACACCCTTAAAAGATATTATTAGAAAAAATGGTTTTAGAGTGTTTTTGCTATAAGGCCGCGCGCACAAGGACTGTTTGAACCAGAAAAGCAGGCAGGCAGGTGTACTTGACGCGAAAGAGCGCTTGACAGCTCACGTAGTCCGTGTGCGTTGATCACTAACTAATCCAGCAGTTCGTGTACAGACGTCCTAAGAAATACCAATTACACGAAGAAAGTATCCATGCCATTAATTGCTTCTATAAAACAAAAGCTGCTTAACAAAAGCGTCGTTTAAAAAAACAATATACGATCGCGGAGCCTCGAAGTCTTGGAATTTAAATAGAAGAAGGAATAAATTTAACTTGGAAATACGGTTTGGAACCCCCGGGCCATATTCCGTAGCGTTTAAGTAGATTACTACCATATTGCGTGGGTCTTATTATGAAGAGACTTACGAATTTAGGTAGGTATTTCAAAAGAGGCTTCGCTTGTATAAAATTCAAGGTAAAGGTAAGGAATCAGAATACATTCCTTGTGGTAAAAGTTTGGAATTCACATACAAAAAAAAACACGTGTAGATTAAATACTTTTTATTGGGTACTAGACAAATACTTCGCAGTACTTTTCGTATGACCTTAGTTGTCGTGAAAATTAGAGAAATGTTTTTTACATACATATTTGGTATTGATCTTCGTAAAGGACAATGACATAGAAATGAAAAGTCTTTTGTTAAGAGTACGTAAGCCTTTTGTAAGCTTTTAGCGGGGATGTATTAGGGTCGTCCTGTAGATAAATATACTTAGTACCTACTTACCTAGAGTTATATCGTGTGGAATGAAACGTGTACAAAATATTCATGGCGCCATAACATAATGTCTCGGAGACGTGATGCTCTGTTGAACGTCAAACTTTGTCAAGTTTTGTTAATCTATATATATAAAAGAAAGTCGTGTTAGTTACACCATTTATAACTAAAGAACGGCTGGACCGATATGGCTGAAAATTGGTGGGGAGGTAGCTTAGAGCCAGGAGACGGACATAGGATACTTTTGTACATTTAAAAAAAAAAAAACAATTAGGTAGTAGGTAGGTAGGTAGTAGGTAGGTAGGTAGTAGGTAGGTAGGTAGTAGGTAGGTAGTAGGTAGGTAGTAGGTAGGTAGTAGGTAATAGGTAGGTAGGTAGGTAGGTAGGTAGGTAGTAGGTAGGTAGGTAGTAGGTAGGTAGGTAGTAGGTAGGTAGGTAGTAGGTAGGTAGGTAGTAGGTAGGTAAGTAGGTAGGTAGTAGGTAGGTAGGTAGTAGGTAGGTAGGTAGTAGGTAGGTAGGTAGTAGGTAGGTAGGTAGTAGGTAGGTAGTAGGTAGGTAGTAGGTAGGTAGTAGGTAGGTAGTAGGTAGGTAGTAGGTAGGTAGTAGGTAGGTAGTAGGTAGGTAGTAGGTAGGTAGTAGGTAGGTAGTAGGTAGGTAGTAGGTAGGTAGTAGGTAGGTAGTAGGTAGAAAAAATTGCATTGCAACGCATGCCGGGTACAGCTAGTTAAACTTTAATGAATCATAGTCCAAATATGAAAGAGATGTTCTGGATAAAAACCTGAGAGTGAAGCGTATATTTATGATTACAGCACTTCTATGGGAACTATACGTACTATCCTATTTTTAATTTGTTATCTTGCTCGTAGCAACGGATGTAAAAATCCCGTTTAAACTGTTAAGTACCGTGTAAAATATTTTTTTTAAGTGATAATATTAAATTAGGCTTTATCACTTGACTTTGCCCAGCAGAGGGACATTCAAATATGACAAAGACGAAAGTTAATCTAAATTTCAAGTTATATGTGGCAGCTAAACTATAAAATAAAAATGCCAAAGATATTGTCCTTGGACTTAGAGAAGGATATTTTTCGTAGCGACAACTAATATGCATAACATAAACATAACATACCATCACGCCTGTATCCCCGAAGGGTTAGGCAGAGGTGTACCAGTGTACATCCACAGTTCGCCGGTATGTTTAGGTCCCATGTAATAGGGGGCGATCCTATTGCCACTAACCGGGCACAAATCCAAACTCCGACCTGCTATACTGATAATTTCATAGAAAAACCCAATAACACCTTGGTCGACTTGGGAATCGAACCCAAGAACACTAGCGTAGCGGTCGCGCTTAGAACAACTAGGCCAACGAGGCAGTTACTAATATTGAAACGAGAAATAATAGCAAGAAAATTATAATATAGTTGGATGTGTTAATATGTACGCATGGTAAGATAAGGCTGTTCGTATGTAAGTAGGTCGTGCCATAACGATAATTAGCAGGCGGTTAATTATGCTGTAATTTGACGAGAAACCCAATAAAACTCAATGGTGAAGTTAAATTGATGACGCGATTTGTGTTATGGCTTAATACGGAGTACAGATAGTACAGTAACAATAACTAAAGTACGATAAATGTTTTAGCAATAGGGTAGCTAAAAACATTCAAGAAAAAAACGAGATTAAAGTTAGTTCTAAACCCAGTCCATTCCCAAGTAACTATTATATAATAATTAATAATTCCGGGACAACTCACACACGGTTATCTGATTCCAAGCTAAGTAGAGCTTGTGTTATGGTAACCAGACAACTGATAAACATACTTATATATTTCTAAATACATACATATTATAGATAAATTACACCCAGACACAGAACAAATGATCGTGCTCATCACACAAAGATTTGTCCTGGGTGGGAATCGAACCCACGACCTCCGGTATAGCAGTCAGGGTCACTAACCACTAGACCAACAGGCCCGTCAATAGACACTTCTTTTGTGCATTTTTAAGCAAACCAGTTTAATAGAAACTGTTATTTATCACAAATTCCCAAAAGAAGAGAGAAGAATTTTCTAAGAAGCTTTTACCAACACAGCACACTTCATAGCATAGGTCGTTTGTGATCTCTAAAGAAGCAACTACACTAAGTCAAACAATTTCAAATCATTTTTTTGCCTTCTCTATATGGGAAGAGGCCTGTGCCCAGCAGTGAGACGTTTATAGGCTGGAATTATTATTGTTTAAAGTCTGCACATGTGACAACTGTTTAGCATCTTAATGCTGGCCAACCTTCCGGTGAAGCAGTCAAAGCCTGCGCTCAGGGTAACTGCAAAGATCTCTACCAAAAAAAAAAAACAGAAATGCTGGCCAAGCAGGACAAACTAAGAAATTTGCGAAATTTAAGTAAAATGTCAAATTCAATCTTGCTGTTTTAGAAGGACCCTCTCAGTTAATAATCTCTACAAAGAAACTACTAAGAGGATTAGTTTTGATTATTTAGGGCTAAGTTTAAATAACACAAGCCCACAGGGACAAGGGTCAAAGGGTACGGATTAGGCCAGGGTACTTAATGGACCAGCGCTAATCTTTAGTCAATACTAAACTAAATATTGTTTAGTTAAGTAACAATAAGTAATTAAGATAACATTAGTATATTTGTGTTTAAGATAAATATGTTGCTGGGAATTATAGTAACAAACAAATTAGAAACATTATGTAATCCTTAAGGAAAACCTGAATTTATTTAAAAATATATTTATTTCTAGATCTTTTCAATTAAGTACATGTACTTATTTGGCTTAATAAACGAAATCGATGCAAAAATTATTCCAGTCACAAAGAAAGCGGCGGGAAAAGAAGTAATTATTTCACATAGCAACCCTCTATCTAAACAGTCTAGTCGATAAACTGTATCCTAAATTAGCTAGACCATTTTCGTTTACAGGCTAGTTACGTTATAAGCAGAAGGAAGGGCGCGGCGCCAAATGGCGAGACGGCAAGGGCGGATCCAGCTTTGGTGCCAGGGGGTGGTCACATAGTCGTGGTAAAATCTCAAGAAGCAAGGGCGTACCTAGCTTTTGACCTAGGAGGATTTTTTTATGCTATATAACCCGACGCAAAATTATTTTTCAACTTTTGTTCTCAAAGGTCTCAAAAATTGTAGAGTATTACTTAGTAGAGTCAATAAACCCATAAAACAGGCAACATTTCTAAATTCTCAAAAACAGCATCGATTTTGATGATTTTTCTTATATTTGGTTTATATTTTAATACTATTTAAAATCAAAAATCTCCCGAATAGAAGAAATTTTTAGTTTCTTAAAATCATCATCATCATCAGCCGGAAGACGTCCACTGCTGAACAAAGGCCTCCCCCCTAGAACGCCACAATGAACGACAACTCGCCAATTGCATCCACCGGGTGCCCGCAACTTTGACGATATCGTCGGTCCACCTGGTGGGAGGCCTGGCAACGCTGCGTCTTCCGGTTCGTGGTCGCCACTCGAGAACCTTTCTACCCCAGCGGTTATCGGTTCCTCGAGCGATATTTTCGAGTTTCTTAAAATACTTTATTTATATTAAAAGGTTTACTCGAAAGTCATTAATTGCCATTCGTGGAGAGGTCTTCCTTCAACCTGATTTTTCATGGGTTTAATTTCCCGTAAAACCACCTACATTTCTTCTGACTATTGTACCTTTTTAAAAAGTTAATGAAACAAAGATGTTTCTGGTGTAGGTAATTAACTAAAGACCTACTTTTTTTTTTTAATCCCTGTTTTCCTTCTTGTCTAATAGAACAATAATTAGGAAATGTATAATCCATCTTGTAAAGTTTTCTCGAAGCAATTTTGAATTAAATTTATGAGTAGGATTCAGATAACTAAAAGTATTTCATATGGAAACACCAAAAACAAAAAAGTAGGACTAGACTGCACAAAACAAAATTGTAACTAAACCTCTAAAAATACGTTAAACTGGTCGAAAAATCTCAGACCCGATTAACAATGTAGTCTATTTTATAAATTAATTTGTTTATTTCCACCAACCCTAACACCTCTCCAGGAATGGCAATAATACAAACAAAAATATTTAAAAATAAAGACACTGTTTCTCCTATTAAGATTAATAACAGTATTAAAAAAAATTTGGTAAAAGAAATATCAACAAAATCGGTGCTGTTTCTGACATTTTACAGGTGAAATGCTTCATTGACTCCACTAACTACAAAAATCGATTATAAGACTACTTGTATCGATATATTATTAGATATATTTATACTTGTTAGTGCTTTGATCAGGCCTTTGACCAGGTCCATGCCATTATGTGGCAATCTAAAATATATAATGGTAGGCGCGTAAGACTCGAATTGCGTTGCTCTCTGCAATCGGCTCAAAAGAGCCAAACCGCGAACCGTCACTCTCTCGGCTTACACGAGAACCCCATAAAGCACTATTCCTCATGAAAAACCCGGCGACAGCATGCTCCCGGGCCCGGTCCTCCCAAGTTAGGTAACAACCGGCTGTTAACAAATGAGCCTATAGCTAATTTCCTTTTTCATCATAATGTTGGCCGCGAAGCGCGATTTTTGTCTATATAATTACATAACTTGATGTTGTATTTGGGATTTTTACTATCGAGCTCCAGCTGCTCTCCTTTTTGCGCCCTATAGACATATGTAGATAACGTTTAAAAAATTTAATTTGTGGTCCACCGAGTTCCTGGACCTAGCCCAGGGGGGTGGTCATGACCCCGTGACCACCCCCCTGGATCCGCGCCTGCGAGACGGCACGAAATAAGGTCCTTCGGTCTTCCTGAAGAATAAATAAGTAGGTGTAAATTGGGGTTTCTGGATCAGAGGAGATCCAGAAACACCCAATTTACACCATCATTCATTTTATTAAAAAGAATGATCTAGTGACTCCTATACTTATCTATTCATTTAATATGCATTTCTACGTGCATTCTAATTTTTCATTGTTAAATTAGTACGTTCATTCATCAATTTTATTCATTGACACGCGTATGAAATTCGAGCATATATCGGAGCACAATGCAATAGCGCATATTCTAATAGAGTAACTGTTTCAGACAGTTATTAATATAATATGCCTTTCACAGAATTCAAATAAAAACATTGGGGAAAATGTGTAGCATGCTGCATCCAAGGATCGTCGTAAATCTCCCAATCTTCTATAACACCTCCACATGAGAAACACGCTGCTTTATCATTCACACCATTTCTACAATAAAAAAATCCGGCTTCAGCTATTTCCATCACCAACCTTATTCTTGAATTAGCCGTTGCCCAATAATGTCTGAACGAAATTTCACGCATTTTATACGTATTATAGATGTCATAACGAGGCTGCATTTATTTTGAGACACGTTCTGTTCACTCACTGTTTAGTTCTTCATACAGATAATTATAAAAGTGAAATGATATCGTACTGCTGTAGCCAGCAACTTATGCTTATGAAGATTATCATTTGATTGGTGGGGATAAAAGATTTGAAAATTAACCTCTCGTCTGTCGCAATAAATGAGACAATAGAATTCAATTGTGTCTCGCGTAGATCCGCGCTTCCGACATACAACGGGTTAAACAAGAAAATAACTATTTAAAAAAAATATTATTTGTACACCATTTATTTAAGCACAATACATTTTTTTAAGTTTAGGTTTTATTGTTAGTATTAAATGACTTCAGTTGCTGCTCACCTGATACGGGTACCTAACCCAAAATAAGCAAACAACTCGAAGTTCACTTTAATACATGACATCCATGTTTCAATAATGTCAGTTCAATAATTTTAAAAACATCGTCTCGCTTTCCATCTAAGAACGCCTCTGCTAGAAGGTACTCGTCTTCTTGAGATGGATTTAAGCGATAAGTCATTTTTCTATTTTTAAATGCTGTAGCTATAATATCAATATTCGAAAATTTTGACTTGATTAGACAATTTGATTTATGAATATCAGTTCTCTTATGATATCTATATTCGTGTACTGGGATCTCAATTTTGCATTTATCACAAGTAACATTTGTGTTTGATGATGAATTAACTTGTGGTTCAACTGAAAAGAAGAAAATATATGAACTTGGAATATTTATTCAATAAAAATAAACAATAGGTACAGAGCATAGAGTCTGCTTGGACCACGGCCGGTGTAACCCGGTCGAAACGTCAAGCCCCAAAAAGAAGGTATTTATGCATGTACGCGCTTATTCCCGTGAATTATATTACTATAAACATGCAGCGCGATAGTTTAAAAGTTTACAGAGCATAGTTATTAAACAATATTGGTTATAGCCTTATAGGTAATTATAATGATTAGGTAAGTATATAATAGAGAATAATATATTCATTTTACTGGAATACAATTAAGTAACACTACATTTTGTGGATAAATATACTATGTAGTGTAAGTTTTATTAATAATGTATGTATTTAGTTTATAAGATAAGATATAAGTTCGTATGTCGAATAGTTGATTGTTATTGATACGAACTAATGATCATACGTGGACAGTCATTAAACTCTTTTCTAACACTCTTGACATATTCATTTAAATGCTTCCAAGACTCGGACTCTGTTTCACACTTATTTTTAATTGTCACGATTGAGTGGCGCCACCTATTTACCGGTGCCACTCGTTCAACGTCGTCACACTTATATATCTTTAACTCTATATAATAAGTGCCCGTTTTTCTTTCATCTATCTGCCTCAAAAAACCGTTCGCCAATCTACGTGTAATATAAGAGTAGATTGGATGAATTTTTTTACCCTTCGTCTCCAAGTTCTCATCTTCAGAATCGCTTCTAAATAAATCGCTGGCTGTTGGTTTGGTAGCTGGTTTGGACTTCTTACTGGTTGACGGCTGGCACTGGGTTGACTTATGCGACGACTTGCGCTTGTTTTTCTCCGGCTTTGCCTTCACCACCGGCACCGCCCTTTCCGATCCCGAATCATCATCAGACGGGAAAAGCTGGTCTGCAGTACACTTAGACCTAAAAAAAAAAAAGATTTAGTATATTGTACACATGTTCGAGATTTTAATGTTTTCCTTTAATGTAATTAAATGAGCAAATGTTTGTAGATAAACAATTTATTAACAGACAAATAATTATAGTTTTATTGAATTTACTATCATTTATTTAATTCAAATTCTAATATGAACTGATGAATGTTTGAATAGTTGTATAATAGATTGCTTTATCTGATATTACTCTTATTGAATAATACATAGAATGACTGAATTAGAGTTATTGAAAAGTTAATTGACAAAATAGTAAATTTACTGAATAGTTGAGGGATCGAATAGTAGAACCAAAAATAACTCACATCTTAGAGAAGATCTGGTAAGCTTCTAGGTAGGTACTGATGAGAGCAGCTCTTGCTTGTAGCTCTTGAAGAAATGCTTTGTGGTCTTATTTCGACAGCTACACTCTTAAATAGTGGTAAATCTACGTCATAGTATCCCAAATATAGAATAGGGCACGTAACGTCATAACACTAATTTAGCTTACCAAAAGATGGTGATGTGTGATAATTACCCGACTGCACCAGAAGGAGCACTAGCTTCCGCCCGCGGTTTCACCCGCGTCCCGTGGGACTACTCCGCGCACCCGGATAAAAAGTAGCCTTCCTCAATAAATGGGCTATCTAACACTGAAAGAATTTTTCAAATCGGCCCAGTAGTTCCTGAGATTAGCGCGTTCAACCAAACAAACAAACAAGCAAACTCTTCTGCTTTATAATATTAGTATAGATTCCAGCATAGATGTACAAATAAGCTGTTTAAAAAATAAGTCAATAACAAAAAACAAAAATATTTTTAATCTTTATAATAATAGCAAGTAAAGCCACGCTTAAAAATTGTATGTCAATATTGATGACTTGATAAATAGTTTTGATCCGTCTCCTTAAAAAGAATGCAACTACGTTGCAAGCTTGCTTACGTTAATATACTATTAACATACCATGATTTTACTTGCCAAATCATCCGAATAAAATGTATGAAAACGATTCCGTGAACAAAAAGACAGTAGGTAGTATTATTTTGTTGATATATATTTTCGATAAACAATAAAATGTTAGGCGTCGTAATGTCTGCGATTTCAATTTCACCTTAACATTTTTGTATAGATTTTAACATCTAACAAAAATATGGGATTTTGAACTCTATGTATTAAAAATAATATTAAATTAAAAAATGTAAAAGGGAGCACAATAAATTGAAAACCATTTCATCTTTGCATCTGATGGTGAAGGTTGATATAATAGCAGATGCAGAATGTCGGTAAGTGTTACTTTAATATATTCACTAACAATTTAAATATGTATCTATTGTTAACCGAAATTAGAATCGACTATTACGTCGCGTCACTATTACCGGATGAACTGACAACACTAGAGAGCATTGGGTAATGACTAATGGCGGCGCGTGCGATTCTCGTTGTAGTAGTCTCTTGCATTGTATAAATTAATAATAAGCATTATGGCGTCGCTGGCCTTTAAAAGTATTGTAATTGTAACGTTTTATCCATTCTTATGATAATATATTGTAAAGTTTAAAGCATCAGTGGTTTCCTTTTAACAATATTAGTTAGTAGCCTCACTGCATAATTTATTTCCACATAATCCTTTATTACACGACTGCCCAAAAAGGAGTGTTATGTTTTCAGGGTTCATGTATGTATGTATGTATGTATGTATGTATGTATGTATGTATGTATGTTTGTGAGTTTCTTTATTCCACCATAACTTCTAAAAGGCTTGACCGATTTCAATGTTTGTGGTATCATTAGAAGCTTTGAGTTATCCCGAGTGACATAGGCTATGTGGATATTAAAAATGGTCAAGTGTGAGTCGAAATCATCTGCTAAGGGTTCCGAACGATATTTTTTTTTGTGTTGTGTCATGTTTTTTGTTGTTCACTAAAAGGTATTAAATAAAAAAAATATAATTAAAAAAATAAAAAAACACGCCTGCCATGTCAAAAAAAATTAAAAACAAGTCAAATATTTGCAGTCGGGGTCGGTTACTTGGAACAATTCATTACAGGTCCCCCGACTGCAAATATTTGACTTGTTTTTAATTTTTTTTGACATGGCAGGCGTGTTTTTTTATTTTTTTAATTATATTTTTTTTATTTCAATCATAACGTTTGTAGTGTACTTAAATTAAATATTGATTCGTTGTTTCAGGACTCGGAGGATCTCTTCAATTTTGTACTCATGAATCAACTAGTTCAACAAACCACCGGACAGAAGACACTGGGTCTCGCTCGCAAGAGATCAAAAACAGATCAGACATTCCATCAATTTATAAAGAAGACTGTTTTCCGCGGAACGAAAATAATTAAAATAGAAATCTTTGATACAGACAGTTTTCAAAAATCCGAACAGCCGATGTGTAATTGTGAGGCTGATGTGTGTGTTCAACATGTCGTAAAAACGACGTTATACGATGATATCTTAATATATATAAATCTCGTGTCACAATGTTTGTCCTCAATGGACTCCTAAACCACTTAACCGATTATAATAAAATTCGCACACCATGTGCAGTTCGATCCAACTTGAGAGATAGGATAGTTTAAATCTCAAATTATAGTCGCAATTTTAATTTATTGCTAATTATTTGTCTGTTATTATATACAAAGGCACCGGGAACGGGACCTAGGTATTCACGCGGGTGAAACCGCGGGACACAGCTAGTAATATATTGTATATACCAGTACGAGAGAATTAATTGCCAAAATTCAGGATGACAGTGAACCAAGAATATAGATTTAATAATTTAAATTCAAGTGTTTTCTTTCTTTTATTTCTATGTTAATTAATATAATTGGTGTTGTATCGTTTTATTTTAATTAACTGTAAATAAATATAGTGGGGGTGTTAGTATGTATGTATCACTTAGATATCAAAATAAGTTTTTAACTGTTTTCTACTGGCATCTAGTTGACACTTTTATAAGTACAACTTATGTCTGTCATCATTGTTTCTATATTCAAATAAATCAGTTCATGTAAAATATCCAACGTGTTTTAATAGATAATAAAATTCGCACACCATGTGCAGTTCGATCCAACTTGAGAGATAGGATAGTTTAAATCTCAAATTATAGTCGCAATTTTAATTTATTGCTAATTATTTGTCTGTTATTATATACAAAGGCACCGGGAACGGGACCTAGGTATTCACGCGGGTGAAACCGCGGGACACAGCTAGTAATATATTGTATATACCAGTACGAGAGAATTAATTGCCAAAATTCAGGATGACAGTGAACCAAGAATATAGATTTAATAATTTAAATTCAAGTGTTTTCTTTCTTTTATTTCTATGTTAATTAATATAATTGGTGTTGTATCGTTTTATTTTAATTAACTGTAAATAAATATTAAATAAATGTATAGACAATAAAATTAACTATGTACCGTTTACCACTTATGTATGTTTAATTTTCTAAAATATAAGTTTATGTTAATAATTATAAGTATACCTATGTAGTAATGAATAGATACCTGTCAACTATGAAAATATCAAAACTTGTATAGGTATTTAAAATAAAATAATTCAATATATATTTTATTTTTATTGCTACCTCATTCTTATACATGTACTAAATAGTCACTGAACTACGTACCTATACTAAAGCCAATCTGGAAAGAGAATTAAACGTTATTACTAATTACGCAATTATCAACTTTGACAACATGTGTTTAAGGTTATTTTAGAATGACAAATATTACCGAAAAGGGCCTAAAAGTAATTTGAATGTGATGGAAACTGAACTGTTAGTCATTGAATTAAAGTTCATAATCCCAAAGCACGGTCATTATTTCTTTAAAGTGGCTGATGTATATGTAAGGCAGCGCAATGGATAATAGCGAGCGCATTCCATTTTCGTAAGGCTATCGTATCGAATAGAGTATATGCTCGAATTTCATACGCGTGTCAATGAATAAAATTGATGAATGAACGTACTAATTTAACAATGAAAAATTAGAATGCACGTAGAAATGCATATTAAATAAATAGTTAAGTATAGTAGTCACTAGATCATTCTTTTCAATAAAATGAATGATGGTGTAAATTGGGTGTTTCTGGATCTCCTCTGATCCAGAAACCCCAATTTACACCTACTTAAATAAACGTATTCTTTTCATAATAGCTAACTTCGGACAAGTATACCGTTATGTCTATCATAAATATAGGAAACTACTTCATTCGGGAAAGATTACTTTGGAAATTAATGGATAAATAAATAATCTAAAACAATATCGCAATACTTGTATACATTAAATACTAGCTTCCAGCCCCGGCTTTGCATGAGGACGATGGTGACACCATGTATCTATTCACAATATGTAAATATTTAAAACATTTCTACAAGCCATAAGCGCCATATATAAATCAATCGATATAGTGCAGGTGTCCGGAACCTATATTAGCTTTTATTTGGGCGAACCACTAGTTCATTGTCTTCGTTCAATATCCCGACGTATATTCATACTTATAGTAATATTATAAAACGGGCATTAGCGCGAACATGCATAAATACCTTTAGGGCTTGACGTTTCGACCGGGTTACACAGGCCGTGGTCGCAAGCAGACTGCGTGAGCCCTAAAGGTATTTATGCATGTTCGCGCTAATCCCCGTTTTATAATATTACTGTAAACATGCAGCGCGATAGTTTAAAAGTAATTAGTATATTCATACTTCCTCTTATTATAACACACACATTTTATCAATCAAATTATCCTATAGCCCTGTTCAGAGCCTCATTTACGACCACATTTAAGTCTATTATTTAATTATCTTCAAAAATAATATCGTTTATTAGAAATCCGTTGCTTATTCATTAATTAGCTTCTAAGAAAGACTTACAAAACAATCTCCTAAATAAATATTATTATAGAGCATTAGTAGACAATGAATTTGGCATGTTATTTGCTTACCATTCCTTTGCCCGGATGTTTTGCCATACCTACGTGTTCAAAGACGTAATGTTTTAGAAATAAGTCGAGGTAAAGTAGGATTATTCTAGAATAGGGGCACGTTTGTAGCAAGAATAAATATTCCCTAAGGAAGTGGGTAAGTACGCACTTTACTGCTGGGATTCGATTACCGATGAGTATATTGTTCCAAGACTGAGCGCTTGTGTTTATAAGAAAGTCGTGACTATGTAAGGTAAAGTTTAATCTCAGTCTCTATCGATCCATGGTAAAACACGCTCATCATCGTCGCTCATTCTTTCTATATGAAAAAAGGCCCTTGAAGGACTGTTATAGTTAAATATTATTATTAAATAGGCCTCTTCTAAGATTTCCTATAACAGTCAGTTGAGTCAGTCCTTCCTTGCCTTTCGCAGACACTGTAGCATGCAGCCCGTTAATTGTGTTTTTGTTTAACCAAAGAACAAGCATAAAAAAGATAGTTGGACACAAAAGCTAGACTCCACTACTCCAGTCACAAATAATAACCTTTATACCTATTTATTCTGCATAATTATGTTAATTATTGTATGTCTGTTGTGTGTACAAAAACTTATAAAAATAAATAAATAAACAAGTGTACCTAATAAAATCTAAACGTACTTCTGCGATGTAGTTTTCTCAACAAAGTTAATCAGACAGACACGTTCGGAAACTTCGCAACGAGTGGAAATCGTTCCGTATTATATCGCTCGCTTCAAACAATAAACCTCAAGCTATGCTTAAAACCATTGAACTGTGTGGTACAAGAAGTGACTGGAATGGACTTCGTCCGTAGAAAATTGAATATTGATTGGAAGCATGTATAGGCCCTATACCGTTTAGCAGTTCCGATAGTATCATCTACATGTATCAATCTCGAATTGATAAGTTACCATAATATTTTTAATTCGGATAAAAGGAGCTTTTGAGACGAAGCTCTCTACTTATTAACCGACTTCAAAAAGGAGGAGGTAATCAACTCGGCTTTATTTTTTATGTTTGTTACCTCTGAACTTTCGACTGGATGAACAGAATTTGATGATTTTTTTTTTATTTGAAATGTGGTGCTTCTCGTGTGGTCCCATTTTAATTTGATCCAGTTTTGGCAGTGGGATCCATAAGAAAACCATATAAGACTTATTTTGAACTCGGGTTTTTTGGTGTCCGAATTGTCAGCAAATTTGTTGTTGGATTTCTTTTACCACCCTTGAGAGGAACAAAATCTTTGTTGTAAAAGCGCTTCTAGTGCCATAGTTCTGTGACTCGCACAATAAAATATTGCCTCGAGTTGTTTACCCCGAAACTTTTGAATGATATTACAAAACATGTTGCGGTGGCTATACTTATAACTGAACGGCAATATATCTCGAATGAGTAGTCAGCAGAGTATTGTGCTATATAAAAATAATGTTCCTACGAACGGTTTCTAAAACAAAAGAACTAACTACTTACATAAAAATAAGTCAAAGATAAGTTAATTTTTCGTTCATATCCTATGTTTGTGCTTGTTGTTAGTAACAATTTTGAAATAAATACTATGCAAATTATATCTTCAAGGCTCTGGTAGGGAAACAGTCTAATAGGTACGACTTAATTCAAAAGTCAACCTTAAAATTTGCCCCTGATCTCAAAATTATTTTACCATTTCTAATATACATATAGGACTAGTAAAGATCTAATTACGGTAATGACATGTGTCCTAAATAGAAAAATAACTCACATAGATTCAAAGAGTTCGAAAAATCAATGTCCCCAAAGTTGTTTACTCGCAACATAATGCTAACAAAAGCCGGCAGAAATATATCAAATTGTATGTTGTGCTAAAGTAAACATCGAAATGGATTATTGCGGTCGCCGCTAAGATATTGCTTTCAGAATAGAAGGGAATATCCCCAAATAACCAGAAGAGGGGTGTAAGTGATATTGTGTTTTATTTTTACGTTTCATATTATTTTGATGTCTATCCTACAATATTCCGACCCATCCCGGGTTCGTTCCCCGGACGGGTCAATGCAAAAACCAAGTTTTCTACATTGCCTCGGGTCTGGGTGTTTGTGGTACCTTCGTTGTTTCTGAATGCCATAACACAAGTGCTTTAGCTACTTACTTCGGGTTCAGAGCAATGTATGTGATGTTGTCCGCATTTATTTATTTATTAAAAATAAATAAAAAATAAAAAAATTGCTTTGACCCGAGCTTGGTGAAGTTTTAGTAGGGAATTGGATATAGAGCTTTTTCCGGTACCACACGAGTATATTTTATAGCATCCATGCAAGACTTACGCAAGTTCTAGCTCTAGTTCTCATAAAAATAAAGCTCAATTTTTTTGGATTTCTTCAAAATTGCATCAGTGGGTATTTTGTTACATTAGACCTACTCTATCTCTGTAGATTTTATTGGTAAGATTACTTATTAGGTTAATTTTATGTATCGCGTATGAAATAGCTGGTCTAGTCCCGTATAATGTACAAGGTGACAGCGATAGATAGCCTACGTAGTTGAATTAGGTAGGTACAGAGTTACAGACTATGAAAGATAAACTGAGTTATTCAGCCCTGTTGGTCTAGTGGTTAGTGACCCTGACTGCTATACCGGAGGTCGTGGGTTCGATTCCCACCCAGGACAAATGTTTGTGTGATGAGCACGATCATTTGTTCTGTGTCTGGGTGTAATTTATCTATAATATGTATGTATTTAAAAATATATAAGTATGTTTATCTGGTTACCATAACACAAGCTCTGCTTAGCTTGGGATCAGATAACCGTGTGTGAATTGTCCCGGAATATTATTATTATAATATATGTATAGACGACTCAACACTTGCAGTGGCATGTCATTTAACTTTGCGGTGCAGGTTTTAAGTTTGGTCTTGAGCTCTCGGGCTTTCGGCGCGAAACGAATAGTTATTACGATAGGCTATCAGATGCGTTCTATTAAAACCTATCATTGTTCCCAGCAGGGTAACAGCATTTTCTCATACAAATAAGGATCGGGCATATATCTAATGCACTTTATAACTATGGTTCAGCAATACCTACCATATTTATTGAACTTTTAAAAGAAAAAGCGATTGAAAGATGCAGAAACTATTTAACTATATACTTACCAAGATCGTAAAAGACAGTACAAGTTTATTCGCCGCTCGGGAGCTTTCCTCTTAAAGAAAAACTGTTCCCTTTTACGACTTTATCTACAGACTTTGTATTGAGTTTATTTATTAAGAATAACACAATACAAGCATACTTACTTACATGTGTAGCATATTAAACAATATTCTATGCTTTCTTATTTATAGGAAATCACATCATGCGTAATAACAAAGTCGAACACAATTAGAATTGAAATAAACTTATGTTAAAGTTAAGAAAAATAATTAAATCAAGTTCTGAGGTTTACGCGAATATTAGACATTGAAATAACGGATTTTATCACGGTTTGTATTTAGATTGAACTGCCTCGTTGGCCTAGTGGTGCTAAGCGCGACTGCTACGCAGGTCTTGGGTTCGATTCCCAAGTCGACCAAGGTGTTATTGGGTTTTTCTATGAAATTCTCAGTAGCAGGTCGGAGTTTGGATTTGTGCCCGGTTAGTGGCAATAGGCTCGCCCCCTATTACATGGGACCTAAACATACCGGCGAACTGTGGGTGTACAATGGTACACCTCTGCCTAACCCTTCGGGGATACAGGCGTGATGGTATGTTATGTTTATGTTATGTTTTGTATTTAGATTTTAGTTCCCGACATTTCGAAACCTTTGCAGATATCATGGTCACGGGCAGACCGTCTAGTCTGCCCGTTACCATGATAAAAGTAGTTTTATTTCAAGACAGACTTTGTATTTTCGCGTGTTGAGTGACGTTGGTGTTTCGTTAGGTAGTTAAACGCTTATCATAAGAATAAGGATTACAATATCAAAAATAGTAGACGTCACATGATCAATATAACCATATTATTATCAGATATAATAATTTATCTAAATAGGCTAAGATTGTAAAATATTACGGCGCAGCTTTAGATAATGTGTAATTTAAACTAATTGTATGAAATGTTTGTTTACATAATATAAAAATTGAATGGATTCTACTTTTTTAGGTAAAATATAGTGGAGAGTTTTTAGTAATACTGTGTCACGGCTAGGTTCAGTAAACGGTACTCTTGGAGCCGGTGCAAATCCCTTCTCTGGAGCCATAACCACCGACTGCTTTGACCCTTTTTCATCTATTGAAAACATTTTTTTATTGTTTTATATTTTTCATATTTATTATTCAACATAATAATAAATAATACTAAAATAAAATAGGTAGGACACATGTTCGTCAAACAGATCACACCTGTAAATTATCATGTAAAAATAAAATGGTAATTAACATCGAATTGAAAAATGTTGGTATTTAATAATGAGTAAATATTTGATGGTAAAGCTGTCAAAACAGACGTGCCACTTCCTGTAATTATTCCCAAGGTTATGAACTATCTGGCAACTAACAGTGGCTGTATAAAGATTACAGATGTCACAACCTATTTTAAAGTGGGTTTTTTACGTGATGTAAAGTACAACATTGGAAGATTTAATTATTAAAATATAATAAAACATATGTACATATATTTTGACTTTACAGATAGCAGAGTGGTAATGGTCACCACCATAAATCTCACTGTATGCCACATGCTGAGTGTGCGATCATAGCATGGGTCAAGCATATGTCTGATTCACAAATACTTGTTCCAAGTCTAGGCATTCTTTGAGTGAGTGATTTGAAGATTTAAATCTCTAGTGCATTAGTAGCTTTTTCTAATTATTTATTAAATACTTCTTGCACACAAAGTACAATGGCGGACTTAATGCCTTAGGCTTGTATTGAAACTTTTGGGTGATTCTCATTGTCTACTTATATCCATAATGCAGTGTAAATTAAGATAAACTCGGCTTATCTCGCACTAAACATTTGTTCAAGTACAGGAGTAGACCAATTTGTTTGATTATCTTATCTTGGATTTATCTAAGCCATATTATATTATATTAGCAGTCTTACAAAACTTCAAATAATTTTCATTGAGCTACTGTGATAAGAATTTATTAAAAGAAAAGTTTGTTTCATATAGAACATAGAATTTTTTAGAGTAGCAATAAGGTCTACTTTATTTTTACAATTACTCATATTTTGAGGTTTTAATAAGGTTACTATAAAAAAAATTGTTCTGGGTTTTGACCTTAATATTTTTTTTTTGTGACTTATATGAAACACTTTTTTGGTTATATCATTTCAGGGTATGTGTGTAAATGCGATGTAATATTATTTAAAATCCAAATTGGGTTAGTTCAACAAGCAATAAATTGAATTAAATTATATGAAAATTTGAAAATGCTAAACAGTCATCCGATTTATATAAAAAAAAGTAGAACCTAACAGAATAGCTTGACTATTCCAATAAAATACAATAATAAAACCAATTGCATTCGAGTAATAAAAAGTAAATAAAATAGTTTCGTTACCTCAGACAACAAAGGGGCTCTGTCCAAGTGTTCTGATGAAGCGAAGGCCGACTCGAAGTAAGGGCCGCGGCTCCGGGACTCGTACCGGGACGCCCCATCGTCCCACATCCGAGCCTCAAGCTCATCAGACATTCTGGCGCCGTTACTCGCAAAAAAACAAGCAAAATCTCTCACTCCACTTAACACATATTTTTTTACTTAAAAATCACATTAAAGTACCGCACGTGTCACTAGACACTACACCTATATACTGTTTTAAATATATTATCATAGAATTAGCGTTATTTATGAACGGTATAGATAATACTGCGATAAATATTGGCAGTGTCTGCTCGCGTATTCCTAGGCCCGACGGCACTTGCGTTCTGAAGTGCGGTTGTGCGAAGTGCGATTCTATCAGTTACGTCACTTGATATTTGATAATAATGTTGTCAAACTTAACTGCAGTCTTTAATCTTGATTCATAAAACTTTAAGAAAACATTATATGCTGACGTTGTTATGGTTCAATGTTCCGATATAATAACTAAATTGGTAAATTAAAATCATTGAAAGAAAAGTTCAAGTTAATGCGCTACTTTTGGAATTATGGTTTCGGAACAGTCGTAGACAGAGCGGTGACAGTTTGACTGACAGCAATCGAATCGATATGAATGCGTTCAGTTAATGACGCATTCAATTGAATACATTTGAATGAAAAATGTTGCATTTACATATTAGTTCTTTGTGAGCGAGTTTTTATGACTCTCGAGTTTATTGACACGTGCATTCAAATTTTTATTATTCTGCGCATTGATTTGTTAAAGGTCAATGTATATATATGGATCTGTGCTGTATTGATTACCATTGCTTTAACTATTATAAAGCAGTTTTACATGCAACTCGTGCAGGAATTTAAATGAGGACATTTAAGGGTCATAATTCGATTATAGATTTAATGAATATCCGCAGAATACGTTTCAGCATATAATTTATAACTAAGTGACCAGAGAGAACACAAATAAAACAAAAGTTCGATTCATTGTTTATTGAAATATCTTTTACATAAAAATTACAAGATTAAAATTAATAAATTACACAAGATGACAAAATATAACAATTATTATAATAACACGCCTTGAAATAACACTGCGGAAATATAAATATACTATAAATTATCTAATACCGCCTTATAACGGCAACCCACTAAAAGTAGATAGGTTAATATGTCAAGATTAAAGGCATATACATAGAATACAATAATAAAACCTTTATTTAATCATCTCTATCTACATACATCACTTTCCTCGAATAAAAATAAAACATCACAAATATACATCACTATTAAAGTTAATTAGTGTTACCATAATACGTTACTTAGCTGCGTGTACACGGTCCGCTTAAATCGCGATAACTCTCATTCATGACGTCACATAAAGAGATTAATGACGCATTTACAATCATGCAATTTTTGTCAAATTGTACTAATTTTGAAAATATAGAGCAATCAATTAATAATGCTCAAAAAATGCTCGTGTAACCGCACTTTAATGTATCTGTCACTTAAGTCAAAGTGACAGTTCCAGCCACAGATTAAACACGGTTCCCACACCGTTTTATGGCAACACCTAAAGTTTATACAATAGAGGAAAGTATATATAAATGCACGTCCATTCCGCAGTGTTACTCCAAGGTGCTCGTACGCCGTCTCGAGTCGTCGTCATCTATTTAAACTGTACACGTTAGCGTTTACGTTTTTACCTGGCTTTCAGCCTATTATGCAGGATAAAAGTATTATGTAATACGATGGTTAACAAAGCTGCCAAAATCTAAGCTTGATAGTTATTCTGATATTCGGAATAAAGAGGAATAAAAAAATCTCTGATTATAAAAATCGGTTCCCTCATTCTTGAGCTATAATTTTGATGTAACTAAACCGACAATGTGTTATATATTTATAAGATAACACTTCATTAAGAGATTTGTAATGTTTTCGAATATCCAAAGAGGTTGCATAGAGATCGCAACCTCGTTTCTAAGGGGCCGAGGTTTTGTATAAGGGAATGTCAATGCTCTGCCTTGACTCGATTCAAACAATGCTTGAGGTCAATGTCAGAAACCAATTGTTTGACACCCACTCTAAACCATAAAAAAGTTTTGTAACATTTTTGTAAGTGCACTATTAGCTTAGAATAGTATGTAAAAATTTAAAATTTCTTGTAAAATGGTCAAGGGCCAATGTGCTAAGAAAAAAAGTTAAAAAATTTCGACTCTTGAAGTGTCTTGTCAGATATTCCTAAGAACATAATAATTAACTATTGCCCCGCATTGGGAGCCAAAATTACGGTATCAATGACAGATAAAATCGTAAACGCTAACATGATCATACAACTGTCAATTCCTTGACAAGGAACATTACATTGGACCACAGCGACAAACCACCATTTAAATATAAAGCACATGTCGACAATACTACGAATTTGTTCGGTCACAGTGCGCAGGCGACGACATATCGGACCTACATATTAACATTTAAGTATATATACTCAAACGAAAATTAACTTTAAGATGTACATGGACTGCTCGAGCAATAGCCAGTGATCAAAATCACGACCTCAGTTTCTGAAAGGCTGTGCGACTTAATGTGTTGTCAAGTCAACTGATCACGACTGTGATTGGTTGAACAAAAGACTACCAGCCAATCACGTGTGGCCCCACATGGGTAAGACATTACGTACTTACTGGCATGACAACAAAAAAAGATAAAAATATCGGTGGAATTAAAATGAGCCAGACACTTAAACGGTCAAATTAATTGACGATTAGGTATCCTGTATGAGTGTTACAAAGCAATGTAAAAATCAGAAATTTTTAAAAGTTACTAGGGTAGGTAAATCCTTAGCCAAATAAAAGTAATTTCACAAAATATCTGATGTTTATATTTTTCTGTGACATGTTAAATGTAGGTCCGATATATCATCTTACGTAATCATTGGAATGCTAATACATATTTATATCAATTTAATGTATATTTGATCTCAAAGTACAAAAAAACTAGTCAAATACTGTCAATTATAATCCTATTGCATTCAAAATGGCACTTTATTACAACTAAGTAAGATTCAAATTCATATTTATTGTGAAATTACAATTTATACATATTTCTGCACTTTGAAATCAAATATACATTTCAATAAATTTATACTAAGCAAAAATAGCAACGAGTTTTGTCTAAATTATCTATGGTCAATATTTTATTTAACAGCCAAATGATTGTTTATGGGAAGTGTTGCCAAATTTTATTATTAGCAAGATTTTGAAATGACTTATTTAATAGATTATGTTTTTTGTTGATTGATTGTTTAAAATTATTTGTTGATGGCAATACCAAAAACATGATGTTCTTTTACTATAAGGGTTTCCAGTAAAAACAGCTTCTATTCAGCTTAATATTTCATGTAAATAATATTGTATGTCTGAATATTGTAATTTCATATAATTTGGAATTAAAACACTCCCATACAATCATTAGGCTGCATAACATTAATATTTGTACAATGGAACTTTCAAATCTTTGTTGATTCAAAATGAACTGTATGACATAAGGAATAAAGTACAATTTAAACTGTGGTAGACGTTGATTAAATGTCCTAAATTTGAGTTAGGCTGTTAACTAGTGTTGTTCGTGTGGTTATCGATAGAAAAAGCAAATTATAAGGGAAAAGAAATTATATAAGTAGAAGCTTATATTATTATGAAGGAACTTATTTTTTAGCTACTTTTGAATTTCTAAAGGAAGACCAACAATTTATACTATCTATATAATGAAAATATGACCTCATATGGCATGTTTAGGAAGCCCAATAGGAATAGTTATAGTGTTACTAAATGTTTTCGTCTATCAGATGCTTCACAAAATTGTGTCTTATCACACTAACATAAAGTGCAATTTAGAGGAATGTTTACTGCCAATCTGTTTCAGAATTTACATAAATGCATCCTACGCATTTATGTAAATTTTAATGTCTCTAACATAAATCAGATTAAATCATAATATTTCGCTTTATTACCAGTGCCACTTATATTCAACCATTCAATTAAAATTCTGTCAGTATTTAACCAACATTAATTAATGCAGTGGGGTTGAATTACACAAAACATATTGGTGATAGTGAAAAGTACAACATATGACAGATTTTCTAAGACAAATTATTCTACCAACAACAAACCCACACTATCTTAACATACCCACCGAACAACACTAGGTCCAGCCAGCTGCTTCCATCCCGCTCTAGCCCACGGTTGTGTCGCGGGTGCGAGCTAGACGACGACTACGAGCGGCAGGTCGGCGATCATAACGACGACGGCGGCGGCAGGGCACGCGCCGCGGCGAGACCTCCCGCGTCCAGACGGGGCCAGTCCACGAATTCTTTGCCGTGTCTAGGAAAACGAATGAGAAATGTTTTTTAATACAGCAATATCATGCAGGCATAAATACCTTTTGGGCTTGACGACTAGACTACAGTCTGCTTGCGACCACGGTCGGTGTAACTTGGTCGAAACATCAAACCCAAAAAGGTATTTTTGCACTTCTCGCGCTAATTACCGTTGGTATATAATGTACATGTATAAACATGCAACGCGATAGTATAAAAGTTAGCTTTTTAATAATTGTTCGTATAACCGAGTTGAGGAATATATAGTAAACGGGCTATTATCGTTTAGACTCGTGGTGATGACGATAAGGGTGATAAAATATAGCGCTATTTCGACGCAAACCCGACGTAATCATGTTAAGACGTAACTGGGATGTATTTAAGGCTATCGTTAGTTAGTTATTTCGCGAAATCTGTAAAGGTCAGATTCCATGTTGGCTTTGACAGCTGACGCGCTAGTGGCGCCAGCTGGTGAGCGCAATATCAGTAGCCCTCATTCCTTTTTTATGTAACTACAACGCAGCGGTGAGTCGACGCAACATTGTTTTGACAAAGGAACACCGCGCTAAAACTTTATGTCGCTGACTAAACTTGAGCGTTTGTTAATGTGTTGAAGTCTGCCTTTGTCTATGTGTGCCATAAGCAAAACCAGCAATAATTGTGTATTATGTTATATATTACCTGCATATGAAGGTGAGCGTGGCGGTGACGGCGGCTCCCCAGAACATGAGGTAGAGCAGCACCTCGCTGGTGTAGCGCTGCGGCAGCGTCGCGCTCGCGCAGAACATCGACATCGCCACCAGTAGCACTGACGGGAACTGTACGGAAACATACTTGTCTTAACTACAGTAACTTGCGCTAAATAGATTCATAATATCGCTAACGGGACTCCTAAAATTATAGACCCGGCCACTAAAACGACACACGTAGGGGGTCAACTGCAAATGACATCTTATACATGCGCTGTGGCCGCTTCGACTACGTCGTAGCAGCGTAGCGTCGTAGCATGTTTGACGTTGTGCTACGGCAAGCTTTTGATTTACATATTTCTTTTTACAAAGAACACTTATACTAAAGCCAATATGGAAAGAGAATTAAACGTTATTACTAATTACGCAATTATCAACTTTGACAACATGTGTTTAAGTTCATTTTAGAATGACAAATATTACCGAAAAGGGCCTAAAAGTAATTTGAATGTGATGGGAACTGAACTATTAGTCATTGAATTAAGGTTCATAATCCCAAAGCACGTTCATTATTTCTTTAAAGTGGCTGATGTATAGGCTTGAAATTTTTGGATCACACAAATACTTATCCCATGCGGGGATCGAGCCCTCGGCACATCGCGCGCAATCGTTATTGGCGTGGTGACTTCACCATACCACACACCTATTTGTGCTGCAAAATATTTCATTTAAGTGCTCAACTTTAAACTTTGTGATTAACATTGTGTATGCTTACTGTGATATACTTCCAGTCCCTGTCTCGCCGCAGCGGGCACGGCAGCGAGTTGCCTTCGCCGTCCGGGATCACGTATTTACCCAGGAACAGGTCGATCGAGTCCTGGATAACAAAACATTAATATGAGTGTTAAAGTACCTATAATATAATGTATTTATAGTCTGAATTTTGTTTGTTTCAAAATATGCTCTGGAAGATGGCATAGCTGGAGTGTTTCCCTTGGATTAACGAAGATTGTAGCAATATAAGAGTTAGGCCTAATATCTAAACTTATTCAAATAATAAACATCTCGGACTTATTTCACCTACTTATTATTACCAGTCGCATTTGTTGAGGATGATATCACCCAGGTGAAAAAGTGGAATAGAACAATACTACTCTATGGTAAGTAAATAACACCTATTTTGTCGCTCCATTTGTTGATAAAACAGCAATATACCCGAATTTAACGTTCCAAATTGAGATGCATTCCTATACCTGAATGGGGAGTATGTATACCTGTCTGAAGCCATCACTGAAGTTGTTCTTATAGTATCGTGCGAGTGAGTTGATCCCGTCGCGGACGAGCCCCAGGTGTGTCCGCGTACCCGTGCGATTGAAGTCCGTCTTCAGCGCGCCCGTGCCCGAGTACTGCGTCGATATCATATCCGCTAACACCCCCCGTGACAAACCTTTACCTCGGCGAGAGCCACTACCATCCGCTACAAGCTATACCTGAACTAGGGAGTATACCTGTCTGAAGCCATCACTGAAGTTGTTCTTGTAGTATCGTGTGAGCGAGTTGATGCCGTCGCGGACGAGCCCCAGGTGTGTCCGCGTGCCCGTGCGAGTGAAGTCCGTCTTCAGCGCGCCCGTGCCCGAGTACTGTGTCGATATCATGTCGGCGTGGTCGGCCCATACCTGGTATACAAAACAATGTTAAATGGTGTATTAGAGTCAAAGAAAGACGCCATTCATAGGGGATGGCATCATTAGTAGATGACTGCTGGGTATTTACTTAAATAGTTAGTTGTGTAACGTATGTAGACATAAGTTTTCGATGTACCGACAGTCCGTTAATAAAGCGAGTAATGAACGGTCGTGTTTTACTGCGCTGTGCAATCCCTACCAAACACATATATTTCTCAGTGGCGACGAGGACTCACAAGATTTCACGCGTATAATTTTGTGGATTGTAACGTGAAACAATTAATTATAGTGTACAAAATGACCATCGGCAAAATAGGACCATTTGACCTTGAGAAGGACAACTGGGAGGCGTATGTTGACCGCTTGGAACAATATTTTGTAGCAAATCAAGTGAAAACCGATATACAAGTGGCTACATTAATCACAGTGATAGGGAGTGAAGCTTACGAGTTAATGATAAATTTGTGTACACCCGACAAACCCGCTAAAAAGACTTATGATGAGTTAGTGGCGTTAATGAAGAAGCATTTGAACCCAAAGCCAAGTCAGCTGGCAGAAAGGTTTAAATTTCGCCAACGTATACAACATAAGGAAGAATCCGTAAGTGGGTATGTAGCCGAGTTAATAATAATAATAATATACTTTTATTTCGGGTGGCATAGACCCATAGAAAAAACTTAACCTAGCACACATTAAAAAATAAATAACTAATATAAGTGTCTGGAATCGAACCTCACACTATCCACGCAGTATATAACACACATTCGTGGAAGTATGAAGTCCTATCCAGTGACGCAGCATTGGACAATCCCACCTACCGCACAATGCGCTCAGGATACCGTGGGAGCTGGCACGCAATCGCTGCAGGATTGAGGCAGACCGCTTTCGAATGATGGCATGAAAGCCATCAACTCTCGCCTCAGCAAACATCGCCGATGCGCTACAAAACCGCGGCAACCCCGCCAGCATCCTGAACGCATTGTTATACTGCACACGCAGGGCGTTGTATGACCTTTGCGTATATCTAACCCACAGACTGCAGGCGTAGAATGATTGACAGTACGCTCTGAAGAGTGTCATTTTAACTTTCTTGCTACACCGTGCAAATCTGCGGATCAGCATATTACATCGGACAGCCAACGCCCTGCGTTCTCTCTCTATATCCAGGTCATCACTCAAGTCGTCAGTGACCCAGTGACCCAGGTATTTAAACTGCGTGACTCTGTTTAGGGGAGTACCACTGATAGTTACTTGTGGCACGTTGGTGTAACACTTGCCACCTGCTTTAAACACTAGTAACTCACTCTTATTAGCATTATACCTGAGTCCCTGAGCCACTGCATACTCGTCACATACCTGCAGAAGATGCCTAAGAGCGCTGATCGATGGACTCAGCAACACCATGTCGTCTGCGTAACTGATATTATTAAAACAAATCCCGTCAATGTGACAACCGACATTAGTGTTGCCGAGCTCAACGATCAGCTGATTAATATACAGATTAAAGAGGCGAGGCGAAGTTATCCCCCCTTGCCTCACCCCGCACTTCAACCGATATTCATCCGACAGCACCCCAGCCCACTTTACACAATTTGTCTGGTTTTGATACCAGAACCTAAGCAAAGAAGTTACTGTCTTATCAACTTCCGTTTCCCGATACAACTTCTCCCACAAGATGTCGTAGGACACCAGGTCAAATGCCTTCGATAAATCGAGGAAGCAAGCATTGACTGGTGTCCTCCTATTTGTGTAATACTGAACCGTCCGCTTGAGACACAAAATGGCAGTCTCTGTCGATAGACCAGGCCTAAAGCCAAATTGTGCGTCATGTAATTTTATACGGCTGGCCATGTGTGAATCAAGGAGACAGTCCAGTACTTTTGCTATAACAGTAGCCAGGGAAATCGGCCTGTAATTAGAGGGATCTGCCAGATCCCCCGTCTTATTTTTAACTAATGGGACAACTATAGTCTTCATAAGGTCATTCGGTAGGTAGGAGTGACCCATGCACAATGTATAAAACATTGCCAATACCCTTGGCAGGTGCACCCCCGCATACCGTAGGTGCTCAACGCTGAGGTGATCATGTCCCGGGGACTTGCCCCTTACCATATTTTTGATGACATTAGCAACTTCCATGGCAGAGAACTTTAATAAGGACTTCCTCTCAGCGCTAGGCACACACGACGATGCAGTCGAAGCTAAATTCACAGGTGGATCAACTCTGAATTGATTCATGAACATATTCGCTATAGACGATGGGTTGCACCTACCTGCCACACTCACAGGGACGCCCTGCCTGGGGTTCATTGCATTGGTATTTTTCCAAAACTTACTAAAATCTTTTTTGTTATGATGTTCAGCTAAAATGTCCATCTTGATTTGAACTTGGTTTTTACGACACCATTTCAATTTAGATTTAAATACTTTTCTAGTTTCACACATTTTATCAAAGGTACTTCCTGATGTTGGATTACCAAACAAATTCCACAATTGAAACGCAAGCCGGGCCTCCCTGTGAGCGCTTTTAACATGCTTATTCCACCCTGTTAACGGTTTGTATTTGTTTTTCTTAATAAATATACAGCTACGTTTAGCGCACTCAGATAATATACTAACAATGTTCCTGTACATATTATCTAAGCTAGATCGGTGGTTTAAGTCCTCACATACTGAGTCAGCACAGTAACAAAGATTCTGGGGAAAATCTATTTCGCGTAAACGTGAGTGACACATCTCTTCATACAATTTTATTTGTTTTAAGTCTCGATGCCCCCATACAACATTGTTTATGCTCTCTTTCGATAGAACAATATTAGGTTTCAATAGTTTTAAATCACAATCTACTTGTAACGGCAAATGATCAGACCAAAAACTATCATACAATACCTCCAGTCTAACAATCGTGCGACGCGCGGCCTGTGTGACGACACAGTGGTCGAGCCACCGTTTGCACCCGTGCGCTTCACTTACAAACGTAAACGAATCTAGCGGAAGGAGTTCGATATCCGCGCACGACCAATACTGTTCATCACAAAACTTTAATAATTCATTGCTAAACAATTCACTAATATGAGCATTATAATCTCCTAACATAAACACTGATTGAATGTTACTATTGTCTATAATTGCCGTCATTTCACTTAGGCAATCCGTAAATTCAACTAAGTTATCATTACTGTCAGTAGGCATATAAACCGAGAATATCAGTATTTCTTGGTCGAACAATTGCACTTTAATAGCCGCAAGACGAACACTATTGCAAGGTACCACAAATACCGAGGAAAATAAACTTTTTCTCCACAGCAGTGCCACTCCTCCATATGGTCTACCTCGAAGTATACCATCTGATGTATCAACCGCAGAGGTCCCGGTAAAAGCAAAATCATCATGAATATTGCCAAGAAAAGCTAAGTCATGAGGCATCAACCAAGTTTCTTGCAAAGCTATTATGTCACCCGATACACACAGCCGCCTAATACAGTCAACCGATGTTTTCACACATTTACAGTTGAAACTTATCATCTTTACAAAACTATCCATTATTTATAGATTTGTTGATATTCTGTGTCTCCCCCGAGTCTCTCTCGTTCCTTTTAAAGTTTATAAATCGACGATAAGATACGCCGTCCGGCCAAAACTCTTCGTTCATGAAAACATCCTCAGTATGTTTAGGTATAAAGATTTTGTAACCATTATAATCTTTATCCATTTTCATTCTCACTTTTTCCACATGTACTTGGAAATTTGATTTTTCTCTTATATATGTAATAATATCTTCTTTTGTAACCGATTTATCAACATTATAAACATAAATAGGTATTTTAATATCAGCAGCTTTAAACTTTTCATCCGGTTTTACGGTAGCCTTTCCTTTGTTACCAGTAAATCTCCTTTTTTTCTGAACCACAATCCAGTCATCGTAACTTTTCGACGGCGCTTGCTCCCCGCTCCGCACAATATTTGCAAAAGTTTCTGGTATCCCAGCTTGAACTTCATTGGGCACGACAGTGTGTCTCAATTCCCTCACTCGCTCAGGCGCAGCTGTAGGCGCGCGATGCGTCATCGCGATATCATGCGCGCGCGCAATGTTTACGACCGGTGCAAGTTTGTCAGTGCTACCGTCCACCTGATTTTGTTGTCTACCTTCCACCCGCGCGGAACTATTAGGTGCGGATAAAACAGTAACACAACTGGATGATTCTTCAGACACGGGACTATTGACTATAAAATCACTTTTTTGTGTATTTATGTGTTTCAAATTATCAATTGAGGTTGCCTTGAGGTTTTCCAATTCAGTTTTCACCGATTCAAATTGTTGAATGGTAACATACTGCTCCTTCACTTGTTTGAGATCTTTCTGGATCAAAAGTAAATCTTTAAGAAGCTTCGTCACGTCAACATGATCGAATACTACTGGCGGAAGCTTTTGTAGATCCCGTGCCACAAAAATTGGTATTGTTTTAGGATCGGTTTCCTTTAAAAGACACAATATATCATCTATCTCGCGTTGTGTTTTCCCAGCTCGTTTTCTATTAATCTTCTTCTTTGATGTAGGAATAGAATCAAACAAAAGACTCTTTGCCTCCTCAATCTCCTCCTCAGAAAACGCACTTATACAAATTTGAACAATACTCTCATTGTCCATAACGTCTATTTTATTACAAATAAAAGAAAGAACTTCATTGATCACAATATTACAGTTAGAACACTTTAACACTTGCGAAGACTCCGTCATCGTTATATACAAGCAAACCGACTACGAAAGTCGGCGCGTAATTAGCACGTCAGTCAGCGATGAGTGCGCGCACTGAACGAAAAAGACTGAGTAAAAACTGCGGATTTCGGGACTTAGCAGAGAACCTCCGGGATCAGTTTATATGCGGCTTATCGAATGAAGATATTCGCCAGAAATTGTTTACTGAAGATGACAATATATCATTTGACAGAGCCTTTACTATAGCTATGTCCATGGAAGCAGCAGAAACAAATGCGGCATTGGTAGAAGGTTGTACCAGAGGCAGAAGTGCAGGTGACAGCATACCAAATGATGACACTACAGTGAATTTCATGGGACGGAGTAAAAAAGGCAAAAATAAAAGTCAGAGGGACATCACGCAAGCACCGCGTGTTCTTCCAGCCGGCGGCGGTCCAAGCGGCATAAGCGGAGCGAGTAGCGGTAAATTCCGGGCGAGCACAAGTCGGAAAGACGCAATAAACTCGGAGCAAAGATGTAAAGTGTGTGGTGGCACGCACGATGAAAACACGTGCAAATTTAAAATGTATGTATGTAGAGTGTGCAACAAGGGTGGGCATCTAAAAAAGATGTGCCCAAAATTACGAGAAGGTACATCTTTGCATAATATACATGAAGATAATAGAGGTATATATAATCAGGACAGCGACAGTGATGAGGTAAATTATCATAATAATTATTCGGTAACAACAAAAAATCCACATTCACTACTACTTGGACCATTCACTATAAGTGTTTATGTTGAGAGTTGTTTACTAAACATGGAGATCGACACCGGCAGTGCTATATCTTGTATAAGTTACGATTGTTATAGAAACCTTTTTGTGCATTGTAAACTAAAACCGAGTAATTTAGAATTACGATACTATACGGGCGAAACAGTGACGCCCGTGGGTATGATTGAGGTCAAGGTACAATTTAAAACAATAACAAAAGTGCTAGACTTGTATGTGATAAAAAGCGGAAAGGCCAATTTATTAGGTAGATGTTGGCTTAGTGAGTTAGGTATACCTATACCTACATGTAATGTACATAAATTAAATAATTTAAACAATGGTTTTGATGTAAGGGAATTTAGTTCCAGGTACTCTGAAGTTTTCAAGGATGGCTTGGGGCGTTTCACCGGTGGGCAAGTGGGATTTCGCTTGCGGGAGGGAGCAAGGCCCACATTCATGCGCGCACGGCCACTCGCCTATGCGTTACGGGAGCCGGTTGAGCGCGCGCTTGATCAGATGGTGCGAGACGGAATCATCACGCCGGTCTCCACATCGGACTGGGCTACACCTATCGTACCGGTGATGAAAAAAGATGGTACCATAAGGGTATGTGCGGATTTTAAAATAACATTAAATAAGTGTTTAGAAGTGGACCACTATCCTTTGCCTAAGGTAGAAGATTTGCTCACAAAATTACATGGTGGGGAAAAATTCACAAAATTAGATTTATCACAAGCGTACGCGCAATTTGAGTTAGATGAGTCAAAAAAAATATACAGTTATAAACACGCACAAAGGTTTATTTATGTACAACAGATTAATTTATGGGTTAGCATCTAGCCCAGGCATTTTTCAACGAAAATTAGAGCAGCTGTTTGCGGACATGCCGCGAGTAGGTATCTTTTTAGATGACATTATCGTTACAGGAGTAGATACGATTACGCATTTAAAGACGTTGCATGAAGTGTTTGAGAGACTACGGCGGTATGGCTTGAGAATTAAGAAAGAAAAATGCACGTTTTTCGCGGATACTGTAACTTACTTAGGTTTTGTAATTAGTAAGCAAGGTGTGCATACCTGTCCAGAAAAAGTAGAAGCAATTAAAGAAGCACCTACACCTACTAATATTATGGAATTACGTTCGTTTTTAGGATTGGTAATGTATTATGCCAAATTTGTGCCAAATATTAGTACTATTCTAGAACCTTTATATAGATTGTTAAAAAAAGATGTCAGATATGAATGGAAGGCAGAATGTCAACAAGCATTTAATAAAGTAAAGCATCTATTGGTATCTAGTAAAGTGCTAGCTCATTATGCCGCTGAGTTACCTCTAGTGTTAACTACTGATGCGAGTAGTGTAGGCATTGGCGCTGTCATCTCACATATTTGTCCAGAAGGAGAGGAGCGTCCGGTGGCTTACGCGTCACGTGTACTCAATACAGCTGAAAGAGCATACTCACAAATCGAACGCGAAGCATTAGCTATAATTTATGGTGTGCGTAAATTTCACCAATATTTATACGGGCGCAATTTTATATTAAGGACGGATCATAAGCCCTTAGTCACCATTTTTGGCGATAAAACAGGTATACCTGTCATGGCAGCGAGCAGGATGCAGCGTTGGGCAATAATTTTAGCAGGTTATGACTACACTATAGAGTATGTACGTAGTCAAAGGAACGCCGCAGATGCCTTGTCTCGGCTACCAGTAGGTAAAGAAAAGAAATTGAACAAAGAATGTACATATTTAAATTTCATCCAGCATTTTTTACCAATTACAAGAGAAAACGTAAGAGAAAGTACTTGTAAAGATAATATTTTAATTAAAGTCATAAATTTTATAAGGACGGGATGGCCCAATGATTGTAAGGAAAATGACTTAAAAGCATATTTTATACGACGCAATGAGCTATACCTAGACAGAGGATGCGTTGTTTGGGGATATCGTTTAGTCGTACCGAGTAAGTTAAGAGAAGCTGTATTACGGGAATTGCATGTAAGTCATTTGGGTATAGTAAAAATGAAAAGTCTAGCGCGTAGTATTGTGTGGTGGCCAGGTATTGACCACGATATCGAAACGACATGTCAGGAATGTGTCACGTGTGGTCTTGAAGGAACGGCACCCCCAAAGGCCCCGCCAAAGCCGTGGCCTTACGTCACAGAGCCATGGTCGCGTTTACATGTAGATTTTTTGGGACCCTTTCAAAGCAAAACATTTTTGGTAATCATAGATTCTACAAGTAAATGGTTAGAAGTTTTTTTAATGCCACGAACCACAGCTAGTGCAGTAGTGAAGGTACTTCGTACTACCTTTGCACGCTTTGGTTTGCCCAAGGAAATAGTCTCAGACAATGGTCCACCATTTTCGAGTAGGGAATATCAAGAATTTATGAGGAACAACGGCATTAAAGTAACCTTTACACCGGTTTATCACCCTGCTTCTAATGGTGCAGCAGAAAATGCGGTTAAACTGTGTAAACGAGCTATAAAAAAATCAATACGGGACGGAATAGATTTGGATGAAGCATTACAAACATATCTTATGATGTATAGAAACGTAGAACACAGTTCTACCGGTGAGTCACCAGCTATGTTGTTACAGCGAAGGAAATTAAGAACTAGGTTAGAATTACTAGGCGAGGATAGGCAGGTAGAAACAAGGATAAACAAGGCTCAGAATAGACAAGTATATCATGCAGGTGGAAGTGATAGATACTTCCAAGTAGGTGACCCAGTGTGGGCTCGCAATTATACCGGAGAAAAGTGGTTTGATGGCACTATCACAGATAGGGTTGGCTCTCGTAATTATGTAGTAGGTAAGGAAGGTGGTCCCTTCTTGAAAAGACACGTCGACCAAATTAAAAACAGAAGAAGCAGTTACGGAGTAGGAGAAATAAATTCATTACCAGAACCCAGATCCGCTGTGGAGAACTCGGAGAGTGAAATGGTAAGAGACATTGGACCTGAAAAACAGGGCCTGGGTACTAATTTACCCGAGTCGAGCGCGCAGGAATCTGGGCCTGGGGAGGGAATAGGGGGTAACCCACAGCTTGAGGTACGGGGAGGAAATGCTGATGATAAAGCTCCGGTGAATCGTCCCAAAAGAGTTATAAAACCAGTACGGAGATATGGTTTTGAGGATATAAATTTTATATGTAATAGGTATTAAGATTACAGATGTATTATAGATATAAGGTTATTATTAGTTATAAGTGTTGTCATGTTAACGTTAAATAAGGGTGGAGGTGTAACGTATGTAGACATAAGTTTTCGATGTACCGACAGTCCGTTAATAAAGCGAGTAATGAACGGTCGTGTTTTACTGCGCTGTGCAATCCCTACCAAACACATATATTTCTCAAGTTGCATAGTCCGTTTTGCGCTGCTTGCAGCCAATTTGCTCGCTACTTTTGGTGATAACTGTTATTTTTGCTATTTAATATATTTACCCCCCTGCCCCCTAGGTTGCGCATAAGTAGACCCCGTCCCAGTAAGATATGAATTATTTTTTCTTGATTTTTTCCACTGTTTTTTTATAGTTATTTATAGTTAGCTATTTGGGTTAAAGTCGAACCGAACAAACCATAGATCGTGAATATCGTTCCACCCATTCTTGAGTTAGACATTGTGTAACTAACCAGACATTGTTTTAGATAAAAATTTATTGATAATGGTCTGCAAAGAATACACTTTACAATCTAAGTACAACGCAAGTAGTTATCCATACAAATTAAATTTAACTCACATTATTAAACAACTTATCAAGGTAGGGATGCTTCTCCTCATCGGACGCGGTCACGGCCAGCAGCCGGAGCGCTGCATTCAGCTGCAGGCGAGCCAGCATGCTCTGCACCACGTTGGTGCGGTCGAGGCAGTCGACGCAGTTGGTGCGGAACACGCCGCTCTGGCGGAGGAGCACGGTCCCTCCGCGGGAGAGGAAGTAGCCGAATTCTGTCTGTATGGTGGTAAATAGGTATATTTTTTATTCTAAACTAATAGCATATACAGGCGCGTAATTAGGTCCCGATCCTGAAAGTCATCTTTATTAATGTTTGGATAGTTATTCTGCTATTTGGGATAATGATAATCGGGTTTTTCGTTCTCGAGTTCAAAATGGTGAAACTAAACCGACCTTGCTTTATTTAAAGATATTTATAGAAGATTTCATTTATTTTACGATCATAATAATATAATCTAAAAGAATGATATACATCCGCCAGAACATGACACACGAAGGTAAATAACACTTGTGACAAACAATAACTAGTTTTCCGAAGTGTATTTACACTAGTGGCTCTCGCCGAGGTAAAGGTTCGTCACGTGGGGTGTCGTTACCTGTTCGTGCGCGATCCTGTCCATGAGCACGTTGAGCCGGTAGTAGCGCATGCTGCGGCACTCGGCGTGGAAGTCGAAGGGCTCGTAGCGAACGCCGGGTAAGGCGGCCGCCGCTACTGCTGCACGGAAACCACGCTCTAACGATTCTTCCTTGCCGTGTTGGTCGATCTGGATACAAAAAAAAGACATAATATATCATATAGTTATATAATGTATTGTGGCGCTTGCCAACGAGAAGAAGAAACAATTGGGCATGGACAAAAACTCCGAGCGGCTCGTGGCGTCGCGCTCGCGTCCCAAGTGCAAGCCACTTACGAATAACAGCAGATTGGCTATAAAATATTGGGGATATATTTCAGCTTAACCCAGTAAGACTGAAACTCTTACGTAGGAAAACCTTATCATAAAATAATACTAGAGAAAAAAGACAACACAAATCAAAACCGACTCTAACCTTAAGACAATAGAGTCTAACTTAACTCAACAAACCAAATCAACTCACCAGGTTAACCAGCACTTGGTTCCCGTATCTCTGCTGCTGGTCCCGCAGATGCTTGGTGTACGCCGACACGTGGTCTTCGTGAGCGAGCTGCATCGCCGGCTTGTACTTTATGTTGGGGTACTGGCTCCAGAACAAGGGTATGGAGCCTCGGGTTTGAACGAACGAGGACTTTTCGCCGCCACGCTCGATTATTTGCTCTGTTTCAACGAAGTTTGCTACGTTGCCCTGTTAATAGAAATTAGATCTTAGTAGTTGTAAGTAAGATTTATATTTACATACTAAATTCCTTACATTTCATCACAATTAGGTACAATTGAACTGGCGTAGTTTTGCGCTTCTGAAGAGCTAAACAACAATTTGGGTGACATGCAAATACACGTAAAAGGCGGGTTAAAAAGACATGGGGATATCATATCTTTTCTTTTGTTTTGTTAAGATTTGCCTAATTACAACGGCCGAATTGTATAAGGAAGTTATTTATGAAAGTGTGTGTGATAAAAGAAAATTGAGACTGGGTTGTGGTCAAGGAATATAATATAATGTAAACTTATATACATCTTACCTGGGCGTCAACTCCTCTCATGAAGAACCTGGTTCCGGCACGGTCCACACTGCGGCGCGACACCAGCGACCACGTCAGCTGGTGCCCGTTCACCACCACGTTGTTTATAGACACGACTGGGTGGTGGTCAAGGAATATATAATGTAAACTTATAGCCATCTTATAACCAAATTGTGGGCATACCAAGAAATACATACATAATAATATTATAAATGAGATAGTAACTCTGCCAGTCTGTTACGCTTTGGAGGCCAAACCAACGAATATTAGGTGAAACTTGGTATGGACCTTGAGACCTTTTTCAAGATCCAAACCTAAACCATACCAAGTTTCACTAAAATAGGCTTTCCAGTCCTATTATGTCCTTAAATAGGCAATTTTGCCACATGACCCGATATCCAGGCGCGTGGTGTCGCGGAAGGAAAAAACGACCATTTCGACGACATCACACTTGCTCACAGCCGCGCGTAGGCAATAAAGGTCTATTAAGACTTAAAATTTAGATTAATTCTGTTCTCAATTAAGTGCCCTTTATATTTTTCTGAGCGTGAAGTTTTTTAAAACCTGAATATTTTAGGTTTTAACTCCCAGCTTCGTGTGGACACAATTTAATCACCATATTGCTAAAATTACATATATTAGTAAAAGGATACATCCTTGTATGATGGGCAGGGTGAACTTGGAGAACATCTGGTGCGAGTAGTCTCGGAGCAGGAAGCCGTTCCATAAGAACCGGGGGTCTGCCCGGTTTGTGATCGACATCTGTAATGGAAATCAGGATTAATACTTCTATTACTTAATATAATTTATTTGACGGCCTGTTGGTCTAGTGGTTAGTGACCCTGACTGCTATACCGGAGGTCGTGGGTGCGATTCCCACCCAGGACAAATGTTGTGTGATGAGAACAATCATTTGTTCTGTGTCTGGGTGCAATTTATCTATAATATGTATGTATTTAGAAGTATATAAGTATGTTTATCAGTTGTCTGGTTACCATAACACAAGCTCTGCTTAGCTTGGGATCAGATAACCGTGTGTGAGTTGTCCCGGAATATTATATTATTATATTATATTTATTATGTTCATCCGGTTTTTTACGGCACATGTTTTATTAACGTAAACGACAAATGACAGAAACAATTAAAAACAATGATTTTCTTTTGACCCTCTTGGGCGAACTGCTTTCCCTGGAATGATTAGTGTCAGGCCATATTTTAATGGGTCAAAAATTGCGAAAATTTTGTTTTGCATTTGTGATATTACACAAAATAATTTTGTAGCCTTACCATGTGGAAATCAGGTGCAACGGAGTGCAACCGCTGCAGCGTGTGCGTGAGGTCGTAGCCGTACGAGAAGAAGATGCCGGGCGTGTCGAGCGCGAGCCGCAGCATGCGCTCGTATGTCGCGTTGTCTTCTATCTAGGATTAAACGAGATTCCAATGATTAACAGTCAAACTTAGATCTAATAGCTAGCCTAGAGAACACGGTTGACTGCGGTGGTTTGTAGTAAGTATATGAGGAATTCCGTGTCAAAAAAGGTCTAGAATGCATCTAAGATGTACACAAATCTGACATAACTATGTACCTAATATTGACAAATAACAATTAATAAAACCATGGACAATACAAAAAAATAATCGTATGACCATTCAACACCATCTACCTCATATTTGTACTAAGGTGTCTATACAGGGGCCCGAGTCTGCTATTTACACTCCGTGTCAGTGTGCTCATAGTTGGCTCATAGTGGGACGATTTTACGATAATTGGCATGTGTAAATAGCAGACTCGGGCCCCAGTTGACTGCACATTGATTTTGCTATTGTCGGTATATACCTGTTTGTTAGTAAGGTGTGTGTTGGACCGAGCGTATGGTATGATGTCTGATCCCGCCAGCTGGTAAATGTCGTGGCCATTCAGCTTGCCTATCTGTGGACAAGATTAAAACATATTTACTAATAAAAATAGATGAATCTTTAATGATGTAGCTTTTTCAATGATAAACATTATTGTAGCACAACTTTATAAATATGAAAATATTTGATATAAGAACTAGTATTTTTGTTAGTTGAATAAAACTTGCGATGTTATTTTTTACCATAATATATGTTATGTTTACCTTTTATTTTTTGCTATAGGTAGCTAAAGTGTATAGATAGGTAAGTAAATAAAATGTTGTCTCAAGGTTGCATTTCAATATAGAAGCGTTTTTATGAAATACTAGCTTATAAATGCATGTACATTTATTTTCAATGTAATACGAGACCATCTGATAGTCAGTCAGTGATGAAGTAGATCTAGTATTAGTGGTTAGAAAATCAATAGCTTTAAATATAAGATTTTACAAACAAACCAAAAACTTTTTTTTATTATTTGTTATATATCTTGTTATTGCCTTAAAATATCAGTAAACAAGGTGTTAACTAACTTTTTCAATATCAAATATCCTAAAAACAGATACAAGATAAAAGTACCTTATCTTTGATAAACTTTGTAATTACAAGTTTTGTTAATTAAAGTATATTGTATATTATATACTCACCAATATCCTGTATTTAGCTACGACTAGATATAAGCCGGATACTAATTTGATGGTGCCAAGGAACCCACATACTGGCTTGTATGCATTCGCTGGGATCGGAATCTTTACTGAGCCATAATCTGTAAAAAAAAATTGATGAAGGTTAATTAAGACGATCCTTTTCCCAACTATGTTAGGGTCGGCTACCAGTCTTACTGGATTCAGCTGAATACCGTATTTTACATGGAGCGACTGCCTATCTGACTTCCACAACCCATTGTACAGGGAAACACAGTATCCCAAAGTAAGACTGGCTGTCAGAATTGACTTAACGACTGCCAAAGATGTACGTATGACAGTCGGGACCTACGGCTTAACGTGCTTTCCGAAACACGGAGGGGTCTCGGTATGTTTATAAATGGTCACCCATCCACGGACCAACCGCGGCGAGCGCGGCTTAATTTGTATTATCGGTCAAATCTTACAGCTTACACTTAGCCACGAGCCCCTCCACGAGTTTTATTTAGTTTATATTTTTTCTTATTTCTAGTGTACATAATCCTTATCCATTGGTTTTTGTTAAAAGTGCTTTCAAACTTCAGAGCATACCTCACAGATTAATGTTAAAATTGGATAAAAGTAGATAACACTATATTATTTCATAATGGAACAATGACATTAGTTTCATACTGCTGCAGAAATACAATGAAAATAATATTAAGATGTGTGTGCTAGTTAGATTAAATGTATTATTATGAGTTTATAAGACGTCTTCTGTACTTAAACAGTCCATTACTACTTTATACCTATATTATAACATCTACCTTTAAAATTTTAGTACTATTAAAGTCAGAATGGATGGCTGCATTATAGTCAGGATTTTTAGGTCAGAAACCCTCACTGATATCATTAGAAGGCCATACCAAAGTTTCATTACTAATAATAGTTTACTTTCCCAACACAATACACATTGTATTACATTACAGCATCACATTAAAACCATTACAATATGGTGAGTGGTTTAAGTAAGCATAAAATTCAAACATATGAAAATTTATTATTATTTAAAGATTAAGCACTTTTTTACTACTCTTTTTAAAGACTTTTTTTAGAGGACTTATTAACAAATTAAGTTTAATTGAAGTATATTTCAAAATTTGGGATCTGAAAATGCTAATCTGCAATAAGCAAGCATGGTGCATCACTAGTTGTGCCTTCTCTATACAAAAAGAGGCCTGTGCCCAGCAGTGAGACATTTATAAGTTAGTATTTTTATTGTATTAGAAGTATAGTGTATAATTAAATATTTACCTTTGACTGTAGCCTCCCCCGTGACCCGGTCAATGACCATGATCTCTGTGGGGTGAATTGTGGGCTCCAGATAAAACTTATCCGAAGTTGTGTATCTGTAACAACGTATATACTATTAATATAGGAATCAAGAGATGTTTTGTGTACACTATTATGGGTAGAATATAATATATTAGTTGTATAAAAAGGGGAGATGTTGCTTCACTGACAAGACCCTAACTGAAATGTGTAGAAATTAGTTTTTTTTTTTATATTGAATGAATTGTAAATTACATAGCATTAGAATTGGAACCCTTATAAAGTATGAAAAAACAAAATTGTGGTGACATATTATACAGCAAACAGACTAAAAAACACACAAAGACAAAGCTTATTTTAGTAATGTTTTCAAAACTTTCCAGATTTTTTTATGCCATTGTCAGCTGCATTTTGACCTCTCACTAAATAATGTCACTCAATTCTAAAAAAGCATGTAGAAAAAAAATGTCTGGGAAGTAATTATAAGAAACATAATAACTAAATGCTTGATTATTAGCCGTTAATATGTAAGATCAAAGGTTGTCATTATGGATAAACTTTCCTTTAGTGGGACGTCGAGTTGGACGTTCATATTTTTTTTGTAGATAGCACTCATAATCACAAAGCTTTTTACAAATTTTTAAGTTGCGGAGACTCACGGTTTACGAGATATAAATTTTTAAAGTTTCCTTATAAATTGATAATATATCGCCATGGTAGATGTCAAATTTGACGTTTTACGTTCCTGTTGACGGTGGAGGTATGTTTATTCAATTTCATCGTTTTATGTCTTTAAATAAAATAATATTTTCACATAGAAAATTAAAAGAAATATTAAAAAAATAAAAGTAAACTTAATTCGTAATTAATTCGCTCTGAAAACGCGCTGTATTATGCAATTACATTGACTTTTTCACATACAAAATAACGAATGTTTTTTTAAAACTGTGGAACGGAACGTAAAGTGACGCCGTTTTGTTTTTTATTCGTCACTGTCAGTCATCGTTCGTTTGTTGCCTTAGTTTTGTGTTACAAAAGTTAGTGACAGAACCGAATCGCTGCAAAACCGACTTCACGTAGTCTTGTCTGCCCTACCCTAGAGTGTTTTTTAGAGTCGCGTAGGCGCGGAGGGGTGAGGCGGCCCGCGGGCTGAGGAGCAAGCGGCTGCGAGCGAGCCGCCGCGGCTGAGGCTGGCCGGTGAAGCCGGCCAGTGAGCCGAAGCTGCGGTGGTGAGCGAAAGCCGTTTGCGACGATTAGCACGCGTGGGGCCGCCGGAGACCCGCAGCGCCGGAGCCGTGACAGAAACCTGCATGTTGAAAGCTTGAAATTTGTGTTTTTACCGATCCTAACCTCAAAACTTTAACCATGGATATCTCCATAACCATGGGGTTCCGCGGGGTGGGGGTGGTACTGGGGGGTAGCCCCCCTCCCCCCTCTCCCCCCACCTCCCCCCCCGGCCCTTAAATCGACGTCCCACTAAAGGAAAGTTTAACCTATAAACGTCCCACTGCCAACACGTAATGATTATTTAAAATTGTAGAAGTTTAAAATCTAATTAATAGGGACAACATACATAATGTGTAAATAATAGTTATTCAATAGGTACATATTAAAATGTCGTAAAATATTTAATTGTTAAGTGACAAGGTACGTGATATTCAACAACTCCTAATAGTAATTACACAGCATATTACACATATTTTTATACGGCTTCACAGAAAACATGAATGCAAAATGTTCGTGAGGTAATAAGTAAAATAAAAAGTTTTCATAAATTATCGAACGTTAACACTTGTATACTTCACAAATAATACACTTACAATTTAATATCATCGTGAATAAACAGGCGATCTGCCATTTTAAACGATTTAAAAGCGAAATAAATTTAATTTTCTACCATACACTTGCGAAAAGATGACATATATGACATGACACTAGTGATGTCCACGACCCACGTAAGTATTTGCAAACACAGCTTACACAGCTACGTTAGTGAAATATATAATCGAGTAATCGACTATTAATTTCGTGCAGAAATAAACGTATGGATATAATCTATAAACGTGGTTTTTCAGCTAATGGAAATATAATTCCAAAAGATTTCTGAACGAATATTTTGTTTTTCCATTATACGCACACCGCATGTTTTGTCAAAACTTGTTAATTAAATGTCATTTGTTAAACCTAAACGTTTGTGATTGTATATTGGAACGTGAAAGAGCAACATGCGAAAGTGGTAGAATAACCTAAAAGAAAAGAATATTATTTTAGAAAAATAGTTCTAGCATGTTGTGTTAATTGACGGAATAAGTATGTCGACTACAGTAGATACAATACCGTTTATCAAAACGATTCATGATGGCGAGGAAGTTGAAGATTTCTCAGAGGAATCAGATGAAGAAATTGAAGTAAGTTTAACTTCACGTACTGTTTTAAACTTTAATTAATACTTGAAATTTGATATTGATATGTATATTTCATTAATACCCAATACCAGAGTACATTATATGTGGTCGCTAGACTTGTACTTATTATGAAAATTGTATTCGTGTTCGTATTGTGTATTCGCAAATTGTACTTATTATGAAAATACCATTGACTCATGATTTGAAATAATACTTCAAGCCTTAGTGTAAAATTTATCATTTAATTTTGTTTTCAGTATCAACCATCGAAGCAGAAAGTAAAACAGAAAGCTGACTTCAATCCTAAGTTCCAGTTTGTAGGCTCTGTAGATGAATACAACAAGGCAAGTACCAATTTATTTGTAAACCTTCTATAGACTAATGACTGTGTATAATTTCTAAGTATTGCTGTTTTGTCCAGGGAATATACATTGTGTGGACAGTCACTTAGTCCATTTGAAATAGAAGGCACATTTAAACATATATATATTCTGTGTATCCTGACATGTGTTTCACATATATTTACAATTATTGTGAAATACTGTATGCAACTATACAATTGAAGTAGTCATTGTAATTCACTATTTTAGATATGGTGGTAAAATAAATCTGTTTTTACCTGTTTATTATTAGAATAAGTAAGGTCATGCCTGTACTATATCCATTTATTCATACATATTATTTAGAAGCATAACAAATATCTATTGCAGTCTTATAAATAATAATAAAAAAAAACTACTAACTCTTTTTTTTATAGAACACATGGGACGACCTCCAGAAGTATGTGAGACGCAACGTGAAGCAGACGCTGGACCAGAAGATAGAGAAGAGACGAGCACAAGTGAAGGTGCACGGGAATGCTCAGGACGTGGACACTGACTCCGATGTCGAGGCTAAAGGTAACTTATTACACGACTGCCCAAAAAGGAGTGTTATTTATAATTTCAGATTTTCAATCTTGATGCAGAATTCATTCATCCATATTACCAATGGAAATTATGCATATAAAACTTTTCTGTTGTTCTGGCTGACAGGTGGCATGGAAGAATTATTAACAGCTTTTTAAGTAGGTTAATACTTATTTACATACTATGTTTTTATTAAAATAGCTTAAGACTACTGCCTAGCCTGTCCCCTACCTATGTTGGGATCACCTTCCAGTCTTACCTGGTTCAATTCAATACCATATTTTTCATGTCTGACCTCCACAACCCATTTTACTGGGTAACACAGAATCCCATAGTGTGTGAAGTAGATTTAAATCTACATCTACACTAATATTATAAAGAGGAAAGATTTGATTGTTTGTTTGTTTGTTTGTTTGAAATGAATAGGCTCCGAAACTACTTGACCGATTTGAAAAATTCTTTCACTGTTGGGAAGCTACACTATCTCCGGTGAACATAGGCAATATAAAATTTTCAAAAAAGTTAGGGATCCATACTAAAACCTCAATAATGTAAACCAAGGTGTGAAAAAAATACCAAAAAACTTTTTTGCATCGCGTGCGCTGCGAAAACTATTGTTTATAGAACAAAATAATGTACTACGTCTTTGTAGAACATATAATTATCTATAAAAAGTGTCGCGACAGCATATGTCTAACTATTACAGTTAGGTCACAATGAGAGATATTTTATTAAAAAAAATATTATTGAAAGGACGCCGCTAGAAAAGGCTCTTTATTTGTTACTTGGTATTGATCCTTATCAAAATAAATTACTTCATAGTCAAGACTGCTTCAATACCTTTATGTAACTTTTTGAATTATTCACTTTGGACATTCCCTTCGAAAGATATCACGAGTTTAAAATATAAGAATTAGAAAAAAGTCGCGTGATTGTCGCTCACTCTGCTCGGCTAACTATGCGATTTAAGCATCACTGAGGTACGGGAGTGTCTATACTAATATTATAAAGAGCGTAATAGTAGTAATAACACAGAAACCTTCAATCCTAACTTTTTAATAATGTGTTAATACCCGTGCGAAGCCGGGACGGGCCGCTAGTAAGAGATATTTTCCTTGCAGACAGTGATGTGGGTGAGTTGGAGATATCAGACGATGAGCTCAAGAGAGACGAGATCAAGACCAAACAGAGGAAGATCACCAAGAAACAGAAAATGCAAGAGGTTAGTCTTGTAAATATTTAGTTATTTACCTAATGTGGTGGGCAGAGAAGTCAGTTAAAATATTACATTGGTTGGTTTACACCTGGAAATTTATGCAGGCCATTGCACTTTTTACTATATTATTAGTTTTTTTAATAATAGTTATTGTATATTTTCAATTACAACTTCACATTTAGCGATTGTCTATCAGCTTTTTCTATAATACTAATTGATAATTTCATGTATATGTGACTACAAGTATCTGTCCCGATGGCTACATGAAAATTTTACATTACTTAGGTATATGGCAGCAAACTAATTAATAAATTTATTTGTAATATGACCTTAGGACCTAGAAGACGAGACAGAGCAAGGCACTCGCATCGAGTACGACTCAGACTTCTTCGAGGAGCCGCCGCCGTACGACGAGAACGCGTCCTTCTACATGATGAACCTGTCGCGGCCACTGCTCAAGGCCATCGGCGCGCTCAACTACGTGCATCCCACGCCCATACAGGCGGCCACTATACCCGTGGCCTTGCTAGGTCTGTAATAATTCAAAAAAATCAAATTAAAAATTCATTTATTTGATTTAGGCTACAAAGTAGAACTTATCTAAAGTCATTATAGTACAAAATTATATATATATATATGTAGTGTAAGCTGAACCCCTTTTATGCAAACTAAGCTAAAATTAAAACATAGCTTTTTTTTTCTGATGACCAGGTTGTCAAAAGGTTGGCAACACATAACAAAAAACTCAAAAATCTCAAACTACCGTTCGAATTATTGTTGCAATCAATCGTTTTCATTCCCTATAATATGTGGGTTGTAGTTATGCATGCATGGTAGGTATAATGTGTAATAAGATGACGCTATTTCCGGCATGGCAGTTACCTATTTTATTTGCCCAAAATACTCGCGCCGCGCCGGTCCCCTCTCCACAAGTAGCGGAGAGCGTCTCTATCTTCTCGTCTCACCTTCACCTGCATGAACATCTCCGCTATATTTAATAAATTCGTGCACAATTCGATCCCTTAATCTTCATATGATTATAGCTGACTGCAAAAACGACGATTTCTCTGATAAATACTATTGTTTTCTCCAAGGACCTGCACTCTGATCATTCCCCTACCTTATTGTGATATAAACCTTATTGTCCATCAGGCAAGGACGTATGCGCGTGCGCAGCGACGGGCACGGGTAAGACAGCAGCCTACATGCTGCCGATACTGGAGCGGCTGCTGTACAAGGCGGCGGGCGCGCAGCGAGTCACGCGCGTGCTCGTGCTCGTGCCCACTCGAGAGCTGGGCGCGCAGGTATGTGCGGGCGGGTTTATGACTTGAATGGTTGCTGTTTAGGTTCAAAACGACGACCTCTGTGGTCGAGTGGCGTACGCACCGGTTTCCAAGGGTTCGATCCCCGGACGGGTCAATGTAAAAAATCAATTTTCTATATTGTCCCGGTACTGGGTGTTTGTGGTACCTTCGTTGTTTGTGAATTCCGTAACACAAGTGCTTTAGCTACTTACTTTGGGTTTAGAGCAATGTATGTGATTTTGTTCGCATTTATTTATCTATATATATAAAAGAAAGTCGTGTTAGTTACACCATTTATAACTAAAGAACGGCTGGACCGATATGGCTGAAAATTGGTGGGGAGGTAGCTTAGAGCCAGGAGACGGACATAGGATACTTTTGTACATTAAAAAAAAAAAAAAACAATTAGGTAGTAGGTAGGTAGGTAGTAGGTAGGTAGGTAGTAGGTAGGTGGTAGGTAGTAGGTAGGTAGGTAGGTAGGTAGGTAGTAGGTAGGTAGGTAGTAGGTAGGTAGGTAGTAGGTAGGTAGGTAGGTAGTAGGTAGGTAGGTAGTAGGTAGGTAGGTAGTAGGTAGGTAGGTAGTAGGTAGGTAGTAGGTAGGTAGTAGGTAGGTAGGTAGTAGGTAGGTAGTAGGTAGGTAGTAGGTAGGTAGTAGGTAGGTAGTAGGTAGGTAGTAGGTCGGTAGTAGGTAGGTAGTAGGTAGGTAGTAGGTAGGTAGTAGGTAGGTAGTAGGAAGGTAGTAGGTAGGTAGTAGGTAGGTAGTAGGTAGGTAGTAGGTAGGTAGTAGGTAGGTAGTAGGTAGGTAGTAGGTAGGTAGTAGGTAGGTAGTAGGTAGGTAGTAGGTAGGTAGTAGGTAGGTAGTAGGTAGGTAGTAGGTAGGTAGTAGGTAGGTAGTAGGTAGGTAGTAGGTAGGTAGTAGGTAGGTAGTAGGTAGGTAGTAGGTAGGTAGTAGGTAGGTAGTAGGTAGGTAGTAGGTAGGTAGTAGGTAGGTAGTAGGTAGGTAGTAGGTAGGTAGTAGGTAGAAAAAATTGCATTGCAACGCATGCCGGGTACAGCTAGTTTATTTATAAAAAAAAATTAAGGTGTAAAAAATTAACTGCACCTTATATATTGACAAAAACTACTTTTTACGGCTTATGTCGCGGTTTATTTTAGATTGTAGGTCCCGACGTTTCAACACCTTTGCAGGTATCATGGTCACGGGCAGACTGTCCGATCCTAAAATATAAAATGAACCGCGATAAAATACGAAAAAAGTAGTTTCACTTTAATGTATCACATTCGCGTAAACCTAAGAAAGCAATATGAACCTTGTGTACCTGACTCTATGTTCCAAAATCCATTACATCTTATTTAAATCCTGTGCTATTTGATTCTGGATGAAAATATTAATAAAAACATATTTGGATTCGTTAAAAATATTGCTTTTAAGTTCTAAAAACATAACCAACAAGGTATTGCCTACATAAAACTTAAAGTTGTAGAATGTGGTTTGTTATATGTATGAATTTTGTAACAGGTACACGCAGTAACGCGGCAGCTATCACAGTTCACGCCGGTCACCGTCGGTCTGTCTGTCGGAGGGTTAGACGTCAAATACCAGGTTAGTACATACTGCAGTATTATTATTGTAATTTTATGTGTAATGTGTGTATTATCATAATATTATAAAAAGTTAAATATGTTTTGCTTATGTTAAGCTGTTTAACCGAAGCTTGTGTATTAAAATCATCATAATTTAATTATTTCTATCTGTATATATTTAATTAAACTACTTGATATTAAGCATATTACTATACTTCTTGTCTATAGGAAACAGTGCTTCGTCACAATCCGGACATAGTGATAGCCACGCCCGGGCGTCTGATCGACCACATCCGGAACACGCCGTCCTTCGGGCTGCAGTCCATTGAAGTGCTGGTCCTCGACGAAGCTGACAGGTAAAATATTTCTCTCACACTGTAGGTATCTTTACGTATCCCGAGCCTTTTTCCCAAGCTATGTTGGGGTCGGCTACCAGTCTTACCGGATTTAGCTGAATACCGTATTTTACATGGAGCGACTGCCTATCTGACCTCCACAACCCATTTTACTGGGGAACACAGGATCCCATAGTAAAACTGGTTGACAGAATTGACTTAACGACTGCCGTATCTTTACATAGTATAAAATGATAAATAAAGTTTAAAAAAACTAAAAAACACGGTTTTAAAGTACTTCTAACTAAAAAAGTGAAAAATAAATCCTAAGTAAGCTGAAATTGGTAATGAACAAAAAACACTAGTATTATTGTGAAAAAGCGTGGGTTGCTCGATAGACGAAAAATATGGCCCAGAGCGCCCCACGCTTTTTCAAAATGCAATACGTGTTGTCTGAATTCAAACGTATTGCTTTGTGGACTTAAAAAAAAAATATTGTTTTTTTTTTTATTTATTTAATCCTGGTGATCCTAATCAGGATAATGAGATAAACCTATGAAATTATTATATTGTCGCTGATTCTTGATAAGTGTACAAAGTTTGAATTAAATCTGTCCGTTTAAAGTGGGTCAAAATCGAGTCCAAAGGAGTCGGTTACATACATACATACATACATACATACCTACATACATACATACATACATACCTACATACATACATACAAGTGAAGCTAATAAAAGCAATGAAGATTTCGCCGGCTGGTCGCTTAGATTTTTAAGCTGTTTAACAGCTTTTTATGCAGTTTTCAGCAATTAATAGGCGTCCCGGGTTCGATCACCAGACTATTCCATGTAGAAAACCAAAATCAAAATTAAGTTATTTAAAATAGCCTTTAAAATGTAGCACTTTTCAAATGTCAATCACAATAATAGATGGAACCGCAAATCGGCCACCCTTCACCAATTTTCTACATTTTCTCGGGCATGGTTTGTGGTACATTCATAGTCTGGGGTTCAAAACACCGACCCCCACACTAGCACCAACCCGACAATTCTGCAGGCGCTTAGCGCTACCACCGCCGCGTTGATGTTGTGCGGGCGCTGGCTAGACGACAACGCACAAATTACGCTAGTGTGGGCCTTACTTTAGCTTCGGAGCAATGTATGTGATGATTATAATGGTTCTAAGGATGCTGGACGAGTACTTCGCGGAGCAGATGAAGGAGATCATCCGGCAGTGCTCGCCCAAGCGGCAGACCATGCTGTTCTCCGCCACCATGAGCGAGGAGGTCAAGGACCTGGCCGCCGTGTCCCTCAAGAAGCCGGTCAAGCTGTTCGTGGACTCCAATAAGGATGTCGCCTTCAATCTGAGGCAGGAGTTTGTTAGGTAAGATAAGAAAATTTTAAAATTTACTCAAATATACCTTTGGTTCGATGAGTAGATCCTCATTTTCCCTTGTTAAGGATCCGTCGCGAGCGCGAGTGCGACCGCGAGGCGTTGCTAGCGGCGCTGGTGTGCCGAACATTCCGCGACCGCGCCGTCGTGTTCGTGCAGACCAAGCGCCAGGCGCACCGGCTACACGTCGCGCTAGGCTTGCTGGGAGTCAAGGTAACATGATACACACAAACACACACACCCTTACACAAAACACACACACACGCACCCTAACTTAAAACGCACTCGCACACAAAACTTACATTCTCAAATACACACATGCACGCACCAGCTGATCCGAAAGTCTAACAATTCGCCATTTTTGCAAAACCTCGTCCTGACAATTAATCAATGCCTGAGATCCCTATTCATTAAATCAAACCGATATCGAGAAACAAGACGAGCTAGTGCCAAAAAACCAAAAAGCAAAAAATATTTTTAATTAACTATATTTTCCTTGTTTGTGTGTTAGGTAGCGGAACTCCACGGTGCATTAAATCAGCCTCAACGTTTGGACTCCCTCAAGCGGTTCAAGGAGGAGCAAGTGGATGTGCTGGTAGCCACCGACGTAGCAGCCAGAGGGTTAGACATACCCGGGGTGAAGACAGTGCTCAACTTCACACTGCCGGCCACGCTCGAGCATTATATACACAGGGTGAGTGTTATATATCTGTTTTTTGTTAGATCATTGTATAGCATCCCTTCCTTTATAGTAGAACAGAATGACCCCAGCGAGCGATGCGAGTATCGCCCGTCGCACTCGCTTACTCGCTTGTAGCCTAGCGACAAAACTATCAGAAACACCTCGCTGGTCGCTTCTCCCCGACTCGTTTCGAGTTCATCGTTCTATTCGCTACTCGCTCCTCGCCCGTAAATCGGACATATCGGTTATTTACCTACATTCCAAAAATTGGAATCTGAAATCGCCAATCCTTAATGAGCCATCGTGGTGGTCAATGCTCTTTCCTTCTCTATACGGGAAGAGGCCTGTCCAGCAGTGGGATGCTTATGGACCTGTTTATTTATTTTTACCTTTAATTATTATACTTTTTACCACCTTCAGGTAGGTAGGACAGCGAGAGCCGGGCGAGCTGGGGTGTCCGTGTCTCTCGCGGGCGAGGCGGAGAGGAACCTCGTCAAGGCTATCGTGAAGCGCGCGCGGCGGCCCGTCAAGTCGCGTCAGGTGCCGCCCGACATCACCGCCAAGTATAGGGAGAGACTCGCCAGGCTGGAGCCAGAGATTGGTAAGATATATATACTAGTCAGGTAGGTAGGACAGCGAGAGCCAGAGCTGGGGTGTCAGTGTTTCTCGCGGGCGAGGCGGAGACGAACCTTCTTTCAAATTAAGCTTTATTTCTGTACATGAGTTTATACCTTAATTGCCATATATTGACATTAAAACAATTGACAATCTCGCGTCGGACACCAGTATCAAAAGCGCTTAAATTAGGTCCTAATGAAATTTAATATATGTATATGTATACGTATTTTTTTTTCCACAGCTGCAATCTTAGACGAGGAATACGCAGAGAAACAAATGAATAAGATGGAGAAGCAGACAGCCAAGCTAGAGGGAGCCATCAAGACGGACGAGAGTACTCCTACTGGGCCCAAGATAGAGATCCAGCGGCAGAGGGAGTGGTTCCAGACGCCGCGGGAGAAGAGAGAGGAGAAGGAGAGACTCGCGCTCACCAGGCACCCGGATAAAGGTAAGACTTGTGTTAAGATAGAGATCCAGCGACAGAAGTGTAGTGGAGACGGAACTTGTGATATATAGTCAGATTTTAGACTTGTGACTGCCAAATTCGACAGCATACTCCTGCATTCTTAAAGTACATGAGTTAAAAGTTTAGATTAAGATAAATGACCTTGCAACTCTTCATCCACTTAGCTTTATTCTCAACGGTGTATGCACCATCTTCAAAACTATATTTATTTTAATAAATAAACTGTTTTTATTTATGATAAACAGACAAGCAAAAGAAAGGTGGCAAGGCTAAGAAACGCAAGCGCGACTCTGACGACGACGACTCGGGCGACGACGGACGCAAGCGCAAGCGGCCGTCCACCAAGCACAAGCCTAAGGAGACGCCCGAGGACAGGGCTAATAGGGAGATGGAGAAAGTATGGATATAATGAGTATTTTGCTACTTATATCATTTTGCTTCATCATAGTAGTAGATTAAGTTTGTACACATACACTTTTGTAGCTGCTGTTGATGTGACGTGACATCCAAAATCCGGGATAGAAAGTTAAACCAAAGGTCGTAGCTAAGCCTACTACATAACACGCAGGTCGTATAATCTTTGGGATAAACCTAAAACACACTGCGCTGTAACCAATCTTATTTATACCGCATCACCTTCCCATTTCAGAATTTATCAATAATAACCTAAATTAATTTTAATAAGTCGCCTCATAGTTAGTCGCTATATTTTCCAACTACTTAAATATAAACAACGTTAGTCACCCGCTATAAGTTCACACCACTATTATTACTAATCGACTAATTCCGACAGGTCGCTCTTCTCCAATCTCGTATGGAAAAACGCAAGAAGAAGCAACGCAGGATCCGCGCAGTTGACGACAACGACGATCATCCCCAACAAAGGCCTAAAAATATCAACAAGAGCAAGAAAAAACAAAGCAACTTTGCCAATGACCTCACAGACACATCCAGAGCCGCGGCTAAAAGACTTCGGTATGACGCCAATAAGGCCCAAAAGGGTAACAAAGGCATGCAGAAAGGCAAGCCCGGTAGGCAACAAGGTAAAGACAAAGGAAAGGGGAAACCTAAAGCGTTTGGTAAGCCGCAGATGGGGAAAAAGCCTGAAGCAGGGAAGAAGCCTCAAGCCGGAAAGGGCCGGAGAAAATAAATAAATTTGCCTTTGTGTAATTTTGTGTTTTCTTTTATATTTTACCCTTTACCCTAAACTATACATTTCACAGTTAATACTGAATATAAAACCTACATAAATGTCACTTGGTATAGTTAAATTGAAAATCAGACAGTACATATTAAACAATAAAAAAACAGGGCAACGCACAACATATCAATAAAATAAATATATTTTCCAAACACCTTTGGAATAATTTATATTCCGATCAACTGTCAAATTGTTAAGTTGCTAGCTGTTGACGAATGTTAATGACGAACAAATCTAATTTAAGAAAGAAATAACCTATCTTTAAGTAACAGTTCTTAATTTACTTACAAATTCCATCGATTTCACGTTGAAAACAGTCAAGAGAATAAGTTAAAAAGACATTATATAATCAAAGGTTAAAAATTCATTTGACATGATAATATATAAGAGCATTAAATCCTATTACTGATTAAGTACACAAAGAAAATTAAAGGGGTGTACTAATTTTGGTCCTACCCTTCAAATGCTGCACATTATTATTAATTTCCTTGATTTTTTTGTTATTACACGACTGTCACAGAACTAACATTTTTTTTAAATTTGGCGCCATGGTACTCGGTGCAGCTGAAAAATCTACTACGGTACTATGAAAATATTTTGAGATGCTCGTAAAACTATATCATATGAACTAGTACATAGATGCTAATAATTTTTTAGATGAGAAAAGTATGTATTTTCAGTAAAAACCCTAACATTGTACCAAGCTAAAGCATCTGTAGAATGCCTGAAATGACATTTTGGTCACGTCCACCAATAAATTAGCTGCGATAGAATCAAACAGGTACTATACCTACAATGACCTACATATAGTTAGGAGGGTAGTAGACATGTTTCATAGATATCGCTGCAAGGTAAACGCGCAGAGGATGTTTACTCTTTGGCAAAGCTACCTATCTCGCATCATCGATCACAAGTTAAAGCACCCCTAGACTACATTGCTAACCCCTTTTATACGATATTTTGATATATGCAGTTAGTAAATTATTTAAAACAAGTGTTTAGTGAATTCAAAATCAAAAAATCTTTAAGAGGATAGGCATTTCAGGGTTAAAATTATTTACCAACACGGACTAGGTACGCGATTATATCCAAGTTACTGAGTACTGATTATTGGATGAACTTACGAGATTGTGAATGATCATTTTATAAACTTTTGTATACCTACGAAAAGCTGTGAAAGAAAAGGTAATGACTACCTACATTAATAGAATACGTAGACTAGCTAGTTGTATACAATATAGGCTTTAGTTATAGGCGCCATTTTGTGCGAATATGCTGCCAAATAGAAAAGTGGTGATACTTTAAGGAGCGACTTGTTACCACTTGTTACGCACCCTGCGTCTTCGATGTGACTGGCCGAGGCCGACATTACGCATTTGTCTGTGTAGTTGTGAATTGTAGCGTGCGTAAGTACGCACACAACGTTTCATTGAGTTGAATGAAATAAGGTGCGTAAAGAAATTTGAGACCACAGAACATAATATGTGTATAATTATAGAAGGTAGGTAGTAGTAGGAAGTAGTACAATAGATTGTATCTGATATCTACTCGCAAAAGCGCGCGATGTTGTCGCTTTTAAGCGTGTAGTCATTATCGGCAGTTAATTACATAATTATACATTACTTTTATGCAATTAATACTTAGATACAATATAACTGATTGTGTACGATCTAATTTCTACTAATTGATGAATATGGATGTTACTCACTACACGATGTACAAAGATATAAATGTCATTGATCTATTAGGAAATAGTTAATTATTTTATGAAATATCTGATAAAATTGATTTATTTTAGTGGCTCTTGAAACTTAATAATTAATATTTCTAAGCTTTTTTGTAACATTTCAGGGTAATTTCGAATTAGGATAGCAAGGATGGATTACAGGGAAATCATGCAATCTCAGTCTGATGAAAACGAGCTGATGTCTCAAATACAATACATGAATGATCCAAATGATTCGGGTTCAATGATAACTCAAGATCATGGGGAATCCGACAGGTCCCTGACTATGCGTCCGAGTTACTCTGGGCTTCTGTCTATTGACGTCACAGGCTCGCAGTCAGCTGACGCCATCCCGCAACCCTGCTGCTCTGTGACATCTGGCCCAATCAGTCCAGTGTCCTCAAATTCTTCAGTGGCTGGTGTTGCGACGCAGTGGCCTACCAGAGAACAGCAGATGGAGTCTTCCGACGAAGAATACGCTAGGATCATCCGCAAGTCGGAATTGCTAGGTGTGCCTTATGAGAAGATCGCACAGAGCCAGCCTACTGATGAAGACCCGGTAGATAGTTTTGTTCACTTCGTTAGATCGCTGCTTAGGAGCTTTCAAGATGAAGAACTGAAGTTGAAAGTAATGGATGAAATCTCACAGACTGTTATCAACGCTAAGTCTGAGGAAATTAAACGTATTAAAAAGTAAATACGTAGTTTTTGTATTAATTTTATTTATTTTTAGAAAATACTGCAATTGCTTTCATTTTTTCAGTAATAACTTCCTAGGCAGTTCACAATTTCTAAATGATGATAGTGTACACCTCCGACATTTCCATTTAAGATTTTTACAAGAGAGTTCTTGAGGGGTAATGTTTCAAAGGTAGTAAAAATGAAACCAAGTATATTTCGGCAACCGTTTATTTATAAGTCACCCCTGCTTACTAGCAAAGTTGTCTTTAAACCTATAAAGTAATCTAATTATACAAAGTTCCTGCGCCTCAACTTCACGACTGCTTTTCATACTTTATATTATCTATACAACTCCATACATCGTAAGGAAAGTTAAACCAAGATTATTTTTTGTTTTACATAGAATCCGTCTATGAACCTATTGATTAGGGACTTAATCAATATGTTTCTGATAATGCCGTTTGTCCTTATTTCATACATTACAACTCAATTTTATTTAAAGATTCATTCATTTATTAGTTGCCATGTATGGAGTAAAAACAAAATGCATCATGAAATAACGAACACTTTATTGTTTGTATATTATATGTCAAGATTAAATTCATAAACACAAGACAACACGAGATAAAAAATATTTAAATCGATAAAATATGGCAAGTGAATTCCACAATTCAATTAGTTTAAGCTTCCTTAGTTAATACAGAGTAGTCTGATAATACAAAGTCACGCGCGTAACAATTTGTAATAAGCAAGTCATTTACATTTTTTACATAAAACAAGCGCCACACGGGCGGTCCCGCAATATATAGTTATAACTACAAATACAAGAAGCATCGTTTTCAAGAGATTATAAACAATAGACTGATGTCCAAATTATACTAAAAAGCTATGCTTTGTTTAACACAAGTCATGTTAACGCTAATATTAGTCAGATGTGGCTCAGAAGGGAATTGATTTACTTGAAAATTAATTGACGAAATTAATACACAATTTTATAGGGGTCAAAAGGAAATAGTAGCGGTGCTTTGCAGAATCGGCACCTATATGGTAAACTTAAATAAATGCCTACAAGAAAGAGAAATGATTTTTAAGGTCTGTAGTTTACCTACATGATAACAAAATATATTAAGTTGTTGTATGAAATAAGACATACCATAAACAGCAGATCACACTTAACAAAATGTTAAATTCAGAATCATAGTTAGACTTAATCAAATTTTGAATAAATAATCAAATAAATAAATAAATCGTAACCAGTCAACTTAGTGAAACAAAACCAATTGCTTCGAAGCCACAAGAAGTAAATTTAAAACGCCACTAAAAGAGTTACAGACGAAAAGAACGGAAACAATTGAAAACACCCCTGTATACTCAAAGACACAAACTTTAAGGCCCTTGGTACACGAGTCAACGCAAGTCTCCGATACCCGATGACTTTAGTCTCCAAAGACGCGTGCATACGTACCGATCTGTGAGTAAGTATGGCAAAAGTCGTTTGGGTAAAGTCGTCAGGTGTCGGAGACTTGCGCTGACTAGTGTACGATCTGTCAATACAAAACACATTGTAAAGTCATGACATAAGACTTAAAATTGAATGTCTTTTGAGTATCCCGCAAACAGATTAGCAAATTATTTAGTGCTGAGATCGTGATTTTGGTTACATTTTTTCTCTCAGTTGCGAATATAATGAATGTTAAAATATAATGTACCTCGCAAATCAATAGATATTAGTTTTCATAGCCCACGCGACGTTTCGATAGCCGCTCGAGCGAACTATGTCTACGTCTCGTCATTATACCTTATTTAATACATAAACGCTCTATACATTTGACAGGAATTAAACTATGTTCTTGTTACTTCGTGCTTATATTATTATAGAAAAGGGCAGTTTGGTTATGTTTAAATTAATGTCAAAATCAGATCAAGAGTTTCCCTTTGAGTTTTGGTGATTTTATATTATTTCATTAAAAAGTTTGATGCAAAATTAAAATAACTTGGGGATACGTTACTGAAGATATCAAAGACAAATCGTCAATTATAAAGCGTTTATGGATATAAAGGTGCACACATAAAACTCAAAAAGATGTAAATATACAATCTTTCTATATATTACCTTTATCGTTCGAGACAACACGACCGAGACGCCCTCTCTCGTCACAAAACCTTGTACTTTGCGTATACAAGTCTAAAAAAATAATATATTCAAACATTGCCACATAATTTTATAACTAATTATATGTATAATGAAATTTACACGATTATGTATAAACCATTCACGATTTTTATAAAAATGATACTCAAAGTATACTAGCGTTTCTACTAGAACTTTTTAGAAAAAAAAAAAAATTGTCAAAAGACATATTTGCAACAAAACGAAGTTTTTTAATCAATTTGTAGATTTCACTCAGATTTACTGACTATTTTCTTTAAATTTAATCATCGATAAACATGCAAAGTTAATTTTGAATCAAATATAAAATATATGTCAATATTTTCTGAAACCTTTCAGTTTATCGCGAATGGTTTACACACAACCGTGTCATTCTAAAAACAGATACAGTGCGCTATTTGGCATTAGTACGTACTCTATCTGTTTCCAAAACGTATATATTACACATCTGAAGCTTCCCACCGGTTTCAGAATAAGACTGACCTATGTGCCCACCATATACTAGCAAATATCTTCACTGTTCCTTAAATATAGCCTAATATTGATTCAGTCTTTTCCCAAAACTTTTATCATTCAACACACATTTTGAAATTGTTTGAAAAAAATTGGTGTAGACTATTTTCGATAGTTTTTTTTCAGAAAACAGATATTCGATTGACTTGTTAAAATTTGGACTATATAACATAACGGTTAATTTTGATGTATTTCACGTGTTAAAACGAGTTGAGAGTTAACATTATATTGTGCAACTTATATTTTATTTATAGTAATAATATAGAACGGGGATTAGCGCGTACATGCTTAAATACCTTTAGGGCTTGACGTGTACGCGCTAATCCCCGTTCTATAATATTACTATAAACATGCAGCGCGATAGTTTAAAAGTTATTATATTTTATTTGTTTTATTCAGTACAAAAACTTCAGATGTGCAATCAACTAACTAATATTAAAATTAAAAAAATACACGCGTTAACTCTTTAATCACGCCTCTGCTTGTCTGATCATATAGAAATCAATATTGTAGGCACTGATTACTAGAATATCTTAGAAAATATTTACAAGTCTTATAATTAAAACATTTTATATAATATTTCTATATTATTAAAAACTAATAACTTTTCAATCATAATATTAATTATAATCTAGTACTTCATTTACAGTCATAAACAATCGAATTTTAACTGTGATTGGTGTTTGTTTGGAAGAGTCCGGTTGTTACAAAAATATATCTATGTATGTACCCAAAAGTATATAACATGCGTCTTCTACGCTGCGCGGGCGCAGGCGTTAGTTATTGCGAGTAAGACACCTTGTAGACGCATGTTGCAGCTTGTCGCGGGCAAAGGGAAGTAGACAACATTTATCAATCCCTTTGCCCTTTTAGTAAATATCCAGTGATATGATGAATAGTCACATAATATATGTTCCTCAAGTAACAAATACCTACTGGTACAATAAACATTAACTACATGTTACTCTCATAACCCAGTGTATCGGTGACGTCACATCCGGTACCGGGTTAAGTCGAAGCGTTAAATTTAACTAAACCAGCTATAACCTGTGTATATAACCAACTGAATATATAAATATAATATACTACTATAAGTATTCATGTATGATATACAATACAAATATTATATTTCGTAATAGACTAGCCGTAAATATATACACATAATAATATGTACATAGTAAAAATATTGTTATATCCCTCTTTATTAATTATAGAATATGAATGCGTTGTTGTACATAATTGTATTGCACTTTGAACAATGATCTTTAAAGAAGTTGCCAACCACGAAAGGAATTAGTCTAGTAACACCTTAGAAATGGGATACATTTTCATTTCAGTATCATTTTCACGTTAATTGCACTAATAATTTGATTAACTAATTTTTTACCATCTCAACTTAAGTCATTGTGAACTAAATGCCTTCTTTAGAATGTCATAAATTGCAGGCGAAATTTTCATTATATATTCGTGACTTGCAATAATCATGTTAGTTTTAAATCAACAATAAATTGTGTATTTATAAGTGGTTAACTAACTTCCCAATATTTCACATTCAAAAGCAAAGAGCATAGAATCAAAGTAATATACTTTTTTTCTTTTAACTCTTTATTCATCCTATTCAGTTTTTTTAATATGTAGTTATTGGCAAACAACTTGAACAATATGCACCGTAATGCAACCCCAAAAACCAGAGGAAAATTGCGTCTGAAAATCATTTGATTTCTCTATATGTCACCAGCCACATACAATGAACTTTGTAATCCAGCTTATTTCAAGTTGACAAACCAAGCAATGTTCTCTGGATAAAAAATAACGTTAAAAACGCAAATTTAGCTTCGGCTAACGGCGGTGACCAACTACGTTGTCGTAGATCTAGTTAGACGAGTCGAACTTTGCGATTAGAGCTTTTCATAAAGCGGTTATCGTTTAAATAGACAACTGCTATAGGAAATATGCCTACAGGCCACATATCAAGATACCTGCCAATAACTACCTCATGTAAGTCATAATATATAACATCTGAGATTTTATTTTGAGCGTTGCTACAACCACAACACTACAATATTGCATATACATATATATCTGAACTACGCTATACTATATAGGCTAAATTCTCACAAACTGTTTCTGGTTATAAATTGGACGATTCTACAATAAATTACTTGATTCTGAATAGTAAGATCTACTTATATAAATATTTTTGTAGTTCTTGTTTAGAGACTGAGTTATGCGATAATATTGTAAGCTATATTTAAGGCTAATTTCTCACAGACTGGTTTATGGTGACCTATAGAATTATCCAACTGGTGACGTATTGTAAGGCTGAGTTTAATTTACTTAGCATTTATTTTAAGTATATATTCTTCCTATAATTTGTCAGTTTTACATTAGCTGGAATAGTGTTAAGTCAAAGCAAATGCTTTGTGATGTATACGTCGGTCTTAAGAATGAATGGCGTCGTGTCTTAAGCATAGTAAACGTTTTGATTGACTGTTATTCTGTTTGAGTTGTTTTGGTTTACCTTTAGCATAGGCTACTGGAAGTCTGCGAGCGACTGGCGCCAGGTGGCGTGGAAGGGGATCCGCAGCAGCTTGAGCTTGGTGTGCGGCAGCTGGGCGGAGAGCAGACGCTGCAGCGTGGGCAGCGGCAGGATCTCCACCTGCGGCGGGCCCGCCACGGCCGCCAGCTCGGTCGGCAGCCGGCAGCCCGGCACCGGCTTCAGCACCGGGATGCACTCGCCCACGTCGCGCTTCTTGGCCTCGCCCGCCTGCTCGCACTGGTCGATGAACAGCTCCGTGACGCGCAGCAGCTCGATGGTGACGCCCCACATGAGGTGCGTGAGCGTGCGTCGCAGCCGCAGCACGCCCGACAGCACCTGGCGGTTGGTGGTGGCCGACTGCGACACGTAGGTGGGGATGATGAGCAGCCGCTGCACGTTGTGGCAGGCGCCCAGCGCCTCGTCGAAGCCGGGCTTGACGTCGATGTTGACGAGCTCGAGGCGCGTGAGCAGCGGCAGCGTGGCCAGCGCGCGAAGGATGTCGGGCGCGGCGCAGTGCGGCGTGCCGCGCTCCAGCCGCAGCCGCCGCAGCCGGCCCAGCCGCGCCAGCACGCCCGCGAACTCCGCGCGGAACGTGCACTCGCCCAGCTCCAGCGACTCCAGCGCGGGCAGGTCGCCGATCACCTCGCACGCGCACCAGCCCAGCTCCTTGATGGACGTGAGCGACAGGTGCTGCAGCTGCGTGAGCGCGGCCAGGTGCGACAGGTCGCGCGCGAGGGAGAGGCCGGCCATGCTCTTGAGGCGCAGCTCGTGCAGCAGCGGCAGCGCGGCGAGGGGCGCGGGGTCCAGCAGCGCGTCGCGGATGGCCAGCGCCGCCAGCGAGCGCAAGCCCGGCAGGCCGCGGCACACCGCCTCCACCGCGCGCGCCGGGCAGCGACACATCTCTATCCTGCACACCACAACATAGGCCATCATACACTGACTACAACGACAGTCGTAAACTATTGCCGCATTAGTTCTAAATACTGAAAGCTGTACGAACCTCTCTAGCGTGTCGACAGTGGATATGTGTTGCGCGAACTGGTCCCAGAACACGGTGTCGTTTTGTGGCAGTAGCATCTTGCGGAGGTCCAGTCTTTTGGTGCCGTGGCGTTTTAGTGCCGCACATAAACCCGCCCAATCGCTTACCTGTACACAAACAAATAAAAATACTTTATATCTAAATTATTGTTTTACTAATTAAAATTAAATACAAATGGGTCATTCTCAGTTAAGAGGTAATATGATGTTAGAAGAGGCGGCCTGACAAAAATGTTAAAAAATTAATGTAGTATCAGTATTTTTTGACCAAAACACTTATTATCTTCATATCCAGAAAACAGCCAGACAAAATCTTAAATTTTTACCATTTTATAACTGACCAGGGGAGATACTGAAGACAGGGGAGGGACAAGACATACAGGGTAGATACTTTATGTACAGGGGAAAGACATTTATGTTGTGTTATGAACTAAATAAGAGTGGTAGTTTGAGAATCAACTTTATTTTCTTCAATATTAATCAGACTTAGTTTCAACAGCCATCAGACTTCACTATAAAATAAACTTTTAAATCTTTTATTCTTACAAAGCAACAAAAACATGTCATTATACGAAAATCAACATAAAATTAAAATGGAAAGAAAACACTCATTTAAACTTTATATAAAATTAAAAAATCTTTCTCTTCTTAAGTACCTTTAAGAATCTTTTTAACAGTTAAACACAAAATAAAATGAAAAAAAAACTACTTAGGTAATACTTATTTTTAGGCCTGTTCAAAGACATCAATACTTTCGTTAAATGAGTAAAAAATTCTTTGACCTTTCATTTTTAAATTTGGCGCGGGTAGTTCTCTTATTATTTGCTCCCAAGATATAAAAGATATGTCATTCTCGTGAATTCTAAATTTTTTTCCTGAATCATCACAAATTTTACAGAATACTACTTGAACTTCATCTTCGACTCCTGTGCACATGGCTATGTAACGGTATTCCGTATCTTTATTCATAAGTTTGACCAGCACAAAATCGCCATTATGCAGTGTTTTTTTACCAGAAGTTGAAGGTTTCGGTTGGTTTTCATTATTTTTTGGTATATTGGAAAATGATGTATCAGTGTTAAGTGAACACGCTGGCTTCTGTGTACTTTGCTTAGATTGCAATACCGCTAAAGGCTCATCATCAGAATCTGAATTTGGCCCATATACATCCTCAATATGTAGGTGAGATTTAGGATTATCCATTTCTAAATAATCCAACGTACCCAATATGAAATGGCGGCAGACATTTAGGTCACAGAAGCAGCTTAAACTCTTCATTGTTAACCGATTGGGAAAAAATATGCTTCCAGTAACTTGGTGAACCTTTAGGGTACCCATAAAAGTTTTTATATCTCCCATCGATCCGAGTTTAGTTTCTTTTTCTATAATGTCTGCATCATCAATTATTAAAACTTTGATGTTTGTGCAACTTACTTGAAGAGCCTCGTAAAGTTCATCCAAAGATGAAATATCAGTGCCACTTGCAACCAGTCTATCTGCGGTCCTCTTACAAGTTGCTCCCACGCCATCAGGAGCTCCCTTGCCATGACCTGCCTCGTGATAATTCCATGAGAAATTTACAAGATTTGGGTAAAATTCGGGTAACATGGTTGCCAAAACCTTGAACATAATTTTGTTGCGATACTGTGTGACTGGCCCATCACTTAAAAAATGTAAATTTTGTACAGTAGGTGGCAAACCGTCAAGTATGGGTTGCAAATGGGCCCATATTGCTGGAGGTGAGTGCGACAAATTTCGAGACAAAGTACAGAAACATTTGCTTTTTACTTCTTGTCCAACTTCTTTAGTATAAACTACTACTGTGTGCATACTGATTTGTTGCCTTGAACCCCCGAAATGAAAGGATTGTACTTCTTCAGAATATTTGGTTAAATAATTTTCGCTAAAGTCCATGTGTATAACCGCATCTTCATCAGTTAGAGATTCCTTCTTCATTTTCAATGCTTGATATTGGTGTACTATATTGAATTCGTGACCCAAAAACTTTTCTAATTTACTTTCAAGATCTAAAATCAAATCTCGAGGGTATTTCTCCAATGTGCTTTTAACGCACTTCGTTATTGTTCGGGTTTTCTTACGTTTTTGTGTCTACTATATCTTGGCGATCATTTTTCCACATCTTATATGAAATAGGAACGGAATTATCAAATTCTTTATAATGGAGACCTTTGTTTTTACAAAGGTCTTGAAAGGCATTTTTCATTGTATCTGTTGCAACATATTAAATTTAGAAGTCCTACATGATTTGAGATAGATAGTATCTTTGCGTTATATAGTGAATTCAACATCAAATCTATATTACTGTGCGTTACACACATACAAGTGTTACGATCATCACAGCGTGACTGGACAACCCAAAATGGACGAAGCTTACAAAACATTGAATAAGAAATCTTAATCTTAGTCTTTTCCAAGAATAATTTGTGCAAGTTGAGTAATGTATCTAGCATAACTCGTTTTTGTTTCCGTTCGCCTTGCTTTGTTATAAAATCCTTTTTCCCGGCACATACTCTACTATTTACATCTTCTTCCATGAACTTTTCGATTATATTTTTCATGTGAACACAGTTTTCTCTGAGAGCGTCAATTGTTTACTTACTTTCTGTAAAGGATTTATTTCTTTATTTTTTTCGAAAATATTGTACTTCTTCACCAGCTTTCCGCTTACGACTCTTTTAAATACCCTCTTCTCTTTTTCAGTTTGTAGATTCGCAAAATTTTCTTCTAATTGTTGAGATAAAACTTCACTGAACAAAAGTTTTGTTTTTATGGTCTCTCTATCCTTTGGTGAATTGACTAAGTATTGACTTTGCTGTTTGGCGTGAGCGCTTGTGTTTTTTTTGTAACTCGTTTCAATCGTTTTTTGAAACGTTCAACTGTACATTTCAATTTGGCAATTTCAGCCGCCTGTTGTTTAATCAACAAGTTTCTCGCCTTTCTTGCACGTATTGAATTTTGATGTGCTATCTGCGCTCGCCTATCAATATTTTCAGTCTGTGGTGGTAGTGGCGCAGTTTCCGCGATTTGAGGTGTTACAGAGTTATTACTTATGTCTTGTAGTGCTAAACGACGTCTGCGTTTCTTGGCTTTTTCTCTCCATAATTTTCGAGCTTTTCGCTGTTCTCTAGGTGTCATTACATTTACAGTTTTAATTAGTCCTTTTTCTTTTTTCTGTTCATACTTCTTATGCTCTTGTATCTTTTGCTGTTCATATTTCACAGGGTCATTTTTTATTTTTTGGTATCTCAGTCTTTCCGCTACACGTTTTTTTTCTAAGCGTTCTTCACGCGTCATTTTTTTTCGTGCCGCCATAATCTGTAACAAAATATGGTAACTTGGTATCGACGTTTTTCTACAAGGTAACCGGGTTAAAAAGGACTGCTCCTTTACTTATTACAAAAACAATAAGTGTTTTGAGGAACACTACCTGGTAAGATATATTTAGGATGAAAGCGACAATAAACACTCTTACAATCGACATTTAAAATAACAAGAATTATGTTTAAACTAAAACCAGACTACGTAAATACACTCGGATACTAAATAATGGATAATTGCATCATGAACAAAAAACAGTTATCTCCCCTGAGCAGTAAGTATCTCCCCTGGTACCTTAAGAGGCAGGGGAGAGAAGACAGGGGAGATACTATTTCGACAAAATATCGCTATAAACGTCAAAATTTTTGTAACAAGTTATTAATAAGGAAGAATACGATTCTATGCATAAATTACAGTAATTCTAAGAAGAAATTAAAATATTTATGCTTATAATAAAGAATAAAATCTTACCAGTGGAGGGAACACACTCACTGAACCACGACAGTTTTCACCAAGTGGCGTCTGTGTAATGGCGAACAAAATGACGGGCGCTTTCGCGCCGCCGGCTTGCTGTCAACTTCACGTTAGTTACTTTGTGCTCAAGGTCAGAAATTACGCGGCGAAATTAAAAGTTGTGAGTTTTTAATGAAAACAAAACGCCAGGGGAAGAGATGCTATATACGAGGGACAAATTTCAATATTAAACATTTTATAAATATCAAAATGTTAGTTATTATTTTGTCTTGGAATGCATTAATTTAGTTTGTCTAGTTTCTAAATAATACACAATTTAATTTATTTAACAATTTAAAGTTAGTTAAAAATACTGATTTACTAACATGATCGGTTAAAGGACAGACCAGGGGGAGATACATTTTTCATGTTTAAGACGCTTTTGTGACTAAATTAAAAACATTTCATCGGTGAATTTTAGTGACCTTATAGAAGATGGTGACTTTGATAGCTCACAGTTTTATTTTAAATAAATTATCTATTTTTGTTAAAAAAAAAATCATTGACATTGAAATTACCTCTTAACTTAGAACGACCCAAATATTAACAACAAATTTTACTTCATACAACTTGGTACAAGTACTCTTTAATGAATAGCGTTTATATCCTGAAAAAAATACTTCTTTCTATAGTTTTCTGAACATATACACTACTAGTGCAATAAGTGACTTACATGTGAGTTCTTCATCCGGACATGCCGCCAGAGCGCGGGCGTGGCGGACAGCTGGCGCCACAGCTTGCACACGCGCGCGCAGTGAGCCAGGTCGCGCATGCCCAGGTATTGGAAGATCTGAACATAATACAACATTGTAGTATGTATGTTAGGATAGGATGTAATAAGAAAAACACATTACATTAAGTTCTGTGAAAATTATAATCGTGTTTGGTATAAAATGGGTGGATGGGTGAATAAAAATTTTATCCTGGAAATGTTGTTTGAAATAATTTAATTGGTTAGCGAAGTTTTAAGCTCTAATTAGTCAATAAATATTATAAAACAGAAGAACTATAAGTATTAATGAGAAATATAATTCAAGTGTTACCTGTACAACAACATTATAGTTCCTCTCCTGCGCCTTATTATAGAAGGCAGTGAAGTGGTCGGTATCGTCCGCCTTAGGCTTCGGCCGACGGCGGGGCGAGGCTGTACCCACGATGGCCGCCACCGCGCTCGGCGACGACGCACCGTTGGCTACGCGACCGCGACGCTTGTCTTCACTGGAAATAATATTATTTATGAGTTTAGGGCATGTTGATGTTTGATGCAACGACTAATGCTACAAGATCGACTATTAGTAGAGACAGAAGTAACTGCGAATATAAGCTGTCGCGATTACGTTGAAGCCGACTGTCTACCGCCAGTAAACCTAAGTTTAGTTTAAGTTAGTCCAGTCTAGTTTCTCATATATGTTAGCTTAGCTAGCATAGATTTCGATGGACGCAAAAGTATGAAAAACGACTACTAACTTAGTTTAGCTGGTGGTGGATGTAGTGCTTGACTGCGACCTACATTGATTGTCGCGCTAAGTTGCGCGATAATTTATGTAAGCAGACAAATCGTGTCATTTACTCAGCGCCTACATGTGAGAACAAGAAACTTAAAAATAGTAAACAAAATACGTACCTTATGTATGAAATAAGTCCGGTGTACCGTTAAATCAAAACGTGTAACGCAATATCACTATTTTATTTTACACTTCGTTCGTTTGATACATTCCTTTACATTATTATTTAATTGTAAATAAATTAGTTAAAATAAAGAACTAACGACCACAATTAAATTGAAATTGTAGTCAATTTTTATTTAATTAAAAAGTACAATAAATTATAATAAACATGTTTATGTATGAGTAAAAAAAAACAAAAGATTCTTTTTCATAATATTAAAAAAGAGTTTTGTGGCTATATTCAAAAACCTTCTTTTACATATGGTTTCGAGTACTTGCATGAGCAATATGTAGACCTCGAAATACATTTATCTGTCAAAAAAGATAACTCAGACAAAAATTGGCACTAAAAGTACCGTATACTTTATGGACTAATGTTTTATGAAAGATAAATGTATCTCGTCGACTTCACCCGTGAGTTCGTGAAAATAATTTAATAACCGTAATTTGAACAAAAGCATCAAATTGTAATGATACAATCACAGCTTATATGATACAAAGCCTATATGATACAAATTTAAAACATGAACAAAACAATACAAAAAGTCTTAAAATAAACAGTTTGGGTGGCTTTCACAGCATTTCATACATTCAATACTTATCCTGTTTAAAAGTATTACTTCCTTTTAATCAGCTTTACTTTTTAAATAGCAAAAACCTGGCTTTGGCACCTACCAATATTGCCTTTTTAACTGTTGAAAGTCGTTTCACTGACCTGAACCTGAACTGACCACTCCTAATTTTAATATTATAAACGAATTGTTAAGCGTTTTTTTTTTATTAGACTAGCTAAATTGATTCACATTTCTTTATTTTTAAACATATTGGGCGTAAGCCTACCTAATTGTTTGCTATTCTTTCTGCCTATTTTTAAGGCTATTCATACACAATGCTACGCAAGTTTTCGGAACCCAAAGGCCTCTGTACGCACCTCTATCTGTTCGTATGGCGGTTGTCGCTTGGGTACTAAAGTCGCTCAAGATTATTATAGCCTCTTCTTATACATAGACGCAACAAGTATTTTTGAAACTTTTTTTTACTTGCTGTTTAACTAAACTTAATCAGTTTTCAGCGCAAATATAGCCCGAACAACTATGTAGTTTGAAAATCATATAGTAACCTAAACAATATAAAAATACTTATAAATGAATTGTGGAAAGAACTGGCAGTTTGAACTTATTACTATTGTATCAGAAAATATGTCTATTTACTTAGCTAGGGCTACATGGTAAGGCAACTTGATTTCTGTAAATCATACTAGGTAATATGTATATCAATTCATGGAATATATCACCGAAAGAAATTGAGTATTTGTAGATATTTTTTCCATAAGAATAGCATATTCAAATCAATTCAAAGATTGATACTCAAAGGCTTTTAGTGGCAGGCCAAGAACTAGTAAGTAACACCTTATTCGTAATATAAGGTTATATTAGTGATGTTTTTATATATGTTATATCAATGATTATAGCCATACTTATTATTTAAAACATTAACACAATTTGACTAAACTAAATATGTTATAGTAAACCTTTAAACAACCACTGGGAATTGTAAATACTGAAATAAATATTACTATAATTCGAAAAAAAAAAGTTAATGAAACAGAATTAATAAGTAAAATAATAGGTCCTAAACGAATGAATTTAATCTGTAAACACAAGAAAATATATAGTACATTGATAGCACCAGTTTTACCGAAGCATAGTAACTGCAGTTTATTTGTAATAATTAAATTTCATGTAATAGTTCTCACTTTTCCCAGTCTTATATTTATGTATTACTTAAACCAGTCTATCGTACGCATTAAATCTAATTGTGATTATAAGTCTGACTTATATTAACATTGGAAGCGCATCCCAATACCTATTGAATTAAGGCTAAGGCCGCACTACGGCTAAACCGCCGCGGATTTTAACCGCCTGATTTTGTGAGTAAAGGAAACTAATGCAAGCGACCGCACTGACGGTTATTTACCGCGACTGATTTTTAACCGTAGTGTGTGCGTCTCGGCCGGTTTTACGGTTTACGTGGTGCGGCCTTAGCCTAAGGTTTAAATTTAAATGACTATTCGCTTGCTAAACGTAATTATTGTAATGATATTGTATTTGTTATTTTTGTGGTGTTATTTGCGAGGCATGTAAAATTGATCTTTACCTACTAACTTCTCAAATTATACTATATTCGTACCCGAAGGAAGTTCGTAATGAAGGGCTCGAAAACGCATCGAGCAAAACACTTCTGCGATAACTCAGCATCAAAGGTTTTGCTATATTAGTCTTTATAAGATTAATCAGTTGAAAAATATAAGTGGCGTATGTTTTTTGGGAGTAAGTTGGTATGTTGCCTGAAAAGAAAGTAATAAATAGCGTGTTACACAGTTTTAAGGAACTAATATAAACTACACAGGCCTGTTGGTCTAGTGGTTAGTGACCCTGACTGCTATACCGGAGGTCGTGGGTTCGATTCCCACCTAGGACAAATCTTTGTGTGATGAGCACGATCATTTGTTCTGTGTCTGGGTGTAATTTATCTATAATATGTGTGTATTTAGAAATATATAAGTATGTTTATCAGTTGTCTGGTTACCATAACACAAGCTCTGCTTAGCTTGGGATCAGATAACCTTGTGTGAGTTGTCACAGAATATATTATATAATGACGTTTTTCTTTCTGTTTAGCTGTCTTTTCAACCCGATTATGATCTTCGTGTTCACTGGATTTCCTTTTCTCATACAAAAGTAAAGTGCATTATTGTGATTTTTCCTAAAATCGCCAATGGTGTCTTATACTTCAACTGGCATGTCAAGCATAGAAGTATTAATGGTAATACTGGTATCTCCATTTCACAGTAGCAGTTATGTCGATTTTCAAGATGGCACTGACACTTTTTTGATTGAACTGTAACTTATTGTGACAATTGGTGATTTTATTTTGAAAAACGTTTGTATCTGAATTCTAAGTAACACTGACATTAACAACACTTTTTGTCCCACAGCAATAACTATTTTCACTGGTTATTTCTTGCGTCGTAGTTGGCGTTGGCGCTGGAAGCAGTATGTTTGTTATTCTGACACACTATTTGCACTCCACAGATACATGTTCTGCACTACAGCAGTATCTTATTCCACATCACTAAGGTCTTATTTGTTTGCACTGTACTTGCGGGTGTTCATTACTGATGGTTTCATAGATGCATGTCCAACAGCTTAAGAACACCTATATCCCACAGCACTAAGGTGTATTCTGGCACTGTACTTGAGGTGTATCTGTTCAGTTGTGGTGTTGTACATCTTAAGACCACCTCTATCCCAGAGCATTAAGGTCGCATATCGTCTGGCAGTGTGCATGTGGTTCAGTTGTTGTGGTGTTGCAGCATGGTGCGCGGCACGACGATGAAGCGGCGGCCGTTGAGCACGGCCAGCCCCTGCGGAGCCGCGGGCCGGGGGGCCGAGCCCGCGCCCGCCACCGCCCACACGCGAGACCCATCTGCACCGCCACCCGCTACCTGCAGAAACAGACAATACATTTACATTACAAATACATATAACCATGTTACATATGTATATAGCACTGCAAGCTAAAGCAATGGTATTATCTATCTATCTATTAAGAACGATTTGTCCCACTGCAGGGCAAACGCCTCTCTCTCCCTCCCTCCTTCTTCCACGTACTCCTGTCCTGAGCTGGGATGGGGTGGGTACTTTAACACGAAATTGAACGAAATACGTGTTGAATTGGGAACATAAGTGTTTCAAAATTTAATTTACTGAAAAACAATTTAATAGGAACTGCAACATGTTACATGTCTTAGGTTAAATGATTACTTCAAGACACAAGTCTTCTTTTTTACTCCACCATACATTGATTGAAACATTCTATATGTATTTGATAGTGCTAGTTTACCATTCTTACCTTCATTCTCAACGTGACTCGCTTATCGCGCGGCACCTTAGTGGGGACAGGCACACGGCGCGGCACCGGCGTCGGCACCGGCACTGGGACCGGCACCGGCACCGGCACTGGAGTCGGGATGCTGGCTGACTTGTGAGGTGGCTCTAGCGGCGGCGAGGTGGATTTGCGACAGTTCTGTTAACAAAAGATGAATGTTCTTAGTTTGAAAGGAAAATGTTAAAGTGAATGTTAATTAAAATTTTGGGCAAAAATGTATGGACGCCAACCTGGGAACCAATTACATCATGCGATATGGCAATAGTAAAACTTTTTTGAAAACTTTAACTTTTGTTATAGCGGGAACTGCCAAATCTCTGTGTGAAAAAAGTTATGGCTCTAATAAAAAAATGATCACGTTGGCTTCGTGGCTTCGCCAGCCCCGCGTCGGCATTGTGCGGGCGCGTGTGGGGCCTCTCTGAATACTCCGCCATATAACGGAACTTTGAAGAGGTCCGCGGAACTTTGAAGAAGCCTATGTCTAGTATTTGATTGTAGTAATTGGGCTCTAGAGGGTTATGATAGCTTTGTACCTTGCACATGAAGGGGTGTGGCGGCGGCGCGTGCAGAAAGCCGGCGCAGGCGGGGTGGTAGAGACACAGGCACGCCGCGCACGACAGCGACGGCACCGCGCCGCGCCCGCACGACATGGAGCACGGCTGCACCAGCTGCCGGGGCTCGGCCCGCGCCGGCTCGCACCGCGCCGGCTCCGGTCGGACCGGCTCCGCACGCACCGGCTCGGGTCGCACCAGCTGAGCCGCAAAACACAACATATTAAGATGGAAACGTTTGGCCGCTTTGGAGATGCGGGCAACAGATAAACATAAGGTAACAAATCTTTAATTCCACATAGAATTACGCCTAAATTAGGGATCAATCATTTAGAATTATATTCCCAAAAGAACCGGCAGATGAAAAAAATTCTATTACCTGTAACCGATACGCATTTATTAGGGCTGAACTATTGTCGGATGGCTAGTAATGTTTTTAAAAAGCATATTGAAAAAATTAAACACATTATTCGACGCAAATTTCAGTTATTTCTATATCGATCACCAGTGACCGACGCATTGACTATTATTAGATGCTTACATAATATATCATCAGACTAGAGTAGCTAATACATTAGTTATATTCTACGTACCTGAGGCTCAGCTTGTGCGGGGGGCGCGGGCGCCTGGGCCGGCGGGGGCGCGGGCGCAGCGTGTGCGGGGGCGGGCGGGGGCGCGGGGGCGCGCGGCTGCGGCCTGGCCGACACGGCACTACACTCGCCCCCGCTCAGTACCCGCAGCGGAGGGTTAATTGCACTAGTCAATTAACCCCCCGGTTTGTATTCGTACATTATACATGTGTAATTCATTACTATACTTTGTTACTGAGCTTGCTGAGCTTTATATATTGAAAACCTTGGGACTTTCAGTTGAAATTGAGAATTATATTCCATCATACTTAATTAGTCATAGTTTTTAATGCCGCTTCTAGTGTGACAGAAAATCTATTTAAAGGAACTAAATGTATAATGATATATCAATTCAATCAATATACATTAAACAGCTCAGTTATACAAAGTTCAGCACTAATTACACTTAAATACAGTTTACATAAACAAACAACTTTGAATATTGATCGTAACAATCAATTATCAGAGTTATTAACAACATAAGGACGTCACAAAAAATAATAATAATACCCTAACGTTTTGTAAAGGAATGTATCAAACGAAGCGACGCGCGTTGATTTTTTTGGTCACCGAACTTATTAACTAACATTCACAGATAAATAAATATAATTTAAATTTTCTAACATAGTAAAAAAACAAGCCTTGGCAAAATTTACATAAACTATATGAGTAAACAAGCCATGTTTGTTTACTATGTTAGAAAATATCTAAACATATTCGCTGTAATAATTTTTTTACCGAAATCAGTACGTAGGAGATACGGTTTTAGAGTAAGGAGTAGGATAAAGGTATATAGGCGCAAAAACGCAAAATTCGGATAACCGCCTCGGCCGTATCGGACGTACGACCTATTTGACATTTACGAAATAAAATGTTATATACCTATTTTGACTTTTGTTTTTACCGTGTGTTTTAGAATCCCTGGTATTTAAGAGGCTGTTGTCATACCTAAACTTCAAGTAACGGTTGGCTAAAGGCAACCAACCACAGCACTGTATACGTTTTTTTTATCGTATGACACACGTACCATGACTTAAAGTCTTAAACGATCTCTCCATATGCTATATGCGTTTAACCCACAACGTTAACTCACAAAGTTAATGAGTATAGTATTTCTTAGACTGCACTACTCATGTAGCAGTAATTAGTTGAATAACAGCGAATGTGTTGTAAATAACAATTGCTATGGTACCTCGGTTTCTTCCAGGCGGCGGTGTTGTTGTTGTCGGTGTTGTTGGTCGCGGGCGTGGCCGGCTTCTTCTGTTGCTTGGCGGGCGCGGGAGCGGGAGAGGGCGCGGCGTTGTTGCTGAGCCGGGAACCCATTGACTTCACCTGCTTGGTAGAATGGAAATGATGGTAATAGTGTTCTTAGGGAAATTTATGGGGACAGATCATGTATATGTAAATTGTACGTATACATTATCCTGTATATTTTTCGTTGCCATAGTTTGATAGAACAGTAATGCAATGCAGATAGATAGGGTTTTGGTGCTATGTGCTTACCTAGGCATAGTACCATAGACCATGGTTGGTCAATTAACCAGCATAATTTGTAATGAATTCCTTCACTTTTCTGAGACTATTCTGCTCTTGACATAGAAAATGGAACCTACCTAAATATCATTTCTTTATTTTATACTAGCTGATCCCCGCGACTTCGTCCGCGTCAATTTCTGTTATTATGACCACGATTAAGAAGTTAAAAAAAAAAGTATTTCTGCGTAAATGATAATTATATATAATTAGTATAGATTATGTTGATAAAACTCTGTAGCAAATAATTGGCAATAATGCATTAATTTCGACCAAATGATTACCTTAAAAAAGGTTATAGTGAGTCAATTTTAAAAGATAGACATATACTGTCGCAGACATTTTTTTAGATCATTCAAAGAGGAACAATTCTTTCATACATATATTTTGGGTAACTCGAACCGTTTACGCAGCGCACGCAACGGAAGCTTTCAAGTATGAATATTTTCCCCCGTTTTTGTGACATTTTTCACTGCTGCTTCGCTCCTATTGGTCGCAGCGTGATGTTATATATCCTAAAGCCTTTCTCGATAAATGGACTATCTAACACAAAAAGATTTTTTCAATTCTAACCAGTACTTCCTGAGATTAGCGCGTTCAACCAAACAAACAAACAAACAAACAAACTCTTCAGCTTTATAATATTAGTATAGATAATGCATTAATTTCGACCAAATGATTACCTTAAAAAAGGTTATAGTGAGTCAATTTTAAAAGATAGACATATACTGTCGCAAAAATTTTTTTAGATCATTCAAAGAGGAACAATTCTTTCATACATATATTTTGGGTAACTCGAACCGTTTACGCAGCGCACGCAACGGAAGCTTTCAAGTATGAATATTTTCCCCCGTTTTTGTGACATTTTTCACTGCTGCTTCGCTCCTATTGGTCGCAGCGTGACGTTATATATCCTAAAGCCTTCCTCGATAAATGGACTATCTAACACAAAAAGATTTTTTCAATTCTAACCAGTACTTCCTGAGATTAGCGCGTTCAACCAAACAAACAAACAAACAAACAAACTCTTCAGCTTTATAATATTAGTATAGATAATGCATTAATTTCGACCAAATGATTACCTTAAAGAAGGTTATAGTGAGTCAATTTTAAAAGATAGACATATTATACTGTCGCAGACATTTTTTTAGATCATTGAAAGCGGAACAATTCTTTCATACATATATTTTGGGTAACTCGAACCGTTTACGCAGCGCACGCAACGGAAGCTTTCAAGTATGAATATTTTCCCCCGTTTTTGTGACATTTTTCACTGCTGCTTCGCTCCTATTGGTCGCAGCGTGATGTTATATATCCTAAAGCCTTCCTCGATAAATGGACTATCTAACACAAAAAGATTTTTTCAATTCTAACCAGTACTTACTGAGATTAGCGCGTTCAACCAAACAAACAAACAAACAAACAAACTCTTCAGCTTTATAATATTAGTATAGATAATGCATTAATTTCGACCAAATGATTACCTTAAAAAAGGTTATAGTGAGCCAATTTTAAAAGATAGACATATACTGTCGCAGACATTTTTTTAGATCATTCAAAGCGGAACAATTCTTTCATACATATATTTTGGGTAACTCGAACCGTTTACGCAGCGCACGCAACGGAAGCTTTCAAGTATGAATATTTTCCCCCGTTTTTGTGACATTTTTCACTGCTGCTTCGCTCCTATTGGTCGCAGCGTGATGTTATATATCCTAAAGCCTTCCTCGATAAATGGACTATCTAACACAAAAAGATTTTTTCAATTCTAACCAGTACTTCCTGAGATTAGCGCGTTCAACCAAACAAACAAACAAACAAACAAACTCTTCAGCTTTATAATATTAGTATAGATAATGCATTAATTTCGACCAAATGATTACCTTAAAGAAGGTTATAGTGAGTCAATTTTAAAAGATAGACATATTATACTGTCGCAGACATTTTTTTAGATCATTGAAAGCGGAACAATTCTTTCATACATATATTTTGGGTAACTCGAACCGTTTACGCAGCGCACGCAACGGAAGCTTTCAAGTATGAATATTTTCCCCCGTTTTTGTGACATTTTTCACTGCTGCTTCGCTCCTATTGGTCGCAGCGTGACGTTATATATCCTAAAGCCTTCCTCGATAAATGGACTATCTAACACAAAAAGATTTTTTCAATTCTAACCAGTACTTCCTGAGATTAGCGCGTTCAACCAAACAAACAAACAAACAAACAAACTCTTCAGCTTTATAATATTAGTATAGATTAGGAGAGTTTACATATTTACTTACATCGATAAAACTTATAAATGGAGGTGACACTAATTAAAATGTCCTGATTCTGTCTTCTAACAAAGGGACAAGGCTAAGCAGGTAATGCGGTTGCTGTGTGTATGTGTGACTATGTGTGTACGGGTGAAGTAGGGTGATGCTGATGATTCTTATATTGTTTTTACGTTTGAAGACTGCTATTTTGAGTAAATAAGTTTAGAATAGATGCTACTCTTGTATTATATGAGGTGGTACCTTAAGCTTAGCGGGCGGGCTCTTGTTGGGCGCGGGCGCGGGCTCGGGGCTGGCTCCCTTCGGCTGCTTGGGCTTCGGCGTGCGCTTGCCCTCCGCCGGCGCCGGCGTCGTCGCCGCTACGGGCGAGTCTACGCGACGGATTAGTTTCGCGTCTCTGTGGTGGTGTTTTAGGATTAATATATAGAAATATACATTTGGTAGTCCAGTCACTACTGATAGCCAGAATTGACAAGACTATAAATTCAAAACAGGTATTTAAAAAAAATATGCGGAAGTAGAAAGCATAAATTGAAAGTTTAGACCTAAATTATATTAAAATTAAGTGATTAAGTTACTATTTTATGTTTGTATATGAGTAAAATTAATATTACCTTATAATTTCTTTCTCAGGGTCATCCATGCCTAGTGGTTCTTTGAAGAAGGAGAAGTTTTCAACTGTTAGCCCAGTACCCGCCAAATGTTCTGCGATCTAAACAAAAAGATTAATTTAGCTTTAGATGGTGCGGTAGCTACCACATTTTCCGATGAACACATTGCGTTAAGCATATGTTTTACATTCATACATGGCATGAAACATAGCGTTGTAACTATTTTACGGTACAAAGACGCAACGGGCAACGATCGAATGCATTGGTTCATCACTCGAGTTACTTGCCGACAAAGCCCTATACCACTGATGTAACTCACCTCCCTAGTAGACCGCAGCTTCTTCCCATAGGGCGTGTAGTAGTATATATCGGCGTTTCTCCTGGAGTGAGCGTCGAGAGCGGCTCTATACACCAGCTCTCGCTTCCAGCCTCTCTCCAGCGGCACGCGTAGTAATGGAGACGACATCTCCGTGGTGGCTCGCCGCCCGCGCTGCGCGGGAGATGATGCTGAACTGGCCTGGGTGATGAAAATTACTTATTTAATACGTGTTCCTGTACCAATGTTAGGTGTTTTGAAGTTTAATACAATAGGCAGTGCAAAGCTATCGCAAAGCTGGCATTGCAACTACCGCACAGCATACAGTCACATGTAATTATTAGGTACTGAAACAGGCAATTGATCTGGGGTATTTGTACGCATATTCGTGTTAATAACCGACGAAAAAAACGGAGGAGGTTCTCAATTCGACGCGTATATTTTTTTAGTAATATATTACTGCCTTTTGAACTCGGTTAATTTTGTATTAGTTAAATATAATATTTTAGTAATACAAAATAAATAATTATGTATGTATTGTAGTAAATTTACGATTTAGGTACTTTAACAATCGAGACACATTCATCTAAATTTAAAAATAATCTTATCATAATATAATTCACAACAACTTATAATGTCGGTATAAGTATAACACGAATATCCGCACAAATACCTGCGACACAATAACATGTAATCGAATGCATTTCAGCCATTGCTGAAAGTAATTATGCAACAATCAAACTGATTTTGAATCAAAAAATATCTAAAAGTAGTCTACTCCCAATAAATTAATTATACTATCAGTATGGTGGTTGCTCTAATACTTATCATGGATTATATACTCAATAATTACTAGGACAATCACCACTGATATACTTTTTTTTTGGTTTATTTCGAGACATAGTTACCAAACCTTCTTATACACCAAAACCTTTAACTAAAACATAAACAGAACATGCAGCGCCAGTAAACAGAAGCATTGCGGAAATTAACCAACATACCCATATTCACCATTCATCAATACATTACACCAGTACATTAAACACACATTTACCATTCAATACACATAGAACCAAGACTGGAAAAATAACATAACAGAAACAAGTAACACATACTATACTAAAGCCAATATGGAAAGAGAATTAAACGTTATTACTAATTACGCAATTATCAACATTGACAACATGTGTTTAAGTTCATTTTAGAATGACAAATATTACCGAAAAGGGCCTAAAAGTAATTTGAAAGTGATGGAAACTGAACTATTAGTCATTGAATTAGGTTCATAATCCCAAAGCACGTTCATTATTTATTTAAAGTGGCTGATGTATAACAAAAAATACTAACGAACAAGTAAATCTCTAGTAAATTTACAAAGTTTGCAGTCTGTTTTCAGCGATTTTGAGATTATCATTTAGCCATTATAGTTAAATGACTTGAATCCAAAATAGTGGTCTGTTGTTTGTTACTCGTCAATATGAGAAGCCTTTGGCGGAAACTGGGACAGTTCAAGGCTAGTATTATTAAAAGACTGCAATAAAAGATTTAAAAATGTCTTTATAAAATACATATTAATTAAAAAACCATAGAACTACTAGTTTAAACTTCTCAGAGGCATAAGTCTTTGTGCCTGCTAAGAATGAAACAAACAGAGTACAAATACAACTTCTACACATTAAATAATAAAATCTACTAAATGAAACAACAAAATATAAACACCTTCTATGTACCAATACCTAACCTTACGGCGTCTCTGCATGTATATTCGAATTGCTGGCTAGATGGACAAGAATTTAAGAAAAAGTGTTAGTTAAGATACCAACAACTTGTAAATGAATTAAATATTCCATCATGTTATATATATACTTACATCATGTTATATATATACTTATATATATATATATACTTATTTTAATTTTAAAAATATCATAAATCCAAAAAAGTTAACAGGGTACATTAACTTGGGATAAATAACATCCACGCTGGCCCAGCCGCTGGCAAAAGCTAGTGTATTTTGTTGTTTAAAGAACTTACTCTTAAAATAACGTTATTCTACATGCCAGTCCCAGATTTAGATAAATTGCACGTATAATATGTAGATACACCATATAAATCTTGGTTAATTTATGTTTACTTACGTAGATAGCCTGTTAAATTAACTTATACTAATTTATTGGTACATAAAATAACTTAAAAACTAAATACTAAATAAATAGGCACCTTAGTCCCAAGGGATGGTGTCTACAGATTTCCACTCCACAAATACATCCACACAAACATACTTTTTTTTAACCCTCCACTCTTACCAGTACACTATATCCCTCAACCACCCTTTGAACACATCTAAAAAACTTAAAAAACTATAATAAACTTAACTGTATAACATATTAGGAAATTATTAAAATTCAAAGCTGTTCCTGTAAATGAAATAACCTATATATATCCTAATAAAAAGCATGCAGTAGTAATCTATCTTATATTTAATGTGTAATTATAGTTATTTTAGTTTTCTTTGAAAATGCTTTAGAGTCATTTCAAGAAGATAATTTTAAAGGTCACAGGTTTATACCTTAGTACCTTCTAAGGTTTCCTTCAAAGAAAACTCAAATGCCTTAAACTATGACTTAAGCTATGATTATATCGTTAACTTATAAAACTAGTTACCTTGTTCTATAAAACTTATTACTATAAATCCATAAAAAGCCTAAAAAATATGTAAAAAAATAAACATAAACTATGTTGCTTCGTCTCTCTAATTCTAATAATGAAACTTATGAGATCCAGAGTAACATTATAAAACTTGATACTATTTATTTTTAAATTTTTTATGTATTAGAATTAAAAAAAAAAAACCTTTTAAAGATGAAGAAGAAATGTGTATAAATTAAATAAATAAATAAGAAAAGGGAAAACTGTATCTGTGAAATAAGTAATCTAAAGAACTGCCTTCTTGGCAGGGCCGCAGAAGAAGGCAAGGCTTGGCAAGGCCCCTGATACAATATTTAATTATCCTTTTCCCATGCATTTTATAAGAAAAAGTATAAACCGTCAGAGTAGACTTAGTACCATTATCATAAACTTTGCTAGCCGTCGCCAAAACTCGCGTAGCTATATAAAACCTTAAATAAAATACTCCTTTCCCGACTAAAGTCACAAGTCATGCAGAACAATTAAAAAGGACCTAACCTTCGGCTTTCTCTCCTCAATCTTAATTTGTAATGCTGGCTAGATAAAAGAAATATGTGTGTTAGTAAAGTTACTTAAAATACTTATAATGTTTGAGAAATTTTGAACACTTATTGATTTATTTAATGCCCAAAAAGTATGAAAACTCGTAGTTATGTAACATTAGGTTTATATCTTATTTTTTTTTTGCAACTATTATTGTTGCAGAAATCATTTATAGCAGCAAAAAATAAATGGCTGCCCAGCAAGACATTTCGGGATAACAATCTAGATGTAAAAAAAATCTTTCTTTATCAGTCTCTTTTTCAATAGACACATATAATAATAATAATCCAGCCTATAAACGTCCCACTACTGGGCACAGGCCTCTTCCCATATAGAGAAGGCACGAGCATTGATCACCATGCTTGCTCTCTGTGGATTGGCGATTTCAGATCCCAATTTTGGAATCCAGGTTTCCTCACGATGTTTTCCTTCACCGTTTGTCAGAAGTGTCTTAGAATAATTAAGAAAGTACATATAACTTTGAAAAAGCCACATTGGTACTTAGACACATAGTCACAGTATATTACAATATTTACACAATATACATTTGGATTTTAATGAATATTATATTACATTCGTATATAGCCCTGTAATAGTGTTAGTCAATAAAAGCATAGCAGTTGTTAGTAGATATATTAATACACAAAGAGGAGTACTCACATCAGTGGCTCCGTCACCATCAGACCTTGAAGACAGTGCTGAAGATGGCCTGGATCCATCTATAATCATATTAATATTGTATAAGTAATGAATTTATTGAGTACCTATTTTTTATTAAAAAAAATGTTTGAATTAAATAATTTTTATTCGGGAAACAAACAGTTACTTTACATTTTATGGATAAAAAAACAGAAATAACATAATCCAAAACAGTTTCCTCAAAACAAAAAAGTAATATAGTACTATACTACTGTGCATAGCTGGAAGCTTGAGTTTAAACGAATTCTCAATACATATCTGCTTTACAGAGACAAACCTCTGTATGCCGTTGTTCATAAAGGATTTGTTTATAGTAATTATTTTACTTTTAGTTGGCTAGATACCGGAGACAAAGACAGAAACAAAATGCTTATGTGGATAACATTAAAAAGATAAATAATGTACACTAAGGATGTTTTATATGGATAGTTTTTGGAGGAAACTTAACATTTACATTTAAATTTCTAGAATAATCACTCGTAGCATGAATTTTTCACACCAAAAAACTCACACTGAGTTTTTACTCATTGACACAGACTTAGTAGAAAAGGTGTGCATTCTAGGTTCATATAACATGAATCTAAAGAGTTGTTAATTTGTAATGATAAGTTTTGCAAATTTCATATGAATTATAACTATTTCTAAGTTTTGAGCTTTATTTCTATTATTATGGACATAGCCATCACAAATCGAGGTTTGTTGACTAAACCACAAACACCGCAATATCTGCAGGGAATTTCTCAACATTTTCCAATTATATTTAAATCTGTGGAGATGTTGCAACACTAGTTTAGAGCGTGTAATTTGCTCGTCGAGGCAGTCTGTCGAGAACGGATTTTATTGCAATACCAATTATTTCATTAACCTGATCATTGTTGAAGTATGTATTATCTCACTTACGCAAAAAATCGGAGTAAAAAGCATTAAAACCTGCGTTTATTAAGATTTGCCTCATTTTTGCTCACCTTGCCATCACATGGCCATCAAATTTTGTGGTTAAAGTGCCATCAATTTACTATGCTTAACTTGTTCTGGTCTAAGAATATTAAACTAAAAAATGATTCATTTAAGTAATCTGAAATTGCACTTAATAGCCACATAATTTGTAGAATTTCTATCGCATAAAAAATCACAGATTATTAGAAATTGATGTCAATAATTTAAATGTTTCACTCACCGGTATCTTTACGTGGTCGCTTGGAAGCCTTGCCAGGTGCGGCGGGCATACCCATCACAGTCCTCAACGGCACCAGGTCCTTGGAAGCTGCCGTCACCTCGGCCTCCAGACGCTCTGAATGTTATAAGAGAACAATTAGTATTGCCTACTGAATTCATTAGGTTTAATATGGCAATATTTTAAAGTAAGATCTAATGTTAAATGAACTGTTCTCTCTGAGCCCCATTAGGAAGACAATTAAAATAAAACAGGCCGCTTTTATCTAGTGGAGGTAACAAGCACAAAAAACATTGAATGACTCCCTTAATCATAATTAATATATTAAGCCTAAACTGTCCCACTGCTGGGCAAAGGTTCTGGTCTTTTGCCTCGTATTTAGCAGTAAATAATTTCACCCAATATTCATTACCATAGTTAACTGTTGGTTGTTGAAAAAATGATTGATCTGTCAAAAGTTTGCATAACTCACCCAAAACCCGACAATAGTCCTCCGTCTGAACATCATGATTGACCTCATCGAAGCCAATGAACTCGTCTTCAGCAGCATCACTAAACGCATCCGACGCCCTCCTCTTAATCCCTCTCTTCACATCTTCGTCTATATTATGCTCAAAGGTCTCTATCTGGTCCGACATCTCATCTTCTTGTTTGATATCCAAGTCATCGTTAGTATCAACAGGAGTATCTCCATCATCAAACTTCAGTTCCTCCTTCACTTCTGGTTCTTCTGTCATAGGTTCCGACTCTGATTTTTCCTCTGGTTCCAGTTCTGGTTCCGGTTGTAGTTCTGGCTCTGGGTCAGGTGCAGCTGTAGAGGGGAATTATTAATTGAACACTTGTGATTTAAGATATTACAATGCAGTATCATTATAAATTTGTATCAAGGTAGGTATCATTAATAATTAATAATCATTAATAAGAATAATAAATTCATCTAAATAAACATTATATTACATCTAAAAGTGAATCAAAAGGAATACCTGTTACAAAAGATAATTAAAATCACTGTCATACATATTAAATGTATTGATACAATGGTGCATTAATTATGGTTTTACAATAACTCAAAACAGGGTGTCAGGGTGACAAACCACATCAACAACATAAAGTTTTATGATAATAAATGTTAATTTATGGTAACACCTTTCCCTATGTGCAAATGATGAAATATTTTAGACATTGAGTTATTTGTCAATGGAAAAACAATGCCAACTTACTGTGTAAATCAATAATATAAGATGTATCAATGATCATGGGAGTAGTTGGTCATATTAACAGGGCAAGTATGATAAATAATGTCTTTGATTCTTTCTATATCTCTTTCTTATGCTTTTTATTATTATACTTGCAACAGATACTTAAAAATAAGTTCTACATTTAGTTTGTTGTCTATGTATGAATAATAAAGTTTGCATTTATTCTCGTCCAGAATATACAAATAGAATCTGAATTTAAAAACAGCTAAAAGTCTAACAAAATGATAAAAAACAGTACATCAAACATCCCATAAGGATAAATCATGGTATCCAGTTGAAATTGGTCTTATGATGTTAATATTGGTACTTACACAAAGTGTGTTTACCCAGTAACATAATATCTTATGTTACTGCGTAAACACTATACTATAATATACTAATAGTTATTGTACTGTCATACAATAACTAGATAAATAAAGTAAGAAATAACACAAATCTTTAGCTAAATAATAATACAATTTTACTATACAATAACATTATCTAGTATACAAAGGGACTCGGAATATATTTAAATATAAATAAAAATGTATTTATTAATTAATTTGTAGATTAATATTTGCTGTCTGCACATGAATGTTTGTTTCTTGTTCATTGCATAGCCATAATGATAATATTGTACAAAGATAAGTAAAAGTGCTGCAATATATTTACAGAATCCTAAGAAATATAAATTAGTTTAGCATCAATGCAAAACATGCAGTAATCCAATACTTGTGACCCCTCTAATATTTATTATAAATGCAAAAATTTTATTATTAATGTTGTTTGTTATGTTTGTTACAAGGCGTGGTTTCTAAAATAAGTATAAAAGTCAAGAACACTATGGCTATGGCAAAAGAATGTAGATAATCCTACTTTGGTAGAACTATTTAATCAAACAAGTCAATTCAACGCACATATAATAATATCTCCGACAACATTATTTTTATGAACAAATGTATTTCATCACTAAAATTATAATTGAATGAAATTATAGTTTGTCCATATACTTCTAAATGGTGTAATGCAGTTGAATAGTGCAACATAGTAATGATGTCATCATTTTGACCCCACACAAAAACAATACCGAGCATCGGTTTCAATAAAATACCAGTGAAATGAGCTCGCTGCAGCATTATACAAACATTCGTAACTAAATCTGACAATTACTGTCTAATTACTACTAAATTATTCCATAAATACTGCCAGACACATAAAACATAGGATAACAAACAAACTTATTGCAACCTGTTATGAGTTTAAAAATTGCATATATTTGACCTCAATCTGGTATTGAAAGATTGCAGCTGCAGTTTAGTAGGATGAAAAGCAAAAAAAAACATTGTAAATGACGAAAAGTATGTCGTGATGTTGGCACTTAGGTTATGTGAAAGTTTAGTGTTACCTTCTGCCAGAGCTGGTGACTCTTCAGATGCAGGAGGTGGAGGCTCGCTCGGATCTTCGGGCGTCACTTCCTCGGGCTGCGCAACCGTCGCTGCCGCTCCCTCATCGTTGGTCACTTTAGCTTCGTCCCCTGTTGTGTTATCAGACACCGCCATTTCCTCCGACATTGTCAATTAAAACAATTTTAATCACGAGTCCACTGTCAAAATATATATGGCCACATAACAAGGCTGTTACGACACTCCGCCAGCGTTCGCGACGAATAATCCCGATTTGTGCGCGTCACAACGTAGATTTCCCGCTATAATGGTCGCGAAAAAAACTTTTGCCTTATTGGCATACACATACCGTTCATACGTCACTTATTAATGTATATTTGAACAACGCTATAAAACGTCTTCAACGCATTCATATATTCGCAGAACAAGAACTTATTTAACGAAAATAAAATGAAATTTACGTCCGCAAACTAATTTCCAAAAGATTTAGAAAATGTCGATCATAAACAATATGCACTCGGACGGCGACGCCACAACGATTGTTTATGGTTTTCTGACTTTTTAGTTTGATCTTCATAGTCTATGGCTAAACTTACTAAACTGAATATATAAATTATTCCACAATAAATGCACATTTTAAAATTACTTTACATTTAAATTTTGATACAAAATTTAATTTGTTTGGTTTGGTGATTGGATCGGTGACACAAAGGGAGCTAATATGGTATTGAATGCGATGTGCAAGCGCAATACAATATTATTTATGCGGGAGTGACAGAGAGCCAGGTTTAAAGGTCTACGAAGTTATTTCTGTTCGGCTACCGGCGAACTTTATTTGTTATAATTATGTGCCTATAATGGTAAAAAAAGAACATACAAACGAATAGAGTACCTCCTCCTTTGACGCTGGTTAAAAATATATCATTTCATTAGTGTGGAAAGTTAACCCAGTAAACCCAGTTTTTAATGTCTTACAATTTTGTGTTTTTATTCGACTAATCGTAGCATAAATATTTATCATTGCCCGAAGTTTAACATTGTTTGATTCTGATTTGGTTCACCTAGAAACTATTTTAAAGATGAACATTTAGAGAAGGGCTAAAGGGCATAGCAAAATCAGTCCTCACGTCTGCTCAGAGAGAGTTTATGAGAGATGAGAGATATTATTATGTAGGTATTTGTCACAATGTGTTATTCTGAGTGTGAACTCCATTTTAGTTTTTTTACACAGGACGGTCATGCCGCACCCTTTTGGGGTTATATAAAAAATTGTATTAAAAAACCCTTTATTTAGAAGATAATTGAAGATATTACATACATCCTTAGAGTACTGAAATTATGGTGGTAGATCTAACAATTTAAATTTTACTACTTAAGTCTACCTACCAACTTTAAACGTGCCATTTACCGATTTCCTAAATTCAGATTATTTCAGATGTGACAACACCAATAGTGTCAAAGAAAGTACTTGGAAAGTACTGTTTTGCCAAAAATTACAAATAAATAGTAACAAAACATTAGTTTTAAATGTAAAACATAGGTAGTTTACATTATATTAATACCTCATATCATAAAATATCAAGTATGCCGCAGTATTGCGCAGTCCGGTTTTGTTCTGAAAGTAGAACCGGACATAAGTTTCCGAAGAATGAAACTCTCTCAAAACAGTGGCTAAAAGCTATACGTAGGGTAAATTTTACCCCTTCAAAATATTCGCGAGTTTGTTCTAAACATTTTAAACCTGAAGATTATTTGGTACCAAAAGAACCTACTTGTGATAATCGTAAGTAATAATGTTATTTATTCCTAAATAATATTATGTCCATACTTTCTTCAGAGCTAGTTTTATATACTTTCATGTACCTATTGTACTCCACCCCTAAGATGACCCACTGACCTATATTTTAGCTCCTGCTAGACTGAAACCAGATGTCGTGCCTAGTCAGTTTCCCTGGACCAAGGACATGGAAGATATAAAGGAAATAATGAAAAGAAAATGTGCTATACCTGCTCTTCCACCTTTATGGCCGAAGATCAGACGAGAAACTGTAAGCCTTAGACCAATTATAACAGAACGGGATTATGAAGACCTGTTTGTAAGTAAATAATGTACTTTTTTATCTATGTTAAACACAAACTTCATTGCATCTCCTTTAGATGCTATAATATGAATAAATAAAGATAATTTAAATAAAAATGCACCTACAAACAAGCTGTTCTGACAGTTTTTAGGGCATGTTTTTAAAAACATGTTCTTTACATTTTTTTTTAAATAAAGACCATATCTTTCCATTATGCTGCTACAACAACTATGTATTTGGTAAATAAACCTCTTTAACTGATAAATATATTTCCAGCCTTTAGAAGAAAATCAAATAATAATGGAAGAAACACATCAAGATACTAAAATTGAAATAGAAATAGAAAGTTTGAAGAAAGATGCTGCAATACAATGCTCTTTATGCCAATGTGAAGGTGAACCACAGCTAAACACATATTCTAATTTGGCTAAACTTAACAATAACAGGAAAGGCACATTAAAGATGATTAAAATTGAAGATATTAAAGATGAACCTATGTAGTGGAATCATTTTACAATGAATGTGTAAATGACATAATAACAATTTGTTTGCCTTCAACTGGGTAGATGAAGGGAACAATTGAAAACAATGTCATTGCAGCAGGCCCAAGGAAAATGTGCATTAAGACAATTTAATCAATTTTATTGAAGAGTAATATAACTGCAAGGAAATAAGTGAATTAAATATTATATCTTTTCATTTTAATATAAGCATAATTTTTGTAAGTACAGTTTGATGGAATTACCTATACTGAAAGTTCAAGTATCTAAATATTTGGTACCAAAGGAAACAATTGATTTAAATGACATGTATCAAAGAAATTACCTGACCTGCACAGTAACTTTTAAAGAGTGCATGGACACAAAAATTGTAGATCCACATAATCTGTTAATAGCAAGCTACATTTTCTATTAAAATAAGCACTGAAAGTATAGGTAGGAATTGCTACCCCTTAAGAATCTTTTAGATGCATTTTAGTCCACTGGTAGAGAATGCCTTCTAGCAATAAGTCCGTCTATGTACCTCACAGTCACAGTTGTTTGAAAAATGTACTATGTTACCACTTGGAAGCTCATTAATATTTGTGTGGTTCATGCTTGCAAATTTTACGCATCATATTATGTGTGTAAATATTTCCCTTGCTTTACTCCAGAATCAAGTAGATTAATGGGAATGGCTATGTATAACCTTTGATTATATAATGTCTAGATGGAGCGTCGCCACTCGCCCTACAATCATAAAAAAAAACGAGACCACAATTTCAAGTGTGTGTTACCAGCTATTACAAATTCTCCCATAAATCACATTAAATAAAGACTAATTTATAATAATAAAAAATATTTTAGTTTTATATACTTATTTGGTGTTATTCAGTTTAAGTGTATTTTTATTAAGTAGTTACTTTTTTAAATAATTAAAAAATAAAATAGATGTGTTTGAATGGAGTATTAAATCAACTAAGTTAGTAAAATATTTTGAGCAGTTAGGATTTTGAAATTTGAAATGAAAGATCACATCTCGTTAATTAGGAATGAGTTTTAATTACAGGCGATCGTTCGAAGTACATCAACGAAATTTTATAAACGGAATGATAAACCAAAAAATTTACCCTATAAAATGGGAGAATAAGAAATAGAAACTGGCAACACTGATAAAATATGGCGTAATTTGGTAATCATAAAAAAAAAACCTAATAAATATGAAGTTTCTGGTGTCTTGTCTACGGTGATAGGTGATGTGTTTGGTATTTTTTAGCCTTCCTTTATAATTCCGGCACACTTTAAAAGCACATACTGTCATCTTATCGCTGTTATGTGGTTATTCCTTAGAGCGCGTAAAACGTAGTGACGCGAAAGCGGCACGATCTGCACTGGTTGGCGGGAATTGCGGGAAAGTACCTACTTTACAACCAAAGGTTGTAATTTTTTGACGGGTCTGCGCGCACTTGACAGTCCATCTAGACATTATATAATCAAAGTGTCTATCATTATTAATCAAGAATCAAGAATCATTTATTGCAAGAATGTAGTACACAAAGATAGTAATAATAATAATAATTAGATCATGCATTCTACCATGACAATGGTGTGCAATCAAATAGTAGTATTAATTACATGCTTTTTATATTATAATATATAACTCCCGGCAAATATGAAATAACTTGGCAAAATTTTGACGTAGTGGGGGTAAACCCAACTAACTCACCAATCTCTAATCGACTCGGTCGACGAACGCACCAATCGCGCGCTCGGATCGGCGACTCGGTCGACTGACGCACCAATCGCGCGCTCGGATCGGCGCTACCGCATACCCCGCGTCCCGCTTGACCACCAAATAGACCTAAAAAACGATTTCTGCGCATCTAACGACTCTTGCCAAGTTATTTGCCGGGAGTTAAATCATCAATTTATTTATTATTAATTAATGTTAAATCCGTAAATGTCATAAATCATAATATAGTAAGAATAAAGTCAGAATCGTTTAAATTAAGAATGTCAGTATTAATTATTAAAAAATAAATTAGTCAGTTGTTTTTTATTATTAAATCATGCAAATTGGATTGAAAAATAATTACTCTTTAAATTTTAATAAACTGGATTTAAACATTTATTAATTACATTCAGCGAACAAAAAAATTAAAAATTGTTATTCATTTAAATCATAAAAACACTTTTTTCCAGCCATTAGGCACGTTTTTTTTTTTTTAATCTTTTAAGACAAGTCTTTAAAGATGTTCGGTAATTTATTATAAACCTTGATGGCATTTACATACGCATTTTTTCTGTATACATCTAGTCTACACAGAGGCAAGTATAGCTTATATTTATTCCTGGATACGACGTTTCTACTGACTACTTGTGAGTGGACGCTAAAATATTTTGGGTATTGTTTTACAAAAACACAAAACTCTCTAATGTACATGCAAACCAGTGGTAGAATGTGAAATTTCTGGAAGAGAGGTTTGCAACTGTCCATAAACCAAGCGCCACAAATCGCTCTTGCACACTTTTTTTTGTATACGAAAAGCTTTTTCAATTTCTACCGAGTTTCCTCATAACAATAGACCCTATGAGAGCACTGAAGACACATATCCATGGTATGCACTGAGTGCTGCTTCAGTGGATACTGTTTGCCTCAATCTTCTAATGGCAAATAGGTACAAATCTGTCAAGTTTATCACAGACATACTCTTAATACTTAATGAAATATATTACAGAATCTATAAATACAAGTTGTCCGGTAACTGCTATATTTCTCGACATGAGTAGAGCCTTTGACTTCGTTGATCATAAATTACTTCTTTTAATCTGGATAAATACGGAAAAAGAGGAAACTACATGCGACTTTCAATTACAGTTTTTATCAAGCATTAGACCCAAAAACTTTGTTGAGTTGACTTCCTCTACTGCATTATTTTTAAAAATTATATTTAAATGAATGAGTGGTTTCCTGTAACTTTGGAATTGGACTATTTTAGTTTTGCTATTATTAAGCCAGTTGGCTATGCTGTCTAGTGCAAGTCCAATTTCATTTTCGTATGTACCTATTTTTATTATTGCATTTTACAATGACAGTGAGTGGTGTCATCCGCAAATAAAATAGTTTTGTGATTAGTAACATTTGGAAGGTCGTTAATGTAGATAAGAAACAAAAATGGTGCCAGGACCGTCCCTTGTGGTACTCCAAATCGATTAGCCTTAAACTTAGATCTACAAGTAATTTTTCTACCGTTCATGATTTTTGCTATTTTGACACACTGTGTTCGATTTGAAAGGTAGCTTTTAAACAAGTCATTTGCTTTTCCTCTTATTCCGTATTTATCCAGTTTAAAAAGAAGTAATTTATGATCAACGAAGTCAAAGGCCCTACTCATGTCGAGAAATATAGCAGTTACCGGACAACTTGTATTTATAGATTCTGTAATATATTTCATTAAGTCAAAACAAGCTAAAGATGTAGTACTAATTTCACGAAATCCAAATTGTTCCTGTTTAAGGAACTTATGAAATAAATGTAAAACGAAATAATATTGATAAAACAATAAATTTTAAACCTCGCTTATTGGCTTTCGCGCGTCGAAAATCTGTTTCAGTTGAAAGCTCCTGTCCTGTGATTAGGTAAAATAAACAGATACCTGATGCTATCTATTGATGGTGGATTATTTACTTGCAATCTGTACTTATAATAAATCTGTAGAAAGGTCAATTCTGTACATTAAATATATTTTCAAAATAACTATCAGGGGGTGATTAGTGATCGATACTGATGCCAAAAATGCAATCAGTAAAATTTTTGTCTGTCTGTATGTTCCTTATAGAAACAAAAACTACTCGACGGATTTTAACGAAACTTGGTACAATTATTCTTCACTAGCGGTCGCCCGCGGCTCCGCCCGCGTGGACCATTGGATTTATTTTGGATTTTTCCAAAATAAAATTTAGCCTATGTTACTCGTGGATAATGTAGCTTTCGAATGGTGAAAGAATTTTTAAAATCGGTCCAGTAGTTTTTGAGCCTATTCATTACAAACAAACAAAGTTTTCCTCTTTATAATATTAGTGTAGATACTCCTGGGCAGGTTTTAGTATACTTTTCATCACGCTACAATCAATAGGAGCAGAGCAGTGAAGGGAAATGTTGGGAAAACGGGAGAAGTTACTCAATTTTTAAGCTTCCGTCGCGTGTGCAGCCTTAATGGTTAAAGACTCATTGATAAGCTTCGTCATCCACGCGAACGAAGTTGCAGGCACAGCTAGTTGAAAATAAGAATATAAGGTAAACAAAAATGAGACCAAAATTCACGAATAAATTTTATTAACAATTATAAATCATCAGATACATACTCTTACGACTAATGAATTTGAAATAAATATCAGGATTTACCCTTACACACATCAAGCTAACAGATTACAATTGAAAATAGAGCCTAACTTAACAATGTATCTTAGATTTCGTGTACATTTTGTATAAAAATAATTTTATAATATTTTTGTACAGCTGATCTACTCAATCTCGTATTTACAAGATTAATCAAGAATTTTGATTGAATTTCTTAAGTTAACTAGTGTTAATGGAAGTTGGCTTATTCATATTTTCAGAACTATACGATTCAGTTATATCTTAAGGTTATACATATCTCACAGTTACATCAAATCTTCAAGTTATGGACATGGCCCGAACCTGTCGGTCCAGTAAGCCAAGGATACACTTGGGGACAAATTTGTCCTTCAACAGGACGCGTGTCAATCTACGTGATGCCCGCCCAGTGACCCGCAACATTTTAAGTGATGCGGGGTTGTTTCGCAACGTGTAGCTCCATTTATCCCCTAGTGTATCAAAGGCATTATAATCAACAATTTTGGATGAATAATTTTCGTTATCAACAAAAAAAAAAACCGATACAAATTGACATTTCAAACATGACAGTTGATCTTTGGTGTTGCCACTTTAGAAACCTCCCGTATTGATGGTAAATTCGTTATTTTTGGGCCACGTCCGTCGCAGGAGTTTAGTTGGTGGTGGCGTCGGGGTGTCTCTCGAGGATCATGGCGACGCCCTGGCCGCCGGCGGCGCAGGCCGAGATCACGCCGAACTGGCCGTCCTCACGCACCAGGCGGTGAGCCGTGTGCATGGCCAGGCGGACCTGTGACCATGCAATTGTATGGTAAAGTAGATAGGTTATTGTACATAGTCTTTAAGCTTAAGTTTTTTTTTGTATTTATATGTATGTAAAGTTTTAATAGAAATGGTATAGCAATTAATAAAATGATTGACATAAATATACGTGAATAAATATGCCGTTTGACTCACCCCGGTAGCGGCGAAGGGATGTCCAATAGAGAGCGAGCCGCCCCACTTGTTCCATTTGTCCAGGTCTGGCGCTCCGACCTGCAGAACCATATTTATTATAAACACGCTCTCATATGCCTTATTCTTTATTATCTACTATATTATTATTACTTTTATTATTGTGACAGCTTTAATGACAATGTTAGGCCGCCTGTTCACTAACGGCCCTAGTTTGTAAGTGATCAACACACTGACTGTGCGAGCTGTCGACCGCTCTCTCGCGTCACGAGCGCCTCCCGACCCCTTGGGCCTTATTACAAAAGATGGTTTAAACCAAGACTAAGGTAAACCCAGGTTTAAAATATACCCATCACATTCTTATGTCATATAACAAAAAGAGACGGGGCTATTCTAAAACCTCGGTTTTTCTTAGACCATCTTTTGTAACAAGGGGGCTTGTGTGTTGAAAACAGTCGAACTGTTTCAAGCACCCCATATGCCATATTTAAAGCATATATGATAGAGGTGTGGTCATATTGTATTACTAAATAAAAAGGTTTATTTCATCAACTTTAACAGAATTATTATTAAACTTGTATAAGACAGTTTCTTACCTTAGTCTGGCGGCCGAGATAAGTCTGAGCGAACCAGTCAGAGTCCAGAGCCTTCAAGTTAGCCAGGATTTGACCCTAGAAAACGAAAAACATGTTACCCTAACTTATTATGTTATATTCTTAGTTATATTTTTATAAATAATGAATACAAATTATTTTTTTAAATAACCATTAATTAAAAATTCAAGGCAACCCCTGACATTTTTTAGAGAACAGCTGATAATTATATTGCTGAAAAGTTAACATTAAAAAATACACATTAACTCTCAAATAAACAACCCTATCAAAATTGGTATATTCGTTTAGAACCTATGAGACCACACGTCATACCCATGATTATTTATATGATGTTAACGGTTCTTAGTTATTACATAAAAAAAGATATACTGTGTATCCTTTCTGTAGTTTAAAGATCTAAGTGTGCAGACTACGGGAGCGACTTTGTTTTACACTAAGTAAATAAAGATGGTTGACTCACAGCAAAAGCCTCGTGGATCTCCCAGGTGTCGACGTCGCTCATCTTGAGCCCGGCTTTGTCCAGGATCTTGGGGATGCCGTACGCGGGGCCCAGCAGCAACTGGTCCACGGGATCCTAAACCATAAAGAACATGGTATACAATAGGTTATTTATATAATGTAGAGGATAGTTAGTGAGTTGTGTACAAATGAAATAGCAAAAAACATAACCCTTCTTGGCAGTCGGGTAAAAAAGGTCGCAAGTAGGATTAAGAATTATTTTTAAACTTCTTAAAGTGTAACACAGTTTAATCAAGAAATACACATTTTGTCTTAGCTGATAACACTCAAATTGCAATGCAATGCAAAACAAGTGTGATTTTGTTATATTAATCAATGAAAATCTATAATAATTTTGAAATAGTGGCTTCTGATTGGTCGATTGTGATCGATGCGGATTTGCTTTGAACAAATTTTGGATCGAAGCTGTTTTGCACGCGAATGCTACTTTTGAAGTGCTTTTTGTGTTGTATTGAGGCGACTTTGCACTTTCACGTTTAAATAAGATAAATGGGGCTTTCGAGCTCTACAATCTGGTGTGCCTAGTTTAAAAAATGTAAATATTGGACTGAAGCGGCTTTGCTTTTATACCCCTCATATAGCGATTAATAATATACTTTTATTGCATCCATATTCCCTAGATATGTTTGTTACTAACCTGAGCAACGTAAGTGAAGTCACGCAGGTAGGCCTTAGGCTTGAGGCCGAGCTCCTTGGCCTTGGCCTCAGACATCACCAGGCAGGCCGAGGCGCCGTCAGTCTGTGTAGAAGTTAACATACTTGTTAATTAAATGTAGTCACTTTATGTGGGTATAAGCCCGTATTGTCTCACTGCCGGGCAAAAGCCTTATGCTCTTTCTAAGCACTTCTGTTCTAAGATAGGATGAGCCAGTCCTTTCGGTAGGTAGTCATCCAGATTTTGCATTTTATGGCTAATTTCTTAATCATGAAAATATGATGTGTGCTGGCTGTAAAATGGCAATGTTTCCTTTAAACTTTATATAACACCAATATGACAAGATAACCTACGATTTTTGTTACACGGTCTTATGGCAACCTTCTCGCACCCACATGAGAAAAGCTTAAAAATACCATATTTTGTCCTCGTTAAATTGTTTTCATTTATCTTTCTAGAATAGACATTGCAAGTGGAATAAACGCTTTTATAAATAATAAATGAGTAGGTACATACCAAGAACGAAGCGTTAGCGGCGGTGACTGTGCCGTGCGGCTTGATGAAGGCGGGCTTGAGCTTGGCGAGCTGCTCCGGCGTCGACACGCGGATGCCGTTGTCCTTGTCCACCACGCCGTCCTTGCCGTCCACTGAGGGGAACAAAGGGATACAAGGTGTTATGGAAAGGGTATATTTATACAAAGGGGGTAAAGAGTATATGTTATATATTATATATTTCTGCTTGATACTAGTTAATTTATTAAATATTTACACCTAATATCAGAACCAGAGCACTGATGAGATGTATCTTAGCATTTAGCTGTTGACGTAATTAGTATTGACCCTTGCAGTCCCCTGGGAGGAGCAGTGAGACACTTTTATACAAAACTATACAAAGGGGGTGAAGAATAGATGTGCTATGGAGACACTTTACAATGTTTTACTCAATACGAGTTAAATAATGTATTGATTATTAGACACCTAAAATTATAACCAGAACACACAAGCTATGTATTTTAACTTAGCTGGTGACAATACTAAGACCCTTGCAGTGCGGTTACGCGTTTTTATGATTTATGGTGACAAATAAATAAAGCGTAAATTGGATATTAATTATGATTTAATTAACTCATTTTGAGCTAACACTATTTCATAGAAAGTGCTTATTTAATTTAACAGATTTGATATATAGTCAGTTTAGTTGCTCTTAAGAGCGTTAACGACAAATCCGCGGCACCAAGATTAGGTATTTGCAGCGCTCTTTGCACTCACACAGATGCGCGTGTGTCTGTGTGCGTAGAGTTGCTGCGTTCTGTCCTTATAACCCATGTTGATCCGTTAAGTTATGTTTACTGATACTTATTTAATCGTCAGTTAATTTTTATTTACTATTAATATTTTTATTACTACCTTGTGAAATAAAGAGGCAATTTTGGATACTTTATAAGATATAGTACTAATCAGGGGAGAAAAGTTAGAATTGTAATACAAATAGAATCCTATGTCCTGATTTACATCATGGTCTACCCACGTATCAAATTTCATCCAAATCCGTTCAGCCATATTAGCGTAAAAGCGTAAAATACAAGCAAACTTACTTTCGCATTTATAATATTAGTTTATTAGTGAGGATTCTTGTTTAAAAATAAAATATTTCAATATCAAAGTATTTTTTAGTACACTTGTATGTAGATTCAAAAAAATGTGTCCCTTTACTGACTTTGAAAGATAACCGACATAATGTGTGTGCCACACATCGATAACCCTCAAAAAAGTTGATTTATAATAGAAAAATAAATTAATAATAGGAAAATCCCTAATTCTAAACATGAAATCAATTCACGTTTAAATGCAAAAACAACAAATAAAAACGCTATTTATAATAACAAGAATCTTTAATAATATGACTAGAAGGTAGTGCTCCGTAGTGATCAAGATCGTTAGGTTGCACGATTAACTCGCTCGACGCCGACTCGACGCCAAGGGTCAGGAGAGGTCACGCGTAGACAACGAGCGATACGTCCACTCGCTAAAAGGCCTCGCGGCGGACTAATTTGAAACGAATGATGCGCGCAGTTTTATAGTAGTTTTAAAAAATTTGTAGTAAATTAAATTAATTTAAATAAGCTGAATGCTGTTTCGTATTTTGTAGAGAAGATATTGTTCTTTTACGATACACCTTTATTTTGTAAAATTAAGTAAGATTTATAGGGGAAAATAATGAATTTAGCAACCGCTTTTTTTGTTAATTTCACTTTGTTTATTGTTTAATTTATCATAGTTAGGAGCTGAAAATCAAAAAAATCTCTGGTAAAGTTTTGCTCAAGGATATGAACAATTAAATAAGTTTGTTTGTAAATTTTATGACAGGTTTTGGATATTTCAAGCTTCGAAATGACCACTGTAAAGGAAATTTAGAAAACACTGTTTGTTTATCTGGTTACAATTCACGCATACTTTATTAATGTTAAAATGTTCTCACCTAACTTTTTAGAACAAAATATTTCCTACAATAATTAGTAATTCACACTTTCGTTAAATACGTTTTATGAGGAGATTAAATGGTTTGAAAAGTACGCTTTTTGGGTCAAACAGCCAAAATCGGCGTTAACGCTCTTAACGGACTCTTAACGGTCTTAGTTTGATGGATATGAACAAATCAAAGTCACCTCTGGAGCCTAGTCTAGCCTTTTTTAACTAAGATTGGTATGAGGTAAGTCATAATTACCTTTAACGGGAATAAGGTCAGTGAAGTATCCCTTCTGTTGGGCCTCAGCGGCCAGCTTGTGCGAGCGCAGAGAGTAGTCGTCTTGCTCCTGGCGCGAGGCACCGAACGCGGCCGCCAGCCGGTCCGCGCTGTGTCCCATCGTCTCGCCCGACGAGAACTCCGCGACCGCCGGTAACTGCGGCAAGGAAATGGTGGTTATATACATTTGTCCGACCCGAAAGGGTAAAAACGGGACCCTATTTCTAAAACTTCACTACACCAGGCTGTATCTCAAGAACCGCGATAGCTGGACAGTTGATATTTTCACAAATTATGTATTTATTTTGCCGCAATAACAATATATGTATACTAAGAACAAAATAAAATAAATATTTCACGGGGGCTCCCATACAACGGTGGTACCTATGGAACCCCTCGTGCGAGAGTCCGACTCGCACTTGGCCGGTTTATTGAGTTTCTGCAGCTTCCACGGTTTGGGGCTTTGCGACAACAATGTAACATTACGGCCTTAAAGTCTGGTCTGGGTGTATTGTCCAGGATTGTGTGGGACTTACCTCGGGCGCGAAGAAGTCGGGTCTGATGGAGGCGATGAGCGAGAGCCGCTGGGCCGGGGTCTTGGCGCGGTTGAGCCGCAGCAGCAACGAGCGCATCTTGCGCGAGTGACGGATGGGCACGTCTGACATGAACTCCACGCCGCCAGCGACGATGATGTCGTACGCACCGGCCGCGATCATGCCCACACCTAGAGACGTTTAGTTATGTTAGTTTAAAGTAAATAACGTAAAAAAAACCTTAACATTAAGTCCCCCGAGCACCATAACTGGACACATACTTGCTACCGACTGTTAGCCAGCCGATTGTCGGCTCCGGTAGCCAGCGACAGCAAGTTAACACATTTATCTGCTATAATGATGATGCCACCAGTTATATACTTGAGTGGTACAAATTATATTAAAAAGTGTGTAAGTCAGTGCCGCTACTGGTGGTAAGTTACTAAGTTGGGCCAAACCGTACACCCTTTTCCCAGAGAAGCTTCTAAAGCTAGAAAACTTGTATATGAACTGTATACCCTTGTCAACATTTTTCCGAAATCACTGTTAAAAAAAGGTTGTTTCTTCAGGCCTAATACTAATCAATTAATTTACATGTACAGGAACATATTCAACTATAATTGTATATATACTAACTAACCTGTAGTAATAGCCTGGTTGGACGAGATACAGGCCATGGTGACAGTGTGCGCGGGAGTTTTGTCACTGAAGCCCGCCGCCAAAGCTGCCTCGCGACCGATGTTGGAAGTCTTCACCTCCTGAATGACTGTGCCGTACACGATGTAGTCGATCAGGTCCTTCGAAATGCCAGTTTTTTGGAGGAGACCCCTAAAACAATAATAGATAATAATAATGTTAAATAATAATGACGGGCCTGTTGGTCTAGTGGTTAGTGACCCTGACTGCTACACCGGAGGTCGGTGGTTCGATTCCCACCCAGGACAAATGTTTGTGTGATGAGCACGATCATTTGTTCTGGTTCTCTGGGTGTAATTTATCTATAATATGTATGTATTTAGAAATATATAAGTATGTTTATCAGTTGCCTGGTTACCATAACACAAGCTCTGCTTAGCTTGGGATCAGATAACCGTGTGTGAGTTGTCCTGGAATAAAGAAAAAAATAAAAAAAAGTTATATCAGCTCATATACAGTACTTTTGTATTTATTTGCCATTATTTTAAATCCCGTAAGAACTCTTGTGTACATACATTTTTTTCTGTCATTCTACCTCATTCATTACCTACCATACAATCATTGACAGATTATTGTTTCTTAATATGTATGTATCTATTAAGTTTACTAAATAGTACAATTATTTTATTTTATTGTGCAGCTATGGAGAGGCTTATTTGTAGCAGTGGAAATGTTTTATCATATTTTTTAAAAGAATACTACGACTTTATTTTTATTCTGTTACACCCTGTACACAAAAAATAACTTATATAAATATAATATATTGTTGATATACATATAATATGTCCAGGTTGCATTACTAGTATTACATACAAGCAGATTAGCAATCAGTTGTACTTTGACCTTCAATGGTCATCAACTATATGGAGCATCGCTTCACTGGACTTTGTACTGAGTCATTAGAGTAATACAGACAGACAAGTTGTATACACTATTTAAACAAATATTTAAGTTTTGTTTTGTGAGTATTCAAATAAAATAAACTTATGAAATGAAAATTTCATCATCATCATCATATCAGCCTGTTGCAGTCCACTGCTGGACATATTATTTTAATTGTTATTATGTTGTTTTAACTTTCACTTTGGAATTGTTTAATAATTTTGTTTTAGTTTTTTGTATAAGTTTTACTTTTATATTTATGATTATGATATTGTACATCGAATTGGTGTTATACTGTAATGTTGTACACTTTAATGTTCATTAAATAAATAAATAAAAATAAATAAATAAAATAGGCCTCCCCCAAGGAACGCCACAGCGCACGATCTCCCGCCCTTTGCATCCAGTCACTGCCAGCTGCCTTCTTCAGGTCATCGGTCCATCCAATTTAATTTTAAGCAATTATTTAGTTACCAAAAATAAAAATAATAACAAATGTGTGGTATAAAAGTAACCTACCTATCAATTATGTTAGTAAAATTTTTAGAAATGACTGCCTAGTTACTTTGTAACTTTTTGATGTATTTTACTTTTTCTTTTAATCATAATCCAGGCTCAATTCATATCATTCATTGTTCTTAGCAATGAGTAATTTGTTATAGTATATACTAATATGTAAAGTGCAGCCATGCACTGACCTCGATCCAGCTCGTGGAAACAGCCTTACACGAGTAGCCTAAACGCTGACGCTGATTTCTAATAATTGTCACCCGACTACCTTGTTTACCGGATTTGAGTTCTACTTATTGTTAATTTAATATAATTGATTATTCTGTATCTAATATCGATCGGGATAGGACTTCTTTTAATTGTAATACTAATATTGTAATTTTACTTTAATTAAAGTTAGTTATAAATCATTTTGGTTTTTTTTGGGTCCTCCGACAGCGACGTACATATTTGGCGCAGTCGGTAGGATACTCGAGGCGTCTCGAGCTAGCTAGATAGGGCTATTCTAATATCGATAACCATCCCGCTATTTCGCTACCGCCGTCGCGAGCGATCGCGTTCGCCGAGTATCCTGTAACAAGAACCTGTCGTCCTGCGCGGAGGAGATATCCAGACATCGATCCCAGAGGTACCGAAATGCAGTTAATGTAAGTACACTGAAAATCGTTTCTGTGAGTTGCTTTCAATCTCCCTTCTTTTAGTTAGTGTTAATAAGTTGCCACCATTTTTCACCCTAGGCAATCTACCCCTAAAGCGCCTGAGCGCTCTAGACAAGCACGTAGATTAGACATAGATTTAAATAGGGATATTAGTTTAGATTTGGATAGTACAGTTAATAATTTAGAAGACTCAGTAAGGTCACAGTCCCTTGAACTTACCACCATGAGTTCCGCTGACCTGATTTACAAGACCTTGCGTCTAGTGCCAGACTTCGACGGTAATTCGCACGTTCTACCGCGATTTATTCATCTTTGTGACCAAATCGTTGAAGAGTACATCGGAGCAAATCCTGATAATAACCTAGCTAGAGTCTGTTTGATTAATGGTATTTTAAATAAAATAACTGGACCAGCCGCGCGCATTATCAACTCGAATGGTATACCTGAAGATTGGGATAGCATTAAAAAGTGTTTAATTAATAACTTTGCGGACCAAAGAGATGAGACCACTCTTTATAACGACCTTATGTTAGCAACCCAAGGGAACGCTTCACCTCAAGAGTTTTATGATCATTGCGTGAACTTATTCAGCACTATCATGACTTATGTTACTTTGCACGAGGACGTTAAGACTACTGTAGAAGCTAAACGTACTCTCTATAGAAAATTAACGATGCAAGCATATGTTCGTGGATTAAAAGAGCCTTTAGGCTCTCGTATACGCTGCATGCGTCCTGATAGTGTCGAAAAAGCGCTTGAGTTTGTGCAAGAGGAAATGAACGTCCTTTACTTACAGAATCGTCACGACCCATTAACCGATAAAAGATCAAATAATAATTTACAAAAGTCATTGATACCGTCGGCCCAAGTTGCCAACCCTATGTCGAGGCAATTCAATTTCTCTGCACGAACTGGCCCTGTTACCAATTTTCAGCCTCAACAGCTTTGGAAGCCGAATTTTTCAGCAAATCAGATTAGGCCTTATGGTAACGCCAGCGGTATGCCTTTGCATACGCAGCAAATGCCCCGCGCACCGATATCACATACTCAGCAAATGTTCCGTGCACCGCCTCCTAACTATAACAGATTTAATAATAATTTCCAATATCAGCCGAGAAATATTCCGCAAAATATGGGCCCTAAGCCTATGAGTGGTGTTAGCCACTACGTTACTAAAGAAAAACCATCGTTCGGTCAAATACAGGGCCATGATTGGCGTAAAAGCGGCAATCCACCGCCTATCAATTACTTCAAAACTAAAGAAATGAATATGAACGAATTTGCTGATTATGGTGACCAATACTGTTACCCCGACTATTATAACGAACCCGATTATAACTGTTACGCGGAAAATACCGAATATTATAATATAGAACCGACGTATTGTGAAGGTTATGACTCGTACTATAACAATTTGGCAATAAATTATCCTTCACCTTCGGATGAAAATCCTCAACCGAGTACTAGCTCCGGTAGTGAGCAGGATTTTCAGAAGACCAAGAAGTCAGACAAATTAAAATAGAGATAAACCTTCAAACTCAAAGGCAGCTTCCATATATTCAGATTTTACAACCACCTCTAAAACTATTAATCGATACAGGCGCAAACCAGTCTTTTATTAGCCCGGAAGCCGTAGAGACCTTTTACAGTAACTTTCCCTTAAATTTTGACCCCTTTGAGGTTACTAATGTACACGCTACAACAAGAAATAATTATTCTATTACTATTCCTACCTTCACTGAATTTCAAGAGTCCGAATATATTAAACTATTTGTATACAAGTTCCATAATTATTTCGATGGACTTATAGGCTTAGATTTATTAGAAAAGTGGGAAGCAAAAATCGATCTTAAGGACAAGCAATTAGTTACTCGAAATTCGGTTAATACAATTAGCATGTACAATTCACGAAACATTAATTTATATGAGGATGTTATACCCGCCAACTCATCCAAACTACTTAAAGTACCAATTAATTTACATGACGGAGATGCAATTATTTCTGAACAGATAATATCCAATTGCGTTATAAAAGATTGCCTAACTACGGTAATAAATAACCGAGGGCTTTTAGAAGTTACTAATCCTACATCTCATGATTTAATATTTTCAATGGACCGAGCCGTGCAAGCCGAAACATATACTATCCAGTGCATGAGTACTGAACATTCGCCTCACGAATCTCAGTACACTACAACTAAAGTAGATTTAGCCCGCGCAAAAGATGTTGTCTTACGACTACGTACCGACCATCTCAACGAGGAAGAACGTATTAATTTAGAGACCTTATGTCAAAAATATTCAGATATATTTTACATAGAAGGAGAAGCGTTAACATTTACAAACAAAATTAAGCACAAAATTCGTACAACTGATGAAGTTCCGGTTCATACAAAAAGCTATCGCTATCCTTACGTTCATAGAGATGAGGTTAGAGACCAAATAAGCAAAATGTTGAGTCAAGGTATTATTCGACCTTCAGAGTCCGCCTGGAGCTCACCCATTTGGGTCGTCCCAAAGAAGGCCGACGCATCCGGGAGAACTAAGTGGCGTTTAGTCGTCGACTTTCGGAAACTCAACGAAAAAACTTATGATGACAAGTACCCTATACCTAACATCAATGATGTCCTAGATAAGTTAGGGAACTGTCAATATTTCACGACTCTAGACCTTGCTAGTGGTTTCTATCAGGTCGAAATGGACCCTACTGACATCCCGAAGACAGCCTTTAATGTAGAGAACGGTCATTATGAGTTTTTACGTATGCCCATGGGGTTAAAAAATTCCCCGTCCACCTTCCAACGTGTTATGGACAATGTTCTCAAAGACCTTCAGAACACTGTATGTCTAGTGTATTTAGATGACATCGTAGTTTTCAGCACATCCTTACAAGAGCATATGATCAATCTTGAGAAGGTGTTCGGAAAATTACGAGAATCGAACTTTAAAATACAACTAGACAAATCCGAGTTTCTTAAGTTAGAAACTTCTTACTTAGGTCACATTATAACACGTGAAGGCATAAAACCTAACCCTGACAAAATTGTTGCAATCCAAAACTATCCGATTCCGACTACACCTAAAGAAATTAAACAATTCCTAGGTTTAGTTGGATATTATAGAAAATTCATACCGGACTTCGCGCGAGTAACTAAACCACTTACACAATGCTTAAAGAAAGGAAGAAAGGTTATTATAAATTCTGAATACACTCAAAGCTTTGAAAAATGTAAGGCCCTCATTACTAACGATCCAATTCTTCAATACCCAGATTTTAATAAAGATTTCATTTTGACTACTGATGCGTCTAATGTCGCACTAGGTGCAATTTTATCACAGGGTACGGTTGGGTCAGATAAACCGGTATGTTACGCGTCTCGCACTTTGAATGAGAGCGAAGCGAATTACAGTACAATCGAGAAAGAGCTTCTCGCTATAGTTTGGGCGACTAAATATTTCCGACCGTACCTGTTCGGAAGAAAATTTAAGATCATTACCGATCACAAACCTCTTCAGTGGGTTATGAACTTAAAGGAGCCCAACTCTAGATTAACTAGATGGAAACTTAAACTATCCGAGTACGATTTTACTGTAATTTATAAGAAGGGTTCTAGTAACACAAATGCGGATGCGCTGTCACGTATCCAAATTAATAATGAGGAATCGTGTTCTATGGTAGCCAACGCATCTGAGCGACCGCCTTCCGTAGGAAACTCATCCACAGTATCTGCCCATACTAGCCAAGAAAACCCAATCCTCGAGATCCCAATAGTTGATGAGCCATTAAACAAATTCCATAGACAAATATATATAACTGTAGTCGGCGACATCAAAAAGCGCCCTACAGCATCTAAGCCATTTGATACACATACTAGAACAACTGTGCAAGTTTCTAAATCGAACTTAGAAACCGACATCATCAACGTTATTAAAGAATATGTTAACCCCAAAGTTAAGACCGCATTGTTAATAAACCCTCCGTTAGCTATGTACGATATTATACCCATCATACAGGATAAATTTAAAAGCTCTTCAATGAATTTAGTTTTAACTAAAAGAGAGGTCGAAAACGTTAAAGAATATTTGAGACAGCAGGAGATAATAAAACATTACCATGATGGAAAAACCAACCACCGTGGAATAAATGAATGTTATCTAGCCCTTTCTCATCGTTACTACTGGCCAAAAATGAAAGATGAAATAACAAAATTCATTAACAACTGCACAATCTGTGGCCAGGCAAAGTACGACCGTCATCCTATAAAACAACAATTTAATGTAGTACCCCCCGCTAGTAAACCGTTTGAAACCGTCCACATAGATCTGTTAACTATTCAGTCTGAAAAATATTTAACTATAGTGGACGTATTCTCTAAATACGCCCAAGCTTATCATATAAGAGATGGCACAGCTATAAGTATTCTCCAAGGATTATTAAAGTTCTGCTCTCATCACGGATTACCTCTTACGATTGTGTCAGATAATGGAACAGAATTCACAAACCAGTTATTCAGCGAATTTGTTAACTTGCATAAAATTATTCACCATAAGACTTTACCTCATGCCCCAAATGATAACGGAATCGTAGAACGTTTTCATTCGACCCTACTAGAACATCTACGAATTTTAAAATTAACACACAAGGGGGAAGACATTGTTAACCTCGTCCCTTATGGTATTCTAGCATATAATAGCGCGATTCATAGTTTCACCAAATGTCGACCGTTCGACATTATAACTGGACATTTCGACCCGCGAGAGCCCTTTGACGTAGATTTAAGTAGTCATCTTATGCAGCAATATACACAAAACCATAGAAGTAAAATGAAATTAGTCTATGATATGATTAATGAGTCCGCGCTGGCAGATCGTACCAGAATTATAGAAAATTGTAACAAGAGTCGCGAGCCTGAAGTTGAATATCAACCTCAGCAACGAGTCTATATCAGCAATCCCCTAGCTAGTCGCCAAAAAATAGCCCCCAGGTACACTCAGGACACGGTGCTAGCCGATTTACCCATCCATATATATACGTCAAAAAAACGCGGCCCCATTGCTAAAAATCGCTTAAAAAGAGTACCTAAAAGCGCTCAATTGTTTCAGGGTGCTACTGGTCCTGATTGCTCCTTTGATAGCAGCCCAGGACATAAAACAGGGAATATCACTGGAAAGCCTGGATGATGGCCCAGGACTACTCCCTTTTCGAATTGGTGCAACAAAACTTACAACGCATTACCATACCTTCCTACAATACATACAGCTTAAAGACATTGACCAAAAGATAAAGTTATTACAAGACCAACTATATAGCTTCGAAAATAGATTAACCAATGATACGTATATGTTATATGAAATTCAGTTAAATTATCTTGCTGACAAGTTACTGAGAGTAACACATCATTTAGATACTTTAAAACCGGGTCGTGTAAAGCGAGGTCTCATAGACGGTTTAGGTTCTATAATTAAAAGCGTTACAGGCAACCTAGACTATTCAGACGCAGTCAAATACGATAATGCTATTAAAATTTTACAAAATAATAATTACGGGATAACTGAAGAATTAAATAACCACATTAGTTTCAGCAAAGAGTGGATGGTCCAACATTCTGATATCATTAAGCAATTAGCGACGAACCAAGTTAAAATAAATGACACCTTAAAATTATTATTAGATAAGGACGCTTACAGGAATTACAGCCTTATAAAATTCGCAAAATTTGGTCAGTACTTAACTATAATAACTGAAAACTTAGATGAAATCTTAAACGAACTGTTGAGAATTGAGAACATTTTAGCATTTATTCATAATTCTAGTACACACCATTCTATGATTAGTATTGAAGTTTTACGTCATATGATTAGTAGATTAATTAATATATATGGTAAGGATAAAATATTAGACTTAGAACTTAGACAATACTATGATGTAATAAAACCAGGCTATTATTATTCAGGCAGTCAAATAGTAATTATATTTAAGATACCAATATTTGCTACAGAGACTTATGATCTGTATAAATTGTCAATAGCTCCTAATAAATTTAGGCAGGCCCTTATCCCTCCTTATCCATTGATTGCAACTAGCAGGAAAGGTTATGTGTACATAGAGGCTGAATGCCCGAAGTACAACAATTGGTACATCTGTGGAGAGAAGATGAACCACCAGCTGCGGCATCATCCGGATTGCATACATAATCTCATAATTAATCAAACCCTGGATAGAACCTGCGAAATTGCAACAGTATCAATATCAAGAATAGCCATGGAAGAATTAGACGAGAAACATTACGTTATCTCATTTCCCAATGCCACAAGAATACACACTTTATGCGGAAGAGAAGATTACAACATACTTAACGGCAGTTATCTTGCAACCATTCCTGCCAACTGCTTCTTGTACACTCCTGAATTTACCATTACCAATCTAAACGACCACGTGCAAGGACAGCCACTGAAGATAACCAAATTACACTACAGTGCAGACGTCCGGCCTGAAGCCATACAAGTCAAGCTCAACTCAATAGATCTTACGAGTTTGCACGACGCCCAGTATAAAGTAATGGCGCAGCCTCCGCTACAGTTGCAGCCTCAGAACTCAGAACACTTATACCATACAACGATTCCATTCTATGCCACATTATCTATCACCTTGGCTATCGCTGCATTCGTTATCCTGCAACGTTATAAGATGTTCCGGTCAGAAACTAAGAACAAATCTACCGAAGATCAAGACCATGCAGAACCCGGACCATCTGGAGCCCCGATAACGCAGTCAGCAATATTTTCTCAGTTGAAACTTCAAAAATAATTGCTGATCTGTCGGTGGAGGTGTTATAGTATATACTAATATGTAAAGTGCAGCCATGCACTGACCTCGATCCAGCTCGTGGAAACAGCCTTACACGAGTAGCCTAAACGCTGACGCTGATTTCTAATAATTGTCACCCGACTACCTTGTTTACCGGATTTGAGTTCTACTTATTGTTAATTTAATATAATTGATTATTCTGTATCTAATATCGATCGGGATAGGACTTCTTTTAATTGTAATACTAATATTGTAATTTTACTTTAATTAAAGTTAGTTATAAATCATTTTGGTTTTTTTTGGGTCCTCCGACAGCGACGTACATATTTAATTTAAAAATTATGTAACAAAACATAATAATATTTAGATTTAGATGTAACCATGTTTGTCTACAATATTATTTCACAGGCCACAGGTATACCTTGTTTAATAAGGAAAATACCTAATTGATGCAAATTGTGTAATAATATTAATTATCTATTGGTTTAACCATTATTCAAAATTTTATTAAATAGGGCCTATATTCCTTAAAGGATTGGTTAAGGGATCATGAGATGAAAAATTGTTGCATTCAAAAACTATCTTAGAGACAATCTTATTTATATTAAACTTTAGCTACATCAGTCTCCTTGTTCATTACAAACATTAATAAGTAAATAAATATTTAAATGAGCATTTCCATGGGAGTCGCACACCAAAATAATCTTTTGTACTATTTAATTTGTGAAAACTAATTAAACTGAAATAATCATTAGCTTACTGCATTGCTAGGGCTATAGAAATATAACTATTTTAGGTTTGGCTATATTATGATAGCAGTAGCAGCCATTTATAAGATGTCCTATAAGAAAAACATACTATATTATAGGTAGGTAACAAAGCTTTTCAAATACTAGGCAAAACATTGATTGCATCTAATAAAAATTGTTTACATAATAACAGCTATGTTTTTAAATAAATACTTTTCAAACCTGTTAATACTTACAACAAGGAATGTCTGGCGAGTTCATGAGGCATCATCTTGGCATAATCGGTGAAAGAAACCAAGAATGGTGTTCGGACACCATCAACAAGCACCACATTTTTACCCGTGCGGTCAGGCAATGACTTCTTTTTCTGCTGGAGAGCGGCTCCAACACTAAGAGCCCGTCTGGCCGTGTCTTAAAACCAGAAAACAGAAATAAAAAATTAAATATTGTCCTTGACATTGTTCTCAAAGTAGCAACAGTATATTTAAAAATACAAAATTCCTTCCAGTACGTATATGGCGTGCACCTTGCTCTCATAATTTGGCACGGAACTAACAAAAATAATTGCCAAGTATGCCGATATAAATTTCTAGCAAAAGTCCAAAGTTTACATCCACATAAAAATACATAACTTATAATAGAAAATTTCACTAAAATATAAAATTATCGAACACCGATACAAGAATATTGTAAACTTTAATTAAAATTTGTATATGGTCAAAATAATTGAAAAAAGTTACAGAATACGCACCGAATTTAGCCGTCGAGCTAACGTGGGATACTTTTAATAAAGATTTCGATATTTGAGAAGCCATTGCTGCCGGAAATACTAGGGCCGATTATCACTGGACACGACGGAGACTTCTACAACAATTAATACTTATTAATAACTACAATAAATATGTAATAAAACTTCTAATAAACTTGTAAGAAAGTTGGACTCTGACCTGTCAGCCACAGAGTATAAATTATAAAACAGGGCTGCCAAATTATAATTGAAATTTGGACCAGCGTCGTTAGTTACGATACAAAAAAAATAATTTTACTCTCTTGTTGCTTAAAAGTTATAACGCTGAAAAGCACACCAATCCATTTTAAGTCATAATCATAAGAAAATATAACATGAAGGATTATGCAGACAGTCTACTAACATTTTAAGGGTACAAATCAACATAATCAGTTATCAGATATTCAAGACATTAAGCCTGCATCCAAGAAATGTGTCATTTTACAATTCTTCAGACAAGTTTGTTTTATATGGCAACTTAGACAATTATACGTCAAGACGTCACCTACGTTTCGTTTAGTGTTTACATGTAATTTTATTTAAAACTCATAATTATAAATTAAATAAAATCAACCAAAAACTTAGCATATTTATTTGTCAAGCTTGTTGTTTGAACGATAATTTTAAAAGCGTTTTACAAATAATTCAACAGAATTCGCAAGCAAAACTAGTTCTATAATGGAACGGAAGACACAATGAAAAAGTGGGTAGTTAAGAATATAATTGATTCTAAAAGATTTTTTACAATTTCCTTTCTGTTACACATCCGCCTTGCTGGCGACCACGTGAAATAATTAATATACGTATTTTATAATTATTTATTTACAATTCAGTTACAAAATCTTATATTTAAATTTATTAATGTACCAACCATAGTATTATTTCAGGTGAGTTTGCTATTTTTAATAATCGACGTTATTTTTATTATCGTAGGTCTATTCAGGCTAAGTAAAGTCCCTTTATTTTTTCACAGTCGTGTGCAAAACTGAGTGTATGTAAACAGAGTTATATCTAATACTTGTTTTAAATGTCCTTTTTTTGTTCCAGAATGAAAGCCCAGTGCATAATACTGATAGTTTACGTCACGTGGTGTTCAGCACAGTTCATGGACGAGATGCAGGTGTACGAAAAAGAGTGTCTCGGTGAGGACAAGTTCCTGTGCATGAGTGGCACGTGTATTGCGCAGGCGCAGTACTGTGATGGCTTCATTGATTGCGACGATGGGACTGATGAGAGCTTATGTTGTGAGTGCCTACTTCATCCTTCACTTTGCAAAAAACAAAGATCTTTTGTCTTTAGGTATTTGATAGTTATGAGTAGGTAGGCAAATCTTTTGACGACGTATAACGGTTATAATGTCGTGGTGGCCTAGCGGTTCAATGAACGGATTTGAATGCCCAAGGTTGCAGGTTCAAACCCAGGCAAGTACCAATGTGGCTTTTTCAAAGTTATATGTAGCTACTTTCTTAATTATTCTAAGACACTTCTGACAATCGGTGAAGGAATACATCGTGAGGAAACCTGGATTCCAAAATTTGGGATCTGAAATCGCCAATCCGCAGAAAGCAAGCGTGGTGATCAATGCTCGTGCCTTCTCTATATGGGAAGAGGCCTGTGCCCAGCAGTGGGACGTTTATAGGCTGGATTATTATTATAACGGTTATAATAACAGTTGATAAGTACCTAAGTAGGTATCTTATGCATGTATTTGTCTATGTAGTGTTTAAGAACAGAAAACTTAATAACTTTACCGGTTTATGTAGTAACCTATAAACATGAAACACCCTAACTTGTTTAGACTTATTTTACCATAGTTAAAATGGTAGGTAAACCAATTATTGAAAATGAACAAATATACCGACAAGTTATTTAGGCTGTTGTCCTACAAGTAGGTACCTACGTGGTAAGGTTTAAACAGACGAAAATGAACATCAACTTTTTTCTTACATAAATAAATCCACCTTATATTTTGCACAGTAATTTTCGTAACACGAAAGTTCCCACGTCTTCCAACCTACCTTACAAGCACTTATTTCTTCTTCCAGTGTACTCCGAAAACGACATAACAGCGTGTAACGAAACGCACCAGTTCGAATGCCGCGACAATAAGCGCTGCATCCCAAGAGCCTGGATCTGTAACAACGAGACCGACTGCGATGATGGGAGTGACGAGCTGAACTGCACGCAAATGCCTTTAGATACTACTAATGTAAGAGGGATATTAAACTTTATGATGTAGGAGATAGGTTTTCTTTCTGGGCGATGGTTTTTATACATATGACCTTATGTCGAGCAAATAATATTGCAAAAGTGCGCAGGAGGGTATCCCCACTTTTTATGAAACAGAGTATGAGATCAGCTTAGATATTCTATTATACTACCCACTAGATATCTTATCCTGTTTCAAGCCTATGGGTTGGGTATATAGATCTCCAGTATAGATAGGTAACAGACCACAAGGATCGGAAAACATTTTGCACCTCTTAACACTGATTGATGCCACTTAACTTTAATACATAACTTAAATGTCCTTCCAGTAGTTTTATTATCTTTAATTGAAGTAGTTTTTTTTTTTAATTCATTTCCAATCAATTATGTTTGGCACTTATGTGTTCTTTTCTTACAGTCTACGTGCAAAGGGTTTAAATGTCTCGACGGTAAATGCATCTCGTACGTGTGGATGTGTGACGGCATCTACGACTGTGATGACCGGAGCGACGAGAACACGGAGGATTTATGCCGTAAGTATACCCGGGTTTATTCTAGGGATTCCAGGTTAAGGTTACACTCCTGTATTAACATGCGAGAAAATCGGGGAAGTAAAGTCGCTACTCCATGGACGAAAAATAATGTTAAAATGTTATTTAAGAGAATTTTTAGACATATTTTTTACCCCCAGATGTCCCTCTGTAACATAAATTATCTCTAGGGACCTCGAAACGTGGATATTATTATTTCCAAAACATAAGTAATTGCTTATTTCCTTATTTAATAAGAACCTACTTAGTGTACCTACTTCTTCTTCTCCTTGCCCTGTTCCCATTCATTTAGCACACAATTTATATACCTCTAATCATCTCAGCTAGTCGTCATTTCAGCTTTTTTGTTTTTGGTATACATCTTTGCAGTTAGCCTGAGCGCAGGCTTTGACTGCTTCACCGGACTTTAACTCGTCATTTCAGCATACACTTTATTTACCTTAAGTATCTACCTAAAGAATATCTTGTCTTCTTAGGCCACGTGTCCTACCCCCACGCGATCCGCGACGGCTCGTACTGCCACGAGCTGCCGACAGTCGGCGAAAGGAACTACAAGTGCCAGGACTCCTCCTACTGCCTCCCGAGCTCCCTCATGTGTAACGGCATCCAGGATTGCAGAGATGGCAGTGATGAAGGACCTTTTTGTCAGAACTGTGAGTTTTAACCATTTTATGTATACCAACCAAGGAGAGGGTAGGTATTATTTTTAGACGTCCTCCGTGGTCGAGTGGTGTACACACCGGTTTTTAAGGCGTCACTAGCTCTGAGGTTCCGGATTGGAATCGGTGAAATTTCTACAATGACCTATGTAGAAATTCACTTTTCTACATTGTTTAGGGTCTTTCGGAGCAATGTATGTGATGTTATCGACATTTATTTATTTATGTAAATAAAGCATCGCCTGCTGCTTAACAAATTTATAAGACACTAGGATGAACACTATCCGATCATTACAAAAAAGTAAAGGCCAAAAATTAAACGTAATTTGTGTATCAGGTCTTTAATTATCTATTTACTAACCTATCTGAGAAGGTGGGTTATGTATTTTGAACATCACCTTTTATTTACACACCTTTCACACTACACTTTTATTTCCTTTTCAAACATCGTTCAACAGCTGCATCCTTATTTCTCAGGGGAAACTATGTGCACCAACTACCACTGCGCCGGCAACGACACGGAATGCTCCCCCGACCGCTACGGGCCCTCCTGTCTCTGCGTCCCGTCGCTCTCCATGCGCCAGTACAACTACGTCACGAAGCAGTGTGATGACGTCAACGAGTGCCTGCTTGAACGCCCGCACTGCTCACACACGTGTGTCAACGCTGACGGACACTTTACGTGCGAATGTGATTATGGGTACACGAAAGATGAGTACGGGTACTTGTGTTATGCTAATGGTAAGTTTCATTTTTGTATAAATAGTAAATAGTAATCAATAAATTGCATTGTAGTTTTCTGGAGCGACTATCAGTAGCAGTAGGACTAGGTAAGGCTCATCATAAGTTCAAGGAAAGCGTGATAAACTCAAGGAACATGTTACTTTGAAAAATAATCAGAACAAGTACATGCCCACCATTTACCACCGATTTTGGTGGTAATCTATATTTTTTAGAATATTCTAATTAGTGTTCGCTATTCTCAGGACCCGAAGCAATGTTGTTCTTTAGCACGCGAAACGACATCAGATATTTGAAGATCAAGACTAAACAGATGGTTACTGTAGCGTCTAATATTAAGCAGGTAAGGTCCTATCCACTTATTTATTTAAGACTGATAACTTGCTGATGGTATCCAAGGAAGTCTGGTGGAAAATGCTTCCAGGCAGTAATTAAGCCTATATATTATTTCGTGAATAAATTATTTCGTAAACAACGTGGCAATGCTGCCAGCCTTTTGGGCACACTCCCAGTCGACAGCGATGTGGATGATTTTTTTGATGCCTTGTTTTAGTTCTTAGTTTCATTTAGTTTATAATTCTTCGGCTTAGTTTTTATAATATTGTAAATATTTTAAGTTTAATTCCATTAATAAAGATGTTTCTAAAGAAACTGGAATCATTTCGTAAATAAATATCCATTTTAAATTGTTTTGTCAGGCCCACGGCGTGACTTTCGACGGCACTTACATCTACTGGGTAGAAACTGCTCAAGGCCACCAGTCCATATTCAAGGCACAGCTTGATGATGTCAAGGATACTAAGCAGGTAATACATTATTTATGTAGTTAATCCTATTTTACAAGCTTTAAATTTTTGTATAAATACAAAAATTTAAAGCCTAAAGGTCAAGTCTTGACACTTAAACAACTATTTCTTAAGATCCGATTGAAAGGATGTTTACAGTAATCATCAGTGGCGGGTACATTAATGTCGTGACCCCGGGAGATTTAAGCGGAGTGCTCTTAGTTTTTTTCAAAACCTTACTTTTGCGCTTGTGCCCCTTAGCCCGCCCCTAGATCCGCTACAGGTATTATAAATTTATTTTACATTCCTCATCATCGCACCCCACAGGTCCTTGTAGGCCTCGGTCTGGAGGACCCGGGCGACATAGCGGTGGACTACCTCGGCGGCAACATCTACTTCAGCGACGCCGAGCGCGGCATCATCTCCGCCTGCAGGGCTGACGGCTCCATCTGTACTACCATCAAGACTGATACCAGGCACCCGAAGTTCGTGACCCTTGATGTTAGGAACGGGTGAGTTAGTTGGATCGTTCACATCATCCCTTTTCCACCGAGTACTGGTTATATGTCTCTCTTTTTAGGTGCAGTTCTCTACATATTTCTTTAATCCTGGTTACACTTAAATATGTTATTTATGACGTTTGTAATAACGTTTTCAATATTTTAAATACTAGCTTAGACGATTTGTGGAAAAAGTAATCATTATCTGGGAAAAATACTCCCAATTTGATTATTTTATAACCATATGCTTATTAAATTCAAAATATTTACTGTATTTGCCTTATGGGTATAATGCCTTAAGGTTAATAAGAGAATGTACATCGTAAAGTACACGAAGTACTGAGGGTGTCATCCTTAGGTTGCAGGGTTTAATTCTTCTTCTTATCGAGTCGATCGATGGCAGTTAAATTTTTCCCGACCAGTATTCAGCCACGCACACGGCATTGTCCGTCGCCTCATACAGGTCCTCGCGTGTGCAGGTGGCAGGGCACGCTGGGCAACTCATTAAGTGAGCCATGGTTTGGGGGAGCCAGGGTTTAATTTATGTTTAAATACAAAAAATGACCATACTTTCTTCTTATTTCACCCGTTGCTTCAGGTTAATTTTTTCTCCATTTAGTCCTCAAAATTTTCTCGACAACTTCTAAACCATTTACTTTCACAGTAAAATGTACTGGGCGGATTGGAACCGTCGCGCCATAATAATGTCGGCGCGGATGGACGGCAGTCACCCGGACGTGCTGGTCGACAACATGAACGTGTTCGCCACCGGCCTGGCGATTGACGCCCCTAATGGACGGCTATATTATGTGGATAAGACTGTCAAAGTTGTCATGCTGCATGGGAAGCATGTTTATGTGAGTATATTATGTAAATTCATGTTCTTAGAAGTAACACTCATTTAGTTAATTGGATTTTTTATATTGTCGACTGTTAAAAAAATAGTTACTTATGTTGTATGGTTATCTATTTTTGAGAAAATAGCTAGTTTGTCCTTTTTTCCAAATTCTTCTCCTGCTTAGACCTAGTTTTACGATTTATAAGTACAACATAGGAATTACTTTATTTTCGCCACTAACGTTAGTTTTAAATATTTAATAGCTTTTAACTAATTATTACTTCTTGTACCTCATCAACTAAACAAAAGTTTCGATGATAATAAAACTTTTTCCTCCAACAGACCCTATTCGACGAACCTTTTCACCGTCCCTACTCCATAGCGGTCTTCGAGAACACGGTCTACTGGAGCGACTGGACCTCGAACACCATCCAGACCACGGACAAGCTCCACGGCAGCGCGCAGAAGAGGAACGTGCTGCTCAGTCTTGATACTGCTGTTATTGGTAAGGGAACTATACATACCCCTCTCTTCTAAACCCATACATTAGTGAAGCTCTCTCTCCATCTATATTGCGATCGTCACACGTTGGAAAGACACGCGGCATCCGTGTCTTTGTGAGTCAGGTCAGTGACTACACTAGGCAAGCGAAAAGTATATAAACCAACCTAAATTGTCCTAAGCCAAACTAGTATACATACAAAATTTTCCTGACCTTAGGATGAACTGGTTTGGCCTTGAATAGACTGATCTGACCAGAAATCGGATCAGAATCGGACGAATAATTTATTCAAATTATTCGTGGTAGGCAATTTTTCGACAACTGCCTATATTTCATTATTTACCAAAGAACTTTGTACCTGGTCTATCAACCTTAAAATAGAGTTCCAACTCCAACATCTCGTATCTACCTCCCAGGAATGCACATGTACCAGCCCGTCCTCATGAACGCCACAGTGAACCCATGCAGCAACAACAACTGTTCGCACCTCTGCCTCGTCACCTCCAACACCACGCACGTGTGTGCCTGCCCTGATGGCATGGAGATCGTCAATAATGCATGTCATCGTAAGTACTGATTCAACTGATGTAATGAATTCTTGCACCTACCTATTCTGGAGCCTTTGAGCCTTGTAGTTTGAGGTTCTCGTGATAATTTTTTAGTTTTATCTGTCTTAGCATAGATCTAAGGATGTTACTTACTTACTTACTTAACACAAAATTACACTGATACTGATACATACAACTGGAAATTATATTCCAGTGTTTTAGGCATCACGCACCTATTTATAGCTCATTTTGTGAGATTCCTAAAGAAAAGGATTCCGCCTTGTATTTTACGAGCACCAAAATGTAGTGTCTATAGTTTAAATTATGTCAGTATTATTAAGAAGAAGCAAGTCAGTAATGTCCTAAGTCAGACTCACTTTATTTATTGTTTAAAAAGCGTTCATTTCCCTTAAGATATATTGGCATATTGTACAATAATATATTTTTTCTCCCAGACGTAGGGTCGTACCGCGCCCGCTACCTGGTGGTGGGCGGCGGGCAGCTGTTCTCGCGGCTGCAGTACGACGCGCTCGGCAACCCCGAGTGCCACGCCACGCACTTCGACATCGGACGCGTGCAGGCCATGGCCTATGATAGCTATAGAGGTAGGTTATCTCATCAATAAGATATCAAACAAATTACATAGCAAAGAAAAAATAAATTATCCCATCATATTTTTACAGTAACTGAAAGAGACGAATGTCTGTGATGGGTAAAACTCAAGTTACTGAGAAAACAACCCAATAAATAAGTTAAATCTAAACATGTCGGGTGATATAAAAACCAGGCGTAAACGAACCTTTTAAAAAAATCTAAAAATAAAACAGAGATTGTCCACCAGGGTATGCCACAGAAGTATTTCTGAACAAAAAAAAGGTTGTGAATTCGATTTACACCAAAGAAGTGTAATGTTGATATATACCAGTTTCATGGCAGCTTAAAACATCTTATCTAAATATTCTAGGTAGCTAAACAGATTCTGTGCCTTTGGAAATGTTCAACAACGAGTAGTCTTTAACAATGGTTTTCATTACAGATTCGTTATTTGTATTCGACGGGCAGCGACGAACAATCAACTATATAAACATGACCGACTTCACCCTGGGCATCACGCACTTGTTGGCTTACAACAATATGGAGAATGTTGTCGACATGGATTATGGTAAGAATATAAATACAAACACCTATAAAGCTATACAAATCAGTCTTAAGTACTTAAGCCTCACAGAGAACGAGTAAGTTCTCATATCCCTCGTTCCTGAGTAACACAAATGTATTATACGAATGAAGTATATTTGACGACCTCCGTGGTCGAGTGGCGTACGCATTGGTTTCAAGGTGTCGCTAGCTCTGAGATCCCGGGTTCGATCCCCGGACGGGTCAATGTAGAAACCAAAATTTTTCTACATTGCCTCGGGTCTGGGTGTTTGTGGTACCTTCGTTGCTTCTGAATTCCATAACACAAGTGCTTTAGCTACTTACTTTATGCGCCTGCCAGACTATGCTCCTTGCGCTGCTCATCGCTATGCTCCTCGCGCTGCCGTGATTTGCCGCGATGTTGCCCTCTCTGCCCACACTCTGCTCTACTCGTGCAATTAATCGCGACGCTCCTCACTTGTCATTTGCCTTGGTGAGACAATGGACGTTGAAACGGTGGCAGCGTGCGCGATATGCATTTTTAGTATAGCTAATTATATTAATGTAGTAAAATTAAATATACATCGTCATTGTCGTCCTCGCCAACGGTGATGGTGGATCACATCTATCCACGCTTGGCGACGACATAATTTCCAATTTTGCATACGCGTGCGTCTTGCGCGAGTGCTCGATGTGGACTGCGACCGCGCGATTATGTGGCCAGCCACTCGCACTCGTATTGCCGGTCCTTTGACTCGCGCGCAAAAACCGACAAAATAGGGAGCAGTGGGCAGCACGAGGAGCATGACGTGTGGCATGACGAGTAATGTTGCCACACTATGTCTCTGCCTCCTTTCCTCGTTACTTCCCATGCCACTCGTCGAGTGTGTGGCAGGCGCATTAGGTTCAGAGCAATGTATGTGTGATGCTGTCCGCATTTATTATTTATTATTATTATTTATTATTTTCTGAACTTTTATAATCTAACGCACAAAGGCTTCATCAAGGTACAAGTGCGGAACAGCCCAGTAAAACTAACAAATCAACCTCAATTTCCAAATGTATTTTTTTGGACCGTCAATAGGTGGTAATACTTTTGTGGTTTTTTATAGCGTGAATTTATTTACCTTTATTTTTTTTTAAGTTTTTGTATAATTACTGACAGCAATATATGTGAACACCTTACCACTTTACAGACTACGCGACGGACTCCCTGTACGTGTTGGACGCGGGTCGCCGCGTGGTGGAGGTGGTCTCCCTGCGGACGCAGAAGCGCGCGCTGGTGCACCGGTTCCAGGACCAGGAGGTTCCGGTTAGCTTCTGTGTTATGCCGAACTATGGGTGAGTTATGACCGCTTACAATAATAATTATGTATCTGCTAACTTGGATTATGAGCTTTTATTTATTGTGGGAAATATCGAAAGACACCTTTTAGTTTACCGGGGCCCGATGCCGCTATTTTAAGTCAGTGAGTGGTGGGTTAAAAAACGTGCTAGTGTACTTGTTATTGTGCCTAATTTTCGTATTCAGATAAGAACAGTCACTTGCAATTCTACAATGACAACAGTGGCAAGCAGGTGTACATTTGTCATTTAACTAAAATTATCTGGATACGAAAATTAGGCACAATAACAAGTATACTGGAACGTTTTTTAACCCACCACTCACTGACTTAAAATAGCGGCTTCGGGCCCCTGGTGCTTTACATCGTAAACAGTTTGTCGGATCTACATCTGGAAACGTTTTGGAAACTACCGCGGTTCAGGTAAATTAAGCTGCTCTTAATTTTTTTCTCTTTTCAACTGACTTCAGAAAGAGTCCAGGTGATTCTGAATTTCACTATGATTTTAATTATTATTTTTTGTATTTTGGTTACGCGATATTTACATCAATTAAGGAGAGATTAAAAAAATATCGATGCTCAAAAGATGGTCCCATTCAAATTTCATCAAAATCGATCCATTTATAGCTTTTCCTTTTTTAAACATTTATTTGCAATCAATTTATTTGGTATATTTTTTCTTTCCATTTGTCTATCTTCTCCAGTAAGATGATGGTAGCGGTTGTGGAGAGTGAGATCCACCACAACGTGCACGTCGACAGCATCGGTCTGGACGGAGAAGGTCGGCGGCATGTCATCATGAATAACTTAAAAGGTAACTAGATGACAAAGATACATAGACTTGCAAAAAAAGTAGGTACCTCCCTTTTCATCCCTCTACATATTATTATATAGGTACCAACTTTATTTTACTTTACAAAATACAAAAAATACAAAATGGTTTATTGCTTCAAAAAGTTTTACATTCATATTTTTGTGTTTGGAGCTCCCCTGTAAGCAAGTAATGCCTGTGTTGGGGAGCCCCGCTCTTCCATAGCTAAGCAATACACAATCTGAATCTAGCTATTTACAACTAGGAATTACTTATCTTATTTGTGCGTATCTTTACACTTTTCATGAAACTAGTTTGACGTCATGTGAAATATGTTACTCTTAGATACTACTGGGAATCTTTTTTATGCCCGTTTACATTCGACCTGTTTCCTTGATCCTATGAAATAGTTTTATTAAATTTTTCTGGACCTTCAAAGCTATTTATGTTATTCACAGGTCCTCACGTTCGTCTCCGGTATGTTCAACACATGGATCTTGTGTTCCTTTCGGATGAGAGCAATTACGTCATCGATTACATACACCCCGAAGGTAAGGCCTAGTTACGAGTTCTTGGTTATTTTTTTTTTAACTTATCAGACTATTCTATTTTATTACTTGGTACATTTTGTACCTAGGTTATGGTGGTTTCGATATAGTACTAATTACTAGTTTTAATGTTCTTCATTATTTTCCTCGATGAAGACCAATAGACTAGATACATACTTCGCAAAGTTAGATAATTATAGTAAGTAGTATAATTACAGAGTGCTTCTTTGTTTCCGACAGGTACAGGTAGAGAAAATCACCAGAAACTGTCGACAACAGTCACAAGCCTCGCCATCGCAGACAACTACGTGTTCTGGACGGACCGGCGCACGCCCAGGCTGTTCTGGTCGGATATACATGAGACCTCACAGAAGATTCGCAGGATCGAATTAGGTGAGCTTCTTAATTGTAAAGAAAGATCTTATATAGGACTAATTAGAAGATAAACAAAAAGAAATAACATAAGTTATGTAATAAAATTCTTTATTACCACACAAATACAATATAAATAAGGCTTACTTATATCTAAAAAGCACTACAAAAAATCGTATATCTATTTTACTCAACGATACGTGCGTAAAATAATACCTAATTTGAAATCAAGTACTCCAATTTTGAGTTGAAATTTTGTAAACTAACTCTATACCAGAAGTACTCCTTACTCCTTTCGGATTATAATACCCTTTCGATAACACCCTGTATATTAAGTGTGCCTACTTGAAAATGTGATGTGGAGGGACAAAATGAAAAAGAAACCAAGTGTGACTTCTAATATATTATTTTCTTCCAGCACTATTCCCGAACAACACTCAACTCTTACTTCAAGCTACTACTGGTCTCCCCGACCCCAAGGACCCGCTTTTGAACCACCCTTGTCTAAAGAATCCCTGCTCAGACGTCTGCGTTCAGAAACCGCGTAGAAATCCCCACGAAAGTTCCTTGCAAATGGGGTACAAATGCTTATGTTCCCCTGGTCTTTTGGAGAAGAATGGACACTGTATTGCGGTGGCCACCTGTGTGTATGATGAGCTGCTGTGCCATAGGAGCAATGTTTGTGTTAAGAGGAGTCAGAAATGTGACGCGAAGATCGACTGCCCTGATGGTGAAGATGAGGAAGGGTGTATAAGTAAGTGGTCAACAGTTATAACGTGTTATTTAAGTATGCAATGATTGCTTACTTTATGATTTTGCATTTTTACTTTGCTTAAAGGGTACAATATAATTTTCTAAACGAAAGGTTTAAATTATGCTAAATGCTTCTGCTATTTAACTTCCATTTTACCCCAAGATACGATTGAGCTTTTCTGTTTCTGATTAAAGAAGTATAATGAATTATGTAAACTAGGTCATAAAAACTATACTATAAACAAAAATTTTCAGTGGAACCAGCCAAACCATGTTCACCAGACGAGACCTACTGCCACGGGTTATGTGTTAACAACAATAAGGTGTCATTATGCTCTTCTATATTAATTGAGACTCACGATAAGACACACGGTAAGTTCTTTCTTCTACTACTGTAAGGCAAATCCTAACAATAACCTTCCAGTTTTACAGAAAATTTAATTGTACATACACAAGCGACTTCGTCTTCAAGTCATTTACTTGTGGTGAAAACTATTGTCAATTATCAACGTAATAGCGGTCAATCGATTCGAAAGAAAACAATGTTATATTCCTCTGTTATTCGCTTACGTCAGCAAGCCATAAATACCTTATCTTAGCGGACCGAATTAAAAGAACGCTATGGCGACATCAAACAGTTTATATTGAAATGGCAGGTACCTAACATATTCGGCCACGTTTTGGCCAACATACATATTGATTGCTGGTTCCCGCCAACTGCAGCAACACAGAGTTCGCTTGCAGCAGCAACGCCATCTGTCTGTCTATCATTAATCACGTCAAGTCAGAAAGACCTTATATTTGTTCATTATGACCAGGTCCCGCCAACTGCAGCAGCACAGAGTTCCCTTGCAGCAGCAGTGCCATCTGTCTGTCTATCATTAATCACGTCAAGTCAGAAAGACCTTATATTTGTTCATTATGACCAGGTCCCGCCAACTGCAGCAGCACAGAGTTCCCTTGCAGCAGCAGTGCCATCTGTGTGTCGAGGTCGCAGCTTTGTGATGGCCGCCGCGACTGTCCCGATGGCGAGGACGAGCAGGCTTCACAGTGCGATACGCTCTCCTGCTTTGATACTGAGTTTATGTGAGTTTACTTTAACAGCTTATCAATAAATAAATGTGGACATCACATACATAGAATTGAGCAAGTGGCTTGCTGTGGCTAGATATTTACTAAAGGCTGAAGGAGATGTAAATCTGACTGCTAAGCTTCACTATTTGCAATGGCACTACAAAAAGATTAATAAACAAACAAGTAGCTGGTGGAAATCACACACACGTATATATTTCTACACTCGAGGCCTATTTGAGGACAAAAATGTACAGAGAATGTCCTCCTCCCAGCATTTATTAAATTCGAGTATTTTTTTTAGGTGTGCGTCAGGCTCCTGTATTTTAAAGACGTGGAAATGCGACGGTGATGAGGATTGTAACGATGGATCTGATGAAGTAGATTGTGGTAAGAACTAGGAAATCTTTTTGTTTCTTTCCCTTTCCTTTAGATCTCTCTGGATTTGACCAAAACTGACTATTACATTTCGTCTAGTTACTACACTCGAGAGCAATGAATCCGGGTCACTTAAAGAATGTTAAAAATCTCGGAAACTAAAAATGATAGGTTAATGCAATAAATTGTATTTAATAGACAATGTAATACTCCTTAAATGAAAGTAAAAAAAATATGAGTCACCATACATTTTATTAACACAAAATTACATAAAGAAAAAAACTGCTGATCTCTCCTTAAAACAAAAATAGGAAACATGAAATTTTTGAACTTTATTACGATTTTCTTGAATTTTAATACTTCGTATTGCCTCCTCGTGCTTCCATTACTGCGTTTACGCGGTTTGGCATGCTGTACACCAAGTTCCTTATACGATTTTGGGGAATATTCTTCCATTCCTCTGTGAGAGCAATTTTAAGCTCACGAAGCGTGATTGGGGGAGGGTTTCGTTGTTTTACGCATCTGCCTAGCTCGTCCCAAGCATGCTCGATCGGGTTGATATCCGGGCTGCGCGCTGGCCACTCCATACGAGTAATGTTCATCTCTTGAAGGTAGTCATTCACAATCCTACCTGTATGAGGTCGGGCATTGTCATGCATAAATATAGCATCCTCACCTAAATTGACCATAAATGGACCAACGTGATCATTGAGGATTTCTTCCACATATCTTTCGCTAGTTAAAGAGCCGTTTTCTATGATCACCAGCTCTGTGAGACTTTCAGAAGAAATTCCGGCCCACACAAGTACAGACCCACCACCGTAGGCTACTTTTTCTTCGATGCATGCTTGCTTGAATCTTTCCCCTGGTCTTCGATACACTCTGTGTCTTCCATCGTGCTTGTAGAGCATAAATTTTGATTCGTCGGAGAACATAAAAGTAGCCTACGGTGGTGGGTCTGTACTTGTGTGGGCCGGAATTTCTTCTGAAAGTCGCACAGAGCTGGTGATCATAGAAAACGGCTCTTTAACTAGCGAAAGATATGTGGAAGAAATCCTCAATGATCACGTTGGTCCATTTATGGTCAATTTAGGTGAGGATGCTATATTTATGCATGACAATGCCCGACCTCATACAGGTAGGATTGTGAATGACTACCTTCAAGAGATGAACATTACTCGTATGGAGTGGCCAGCGCGCAGCCCGGATATCAACCCGATCGAGCATGCTTGGGACGAGCTAGGCAGATGCGTAAAACAACGAAACCCTCCCCCAATCACGCTTCGTGAGCTCAAAATTGCTCTCACAGAGGAATGGGAGAATATTCCCCAAAATCGTATAAGGAACTTGGTGTACAGCATGCCAAACCGCGTAAACGCAGTAATGGAAGCACGAGGAGGCAATACGAAGTATTAAAATTCAAGAAAATCGTAATAAAGTTCAAAAATTTCATGTTTCCTATTTTTGTTTTAAGGAGAGATCAGCAGTTTTTTTCTTTATGTAATTTTGTGTTAATAAAATGTATGGTGACTCATATTTTTTTTACTTTCATTTAAGGAGTATTACATTGTCTATTAAATACAATTTATTGCATTAACCTATCATTTTTAGTTTCCGAGATTTTTAACATTCTTTAAGTGACCCGGATTCATTGCTCTCGAGTGTATTTAAGAAACGATTAGATTTGATTTTGGTGAGGTTATGTTGCAATGGTAAATATAAACTACTTCAAGGTAATGGATCATTAGGGTTAGCTAACTAGTTTGTTAGTAACTGTTGAAATATGACTTAAACAATACATATTTCCAAAAAATATCTATTTAAATAGTTTTTATTGCATTGTTGTTCCAGTGAACATGACCTGTAAGCCAGGTTTCTACCAGTGCCGCGACAGAGAGTGCATCGAGCTGCGCAAGCGCTGCGACGGCCACCAGGACTGCTTCGACTACTCTGATGAGGAAGACTGTGAGGACCATTCTCTAGTCGAGGAGATACCGGTAATTATATACTTAACTACCAATCGAAACCCGACTGATGATCAATGTGTCTGACTTGACTGGCCTGTTGGTCTAGTGGTTAGTGACCCTGACTGCTATACCAGAGGTCGTGGGTTTGATTCCCAACCAGAACAAATCTTTGTGTGATGAGCACGATCATTTGTTCTGTGTCTGGGTGTAATTTATCTATAATATGTATGTATTTAGAAATATTTAAGTTTTTTTATCAGTTGTCTGGTTACCATAACACAAGCTCTGCTTAGCTTGGGATCAGATAACCGTGTGTGAGTTGTCCCGGAATATTATTATTATTTATCGGGAAAAGTGAAGTCGGAAAGAATGAATAAACTTAAACTTAGCTAAATGCTTAACGCGACCAATGTTAGTCGCAGGATATATCTCTTACCATAAAGAAATGGATTTTAGACATGTATTGCAAAACCGAAAAGCCGAAAGTAAATGACTAAGCCTTAGCCTGTGAACCTGCCTTGTTTAATAAAAGCTGTCTGCTATGTAACTTTTCGCTTTTCTTTTTTAAATTCTTTGCATCACACATATTTCCTGCTTTATCACGCTACATTTCCACAGAGTGATCCACCAAGCTGCGCGCCTTGGGAGTACAGCTGTGAACGCAACAGTAGCATTTGCTTGCCGCAGACCGCTCGGTTAGATCAGCTTCCAACCCTTACTGTTCTGTAAAATGGTGGTGGCTGGTGGTTGAGTGTTTATTTTCAGACTTTGTACCTGAATTGTGAGCTGCAGAACTTTTAGGTTTTGTCGTCGTAGATTAAAATTGTGTGGTCAACTATGCAGGTACATACAGGTATATATAGGTACTAAATGTTTTGTACCTAACATGGATTTAAAAGATAATAAAAAAGATAATTATGATTCCAGTGATGTGAATTTTAAATTTTTACTTAACAGGTTTGTAGTGGTTTGGGTTAACTTCGAGCTAGAGATTGTGGTGACTTTAATATAAATACCTATGTGGTGGTTTTAATCAGTGAGATGTTCCTTCGCCTGGCTATATTCGGAGTAACTTTAAGAATATTTTTACAAGGAATAAACACGTTTTGCGAATATCAAATTAGCGGTGGAGGGATCAGAATTTGTTCGTTTTGTATCAATGTAGTTACCAAATTCATTCTTAGAATGCTCTTTAGATCTCAAGAAATTCCTTTGATTTAGCTGCAACATGAAGGTAGACTGTCCTGGCAGTACCGACGAGCATGGCTGCGACTTCCGCTGCGCCCCGCACGGACTGTTCGCGTGCAGCCAGCAGCTGTTCTGCGTCACCAAGGACAAAGTCTGCAACGGCCACCAGGAGTGCGTCGACGGCTCTGATGAGACACCGGAAGCTTGTGCTCGAGGTAAGAGGGTGTTATCACGGGCTGTTCGCGTGCAGCCAGCAGCTGTTCTGTGTCACCATGGACAAGGTCTGCAACGGCCACCAGGAGTGCGTCGACGGCTCTGATGAGACACCGGAACTTGTGCTCGTGGTAAGAGGGTGTTATCACGGGCTGTTCGCGTGCAACCAGCAGCTGTTCTGTGTCACCATGGACAAGGTCTGCAACGGCCACCAGGAGTGCGTCGACGGCTCTGATAAGACGCCGGAAGCTTGTGCACGAAGTAAGAGGGTATTATGTCTATCCCTAATTTATTTCCGGTTAAATGCCAATTTAATAATCTCCAGAACTCGCATCCCGTGTCTTTTCAACGGAATTATTCAATATTTTGTAATGGAATAGTGAAGACTTTTTTAATGTACGTTGGTCAAATAGCTGTGGCTGCATTTCAAAATAAAATAGGGAACTCGGCATTTAATTTACTATATGGTAAATGGCGTAACATAAAATATTCCAACATTTGCTTATTGTTTTAGCTTAAGTGATGGCAGCTGCCTATCACCATACTACCGATGACCAAGAGTTTATTTCAGAACCAACTTTGTAAAATATATGCTCTCTCTCATCAGTAAACAAAACCTCTCACCTGTTCCCGTCTTCGCACGTGTACCCTGACTGCGTGGATGGGTACCGCTGTGGCAACGGCCAGTGCGTCGAGTGGGAACAGCTCTGCGACGGACACCAGAACTGCTTCGATGGATCAGACGAGAATGGACTCTGTGGTTAGTAGATAGTGTTAAAAAAAATATGCAGTTAGTAAATTCAGTTCTTAGATATAAGTTTAACAGTTTTGAATTTTCTTAGCACTTAATTAACCTTAAATGAATTAGACGTTACATTCGGAATGACCAATTTTCGTCTATATACTTACACTTCTTGAACTTACATAAACCTAATTAGATAGGCAGACCATAAAAATTACGGCTTGACACAATCACATAGAAGTACCGTAACTTTGTATCCATATATTTCGTGGTGAACATTAGAAGACCACAAGCACTCTCAAAATTATTGAAACAATACTACTTTTACGGATTTTATCGCCTTTTATCGGATTTTAACACCTTTGCAGGTATTATGGTGACCATGATACCTGCAAAGGTGTCGAAACGTCGGGAACTAAAATTCAAATACAAACCGCGATAAAATCCGTAAAAGTAGTTTTATTTCAATGTCTAACATTCGCGTAAACCTCAGAACTCAATGTGACTCTCAAAATTATTTTATTTTCTTAACTCAGAGAAGTCAAACTCATGTGTTTCACAGGACCTATGTACAAAATTAAGCAGAGTTCTTAAAACTACAATTTCTTATCCAGCATCCGCCTGCGAGAACAATACCTGTTCATTCTCGTGCCAGCCGACACCGCTAGGCCCGCAATGCGTCTGCCCCATCGGCTTCCGGCTGCAGTCCGACCAGACGACCTGCGTGGACGTCGACGAGTGTAGCTCAGGAGTCTGCTCGCAAGTCTGCATCAATATCCCAGGGTCTTTCCTGTGCTCGTGTCACCATGGATATGCACTCAGGTGAGCGGAAATGGAAATTATTTTACTTTTCAACTGCAGTTACAAACGAAAATATTGTAGAAATAATATATATATATTATATTAAATATGTAAATGCAGACTTATTTCTTTACTTTGCTTATGTAGGTAATGTCAGAAAAGAAAGTGGAGCAGTGTGAGCAGCAGAGTTAAGGAACAGTTTTAAGGACTTCTGATGCATTCCTGAAGTCCGAGACTATCCTCTTTGTTCACCCCTGGGAACGCGAAGAGTTACTAGACTCTTTTTTTACTTTTTAACAGTACAAACAACAAAGTATTTATATATTACATAGGGCAGTCGCGTATGTCACATAAGGCAGTATGTATTACATAGGGGGTATGTATTACATAAGAGAGTATGTACTTCATAGGGGTTATGTATCACACGAGGCAGTGTTATTACAAAGGGGTAGGTACCACATAGGGCAGTCTGTATTACATAGACGGTAAGTATCACATAAGGCAGTATGTATTACAAAGGTATTCTAATCCCTCAACAGATCAGACCGGCGGTCGTGCAAGGCGATCCGGGGCAACATGTCCGTCCTGTACGTGTCCGGTAACACGGTGCGGTCTATATCAGCAGACGGGTACGGCGCCGTCGAGTTCACGGATAAGGATGTCGCTGCTATCACTGATATGGACTTTAATGTTAGGTGAGACAGAAATCTTATATCCGGTCCGTCGTCTGCTGATCGTATATAAATCATTGCTTACTGGTCAAATTGCAACATTTAAAAGTTGTAAATAAATAAATAAAATAAGTAAATGAATAATAATTTTGGTCATTGGTTGGTAAAAAAAAGTTAAGTACAAACATTTTCAGATTGCCTTCTTTTAAACATTATCTACGACTATTTAAGCTGGTTTCTTTTTCGACCATATAGCAACAGCATCATATTATAACTCTTCTGTTTTAGGAGTAACAAGCTATACGTAACTTCAGTTGAAGCTGGGAAGCTGATAGAAGTAAACAGCACTCACAACGTCATCACTGTTACTAACGTCGGAAGACCTTCCAGGGTATCGTATAAATATATTTTCTTACATAGCCTATTATGTAGGTTAAGTAGACAAGTTTGAATTAGAAAATTGAATCTGCTTAAGCCTCCGTACCCCACCCAAGGGTCCCTTTAGCATTCTTCGAGTACCTTAATAAGCTCTTATTCAGTGAGTAAATCTTTAAGTAACTATATTGCTTAAAGAAATCTTTTCGAGTTATACGTACCTAAGTTGGGTAGTGCTTATTCATGTTGACTGACCAAATTTCTCACCACGGCAAGTCCACCATATCAAACACCGTATTATGGCTCAAGCGTTCATGATCTAACAAATTATTCTTAATTTCCTAGGTGGCAGTAGACTGGGTGACAGGCAACGTATACTTCATAGACAGCACTCCAACCAACAGCCGCGTACGAGTCTGCCATGTGAAGAGGAAGAGGTGTGCGAGTCTACAGACACTGCCTTCTGATGCTAAGGTATACCTATTCCACATTCCTACATATGCCTATCTACCTACATAGACATCCTTCCATAAATTCTGGCAGGCATGTTTTAGCTGTTTCGATTGGACACTTTATGTATCTAGATTAATCTAGAATAATAAGACTCCGATTTGTATTTTTTGTTTTATTCAAAGAGGAATTAGCTCTATTTTATATACTTCTCAATACTCTACGTAAAAATTGTAACATACATCGAGCTCTCGCCGGATCAGGCTAAATACTAATTTACCTTAATACCTAATTCCTTAAAACATGAAGCCGGCCTCAAAGTATCTTGGGCAAAAGCTAGACAAAAGAAATCTTCCTAACCTATTCCAATACATAGCCTCTCTTCCTTCTTAGGTGACAGCCCTGATCGTGGAGCCAAGTTCCCGCCGCATGTTCTACTGCGTGACTCGCGAGCTGGAGTCGGTGGTGTGGTCGGCGTCTCTCGCTGGTGGTCAAGTGACAGACCTGACCACAGTCCACAACTGTACCGGTCTGGCCGTGGACCCCTTCAAGAAGAAGCTGTACGTCGCCGAGACGGGGCCTGCGCATATTATACAGATGGACTATGAGGGGGAGAGCCAGTGAGTACCTTATTATTTAGTTTTTTACATATTTAGAGTGGAGCCATAGGAAGAAAGAGGAATGCTGTTTAAGTAGAAATATACATTGGGTCATTAATAATTATTCTTCCCGTTTGGCTTTGCGTTAGTTAGGTTAAAATGACTTTCGACATGAAACTCTCACTTAGATATTTTCTTGTTAGCGTCAATTAATTCTTATTACTATACTAGTATCTCATGCTAAGAGTAAGTACCTAAGTATCATTTAGCATATGGACTATAGAAGATTTTTAATGTTCTCCTTCCCTAGGTAGGTACGCGAGGTGTACACGATGTGGCAAAGTACACATCGGAAACAATAAGATAAAGTTATATGTTTAAAGACCGATATAAATCCAGTTTTAAAATAGTTTAAATTTAATGTTTTTCTTTCCAGCAAAAAGATCCTAGCGGACCACCCTCAACTCCAAGCTCCTCACGGCCTCGCGATTTTCGAGGACCACATCTACTACCTAGTCGCCAACTCCTTCCGCCTCAGCCGTTGTCTACTCTTCGGGCCAAAACACTGCGAGACCTACATCTACAGAGTCTTTGACGCTAACACCTTCGTCATCAGACATGAGAGCGTGCAGAGGGACGATTTACAAGATAGCTGTAAGGAGGTTACCTGTGCTAACGTATGTGCAATGGATGAGGATGGCCCGAAATGCTTGTGTGATGATGGCTCGGAGGCTAAGGGTGGCGAGTGTCCGGTGCTGGATAAGAAATATGTAAGTATCCCAGTACCAAAAGGCGTTGTGTTTTTCAGGGAATGGAAATGTTTAAAATAGATGGCTTTATGTCAGCCATGTTTTTGTTACTTTATGTTAACCAGTCATGAATTAAGTATCTATATGTTTCTGACTGAGTCATTTTGTAAGAAATCAACGATTACGTCGATTACCAATAACGAATGAGGAAATATTTAACTAGATACGGACTAAGATTAATAGTGGCTATCCAATCGTTTTTTTACTGTTTATACTTATTGTAAGTATGTTTAAGTAGGTAGTTACTTTTCAAATAAATAGTTTTAATTTAAGTTACATAAAACGTCTGTGAAGGCCTGTGATATTTCTTTCCCGCTTATTACTAGGACATCTTCTAGCAAAGCTAGATGTTGTGTGAATCTTTTAAAACTTATCTGCTGTGATCTAATCTGTCTTCCATCCCAGTTGCCGCTCTTCAACGGCTGGTCGTATGAGGAGTTGGCGAGCGCGCACAGCGTGTCCTTCACCGTCATCACTGCGGTCATGGTGCTCGTCGTGTTGTATCTCTGCGTGTTTGTATACTACCACTTCGTGTACAAGCCCAGGAAGAACAGAGCTGCCGCGTATACTGAGTAAGAAGTCTTTCCATTTCACGGATTAATTGTAATCTCTAATGCTGGCTACTGCTGGGGAGAGGCCTTCTCCCATATAGAGAAGAAACTAGAATTACCTAATAACCGCTTATTTAGTGCGAGTGGTCAATTTGAGATTCCAATTTTTTAAGCTTGTCACAAAAAACTACATTTTCTAGTTTTCAGTCCTAAGTAATTAATTAATAGGTAGGCTCACACTAAAACTAAATATATTTTGTTTTTCAGAGTGAGATTCCAAAACACGTCATTGGATAATTCACCATATCACAATAACACTACTGTGACTATGACTGCAGAAAGGCAAGTGTTGATCCCTCATTAAAGTTCATAAGCCATTTTTTTTATAAATAATTTATTTGTATTATGTTACTTTTTTATATTTAGTAATAGGTAAATACGTTAAGTCCAATATAATTCATAGTTTTTTTTTTTAGTGGCAACGGCCTGTCCCACGAGTTCATCAACCCACTGCAATACGTAAGGAACATGTGGTACGGGTCCTTCCGGAGACATGGTTCTAAACCTAACGTAAGTTTATTACCTACTTTTAAGTAAGATACATTAAAATAAAACTACGTTTTACGGATTTTGTCGCGGTTTATGTTTTGATTTTAGGTCCCGACGTTTCGCGTAAACCTAAGAAACCAATAAGATACATGAATTAAAATTATCCACAAACCATGAAACTGAAAAAACTTTTTAATTGCTAAACTTAAAGTTCCCTTTTGTTTTCTCAGGGCTGACTTTTCCCACATCAAAAATATTTTATGATAAAATATTTTTGATGTGGGAAAAGTTATTCCTTCATCCTTGGATAAAATTTTTATCCAAGGATGAAGGAATAATTTAGATATTTTTGATAGTTTGTCAATACTATGTCCTTAGAATGCGATACTTCCATAAAACCTGTGCACAAAGATAGCAGCAATTACAACTACTATAGCTAATAAAATTACTTTATTTTATATTTATTTTCCAGTTTGCAGATGGCGCAGCTTTTACTATACCAACGTCGCCTCCCCAGCAAGATTTGTCGGACACTGAGTCAGATCTAGATGATAAGGAACGGAAAATATTTTTAAGAAACTAAATTTAATTCTTATGTCCTAATTCTTTACTGTATATAATATTTATACATGTAAATGCTTATGTTATAATTATTTGTAAATTATTTAATCCCTAAATAATGTTATTTATAATGTAATTAATATTCCATTGTTTTTGTTAATTATGATTAAGCATAATTATATTTATTTATGGTTATTCTTGAAATCTATTCAAGTAGTTAATTTATTATTGTTTAAAGTGGTAAATATTACTTGGAATAAATATTGTTAACTAAGTTAATGTTGTATTAATTTGAAATAAATATTAGTAACTTGGAAAAGGTATATTTTATTCAATAAAAATTCAAATTTGATGTTTTAATTGTTAAGTGAAGTTGGTTTAATAATAAAACAAACAATTACAGAAAAAGACTTATTAATTTCCTAAAATACAAATAAAATATAGTTTTACTTCCAGAGCTTTTTGATAGACATGTTCTTTTCCGAGTCCTTCTGCATGACCTTGGCTACAGCCATTTCGAAGTCTTCCTGGGTAACGTGAACTCTGCGCTCACGGAGTGCATACATACCAGCCTCAGTGCACACTCCCTTGACCTCAGCACCCGAGGCTCCAGGCATCAGCTCTGCAATCTTACGCAGGTTGATACCTCTTGTAAGATTCATCTTCCTTGAGTGAATTTTCAAAATGTCAAGACGGGCTTCCTCGTTTGGTGGGGGGAACTCAATCTTCCTATCGATACGCCCAGGTCGGAGCAAGGCAGGGTCGAGAATATCGATTCTGTTAGTTGCCATGATGACTTTGATGTTCTTTGTGGCTTCGAACCCATCCAACTGGTTCAGCAACTCCAACATAGTTCTTTGTACCTCAGAGTCCCCACCGCTGCCAGACTCAATACGGGATGAACCAATTGAGTCAATTTCGTCCATGAAGATAATAGAAGGAGCATGTTCTCGAGCCATAACGAAAAGCTCACGGACCATACGACTTCCCTCACCAATGAATTTCTGCACCAACTCAGAACCTGACACACGGATGAAGGTGCACTCGGTGTGGTGGGCGACAGCACGCGCTAGCAGGGTCTTGCCAGTACCAGGAGGGCCATACAACAACACACCTTTAGGCTGAGCAATACCCAGAGCATCAAACAGCTCAGGATGCTTCACTGGCAGCTCAATTACCTCTTTTATCTCTTTGATCTGCTTGTCTAAACCTCCTACCATTTCATAAGTAGAGTCAGGCACTTTTTCTACCATCATAAGAGAAACTAAGGGATCCACTTTGTTAGGCAGGATTTTGTGTAGAGTGTAGCTCTCATTGCGGAGCGCGACACGGCAGTTAGCGGTAACGTCGTTAATGTCGACGTTCTTATCCAAGTCTACCACGAATTTACCTTCAGGGTGAACTTTTACTAGAACTTTCTTCTTGTCCATCGGTTTGACTACCTCGCCGACGTAGGAGCCCTGCTCTTGCAGAAGCTGAAGCTCCTCGCGCAGCATACGAACTTTGGCGTTGAGCTCATTACGCTGGGCTTGCAGACGCCGAAGATTTTGGGATTTCTCTGCAACAATCAACTGGAGTTCTTCGATCTTGGTAATGTAGTACGGCCGAAACCCTTCTCCCTTTCCCGAATCCACCTCCATTTTAGTTAAAGTCATTTTCTTGCTTTGTTCTGCAGCATTCAATAATAAATATCTTTGGACCAAGCAAACTCAACACAATAATTTTAGCAGCCGCACAATATTTTTCCGAGTCACGGTGACGTGTGACCAGTGTTGCCAACAATAATATTGAAATTCCGCCGACTCTATTAAAAAAATCCGTTAGAAATCCGTTGTTCCTTCTCTTTTTTCCGCCAATAAAATCCGCTAGAATATTTCGTCCAAATAATGATAGATGATAAATATACATGCGACAAATTAAAAGACAATTACAACTAGGTAGATTCATTTTTTTATTAAAAAAAACATACAAATAAAATCTAAGTTCTTTGTAGAAATTATTTTTAAATAACAATACCCGTAATGATAAGGCGAGGTTGTAGTACTTTTTAACTTCTAAAGCTCTGGAAATACAAAGTTTTGAAAATTTCAACAAAAAAAAATACTGTAATTAAAACAAAAACATGATATAAAATAATTAACTCGTTAAAAGTAATTGTAAACATAACACTAAATCTCAATTTAAAACACATACTACTAAGACATAAAAACAAAATAAAAAAATAAAAAATAAAGTAGCTTAGTTCGTTAGTTAGTTATTCCGCTAAAAAATCCGTCAGCCGTTAACATATGTTTTGTTCCGTTTTACTCATGCCTGAATCCGCCAGATTTGACGGAAAATCCGTCAAGTTGGCAACACTGCGTGTGACGAGCACAAAAACTAAAATCTACTATTATTTTCATTTATTTTAGGTAAATTATTATACTATAAATAATAAAAACATGACTTATATGAGTTGAATCTGTTTATACAGTATCCTTTATTTATCCAGAAAAACAGAATGACTGTTATGTTTTAGTGTCTAATAATATTTAATAAATTGAAGTATTACAAAAAATTACCATCGCGGTCAACAATTTATTGTCCTTGCTACATTGGCAATTACCGTGCGTTCAGTTTAACTCGGCTCGGCCGATTACGGATTAACTGAACGCACGTTATAAATAATTAAATACAATATTATTTATAACTAAAATATAATTTATGACAAAAAATACTGTTGAAAAAATGAAGAATTTAATATAAAATTAAAGAGTCCATCCAGATAATTTGGACAGCAAACCTAAGTCAAGCATGTCAAACGTCAACGTCTTTGTATTTTAAATTACCACAAGTGTGTATAATGTGATTTAATACACAGAAAATTTACTCTAGTTATTATTATATTCTGAAAAAATGAACACCCGAATACACTAAGCCAGAAAGAAAACGAAAGCATAACAAATCATGATAATAAACATGTGCATTTTAACTACAATAGTCGTTGTTGTGTGCAGTACAGTTATATTTAAAGGGTTATGGTTAGTTCGGATGGGGTCTTTGGCCCATTGGAGTTATATCGTGGGCAACGCAATGTACCCTACTGATGCCACAGGAAGCATTATTATGAGTGCTAGCTTATTTAGTTTTATAGCCCTTGGAACATTAATTCCAGCGTTTGTATTTCCAAGATACAAATTTGTTGCCACTGCTATGAGCATTCCACCACAAATACATATGCTACTTTTGTTGCAAAGAAACGTGGCAGCGCGTTTTGAAAACGATGCAGTTACGAAGTCTGTTCAAGCTTACACTGCAGTGACCCTAATATCTACAATGTGGACTATTTTAACTTTACTAAGACACAGATAAATTTGAAGCGTATCTTCGAATAGTAAATTGAATGGAGTTTCACAAGAGTGCATACAAATATACCCCTAATGGAAGGGATGTGAACTTGTACTTGGGAAACAAATTACTAAAGTTTCAAGAAAACCTTGAACTACCCTACCATGCAAATTTACCTAAATCTGCTGCAAAGTGTATGTTACTGACCTTTATTTTTTACATCCATACCAATAAAAATTACAACAATTGCTTAAGGTTGTTCTTATTCCCTTTATCAATTAATGACGTCCAATTTAAGATCAAAGCAAGTAAAAGTCTCGTGATTAAAGTTTATTTACATAGCCGAATCAAGCTAATGGATCGCCGTCCGCCGAGTTCAATGAATGAAATAGACCAAACGTATTGCAGTTAATTAATTTGTAAAACTGGATTACATGAATCATGGCTATGAATCAAGATCTGGAAAGAATGGTCAATCAATAAAGTTCTAGGTGAAATGAACCAATATTTGTATTCTATGGCGGTTTATTCCTATCCAAATCCAAAAACGTGATAACGCAGTCGCATTGACGCGGCGACGAGTGGTAGTCGTTTCGCGCGGAAAATCGTGTCGCTATTTAAATACCTTTTCCGTGTGGCGGAAAAGTTAAAAAAATATTCGTTGACATTGACGTTGACAGGTAACCTAATTTATTAATTTTGACAAAAAATATTGATTTATTATTTCAATAATTTCAGCAACATGTTATCTCTAAATGATAGAATAATTATTTGGTATACTCGAGATTATGTGTTATAAAAGTTTTCAATACATAAAACTAGTATTACTGTGTGCAGTGTAGAGATACGGTCGTTATTATTTTTATCGATACAGGTAATGTTTTTGTTATGTTTACGACTTAAATCATATTGAATTCAAATAGTGTACACATTTACTGAAGTGATTTGTTTAATTTAAAATTACTTTTAGATGATATTAATACAACATTTCAATTTCTTTAATTAGGTAAATAGCTATTTATTATTATTTTATTAAGGTCGTACGTAGGTACATGTACATGACATTGCATTCCAAGTTTGGTAATCAGGAAAAAACAGTCATGTCGTATATTCCATTTAATGTACAGCTGTGGAAAATATGTCTATTTCTTCTTATCTTCCTGCATTTATTCAAGGCAGAGTGCCTATGACAAGGTGTTCTGTTATGATAATGAACTATGAAGTGTAAAGAAAACATCATCACATGATCTGTATGTTGACTGATTGTATACAAAAATATTCCCTTAGACACATTATTTAGTTCTTGTAACTTGTAAATAAAAAAAAACATGTTTCGGAGTAAATAGTAACTGGTATTTTTATCACAACATTGTTTCTATATATTCCAGTACCTAATTGTATAGTTTATTTTTTATCGATATTATTTTATGGCTTCTAATATAGCAAACTCTTCCATCTTGCATCTTCAACTCTTCAAACTTAAGCAACCGAGATACCAAGTATTTTTTTCTAAATTGACTGATATTTAATTCAAGCAAATAGAACTTAATGTTAGTCAAAGTAAATAAAGTTTAATATTACAATGACCTTTAATAGTATGTCGAGAGGGTATTTAGGAAGCTAATACCAAGCCTCAGGACAGTTACAAGCTACAATACTTATTTATAATTAATTTATTGTTGTGTACTTAATGAATCTAAAGTCAGCCATTTATTATACATAATCTAATCTTGTTTTTCAACATTTAATTGAAAACTATACTTCAAAGTTCTAAATTATAATAAATAAATGCGGACAACGTCACATACATTGCTCTGAACCCAAAGTAAGTAGCTAAAGCACTTGTGTTATGGAATTCAGAAACAACGAAGGTACCACAAACACCCAGACCCGGGACAATGTAGAAAAGTTGGTTTCTACATTGACCCGTCCGGGGATCGAACCCGGGACCTCAGAGCTAGCGACACCTTGAAACTGGTGCGTACGCCACTCGACCACGGAGGTCGTCATAAACTAACTCCCGGATCTGTGAAACATTTATAACTGCCATTATATTAGTTGGTATAAATTATGAACGCCACCAAATGAAAGTTTTATTCTTATAAATATTTTAACAGCACAGTTTCTCAAGTCACTTGTGTTAGTAGTTGTAAATTTACCATAGTTTATTCTATGGACTGATATTAATTAGTTAATGATAATATTTATTTTGTAAACTGCATTGGAAGCTTTTTGGCAAGTATCGCAAGGCCAGTAAAAAGATGAAGTGTGGTGTTTGCCCAACTGTGGGAAAATTAAGGATGGTTACAATAAGTGTCTTATCTTTTTTAAGTGTTGCAGATTTATTATAAGTATAGATGTTGTCCTAGGCGTGTTTTCTATATAATTGAGATGCTTGCTTACAATGTTAAAACCTGCCACTGCAGTGTGATTATCCCCGTTTTCTTTATTTTGTTGTTCATACTAGGAAGATATCGGGAGCAAATCTATACCTCGTGTTACTGTCAGAAATGTCTTACGTACAATAAGACCCCGTGATCACTAAAACCCATTCAAGAATCCATTATAATGACAAAGATGACGCTTTTTACGTAACCTGTACAAATTAGTTAAGTAAACTAATGACGCATGTTTTGTTTGTCCGGCGTCTTCATGCTACATGTGAGATATTACAAGATTGTGATAACCGCGTGTTTGCTGAATCAGCGAGAGATAATATTGAGTAAGAGGACTTTTTTCCTAGATGTTCTGCTGTTGCTAAGGCGGTTACTTTTTCTCAAAGTAAGAGAATTGTACCCTGAATCATATCTATGATTACCTACTTATTGCATAATAGAGAAAATTATATTACCTATATATCTATTAAATTGTGCATAAAATTGCCAGTAACACAAAAGTGTGTAATATCTAGTACAGGTGATTTGAAGTGATCGTATCTATAATATATTATCGTATGTAATTTTCTTAAACACTGGGTACAGCCTCTAACTTCCATACATAATATGTTACTTTACATACTCTTCCCCACAGCCACCCATTGCCCACGTCAGTCTCTTAACAAAATATAACCCTACATCTAAACGTCTAATCACAAGTTCTCTTCCAGAATGGGCAACACAAGCAAAAAGCTAGCTGCGAAATGCACTCTCCTAACGAAAGACGAACAGAAGTACCTAGCGACGACCTTCAGAGCCGCCAGCAAAAACTCCGAGAAAATAAAAGAGGAGGATCTCATCGTGAGTGGAAAAGTAGACGCAGTGTTACTAGAAGTGTGTTCATTTTTTGTTATTTTTTTCGGTTTAGTTTTTGTTTGGTTGGTGATTTGATTTTGGGAACCTCAAAATGTCGAAATAATTAGGTCCTTCCATCTTTGTGCATATAAATCAAAAAGGGTTTAGTTACACTGTTTAAAACTTAAGAACGGCCCAATTTTTTTTTTGGACTTCTCTACGTCCTGAAAACCTAAATAATTTAAAAATATATATAGCTTACGGGATAGCGTGGGGCACATATAGTTATTAATATAAGTGCCAAGGGTAAGAGGACACCTCGTTTCCTGGTTAGCAGACAGACCAAGAAGGAAATGGACGTGAAGTTCTATGTATCTGGCTTTGGAAAGAATAAGGTTTGACCCATCCCTCTAGAAAGGGTCCAAAATTTCCGAGGCTCTTCACAGCCTTATCCCGTAAAAAAAAATTTATGTTCATCAGAGAGCTACGAAATTAAAATCGATGATGATTGTAAATCTCCTGTTATGGGTTAAAAAATATGCATCATATTAAATCCCAACGAGAAAATAAAATAATTGCAATTCTATTGTAGTATTTCTCTAGACGATATAATTATTTTTCTGAGTTCATTGAATTTACCATTAATGAGATAAAAACCTATGATAAAGGAAAGTATTTGCATTTATACGCAATGACGAGTTCGCTCATAATTTATGATTCAATACAATCTTATCACCAATCAAACATATTACATACAAGGTCCAGTAAGTTTTCATACATATTTCATACAATTTGTATTAGATTCAGTTTGTATAACAATGTACTCAAACGAACCTCTATACATATGAGGGTAGGAGTTAAAAGTTTTGTGTGGGTAGTTCTTTTTTAATTTAAAGATGGCGTTAGTAAACAATCGTATCATCTTGTTTTGTTTTGTGTGTTTTGTTAACTAATTACTAACTTAAAACATAATGCTTCACATCAAAAAAACAGTTTTCTGCCCCATTGATTTTTTCGACGCTATGTAAGTAAAAGTCAGTAGGAAAGCTACGTACTTTCGAGTAGGAACTACAAGAAAAACAATGTACTTCCAGCTATAAATCAATATATACTTGTGCAAGTGCTTTGTTCTTTGAATATATCACGAATCATTTGTTGGATTAGCTAAATAGTCTGCAGAACTACAATTCGGGTGTCTTTAAACAGGCCACTAGGCACGATGCCCCTGTAAACGTAGTCTTCACTAACTCCAACACAATACATCTACTATCAACCTGAGTTAATGAAAAAAAATATATATTAAAAAGATAATACTCTTTTCCCTGGCATCCATTTTTTTTGCATAATCTAAATCATCTCGAAAACGGGGTAGGCCGAAAAGACGCTGGCGCGATGACATCGATCGCTATCTGCCGGGTTGGTGGGAGGCGGCTTCAGACATAAAAGCCTGGAGCAAATTGGGGGAGACCTTTGCCCAGCAGTGGGACACATAAAAGGTTATTAAAAAAAAAACACTAAATCTTAAGTCGGCTTCGTATGAGTACATTGTCTGTAAGTATAATCATTTCACGTAAATAACTTGTATGTAGTACCTGACTTATTTTTAAGTTAAAGTTTGTCCCATTTTTAATTTTATTAATGTGTCACTAGTTTTGTTTTTAATTTCAAGCTTTAGTTTTTATGTAGGTGGTGGTTTTTAACTAGTTATTTTTTTAAATTTATTTCAGAGTAGATTTATTTATGTATGAGTAAGATTGATTTATTCAATGGTATTTTAAAGCACGTCCGAATTTTCTTTAGTTACTTTGTATAAGAGTAGATTGGCAAAAGTTTATGTTGATGGTTCTAAATATTTTGCTGCATTTTTTTCTTAACGTCCCTGTCTCCGAAAATCCAGGTAAGCGACCCAAAAACATTATTGTAGAAAGTTTTCCATTCTGAACCTGTGAAAAACAATTGTATGTTTCGTGACCCATAAAAGACCGCAAAAGAATCCTTTTGTAGCGAAACATAAATAACTCCAAAAGTTCGCTATTTGCGGATTTGTGCAAGTCTTTTGTTTTAAAAGAGGTACAAATCGAATGATTCATAAAGAAATAAAAGGATCGACCTTCATTCCTTAAATGAGTTAGGTACTGAATGAACACCGTACATAATCCTATTTACTTTTGAACCAACAATCAATTTGATTTATTCCTGATAAAGGTATGATCAGGTTTTCGTATCATTGGTACATTGACGACCTCCGTGGTCGAGTGGCGTACGCACCGGTTTCAAGGTGTCGCTAGCTCTGAGGTCCTGGGTTCGATCCCCGGACGGGTCAATGTAGAAACCAACCTTTCTACATTGTCCCGGGTCTGGGTGTTTGTGGTACCTTCGTTGTTTCTGAATTCCATAACACAAGTGCTTCAGCTACTTACTTTGGGTTCAGAGAAATGTATGTGATGTTGTCCGCATTTATTTATTATTTATTTATTTGTTGATCCTAAATTGCCTGCAATGATTTTTGATATTCTTTTCTGCTTCCTCCGTTACTGCTTGTTTTTTATACTTTTGGTTTGTGGAGCTGACCTGTATCTTAACTTACACTTAGTTCTCACGATTTTGATATTTTCAGCACTAAAAGCACAGCATTTTGTTTTATATATTTATTCTCAAGCTTATAAAAAATATATCACAACTTATATAAAACCAAATTAATGGTCCTTTCATTCATACCAATAATAAAAAGTGCGTTAATTACATGAAGCTTCTAATTATAAGTAGGTGTATGATTATCGATTTAACTGCGTTTTATATCAACAACCAGTTCGATTTCTCAATATTTAAGACGCCACAGTCTAATTCCGTTGTACCATTAGGCCGTAGCGCAACGTTGGCGACCTGTCAAAACTCTAATTAGTATCAACTATGGTGCTGTTTACGCGATCGCAAACATTGGACCCAACACTAATCCAAACATTGGTAAAGCCACCCACATCTCTTTGATAATATTTGAACGATGTTGATTTTTGTAATTCGTACCTGAAAAAACAATTGAAAATGTTGAACGATTACCAACGCCTTTGCGAATTACGTTTCAGAGAGGCTAGTAAAAACTGGACGGAACAATAGATCAATGTTTAGCAAGATTTATCCGTTCATAAATGAGCATCCATTTTATATTTTTTTTTTTGTATTTTAGAACAGCACGTATGGTGTAGGTCAGGTCAGGTAGAAATACTTTGGAGACCACATGTAATGCGTTTTACGGTCAGTGGGTCATCTTAGGATGACATTTAATAAAAAACCTTTGCCCAGCAGTGGGACACTTAAAAGGTTATGAAAAAAAAAAAAAACATGCAACCATTATTACTGAAGGAAATCATCTTACTTAGTTAAGGCTATGGTGGTCAGGCAAGCACTGCATGCAAAATGATACCTGTTGATATTATGAGGCTAGAAGGCGACCCAAACGTGGTATGTTAGGCAGGCAGAAGGGAGTGAAAGAGCTCTGCTGTTCATGTTCATAGGTATATTCCTCAAAAAAAATTGAACATATATTTTGTTACATTTAGGTAAACATAGCGCTAAGATTTATTTCGCGTACGCTGTTTATGTTAAATATTATCGATATTTTGTACCCTTTTATACTCACGGTCACGAGTCTTGAAATGTATACAATTTTGTGTATAAAATATAACCAAAACAGATGGATACAATATTCTTAGGATAGATCGCAGAAGCATGAAATCTTAACTATTTCAACTGGGAGACACTTGGGCCATAGGCCATAGAGAATTGCATTGACAAGATTATAGACTCATAGGAATATAAAGGACGAACATGGCTGTCCCTTCGGGAGGCGTAATAGTATAATTGTCTTATTGTATTGTTCTGACTGCTTATATCCTCATTCAAGTCTCTCAATGCTACTTAAGTCCCTGGTGGACCACAAACAATAAACGTTTCAATAGTTTAGGTCATTCAAAATATGTAGTGGAATAGGATTAAGACAGAAGAACTAAGTTAAGTCCCGATACGTCATACAAAATAAATAGTCCTACTAAAATACACAGCTCGATATACCGAAGGCCTAACAAAGTAGAAACAAAGGCTAAGGTACGCATGGTAGAGCGCGTTAGCATAAAGCACGCGAGTTTAGGAATACTTCCTAAATATGTGACGTACTCTTAAAAGACCATAAAGAGTTCATAAATCATCACGCCGTATCAATAAGGAAGCTGTAACAATTTACACGCGTTTAGGAGCTTGTCCGCTAAGAATAGAGGGACTTTGTAAACAATTCTTCAGTAGTTAGTACATAGAGGGTATATAAGCTCATTATGACAAGAGGCTTTAGTATACTAAAACCTTACAAAGACTGGCAGCACAATTGAAAACCCATTATAAACCTTTGTGTGATGAGCATGATCATTTGTTCTGTGTCTGGGTGTAGTTCATAATATACAGTATGTATTTAGAAATTTATAGTTTGGGATCAGATGACCCTGTGTAGGTTTTCCCGTTATATTATTTTATTTATTTCCTAGTATGGAATTGCACTAGGTAAAGAGACCTTTCTTCATATAAATAGGGAAGGAATTGTGGTTTTTGCGATCTGGTATTTACCGTTTAGTAAGCACAACATAGAGTAATGAATCATTTGCGGAAAACTTTTCTATCATATTGAAATTTCCTATTTGTCATCTGAGAAATAAGGTAAAATACTGCTCAAGATCTAAAAAGCCTTTTAAAGAAATCTTTCCGAAAATACTTTTTTACTATTTTCTTGAGCTTACATATGACCGATCAAGCCATACTCCGCCATACCTTGCCTCGATATTTTTAGTGGGCACATTTATAAGGCGGGAACACACGTGGTCTTCTCGCAAGCGGTTTATTGTTGGCGAGTACGTAACCAGGCATCTCGAAATGATTTACACCTCCCTAGACCGACGTTTGAGTGTAAACTTTGTTGGAAATAGAAAATTTAGTGCAAACTGCTCGTATGGTATATGGTTTGTTAAACGCTTTAGTAAAGTAGACGGTTTACAAGTATCCTCGATAATTTAATTGAGCCATACAAAATTGTTTGTGTGTATGGAATGTATTTTTCTTATTTCTGTGTCATAAAAACAATGGTTAGTTTTATAATTAAGTAACTACTTCTGGACGTAAAATGTACCGGCCAACAAAGAGTGTGCTTTTATCCTCAGGTCAAGGACGTATTTTAAGGACAAGCATTTTTTGGTCCTCCAAACAAGTGTCAAAATTTGATAAACATTTGAAATACATTTCAAGAAAAAAGGGTAACATTCCCTTATAACAGCCCACTTTAGTACAAAAGGCTCTTAAAGTTATTCCACACTTAGCTTCCAAAGGGGTTAACCTACTCTACATTATTTGGCCAGGATGGATGTTTGTTCAATATTATTTCCGTCGTGTTTGCAGGCTGTGGAGTATGACGTCAGCGGTTGTTTGTTTGTGCGTTTAATTTATTTGCGACTGTCTGGGGGCGCGGTCATTGGTTCTGCCAATTGTGAGCCGATTGTAGGTTTTATGTAGGTATACGGTTGTTGGATTGCATGGCTTTGATGCAGGGGGACTAAATATCGGAGATTCGCTGTTGTTTAATGCTACTTTTGTCTATGTAAAACTTATTTATGTTCAAATCTGTAATCTTTATTTTATACATGACAAGATTTAAGTGTAAGTGTGACTGATAAATTCAGATAAAGCAAGAAGTTATGCACCCAACAAAATCATATGCTTAGCACTTTTCCAAATTATGTGGAGGTCGGTTTGCCATCCCCCTTAAAAATTTACATCGAAAAAATTGTACATCACAATTCCCTAAAATGTTATCATTTTGTAATTTCTGGCGTGATGATTTTAGGGTTATTTGTAACCACACAGCTTCTATATAGTTCCTACCTTTATCTATTCTATCTAAGTAAACATATTTTTATACAACACCTGTTTGCACAAAACTATGAATCACATGCATGAGATGCATAATCAATATCTCTCTGAACTTCGTCCAAAAATAGATAAAAAACCAATTCGCGCATTTTATTACTGAGATAAGATCAGCTCAACAGTTTGATAAAAGTATCGCGGCTTGAATCGATTGATAATATAGATATTAGCACTCTCAGACGCACTAGATTAAGATAGATTAGTACATCCTCTCTTGTATCTATATTCTATTGGAATTTCCCCACACAGGTAATCCCTGTATATAGGTAAAATGCTAGAGGAATCTTTTATTTAATTTTAGATATTATGATGGGTTAGGCTTCCAGTCTCACTAGGTTCAGCTGAATACTAAGTATTTAAATGGAGCGACTGCTTGTCTGACCTCAACCACCTATATCCTGGTTTATTGAAAAAAGTATGCAAAAAACAGGTATTTTAAGTTTGTGTGTGTCTCTGTCTGTGGCATAGTACCTTACTAACAAGAAGACCGATTGTTATAAGTTTTTTCTTTGAAAGCTGTTAAGGTTTGTTCAACATTTTAAAAGTTAACTACTAGCAATAATTGTATATTTCTCGGGGTTTCTCAAATTGTTTTTACTCTAGTGCAAGTCGATAGAAAATCTAAGCTTTTTAGGTAAAATTGACTCCCACAGTTTTCTATCTAGTAATTACCTCATAGCCTCCTACATTAATTACTCTTGGAGCGCTATCAGCAATCAACTAATGTATCCTAGACGTTTATTAGTCTTCTATAACCGAGTTATTCTTGTTTCTTTAGTAATTGGTGGCGGCTTGATTTGTTGTACAATCTCGTGATTGGTCTTTGTATAGTGGAAGTAGCTATATTTTCTGCTTTTTTGTTTGAGCAGACAACTCTCCTGTAATACCACTGGTCTTGGAGAAGCTTTACTAGTATTAAGGAATATTTTACTAATTTTGTTGGGGTCGTTTGTCAGTCTAACGGAATACACCAGTTTTCAACATGGAAAAACTACCTGAAATAAACAACCCATATTTGAGTAAAGTAAAATGACGAAACGTAAAACAGTTTCCAAATATGTTTTCTGTAGAATTGAAATGTGGCTAGACTAAACTTGCTTATAACACCATTTCTCCTTCGGTCAATAGCTCAATGCTTAGCACCAGGTGCGCGTGGTCTCACTCTGGACTAAGCTATTAGGTTATATAGTCTTTAGCGTAAACTATACATTGCATCAAGAATACTAATTTATTCAATTCATTGTTTAAAATACGAGTTTGTTCTTTAGACGATTCAAGAGTAAATAGTAATATATCGCCTAAATGACCTCTTATTCCACTAAAAACCATTAACAAATTAATTCTGTTTAATAAATTTGTCAAGTACCTGTCTAGTGATGTGGGAATAGTAATCGTCTAAACAGGCTATCGGATCGATTCGCGACTGTGGCAATAAATTTACTTGTCCAGACTGATCGCTAACACCCACCTGTGACGTCACGAATGTGTTTATGTTCAACATGTTAGCCGGAATCTTGCGGTGTGGGTGCGGCCATGAGGTTCGCGGGATAGATGATATACAGTGGGATGTAACTTCTAGGTTGTGAAGAGACGAGAATTGTTCATGAAAGATGTTACGTATGATTTTGCATGCCTTATGTATTGCAATTTAAATATGATTTAACTGTAAATGCAAACAATACAAATTATGAGTTAGGCTTTCACAAAAAAAGTTAAGTTACCATAAATATGATAAGATAATGAAAAATAAACATATCTGCTTTTCGGTTTAGTTTGGTTACTTCATGCCAACTAAACCCTCAAAGTTTCTCCTGATGTTAGTTGTTATGTACCCTTTTCGTTTAAATCTCCTCCAGATATCATCGATGTTTTCTCTAGTTAATTACTCACCGATAATCAAACAGCTGATTTCGTGGCCCTAAACCTAAACAATGGTGGTACTTGTCTACCATAGAATATGTTGAGGATAACCATACACCCCATAAATATTGGAGGCCGAGGAAATATTGGGCGAAATCATTAACCAAAATATGCCTGACATTGATTGGTTTTGAATGGATTCTTTAAACTGTTGGAGCTATTTGAAACATGCCGCTAACCTCATGAATGTAACTAAATCTAAGGATTTATTCGGGTTTTCTTGTGATATTGTTTAAGGTTTTATGCCCGTAGGTAGGAACCGAAGTAACTGAAAATTGGGTTAGATACGCATTTTGGAGTTGCAAGTAGAGCCCGTGAATGAGATGATGAGAGGTCACCGTTTGTCGTGGTATGGACATGTAATGAGGAGGGATGAAAGCCACATAACTAGACGAGTTATGAGTATGAATGTGAATGGTTATACATGCAGAGGAAGACCAAAAAACAGATGGATGGATTGTGTGAAAGATGATATGAGAAAGAAAGGAGTGAATGCTGAGATGACGAGTTGTAGAGATGAATGAAAGCTGAATACGCATTGCGCCGACCCCAAATAATTGGGAACAGGGCAGGGAGATGATACGCATTTTGGACTGATACTTTAAGCGTTTATGTGTATCCGTTTGTTCAAAATCAAAATGTTTTTATTTCTTATAAACCAAAAAAAAGGCACTCAAGAAACGTTACGTTAAAAACTACTGACTCTAGTTGCTCGGTTCCAAAGTGTCCTTCCTATGGAGAAGAGCCGGCAAGAAACTCCATAGGTTACTCTTTTAAAAAAAAGGTTAACATCGAGGTTAAGATTACACTGATTTTAAGGTATGCGACAACAATGTAAACAGCAGAATGTTTAGATTAATATAACCTAAGACATCCAAAATGGAAGAAAAAATTGAAATCGAATATTCAGCTAAATTTACATTGTCGTCACATTTACAAAGGACGAAAATATAAAGAAAAACAAACTCAAAAAAAATTATAGAAGATGAGAAATATAACTTTACATACCATCAATATGTAGTCCTACTCAAATCCCTAACAAGAATGTCAAGGAATGTCAAGAGCCTTCTGAAAATAGAGGCTATGGGGGCAGCTAACTGTAGTAATAAGCTAAAACAATATTATTAGCAGACCGCCAGGGAGGCCACATATGCAGATGATACTAATTCCACGCGCGCTTATCCTCTACGTAGTCCCTAACCGAATAATACGCCTTCTTTATTAGTTTTGATTTAATACATGTTTTAAACTTTTTATTAGACAAGCTTGTTATCTCTTTCGGTAATTTATTATAAAATCGAATTGAATTTCCTAGAAAAGATTTAGTATTAGTTTTAGTTAGTCTAAATCTTGGAACTACTAGCTTATTTTTATTTCTTGTATTTATATTGTGGTGATCACTATTAACACTAAAACTCTGTATATTTTTGCGAATGTACATTATATTTTCCAAGATATATAGAGCTGGCAACGTTAGGATGTTAATTTCTTTAAATGTATTCCTTAGAGACTCGCGAGGGCTCATGCAGTAGATGGCACGAATTGCTCGTTTTTGCAAAATAAATATAGACTCCACATCCGCCGCAGAGCCCCACAGCAGAATGCCGTATGACATTATGCTGTGAAAATACGCGTAATAAACTAATTTAGCAGTGGGAACGTCAGTTAATTGCCTAATTTTCCGAACTGCAAATGCAGCCGAACTAAGCCTTTTAGATAAAGTTGTTATGTGAGCACCCCACTGTAACTTAGAGTCTATTGTAATACCAAGAAATACAGTATCGTTAATAAAATCGAGTTTATCGCCGTCGAGCATGAGATTTAAATCTGACTGAGACCGCACATTTGGAAGTGTGAATTTAAGACATTTTGTTTTGGACGTGTTTAAGAGCAGGTTATTCGTTGAAAACCAATCAGATAATTTTTGAAGGCCACCATTTAAATAACTAAGATCCCTCGTTTTCCTATCCAATTTGAAAATGAGTGAGGTATCGTCAGCAAATAAAACAATGTCAGTTAAGTCGTCCATCATGTAGGGGAGATCATTAATATATGCTAAAAATAGAAAGGGGCCTAGAATTGAACCCTGAGGCACGCCCATTCTTATTAAGGAACCCGACGAAGTTACTCCGTTTACGCCTACTTTTTGCTGCCTAGTTGAGAGATATGACAATACAAGTTCTGAGGATTGTCCTCGTAATCCGTAATGTTTTAGTTTAAGAATTAGAGTATCATGATCAACGCAATCAAAAGCCTTGGAGAGATCACAAAAAATGCCGATGGCATCCTGTGAACCCTCCCAAGCCTCTAGAATGTGAGACACTAATTTGGCCCCGGCGTCGGTGGTGGACCTTCCCCTAGTGAAACCAAATTGACGAGGGTGAAAAATCTTATGTCTACTAAAATGTGACATCATCTGGTCAAGTACCAGTCTTTCAAATATTTTACTTAAAGCAGGAAGTACTGAAACTGGTCTATAATTAGATGGATCATTCTTGCAACCAGATTTAAAAATAGGAATTATTTTACTGTGTTTCATTAAATCAGGAAAGGTGCCACAGTCAACACAGTCATTAAATATCTTTGCAAGAATCGGGGCAATAGTGTCAATTATGGATTCAATTACTTTGACAGATATTCCCCATAAATCTTCTGTGGTCTTTACTTTAATACAATTAAATGATTTCTTGACAGTGGTAGGAGATACATGATTGAAATTAAAATTTGGAATACTTCTCTCAACGAATTTCTTAAGTAACAATTCAGCTTTTATGGAAGAAGAAGGAAGAGATTTTGTTACTTCCACAGGTATATTCGAAAAGAAATCTTCAAACGCTTTAGCAACTTCTGTCTTATTTGAAATGATTTTATTATTTATTTTCAAAGACAGGTCAGTATCTCTCTGTTTACTATTCCCAGTTTCAGAATTGATAATCTTCCATACTGTTTTTATTTTGTTATCTGATTTATCTATACGCCTACTAATAAGTTTTGACTTGGCCACTAAACAAACTTTTTTAAATATTTTGGAATATTTTCTAACATAATTTTGAAAATCAGGATTAATGTTAAAAGATTTTTTATCATAAAGACTATAAAGTTTGTCCCTACTTATTCTAATGCCTTTAGTAGCCCACTCATTAAATTGTAATTTAAAATTAATTTTAATGTCTTTTAAAGGACACATTTCCTTAAACGAATTATGTATAATTAAAAACAATTGATTATAATCCTTATTTGGGGCTCCAGAAAAAGAGTACTTACTATAAAGATTTGTAGTAGTATTATTTTTAAAAGAATTTAATACATGGTTAGTTAAGGGCCTGATTGTTATAACTTTAGTTAAAGGCAATTTACTTTTAGCTTTGATTGATACTAATTGACCCATATGGTCAGATCTTACACCAGGAATGACATTAAAGTTAAGCACCTCACCATTTGTAAAAATATTGTCTATGCAAGTAACAGAGGATGAAGTTATTCTAGTTGGCTCATTAAAGATATAATTCAAATTGAATGACTTAAATAACGACAGTAGTTTACATTTATCAATAGAATCAACCAAAATATTAATATTAAAGTCACCACAAATATATATTGATTTGTTGTTACAACATAATTTACTAAGTATTTCTTCCATAATATTTAAAAAAGACAACAAATGAGACGCGGGAGGTCTGTATACACAAAGAATAATAAGACTTTCTATCTCTGCACATGCTACCTCACATATGCGGTCAACAGAGAAAGAGGTGATGTCTTGACGTTCCTTAAATTTAAGATAGTTTTTACATAAAATCATAGACCCACCCCCCTCAGCTGTTAATCTGCTGAACGCACTGGCTACTGCAAAATTATTAACATGAAAATTCATCTTATCTGGTTTTAACCAGGTTTCACAAAAACAAAGAATATCAATTGAATATTTATCTACTAACAGTTCAGCATCTAGAATTTTGCCAGAAAAGCGATTTATATTCTGATGGTAAAGCAGAATGCTATCGGAATGCTTCTCTATTGTCGGCAGTGAAAGTTTAAACAATCTACATTGTTACTTAAATCTACACTTAACCTACTCTGTGTTATATCTCCTATAACTGGGTTAATATTAAAAGCTATTAAACTAGCAACTAAAAATTTATATCTTCTAGGAAGATACATAGTTTCATGGGTTAGTTGAAACCCAGTAATAAATTGGTTAGTGTCAAAAAACACTAATTTGTCACTATGACAACAAGTATACATGTACAATGTGTTATTTAAGTAATGCACATACTTATTGTGGTCGCTACTTAATGTGCTTGCATAAGGCAAAGCACACAACATAATTTTACCTATATCTAAACCTAGTAAGGTGTCAATGCCATGAACAATGTCCTTTCTCTCTATACCTAAACTATTACCAACTAATAAAACAATGTTTGTGTTTTTATGTAATTTCATGTGTTTAATTTTAAGAATAAGATTACTGAAATGAGTGTTATGGTAGCAGTAATTTGTTACATTGTGAGTGTTATTATTATGTAACAATGACCCAAAATCTGCTCCTATTTTGTCTGAAACTACAATCCACTTGTTACAATGATAGTCACTGTCAGCTGATGGCTGCGAAACTGTAGGTAAAGAAGGGACCTGTAGGGGCTCAGATGGTTTAACAGAGTTAGTACTATTGCAAGAGAGATTGTTTGTCAGTGACTCATATCTCTCTGCATTGCATTTTACTAGGTCTAAAAGTTCACTAGCCTCTGCCATACGCTGACTAAGTTGTTCCTCATTGGAAACATATTTAGTAAAGATATCTTTCAGCATATTCTCTTTGTACATTAAATCATTATATAACAATTGAGTATCTTTGTCATATTTTGCCCTACATTGATCCAGTTCACTGGTATATAATTTTAATTGAGTTACCAAGTGAATTTGTCTTTTATGAACATTAATATTATTTAATTTAAAGCTTTTTAATTTTCTTAAGGCAATTTGGGCCTTCCTAATTAATTTACTACATCTAATGTATTTTTTTATCTTGTTGTGACTAACTAGAGGACATTGTGCAATGACATCATCACCGGTAAGGTCTATTACTACAGGCTGACAAACAGCCGAGGCTGAGCAACCTACCAACTCATCATATAGGCTCTGGGTGTTCGAGACCTGTTCATTTGTTTTCACTGACTCTAATAACAATATAGAATTATGGGCTTTACTAAGTTCATGCTCGAGTTCAGATATGCGACTCAAAGCGCTTTCATGTGTATCACTGCATTGTTGGAAGGAAGAAAGTACTTCTTGCAGGTGTTGGTGCCGGTCTAGTAGGTCCACATGTTCTATATGTAGTTCAGCCAGTTCATTCTTGAGAGTGGTGTTCTTGTCGACTATGTTCTTTACTTCAACCTCGCTGTCATCCCTTTCCTGTAGTAGCTGCCTGCAGAGGGTTTTTGAAGACTCCAGCTCCTTTAAGGTTGCCCGAAGTTTGTCTTCCATGTCCCTTGCAGTTGCTCTGCGGGTCATCATACTTGAGTGCTTTTCTCCCGTTATCAGTTATCTGAAACTTGAAAAAGTAAATCTAAATATCTAGATACAGGAAATCTGGGGGCAGGGAAAACTACAAGCAAAATAGTAAATTTAAATTAAACAATAATAAAATGTTGAAATATAGATTTAGGGATAGTTAGTTAGTAGATAAAAAAGGAATTTATTTTAAAATGAACATTAAAAGGGATGCAAGACAGTTATTTAATGAGTAGATTCTAAAATTATTTAAAGTTATAAAAGATAATTATTAAAATAAGAAGGTAGGTAGGTTGAGGATGAAAAGAATCTGCTTAATTTAACAAATACTATAACTTAATTTACTATCTGTGTTGTAACCTTGTATACAAGGTTTTTGTCAAGTAATTAATGCAGTGTCTGATGTCTGGGGCGATTGATTATGTCGTCGATTTTGCTTCCACAGTTCGTCAAACAAAAGGAGACACAATATAAGCCAGTGAGTAATGGACGTTGCTCATCGATGATGAGCCGTGAGATTAGATGGTGTGTTGTATGGTGTATAATGTCTATAATTAATTAACCATTAATACTTAAGGTTGGGTACTTCCCTTGACTTATAAGTTTCAAATTTCTCCAGTGACCGTTGACAGCTGATTTTCTTCGACATACTTTTTGCGATAAACTTTTACCAAACACTGCACTTTACTATATACATAACTTATTGACTAAACTATAGATAACTGACAACAATATACACAAAATATCAGTAAAAAAACTCTTAAAAACTATTTTTCTAAATTAAAATTACAAGAGCTCGATTTTTGACGACTAGTTGGCTGTGTTGCCAACGCAGATGTTATTATTGTAGATCCATTCTTTGCATTCTGAAGGTACACTACTTTACGTTACGTTAGTGCGTCGCGAGCTGGTCCCGTAAAAACATAAGGGTACATATGTGTTAAACTTATATTTACCGGCTTATGTCGTCAAGCATTAAATAAATTTAAACTCAGAATAACATTGTAAGAGTCCCATTAGTAATCGCTTGGTTCCGATCTCGAAACTCTTTACATTGTTTCTCGAATCAATCCGCAATGCTTAACTCGATTACCCGACGACAACAAAAATAACTCCAGTTAATTACAGCTTCCAGTGCGAAATAATAGGAAGCCAATCTTAACTCATAACGTGAGGTATTTCAGGAATTTCGTGTTTATTATAAACTGGGCAACTCTAAACGGTTTTCACTTAATTTTGCAGTATAGAGCGCTGTGAAAATAAACTTTTGACGTGGAGCGATTTTATTTATATTTCTGCTCTTATGCTCTGCCTGTTTTGTGGTTCGCACGGAAATATTTGCTGTCAGATTTTGTTAGAACTAATATTTATTGGTGTTTTGTCCTACAGTTTTGCAGATGTTATGTGAAATACCAGACATTTCTTTGTTAAGCTACTTCATACACAACATTGAAGGTCTTCTCCCTGCAATTTTCTAACCCTTCTGTTCTTTGATACAATTTTGGACCCGCTTCTTCAAAAACTGTGAAGGTTTTTTATTGTCCTCTTATGTTATTACCTTACAGTCTCTAGGTTGACTGGTAGAGAATGCCTTGGCATTAAGTGTGCCATTGTATCATTTTAATGCAAGAAGTTTAAATGCATACATATTGCACTTAGAAACATTGGATAGGTACCGGAATACAAAAGATTTATCTTGTGTTGCGTTCCGAACAAAAATCTTTGAACTTTTAGTGAAATCCATTCATTGATCCGTGTGTATAAAACGCAAATGAACGTATGAGTAAAACAATGATGCAGTAAAAGCCCGGAATATTTGTGTGGGCTCTTTGAGCTAAAACTAGCCGTTTTTTTTCAAATAAACATGGCTTCGAACACTAAATTGATGTAGTCCATGTTTTATCGCCTAGTATAATAATTACATAGGTATTAAATACATATTTAGGTATAGGTATTTATAAAGAACCTCTAATTTGTATAGTATTGTATACGTAATGCATCAAACGGTTCTACGAAAAAAATATTCAAGCAGGATATGGAAACGTTGTGGGTTTGTCATCAGTAAAAGTTAGCACAGAAGAAAAACGTCGTCTTTTCAGATCTATGATAGAGTTTATAGACCTTTAAATCTAGTATTCAATTAAGTACCTAAATTATAGCGTATACAACACGTGTAACGTTTAATCTAACATATATGTCTTTGTGTGAAATTCCAGAGGTTTTGGGGCCCCCAAATAGATCCTCGGCTGGCGCAGTACCTGTCAAACTTCCTGTTCGGCTCGGGGCCACAGAAGGCCCCGTCCTGCGACTTCAACAGATTTGCAGAGTTGTACGTTTATAATGTAAGAGGTAGGTCAGATTAGTTTAGAAATAGTTGTAGTGCTGTAGAATCTTAATGCCGTTTTCATTTGGGACATGATAGGTAAAAATTGTGCTGCAAAGTTCAGACAACCAAAGAAAACCTTTGGCCATGAAACATAAATTTCAAATGTCTTCCATACGGCATCGCGTTAGAGATAGGGATGACGACTAATTTTTATGTCCAAATTTTAGATAATAAAAAAATATTAGACACGTAGTGTTTCTTTTATCCTGTAAACAAAGAACTATGAAGATACAGGGAGTACAATTCTTGCGTGACGTCATACCTAGTCACCTACCCTATTATGGTGACTTATAAAAATGCCTCTATGGCCCTTGTTAAAACGGCTTTATTTATACGTACATGACTTTCGTAATGCTTGATGTAGCTTTAGGCGTAGCGATCTCCTAGTAATGAGGAAGTTAAAGAGCATCTTGCATCCTTTCTAGATCTTAAATTAGATAATGGACTATTAATCATTTACCATGTATTTAGTTCATACCGCTCGGGATTAGCTATTAAGAAGATTTCATTCAAAGGTTCAATGACATTAAGCAATATTTTCTTTCTGGTTTAGATTATAATTAGCGTAGGCACCAGTGATCGACACTTTAAGGAGATAGTGGGCTTCTTTATTAAATTAAAGGTCAATTAGTCACCTTTAAACCAAAAGTAACAATTGAGTATGGTAAGGTATATTCTTGAGATAAGAATAGAATGTATTATTTTTATTTACTATACACAGACTAGAAAAAAAAACAAAAATAGGAAAAAGTGTACAAATCTCCAGTCTTCGACACCGAATCTCCAGTAATCGACACCCAGTCTTCGACAGTTACCAGTTACCGACACCCCAGTTATCGACAGTTACCAGTTACCGACACCCCAGTTATCGACAGTTACCAGTTACCGACACCCCAGTTATCGACTATTATCTATAAAGTGTATCTGCCAAATCATCACCCCATTAGTGGATCTTTAAAATAAAATTACCTGTTTAATAAGTATGCATTTATTGTCCACTGTACAATAACCATATTTCTCTTTATAATGTGTATAAATTATACAGGGTGTTAAGAAAACCCTGTCCGACCCGTGAAGGTGTTGTTAGGTATCGATATCTAATTACAAAAATGTGGAAAAAATTGAAAAAAAAAATTATAACCTCAAAAATATTTTTTTCTCAAAAGAACAGATGCTACCTATTTACTAAACAAAAGGCCCCCAAAAATACCGACGAAATTGGTTTTATAGTTTTTGTTTTAATCTCAAATTTAGGGAATTTCGGGGCAAAAATAGGCCATTTCGAAATCCATTATTATTATTTTTATCATGAATATTCCAAATTTGATATTTTATTTGGGCATGTGATTGTGAACCTTTTAACACCCTTTCGGGTCGGACAGGGTTTTCTTAACACCCTGTATAAATACAAGACAGAAGATATTGACAAAATGACTAGCACTCTTTGAGTCTGTTTTGATCAATTATATTTTTTTACGTGAAAACTGCTTTAGCGGCGTTGTACACTTTTTTTGTTGGGTAAGAAATGTTAAAGTTGCGTCAGGACACGTGACCTGATTGAAAATCTTTTCGCTATTTTTTTACAGCTGCTGCTGCTTTTTCTTACTGGTCGGGAGTATAATTTTTTCTCGGAGCCATCTGTAAAACCAATCATCGACACATATTATTCCCCAACTAGCTGTGCCTGCGACTTCGTTCGCGTGGATGACGAAACATATCAATGAGTTTTTAACCGCAAAATTAAGTTTGTTTTTTATTTTTTTATACTTTTCCGGGATAAAAACTACCCAGTGTAGTGCCCAGGATAATAAAGAATAATTATACCAAGTTTCATCGTAATCGAACCGGTAGTTTTTGCGTGATACCTGAACAAACAGACAGACAGACAGACAAAAATTTTTTTTTTCAAACTTTTGGGTTCGGTGTCGGTCTAGTAACATCCCCCGCCATTTTTTTTTTTTATATTTTCAACGTACAGAATTTTCACTTCTACAGATTGTTATTATAAGTATAGATAATCGTCACTTGTCGATTACTGGTAGCTCGACTTTGATTAGTTTACTTCAAATATCTACCGAGAAGCAAAGTAAGAAGAGCTATACTCGCTTGTCAAATAAAAAGAATGTATCAAAAAATTACTATCGACACGTGTTGATTACTGGAAAAGTCAGTTTGTGAGAACCAGTGATCGACACCAACATTTTACTAATATCAAAATAATCTTAAACTTGCGTGATAACAAAATTCCACCCTATAGTTCTTATAAAAACCCGTAAAACTCATAAAATTCAAATCACTTACAATACATTAGCATAATTAACAAAGAAATGTACTCACTTCCTTAACGATTTCAGTAAGAAATGTTGTTTTTTTCACCGGTACTCTAGCCACAATCAGGTGTCACACCGCTACTTTCAAAATAAAACAGTAAATATTTCTCAAATGTCAATGGGAGCCAGTCAAAAGTGTGCTTTCTATGTTACAGTGTCGTCATATTAAGAAATCGGTTTCCTACTCTTATTTTATTGAATAAAAAAAATAAAGTGTCGATTACTGGTCCTTGTCGGTCACTGGTGCCACTACGCTATGTTATTTCTTTAAAACTTTCTTAATTTTTTATTTAGCAGCTAAGTTATACGCACAGTATAAGTTATAGGTTAATTGTAAAAGCAATCAATATGAAAAGCTTTTGTTTTTATAAAACAAACATTGTTTTAGAATTGTTTAGCTAAAAGTTATTTTTCTTTGTTTTTCCTTTTGTACGGAAACTGTGCATTTGTGGCGTGTGCAAATAAACGATTTTTCTTTCTTCCTTTTTTTATGTATGTTTTCGCATAGGTACGACGGACGAGCGGATGATGGTGACGTACAACAGTCTCGGCATGGACTACAACGACTCCATAGAGCTGCCTTATCAATTACTCAGAGAGGTAGGACACTTGATTACTTAGCTCTACCTGATTGGATTGTAGACGTTTGGTCTTAGTTTCTGTCGATGAAAAGTTCAGATTATAGTAAAAATATAAGTAAATATTTAAGGAGATTTCAAGCTCTGGACAACAGATTATTGACAATTCAAAACGACTCAAATATCTAGGTTGTTTAGTACAAAAAAGTTAACATCATACTATGTGGAAAACAGTGCGTGATTCCATTCCATATGGCTTATTTCAAACATTATACATAAATTATTTTACAAAATTGTACCTTTGATTACAATATCTAGACTCTTGTGATTTCAAACAGTTCTCAACACTAGTATCAAATTCTTCCACAGTACTGCGAAAGCATAGCATCAACCTACATCAAAGTGTTAAAGGCATCATCATCGAAGCGCGCTCAGGTGTGGATCACGAAGGGTTTCCGTGGTCGAGCATCGCACGTGCAGGCGTTAGGCGAGGCGGTGGCCGCCAGCGTGAATGGAGACGCCGATGCTGCCATCAACCACTGCACGGCGGATCAACTGTCCAAATGGTAGGTCTAGGTGATCATAATCATATGAACCTTATTTAGTAGGGTTTTCTTATTTAAAGTGTGTAAAATAACTTTCAGCGCAAGATTGGTCATTGAGGAAATTCTTCGGGGAGGCTTTGTCCAGCATTATGATGATGAAACAACTTCAAATTTTATGTCCTCAGGCTCCAATACAACACACTGCTGATGCAGATGACTGAGATGGTGTTCGTGAACCTGTACGGCATCAACAGGAAGCCGGGCGACGAGAGCCCCGCGCCCGTCACGCACGCCGTGCCCTCGCTGCTACCGGTGCCTGATGGTGAGAGGATCATGACATCATTACAGTGTCCTACACAGCACTAGCTCAGCCAGCCTGTACGGCATCAACAGGAAGCCGGGCGACGAGAGCCCCGCGCTCCTGTAACAAAGTCTCGTCCTTGGACTTCATTTCAAAAACCCTAAAGCTAGGTTATGCATAGCGAAAAGACGACGAGAAATCCTGTTGCATTGATTCACACCTGAACCAAAACATTTTGCGACCTACAAGTACCAAATAGCTCCAAATTTGAAAACTATCTTTTTTATGTCCGAGAGTCCTACACAACACCACATTATTGAGGCACGTATATTATCTACTGACAACTTGACACTGTCAATTTCTTCATAAAACCATCTCTCTCCAGGTCTGGACCCGATGCCCGACTACCCCGCCTTCATCGACCTGTCCCACATCGTGTGGCTGAACAGCCATCTGCCGCAGAAGCACCAGCACAAGTGGCGGTTCCTTTTCTCCTCGCATATACACGGGGAGTCCTTTTCAACTATGGCTGGTGAGAAACCCTCATTTATTTACTTAAAATAAGCTACGAGGTAGAATCGTTGGAGTTCTTCATATGTTTCCGGTAATAATTGACAAAAAATGAAAAAAATAATAATCGGTATTTATGAAAGGGGAATGCCAAGTCGCCATAGTAATTTAAGCCCTCTGTGCACACAAATATAAAATAATAATAATAATAGGGAGCAATTCTAACAACTAATTAGTAATAGAAATGATTTACAAAGAACTTAGCATTTCAAAGTTATTTAAGATTCTTTTAGTCCATCTTATATACTGCAGTTTATGTCGCCAGTGTCGTCATGAGTAGCGGGAACAGAATCCATAATGAGGCCGTGGTCGTCAGGTATAGGAGAATCGTCAGAGTCAGTATTTATAGCGAAAAGTAGTCAATTTAAACCGCAATAAACATAAGCAAGTAACCGCAATGGAGTTGCTAGAAGCAATGATTTTGACTAGAGGTGGGTCGTTCCGGACCGTAATAGTTCCCGGAACTATGTCCTTCAGAGGAACGATATCGGTTCAATCCGAAATGTCAACTGAAGTCGGTCCTCGTTCCTCGGTGCGACGCGGTCACGCGGTCTACTCGGAACGAAAGAACTACGAACGTCACGAAGTCGCGTGAATCATTCCAATTTTGAACCTTATTCTAATGTAATAAAAGCTACACCCGAAGCGCGCTATGGACGACTGCGTGTCAGCGAAGACGAGCTATGTGACTCTTATTACATTTGTTTAAGGGTCAAATTGGAATGATTCGTGTACAAAATGAACTATATCTACTGTTAGGTTAATGTACGTATTGCTTGCCAAAGGTCTTCTCTAAGAAAAACAACGCAACACTTAACAGTTCCGCGATTATGCGAGGAACTATGTAAATTGTGCATGTGCGGAATTACATGAATTTACTAGGTACCCTTCTAGTTCCGCGAACATGTTTCCTGCACCTAGTTCCGAGAGTGGAAAGAATCGTTCCATGTTCAATCCGCTAGAGGACATGATTAGCGCATCTCTAATTTTGACATTTACGTATTTCGGCAACTGACAGTGACGAGTAAAACTTTGACATAGCAATAGGAAGTTGCCATAAAAAGTTTTTATAGATAGATATATTTTTGAAAAGGTCGATTTATAGATATATTTTTTTATTAATAATTGGTATAATAATTATTATTAAAAGATATTTTAAGGAATTAGATAGGTATAATGTGTGTTTGCTGGGAAGAAAATGAACGGTTTTTAATAATAAACGAAAAATAATTATTCTGATTAGTTACCTGCCAACATTTTTTTGTAAAGGCAACATTTGAAACTCATGTTATGTTCAAGTTCCGTTAGTTTAGTCGTTATAATGTTTAATATTTATGAACAAATGTTACCGACATGCACAGACTAATGAATACGTGGCAGACATTTAAAAAATACCAACATATTTTTTTTGTAAAACGAATCTCTTGTGCAATTCTGGGCCTAGATTCGTCATTCCCCTTTGTATGGCACCACATCCGAGGTATATCGATAACTACAATATACTTTTATATCTCGAGTAATTGAGGATCGATTCTGAAAAACATTTTTGTCGTCTAAAGTCGGTTCCTTTTTTACATTTAAGTGAAATCAATTATTCCTCTTTTCAAAGCGTAAATGAAAGACAAAACCAAGTCACCTAATTTATTTATTTAATACTTCATCTACAGCATGGTTCATAGGCTGATCTAATGTCAGAACGCATTCTCTACCTGTCATCTATACTTATAATGTCTGTAGAAGTGAAAATTCTGTACATTGAAAATATCAAATAAAAAAAATGGCGGGGGGTGTTACTAGACCGATACCGAACACAAAAGTGTGAAAAAAAAAATTTGTCTGTCTGTCTGTTTGTTCAGGTATCACGCAAAACCTACCGGTTCGATTACGATGAAACTTGGTATAATTATTCTTTATTATCCTGGGCACCACACTGGGTAGTTTTTATCCCGAAAAAACAAACTTAATTTTGCGGTTAAAAACTCATTGATAAGTTTCGTCATCCACGCGAACGAAGTCCCAGGCACAGCTAGTTTAAGTAATAAAATGGTAACTAGAACACTTGTCACCAATTTCTTCCCCCATTTTGATACTCAGGTCGCATCCAAGACCAGGGTGCTTCCCTTGTGATAATCGAAGACAACTCGGGCTACATATTCGGGGGCTACGCGCCGGACGCGTGGACGCTGGGGCCCAACTTCGCGGGCAACGAGGACTCTTTCCTGTTCACTGTGGCCCCCAAGATGAGGGTCTATCCGGCCACAACGTATAACAATCATTATCAGTACATGAATCACCATACGAAGACGCTGCCTAATGGATTGGTGAGTGAAAGAATATTATGTAACTAAATGTTTATATAATTATAGTAATATAATTCACGGGAATAAGCGCGTACATGGTCGCAAGCAGACTCAGTCAGTCAGTCAGTCTCCTTGCGACCACGGCCGGTGTAACCCGGTCGAAACGTCAAGCCCCAAAAAAGGTGTTTATGCATGTACGCGCTTATTCCCGTGAATTATATTACTATAAACATGCAGCACGATAATTTAAAAGTTAATATTAATATAAGTATTTTTATTTTTAGTATCTAAGATTATAAAGGAGTTCTTGCATTGAAGCTGGTCGAAAAATTGCAAGAGAACTTCAATATATAAAAACAAAAGTTTCCTATGTTTATTTATTTAGGGAGTTTTTGTTGCTATGTTTCTGACGGGCTATTTAACTTTTGAAAATAAGATCAACTCTGGAAATTATAAAACTTAAAAACTAGTTAGAGGCATGACAATCTACTAGAATTTTCACTTAGTCAAAAAGGTTCAGTTGAAACTTACTTCCAAGCAGTTTTTATTTTCGGAGCTTCGTCGACCTGACTTAAGGTCGCAGACCACTTATAAAACTCGGCTCCCATCTAAGAAAAAAAACATATTTCAAATATGAGCTTTAGGTCGTGCCCTTTAGATATATTTTATATTGGCAACATATTATGAGCAGACAGCTCGCTGTCAGTGAATCTACCACCAGCAGACTGCTCGGTAGCCAACGCCTTGCTGTCCCCGCATGAAACAAGTGACCTGCGCGGCCTCCGCCCGCTTAATTTTAGCAGTCGCCCCCGCGATTTATCGGTGCTAGTATCACATATCCCCACGCCGTGCAGTGCAGGTTGTAGTCATAAAAAATTCAACCCCACAAATAATAAAGAGGCGCTTTTCATTAGCTATTTACTTTTCCAGATCTTTGACTATCGTCTTTTAAATTTATCCGTAGTTAATGGGCGGTCAGTTCAACTTCGGCGGCATCTTCGTGAACGCGGACCCGTTCGGCGAGGGCTCGTGCGCGGAGTCGTGCACCACGTACCGCGGCTACCGGCGCCTCAGCAAGGAGCCCACGTACCGCATCCGCAGCCTCGAGGTGTGGGGCGTCGGGGACAAGCCGCTGTCCGTCAAGGAGTCCGTGAGTTACACATATATACAACATTACAAGCCTCAGCAAGGAGCCCACGTACCGCATCCGCAGCCTCGAGGTGTGGGGCGTCGGGGACAAGCCGCTGTCCGTCAAGGAGTCCGTGAGTTACACATATATACAACATTACAAGCCTCAGCAAGGAGCCCACGTACCGCATCCGCAGCCTCGAGGTGTGGGGCGTCGGGGACAAGCCGCTGTCCGTCAAGGAGTCCGTGAGTTACACATATATACAACATTACAAGCCTCAGCAAGGAGCCCACGTACCGCATCCGCAGCCTCGAGGTGTGGGGCGTCGGGGACAAGCCGCTGTCCGTCAAGGAGTCCGTGAGTTACACATATATACAACATTACAAGCCTCAGCAAGGAGCCCACGTACCGCATCCGCAGCCTTGAGGTGTGGGGCGTCGGGGACAAGCCGCTGTCCGTCAAGGAGTCCGTGAGTTACACATATATACAACATTACAAGCCTCAGCAAGGAGCCCACGTACCGCATCCGCAGCCTCGAGGTGTGGGGCGTCGGGGACAAGCCGCTGTCCGTCAAGGAGTCCGTGAGTTACACATATATACAACATTACAAGCCTCAGCAAGGAGCCCACGTACCGCATCCGCAGCCTCGAGGTGTGGGGCGTCGGGGACAAGCCGCTGTCCGTCAAGGAGTCCGTGAGTTACACATATATACAACATTACAAGCCTCAGCAAGGAGCCCACGTACCGCATCCGCAGCCTCGAGGTGTGGGGCGTCGGGGACAAGCCGCTGTCCGTCAAGGAGTCCGTGAGTTACACATATATACAACATTACAAGCCTCAGCAAGGAGCCCACGTACCGCATCCGCAGCCTCGAGGTGTGGGGCGTCGGGGACAAGCCGCTGTCCGTCAAGGAGTCCGTGAGTTACACATATATACAACATTACAAGCCTCAGCAAGGAGCCCACGTACCGCATCCGCAGCCTCGAGGTGTGGGGCGTCGGGGACAAGCCGCTGTCCGTCAAGGAGTCCGTGAGTTACACATATATACAACATTACAAGCCTCAGCAAGGAGCCCACGTACCGCATTCGCAGCCTCGAGGTGTGGGGCGTCGGGGACAAGCCGCTGTCCGTCAAGGAGTCCGTGAGTTACACATATATACAACATTACAAGCCTCAGCAAGGAGCCCACGTACCGCATCCGCAGCCTCGAGGTGTGGGGCGTCGGGGACAAGCCGCTGTCCGTCAAGGAGTCCGTGAGTTACACATATATACAACATTACAAGCCTCAGCAAGGAGCCCACGTACCGCATCCGCAGCCTCGAGGTGTGGGGCGTCGGGGACAAGCCGCTGTCCGTCAAGGAGTCCGTGAGTTACACATATATACAACATTACAAGCCTCAGCAAGGAGCCCACGTACCGCATCCGCAGCCTCGAGGTGTGGGGCGTCGGGGACAAGCCGCTGTCCGTCAAGGAGTCCGTGAGTTACACATATATACAACATTACAAGCCTCAGTAAGGAGCCCACGTACCGCATTCGCAGCCTCGAGGTGTGGGGCGTCGGGGACAAGCCGCTGTCCGTCAAGGAGTCCGTGAGTTACACATATATACAACATTACAAGCCTCAGCAAGGAGCCCACGTACCGCATCCGCAGCCTCGAGGTGTGGGGCGTCGGGGACAAGCCGCTGTCCGTCAAGGAGTCCGTGAGTTACACATATATACAACATTACAAGCCTCAGCAAGGAGCCCACGTACCGCATCCGCAGCCCCGAGGTGTGGGGCGTCGGGGACAAGCCGCTGTCCGTCAAGGAGTCCGTGAGTTACACATATATACAACATTACAAGCCTCAGCAAGGAGCCCACGTACCGCATCCGCAGCCTCGAGGTTTGGGGCGTCGGGGACAAGCCGCTGTCCGTCAAGGAGTCCGTGAGTTACACATATATACAACATTACAAGCCTCAGCAAGGAGCCCACGTACCGCATCCGCAGCCTCGAGGTGTGGGGCGTCGGGGACAAGCCGCTGTCCGTCAAGGAGTCCGTGAGTTACATATATATACAACATTACAAGCCTCAGCAAGGAGCCCACGTACCGCATCCGCAGCCTCGAGGTGTGGGGCGTCGGGGACAAGCCGCTGTCCGTCAAGGAGTCCGTGAGTTACACATATATACAACATTACAAGCCTCAGCAAGGAGCCCACGTACCGCATCCGCAGCCTCGAGGTGTGGGGCGTCGGGGACAAGCCGCTGTCCGTCAAGGAGTCCGTGAGTTACACATATATACAACATTACAAGCCTCAGCAAGGAGCCCACGTACCGCATCCGCAGCCTCGAGGTGTGGGGCGTCGGGGACAAGCCGCTGTCCGTCAAGGAGTCCGTGAGTTACACATATATACAACATTACAAGCCTCAGCAAGGAGCCCACGTACCGCATCCGCAGCCTCGAGGTGTGGGGCGTCGGGGACAAGCCGCTGTCCGTCAAGGAGTCCGTGAGTTACACATATATACAACATTACAAGCCTCAGCAAGGAGCCCACGTACCGCATCCGCAGCCTCGAGGTGTGGGGCGTCGGGGACAAGCCGCTGTCCGTCAAGGAGTCCGTGAGTTACACATATATACAACATTACAAGCTTCAGCGAGGAGCCCACGTACCGCACCCAGACCCGTAGAAAAGTGATTTTTTACATTGACTAGTTCGGATTTCGAAACCGGAACCTCAGAGCTAGCGACATCTTGAAAATCTTGTGTCAGCGCCGCTCGACCACGTAGGTCGTTAGCCAGTAATGTGTTGACAAAATCTCGAAATTCTATACAGTATATAACACCTATCAATATACATCAGCTATCGCGCGTCTCTAAAACTCCCAATTTGCTCCCTAACTAACCAAATCCATCCTTTTTCTAAACCTACGTCCTCATAATTTCATCATCATTATCAGCCCTTCCATCATACATCCTACAGATTAACCTTAAAATCCCTTCACCTATCCCACTAATCCTAACCTATCCCCAGCTGAACTCGATGACCAGTAGCGGCAGCAGCGTGCTGGTCTCGCACAAGAACGAGCGCCAGTTCCTGGAGCTGTGCGGCAAGCGTACTCAACACAGCATGGGGCTCAGAGGCGACCCGTGGAGTGATGCGTTTACATAGGATATGGCATATGTCTGACACATTGATAGATGCACTGAGTGACTGACTGTCAGATACGTACAGATACGCCATTTGTCAGATACAAAGATGAACTGAGGAATATTGAAGTGCGTTGACTGTCGAATACATATACAGATATGGCATTTGTCTGATACAAATATTGATAATTGCACTGACTATCGGATACGCTTATTGTCCGATATGCCAACTGTCGGATAAATATACAGATATAGCATTTTTTGGCATGACCAATAAGCTGACTTTCGAATATGCTTATTGTCGGATTAGGTGACTGTCGTATACATATATAGATGTGGGATTTGTCAGAAACAGTGATTGTCAGACTCATAGATGAACTAATATGCTGATTGCCGGACTAGTGGACTATCGGATACATATGCAGATATGGCAACTGTCTGACACAGATATTGACAAATGTGCTGATTGTCGGATTAGGTGACTGTCGGACAAAGAAGTTACATGTCAAGAGACGAAGAAGCAAAAAAATGTCTTGAGAAGTGTGTTGGTTATTTCATTATTTAATAATTATTGTACTTCCTGTAGTTATGTGTAATAAGTGTAGAGCAACTATAACTAATATTCTTTATTAGAAGATACTTTTAGTAGTTTTTGTAGACTCGTATTTGAAGTAAAAAGACGTTAATGAATCTAGCCATACTCGTAAACAAGTAGTACTAAACTATATACTTAACACACATTCCGTCAAAAACTCACTATACCCTATATTTCCAGGACGAACGCGACTTAAGCGTGCTAGACACGAACCCTGAAGCCAAGGCGATCCTGGACATGGCGGGCCGCACGCGCCACAGCGAGGGCATCCGCGAGCCACCGCCATTATAATGTACCTAACTGTATATATGTAGCTAGCGTAAATATACATTTACTTCATCGTTCTGTATTTGTAAAGTTTACAGAAAAAAATACAGCCTGTATAATTATACATAGGGCAAAAAACTGTACTATATGGTATGAATACAACCTGTATACATGGGTACTGTATCTTATACACCATAGTTGTATTCATTAACTTACATAAAAAATGAATGTTCTCTGTGAGTTTAATCCGACTACAGGACACAGTCAAATTAGTCTTGTATTCAGAAATATTGCTACACAACAAATAACTTTAATTTTACGAATCAATAAAAAGTAAAATATGTCTTTATATTTACTATGAAGTCTATTCTAGTTCTCTCTTCCTTAAGTAAATATTTTTTCAGTGTAGTATTTATGACCTGTTTATACAAAATTATACAAACGTGATATGTTTGAAATTTATACAATATTCTTAATTCTTCATTTTATACCAAAGTACTGTAAGCTTCTATCGAACAATTTATACGTTATAACGCTTCATAGTAACTTTGTATAAATTAATTACGTATTTATACAGTTTAGGGGAAAAAATATTAATTTAAATAATTTTCCATTATATACTTTTATTTGATTTGGTAATATCAGTCAGTTTGGTATTTGATATGTGAAGTACAATTTTAGTAGATTACTACATATTGCATAACTTTAGGCGACCTCTCTTGAAAAAACTAGAGCAAAATTATCGTTTTTTTTTCAATAACGATATGTGTCATTCATTATCTTCACAATCATTCTTATTTAATATTGTTACGTAAGAAATAATTAAATTAAATCAATGTGTTCTCTTTTTTATAATGTCGTCCAAACTGCAATGTGTATGCCGCACAATTTTATACTTTATAACGTACGTATAAGAACCATATTGTCTTATGATCTTCATGTATCGATGTTTACAACTAGCTTTTGTCTGTGACTTCGCTTAAGTATGCTTGATTGTGGTTTTAATTAATTGTTTATGGGTAAAGTCCGATAATTACACATATTTTGAAGAATAAATAAATAAATAAAATAAATGCGGACAACATCACATACATTGCTCTGAACCCAAAGTAAGTTGCTAAAGCACTTGTGTTATGGAATTCACAAACAACGAAGGTACCACAAACACCCAGACCCGGGACAATGAAGAAAAAGTGGTTTTCTACATTGACCCGTCCGGGGATCGAACCCGGGACCTCAGAGCTGGCGACACCCTGAAAACCGGTGCGTACGCCACTCGACCACGGAGGTCGTCGTAGAAGAAGAATCTTAATTGGAATCTGACCGAAGAATACTAATTATAATTAACTGACTAACAATAACGTAGAAAAATTAGTGACGAGTGCCCTTTCGAACAAGAATACAAATAAACTAGGTTCATGCATTTAGGAGCTACGATGCCGCACACAGTTAGATAGATAAACTTTATTTTTACGTCGGGGCTTAATTAAATGTATTTCACAGTTACTTAGATGTCTAACTAATAAGATTGTCATGATTTTCATAAAAATAATTTTAATTGACATAATATTATCGGACTTTTTCCATAAAACATTATCGTTTTGTAGTATATAAGGTGCTATAAAAATATCTGCCACGGCTTTAATGGGAGGTAGTATTGTGTTTATAGATTACAATAGTGAAGAACTTTCGTACCCCGGAACAGTTAATTAAATTTTAGAAAATAAAATTGTTAAATTAACATTGACTCTATTCTGCGTAACGTGGTTCACAAATTACGTGAATTCGGTGCGGAGCGGCAACAGCTTAGGACACGGGATGGTTTTATACTAATAAATCAATTCAAATTTATACGTTATTTTTTTTTGTATGAATAAAAATATGATAAATAATCAATAATTTATCTATACTATTGTAATCTATAAACACAATACTACCTCCCATTAAAGCCGTGGCAGATGTTTTTATAGCACCTTATATAATCAGCAATAAGAAGTGCATTTATATAATAGTGAGGTGCCTTTGTATTTGTGTCTGTTTTAATGTAAAATTGACTGTAAGGTCGGCCGCAAAAAAAACTTAAACATCTGTATGAATTTGTATTTATACCACAAATATAAGTACCTAAGTAAATCTTGTATATAGCAAAGATGTGGCCGACAAAAAACACTAATTTAATATTAGTAAATTATAAAACCTGTTGTTATGTAGTAAGATATACTTACTACATAACACCAACCAACAACCAAAAACTAATAACTCCAACCGAAATGATTGGTTGGTTGGTAGTACGACCGTAATTGGTAACAACTTAATGCAAAAATGTACCTTGTGACTTTAAAATAAAGTTGAAGTTCGTTTTAAACTGCTACCAATGGTGTGGTAAACTTATCCCCGGGTTCTGAAAGGCTAAAAGGCTAATTAACATATATTTATAAGAAAATCATATTTGAAACCTCAAGATGAGTGTAATTGATTTGATTAAATTAAACAGCTCTTCAGAAATTGGGGGTATATGTAGGTAGTTTCATATTCTCTCATTGTCGCTACTAGTCATCGCTGTGACCTCATACTTTTATGTAAACAGGTTTACTTGTAAAATACTTAATTAATTTTCAGTTAAAAACTCAGAAATAAGAGCCTTGACCCAGTTAATGTGGTATTTGAAACTTAATTATACAGGGGTATCTTTATAAAAAAGCGAAAAGTTATTTAACCTATGAACAGCTTTCTGGTCTGGGTTGCTAAAAGTGATTAAAAGTTGTAAGTTATATCTATTTAACATCGAAATTCATATTTCAAGGAATAACTTCATTGTTATGTATAGTTACGAGTAAACCTGTATACTACCATTTAATATAAATATCATTGTGTATAAATATTATATTGCGTTAATTTGTTAAGTCAAAGTGTGCTTAAATGTCGCGTGGCCACAAATATCCTATTAATTGTGATGCTATATTCCTTTAAAAGAAACATATTTATTTATTAATTTAGTAAATTAGTTTGAATGTTTAGTCGATTTTCCTGGTACGTTCGTGATTAGTGTATTTAAATGTGCAATACTTTTAATTATTTAATTAAGTTGCGTACAGTGTTTATTGTAAATACCCATTAATAAAAGTAATAAAACAGTGTAAATAAAATCCTATAGCCGTGGTTTTTAAATCATAGATAGACAAAATAAATTATAACATACGTTGTCATTGCTGTCTGTTCTAATTAACACTATTTTTATTCAATTATTTATGAGCGATGCCTTAAATTCTATCAGAAGTGCTATATAAAACAACCAAGTGCCAAAAATGAATGATTAATTACACCAAGTAGTCTTACTATCAAGTGCGTTTAACAAGTAAATAATTTAGCCACTTCCTTTAGCTTTAATTCTAAATCAAATTATTAAAGTTTCTAGTACTCATCTGAAACATTCAAGTTCTTATTATTATTTGTAATAAATAATTAATTTATACAATTATGACGAAATTAAGAATATTGCGTGCTCCCTCTGGTGCTTATTTTTAATGTAGCCAGTCTTATAATTATTAACGCACTTATTTTGCACCGAACTTTTACAATAAGTGCCAATATTGACGCCATATTAAATTTCATTAGTTACATAGTCACTCACAGAATTACTTTGCAACTTTAGTGAACTTTGAGGTTAGAACTACCTTTTTCGCGCCAAACATATCACTTTGACATTTAGTTTTTTGTCATTTTTTTTTTTTAAATTTTTGCGGTATGTTCAGTGATTTCTTATTACGAATTATGATAGTAGGTAAGTACCTACACAAAATACATAATAGCAAAATATACTTAGAAATATTTAAGCAATTTTTGTGTGAATCAAACGTAGTTCTAATTCATTTGAATGCTTGATTGTTGTAACAATGAAAACTAAGCTGTACAAATTGTATTTATTTTATTATTGTAAAAATAAATTATATCAAATATTTGGTTTTATAATTCATCACTATTGAACCAGAGAGGCGTTTCTAAAAGATGAAAAAGAAATGATTTTTGGTGAGGTGCATATGTTCCGTGTAAAAACAGTGATTTGGAATAGGTAGCTTTCAGATTTATTTGTGAAACACTTCCATCTGCTACTAAAAATGCCGTAAAAAAATCGATATCAGTCCAGTCAAGAAAATTGTGTTTGCTAATATCAAAATGATTCACGAAATATTCCGTTTTAAATAAAACCTCTTTCAACAATCCACTATTTTATTAACATTCTCTTATAACTAAACCTATCCTACATCTTCCGTCCTCCGCCTGCCTATAGACAGGTCTATGGGGCCCTCGCAGTCCAGGTCGGCGGCCATCTTGGTATCGTTGTGGCGAATGATACCGTACATCGGAACTGCCGCATCCAGCTTCGGTAGGAGCTTCGTGCTGTTGTATTTTGAGGAGTTTCTTGTGTGCATTCTGGGTGATAGATAAGTATATTATTTAATTTTCAATAAGCGTATGAATTAATTTATAAATGGGTTGTATTCGGTAAAGAAGGAGGAAAGTTTGGTTAGATTTTTTTTCTCACATTTGTTTGTCAACTAACGCGGAAACAACAAATTAGCTAAAGGAGTTTTGATCCTTATTTATATTCGGAGACATAGGTACGAATAAAGAACGTTACGTTAAATACGGTATAAATTAGCTGAATGTGGTGGGACCGGAATCCGATCCAAAAATAATTAGATTGGTGAAAAAGGCAGGAGGCCTAAAAGCAGCTTTATAAATACAATTTTTTTTTATTTCAATAAATTAAATTAAATTAAAATTAAAATTAAAAATTAAATTAAATTTATACAAAAATAATTTCTGAAGTTTGAAATAAGTATAATTAGGCAAGTATGTGGCTCATATTATGGTGTGTTTTTCAATAAAATATCAAATAAAAAGTCAAAACATAGTAACTGACTTGTACTTCTTGCAGGCGTCGTCCCGATGCCGCTCGAGATAGCGTCGCTGACTGAAGGCCTTGTCGCAGGCGGCGCAGCGCCACTGCCACGAGTGGTGGCCGCGGGTGCGCTGGTGAGCGCGGAGGTTCGATCTAGAGGAATAGGCATCTATAATTATACATAACTTATGTCCACCAAGCAATGATACATCATGTTACATCATTGCTGCACATACAAGATGACTCCGACAATCTGTCTTGTAAGACAAAATATTGAATTGTTCGACTAGACTAGGACCATAAGTCCACGAGACTGGTCTTATGATGTGACGGTGCGGGGTCGCATTTACGCAATTCGAATTTTGCGAAAGGGTCGCGATTACGCGAGTCGATTTTTAAGAAAAAAATGAAAAGAACAATACCGCGGTGAAGGAATGTGGAAATGGCGTTTTTTTTTTATTTAACGCAACCAATTCTTTTTCTAGGTGCACTAAATTTAGTGCTTTTAGTATTCTGTTTGGGAATCATAATAAATAAATAAATACTGACAAAGTTTACAAAGAAGAAAAAGGGCAGTGTGGTAGACTATCACTGAAAACTCACCGATCAGCAAAAGTCCTGCCACAGTGCGGATGGGGACAGGGAAAGGGCCTCTCGCCCGTATGTAACCGCAGATGGCCTTTCAGCACCCAGGGCCGGTCGAAGCCCTTGCCGCAGTAGGAGCACGTGTGCGTCGCGCGCGGGTACCGCCGCGGCTCCGACCACTCGCGAGGTTCGGAGGGTTCTAGAGGACATAATATATAGAGTTAGTTATTTTAGTGGATTAAACTACCGATAGGTACGTATGCTAACTGTTATAAGCAATAACCAAAATATACATTGATATTGTATCCCTGGCAGTCGTAGGTATAATATCTACATGTAAAGGTCAGCACGAGTGGGACAGGAGCAAATTGACTAAAAAAAAATGTTTTCACAGTAGGTAAAGTACGAGGCGCGGGAGCTTATTAGAGATATCCGACCAGTTACCCGACCGGGATAATTTCCCATATTGCATCTAGATACCTATTGATATCTGTCTGTCTCATGATAGTTGAGTCCTTTTTGCTCAAAGAATATTTTTGTACCACATTATTAAAGAAATAGATACATATTATATTCTGTCAGTTGCTCTACATGTTCGACCTCAAATATCCTAGCTTAGTCTAGGGACTAGAGACTGGCGACAATTCAATAAATTTTCAAGTCGGGTCTAATATTCGGGGCTTCCAAAATGTATCGGTTTTACAACTACACGTGACGTATTGGTACGTGCATGATTCATGTGACACGAAATATATAACTCTGGCCTAGAAACTTTACTTATTTAAGGGGATTATTATTTTTAGGACAATATGTGTTCGCAGAAATAAACGAGACTTAACTAATAACCGGAGCTAAATGTAAGCACGTTTTTTTATGTGTAATTGCCTATCATCTGATTTAGCAACAGCCAAATGCCAATAGATTTAAAGGATAATGAAATTCATCTCAAATAAAGAAGAAAAATATTTGCAGTCGGGGGACCTGTAATGAATTGTTCCAAGTAACCGACCCCAACTGCAAATATTTGACTTGTTTTTAATTTTTTTTTTGACATGGCAGGCGTGTTTTTGATTTTTTTTAATTATAATTTTTTTATTTAATACCTTTTAGTGAACAAAAAAAACATGACACAACACAAAAAAAAATTTCGTTCCGAACCCTTTGCAGGCGATTTCGACTCACACTTGACCATTTTTTAATGTCCACATAGCCTATGTCACTCGGGATAACTCAAAGCTTCTAATGATACCACAAACATTGAAATCGGTCAAGCCTTTTAGAAGTTATGGTGGAATAAAGAAACTCACAAACATACATACATACATACATACATACATACATACATACATACATGAACCCTGAAAACATAACACTCCTTTTTGGGCAGTCGTGTAATAAAAGTATTTTCAATATTAAATGAATATGTTAGTAGTTTCAAAAAATCTTAAGCCATTGCACAAAAGCAATGAGAGTTGAAATTATAACATACCCACAAACATAAATGTTGCTTGGCGTAAACAGTTCCTTATTTCACCTACAAACACCAAGAAAATGCATCACCTTAACTCCATATATCGTTGGTCGCGATATAAACTTCTACCGTCCCTTGGGAAGGCCGGGATAAATATACCCTGACAAAGGTTACGCCGTACAGGGTTAGGAAACAAAGGGGGCTGTAAATCCTACGACTTTCATATGTACAGGTAAGTAAAGAATAACATCTGTGAGTACCTGTACTATTTTAACAACTCTCTTTTTGGTCTCTCTCTTTTTGGTCTCTCTCTTATTGCTCTTACAACCAAAACTATTAATACAAGGTTTTGTTTATCTTGTGGAAAAAGGTTACAATATATAAGGTGCTATAAAAACATCTGCCACGGCTTTAATGGGAGGTAGTATTGTGTTTATAGATTACAATAGTATAGATAAATTATTGATTATTTATCATATTTTTTTTCATACAAAAAAAATAACGTATAAATTTGAATTGATTTATTAGTATAAAACCATTCCGTGTCCTAAGCTGTTGCCGCTCCGCACCGAATTCACGTAATTTGTGAACCACGTTACGCAGAATAGAGTCAATGTTAATTTAACAATTTTGTTTTCTAAAATTTAATTAACTGTTCCGGGGTACGAAAGTTCTTCACTATTGTAATCTATAAACACAATACTACCTCCCATTAAAGCCGTGACAGATATTTTTATAGCACCTTATATATTATTATAAGGTCTTAAGTTCGAAACTATCGTCATAATTTCGACAACGGTTAGGTGGCTTTTCTTATATCCTTAAGAGACACATTTTGGCCATCTACGCGGGGGATATTTGTGTGCGCAAAGACAGTTGCATTCTTTACCCTATTCTGTTTACTTTTAGGGTACCTACTTCTATAGTAACATAATTAACAAACATAAACCTAAATAATTATATCCCTGTAGCTAGTAGCTCAGAGGTATTTTAGGTGTTATTTATTTATAACCGATCATTATTATCCTTTTCTACAGCCACGGATAGACTAAGAGAAATTGTTAAAGGTCGGTACACACAGTAATATATTTGTATGTATTATGCGTTACCTAATTGGTACCATTAATATCATACTTTTCTTAGAACTTAACTGTGCCCGGCAACTTCGACCGCGTGTTTTAGTTTCATGTTTTTATAGAATTGTGCAGTACCCTAAGATTTTTTTGAATCTGATGGATTGTTCCAGATATTAGGGTGTTTATTTAGATAATTTATTCCTTCTGGCTACTCCAAATTATAGACAGGGCTATTGAAATATGCATGCAACAATCTATGCGAAGTAGGTACCGACACTTTAATTCTTTGAATCGGCAACAGTTAGACGGGATCACAAACACTTATAAAATACGAATGCTCACCATTCTCCTTAGAGTCTTCCCTCTCGGCGCCATCCACGCTGTCCTTGTCGAAGGACTCGGTGCAGGTGAGGAGCTCCTTGTCCAGCTTCTCATCAGCGCTGGCCTTCACCAGGCTCTTCAACTTCTCCGCTATCTTGTCGATCTCCGAACCACCTGCTTATATAGATATTGTTTTACCCGTTACGTTATATATATAAACCATGCATCAGCTGTACATTGACTGATTTGTTTAAAAAGCAAAGATTTTTTTAAGTCTCATTAAGGATTAAACAAAATCAGTATTGCACAATTTGAATTCACGATTTGAATTCACGATTTGAAACATTATAATTTGTATACCTTATAAACCCGTTATATTTTTTTTGTAAAATTCAATTTTATATGTACTTTTGTACGTATCTTATTGCAATAGACAAGTTTAAATTCAATTAAATTTTAAATACATAAGTAACAATTTATCAACCCTACTTATTACCTACTTTTCTCTATGTATTTGTGACCTTTGTGACTGGTTTGATTAATTGACACAACCCGTCTCAATTAATATTTTTAATTTGTCACATTTCATCAAATTTTGATAAACCTCATTTCGATAAAGTGAGCCAACTAAAAGTTTCAACACGTCCCAAATACTCGAATCATATCCAAGGCTTGGAACCGGTTTAAAAAATACCGGTTACTAACTAGATACTAGGATAGATATGATTAAAACTGGAAGTTGTATTCTGAAAGTTTTAAGCTACTACCCTGATGGCTGAGTGGTAAAAACAAGCTAACTGGGTCTCGATTCAGCTATTTTAAATGCATGTTAGTGGTCGGTAAGCGTACTTGTCATTATGCCTATTTTTGTGTTCAGATAAGCCTACAATAAAATATCATTGAACTCTCGAAGAGAATGATCGTAATGACCAATTAATGATCGTAATGACAGTTAGCAGAATGCCAATTATCGTAAAAATGACCAAATGAAGCAGGTCATTCGGTCAATTCAAGCAACTCTTAAATAGCTGAATCGAGGCCCTGCTGATTCCTGTATTTATTAAAAGTTTAAAACTAAATATACTCGTGGTATACGCCCATTAAAAATCTGTAAAACTCCTTTCGCACTAATATTCATTAGTGCGGGAGTCGTTACATTCAAAACCAACAACCGGTAATCATGATTTGTGTTTACGAGAAATTAAATGTCATTGAATAGGTTCATACCTTTATTATTAAATTTCATAGGCTCCCTGCTTTTAATTTCTTCTATAATGGGCGCCAAAGGTTCCTTCCTCGGCTTACGTTTCCTGTTGACTTCCTGTATCAGTTCGGAAATTGATTGCGTTTCGTTATCGCATCCGTTCCGTTTCCTCCTATGCGTTTTGTCGTACGTCTTGCGTTCCGTTTTAGCTTCTGTCGACCTCAAGTTATAAGTTTTATCGGCATCTTTCTTTATTAAATTCTTCGTTTTAGTTAGTTCTGGTGACTTTACTGCCTTTTCGCTTTCTGAAGCGTATTCGTAAGGCTCCGAATCTTGAAAATGTTGTAGGAATTGGCTCTTCTTTAGCAATTGAAGATAGAATCGAGTTGATATCGGCACTTTGTCGTGGTATATAGTTTCGTTCGTTTTTAATAGATTTTTCAGACGTTTTATATTTATTTTCGGAGCTCTCGTAGATTTTATTTCGTCTGAAATTTAGTTGTATATGTAAATAGGCTACTCTTTATTATTTTTATTGAGTTAGCGTAGCTATCAATTATCTACGACAATCTTTACTACTTTATAATATAAAGTTTCTAGATTGCTTCGATCATCAATGGAATAGAAGTATTAAATACTTAATTTAAATTACATATTTCATTTCATTATAGCGCTCCATAGGCTCCTACATGCTGGCAATACATTTATATGTGAAGGCAAGGTACGAAGTTGAGCGAACATTTTCATATATCTGCTTTTAGAAGAAGTCTGCCTACCCCTGTTAGATAAACGGGCGTATAGTTCAGGCCGCAGTGACCACGAACCTATAGTTTCAAGCTAGGAATTCTTAGTTTCTCTATGTGTCTCAAGATTCATTTAGTTAAATATAAATTGAATTTGAAAATTGCAGGAAATGAAAAATAAAGTGTGTAGTAAAGCATTTTCCAAAAAAATAATTCCTTTGATAATGAATATAAAATAAGACATTCTTCATCAAATGATTTCATTTGAAACGTGACATCAAATACGAATCATAAAAAATATTTTATAAGACAACGTATTATGACACTGTCAATCTAGTTCTCAAAATAAAGTTTGAAAATAGTGTTTTTATTGCTGAAAATACTGAAAACATGTGAAATGTACCGTAAGTATTCAAGAACAATGTATTCTGCATCATTTTAATTCATAAACTATCCCTCCGAACACACATAGCAACAATATTAGGACGAATTCTTTGTATACAAAGTGACTTACTTTCGACCGAAAATTCACCAAATTCCTGTATGAAACTCCTCTCGAGACGTCGCACGGAGTTTATGAAACACCTGGGCATTATGCCAGCGACAGAAAAATATTTTATTATATTACAGTATACTTAGTATTATAAATCAAAATATGAGTAGTTCGTAGTACTTGTGAGCACTTGCTGCATGGAAAGACAGAAACAAACGACATTAAATTTTATTTTAAGAATTCCAAATTCGAATGTAGCGGCCATTGTTAGCCAGTCGGTGAAGGTTTTACTTTTGTTAAGATTGTATTGAACCTCTGTAGGGCCTTGTAAGGGCAATAACTAAATGGAAAATTGTGGAAAATTTAATTCAGCACCTAGGTAGTGTTGTTGTTTACAATTAGTGGCAAAGAAAGTGTTTAAAGTGTTTGTGATGTAGCGTGACTAATCTTTTGATCTCCCGCCAAGATGTCATTAACTTCAGCGAGGAATCTATGAATTTATTGATGACTCGGCAGTAAAAATTGAACTCGACGTGAGCGATTTAAAGGCCAAGTGGATTCCGGGGTTTCACGAAAAAAAATACGTATTATTTTTATACGTCGCTGACAGTGACGGCATTAAAAGATTGCCAATTTAGAAAATAAGTAAACCTCTACGGTTCGGAAAAGCTCTCGTCGGGGCATGTGTCGTGAAAAGCGTAGATAATGAGCGCGCGCGCGAGAGGGCCGGGAGGCGCGCGGTGAGGGAGGGTCGGGGGGGTGTGCGGCGGCGGCGGGGGAGGGAGGGAGACTGCGCATCGATTATTCGGCAGCGAGCGCGCGTCGTGACGGCACGCGCGCACTCCCGCTTATGTTTACCGCCCGAAACGATCGCGACGCCGGGAAATGTTAAATGATTACTTGACACTAGATATTAGCCGGTTTGGACGCGTGTGTACGTGTTGCAGCTGTGTGTAGTGCATGAGGTGAGGGTGCGGGTGATGACCAGCTAAGGGCGGCGCGGCCGAGCCGGCGACGAGATGGGCAACTCGTGCAGTTCGGGGCAAGCACACAAGGACAAGGATAATGTATCACAACATTCTGAGGAGTAAGTACCGAGCCATACACTGTCGCGTGAAGGTCGCACCACAATGCTGTCGTTAGCTAAATGGCTTGAAAGAAAACAACGTAGTTATTTATGTATAATATTTGTTGTACGGGAGCCGCTGAGATACGCCAACTGTTGTGAAATCTTCAAAATAAATCAATACATCGACCGCGCTTGCCTACAGGTTGGATATTTACGAAGAAACCAGAACATCATAATTATGAATACGTAGGAAACAGCCTTGGGAACGTACGAGCAGATGAGAGAAAAATATACATTTTGTTGCGTTCGTGTAGGAACGAAATCTTCTGATGTGTGTGTTGTGCCACCCTTATTTGAATCTCTACAAGTCATTGTAGCAAGACTAGTAAGAGACGGGTACAAAATGTTGCAGAAATAAAAAATTGCCAACATGATGCTGAACGATAATTGTTATGTAGGTGCTGAAATTCTGAATAAATAATACATAATTTAATAACACAATTTGTTTGATACCACGTAACTCTACGTACTCACTTGGTAGAGTCAATAAAAACAATAATTTCCTTAAAAGTTTTGTTTGAATACACTCTACTTTGTTATATTGGAACTACTTAGGTGACATTTATAGAACACTAGCTGTGTCCTGCGGTTGCACTAGCCTTGCTTATCTCCTTTGGCAAATTACTTTATGTTAAATAATGTTTATTCCTCGAGAATCGGGCTATCAAATGCAAAACGATTTTTTCAAACCTAACTGGCAGTTTCAGAGCCTAACTTTTAAAGAAACATACTCTTTAGCTTTATTAATATTATCATAATTATATTAAGTGTAGATTAAAAGAAATGAGTTGTCCGTCTAACGACTATATTATAATGCGTGTCAGCACAATATGTTTATTATTTTTTTCATTGATCGAATGAGAGACGTATGATTCTCCTTTTATCTTTAATTCATTTTTCTATTTACCCATAATATATAGAAATCGTGTTTAATAGTACGTCAGTAGTAACAAAGTATCCCGAACATCATTCTTATGCATTTGAAATAAAGTTCAAAATCAGTCAAAACATTGTTTACGCACTCAACAGTACTCCACAAAATGTTTTATGTACAAATGTAATCAGAATTGATTAATTTTATTTTTACTTCTGAACACACATAAATATGGAGATTTGATGCAAAATATAATTTAAAACAAAATAAAATGAAACATGGTAAGCAGTAATAAAGCTTTTCCTTCATCCTTTTATTCTGCAAATTTAATATTGCTGAAGGAAGATAAATCTTCATTATGGCGAAAGTGGAACGAACCAGAAGTTTTATACATTCTGTACAGATATTTCAAGACTTCAAGGCATGGGTAGAACCACCACCAATGCCAGATATCAAATGTGTTCCCTTATGGGTTACTTGAAATAAACACTAGCGCCAAATTGTTTTAATACTGTTTCCAATGGGAACGACTAACTGAAATTAAAACACTGATTGATGATACGTTTTTTATTAAGTACACCGGACTACGTGTCTTCTCAATTAATAAGTATTACATTTCAGTAAGGCTCTATGTCTTCTAGAACGACGCAGGTCTATGCAAAATTTCCAACTTCCATAATATGGGAGAGACTATACTAGTATGCTTAATATACTTGAGCCACGACATTCACTCCTGCGCCTTCAAAGAGACTGAATACGAATGTCAGGATCCAGCTCATTCTAGTCAAGGAGAGCAAGTCCAGTCAATCTCTATTCAAGGAAAAAAAACTGACCCTACTTCTTTCGCTTTCTCCCAAGCTATGTTGGTGCTTTGAAACTTACCGCGATCAGCTGAATACAGTATTTTACAAGGAGCGACTGCCTTTCTGACTTCCACAATTTTATAAGGTAACACAGTATTCTGTATTAAGACTGGAAATTGACCTTTATACTCGAAGAAATGGAAAATCTAGGAGAGACGGGAGACTCAGTTCTTTCGGCACAAAAAAGAAGAGATATATGATTAATTATATTGTCTCTTATTTTTTGCTAGATACTACATTATGATTTTAACAGTGAAAAACGGTTATCCCTAAATAGGTCGTGAATTTGATGAACCTGCATAGGCCATTTTCATAAGCTTCTGAGAAAGTTTTGTGAGCTGCAATGGAAGCTTAATGAGCTGTTTATAGTTTCTGTCATATGTCAAATGGAAAATCAATAGATACAAAAATCATAAATCGTAATTTTAACTGTTTTAGTTTCCACCGTCTTTCGTTACATCGATGTTATGACGCACGGTTTCCCAACTCTACGTCATCAAAATATTTGAATGTATTTTATGTTTATGTATATATTATTTTCTGTAACCATATCGTTTCTGGGTCTTGTTTAATGGATTTCTTTGCATAATAATACCATCCTATAAACGTCCGACTGCTCGGCATAGGCTTCTTCCATGCGCCTCACATTGCGCACCCTTGCTTATTTGCTGATTGGCTTTTTCACATATCAATTATTGAAATCCCTTGTTTTGCATATGGAACTATAATTTATTGTTCTGCTAACTTAAGAAACTCTGTGTGGTGTAAGTTTCCGATGCAAAAAAGTCATAATATAAAACCAATGTCTGGAGCTAATTAACTTACAACTTGAGTTATTAATAACATTGTAAGCGGTCGGCTAAGCTTACACAGGTTGAGAATGAGCTAAGTGGCACCACAAGGGCGGGGTAATAGGGTCAGTCCCATACATAAATAGGTCAAACATTATGTAAAATATAATAAATATAAGTGTTCTGCTTGAATGCTACATAGCGTATAGCTTTCATAAAAGTTAGACAGTTTTGTAAAGTTTTAGACAGGCAGTGACCATAATACTAGGCTTTTGCTTAAATTGTAATACCTAGTTTTTCCCTTAGGCCTATGTTTCGGTCAGCTTCCAGCCTTACCCGATGCGACTGATTACCAGTAGTTAACATAGAAGCTGCGCTGAGAATGCTTAGCGATCCCGAGGCTCCAGCAAAGACGAGAAGGGGAGGGGTGTGTTTGGTCGGTGCAAGTCTGACATATCCCCACGTCGTGTCCTCGACGTGAGTCGAACTCATTAGATATTCACCCCGCAAAAAAAGTAGTTAACAAAGAACCTGTCTAATACTCAATACAGTATCCCTTGGTTAGGTAGGTAGACAGAATTGTAGTGTCTTTACAATATCCCTTGGTTAGATAAATTGACAGAATTGTAGAGACTACGAAGGTAAACGTTTCTCAATATGTTTGGGATACTTAGGTCCCAATACATTAATAAATGATAGCATGTGCTTGGTTGGCCATCGGTTTTGTTACTCGCATCGTTGTTGATGGAGACGAAAATAAATTAAGAAGAAACTTTTTTACGTCTTTATATTTTATTTTATTTTATTTAATCCAAAACAGTTTCCACACTTAAACAATACATTCGCGCCAAGAACAATGTTTAAACAGGTATGAAAAAAAAAAACAATATTTAAGTATCAAAAATAAAACAGTTATATCTAACTAAAAATTCTCAAATGTTGAGAGGAACCAAACAATCGTGTATGATTTTTTTAAATTTAGGAAAATAAATATCCAGCAAACATAAGAATACTGACGGATAAACTAGCTTATACCAGAGAACTTATACGTCGAATATATAAAAAAATAACACTTATTTGGAAAAGAACTACTGTGTTAAAAAGTTGTATCCAAACCTGTGCACCGTTCAAAATCCATCGAAGACTTTCCACGTGAAGAAGTAACAAAACACAAACACTCCACATTTATCAATGACATAAAGACATTACTTTTGCCATCAGTTATGGAAAGACATATAAGAGACATCGAAATCTTCCCTTCATCTGATTTCGACAGACAGATAGACACAGCCTGGGGTACAATTCGTCATCTTACTTTGTCTTTTTACAATTGTCAGGACTTTGAACTCTCGCGTCAAGTTTACTGAACCGAATAACATGTTAGAATTCCCTTGAGGGATACTATTTCCACACGCACGTTGCTCTAATGATCGCTGTTAGCTGAAAGGGACAAGATTATTGCCCTTAATCCGTCACTGTCCACCACTGAATGCTGGATTATTTGTTACAGTACTAGTGCTAGACTAGAAATTAAAAGTTTAAGAAACTGTTCAACATTTATTAAAATTGCTGGCAACTTTAAAAATGCTGAACAGCATGTAACATACCCATCCCAGAGAAAAAGAAAATATCTAATAACTTTCAACTATCTGAAGAGATCTTAAATATGACTAAGAACGATCTCGATCGCGTCAGCTTTTAAACGAAACAACTGCATCATAATCGGTCTAATCTTTAAGAGCTACGATGTCACTGATATGTACCCTAACGAGGAGAACACTAAAGCAGATATGTAAAACAAAAAACAATCAGGTATCTAATCAGCCTCAATAATGACTTCCAAAACTTTTGAATATACAAACTTTATTTTCTTACTTTATTGTAGATTGTCAGATCTACCGTGATTTCGCAGTCACCTTGTACTACGTAGTTCTTTTTTATGTTCTAAGAAAATATGATTGTTCTAATGAAGCCAACTTTGTCAATTTTCCCAACTTCCTGCTACCTTAATTATAATTACTATTGTAAGGTTTCATGAAAATTAAATTAATGTTTGGGACATCTTCAAAAGTTCTTTTGGGTCTCTCCTTTAATCAGTATTTCATAATACAAGCAATATATATTTTTACATAGGTACTTAGTAGATTTCTTTCTAAATGTAAATATAATGAGTAATCATATTCCGATTTACTAGATTCGACCAAATCCTTTATTCATGCTAACCCTCAAAATTATATGTATTTTTTATTTGACGACCTCCGTGGTCGAGTGGCGTACGCACCGGTTTGAAGGTGTCGCTAGCTCTGAGGTCCCGGGTTCGATCCCCGAACGAGTCAATGCAGAAACAAACTTTTCTACATTGCCTCGGGTCTGGGTGTTTGTGGTACCTTCGTTGTTTCTGAATTCCAAAACACAAGTGCTTTAGCTACTTACTTTGGGTTCAGAGCAATGTATGTGATGTTGTCCGCATTTATTTATTAAAATTTATTTCATCCTAAAACATTGTATGAAGGAGATTTCATGGGGAATATTGTCAACCCTTACGTATCGTTTTCATCCCTTTCCATTCCATCTTCATGTAAATGTAACTGTAATTTCCTTAAGGCTTTATAGTCTAAGATCCCGTTAAGACCGACCTTCACCGAGATGCTTATTTAATGAAACGTATTTTATATTTAATTTAATATGTCAATAAATATAATGCATATGGGTTGCCTAGCAAATTTCAGTCCAGAGAATATTTAATTAAAAATTAAAAAAAAATATTTTTTTAAACATTTCACCGGTATGATTATTAGATAAATTCTATACCAATCGAAAGTATGAAGCCCATAGAATAAGCAAACGTTAGGTTGCCTATTCTTTTCCGGTCACAACTATAGGGTTGCCATAGTATCTACGAGTCTATAGTTGTGACCGGAAAAGAATAGGCAACCTAACGTTTGCTTATTCTATGGGCTTCATACTTTCGATTGGTATAGAATTTATCTAATAATCACACCGGTGAAATTTTTAAAAAAATATTTTATTTTTTAATTATTAATTAAATATACTCTGGACTGAAATTTGCTAGGCAACCCATATGCATTATATTTATTGACATATTAAATTAAATATAAAATACGTTTCATTAAATAAGCATCTCGGTGAAGGTCGTTCTTAACGGGATCTTATACTATTAGTTAGCTATCATATTCAGATCTCCATCTATGTTTATATTTTATCCTCGCTGCCCTACTTACAGTTTTCTTTTAAAAAGGAATATTAATTACAAGCTTTTCTTACTAAACTTGTGTATTAAGATCCCCTTTGAGATAAGCCGGTCCTTTGTATTATATTTAGGTTGTATATTTATTCAGTACATACCTATATCTTTTTAAATTAATTTTTGTTTTACTGGAGTGAAGTAATATTTATGAAGCTAAAAAGTTTCTCGTCCTCCATTTTATTCATGACTAAAGTGGCGTTCTGTCCGCAATTTTTGCGAAAGTATAGTGTTCATTCAATTATTATAAAAAAGAGACATGTTGAGCACTAAGTCCACAATCGGTTTAAATTCGTCGTACAACATTTTGCTTTAATAACACTTTAACCTAAATATTAGCGACTAGAACATCTCACATTTTTATAACCTAGCGAAGTAACGAGCGAATCGTATACCATGTAAAACAGTAATTTTACAGAATACAGATAACAAATTGCTCGATAGTCGATATCGATTTGGCAGATGACATTCGTAGGTTCAGAAATGTAAAATATTGATTTTCAGTGTTATAAATTAATAACATCAGAGTTCTTGTAGAGACAACGTAAAAAGAGTGGTATTTTAGGCATATCCACACTACGTAAACTTACATTCGCTTGGACAATGGCTCCAGGCTCTGCTCATTTAGTATAACTATTTATTTTCAGCCATTATCGTCCCACTGCAGGGCAAAGGCTCCCTTTCCTTCTTCCAATTCTCCCAGTCCTGGGCTATCGTTGTCCATAATATTGAATAAGAGTCAAGCTCGTCCCGCAATGTACTTCCCGCCCTAACTCTGCTTGTTCATAAAAAAAATATTTAAGACTAGCTGTGCCTGCGACTTCGTTCGCGTGGATGACGAAACTTATCAATGAGTTTTTAACCGCAAATTTAAGTTTGTTTTTTATTGTTTATACTTTTCCGGGATAAAAACTACCCAGTGTGGTGCCCAGGATAATAAAGAATAATTATACCAAGTTTCATCGTAATCGAACCGGTAGTTTCTGCGTGATACCTGAACAAACAGACAGACAGACAAATTTTTTTTCACACTTTTGGGTTCGGTGTCTGTCTAGTAACACCCCCCGCCATTTATTTTTTTGATATTTTCAATGTACAGAATTTTCACTTCTACAGATTTATTATAAGTATAGATAAGTATAGATTTATAGCTACTGTTAAAAGTTTATTCTACCTACACCTCACCCAATAAAGTTTCTAGAACATAAATCTCGTCTAGTCCATATTTTGATTAATCCTTTATTGTCCTATAATGTCTATCCTATATTTTGATTGCTTGAAGCACATACTGGCAATCCAATTTAACCTCAGCGTAAGAATTTCCCCTGCGGCAGGCGACGATGGAAAACGTAAGATTGTATTACGGGTCAATAAACTCTGCATAACAAAAGGACATTGACCTTTAGGAACCTAGGTATGCTATATCTATCTCCTAAAAAGAGAGTTCGGTTATTATGATATTGTCTTTTTAAGTATCAATGTAAGTCGCCAAATGCCAAATCTTTGGATATTAATTAGTTATTTACATAAAACATAACATACCATCACGCCTGTATCTCTGAAGGGTTAGGCAGAGGTGTACCGATGTACACCCGGGTTCCACCCAGTTCGCCAGTATGTTTAGGTCCCATGTAATAGGGGGCGAGCCTATTGCCACTAACCGGGCACAAATCCAAACTCCGACCTGCTACTGAGAATTTCATAGAAAAACCCAATAATACCTTGGTCGACTTGGGAATCGAACCCAAGACCTCTAGCGTAGCAGTCGCGCTTAGCACCACTAGGCCAACGAGGCAGTTTAATTAGTTATTTAATGTTAGTTTAGATATCTATTGGTCAATATTTTTGTTGAAATAGCGTAAAAATAATAGCAAAGCGTTTGATGCTACTTTTCAATCTGTAAAAAAATTTCTTAAAAGCTAAAACTTGTTAAGTTATCCTTACATTTCATAAACTGTCTCCGATCTGTAACTGAAATACTTACAACCTTAAGTTAAGACCATAATAGTCTCATTTTGTAAAATATATTATTGGTAGGGCATAACATTCAGTCTACGCTGAAAGCTAAAACATATTGTTATTATTATTTTATGCATATTCACATTTTAACGCCGGCATTTAAATGTGAATCATAATTTCTTTCTTCACAAAAATACTTCACGTGTGACGTATTACATTATAATATGATTCACCAGCTATTTCCAACAGACGACACTCAGACATATCACAAGGAATCTATAACTACTTATAATAAATCTGTAGAAGTGAAAATTCTGTACATTGAAAATATCAAAAAAATAAATGGCGGGGGGTGTTACCAGACCGACACCGAACCTAAAAGTGTGAAGAAAAAAATTTTTGTCTGTCTGTTTGTTCAGGTATCACGCAAAAACTACCGGTTCGATTACGATGAAACTTGGTATAATTATTCTTTATTATCCTGGGCACCACACTGGGTAGTTTTTATCCCGGAAAAGTTTAAACAATAAAAAACAAACTTAATTTTGCGGTTTAAAACTCATTGATAAGTTTCGTCATCCACGCGAACGAAGTCGCAGGCACAGCTAGTTTTAAATAAAAGTAAATTATTCACGAGTTTTCTTTTAGAACTGTATTATCTATGCTATTATAACAAGTCTTTCCACAGCTCTATGTAAGTTGGGATCCTTTTCATGGGAGTAGACCACCACACATGACCAATCAGTGCGACTCCGGTAAGCTAAGATCTATGAGAACAATTGACAGTCTAAACATTTATTATTATTATGTTTGCGTTATAAAAACAGCTATTACATCTATACTAAAATTAAATCTTATATATAAATAAATAAAACTAACACGCGTCAAAAAACTCATCGTCATCCTTGTCAATGGCGGGAAACGTGCCCAGAAGGCTGGCAGCATTGCTACGTTGAATGGCTATGCCAATTCTCTGTGCAAGGAACAAACCAGCTCTCTGATCACGAGTAGAGTCTACCAAACGTTTTGACAGTCTTGGAACTTGCATCATCATCAAAAAATACTGACCTGCATAAGTCCAACTGCTGGACACAGGCCTATTTTTATGTAGAGAAAGAACGAGCATTGATCACCACGCTTGCTCATTGCGGGTTGGCGACTTCAGATCATTTTCACCGATTGTCAATTATGTGTAAGGAAAGTACATATAACTTTGAAAGTCCCATTCTGCCTGTAATGGGTTCGAACCTGCAAATCCGTTCATTGAATCGTTAGGCGCTCCATATCAGATCACATTATAATTTAAGAGAACAAAAATAGAAGCTTCTAATTTAATTATAACTATATATCAGCCACTTTAAAGAAATAATGACCGTGCTTTGGGATTATGAACCTTAATTTAATGACTAACAGTTCAGTTTCCATCACATTCAAATTACTTTTAGGCCCTTTTCGGTAATATTTGTCATTCTAAAATGAACTTAAACACATGTTGTCAAAGTTGATAACTGCGTAATTAGTAATAACGTTTTATTCTCTTTCCAGATTGGCTTTAGTATAGGTACCATTGTTAACGGCTTATATTCATTGTTCAGAAAACCTTATCTTTAATTAAGCAGTCTTTTTAAATCAACTGACGTAGATTCTGTGATAGCTGCATTTTTCTAGCTCATGTTCTGACAAAGTTAAGGCATTAAAAAACATTAATAACCTTAAAATTAAGGTATACGAAGGAAAAAAAATCTACACATTTAGTTTTTCACATTTTTTTTTTTAAAATCGGGACATTTTGTTATGATATTAATTAACTTCCACTAATTGTAAGGAATAATATATCTTCTTGCACCTAATGCAAAATTGTATGGGATAGTTTCAATCGGTTTACTTCTGCAAAACCCTCTTCTCATAAATGATCAAAGCAGTTCCGGCCCCCAAGATACAAGCTTTGGCTTAGTTTGGGGACCACTGTTCTCTACTATGTAAAAATTTAAATAATTACCTGTAAATTGTGCTAGTCCTAAGAAACAATGTAATTACGAACAATAAAATTTATTCTTATTCTTATTCTAATTTAAAAATATAATTTCTAACTGCCAATTTCAATATCATATCCAAAGATCGTTTCCCCTACTAGAGATTGTAATTTGACGTAATTTGATTAGTGCTTAAGTCACATTATATCTAGTTGGGAAAACCGTGTACGGATGTGATTACTGAAATTGGTTTAAAGTAAGAATGTACCATCGGTAGAGTCGACCGCACGTCAATAAAAAAAGAAAATTGCAAATTTTTAAACAATCTTACTGCGTCAAAATAATTGTGCTATTAAATCTAATTTTTAACTGAGATACGCCGTCAATTGTACATTTAACCCTTGAACCTTTCGCAACACAGCTATTGATTATATTTGAAGGTCAGGGGTGCATAAGTAATTGGCACACGTGGTAAACTACGCATTAAATATGTAATGTTAAAAGCGGTAAACATACATTATAAAGTAACTTGCCATGCCATGTGAATGATTCCGAAGAAGTAAAGCAGATGATAAAACCGCTAGTTAGACGTGTAAAATGACATTTAAATAGGTGAACAGCTGTGAATGAATGAAATGAATACTGAGTCCGATAAAATGCTTAATTTAATCTATAAGCCTCACAATAAAAAAGATGAAATAAATAGTTTTATTATTTTGAGAGGCTAATTTAATTTGTTGCTAAGTAACAAACAATGTGGAAATCTTTTTTTTAATTGCCTTTGTATGATATAGTGTCCATAACGTATACGACATACTACGAAACATAGTTTCCAACAGTGATATTTATTTCAAGAGAAGCTGAGTTCTCGGCCCATAACATGTCACATAGTCTTTATAGTCTATCTATATTTTTAAAAAATGAATTGCTGTTCGTTAGTATCGCTCGAGAACGGCTGGACCAATTTGGCTAATTGTGGTATTTAATTATTTGTGGAAGCCTAGGGAAGGTTTAAAAGGTGAGTAAATATGAAAATTTTCGGAATTAAAAAAAAAACAATTGATTTTTTATACAAAATAGGCTTTTATCTTTTATTTATCGATTGAAGCAGTACGAAGTCTGCCAGGCCAGCTAGTTTTATTTATTTATTTAATACTTTTTGCACACTGTTGCACAAAGGCGGACTTAATGCCAATTGGCATTCTCTGCCAGTCAACCTTAGGGTGAAGCAGAAAAAAATCGTGGTAGATGCACGAGTACAAAATTGAAAATAAAGTGTAAATAAATTATGTATACTTAAGACAAAAAAAAAATATATATATACACAAATATAACATAAAACCAATATATTATATACATTTACATTTAAATTTATATATATACATAAATATATAAAAGACTTCTAATAAATAGTAAAAACGGCTAAGTAAATAGGTAAACTGATGAAAAGAAGTAGGGTTTTTTTTTTTTTTTTTTTTTAATAAAACCGCTAACTTGATTCTGCCAGAGTTTGTTTATAAAAGTGGTCACGAATCTTCTTTTTAAATGAATAGCGGCTCGATGCCATCCTGATGTCCGTAGGAAGCGAATTCCAAAGAAGTATGGATTGGACAAAGAAGGTAGAGTGAAGAAAGTCAGAGCGGTGGGAAGGGCATAGTAGCAATCGATTGTTAGAAGAACGGAGACATTTAGAGTGGTTAGAAGACAAGAATTTGAAGTGAGAAGTTAAGTAAGAAGGACAGTTAGGAGAGTTAAGCAAAGAAAACAGAAACGTCAGGGCCCGCACACAACGGCGTGTCTTATAGGCAACCATTTTAACAATGACCTGTGGGCGGAAACGTGGTCATATTTCCGAGTGTTGAAAACGAATCGAATGCAGTTATTCAGAAGCCGGTCAAGTTTGTTGAGGAGATCTGCATTCAGGTCATAGTAACACACATCACCATAGTCGATTATGGGAAATATTAAGGATTGCACCAGCATTGCCTTCGTAGTAGATGGTAGAAAGTTTTTGAGGCGATACAGTACCCGTAAGGTTCCTGTAACTTTCTGGTTTACATTTGCAACCTGTGTCTGCCAGCCCAGCGTAGAATCGATGAGTAAACCGAGATCCTTAACACTAGAGCTTAGTGGAATGGCTGTACCATTGAAAATTACTGGAGGAATGACGACACCACTCAACTTGTTGATACCCCGATGACTGCCCAATATCAACGCTTGGCACTTACATGGGTTCACAGCCACACCGAACGCCTTCGACCAGTTGTTAATAGCGTCAAGATCTCGATTCACTCTGCCGACAGCATCGGAAATATCATCCACGCTGGACTGGGAGTACAGCTGCAAGTCGTCAGCGTAAAGATGATACGAACACTGAAGATTGAGTGTTATTAGATTAATAAAAATAGAAAAGAGAAGAGGAGAAAGAATACCGCCTTGTGGGACGCCACATTCCAGTTTACTCCATGCTGACGAAGAGTCACCAACACGGACTGACTGCTGGCGGTCCCGAAGATAAGAAGAAAACCAGTCCAACGCTTGTTGAGAGATCATTAGATAGGACAGGATAGAGGAAAGGATATCGTGATTGACGGCATTAAAAGCATTTGAGAAGTCAATTAACACTAAAACAGTAAGCTTGGAGTCCTCCATGCCCGACCTAACATCGCCAATCACTTTGAGGAGGGTGGAAACGGTGCTGTGTCCAGGTCTAAAACCAGATTGAAAACGGCTAAGGAGATTGTTGTCATAAATGAAGGCTGACAACTGCTTATGGACGCAGGCTTCTAGGGTTTTGGATAGAAAAGGAAGGATAGAAATTGGACGGAAGTGGTTAGGGAGAGAGGGATTAGGGATCTTAGGTAAAGGCCGAACCAGGGCTTTCTTCCATAAACACGGAAAAGCCCCGATGTCCAGTGAGGAGTTAATGATGTGGGTAATGGCTGGGAGAAGTTGATCCAGGATGAGTACGATCATTCGGCGGCTGATACCATCGCAGCCCACTGCCTTCGATTTAATAGAGAGGATAATTTTTTTAACGTCTCCACAAGCGATTGGAGAAAAAGAAAAACAATTAATATCAGGACGCGTTAAACCAGCAAAGTTTTAACTGTAGTTTAAAATATACTGCAGTTTTTCCACCTCCTTACACGCTTGAATCTGTCATCCATATATTATCACTTCCATTTTGTAATTGTGGCAATGACGTTGCGAACTGTCTGCAAGTGTCATGGCGTCGTATCAAAAGGTATCAATCATGGACAGAGTCCTGCGTTCTGATTGGTCAGTGATGGATGTCCTTGTTCCCCTGTACTTAATTCGGGACACTTAAATATAGAACCCAACATTTTTGTATTAAACTCGACTGACTAATTTTAGAAACTTATTTACTAGCCTTTTTTGTCTAAAGTTAATTTGTAGTCTGCTTCCAAAGACTAGATTTAAATAAATACCGTATCTAGTTTCGAAAGTATCTTCGTAAAAATGTAAATATTTGTAGTCTAAGACGCAAAAAAAGCCTTTTGTAGGTACATGCTTCTTGTTAATTGCATTTTAGTTTTATTTTACCTAAATAAGTAAAAACAAAAATAGTTTTAAATTTCAAACAGTGCGACAAAATCGTTCGTAGTAATTTATATCAAAAGTTCAGTGCCTCGATTCAGCTATTTAAGAGTTGCTTGAATTGACTGAATGAACTGCTTCATTTGGTCATTTTTACGATAATTGGCATTCTGCTGTCATTACGATCATTCTCTTCGAGAGTTCAATGAGATTTTATTGTAGGCTGATCTGAATAAGAAAATAAGGCACAATGACAATTACACTGACTGACATGCATTTAAAATAGCTGAATCGAGGCCCTGAGTAGCTCGATATGTCAAATATGATAGGGTCAATGATATCACGTATAGTATATAACATAAAGATATATAACAAAGACGTGGTAATTAATCGTAGGACTACGATCTTGATTAAGATCGTATATTAGCCGTTGATCTTAATTATAAAGGCCGAGCCGTTAATACAAAGGAATGATACAACGATACGTTGTGTAACGTCTCTCAAACATATTATAATATTGTTGAATGTAAACGAGTTGTTGCTAAATAAATAGTTGATTTAATAACATTCGTTTTTAACAGTGTGTTATTAAATGTATCAAACGCCAGTTTATTTTTTCATTAATACAAATTCTGAAAATGTAAAATACTTATAAATAATAAGTATTAATGTAGAGTCTTCTTGTACATAAATACCACATGCTATGTCAAATACCTTAAGTAAATGCCGCACTCAGAGACGGGACTAAGGGATTTGTTATCATTATACTGTTGATTTAAATAAGCCAACTCTTTCTAAAGGCAACACTAAAGAATCCCTTAAGTAACCATTATAATGTGGTACTTAGTACCTAGTCTAAATCATTCAGACTATGATCATTTATATTTCCAACACGATCAACTGCTTAAATTATAATTAGTAAATGCAATGACACCTTCGTCGCATTTAGGCCCGGAATCCATTTAAATTCTGTCCATAAACAACAGTTGATACGACGACTATTAATATACCTCATTTATGTATGATCACGATTATTTCAAACCTTAGACTATAGATAACTATAGACCGATAGTATCGCTACTTTTCCTTCGTGCCAAGCGAGAGCACTTTTTGTCTGTATCTAGTACATTCGTTTACTGATTTAAAGTTATTTTCCGCGCAACGACAGACCTATATGCGAAAATATCGATGGTTTCGACATTGTTAGGATAATATTAGGGATTTAGATAGTTTTATTAAAACGGCGCGCTCCGTGTTGATACAAAATTTACGATAAAACTAGTTCATACTAGTGCTCACGGTTCATACACTGATAGGCTCACTCTTTAGTTTCTTATCTATACTCTAAGTTTCAAACATTAGATACAGTCATTAACTCAATCATATTTTTATATTCAGCCATCAGTATGCATAGACTTACACAATAGTTTCCTGCCAGTTCTAAAATATAAAAAAGTATTAACTCTCGTCCATAAAGTATCCACATATTACAGGTTATAACTCCAATTTAAAATTCTGGTAAGCGCGCGTAATTAGGCTCGGTACGTGCGCCAAAATCTCTATTAAAAAGTGAGTAATAATAAATATGCCATTTATTATTCTAAGAATTAACCAATAGCCATCATTGAGCCGTGTGACGAGTTCTTTACGAGCTTTACGAAGGCCGCCTGCGTACCGATATAAAAATAAATATAATGTTAAAATATTCTCTATGACGCGGCAGAACGTGCGCGCCTGTGTCCTGTCCGAATTAAAAAGTTGTGTTTCCCGCCAATAAAATTATATTTCGAATTATAAATTAAGAAAAACTGTTTGAATTTGGAATGTAAATATATTTTTTTGGGTAATTTCGAGTAAAGTTTGGACAGTCTGCCTCAGCTGTCAAATTAGTCACAGATCTGTATAATTCCTCTGTCCTACTTCAGAATATTAAAATTTGTTTTATTCTTATTATTTTGAGCTAAAACATTAAAAAGGTCGGGTCATATAGTTATGCACTACTTACTTATATGCAGCGACGCATGAAAAGGTACACGTGCGAGGATGACTCTTATACGTGGCTTTTCAGATTAATGCTTTGAAAGAGTCACGTAACATCATTTTGCATTATCAGTTTACTTATACTTATTGTAGAGATGTTATTATGGCTAATTAAATAAAGTAAAAATAGAGTAAAGTTAATATAAATAAAAGATGTTGGACTTAACTTTAAACCCGTCATCAAAACGCTCTGCATAATATATAATATTCGGTCACTTGTCAGTCCATGTCAAGAAATATCAGAAAGAGTGAGAGCTTAGTATTTTTTCTTGTCACTTATCTAAGAGATAGACCTATCGTTTACTACGTTTGTTTAACTTAAAAAAAACCTAAACAAAAGTAGAAGAACTTTAAGACACTCACAAAGGTCAAACCACTTTCTTCAGTTGTGATCAAACCATAGATTAATGAACATATATACAAAAAGTGTGACGCATGCGTACATCAACTTTGACAAGAATTGCATGGGCGTACCCAGGAAGCAGAGCTATAATTAATGTTTCATCAAAACCATCGAGATATTGTTTTATTGTTTACAGCTTTTCAGGGTAACGACCCGCCATTAATTTTTCCTGACTGCTCTGTGATAGATTTCAATTGTTTTCATAAATACTCTTTGCATGACGCATAGTTTAAATAAAGTTTGACGAATATAGACTACATACATACCTACTTGGGTATAAGGGGTGGATTTTTTGTGCCACCTAGAGGAAACGTTCTTCTACTCAAAAGAAAAAAAACCTTTATTTTTTTAAATAAATAGTTATGCATTTTTGTATTTTGTGCTGTTATGGCATGAATCGTTAGGAAGTTAATAAAGATGACCATGAAAACTAAACTATACTTTAAATAGGTTAGGTTTTCAACCCGAACAAGATATGTAACAATCGTGTATACAACATACTCCTTTTTTGAAATTGGTTAGAATAAAAAAGGTATGCTTAGGTCCTAAGAAGGATACCAAACTCATATTGGGCATGTGATTAACTAATGATCCTTCAATTTATTAGTATAAATAATACGCGGGGCAAATAGTATTTATTGGAATTATTAGCATCATGTTATAATGCCGGCATAAATCTATAAAATCTCTCCGTATTTCCCGAACGCGTAGGTAGAAAGGTCATTGAAAATATGCTTTTCCACTTTGGCGTTGCACAATTAATACGTGAGGCTTTTACCGAGAATTTCCTTATAAAGGTATTACGAATAAATCTGAAATACATGCGTGTATTTACTATTCCATTATGCATTAAAAGCACGAGCGAAAACATGATATGAATTTTAGCAACTTGGATAACGTTGACCTATGCATTGGTATATTTAATCTATACTTCCATACTAATATTTATAAATGCGGAGTGACTCTGTCAATCAGTCTGTTACGCTTTCACTGCTCAACCGCTAAACCGATTTTGATGAAACTTAGTGGGGCATCGAGCTTGGATCCCAGGAAAGGATTTAGGCTACTTTTTGCTGCGAAAACCAATATCCACACGAACGGAGCCGCGCGCAAAAGCTAGTAAGAATGTCAATTCCCTTACTACTGTAAAAATAAAAGAATTTAGTATTAGCAGTTATCTCACAAAAGGTCAATAGTTTTCGTTAATATCTACAAAAACAAGTTGATAACTTTGTTTATCTCTCATAGCTCTAATCTTCAAGGTGTCTAGAGGATTTTCCTCGGTCATTTTAACAATAATCTCTTATAATACAATAGCGGATGGACGTAAAATATCAACGTCAGACGCTGTTTGCAAATTAGCGGAGGACCGCGTTTCTATTATAGATGTTTTTGACGTTTGAGTTGGCGGGAAATAATATCCAGAGGAAAAATCGATCGTTTAGTTCAAAGTTTAGTTCATGTGATGCTTATAAATTGTTAAATATTTGGAAGATAGATAAATGTCACTGAAATATTAAATAAAAGTCATAAGGCACTTTTATTTTACTATAAATTTAAAGTCTAAAATTAGTTTTAAATCTATTTAAATTGGTTCCCGCAGTCGTGTGCTATTTAATTTTAGTCATTGATTACTATAATAAGTATCATCAGGTACTTTTTATTTTCAATACTAACCATTTACGACGGGCCTGTTGGTCTAGTGGTTAGTGACCCTGACTGCTATACCGGAGGTCGTGGGTTCGATTCCCACCCAGGACAAATGTTTGTGTGATGAGCACGATCATTTGTTCTGGTTGTCTGGGTGTAATTTATCTATAATTTGTATGTATTTAGAAATATATAAGTATGTTTATCAGTTGCCTGGTTACCATAACACAAGCTCTGCTTAACTTGGGATCAGATAACCGTGTGTGAGTTGTCCCGGAATATTATATTATATTATTTATGTTTTGTTAAACAAAATTTCTGTTGTTGGCAATAGTAAACGTAATAACTATTAGTTTATAAGATCATCTGTTCTAGTATTGGTTAGCGAGTAGCGTGCTTAGCGCATGTAAACAAGACATTAAAAAAAATGGCGGGCCGTCTAATTTTGGCGCGCAGCCAGAGACAACGTAGATGATTCAATGCAACAAGATATTTGTTCGTCTGCCTAAATTAATAGACACTTTATATGAGGACGTGTCGAGTTTTAATGTGTTTGGAATTATTATTTAATTTCTTAAATAAAGGGTTTTTGTAGAAAATTCTTATGAGTCAAGTTGGAATAATAAATAAGATTGAAATAACTATTTAGTGGGTGGTTTTGATTAGCTAAAGATTCGGTCAAGGTTGATCTTATTGAAATAATTGTAATAATAGACATTCTGAAGCTGCAATCCTGCGCATGACGCTTAGCAGATAAATTGGGTAGATATATTACTCGCACCTAAGTATCTTGGACTAAAAGTCGCGATATTAATTGTGTAGAATCTTCAACAACAAAGTAATTAAAATGGTTTTAAAAGAATCGAAAATTTACTGCGCATAAAAGTAGGTACGGTTTCTCATAAAAATTCTGCGGAATGCATTAACTTATCAATCAATATATCAATTTAATAAATAATCAAAGGGTACATACCTACTAAGTTTAGTAGGTACCCTTTTGCAAGCGTAGTAATATAATAATTATTATACCTACAACAATATCAAAAGTTTAACATGTAGGTAGTAAGTAATGTAGATTAATATAGGTAGGTACTTCGTTTTTATTTATAGTCTAAATCTCAACAAAATCTCTAAACAAAAAAGTAAGACCGCCATCGATCTGACCATAGACTGCAAAACAACGAACAATTCCACGCCAGTTAAATACAATGTAGGAGCAAAGACAAAGAGTGACGTCACAAGTGCGTCACACAATATGTAGGTCACCACAGAGCTGAACAAAATGGACGCGGCACTTTGAATCACAATGCGCGCTTCGTTACAGAAAACGAAATTTTCTTTACATTTTTCATAGTTGTTAGCGAGTTAAGGTTGGAATTGTTAATTAGATACTTACATTTATGGTTTTATTTACACGTGACTTTCTATGGTAGTAGGTATTAGTTATTATAAATATTATCGTGAATTAGGTACAAAATCGCCACCACAATAAAATTACAATTAAACAACAAAAAGAAACTTAAACGATAGGTACTAAAATTAAAACTTTATTTATATTAAACTAACAAGCGTTAAAAAATTAATCGTCATCTTCGTCAATAGTGAAAACATTAAATAAAAATCGGTGATCGGTCTTTAGCTTTAAATACATAATTATGGTTTTATCGATTGAGTTACGAGTAAAGCTCGTATTTTTAATAAAAGAAAAACATCGTCCATATAACATCGATTTATAATCTACAGGTGTTAATTTTTTTTTTTTTTTATGAATAAACTTGACACTTTTAGGTCATGCTATGTCCTGTTGCGATACCAAAAAAATCCCTATCAAACTATTGCCCGTGCTCTATCACTGCCTAAACCATCTGTAAAATATTTTCACTATACCTACTGCATTACATTTTACATTCAACAATATAACATCGCAGTCCATAAACGAGTATCAATCATCTAAATAATAAAGTGGCACTTAGTGACGCACGCGCAGTCCTCGCCATAGCAAATTGTCTATGATTTGAAATAGACGTAACACATAATTATGTCACCATTACTATTTAAGAGAGACGTGTTGTGAAATATGAATGTTATATCTCTATCATTGGGTTGTAATGTGAAAGAGATGGGGATATAATATATCCCCATCTCTTTCAAACAAACTTTCAAAAATATTTTTAGAAAGGATTATAATATAGGATTCCATCTACCGAAAAAAGATAAGTGTGCAATGTGTGAGCGCATTAAAAATTTAGATAGTACAACTCAAAATGATGCCATAAATTCAGATGAATATAAAAAACACGTAAAGGAAAAGGATGCCGCAAAAAATAAATTTTTGGATGATCAGGCTCGCAGCAAAAACTCAAGTGATTTTCTGTGTGCGAGTTTTGATCTTGAAAAAGTCCTAACTACCCCGCACGGAGACAGTATAAATTTATATTATTCAAGAAAATTGGCCTATTTTAATGAAACTATTTACGAGAGTGGAACCAAGAATGGATATTGTTACTTATGGCATGAGTCTGAAGCCAAAAGAGGCTGTAATGAAGTTTGTACGGTGGTTTTTAAGTACCTCAAAATGATTGATGAGAAGGGCGAGCATTCATCTTTAGCTTTGTATTGTGATAGTTGTTGCGGACAAAATAAAAATAGAGCGATGCTTTCGATGTTGTCGTACTTCATAAGCAATGTTGCAATGTTCATTGAGAACATAACTATAAACTTTTTGATTCCTGGGCATACAATGATGCCGGTAGATTCGGTACATGCAACCATCGAAACCTTCATAAAAGGAAGGACAGTTTGGGCACCATCCCAATGGCCCACGTTAATTTCTAACGCCAGGACAAATCCAAAGAATTATGAAATTAAAATGCTAGAAAATGCCGACGTTTTGGATTGGAAAAAATTTGCAGATCTATATTTACCAAAAACAATTAAAATTCCAGTTACAAAGCTAAGATCAGCTTGCGTTAGAAGAGAGAAGCCAAAAATAATTGAACTTAATTACGGATTTAATACTGATTGCGAAAATCAATGCGTGGATCTGAGCTTTTTAATTAGATCTCGCCAAAGTCAACAGCGTCTCCAGGCACCCACGGCGGCATACTCGGCAAAAATACCTATTGCTAAGCCAAAGTACATGGATCTGAAAAAAATGTGTGACAAGGGTATAATTCCTGCACAATATGCGCAGGAATACCTTGCCTTGCCTTATGATGACAATACAAGAGACTTACTACCGGAAGAAAGTGACGACGAATGATTGATTCTATTGGTTTATTGATGTTAATGAAAATTGTTTAAGTTCCAACTATTAATATATATATTGATTTATTATGTTTTCGTTTGATTTTGAAAAAAACTTGATATTGATATACCTGAAAAAGTGATAGCGTAAACGACGATTTTTGAAAAACAAGATGAAATTACGACCTTCAATTTTATCTTAAGCGACAAAAGTACTCATTATTTAACTCTTTCTGCAATGATTTAATTGATTATACGTAGATCCTAACGTGTTTTGCACATAATACAAAAACCGGACTTGTCTGATTAACCAGTAAAAAATAAACAGTAAAATACGTCTCCTGTAAAATTGTATGTTTGTCGCTTACGATGTTCTTCCATAACAGGCTCGATATGTCTGTATAAATTCATCCCTGTCTAAAACTATCATTGTTTAATCATAATTTAATCGTGTATCATCTGTTTAAAGTACTTTGATGATAAATAATGATTAATCTCAAATTCCATAAAGCTACAAAGTTTATTCGAATTCATACTTTTTTATATTTGACCCTCTAGAAACGAATTTAAGCCCTAAAGAAATAATAATAATAAATAAATGCGGACAACATCACATACATTGCTCTGAACCCAAAGTAAGTAGCTAAAGCACTTGTGTCATGGAATTCAGAAACAACGAAGGTACCACAAACACCCAGACCCGAGGCAATGTAGAAAAGTTGGTTTCTACATTGACCCGTCCGGAGATCGAACCCGGGACCTCAGAGCTAGCGAGACCTTGAAACCGGTGCATACGCCACTCGACCACGGAGGTCGTCAATAAAATGATCAAAACCCTTCATGATTCAGGCACAAGTAAATATCTTTAATACTTTTAAAGGAAATATTATGAAACTACTTCAAACACGGACTGCTTGAACACGGCTGCATGATAAACTAGACTTAAATTCTCCCATATAAGGTACTTCAGACATTTTATGCGCCCATAATCCATTTTATCTTTACAAAGCCGCATCTATCCTCTCCTAGCTCGCAGCTCTCCAGACAATGCGAGAGGTCCCTGAAATCTGCCCACTCATTGTCTCCGCTAATAGGATCCAGACAAGCATATTTTTACCTTTGTTTTTACGAGAAAGGCTGAAAGCTCATTACAGTCGAACACAATGTATGAACGGATCTAATGAGTTAATTGGATTGTGGGATGAATGTTCGTTGTATAAATTGATACTGATGAGTGCTTATTCTTTTTACATTCAGTATATTAGAAAGGTCTATGTTGGGGATCTCATTAAGGGATAAGATCCGGAACGAGATCATACGACATAAAACCAAGGTGACTGATATTGTCCAAAAATGTAGCAAGCTGAAGTGGCAGTGGGCTGGCCATGTCTGTCGCAGAACCGACGAGAGGTGGAGCAGGAAGGTTCTCGAATGGAGACCACGTTTAGGCAAACGTAGTGTAGGACCCCCCCGGCTAGATGGACCGATGACCTGAAGAAGGCAGCTGGCAGTGACTGGATGCAAAGGGCGGGAGATCGTGCACTGTGGCGTTCCTTGGGGGAGGCCTATGTCCAGCAGTGGACTGCAACAGGCTAATATGATGATGATGATGATGATATGATGATATTAGAAGTCAAAAGTTTTATAATTTTCAAAACTTGAACGCCGCGTGGCTTTGAGTTTAAAACCACATATCAAACCTAAGGGTTAATAATCCAGCCTATAAACGTCCCACTGCTGGGCACAGGCTCTTCTCATATAGAGAAGGCACGAGCATTGATCACCACGCTTGCTCTCTGCGGATTGGCGATTTCAGATCCCAAATTGTTGGAATCCAGGTTTCCTCACGATGTTTTCCTTCACCGTTTGTCAGTAGTGTCTTAGAATAATTAAGAAAGTACATATAACTTTATAAAAGCCACATTGGTACTTGCCTGGGTTCGAACCTGCAACCTTGTGCATACAGATCCGTTCATTGAACCGCTAGGCCACCATGACATCTCAGAAATAGATTATTTTTGTTTATTTAATCTACTTTAAATCAGATCAAAAAGTTAATAAAGCTTGAAACATGACGGCCTTAAATAACATAATCCTTAAAGTTTATAAAGTTCCCCTTTGTGAAGTTGAAGATTCTTGACACAGCTGCCGTCGCTGGAACACTTTAATCTGAGACCATGATCAAATTGATTGATTTATATTGTCGAACTAATTATGTAGTTGGGGATGCCATGACTGTTTTCACAATATTCGATACGATATCGATATCGGACACAGATACGATATAGGGGCAAGTAAAATGTACGTATCTTACGAATCCGTAATCGGATAAGATAATGTGAAAGACAGGTGTCTGGCCTGTTTGTCTGGTGTACAGTGAACCTGAGTGCTATACCGGAGGTCGTGGTTTCGATTCCCACGCAGGTCAAATCTTTGTGTGATGAGCATGATCATTTGTGTATGTCTATCTATATAACATACTTATACAGGGTGTTAAGAAAACCCTGTCTGACCCGAAAGGGTGATATAGGGTTCACAATCACATGCCCAAATAAAATATCTAATTCGGAAGAAAAAAATTCAAAAAAAGAAATTCCCAAAAATTGCCCCAGGATATTGTTACATGTTATTGTTACATGTTTCATACATTTTACTTGCCCCTGATATCGTATCCGATACCGATATCGTATTGGATAATGTGAAAACTGTCTAAGTTTCAATGTCCATTATTATAGTAGCTAGTGTTAATTTATTTGACATTTTGATTGCCATTAGATAATTGATGAGCTATCTATCATTATTTTGATTGCATTTGTTTAATAATGTTGTTTGTTTCAATTTATTGTTTATTATACCATCTTGATAGTATGATTAAGTTGTGACTTTTGGGCGAAAAGAGTTTGATCGGATCACATCGTTACCCATTAACACGCACTAAACGCACTTAAAAACTTTAAACAATTTACATATATTGGTTAAAATTTTAGTATCAAAAGGTTTGCATCACAGCTTTTAAATCAGTCACTGGTTACGCTTAATATCTTATCAAATAAGATTTGTATCATATTCATAGCAGATTATTCATTACATAAATAAATAAAGATATCATAAATTACCAAAAAGTGAAAAATTACACGAAATGGCTCCATAATGTTAATTGTCCCAACAGTTTTAAACAGCACTGCGATTTACAAACTTTACATTACCACGATACATAATAATATAAACTGCAATAAGTAGTAAGGACGTCACAAACGATTAAATATGCTCCTACAGCTTTCTAGTTGTAATAGTCGACGCTCGACGCTGGCTCGTTCATAGTGCAATAATCGCCGCGCCGCCGCCGCGCCGATGCACATTAGGTACAACACAGGACATGTTAGAAGAACAACTCGTTTATTTAAGTGTGATAGTAGATTGTGTAGTTAAAGATTTGTTCAAGAATAATAACGGGGTCTGAGTACAGCATTAGTGCAAGTTGTCTACCATTAGAGATCAACCTGTCGATTTTCTTCACGACACGACTGACTCCTTAATATTTTATTAAGTTATGTCCAAATGAACCTATTTTGCTCTCTGAAAATCATTCAGGAGATTCTCAATAAAAAAAAAACTGAGATATGTCCCCGACTCTTACAGCTAAAGCGCCGCCATTGCTTCTCCATCCCATCCCATCCATTATTTACAAAAAATAAAAATATCAAAATAAAAAATACAACTCTATAGCTAAATAATTAAAATTTAAACATTTATTGACCCAGAAATATCCTCATTTATTCATTTGCCCTGAGTAAAACAGAGGACCCACCTCACTCTTTACTGCAAAAATGTTTGCTTTAAACCTAACCTACACAGAGAGTCAACCGCATTCACACCTGCAAAATCATTAGCCAACTGAACCTACTGCAGTTCCCCTGCCTCACCTTATCGTCCGTTGGCAGAACATCAAAGTGCAGCCGACGATTGAATCGGACTAGATTCATCAGGTGTTGCGATACGAGTGCATCTCACGTCTGCCTATCGATATTTATAAGGCCAGATATACGCAAATACTAGAGTATGCGACCTCCTTGGAGAGTTTGTATAGCTTTATAAAGTTGGAAAATTCAAAATATACAGTTTGAGGTAAAATGTAAAAAAAAAATGTTTTATCATTCATATTTTCTCACAAGATGTAGCTTATTTTATTTTTGTAGTTGAATTCGCAGGCTTTTTAATAGTTTCTATAATTATGTTTTTAATATACTTACTATATTTTTTATAGACAAGTATGTGAATTTTAGCAGCGAAAATGTAATTTCAAAAATTAAATAAAAATAATACGAAGTTAATTCATTAATTGTTTACACTTAACAGCTGTATGCGGAATTAATTTGAGTAGTGTAATGTGTTACCGAAACTAAAAATACAATAAAACAATACACTACCACAGTAATAAGATTTAATTTGGTAAGTATTTGGCAAGATCGGCTCTTCAATCACTACTATATACTAATCTTAATCGCACTGATGAAAAGGAGATGTCATTTATTATGATACTAGGACTTTGGATACTTATAAAATACACATAAAAATCAATTGCGCATGCATAAATAAAACTAACTTTCCTTCTCGAATCGCAGTATACGCAGATCGTGGCAAAAACTTTCCTACGTTAATAATTCTACTATGTTACAATGTATAATTTAAGTTTTTTTTTTTCAAAACAATTAGAAACATTTGCCAAGAACGTCTAATAACGAAGTTATGTATTTTGTACTTTCCTAAATTTTGCTTTTAATGCATTTTTGTTTTTACATATATGTATCTACCATCAATTAGTTATATAGTGTAATTATTACATGAATTCATGCTCTCTTATTTACTATGTACTTAATAGTTAAGAATCATCTCGTATTATAAAACTGTAACAAACTACACGAGTTTATCTACAAACAGTGGAGTATGCGGCGCCGTGTCAGTTCGTTAAAAATAACCCCAAGTTGTGCCCGATCCCAGCGTAAACAAGAAAAAGTAAACATGGAAGATACTATTGATAATATTACATGAGTTTTGTCGATGTAAACAGATTACTATGTTTGTTTTTGTAAACTTTTTGGACTAATGACCTACAGTTACATTACACTTAGGGTCAATTCATATCTTAGCTAATCACTCCAAAATAAAATGAGTAATTTGTAATAAGTAGGTAATATAATCGTGATCTAAACTACTCCTCGTTGGCCGTTCGTCGTTCGTGCAAAGCGCGACTGCTACGCTAGAGGTCTTGGGTTCGATTCCCAAGTCGACCAAGGTGTTATTGGGTTTTTCTATGAAATTCTCAGTAGCAGGTCGGAGTTTGGATTTGTGCCCGGTTAGTGGCAATAGGCTCGCCCCCTATTACATGGGACCTAAACATACCGGCGAACTGTGGGTGTAATTGGTACACCTCTGCCTAACCCTTCGGGGATACAGGCGTGATGGTATGTTATGTTATTCTAAACTACGAATTAAGGTTTGGCTATCTTTTACATTATAATCTTTAATTATTATTATAGTATTTTTTTTATATTTAGTCTACTATAAAAAATAAAATACTATAGTAGAATCAAACTACATCGAACCTACAATCTAAAAGCGTAGGCTTAGTTTTTATAATATTGTAAATATGTTAAGTTTAATTTCATCTAAAAGCTATATAGGAAATTCAACCTAATGTTCATATTTTTTCCAAAAAATAAATAAATGTTAATTCTAGAAAACAAAATAAATAACATTAATTGAGCGTAAACAGTTACATAATAAAATGCCCAATAATAATGCGAGTCTATATTTTATGTAACATTTATACTTTTTGTAATGTAAAAAAAACACCACCCACACAAGTATATTTTAATCCGTGATTAAAAAAAGGAAAAAGGTTATAACTCTCTGAAAATAGAAAAGGATAAGCGGATTTGAACCGGATTGTCCGTGATCGTTTACAAATCCGGGTAATCCGAACAATATGGCGACCGTATTGACAGTTACTGATTAATCCACAAAACAATCCTGTAATTGTTGCGTCACTTACTGTTCCATTTTTGTATTTTTTTCCTAATAAATAAATAAAATATTTTTCTACATATATAATAGACTTTTTAACATATTCTGCGTATTAGATAAATATGGTTAAAACCCCTGAATACGCATTGCGCCGACCCCAAATAATTGGTAACAGCGCAGGGAGATGATGATGATGGTTAAAAACCCTCTCGAGGTAATATATCTAAAAACGCATTCTAACTTTTTTTACACCTACGATTTCTTTAGAAGAAAAACGACAATTACTTTTCATGATAATTTGCACACTATAAATTAATGAACATACCTTAATTATTACATTACACAGATTTACTTAACGTTAAGTTCAGAATATTTCAAAGTTAAAACTTCAGTCTAGCCAAAGTTTGCGACTTGCAACATTCACTGCGTCACACAAGACGGAACTTCGCTGCGTCAATATTGTTACATTATTTCCTATACCTAACTTAAGTAACTTAACAAGATAACTTGTACATTGTTGCTAACAACATTCCTTTACAAACAACAGTAATTGGTCTGCCTTTGGAGTACATTGTATTTGGTTTTTGCTAACAACTGTAATGTGGACTGAAGAAAAGTATCCCAAGGAAATTCACAATAATAAAAAAAAAAAAAATGTCAATCCCGACTACAAACTCTCTGCGTGTCTTCATCAATATTTGTTTAGTCATTTGCCCTCAACAAACACTTCCTGATGCTATTAGTATAACTTATTTTATAAACTTAATTTGGCGACAATTCTATATTTATTACCTATTTATTATAAGCTGGATGTCCCTAGCGGGTTCACTCTGCATTTGCTGACTTTTACTAAATCCTTATAAACTTTATTTGTACCAATAGGGTAGCCTACTGCCTTTCTCTCTGTACCTACTGCCTTTCTCTCTGTTTGCTACATTACGGCTTAATCTACATATATACTGTCTGTTTGTTCAGGCATCACGCAAAAACTACTGGTTCGATTACGATGAAACTTGGTATAATTATTCCTTAATATCCTGGGCACCCTTTTCCTGGCCACCATTTTTTATCCCGGAAAAGTATATACAATAAAAAACAAACTTAAATAATAAGTTTGTCGTAGGTTACGTCACCTTTAGGGTAGAGTTATTTAAGATTTTAATTTTAAAGTGTAGGTAGTATATTTGATAGTGTACGTAGTGACCGTAGGTTATTTTATATAATACTGTTAGATTGGATTAGTCATTCGTATAGATATTAGTTTTTAGGGATTTTGCTTATTTCAGTGTTCTCGCGACCGCGCTAGCGTTCGGGTGCAGAAAAAATGGCACAACAAAATATATTAAAGTGTACTCAGTGCAATATTGTGATAAATGAACTATTATGCTTCATTCAAAATAAAATTGATATTATGGATGAAGAAAGTCTTATAAGAATATGTGTGAGTGCGTTTTGTACCTCAGATATAAGTAACGGCAAAAATCTGTTATTCAACTCAATCTCTACGAGTACCCGCAACATCTCAAGGCGCAAAAATAAGGAACAAAAGGACATCGAAGACATCATTTGCGTGTTTAAGAGTACCGATCCTGATAAAACACCTTTGTTTGTTGCAAAGGATCTACAGAATTTACCTCCGGTTACATTCGATCATGTCGATGTGACTAAATTATTGAAGGATATCGTTTTACTGCAATCGGAGTTAAAATTAATAAAAGAAAACTATGTTACAAAAGATCAAGTGAATGTTCTCAAACTTGAATGTCTCAATAGACCCACCACTCAGACAGAATTGAATAAATCATCGCCACAAACTTCACCTATTTTACCAAAATCATCGAGTGTCGTGACCTTGACAGCGAAATGTGTAACAGCAAGTGCGGGAACACTCAAGGCCGCGAGCGCCGGCGACGAAGCCACGCCCCCAAGCGCATTATTACCCTCTAATTTTGAGAAAGCAATAGAATCGCACGCGACAAAAAGTTTAGGCAGCGGTGAGCCTGACAGTGTGATATCAGTGAATAATAATATTAATAATTTAAATAAAAATATTGATAATAATTTTGTAAATGTTTCAAAGTCAATTTCTACGGACCAAACAAATAGTTTAAAAACAAATTTAAATGACTCCAACAAACCGATGTCTATGGCGGATAAATTACGTCTAGATGGAAAATGGAAACTGGATGGTCCTAGTGAAGAATGGGTTGAGGTCCAAAGAAGAAAATTGAAAAACAGACAAGAAGGTGTTAGAGGTCAGGCGGCAGTTATGCCGGAAGATAGATTTAAACCAGCAAATAAAAAAGTTTTCCTGTTTTTGTCGAATGTTCACAAAGAAACGGCTGAAAGCGATATATTAAAATATTTAAATAGTAAAATAAAAGAAGAGGTTACCCTGCAGAAGATCAAAATGAAAGTTGAAAAAACATACAATGCTTTTAAACTTACAGTAAATAGAGAAAACCTGAATATATTTTTAAGTGATGAACTCTGGCCTGACGGTGTCACGTGTCGGCGTTTCAGAACATACAGAGCTACCGTTCCGAGCGGCGAATAATATTATAATTGAAATATGGATGTAAATAATACAACGCTAGTTTCATTTAATTGTAAAAGCGTGAAACGCTCAAAAGATGGCGTCATTGAATTGTGTAATGTTGCTGACGTCATTGCATTACAAGAAACATGGCTACTGCCATGTGAGATATCATTCCTGAATACAATTCACAAGGACTTCGGTAGCACCGGCACGTCTGCTGTAGATACCACAGCTGGTATAATAAGAGGAAGACCGTTCGGAGGAGTGGCACTTCTGTGGCGGAAGTCAGCGTTTCAGAATGTGTCAGTCATACCCTGCGTAAATCCACGTATAGCAGCCATACGTGTAGTTACTAACAATAGGCCCCTACTAGTGTTCAGTGTATATATGCCCGTAGACTGCAGTGATAATTTAGTAGAATTTACAGACTGTTTAGGTGCAATAAGTGCTATTGTACAGGAAAGCAACATTGAGTCAGTTTTTATCCTAGGCGACTTTAATGCACACCCTGGTGAACGATTCTGCAACGAATTATTAGACTTTGCCAGAGAAGAGAAGTGGGTTTGTGCAGACATGGATCGCCTAAGTGTATCAGGTACTTTCACATATATTAGTGAGGCACACACCAGCAGAAGATGGCTAGACCATTGCGTTGTGACGCAGTCAGCCGCCCAGTGTATTACAGGTATTTTTGTAAACCATGACGTGTACTGGTCTGACCACTTTCCTCTTGTTGTTAAATGTGACCTTAATGTTGCCTCAAACAAAATTGAAATGAAATATCCTCCTCGCAATAAAGTCAGCTGGGGAGATAGGGACATTCAGCAGTCTCAGTTATATGAAAGTATATGTAATTCAAAGTTAAAGTACTTAGATTTTCCCTCAGAAATGCAGCTTTGTAGTAATAATCATTGTAGTGACTATAAACATAGAAATATTATAAATAACTTTTATTGTAAATTGGTAAATATATTAAGTGATGCGGCAAAGTCAACATGTAATCCTAAATTAGGTAGGCGTGGGAGGGTGGTAGCGGGCTGGAACAAGCATGTGAATGAGGCTTACAGGAATGCTAGATCAAAGTTTACGTTGTGGGTTTCTAACGGCAAACCATCTAGTGGTCAACTTTATGAGGAAATGAAACAGTCACGTAAAATATATAAAGGCAAACTAAAATGGTGTCAAAACCATCAAGACCAAATTAAAATGGACATTTTAGCAAAACACCATTCAAAGACAGACTTCAAAAAATTCTGGAAACACACAAATAACCTAAATCCTAAGCCAAGCGTTCCTGTAAGCGTCGATGGAGTAAGTAACCCTGTCGATATTGCCAACTTATTCAAAGATCAGTTTACTGTAAAGTCTCCCCTTGGTCCGCCGTCGAGAGAGTTCGACGTTAAAACCCAAACAAAATTAACAACTACTTTTCTTGCTAAAGACATTAAAGCCGCAATTAAAAACATGACTGGAGGTAAATCACCAGGCCATGATGGGCTCAGCGTCGAACATCTCAGACACGCCGGCATTCATTTACCTCGTGTTCTCGCTTTATTGTTTAATTTATGTTTAAGTCATTGCTACCTTCCTCCTGAATTAATGCAGACTGTGGTGGTACCCATAGCCAAGAACAGGACAGGAGACCTGGCGGACAAGTCAAATTATAGACCCATCTCATTAGCAACTATCGTCGCTAAGGTGCTTGACAGTGTGTTTAACTCGCATTTTAACAGCCACATACAGCTTCATGACGCCCAGTTCGGTTTTCGGTCTGGGCTGTCAACAGAAACAGCAATACTTAGTTTAAAGCATACGGTCAGGTACTATACTGATAGACGAACACCAGTCTACGCCTGTTTCCTGGACCTGTCAAAGGCTTTTGACCTGGTCTCATATGACATACTATGGCAAAAGCTTGCAGACACAGGTATACCGCCAGAGTTAGCATCGCTACTTAAATACTGGTATCTGAACCAGGAAAATCGCGTCAGGTGGGCCGGAGAACTTTCAATCGCAAGCAGGTTGGAGTGCGGGGTCAGACAAGGGGGGTTGAGTTCACCTCTCCTCTTCAACCTGTATGTGAATGAATTGGTTGAGAGGCTCAGTAGCACACGTGTCGGCTGCTATGTTGATGGTGTTTGCACGAACAACATCAGCTATGCGGACGACATGGTGCTGCTGGCCCCCTCTGTAGGGGCTCTCCGTAAATTACTATCGGTATGTGAGTCATATGTCGCATCACATGGTCTATTGTATAATACAAAAAAGTCAGAGTACATGGTCTTTAGGTCCGGTCCCAGAACTCCTCCTATTCTCTCCGTCCCTCTTTACGGTGTGCCTCTTAACAGGGTACACCAGTTTAAATATCTAGGACACTGGGTAACTGATGACCTCAAAGATGATGTAGATATGGAGAGGGAACGTAGAGCATTGTCAGTCCGTGGGAACATGTTGGCCCGCAGATTTTCCCGATGTACGAGTGCCGTGAAGGTGACGCTTTTTAAAGCGTATTGCACATCACTGTACACGGGGGCTCTGTGGTTCAACTATACCCAAAGGGCTTACAATGCTCTGCGGATCCAATATAATAATACATTCAGGGCACTGTTGCGGCTTCCGCGATTCTGTAGTGCATCAGGAATGTTCGCTGATGCACACACCGACGGTTTTGACGCTGTATGGCGTAAGAAGTCAGCTTCTCTGCACAACAGAATACGTGGAAGCAGCCACAGCATCCTGAATATGATAACATCAAAATGGGACTGTCCACTTATGTATGTTTTTACCCAAAGAACAAAGTCACTCCTAGTGATACAATACTAGTATTTAAGTTTATGTGTTATTTGTCATGTGTACCACTATAAAAAATTTTATTTTAAATATGTTGAATCCTGGTTATTTGAATAAAGAATTTTTATTATTATTATTATTATTATTTATTGAGTTTAGATTAGTTAACATGGAAAGAGGTTTATTTAGGTAGGTAGGTATTTTATTTTCTGTTATTGAGTTTATTTATTTTTTAATTAGGTAGGTACTTAGGTTTACTTATATAAGGCGTAGACCGTATAGATTTTAATTTCAAGTGTAGGTAGTATATTTGATAATGTGTAACGTAGGTTATTTTCAGTACTCTTAGGTAGGATTAGTCATTCGTATAGATTTTAGTGTTTAGGCATTTTGTTTATTTATTGGTATATACATATAAGAGTAGGTAGGCGCTAGGTGTTAAGGCTCTTCTATAAAAACAGTCTTAAAGATTTCTTTATTTTTAATACTTATGCCTTCCAGAAAGAGACAATTTATTTCTGCTACATCGAGACACGCTAGGCGAATGAGACTAGCCAGAGGTATGCTCGATAGATAACGTTCTACACAAATAGCACTTTACACAAAATACTCATTGATAAGTTTCGTCATCCACGCGAACGAAGTCGCGGGCACAGCTAGTGTCAAATAAAATATTCTCCTTATATTTGTTATCTTATATTATTATTTTTTCAATAGAAACCTATTTTTCATACAGTATAATTATTTCGTTCAGGTACACCGTGTCCACGGTCGACGGGGAAAGGTTGTTACGAAGAGGTTTTATTTTTGTCTATGCTAATAAGTTTACTAACAGTTTGCAGTGCAGTGAAACTAATAATACTATAACACATGCGTTTGGTTTCGTATAGCAATCAACATTATTGTATACATAGAGTAATTAATTGTATAAGTAACCATAGACACATGTCACTTTCTGTCCAATTTTTTTAACTCGACACAGGTAGAAAATAATTATTGTTAGTCTTACTTATTTGCCAAAATCCATACTTCGGTACTTTTTCCTGAATTTTTAAATAATCGTAATTATTTTGCAATTTATTTGTTTTATGAACCTGATTCAAAAGATGCTTAAGTATCTACATTTTAACCACCTAAAACCATTAGACCCAAATCGAATTATATCATAAATAATTATCCAGCCTTTAAACGTCCCACTGCTGGGCACAGGCCTCTTCCCATATAGAGAAGGCACGAGCATTGATCACCACGCTTGCTCTCTGCGGATTGGCGATTTCAGATCCCAAATTTTGGAATCCAGGTTTCCACACGATGTTTTCCTTCACCGTTTGTCAGAAGTGTCTTAGAATAATTAAGAAAGTACATATAACTTTGAAAAAGCCACATAGGTACTTGCCTGGGTTCGAACCTGCAACCTTGTGCCTACAATTCCGTTCATTGAAACGCTAGGCCACCACGACATTGACACAACATATCATAATTATTTAATAAGAATAGACACAAAAAAAAGAAAAACTCAACCATAAAAATAAAAGTTGTCGACCCATTTGGCGCAGTGGCTAAGACATTCCACGCTTTGGGTGGCGGGCTCGATCCTTGCTTGGCAATATTTGTTTGATCTGCAAATTTTATATCTGTTTTGAATTAATTTCCAGATAACAAGGGTCAATATTCAAAAAATAAGTTAGTAAATTGGGCGCTAAATACTTACAGCGCGAGCCCTGAGTTAGAGCTAGCATTTCAGATGGCAAAGTGAAACAGAAAAAAAAATACAAAAGTAAAAAAATATATAGTAAAATTAATTTATAGCAATGTATACGCAAGGAAGGTCGCTCTACAATCTCGCTCTACCCTGGTCAAGGGAGGTAGATAGAGGAAGGTATTATAACAAAACATTTTTAAAATTGTTTCCTGTCATGTTATTGGAATTAAAGGAAATATTATACTGTTTGCACTATTTTCACATAAAACGTCTCTTCTTATTGTTATTCTTTATCTTTTCCTCATCTTAACTCTACCAGTTTGAATTTAAAACAAAACACAAACGTCAGAATGACAGCTGTCAATAAAACGATCACTGTCATAGACAATGATATAGCGATATAGCTGTATAGAGTTACGATGTTATCTATAGGAATACAACTCGGGTATTTGTACGCCGGTTCAAGGTTGCATATTTTTTGGCAACTTCGCGCGATTCACACAAATTGTTTACTACGGGCGTGTTAACTCTGTTAGATTAACGAACTTGTAGAGATCAATGTATGTATTCATTTCATGAAATTACATACAATTATCGAGTTGAATGCTGTATCTAAAACTTTTAATTATACAATAGCGTTGCCCCACTGCGTCACCCGCGTAAGTAAGGCCAGTTTTCATAAGTCCTCATATCTTACGGACTACTTTTGGTACAGTCACGAGCAAAAATATGTATACACTCTACAATTTTTTATCGATTTTCTCTTCATTTCTAGGTTGGTATTGTAAGACGTGCTATGAAGAATTTATTGAAAACAGTTCATTATTCTTACAACACAATAATCTCGCTAATTTCATGTTACAATTTCATTATGTGTATATACATTTTTGCTCGTGACTGTACAAAACATGGCAGTTCCTGGCGCTTTTCGAATGAAGCTGAAAAATAAAGCCATAAAGTACAAAATACCGACTCTTATTTTCTGTAAATTTTAATGATACTGTACCTACTGTTTTTGTTTTTAAAAAAAAATATCGGAATAGATAGGCATTTTGTCGTATCTAAAAGTTAGTAAACCAGCCTGTTATATCAGCTAACAAGCCACAGTATATTAAGTCGTTATTCTGGCTCCAAAGCCAATGTTTGATAGGCTTAACTCAACTTTAGATATTTGTCCCAGCCGGGTGTGTGCACAAGATTAATGGCTGCAAATATTATCTCTACAGAGCCACTAAAGTATAGAGCCACAGAGTTTTATTTTTCTACAAAAACATAGAGCTATTTTGCTTAAATCATTAGTTTTATTTATGAAAACTTTACAGTTTATCATAATACGGAAAAAACCTTTTTTAAATGCAGTAAACAAACAAACATTGATGATCTTACTAAAACACTTCGATTGAAATAAAAAAATGCCACACATTATTTATAATGCGCCTGTGAAACTGAAAATTTTCCAAAGCCTTTTTATATTAAGGTTACTGTAGTGTAATAAAATAAGGTCGTTTAAACACGGGTCCCCAATACCTCTAGCCCGCTGGAGCTGCGCTGAGAATGCTTACCGATCCCGCGGCTCCAGCAACGGCGAGGACGGGACCGGGGTGTGTTTGGTCGGTGCAAGTCCGACATACCCCCACGTCGTGCCCTCGACGTAGGTTGAACTCATTCGATTTTCACGCGAAAAAAAAAAAGAAAAATAAGGTCTCCAATATCTTGAGTACTATAGATGTTGAGTATCGGAGACTTGCGATGCCTCATATACGAAGGGCCTAAGGGAAAGAAAGTCATATTGATTAATATTTATATAAAGAAAGATGCAAGGTCGGGTCTCGTAGCTTATTGCCTACTTACCTAGAAAATGTAGGTATAACTACGGATTTAATTTTTATATATAATAAACATGGCAATTTAAAATTAATTCATCGTTTTAAAAGCTCCCGTAAATGAAATATAGGTATATTTTATTTTGAACCAATAAAACAGACTTCTTATTGTGAAGTTATCAGTATGAACTGTAAAAATAGTAGCAAAAAATACCCTTAATATCCTCGATCCTCCGTGCACTTTTGATCAGATGAACACGGTCTATTTCACGCACAATAATATTCTTTTTAGATATTTATTTTAAAGAAATTAACTAAAATACATTTTAAAATCTCTACATTTCCGTTACTATGTAACCATAACCACACGCATTGGATATCCTTGCTAGTAGCCACGCGGTGTTGTTCGCGCGTAAACTGGGTCGCGCCGGCGTCACTATGACGTCAGCGCGTGACGTCACCGCCCCTCCCCCGGCCACGCCTCGCTTACCTACGTAGGCAGATGTTTGTGTGTGCGTGGCTGTGTAAGGATGGCTGGATTTTTTGCAGGATTTTTTTAGTTGGAGTGTTAGTTCGTGTTTAGTTTAGTTTAGAGTTTATGTAACTGTTAGAGCTTCTATACGTTTCAATCGGTTAAAAAAGCTGATATATCCTATTGGCTATTCCTGGGGGATTTTTACGAATGTAATAACAAAATATATTAAGACTAATTAAGAGATCTCACATCTATACCTACTTATAATAAATCTGTAGAAGTGAAAATTCTGTACATTGAAAATATCAAAAACATAAATGGCGGGGGGTGTTACTAGACCGACACCGAAACCAAAAGTGTAAAAAAAAATATTTTGTCTGTCTGTTTGTTCAGGTATCACGCAAAAACTACCGGTTCGATTACGATGAAACTTGGTATAATTATTCTTTATTATCCTGGGCACCACACTGGGTAGTTTTTATCCCGGAAAAGTAGGGTAAATACGCCATATGTCGGCCCCCCCCCCAATCGTCGGCCGTCTGCACATTTTTATCTTGCGTTCGTTCCAAGGGTAATGAAGTGGTAATTTTACTACTCGAATTGCAACCTAAGTTCATATTCTATACGCACAAACTGTCACTATCCTATTACGTCACCCGGTCTTCACACACTGAGCGTCAGCAGCGATCGCGCCGTTGAAGAGTCAAGTTCTTAGTTAAAGTAGCTTACTTGATGAGAATACCCACGCTTCGGGGATTGATATTACAACGGTAAGACGTTTCTTTATTTTTGTTTTAAGCTTTGTTATCACTAAAAAGTTATTTTTACTATATTTTGACATTGTTTTTTTAACGTTTTTCGTATTATTTTAAATGAAAAATAGGAGGCCGCCATTAGAATACCAGTTTCGGCTTAAAACCGAATTCTCGGCCGGGGCCGACTTAAAGTAAATGCAGTCTGTTTTACAAATTCCAATTCTACCAATTCCATTTGCTTAATAGGAGTATTTGCAAAGCTTAATAGGTTAATAAATATATTTTACGTTTAGTCGCTAAATACCGGCCGGGGTGATCTTAGTTGAATGTCGAGAAATGAGGCACACACAACAGGGGCCGACTTTAAATATATTAAATATCGTAATGTCGGCCAGCTTCGAATTTGAACGCTAATATACAGGCTGATTACTTTTGTATTTTTTCATTGATTGTGTGGGTAGTCATTTTTAATTTATTTATCAAACTTATTTTCTCGAAATTGAATATAATATATTATGTTATGTACCCAATACAAAAATTTATTAACATTTTAAATAGGTTAAGTTTGGATGTAGAAGTTGACAGTATCGAAGACATAATTATGTATATTATTCATGATAGCTAAATATGGTTTGGGATACAATTGAAAAATGTTTTTTGGAATTTGCTGGTTATATTTATTCCGATGTTTAACTTAGTTATAATTATAGTAACTTTTAAACAAATTACCCTAAGACAAATACAAATGTATACTACTGTCAAAATAAATCATGTTGATTATATTTTTCATTGTATTAATTTTAAACACCCTATATCCGGCCGACATTTGGGAAAAACACTGCCGACAATAGGCCGCGAACGGCCGACTTAAGGGTTTTTTCGTCTTCAACGCATCTAAACCTTAATCCTTTTTTATTTTAGTAGAAAAGTCAAATTTATGCCTAAAAACATAAAATAGATTTATCAACCTGTCTAAAACTGCAACACAAGCTATCCTTTGTTGCAAACTGGTGCAGCCAGAGCATTCCAAAGTTAGAAAATCCGTAAGGGGGCCGACATTTAGCGTATTTACCCTATAAACAATAAAAAACAAACTTAATTTTGCGGTTAAAAACTCATTGATAAGTTTCGTCATCCACGCGAACGAAGTCGCAGGCACAGCTAGTTTTAAATAGTTTTTCTACTTGTCTATAAAGTCAGGTTACTTTAGTATAAAAATCAAACACCTGGATTACTATTGCCAATAACAAGTTTTTTGGAAAATAAATATTTTTATTATTTTAAACTCGGTGCTACTTTCTCAATGAAAGAAGAACTTTATAATAACACCATCAACTTAACAGCTTAGTATTATAATACATGACGGTAATTATCACAGGAGAGCCTATCCTTACCAACCCCAAGTTAACAGCACCCATGGGACGGGGGTAGGCAGTGACCTACTTGGGATCACACGGTTATAAGGTTCAAAACTTTACATAACTTTGTGTTATTTAAATGATTGAATACTGCAGTACTTTTTAACGATGAAAAAATATTTGGTGTTATTTGTTTAGCGTGTGCATTTTTATGTTTGTGGGATTTTAGCTTTTTTATAAAGTGACTACTGTTATGTGAAATTAATTATATTATTATAATAATAATATTCCGGGACAACTCACACATGGTTATTTGATCCCAAGCTAAGCAGAGCTTGTGTTATGGTAACCAGACAACTGATAAACATACATATATATTTCTAAATACATACATATTATAGATAAATTACACCCAGACACAGAACAAATGATCGTGCTCATCACACAAAGATTTGTCCTGAGTGGGAATCGAACCCACGACCTCCGGTATAGCAGTCAGGGTCACTAACCACTAGACCAACAGGCCTGTCAATCTGTTATCAAAATATTATAATAATTAATATTTTAAAGAAACATAGGTATTCAGATTTATATCACGATACTTTGGAAGGTCTATTTTTTTGTTATAGTTTATAAGTCATCGGAATCATGGTGATTAATTCTTGTGCTTTGTAGATACCAGAGTACATATTTATTACTGAAAATTATTTAAAGAAAGTGATGGGTGTTAAAAAGGACACAATAGTTAAGCAATGGAAACGTTCATAAGGAACTTACGGGACAGGGAAATGGTTAATAATAATGAATTATTATTAATTTTTAGCTAATTAATTATAACATAAAACTAAGCTGAAGAAATAAGTATAGAATAATCGATATTTACGAGTACGCGGTCGAAACCAGATCCAAAGCTAGTTTTATAAATACCGCAATATAAAAACGTATCAATTAACCTTCAAACCAGTTTATTAACCCATCCTTAGCTAATCCAGTAAATTATCAAAATATACCTCTATAAATAAATAATTGGAATACACAATCCGGTAATAATTTGATCTAAAGGCGGGTCAGGCCGTACCATGATCTCTTTAAGCAGTACTGATGCGAGTGTGGAAGCGAGACGGCGCACTACACGACGTATAGCGCTGTCCCGCTTACTCAACCGCAACAGTACTGCTATAAGAGATCGTGGTAGGGCAATAGAGGGTAAAAAACGGTCGGAATACAAACTGGGGTGAGGAGTTTACTTTGCTAATATTTGGGGGAGCTTGGCTACTCGGAAACCTTGCATTAAACATGCCTTGTAAGTTATAAGTGGCGACCATGAATATAAGACTGTTTTCCTTATTCTTTTTTTTTATCGATTACCTCCAGGCTCCCTCATTAAATTTCATAATGATCAGTGAGTTCTTGACTTTAGAAATCTCTTTGATACCTATTTAATCGCCTCTTTCATTCAAATATACTGGTTATTTCGATTTTTACGATGTCGGTCTGCCGGTAACCGTACATGATTCGCCGGAATTTTTTAAATTGATATCCATAATTAAGCCGTAGGTCCCGACTATCATACGTTGATCTTTGGCAGTCGTTAAGTCAATTCTGACAACCAGTCTTCCATGGAATACTGTGTTTCCCAGTAAAATGGGTTGTAGAGGTCAGATAGGCAGTCGCTCCATGTAAAATACGGTATTCAGCTGAATCCGGTAAGACTGGTAGCCGACCCCAACATAGTTGGGAAAAAGACTCGGGAGATGATCCAAAAAAAATAATACTAGGAATTGGCATTTCTAGATCACATAAGCCTCATAGTCAAACTCTTCAACACTATAAATTAACATTTAAACACAAAACAAAATATGATAAAACACGACTTAATCTTTCATGCACATACAACCTGTTACCTTAGTAGGTCATTGTTTAGGTACCACCTATTACCTAACTAGTGGGTTCACAATGACATGAGTATCTAGATATACCTAATAAATAAGTATACAGTAGATTTTACATCAAGGGTAACACTAGGGCCCGATACTGCTATTTTAAGTCAGTGAGTGGCAGGTTAATATACGTTCCAGTGTACTTGTTTTTGTGCCTAATTTTCGTATTCAGATAATTTTAATTTCATGGCAAATGTACACCTACTTGCCACTGTTTTCATTGTAGGATTGCAAGGGACTGTTCTTATCTGAATACGAAAATTAGGCACAATAACAAGTACACTGGAAAGTTTATTAACCCGTCGCTCACTGACTTAAAATAGTGGCATCGGGCCCCTGTTACCTACTTAGTAGGTCAGTGTTTAGGTACCACCTATTACCTAACTAGTGGGTTCACAATGACATGATATACCTAATAGATAGGTGTACAGTGGATTTTACATCAAGGGTAACACTGGTAACACATTGTCATCAGTTGATCTGCGGACTTCACATTATGAGGTAAACACACCCACAATACAACATCTGACCTGGATTATACAAAGCTACCCCATGTCTTCGCCAGCTGATTACAGGATTATTTTTTGAGGACTTTGTTGTTATCGAAGGAAAACAGTATCGTCGGTGAATTCAGGGAAAGAAATAAATCAGAAGTGTATTTTTAAACACAAACACAGTATAATTATGGAAAGTGTGTATTCTTTTCGCGTTCTTTTTTTATTTCTGATTAAGTTTAAGAACAAGTTGTTGCAAGATATTTTGTAGGCATAGGTTGACTTAAACTTAAAGTAAAATAAAATATGACAGTATTAGGATGAATGCAACTGACAAGAGAATGGCATAAAAAGAAAACCAAACAAACCTTTTTAGGGCTGACGATGATGGATATTCAGGGAGTTTCAAGTTTAAAAAAGAAATGTCTACTATTTTGGATATAAAAATGTGAAAAATGTACCTTACGGAGCTGATACTGCCTGGCCTAAGTCCGACTAAAAGATTAAGTTAAATGGGTTTTTTGAGGCTCGGGCCCTCGAATAGTTAAAAATACAAAAATAATACATAACTAATCAGGTTGTAATCATTAATCATATTCTTATTATGTTTTTATCATAATTATGTTTTTATTAATTATGTTTATATTATCATATCCTGGTAAACTCCTGGCCCAAGGCTTCTCCCGGCTCAAGGTCGCGGCAAGGACGCGCGGAAGGTGAGCCTGACCTATATACTGAACACTAAGTAACGAGAGGCTTCACGTACATTTATGTTACATGGAAAGAGTAACGGTGTATCTGGTAAGGTAGGAACTACTAATATAGGTAGGTAGGCTATGTAAAAGGTTTTTTTTTTCATAATGTAAGTAATGGGATGTTTTAAAAATACACGTTAGAGATAGAGAATAGTAAAGAATAATAATTTATTTGTAAGAATACTGTTGAATAAACTAAATTATAATCATTTGTTCGTAAAAGAAACAGATATATTTAGAAAATTGTATAAAACTTTAAATAAAAATAATCTTGTTAAGCAAAATTCTCGTTTATCCTTTTTTAAGTAGGTACCTAATTAGTCAATCATATATGTTTATGAACGAATTACTATTTATTTAAAAGTAAAATAAATTGAATAAACCGATCAATACAAACACCCAAAGTTGTTAATTTTATCGTTGTGCTACGAAATAGCTACGGTGCTACATTCGTAGAACTCCGTAGCCTACTAAGTTAGCGTACCAACTTGCAACTTTCGTAGCTTTGATTCAAACCCAACTTAAGTTACATTATTAATAACTGAAAGACGAACATTTATGAGCAACTTGTTACTGTTTTATATACATATTATATATTTTTAGTTAGAAAATATGTAAGGTTTTTTTTAAATAAAAGTTGATCAATTTATTTATTTTTCCATTTTGATATGTCAGTAGAAAGTTAGTTGTACTGAGCACCCCTTAAGTATCTTTCTCTCTCTCTCTCACTCTCTCTCTACATATTCGTAATTATGTGCTATCCCAGACAATCTTTAGAAAAAATAATAAAAAACCAAAAATTATTTACATTTTCATAATTACTTACACTTCGTTATAAAAGTTAAATCGTCATCGGCAGGCATATTAAGTAAATACATCTTACGGCAAGCGTGGTAGAGTATTGAAATATTAAATAAACTGACTACATTATGTCAGTGAGTCTTAAAAAAATATATATATAAATAGTGATATTTACTCGTATTTGTCACATTATAAATGTTAGGGCTGCCTCGTTGGCCTAGTGGTGCTAAGCGCGACTGCTACGCTAGAGGTCTTGGGTTCGATTCCCAAGTCGACCAAGGTGTTATTGGGTTTTCTATGAAATTCTCAGTAGCAGGTCGGAGTTTGGATTTGTGCCCGGTTAGTGGCAATAGGCTTGCCCCCTATTACATGGGACCTAAACATACCGGCGAACTGTGAGTGTACATTGGTACGCCTCTGCCTAACCCTTCGGGGATACAGGCGTGATGGTATGTTATGTATGATGTTATAAATGTTAGGTGTACTTCTAATATTTTATGGTGTCATTTAAATTATCTATAATCGCCATTAGCTTTCGACCACGCATCGAAATAGCTTAATTAAAAAACATAAAAGTTTATTGCTTCACTCTTATTAGTATGTTTTATTCGTTTATTTTATTTACTAAAGTGCTATTCAATAAGAAACATGGCTGTATTTTTTTTTTGCTTTTCGTACAACTTGTTCGTTTTGAAACTATAGGTCTCCAAGAATACCATGAAGTGCATAAAGTATTTAAACACACAATGTGTTAATGTTGATATTTTTGGAAACCTACACTTGCAAAATGATCAAGCACGCAAAACATTTTTCAAATGACCTTAACAACTCAGCTTTAAAAATTAAAACCAAAATGGTTTGAATTTTTAAAGCAAAAAAATAATAAACTTAAAAAAAGGTTCAATCCATTTTCCAAATGAACTCAGCAACATCAGTCATCACATCATCCGCATCATTCTCATCAGGTCAAACTGCTGCTCGCGCAGGTCACCCTCGTACCGCGTCACGAAGCCGTCGATGGACGCCACGGCGGACCCCCAGGCGATGCCGGCGCACCATCTGCTGGAGCCTTCGTCCTCGTTTAAGGAGAAGCCGCAGCTAAAGGGTCCCCATCGACCAGTCGGCTGCAGTGTCTCGGGTTAGTTACCACGCTTTTTTAACAAATAGTTTTTGTTCGAGTAAAGTACTTACCCCTTTTCAAGGTAGCTCTGAGGTCCCGGGTTCGATCCCCAGACAGGACAATGTAAAAAAACTGTTTTTTCCATTACCTAATTGTAATGTTGTCCAAATATAATGTGTTTAAAATTGTGCAATATGCATATAAAACATCTTTTCAGTGTGAATTATAGTTCTTTGTATCTATTTTTACATAACTTTGTTAATACAGACAACTAACAGAAATTTCCGAAATAGCTATGTGGCATTGCCCTTACTTTATGAATGGATTTAAAAGGTGTACACTCTGCAGAATATATTATAATTTGTGCAGTAAATGGCTCTCATCTTCTTCAACGTTATTGTTGAATTCAAGTTTAATTAACGTTATTTTGTAAAGGTCATATTTATTCATCTCCATGAAGGTATGAAATAAGTAAACTAACTATGTGTTATTAACGTTGCATGTTAAATAAGCCACGGCTATACCCGTAGGAACGGCTATAATATCAGTATTTAATACCTTACCAAATAAACTATAGACTAATGAAACTACCCAATTAAAAGTAAATTAATTACTCTTACAAACAAACTAAATTAGTGTAACTATTCTGCATAATATCGTTCGAAATTAATAACTCTATGGACTAGAACTTCAAACAATTTTAATATACAAAATGGCGGAACATGGCCGGTATGTTTTATCCATTAGTGTAATGAATACTAAGTAATATGAATATTTCTTTTAGACCTTTTGTATAGAAATTATATTGGAAGGCAAAGAGTATAAACTTTTTGGGTTTGAAGTAATGTGTGAGTTATGCTTAATGTTGTTTGAAGTTATGCTTAATGTATTACAAAATAAGTATGTATGTAATTTGGATGTTTCTCAATTCCACTTTTTTACGTCTATCTTTTCCGACGCACAACATTTTGCTTCATCAGCGAAACTAACTAATCTTTGTTGAAGCTACTTTCTTATATTATTGGATACCATTTGGACTCAGACTAATAGATATTCCCATGCCCAGTTTTTTTTTTATTCCAGACTGTGTTAAACGATATTTTTTCTAAAATAAGACTTTTAAAAGGAAAAGTCGGGATCAAAAAAACCTAAATAAACCGCGATAGAATCCGTTTTTACTTTTAACTTAATCGATGTTTTAATTACAAGTTCATCGATGTTTTTTGTTATTCTCTCCCCAGACTCGATATCCCTCTCGTCCCCGGTGGCGTGCTCGTCCCCGCGCGAGGTGGCGGAGGGCCCCCCGATGCCGGGCAGCGTGGCGGCGCTGGGCGAGGAGCACCGCTGCTGTCTGCTCGGCAAGGTCACCGGCATGCGCGCCCGCAGGCGCCGCGCCATGCTCATATACGTGTGTGCTGCTGACTCGCAGGGTAAGGACGACTATCGAAATTTAAGAATCTTGAATTTACGAACTTTTAGGCACATGTATCACCAAGATGGCGCAATCCAGGCGTGATATGAGGTGATATTTTTCTTGGGTTGCTAATAAATTTTCCAGATAACTTTATTTTTATTGATGAGCTCTTCATGTATCATGTTTGTTTGTCAACATCAAATGTTGCAAGCTAAATTCAACTTCTGGGCATTCGATTGCCATGAAATTTTAAATATGTAGGTACTTACAGAAATGCGGTGACAATACAATATTATGGTACTTTAAGGTGGTCAAAAATTTGCCAATGGAATTCAGTAACGAAACCTCCGCTGTGTTCACTTGCATTGCAATCCTAGCTGATTTAAAAGCTAGTGTTAAAAAATATTTCTTCAATAAAACTTATCTAATTTAATCAATACTACTAAAACGCACCATTGCACCATTGCAGACTGCTGTGCGGAGAAAGGCGCACTGCAGTGCGGTGCAGCAGCGCGGCTGCGCGTGCGCGCTCGGCGGCGCGGCTGGCGCGTGCACGTCGCCGACCTGCACTGGCGCTCCCCGCTCGAGCAGCAGCGCGACCACCGCTTCCCAGTGCTCTGCATCGCTGAGCTGGCTCGTATGTGTCTCCAGAATACATTACCTGTAGAACTTGCACCATAGCCCGTCTCACCATAGGTGTAGTCTAGAAACTGTCCTGATAAAGCACTATATTTTCCAGGCCAATCGGAGCTAGGAGCCGTGGTGCCGGTGCTGTTCTTGAACTCGGGGCTGGGCACGCCGCTGCTGCCGCACACGCTGGAGTGCGCCGACTTCAAGGCCGCGCTCGAGATCGCCGAGGAGGAGTGCGATAAGACCCTGCTTAATAAATGGTACGACTTTTATATCTCGTGGTAATAGAGTGCTCTTTTTTGGAATCGATAAAGTCACTTAGATTTCAATTGGTTACAATTTTGTTGCTGTATTTCTAATTCGCCCAGAAAAACGTGTGTATAGCTTTACTAGTATCATAACGAGGCAAAGGAGGACATTTTCTTATCTACTGGATGTAGTTATCAAAATCTTATTACTGTTTAAAGCATATAATTTTAAATGGTGAAATTCAGTCTACAGTCAAACGTGATCATTGCGGTAGTAAAATGGCAAATCAAACCGTAGAATCCCGTTTGATTAGCGAATCTACTTCACTTTCGTGATCTGACGGAAGGTTTCAACAAAATTCCAGGTCGGTAATTCTTAATTCCTGTATAACTTTCCAGGTACAGCCTAGACTCGACGACGACGCCGCCGTGCTACCGGCTGGTGCGGGGCGCGCCGGCGCGCTGGCGGCGCGAGATGGCCAAGACGCTAAACGTCCTAGTCCGGACCCTGCCGCAGGAGGCCTGCGACGCCTACCTTACTACTGTGGTGGAACAGGTCAGTTTGGTACCAGTAACTTAAATATCTGTAGCGATAAAGGTGGTCGACGAAGAAATGGTAAAGTCTACCCGAACATAATTGTTTCTTTTCAATGTGTGACATTCGGCAATCATTATATTTCGAGGGTATTAATGCTGAAGATTAGTTGAACTTAGAACGACATTACATTGGTAAATAGTATTTAACCTCTTGTAACCAATGATAGAACAGAATGTAGAATCTTACCTATATTTTTACATAAACAAAGCTATGTCCCATTAACATTACTAAACGACAAAAGTCTCCCTTGACATTTTCCATTTACCTGTCTATGGCTAACCGGGGCATGTTCCGTGAAAATGTCGATCTACGCCTGCCAATCCAATCTCTTCCCAGTCATTAATGTCATAGCCTCTATTTCTCGCTGCTTCCGTTTCCCAGGAGGTGCAGCACACAGTGCTTATGAGCGTGGAGGCGGCGCGGCGCTGCGTGTGGGTGTGCCGCGCCGGCGCGCCCGCCGCACCCGCCGAGCCGGGCGACGGCGCCGACACCGCGCACCACCAGGAGCTGCAGCGGAGGCTAAATAACCTGCAGAAGGACCTTAAGGTACTATAACAACGTCTTGACTATCTAAAATGCTGTTTTTCGAAGTGTGATGCAGTCGTGTTCAAGTCTCTCTAAGTAGATACTGGTGGATCAATTCACGATGAGTATCCCTTGGTAAGCCTCGAAGGTAAAATAAAAAAAATTTGATTGGCAAAAACCAACTTAATGGCTTAAGGCTGGAACTAAAGGTTTAAAATACTTTTGAGGAGATTCCACAAGTCAATATAATATCCTTTTTCCTTGGTGTTTATAACTCGTAAGTCTTGGAAAGTTTAGAAAATAAATACCAGTTCATTACAACTTGTGGCAGGAAGTTCTCCATTCATTTATTATTTGTCATTTTTGTTAAATCTCCGCGACAATTTAAACCTTTTAAACGAAACTTTTTTTCTATCAGGCCTTGTCATTAATCACCCACCAAACAAAAACATACGAAAGTAAAATCCTGTCTTTTGTCTAATCCCCAGCAACACCTAAGCGAGCGCAACGTGATCCGCGCGAGCGTGCGCGGGCGTCTGGCGCCGGGCGGCGAGGACAACTACACCGAGGGCGTCAGCTCCGCGCTCGCTGAACGACTGGAGGCGCTGCTGGATGCGCTGGTCGCTGACAATGATGCGCCCGCTGGGTATAATGGGATACCTACCACGTGAGTACAAATATACCTAAATTTAAATCAGGCTAATAAAAAAGAGTAAATAAGGATTATAATACATTATGAAACAAGATAACATGTATAAGTCGCACAAAAATCACAAATAAAGAAAAAAAAATAAGAATATTGAAGGGACTAATATGAGCAAGTGTCGCGATCAATGCTCTTTTTGTTAGGCTTGCACATCCAAAAAGGAATTTATTTTGCAGTTCCAGTTTAGAATAGTGTAATAACCTACCGTTTGTACACACATGTAGTTATTAATAAATATGTCATTATTTTCAGCTTATTCGACGAAATAAACGAGCACCTGACGTTCTGTCAGAAGGCGTCGCAATGCACCTCCAACAGAGAGATCACACTTAACGAGCTCAAAACGTAAGTTATCATCATTATAATGTTAGTATAAATGCATATAAACTTAGTAAATATGTAAGTAGTAACGTTTTAAACCATTTTACAGTGAGCTGGCAGATAAAACAATCCAATGTGTTATTTACAAGTAAATAAAAGCTTTAGGTCAGTTATTTACTAGATTGAACTAACTCTATTTTCTTAATAATTATGAAAGCCATGCTTTTTGGATCGGATAAAAAATCAATAGTCCAGTGGTTTATTCTTTAAAGATAAAATGACTTATTAATAATATGTTTTGCTATATCGATTGTATTTATTTTCCAGGTACATAACAGGCGACAGCACGGTACCGCTAGCGCTGATTGGCGGCGCGGGCTGCGGCAAGGCGACACTAGTAGCGCGCGCTGTTACCATGGCGCACTCTTACCAACCCGATCTCGCGGTTATCGTCAGGTATACATTAAAAACAATTTTTTTCAACAAGAAACTAATTAAATAACTTAATCATTTCATATGAAGCATTTGATTGAGTTGATCATCATTATGGAAAGAATAACATGGAAGAGTCTATACCTACTAATATAAATCCATTCAGAAACCATACGAATCTTGGTGAAACAAAGTAACATAACCAAAAATAACGACTTTTAGCTCTCAAACCCTCCACAGTATACATACTAAGGTTGGCATACCACAGGGCACTATCTTAGAACCTTTATAACTAACTATTTTTTCACCAGGTTTGTAGGTCTAACGCCGCAGTCGAGCAATTCCCACCAGCTGCTCAAGTCTATCGTGGATCAGTGTCATGTGCTGCTGACCGGGACTGTCTATAGAGGTCGTAATGTAAGTTTCATTTTTTAAATATTTACTTATATTAACACCTCTTGCCCAAAACAGCTCAATTAAAAAAAAAACAAATAATAAGATAGTCAATTGTATCATAAGTGTGATATGATGTTTATTTATATGATTGTTTTTTCTTTTTAAATGTACGTGGTTTAGAAACTATTTATTTTCCAATGACATGAAACCATGTTTTCTTAAACCGAGCTTAAGCAAACAAATTCACAGTCCCTGTATTTTCTTAGTACGGGTGTTAATGTGTTTTTCTATATGTTAGGACGTGTTCTCCCTGTCGGCGGCGCTGCCGGTGCTGCTGGGCGGCGTGGGGCGCGCGCGCGGCGCCCTGCTGTGCGTGGTGGGCGCGGACGCCCTGCGAGCCGCGCGCTGGCTGCCCGAGCGACTGCCGCACAACGTCAAGATGATCGTTACCGTCACTGAAGGTATGTATAGTGAAGAGCGACATAGACTTAACAAAAAACCTAGGAGTTTGCACCATCGAGTATAACGGGGATTCTTTATTTAACCGGGACCGAGTGGGGACGTATTTGCATTCGAAAGTGGTCATCGTCATTATAACGTCACCAATAATATGTAGTACTTTATCTGCTTATATTATCCATCCCCTCTGCTTTGGGGTCAACCTTGTTTAACAAATTTGCCTAAAGACCTTATTTTGGATGAAGTTTGGTAAATTCTTTTTACTTTATAGCATATTGCATAGGTTCCTAGCCTTTCTCTAGTCATGTTACAGTCGGCTTCCATTCTCACCAAAACACAAATATGGAACAACTTCCTTCCCGTATCTACGGTACCGTAAAGTTGATCAAGCCTACTGGAATTTGGAACAATAAATTTATATAAATGTTCTTTTATAGAAAAAGACGAGCCCTCCAGTTCAGCAATAATGGCAGTCCTATCCTCTGAGGACGGGCCTAAGGTGGTGCGAGCGCCGCCGGTGGGCGCGGACGAGGCGCGCGCCGTGCTCACCGCCTGCGCCGCCGCATACAGCAAGACTGGGGCCGCGTCACCACCCGATGCTGCTGTGAGGGCCGTGCAGAAATGTACCCTGCCGCTTTACGCTAAGGTGGGTTTTCGATTGAATAGTAGATTAACTATGCTAAGGTGTGTGCTCAGCGCCTGCGCCGCCGCGTACAGCAAGATTGGCGTCGCTTCACCGGCTGATGCTGCTGTCAGGGCTGTGCAGAAGTGTACCTTACCGCTTTACGCTGAGGCAGGTTTTTGAATGGCTGGTATTGGTAATTAAATATATTCCCCAAATTATATAATTTTCTTCTCCTTCCAGATCCTAGCCTGGCAAATCTCGCTCTCAGCAGAAACCTTCACAGAACTCTCGGAACCTGAAACCACACCAGAACTAGTTATCTGCGAGGACCTGGAAGGGCAGCTGACACAGATCCTGATCACGACGGAGGCGGCGCTGGGCGCGGAGCGGGTGAAGACGTGTCTGGCGCTGCTGACGGCGTCGCGCCGAGGGTTGGACGATACGGAGATACTGGATATATTGGCACATGATGAGCTGTTTAGGAGCGAAGAGACTTATTGTGAGTAACTATGGCAAGATATAATTGTATGTCGTCTAATTTTCTTGTGAAGACGTGTTTGTTTCTTATTGCGTGAGTTCGGCGTATTTAAGCCTTATACACACAGTATTCTTCCTGTCATGTTCAATTAAGGAGTAGGTAGTACAGAGTAAAAGATGTTTCTTTATGTTCTGTCTATCTGATAATTCCGACAATCACGAGCCAGTAGCTGGTCTCTCACTGGTGGAAATTGACAGATATACCTTATTACTAACTAGCGTACCTAACTTTTACGCTTTACGCTTTTTATCGCGAAACTCCTCATTATACACGGACCCATCATCACCCCTTTTGGGGTAAATTATCAGATTTTTATTAATTCTCGAGTCATATGCGTGTCGTGCAGTACCGTGGGCACCAGCATCGCTGGTGTGGCCGCAGCTGGGCGCGCTGCTGTCGCCGTGGCTGCGCTGGGACGCGCGTGGGGCGGCTCGCTGGCGGGACGCCGCGCTCGCCTCCGCCGCCAGCGACCGCTACCTGCCCGACGGCGGGACCGCTGTTAGGCATACGCTTATTGATTATTATGAGGTAATAAGCTCTTTGCCTACTAATATTAAGCTCTACATATACTGGGTATGATGTACTTCTCTTTTTGATTATATAATTTCAACTAGATTAGTAGTGCAAAAGTGTTTATTTCCCTGCAAGATCGGTCTACCCAAATCCTTTTTTGAGGTAGCTATGGTGTAAGAGGTCTTAAGTTTAAATTTAATCATTTACATAATATAATAAATAAAAATTTGTTGTAGTTTTTTTTTATGTCGTCAACATTTTTTTTTTTTAAGTATTGATTTTGAAAAGTAAAACCCTAATAAGTGGTATTTTTTAGGGTAAATGGTATGCAGAAAACGACCCCAAGATGGCTGGCCGTCTGGTGTCGCAGGAGAACAAATTTTCTGAAGAATAGTAAGTTCTATGCTTAACCCTCATAAACAACTTTCTTTTCTGTATCGACCTAACTAACGTTATATAAATTCCCGTAGCTACAACACTCGGAAACTGGACGAGCTTCCATTCCAGCACTACCACATATACAAGGAGCAGCCGGAGACGTTCGCCAACCAGCCGTACTTCACCCAGCTGGACTGGGTGCACGACAAGCTGGCCGCCACCGACTGCTGCCACTTCCTCGAAGACATCGCCCTCATCCACATCGACCCCCTACCAGAACACATCGAAGTACTCAAAGACGTATTCGAAACCCACTCTTACGCGTTAGATTATGACCATCGACAGTTTTATGGGAGATTAAGAATGACGATGGAGAAACGACAGCGCAATGGTCTTCAAATTAAGAGTAAAATCGTTCAGGATTGGATGAAGGCGGTACGGGAACCGCCTGTGCCGACGTTCTATCCGGAGAATGAAGAGTTCTGGAAGATTATGGACAGTAAGGATAAGAGGGACTTCTCTTTGAGCGAGGGTTTCGATACGAAGAACTACGACTTGATCGTGAGGTTCGATAGTAGGGGCAAGTTTGTGGCGACGGTGTCTACTGAGAGGGAGGAGATCTGTGTCTGGGATGTTACCAAGTGTGTATACAAGAAATTTTAATTATATAGTAAAGATTCTTTTTTATTAGTGTAATTATAAGGCTGCAAATAGAGAGCTTCTTCAAGTGACGATATTAGAATGTCTGGCTCATTTTAGGCATTCTACCTAGCTTCTTTTCACATACCTACATATCGGCACAGTACCCTTCTTAATCATTCGATTTTCTCATCACTCATGAGATCGGTTCTCGTCTACCAGATTCCAATTATTCTTCTAGAAGGGTCGAACTAGAGCAATGTAAAGCCATTATCGATATCCTACAACTAAGTTATATCTACATACCAATAACTTATCGTTTTGCAGATGCAAGCTAGTGCGGAAGATGGTGGGCGTGACCCATCCTATAAACCTGGTGCCCATCGACGAGTACAACTGCGTAGTGCTGTGTCGCCGAGAACTTAGGGTCTACAACCTGGATCAGGTAAATACGAGCGCCTTTATCTTATCAGTATTCTTATGTTTATTATCCATGATGTAATGCGTATTTAAATAAAAAAAAATACTGTTATTGGATGTTTAAGAAATGTATTGAAATGTATTGTAACCTTTAGATATTTATTATTTGAAATTAAATTTGTTTTTGAACTTCTTTCCTGTGTGTAGGTATCAGGATATGTTCTTGTAAAGGTACATTTCCACCATTTATCTACCATCGAAATCGACCTTTGAACATTTGCACCTAAAAAAAATTAAATGTCTTTAATTATCCAAATGAGCAATATAAAGCATCTTAAGTAACCATTCACAATATCAGGTTCAAAGGATTCAGATTGTAACATTATATTATGGTCCAGGGCACGTTCCTAGTGGCGCTGAAGGGCGTGATGAACCAGAAGATGCCGTACTACGGGCTGCACGACCCCAAACACCTAGTCGCGCTCTCCCGCAACCGCATGTACGTCAACCTCATGAACATCGAGACTGGTGAGTGGAATAGTAGTGTAGTAAAGTAGTAATAGTTTCAAGCGATGATCAACTCGGATAGATAGGTATACAAAAACCTACTTTCCTTACTTCTTTATTTGAATTATCCAGTAAAATGGGTTGTAAAAGACAAACAAGCACACGCTTTATGTAAAATACTGGTATTTGAGCGACCCCGATTACACTGGAAGCTGTCCCTGACATACTTTGGGAAAAGGCTAGCGGTAGGTCATAATTAAACCTTATGATTGTATGGATAATTGGATATCAGATGAATATTAACCATTTCTGTTTGAAGGTGACTGTGTGACCACATTCAAGGCTGGAGAAGACAGATTCCTGAACTCCCTGCTGGTTTCGGGTGATGGAAGGTAAATAAAGTGTTCCGTTTTAGACCACCCAATCCGTGTTACAAGTATGCGTAAATATAACCTACCCCTTTTCACTGTTTTGTCTACTGTGTTTGATCTACGCATCCAAATCCACATCAAACAAATATTCGATCTTTAAATAATTTTGCCATATAAGTAGGTTTGATTTGTTTTTTTTTTAACCCTCCCGACGGGAGGACGATTACAAAACTCTAGTCAAGCTATCCTTGCAGTATATAATCAGGAACCATTTAAAACCGCTGCTCGTGTCCCAGGGTGCTGGTCTGCGGCGACGAGACACAGAAGCCGTTCCCGCTGCTGGTGTGGTCGCTGACGTCACGCAAACTGCTCTACGACCTAAGGATACCGCATCATGACTTCATCACATCCAAGGCTGCTATCACTTATGAAGGTAGAATAACTAATGCTCTCCTTTTATTTTATTAGAGATTAGCATACTTGGAGAAGTAAAAATCTCTGAAATGGTCATCATCCTTGATTTCCATACGGATTAAGTACAATATTAAAAGAGAAATATATATAATTTATTTTATAGTCTTTACTCTCTATTAACATATTGCTGAAAAAAAAATCTGCTTCAGATACATTTTAATATTAAAAGACTATTTGCCTCCAAAAATTCATCTGCATGTAGTTAGGTATACTTTATACAAAAGTTTGAATAAAATATACCTGAATGTCGGAATGTTTATTACCAAAAAACATTTTTAAACCATATTTCCCCATACCCATTTACTACTCCAAACCATATTCCCACCATAACCATATCCATAACATAACATACCATCACGCCTGTGTCCCCGAAGGGTTAGGCAGATGTGTTCCAATGTACACCCACAGTTCGCCGGTATGTTTAGGTCCCATGTAATAAGGGGCGAGCCTATTGCCACTAACCGGGCACAAATCCAAACTCCGACCTGCTACTGAGAATTTCATAGAAAAACCCAATAACACCTTGGTCGACTTGGGAATCGAACCCAAGACCTCTAGCGTAGCATTCGCGCTTAGCACCACTAGGCCAGCGAGGCCGTTTCACTTAAATATCCTCTTGCATAATCCCAGGTTCCTACGTGTGCGTGGTCTCCCGGGAACTCGACGAGCCGAGTCCGAACTTCATAGTGGTGTACGACCTGCAGTCGGGCACGCTTTTCAAGAAGTGGAAGCCTGGCTGCGACACCGTGGCGCTGGCCATCAGCTCGGTGGACGGCTGTGTGGTGTCGGGCCTGGCTGATACTAGGATACTGGTGTGGGATCTCGTTACTGGTGAGTGGGGTTTGAGGAGTTGGAGTGCTTATGTTTTAGTCGAAATATGATTGGCGCTTACTTATACAGGGTGTTAAGAAACCCCTGTCCGACCCGAAAGGGTGATAGAGGGTTCACAATCACATGCTAAAATAAAATATCAAATATGGAAAATTTATGATAGAAACAATAATAATGGATTTTGAAATAACCATTTTTTGCGCCGAAATTCCCTAAATTTGAAAATAAAACAAAAACTACAACACCAATTTCGTCGGTATTTTTGGGGGCCTTTTGTATGATCATTTGGCAGCACCTGAGACGAAGCCGACTCTCTCACTTGCCTTTTCAGAAAAAAGTTTTTTTTAGGTTATATTTTTTTTCCCAATTACTTTTTACATTAATGAAATCAGATATCGATAACTAACAATACCTTAACGGATCGGACAGGGTTTTCTTAACATCCTGTAGAATAAAAATCATATTTCTGTTTTTATTCAAATAGGATCTTTGGGAGATAAATGTATAATTTTAATTTCAGGACCATTCTCCATAAAAAAAAACCTAATGCTATTTGCCATACGGTAACCATCAGCCACCAGGGAAGTTCAAGCATTCAAGTTATCCATACCTTACTTACTTTTATAAGCTTCACTTTTTTACCAAGCAGTAGACTAAATTTCATTCAAGAACTTGAGCTTATACGATATATCTATATCTCCCTCACCAGGTAACTGTCGCCTGACGCTGCGCGGGCACGTGGCGGCGGCGTCGCAGCTGCGACTGGCGAAGGCGGGCGGCGTGCTCATGTCCGCGGACGACTCCTGCAGGGACCTGTCCGTCAGGCTGTGGGACCTGCACACTGGTAACTATACTGTAATACTATCATACCTGGCGAGAGCAATTGATCCGGCTGCTTTGGTATATCAACTCTAAATAAAAAGACCTAACACAAAAGAAGAAGACTAGGCCGTGGAAATTTGTGCAGGGGAACATAGTAGAATCAAAAGAAAAGCAGACATAGTATAATAAATAATCTTTTATCAATGTTAATCGGGCATCTTCTCCGTTAACTGTGTGTTGTGTGCTAATGTGTTGTTGGACCTTTCCCAATATTTGTTTGTTTAACTCTTCATGATATGGTTATTTTGTGAGTCCTAAGCCATCTTAAACTCTAGCAACGCATCTTCGCATATGGCATGTAACGTGTTTCGAACTGTGTGCCTTTCTCAATATGAAAAATACAAAGATATAATTTGCAGATATTTAACAATCGAACAACATGCTAAGGCAAAGACGTAATCTATTCTTATTCGCGCACAGGTAAACTGATAGCAGTATACACACCACCAGAAAGGATCACATCCTGCGAGATACTCCTTGGTGGAACAGTCCTCGCTCTAGCATTAGAGAACTACAAGGAGGTCCTATGCGTCAAGCTCCACGGCCCGCCAGTGGAATCTGTGGTCAGCGCCAAGGAGGTCGAGTATGACAACAGGGAGTATGGAGACGAGACCCTGGAGGGAAAGGCTTTTGACGTCAAAGGTCAGGAGAACTCATAGCAGGTCTGAGGGGGAGGGATAATCGTGTTGGGATTGAAGATTTAAGAGCCACTATGTATTGCTTTTTTTTGTTGAATTCTGGTGTTTAATGGGAAGGTTAGAAGCTTTTCGGGGTGATGATAGCCTAGTGAAGTCTTAAAAAAAAAAATGGTAAAATTATTGGAGATATTACATACGACAGCTTCGTAAAAACGAGTAACAACTATGGCTTCGAAATAATAGCACTGTCAATATTGTAATTGATGTGTGATCGCTGAAAAAATGGTTGGTTTTGAAATAGCTTCATGATAGCAAACATGGTTAACTTTAACATTAAACACCAGATGAAATCACACAATATATTTCAATGTGATAAATATATGAAAACTGAGAAAATCACAAAAAAAAACTTCAATTTGAAAATACCAGTTGGATAAAAACGTTGAATTTTATTTAAAAAACCATTAAAAGATATTTCCTGGTGAAATAAAATAAAATGGTTTAAAAAATCTTTTCGGAATCTCAATAAAAATTCAAGCAATCCCGTTGGCTCATAATCGCCGAGATAGCACGAAGGAAAAGAAATTAATAAAAAAAACATTAATGTTTTGATCTATTACGCTTATTAATTACATTATTAAAATTAAATAAATTGTATTTAGTGAATTCTTTACCTGTAATGTTGATGTTTAGACGTAATCTTGTGGTTAACGTTAAGATTATAGTTATAAAAAGTGATTTCATTTTTCCATCTTTCCTACCCTTTCAATTGATTATGTAGCTTTTATTCCACGTTTTATATTCTCGTGAACTTTGGCTATGACTGATGAATTAAATTAGGCACCAAAAAAATGTTCAGTAAAATTTCATGATGCCACCAAACTAGCTCAGTGCGTAGGAAGGAGCCAAAAAATTTGTGATATAACATCAATTAGATTTTGGCGCCAAAACTTAAACCTGTCACCGTGGGGCGTTTTCAAGAACATTAGAAATACTAACTAAATAAAAATGTGTTATTTATTAATGGAACAAGCATTCAATAAAATGTTGTGAATTTTTAAAAGCTATGTTCATCTTCACTATTTATAAATTGTATCAACCAGTCTGAATTTGAAAAAGAAATCCCTTTTATAATGTAGGTATTTATTTTTCAATTCAGACTTCCTCTACCCTATTTTCCTAATTTGATTTCTACTGCCATTTTATACTTCTTAAATTATAAGTAAATAGCAAATTAAATATAGGATAATCATTCATGTTTGAGTAATATTAAGGAATGCACACAATAGTTACCTAATGCACAATTTTGTTTACGTTGTTTATTCAGTGTGACATCGACAGTTTATGACATTGTTAAAATTACTTTTGTCACGCTTTTGTCACACGCATGCGTGCAAATGTTCGTACACTTTGTACGCATTTGTGAGACGTCACACTCGCACTCCTTGCTTGAAAATGCGCGAATGGCGCGAAAACTTCGCATCATTCGTAATAATTGTTAACAGTAGGAACCTACCTACCCTAGAGAAAATGGGATTGTGCTATCTTCTGAAAAGCCCCTTACTTTCATTTAAACCATGATGGATCTAGAAAGTAAATGAAACTTGTAATTTCGTTCATTTGAAATTACTTCAAAAAATAAATACTTGCTTAAATAATTACGTCATGTATTCTCAAATATTGTGATTAACATCTTGACTGAATGGAGGGTTAAAAGGTTATAAACTGTCGATGATCAATCAGTGAAGACAATGCGTTGTTACCATGTATTTTGGGTAGACTACTCTTGAACAATTATACTAAAGGTATTCATTATTATAGGAGACATGTATCCAATTTATACAAAGTCTTAATAAACAAAGTCATTCTACCCAAAATACATTTTATAGATACCTACCTATTATTTTTTACGTTTTGGCTGGACTAAAGCGTTTTAATAATAATTTTAAACTTTATAATTTTATCGGTGGCTGTAAAAACTATATACGACCAAAGCAATCTACTATAATCTAGCTGTAATCTTATTTAGTTCTGAGATAAGTAATCACTGTTGCTTCATTAAATAGAAACGCACCTTATCCAAATATCTTGACCTCATTTTGAGCCAGTGGCCGTTAAAACGTCATTGATTGAGGGCTACCGCGAGTCAAAATTCCGCTAGAGTTGCCAGTTTCGCCTTATGTGTATCTGCCATTCTTTACCAATGAGAAACAAACTCTGGCCTGTGATTGATGGAAATTGACAGTTAGACCTGTCGCAAAACTAGCGAACTTACGGGATTTGTGACATTTATTCTTCATCAGTGGCTTTCTGTCTCTGTCATTGCAGGATGGAGTGCAGATCAGATATAACCGGTTTCTAAAAGGCTGATCAATTAAATCGTTTGTCAAATCCACTGATAACGACTGGGATTTGTTGACCAAATGTCTTGCAACCAATCACAGCTCTTAACATTGGATTTGACGGGTTATTACCAAAGTAAATGTTTGTGTTGATCAACTTTTTAGAAACCGGGCGTTAGACTTAAAAAAGGCTATGTTAAGTTTCGCTTGAGTACCTAACAGGAATGATGAATATTTAAAAGTTTCCCTGTCCGGTGAATTACATACAAACACTTCTATCGTGTTTTATAATTATCCGGGCATAAATAGGTAATCTATATTACGAAAACTTTAGCTATCTTTATTCAATGTAAACATTTGCCTTAAAAAACGTACGTACTATCTATTAATGAAAATAGAACAAATAGATAAATACGTATATCATTTGACTCAAAGCCAATGCTTTTTAAATAAATTGTAGATGAATTTAAAAAAAAAACAAACGTTGACTACTTATCTCATTCTAACTCTAAATTAATTGAGTAAAGTGATTGAACTGAATCTTAATGTCTTCTATGTGATTAATTTAACGTAACTTCCGCTGCCATATTTAACTTAATTATTACGTACTAATTTAAATTACAATATTTTAATTATACTAAAGCCACCCTCACACCAGCCAGTTTTGACCAGCCATAGACGAGCTGAATGTGGACAGTGTATGGGTGGCCTTATAATTTTATATTATTATAGGGTTCCGTAAATCATTTTGTTATGTTGTTTTATTTAGTCGTCCATTTTGTCCGTCCGCAGACTAACTTAAGATTAATTTCGAAGTGCCTGGTGCATGAATACAGCTATCTTGTTCATACCTTTTAAGATCTACGTTTATTTTATAGGATTCAAATTAATTTAAGCTGTTAATTTTGCTCAATAAGTTTACCACGATTAAACGGAATTACGGAACCCTTCAGGCATACATTATGTAGCTACCTATTGCTTGCCTGTTTTAAATATCTATTGCACAAAATGTAGGGAATTTTGATGTTTAATTCATAAGGAAGCAAATGTGTTGGATTAAAAATCAAAATTATCGTAATTTGAAAATGCGTTCCAACCACGTGTGCTGGAAGATTATAATTTCGCGCCATTTCGAGCGTCTATTATGGAAAGCGTTATAAATAAAACTGTGTCCACGTCGATTAAAATACAAATACAATTCGTGTTTGGCGACAAAACTGCGGGTCATAAACAGTAAATCGCGCCAATTTCAATGTACCTATTCGATGTGTGGACAGTAATTTAACCATTATTGATTTTAGCATTGATTGTATTAGTAGTGACAACGGGCTGGTACCTGTCTATCTGATTTTCTATGTTAGTCAAAGTAGCGATCAATTTGAAGTAAAATTAAGCGACTAATGTAATATAATCGAAAAGGCAACGGTGTAAACGATTGAATTGTTAAAATTATTTATGTATTCTGGAAAGTTACGTATTACTTGATGTCCTGATTAAATTATTGGAAAATATTCGTTACTTTTATTTAAGTACAGTTAGCAACTAAAATTGATGTACACAATAAATGTAACAAAACAACCAAATGCCATTAAATTTAATAAAATAACCGATTTAAAAGTATATTATAGTGTTAACCCGTCGCGTCATAAAGACATATTAGGTGTTTTGTAAAACTGTTTTCATCAACTTTTGTTGCTGACTGTATGTTGACCTTTGACCCCTTTATTTACAGCACTGTTAGGATAAAAATGCCTTAGAAAGATATTCAGATCCTATGATAAAATAAGACTTTTATTTATATTATTATGTTCTAACGTTCAAAATAATTTATTGTCATGTTGTCAACAACACAAATAAATAATAAAAAAAATTCCACGCACTAATTTATGGTTACGTAAATATTTAATTCCTGCGAAAGAAGTAGGTATATAACTTTGATTATATAATGTCGTATAGAATTATAAAGAATCAAACTACATTTTACCATATAATTTTATTTATAATTAAATCATTTTCACAGCGAAATAAAATTAATACTACTCTAGGACTGTTCTTGCTTAGCAGGATTGGAATAGACCCTTCTTCTTCATCTCTTCGAATTCCTTTTCAGCGTCGTACGTCCTGAAAGAAGATAAAATAAATAAGTCATGGCTGAATAAGGTTATTTTTTCAAAGAACTGCAAAACAACCAAGAGGGCTATGAGTGTTTCACCAGACTAATAGCTGGATAAAGTAGGAAGTGGAAATGAAAAAGGGCTTATGCTCATACATGCTACTATTACGTAAATCTGCCGTATGACGGCATTTGACAGCAAAATTTGAACAATGGTTGCTATCACATTGCACATTTGTTTTAGATTTATTATAATTTCTAGGATGTCTCACAATAATTATACCCTGTTTGTTTTAACGATTAAGATAAACAATGCCACCAAAAGATTATTTTCTTTGCAGACTTTCATTCATCATCATCATCATCTCCCGAGCCTTTTCCCAACTATGTTGGGGTCGGCTACCAGTTTTACCGGATTCAGCTGAATAACGTATTTTACATGGAGCAACTGCCTATCTGACCTCCCACACAGTATACCATGGTAAGACTGGTTGTCAGAATTGACTTAACGACTGCCAAAGATCTATGTATGACAGCCGGGACCTACTCTTTAACGTGCTTTTCGAAACACGGACTTTGCAGACTTTCATTATATAATTACCTCTGTTCTTTACATTTAGAATAAACATGAAAAACTAATTATTGATTTACTTGGAATAACAAACTTATGTATATATATAATTTTAATAAAAACATATATCAACAAACTAAATTACATTCTGAAGAAACCTAAATTGTGATAATGGCTTATATTTTTGCTAAAATGGACAGGTTATAAGAAATGTACATTTTACATTGAAATTCTCATTGGTACTAGATTTATTTTATTAACTTAAGATATTTCAATAGGTACTTTAAGTACTAGTTAAGCATTAAGGCCAATAGACATCCTTTTTGATCAAAAGTATTGACAGCAAAGTAGAACATAGTTTACCACATTAGAATATAAAATACATATTTGATTTACCTGTAGAATTCAGCGTACTTCCTCTTACGCTCATTGCCGACAATCTGCTTGAAGGCAACGCCAGAAATGCCGGCGAGGATCAGGGAGATGGTGAGGTTGCGCTTGATCTGCGAGTTGAGGAGTCCTCGCATCATCGGCTTGCTCGCGGTCGACACTGCCTTGTCTGCCATCTGGGGTTATCAATAATAAAGATATTTAATAAATTTTATAAGAAAATTAAACTTATTTAAACATAATTACAGCTCCCTTTACTAAAAATATAGTATCTATAGCACAAACAAGTTACTAATAACTTCTTTCGAATTATCAAATAGATAGCACTTTTTTTCATAGTGTATGTGGTAGGTGTGGTGAGTCTTTCATTGCAATGTGATGTTGTTGCATATCTGCACGCTCCTCTATATCAATACTAATTTTGAAATAGCAATGATATTTTGTTTTTAAATTTAGAAAGATTTTTTTATAAAGGTTTATCTAGTTTTACTGAATATTTATTAATTTGGCTATATGCTGTTCAATAATATTTTTCTATAATAAACAACTCTAAAAGGATCATTGTGTAAATTTAAGCTACTGTCTTCTACTGCATATGACTTTGCTCTGTGGTCTTCTAAATGAATAGACATGTCACAATAACAATAATTTATTAACATGACAGTTCAGTAATTACAGCAGAATACTATGATTAAGTTCCTACTGTCAGTAATGTGATAATATGTTTTTTATATTAAAAATCATAGAATTTCTATTTGAAGAGTAATTTTATTCTATCAGATAAGATAGTAAATATCAATTGAATTTAGAAAAGGTCGTTTTATATATATTATAATATGGACACTATGTTTTTGGTATGTGTTTAATTATGTTAATGAACATTTCATTTAGGTTACCTTTAAATATAAGGATGAGGAAAATCTATAAATTTTATCGTACTCGTGAGGAACGTGAATTAGTTGACAGCCTTCTTACATAACACTTTGACATGGGGTATTACAGCAGTTAAACTTATATTTTCTACATAATCGACAAAATTAGTTAAGAAATTATAATTATAACCAAATATAATTTAAATCATACTCACATTTGATAAGTTATTTACGAAAACTCGTAGGGCACGAGAACAGCAAGTAGAATTTTCAACTGTTTCCTTTGTCACACCAACTCTCTGAAATGATTGTTAAGCGTAGGTTCTGATTGGCGTTTTAGCAGCGCTAGAAAATTATAACAAATCACATTGCTTAACTTTTGACGTTAAGCCTCCCGATTGGTTGTGAACATAGGTTGTGAATCTGTTTAACATGAACTGTATGTTCTCGACATCGATTTTCATGACGTTTCATTTCACGATTACTTTTTTAGTTACATAACATTTTTTTACAACCATTAAAGAATACTTTCAAATTATAAATATCATGATGTTAAGAGTTTTCGAGTTGGTGATTGTTTGTTTTAAGAAGTTTTTCCTATCAATATAGAGTCTGTACGGAAAGAGAAACGTCGTGGAATTGAGGGCGCTGCTGTGGCGCATTTGTTAAGCTATTTAAACTGTATTATTATTAATTTGCGGCTATAAAATTTGGATTGTTATAAATTTATTTTGCAATCAAATGTTTTCAGTTGCAGTCTTTATAATAATAATTGTTTCATGGAATGACTTCAATGTGATCATAATGCAAGTTCCATTTTACGCCACGAAGGTTCTCTTTCCGCTCAGACTATATTTAGTAATAAAGAAAGATAAATAATATTAACAATTGATGTATCCCATAATGTGAATATTATGTTCATTCTTATAGCTTGTTATGTTCGTAACTTTATACTTTCTATATGCGGTTAACACAAGGCCTTGGCCAACTTAGCTCCGTGATGAAAAATATCTTTACAATTATAATAGTATACATACTGTGTAATGCAGTAGTCTTCTGTTTTACTTCCATACAGCCAGGTTAAGGCAGAGCTGCCTGGAAGAAAAAATCCATAAACAATAAATCAGCTCCATCAAAAAATGGCGCCATAATTTGTTTTATAATAGAAATATACACCCTTTTTAACTCACAGAAAAAAACGAATAGTAGTGTCGTAGTCATAATCTAATTAGAAGAAAATTTTAGAATGAAGGTACTTATAGTACCTAAATGTTAAGTGCCCAATATATGAAAATGGTCCAGCGAAACTGCAGGTACTCCCGAAAAATGTAAGACAAAAATGTGACAAATTATTATTATACATTTTTTGATAACGTTTCTGAGCTATGATACTATAGACATACTTATTAAATAACAACTCTTTTTTGCATAGGGGTTTAAAAAGCATAAGAGTATTATATTTCACAACTGAACTACGCGTAACATAACACGATCGACAACAGTGCATAATTAATGTCGAATATGCTAGGTCTCACCATCACAGCCTTGGAGTTGTGACCCACTGTTGTGCTTTCGTAAAATGCTACGATAAGTATAAACTAGAAGTGCAATGAAAAAACTGTTGAAAGCAATATTGATATGTAATTAATCATTTATTTCTATTAATACATTTTCATCCAGATTCATTTATTCTGAAATATTTTTTAAGTTTTTTTTACGACCGCCGTGGTCGAATGGCGTGCACACCGGTTTTCAATGTGTAGCTTGCTCCGAGGTCCCTGGTTTGATTTCCGGACAATGTTGAAAATCACTTTCCACATTGACTCGGTTTGGGTGTATGTGGGACCTTCGTTGTTTCTGAATTCTATAACACAAGTGCTTTAGGTACTTACTTTGGGTTCAGGGCAATGTATGTGATGTTGTACATATTTATTTATTATTTAAGTTTCTTGTTCTTGATCATCGACGGCAAATTACCGCAATACTCGATATTTCTATTTCATTTCTCTGTCTAAATAATCTTTAATAGTCCTAGGTTAGTTGAGCTGGGACAGAGTAGAATGTACCATGTTTTTTTAGCTTTTTATAAAAAAACTATTTTTATCTGAACTCAATTATCCACTAGCTTGATTGCGAAGAAAAAAATTATAATAGCAACTATAAATATGGATCAATGGTCTGAAATAAATAAATTATTATATTATTATTATAAAGGTTATAGGGTATTCAATAATCCTGTCAATAGTACAAAAATATAACACCAATTAAAACAACAAAATATTTTTTATTCATTTATTAATAAACTAACTTTACAAATTTAATAATAGCAGAACAATAATATTCCTTATTTCTTCATTCGTAATAATTTGATAAATCAGCATGACTCAATCGTACTTTTATCAATATAATTTCTTCCATCGTTATAATATTATGATAAGACAGCTTGACTCATCATACTTTTTATCAATATAATAATTATATGATTTTTAAAAATAATCTAGAAACGACAGTGAAAGCAACTTACAGAGAAAATAATGCACAATAAAAAAGTGAACTTCATAAAATTGCCAGCAACAAAAAAATAATTACAGGCATTGTTTATCATTGTCCTAAATTGATTCCCCGCGGTGCGTCACCGCCCAACACGTACTACAAAAAATATTACAAATAACATAAAGTTAACTTTTATTGTATCAATTCTTTCATTTTACTATTTCTGCATGTATTTACAAGTTCCATAGAATGTAAACAAAACTATTATCTACTCTCGTGTGGTGTAACCCCTATGCTATATTTATAAGTGTTATTAAAACTATTTGTATTTCTCTTTCATCATTGTAGATATATAAACGTACAATATAGATATTTATTTATCGGCATAAATTACTATCATTAGTCGAAAATAAAAACAAAACAAATAAACTAAAAATGATAACTATACACCCAATATACACAGCTAGTTGAGAGTTCATTCACTATAATTATATGGTACAAAGCTTGCAAGTCATACTTTTATATTACAGTATAAGGCTTTTGCATGTCTACTGGAGTCGGTCCGTGCGAGGAACGAATCGCTAGTCGACGACGTATATTTACAAGCGCTACTCCCCAAACTAAATATGATTTTAAAAGAAAAAAGTACTTAAAACGTAACATATATTAATATCCCCATCTATACATAAAAATTTACAAGAGATTGTACATCGGCCGGACCGATTTGTGTTATTAATAATTTAAGAAAAAACAAATGTTTTACAAAACAGTAATCCCGCCGTCCACCGCTCAGACTAGCCGCATCTCGCTCTACACACTAATATTTCATTATCAGACACATTACCACGGCACACAGTTATAGGGCACAATTTATTCAGGCAATAAATTCATTACTAATTATTAAAATATTTTCTCATTATATACTACGTACGTACTATACACGTTTTGTATTGTAGCACTATCACTGTCCGACTAACATTGAACATCATCAAAATAGGGATAGGGGAACAAACGAACATATATTTTGGGAGAAATTATAAAAATACTGTAATGTACGGCCATCTAAGCTAAAAGTGTAAAAGCTGTATAAAAGTGCTTTTCAAATAAAATGTCACATCCAAAAATTATTGCTTTGGGTTTGTATCCCTAGACGGGAAGGAAACAAGTCTACACGCACCACAGACGCCTACAGATTTGTCGACCAACCACAACTACCTACCTTCGACCGATAAATAACCATTAAAATACATCTGTAGAGCACCCCATGTCGTCATGTTCACCATTCATAAGTTTATTCTATATTTTTGACGACTAATTCTGTATTGCAAGGTTCAATTTAGTTACAACCAATCGTGAGGTGAAAATGATGAACATTTAGTAAGGCGAGCGACTTCGAAATAACACGTATATACGTATCCTATATTCAAGTGATCAACAATCGTGATAAAAATTCTAGCATCTATATTAGAAAACTAAATTGATTCGAAAATCGACTATGCATAGTGCAAATTAACAAGCTAAGATTCACTGGTTCGTGTCTATTAGTTTGGTGAAATTATTGTTCAATCAATGTCGGAAACAACGGTCGACTAATTGAGGGAAAACGAATAAAATGGGGGCGTCAAAATAAAATTTTAGTTTACTGGAAGCCCGAACAGACAAACTGTTAAAACATTCAGTCGCGATTATTAGATATCTCATTCACTAAGAAATTATCAAGTTCCACATTTAATTACAATTATTGGTCGTGAATTCTCTTAAATATAAAATCGCTAACGTTACATCGTAATAGCGGCCAGCGTTTTGTGCGTGACGGCGCCATCTTCAAATTGAACCTTATCGATTTTATTTAGCAATTTCAAATATGTGCTGTAAATCGATATTAATTTGGTCTAATTATTGTATATTAATTACAAATAAAACATGTCGCCCTCACGCCAAAACATTATAAAAACTACAACGTTGCGTTCACGTCACCGAATCGACGTCACGAAGTTACGTGCAAAAACGTATGAAAATATTTAACTTTATGCATTTATTTCATTCTCTTTATATCTCTCGGGTATTTATACTATTATAACAATGTGCCTATATGTCGAGTGCATTTTGTACAATAATGATACACATCTATTCACTAGTAAACTAAGGCTCTCCACGGCGCAAACTCCACAGAGTCTTGCTTAGTGGCAACGTTTCAAGTAACACGCGCACGCGATACCTTTAGCACGGTAAATAGTCGATTTATCAATCTATAATGTATCTATGGTCACTATACTCTGTATTATCTACAACTGGTTAATCGTCTATTTACGGTATCAAAACCATCGCGTCAGCCTTCACTCTTAAACACAATCACTCTTAAAATTACTTGATAGAAATAAACTTACACTTAAAAGAACAAAAAGTCGAGTGTTTTATAGTGAATGGTAACATTTGTTCACTAAAAATAAATATACCAACAGTATGACTGCCAGCATTTGATTGGGTCCGGCGTAATCGATTGAACGTTTCGTAATCGATAATGAATCAATAGATTAGAATTTTTTAGGACGGATTTAGAAGGAATCAATTTTAGAATAGATTTGGTTAATCGTTGTTTGCGCGGTAACGGGCATCATCGATCAATGATAAGAGCGCCAATACAATCGATATTTAAAACAGACGTTATCTAAGGATTTATATAACATACTACTGTTTAAACTCTAGTAAAGTGGCACTTGGGTATAGATAACTTTGATTATTACTTTATAGTAGGCTATATTAACAGGACCGTTGCTAAGACTTAAAACGAATTCATAGTTTTTGACATCAAGTTACAGTTGAACAATTTTAACTATTCTAAAATCAATTTCGCTAAATCCTTTGTCATCCCTCATCAGCGGTGTCGGTAGAGATTTGTACAAGCTGTAAAACCACTAACATTTATACTTCTGTAAGCCAGGATCTATAATGAAGACCAGAACATCTAAATTTCAATTTATTGTCTTGTCCCACAACAAAATAAGGCAGAGAAGGAATATATTAGTTAAAAATTAAAGAGACTATCTGCTGTGATAAGCCCACTTGTCAAATTATTTGAATGAAAAAAAATAACTTTTGTAGATTTTTGATGAGTTGCTAATGTACATTGTGTGGAGATGTTTACTGGTCAATAAGATCCATTCACAGTAAATACAAGAATATATGTAAACTGTTTAACAAAGTCTGTCGGCTGGGTATAAATTAGTGTACAAAGCTTGTTCCCAAATCATTTACAAGACACCACTGACAAAACATCCAAATTTATAAATACACACACAATTTCTTGTTATATTTTGTTAAATATCAACACAGTATTTATCAAACGTTAGTATTGCACTACGCTTTACTAGTTCTCACACTTTGGTGTTAATTTACAACCGTTTTTAAATAATAGAGATTCATTAAAATGAACAATTACCAATTGCGGATTTATGGACACCACCCCGTATTATTTTTCTAATTTCGCAACATATTTTACAATTTTTATAATTTAAGTTACATCGTGACCCATACTGGTATAAAACAAAGTTTGAAAGGTATCGTAAGTGCTCAGCGAACGTTCGTGTCTCACGAGGCACACGGCGAGTCACAAATTGTACTAGTGTAGAGCGTCGGAGGCGCCGCTCGGGTTACCTGCGCGTGAGAGCGGCGACAGCTGTCCGGCGAGCCCCCGCTCCGCCCGCCGTCACTTGTGCTCCCGCGACGCGCGACGCCGCCGCACGCCCTTCGCCGCGCCCTCGCCCACTGCCACAAGACACACGTCAGTCCGGCACTCGCCTCGCGCTAGCATCAGTCGGGACAGTTGCGACACTCACCGGCACTTCTGGTCTTGCGGCGGACGGGCGCGGCGGCGGGCGGCGCGGGCGCGGGCGGGCCGGGGGGCGCGGGCGCGGGCGCGGGCCCGTGGCGCACGGAGCGCCGCGTGCCCACGGCCTCGGCGGGCTTGGCGGCGCGCGCGCCCGGCCGCACGGGCTTGGCGCCCTTGCCGCGCACCTTGCAGATGAGCGGCTCGTCGCTGTCGCTGTCCGAGTCCTTGCGGCGCGCGGCGGGCGGCGGCGCGGGCGCGGGGCGCGGCTTCTTGCGCGGGCGCGCGGCGGGCGACAGGCCCTCCTCGCAGCTGAGCGCGGACGCAGCCGAGCTGTCGGACTCGCGGCGGCGGCGCTTGACGGGCGGGCGAGCGGGCCCGCGCGGGCTGCCGCGCTCGGCGGGGCGCGGCGCCGTGAGCGGGGAGTCGGCGCGCTCGAGCTTGGCCAGCGCGGGCGACAGGCGCGGCGTGCGCGGCTGCTCGGCGGGGCTGCTGAGCTTGCTGCTGGAGCGCGTGCGGACGCTGCTGCGCGCCACTCGCTCCAGCGCCGATGGCGATGGCGACTCCGGCCTCTTGCCCGCGTAGTCCGGCGTCGGGATCTCTATCAGCAGCTGTTCTAACAAGCTTTTGTCTGGGAAGTCAGCCTTTAGCGGTAGTCGCTCCAGCTTAGGTTCCCGCTTCTCTTCGGTCTCGCCTCGCTCGCCGGCGTCGTTGCCGTTCTCTGGGCGCTCAGGTCTTTCCTCTTTAACATCTTCGACGGGCCCCAGCTTCTCCTGGTTGGAATAGGTGTAGAGTGGCGGCGAGACCCGGCTGGGCGGCGGGTCGAAGTCTTCGAGCTTGGCCTTGTCGGCGGGCGGCGGCGCGGCGGCGGGCGCTGGCTGGTCGCGCTCGTCGCGCAGGATGGGTGTGGGCGCGCGGGCGGGGCCGGCCGCGTCGTCGCCGTTGACGTGGTCGGCGTGCATCTTGGCCAGCTCGGCCTCGATGTCGCCGAGGTCGTCGATGTCGGGCGGCACGGGCTCGTAGCGCGGCTGTCCGCCCGCCAGCGACAGCCGCTCCAGCAGCTCGTCGGAGGCGGGCGCGGGCTCGACGCCGATGATCCTCTGCACGGAGGCGGGGCTGGTGGAGCGCGGCATGTCGAGGCGCTCCTTGCGCTGCGGGCCGGGCGGGGACTGCGAGGCCTGGTTGGGCGACTTCTCGGAGAGCGCGTCCATGGACTCGATGCCGGAGTCCTCGCCCTGCGCCTGGCTGGCGGGCGAGCGGCTGCCGAACTTGTCGGCGTCGGGGCGCGCGGCGCGCTCGGCCACCAGCTTGCAGTAGGACTTGTCCTTGGGCCGGTCCTTGCGCCGCGGCGACACGGGCGGCGACGCGGCTCGCGCGGGGATCGTGCCCACGTTGGTGGAGCCCGGCGGCTCTGCAACACAAACACGCCGAGTCATGCCTGCTCTGAGGGCTCTACCTCATGTATACGCATGCAAAATGGTAATGGAAAATGCAAGTAAGGAACACTTTGAAGGTTTCACGCCCCAAATGTTTACCTTACGCCCTGCTACTAACCGACGAGGCTCTGTACGGCCAGCAAGACGTTAGCTTGCCATCCTAAATACCCCCAGCCCGGTGGCAGGCCGCTGCGTTACCGGCGCGAGAGGACAGGCTATGCAGGCACCGACCTGCTTACTCTGGGACGTGACTATGAGCAAGAACACCTTTTTAGGAGGGTAAAGATTAAGGTCAGATTTTAACGATTTATTCAGTCTTCAAACGCCTTTCTGTCGCGGTCTACCACCGGTTGGAACGAATATTTGTATACAGTACAAATATTTATACCAAAACTGGGTTAATGATATTATAAATAATAAAAAGAATTAAAGTCCCTAAATGGTACAACCCTAGTAAACTCTTTAGAAATTGTGAATGTTGTTTGTATTATTCCAAGTTGAACCACTACTGTTACATAATTTATTTAATCCAGATATTTTCCTACTTATGTATGGCAAATAAAGTTTTCATACAGGGTTGATATGACCAATGTGATTATTCTTAGGTAGTTTTTTTATATCTGTTACCAAAAGTTAGAGATTTTTGCTCACTCTGTATTTGAAAGTATATATTTTCTTGTCTTTTGTTATGCCTAAACAATCGTATCACATTTACCTTGATTTTAAGCTATTTAATTCGTTAGAAAATAGTATTTTTGTATTTAGCACATTATTTATTTTTTAGTAACACTGATATGAGCATATTGGTTGTATCAACTCTGTAAATTTTCAAGAGTATGTGTAATAGTATCTTCTTGTTCTAAATGTCGAAAACCTAATTAAAATATGTATTAAAATGAATGATGAATGAATATAGTTTGTGTAGTTTTATCAATTAATTTGTTAATTCAAACTGTTACATGTGTTAGTAGATATAACAAATGAATCCATATTGTTTTGTGGATAGTTAAAAACCGTTTTTAGTTAATACTTATTTATTATAGTAAATATTTATTGTCTGTTTTGTCTGGCGTCCATATTGATATGAATGATGTAGGAATGTGTGTGAAGTTGAGTGGATAGTGTTACTGACCTGTACAGGACCCGTGGCTGACCTTCCTCTTCTTATCAGAGGTCAGCAGCCCGTTCGGTAAGGTAATAGCACTTTCGGCGATTGTCCGTTTCAACTTATTGTCGTCGTCGGCGGCGCGCCGCGATTCCGCGAACGTTTGCGATTCGGGCACGTCGCCACTAAGCGTCCACTCTAAATCCTTATGACACTTGAGCAACCTACTATCCAACTCACTAGCACCTGTTTTATGTTCACTATCAACGTCTGATTGCACTGTTTTCCCCTCTGACTTCAAACTATCACATTTAACGTCCGCTTTAGGAGTGGGTAACTTCTTTTTCGCGTCGTGATTGTTGGGCTCTCTGTAGCCCTCGTTTTGCGCATATTTTCCTTCCTTGTCTAGCGTGTCGTTCCGCCATTCTTTATCCCGCTCTTTCTCTGACGATTTCGTGCTCTCATTGAGTATTTTTAGTTTCTTTTTCATCTTGAGGTCTAAGCTCGGCACTTTGTTGTTGAGCTTGTAGTCATGTGACTTGGTGACTATGTGAGCGTTTTTAGATATCGTTTTCATTCTGTACACGACGTTGTTGTCCCCCGTGATCTCGTTTTTGACGCCCTCGCCCTCGTAGTGGTTGTTTAGCTTTATGCCTTTCGCGTTTAAATACTCATCATCAGTCTTGTTCTCAGTGCTCTCGCCCGACTTCGACGCTGTCGATTCTTCTGTTGTCGAATCCCTCCGATGCGACTTGTCGTCCGATTCTGAAGATTTTCTGATTTTAATCTTTTTCGTATGTAAGTCACCAGGTCCAAACTTTTTCTTTTCCTTCTTGGAGTTCTTTATGACGGCAGAGTTTCTCCCTCTAAGACTAATGTGAAGAGGTGGAACCCTGAGTTCGCCGTCTGTGGGCTTGTCACCTTTCTGTTGGTTGACGAAGCTGATGTCGGCTTTGTACACTGGTGCGACGACTGGCTCGTTTTTATCAAGCTTGAGTCTCAGCTTGATGGGGTCTTTCTCCGTCTGCGGAGACTTGGGCGCGTCGCTCGTGGGCGTGGGCGGCTTGACGGGCGACGGGCGCGGTAAGGCAACTTTGGTGGACTTATTGTCGCGGACGATCTTGTCTTTGAGCGTGGCGGGCTTCTCTTTAGCACCGACCGTACGAGGTTTGCCGCCTTTTTGTGCGAGTTTGTCATCTCGCTCTTTCTTGATAAGTTTATTTCTAATTCTTAGTTCATCGTCTGCTCTTCTCAAGTCGTCGTCTGTCGTAGACTTCGCGATACCAAATATCTCGGGTGCGGCCTCTACCGAAGGCCTCTCTTCTTTCACCTCGCAGTTGGCGACCGTGACTTCTTCAATTTTCTTCTCCTGTTCCTTTGGGACGGGCGGCACATCGTCATCCCTCATAAGTGTTTTGATTAGGTATTGCTTGCTCTGCTCTTCGATCTCGTGAGCCGACGCTTGCGAGCCGACGGTAGCGGTAGCGACCGATGTCGTCGCTCGCAAGGGCAGCTTGAGCGGCGGAGGCATAGCTTGGCTAGCACTGGCCGGCGGAGACTTGAAGGGCGGCGTGGCGTTGAGCGTGTGCTGCGACGCGTGTTGCTGCGCGTGCAGCGCGGCGTTGGGGGCATGCTGCGGGTGCTGCGGGTGCGGCGGGTGTTGCGGGTGCGGCGAGTGCGGCGGGTGCGGCGAGGGCGGCGGCGCGTGCTCGGGCTCGGGCTCGGGCCGGCGGAACTTGCTGGAGTGGTGCGGCACGGGCGGCGGCGGCATGAAGCTGTCGGCGCCGTACGGGTCCACCTTGGAAGGCACGTCGTGTCGCTGCGCGGGCTCTGTGAACGAACTGTTGCCATATTGGTCGCCGGTGATGTCTTGCAGTACGGAGTCGGGCGTCCCCGTATTGGCGTTGTTGCCGGATAGCAACAGCTCGAGTTTCGCGCTCGCGTCCAGCTCGGAGATGGCGGAGAAGGCGCTCTCGTCGAGGTTGAGGTCGTCCCCGAGCGTGGGCATGAGGTGCTCGAGGTCGCTGTCGGGCAGGTCCAGCAGCGACAGCGAGTCCCGGTACGGCTCGTTCCAGTCGGGCTGCGTGGACGCGCGGGACGCCGCCCGCTGCTTCGCTATGTATTGCTGCTGATACCTTTGGAACTCCTGGAAAAAGAAAACAGTCAAGGTTTATATATGTCTTGAACTTATGAGTTACCTGTTTTTTTAACGCCACCTTGTAATGTACAAAGAAATAGATAATGAATTTATTATGCATGTGTTTATGTATAGAATATGACTCACTTGGAAACTGGACTGTGTCTTCTGATCCATAGAGGCGGTGGTGGGCGGCATGAGCGCCTGCAGGTCCTCGGGCGTGACGCGCGAGTGCTGCGGGTGTTGGGGGTGTTGGGCGTGCTGCGCGTGCGGCGGGGGCGCGTGGTGCGGCGGCGGGCGCGCCAGCTGCTGGCGGTAGGGCGGCGGCGGCGCGGGCAGCGGCGCGGCGTACAGGCGCGGCGCGGGGCCGGGCTGCCGCGCCCCGCCCGGCGCCAGCGCGCGCCGCACGCCCGCCGGCGGGCGGGGCCCGGGCGGAGGCCGAGCCCCGCCCGCCGGGGGAGGACCCGTCGGCCGCGGGCTGCGGTACTCCGCGAACGGCGGCCGCCCCACCGCCAGCTCCACCTGCGAATGACGACCGTAACGAGTTAATATTATAATGACAAACGTTATATAGTAATGGTCAAAGAGCTATGAATTATTGCTCATATTATTATGCCTTAATTTAAATATTTACCATTTGGTCAATTAAAAAAACCTTACATAACAGAAATAAGTGATTTAGACTGACCTGTCCATCCTCCAACCGATCCAGCTTTGCGGGATGCGGCGGCGGCTTGGGTCGCGGCGATGGCGCGGGCGCGTCGTTCTGCAGCAGGTTGACGAGCAGCGGCGACGACATGGCCACCGTGGGGGGCGCGGGAGGTGTCGGGGGCGCGGGCGACGGGGGCGCGTGGGGCGCGGGCGACGGGGGCGCGTGGGGCGCGGCCGCGGGGTACGGCGGCGGCGGGCCCGGGAACGACGACGTCGATGGCCGCACGAACGGCCCGTCGGATTGTTGAGGTCGTATGCTGCTTGTAGGACCACCTAGACCTGGAATGACGCGATACGTTATATTAGATGACTTCCGTTATATTTGCCTCGATTTCCGAATGGATGACAACTGCTATACATAAATTACTTGGTATTCCTACATAAGATAAACTTATGTATTGAGCTCACTCAAAACTTAACAGAAATTTCCCTATAGATGTTTGTTATGCAATTTCGAGTCTTAACGTTAGTGTCTTTAATTTCCGTTGAATCCTAATTTATATAAAGTTTTAGTATCTTAGATAGATACCTGCGCGTGCGCCGGCATAGCACTCACCAAGAGTGTTCTCCTTCCTGTGTATAACCCTGGCCTGCGTCATGCTGCCGAAGGGGAATTCGTAGCGGTCGGCGTTGTGCTGGGGAATGTTGTGAGGGATCTTGCCGTCCATGGGGCAGACGGTGTTGGGCGACTTGAAGCTGTCGGGCGCGGGCGCGGGGGGCGGGTCCGCGCTGCCGCCCGCGCCCTCCTCGCCCAGGATGCGCCCGATGCCGCCCAGCCCCGCCAGCAGCTCGGCGCTCGGTTGCGATCTTGACGTACTCGCATCTACAATATTAACATAGTTTCGATATATTGGATATAATTTACTCCGCAAAGTTACTAAGAATTATAAAGGACGATTTTGTATCTATATGCATGTATTACGTGATCGTTAAGTCTTTACTACCATCTGTATGCCCCCACCTTAATTAATCGCAAGTAAATCGTCTTGAAGCAAACACGCATTTTAAATTTACCAAATTCCATCTAAGCAAATCTACACCTTATCCTAAAGGACAGACGATATTTTCCCCATCCTTTTTTAACTATCAATCAGCAAAAGGCCACTGACCGACCATTAACTGTTTATGTACTGTACATGGTAATGCCTCTCACCATCGGGGTCGGTATTAATTCTGAGCTCGGCGCCGTGCTGCAGCCTTAGCGAGACGGCGGCGTCTCCGTCCAGCTGCACCGACAGGATGCCGAGCGCGCGCAGCTGCGGGGCGCCGGCCGCCGCCAGCGCGCGCAGCCGGGCCGCCGCCGCGCGCGGCACCGACAGCGTCACGCGCACTGAGTTCCAAGGCTCCACCTATAACAAATACATAGGTTATTGTAACTAGTACAGGTAGACCGACGACGAAAATAGTCGCATGTAAGACAAATACAGGTAGACCGACAACTATGGCCGTTCAATATCTCTTCTCAAGGAGAGATATTAAGGAATAACTATGTTTTTTTTTCTGGAGAACTTCCGCAGTTAGCCTCATGGAAGCTTTCACTGCTTTACCGGACTAAGTTGGCGAGACACTAATACGCCTCCAGCCAGTCCGGAATAACTATGTGCATCAACGTTAATGTATGACAATAAAATGTTATGTGTATGTGTGTATGATAAAGAATTAAGATTAAATAAGAACCCCTCAGTAAACAGTTAAAAAAGTAAGAAAAACTTAAGATTAGAAGTAAATAACCGCGGCATTTACATGCAGAAAATATGTATAAAAGCCATAGGTATGTATTCCATGGGAACGAAATGAAAGGCTATATGACTTAAGGAAACTTACAATTACCTTATTTAGATTAAACTACTATATTTTCCGGGCATTCCCTTTACGTCACGAGTACATTAAACACATTCCTGCTGGCCTCGTGGCCCGGAAGTTGGGAGCAGGGTTCAAGACATGTCAAGTACCTATGTTAATGTTACATGTTCTTTTTAATGTTAATGTAAGTTGAAACACCCTGTATGGAAGCATTGTCAGTGTTTTTATCTAGACCATCTTTTTGTGAGAAGACTAAATTTACATTTAAGTGCTAAAATTATTCTGAGTCAAAGTTCTCTGAAGGCTTAAAAAGGGGGCTTGCTTCGAATTTAAGCAACAATGTAACAAAAGATATTTATATAATACTATATATCCAAGTAAGAAAGCAAAATAATAAAAATGAATCATTTTTTGTTGACATGTATAGATAAATAATAAACCTAGATACTTGACAAATAAATATTCAGTGCAAATCAAGTAACCAATAGTAGTACATTGGAGATTGCTTAAATGCTAAAGACAGACTTACAAAACCGTCAGACTGCAAATAATTATACCAAACTAATAACTTTTGTATTTGGACCAACAACAACACAAGATAAACTATTGAACCCTCATAAAAAGCATCGCATTAGTCAACTAGGAACTACGAACTAGAGGCACATAAAACTTCCTTACTGAGCTCACCCAAACAGTGTCGAACTTAGCTTTTACGATTGAAAACAGGGTGCAGATTATGCGGAAATGTTCCACTTTTTAACTTCAAGTCTTAAAACCTTTAGAAAGCTGTTTACTCCCTTTATCGAAATGCAACAACCCCGTAGTGTTTGTTTAAGAAGGGACAGTTAGAAATTGGTGTAAATTTTGTGAACCAAGAGAACCCATAAGACATAACATGATGGTTTAAAAAAATCACCTAAGTTCATTAGTCTGTCATAAAGTCTAACCGGTAATTTCCGCCAATAAGAGACAAGCTAATGGTTCGTGATTAGTGGAAATTTACAAATAGACTTCATAACAAACTAGCGAACCTAGCCTATTGGTTAACGTGAAATTTATAAGCAATAGTTAAGCCCAGACGCACTTGGGCAGCGCGGCAAAATCTTGTCAAATCACTATGTAGTACACTAGCTGCAGCCTACAATGCAAAATCTTGAGAAGATAACGAATCTACGCCTAAATACTAACAACGCAAAATACCTAAATGAAAAAATGCTTCCTTATTTACAAGTTTAATAAAAGAAACGTATTAAAAATCTGCATATTGCGTTCAACTTTGCCATTTAGCTGAATAATAATTTGCGCGCGAATCTTTAATAGACTAGGTAAATTTATTCGCAGATTAATTTGTGCATCGGGTCCACTTTTATAGTCTATAAAATAGGATAATAAAGTTAATGGAAATAGTACGGTTAAAGGGGAAATTTTGTGTTAAGTGCCTCTTATGTGCACTTCATTGAGATTTAAGTACAAGTTAAAGTAAAAACATTTTAGTGGACTAAACTCTACCTACATAGTCATCTAAACTTATAATAAATCTGTAAAAGTGAAAATTCTGTACATTGAAAATATCAAAAAAATAAATGGCGGGGGGTGTTACTAGACCGACACCGAAATCAAAAGTGTGAAAAAAAAAATGTTTTGTCTGTCTGTCTGTCTGTTTGTTCAGGTATCACGCAAAAACTACCGGTTCGATTACGATGAAACTTGGTATAATTATTCTTTATTATCCTGGGCACCACACTGGGTAGTTTTTATCCCGGAAAAGTATAAACAATAAAAAACAAACTTAATTTTGCGGTTAAAAACTCATTGATAAGTTTCGTCATCCACGCGAACGAAGTCGCAGGCACAGCTAGTATCTAAATATACAAGTACAAAAAGTAGATATTGCTCTTGGATTTGTTTGTTGTTCTATACTTATATACTCGGGATTTCTTCAGGACTGAAGGGGGAAAGCGAAATTTCTAGTAAGACCTGCTCATACAGAAAACGGAAGAACATAAATCTTAAACTCAGCTCATACAGAAAGGGTAATGGATAAGTGGATAAAAAAAAAAACTTTGACTTTACGACACAAGTTGAGTTTTATATAAACATTTTCATTAGCATTTTCACGTAACAATAACAATAGTTAAATCCATATTAATGTTATAAATGCAAAAGTGTATCTGTCTCTTACGCTTTCAGAGCTAAACCATTCAACCGATTTTGATAAAATTTGGTACGGGGTTAGCTTTAACTCCAAGAAACGATCCACATTATCAGACATCCACGCGGGCGAAAGCTAGTTTAATATAAATGTTGTGAAGAATAAATTAAGTTTCAACGCCCAACGATTACTGGTCCCGTATTGTACAGTTCAAAATCATAAAACTCACGCCCATTAAAATAATCTTTTTTGTATGCATTCATTTCTATAAATATTTAAGTTCTATACCTATAATAATATATTATGTTCTTGATAGCTATAAATTATTTTTGGCATATAAAAAATCAAATAAGTTTCCTTAACGTTACTGCTAGAGCTTTCGTTAACTGATACTTTTGATTGATACTGCTAAAATAAAACTGTCAAAGTGAAATTGAAAGTAAAGAATACACCATTATGAAATGGGAATAAAAATTAGATCAAAATATAAGAAGGACACACAACAATCGGAATATACTTTTCCGCCAATCTCTAACCTCTTTACTTTTGCATGATTATAAGTCTTCAACATGCTATAAGGGTGCGTCCACATCTGACGAACGAGCATTACACGAGCCGTTCGCGAGCCGCTCGCGATCCGCTTGCGAGCATGCCGCGAACGCACTAGTGTCAGATGTTCGTCAGATGTGGACGCTCCCTTAGGGCTAAGGAAAGACTCTTCTAGACAACACTCTATTTTTCATACGCAAAGGTCTTCTCTCTTTTAAATATAACGAAAATGTTATAAACTAAAAAAATATGTTTATTTGTCTTAATTTAGGTCAGCTAAGAAGACTATCAGGCAGGACATATTCTCACAAAAAAAACACTAGTAAAAGTAAATAAAAACAAAAGAAAGACGAGAAACAGTGGCCATAATCTATGACCTCATGACGTCATCAACATATCCCAAGGCACAACACATGCTTGCCAACAATGTATCTACTAGACTGACAACTGTATTACGGTGTAGTAAGGTCGAATTTCGTACTACACGGTTTTCTAGTCCACACTTACAACTGTATGACAGCGTAGTAAGGTTGAATTTCCTACGACACGGTTACCACGCACGCGCCGTCGACCGTACGTGACCACGTGACTACTACGTTCACGTCACCTGTCATCGTGGGCCGGCTTACGCGAAAATATAGTAGTAGGTACATACAGGCTTTATCCAAACACCCGTAAGCCGTAAATCTAATTATATGAAATAGAACCCTAAGTTACACGTCTTAGTATCCGAGTTTAGGAATTTAATTAGTTTGAGCTATAGTTGACAAAAACAATTTTTTTTGGTAAAAAAAATTGTTTCATAGTTATAACTGGAACCAGTTTTTTTTAATCGTACAGTTCAAAACACAGACAATAGAAGTGTCGAAAACTATAATTTATATTTAAAAAATCTGTATGTGCCATGTCTCTAGCAAATAAAAATCTATAATAATATGTCATACAAAGAATAATTAAAAAACATCTCTATCCATTATCGCGTATCACTTTAAAGTATGATTGAACTCTATATTGCTACACGAATTACATTATTAACTTAATTAGTTGATTGCGATAAATTACCCCTTAAATAAAAATATAAAAAAAAATGTTTTTTGTCAAGAAACTGACGTGCGTTTAACGCCTATTTATTTTTAAGAATAAATAAATAGGCTTGAAACGCGCTAATGGAACTTAGACTCTCCGTAAAATAAAAATAATCTTGAAATCTAAAACCAAACTTAACCATTAATCCGTTAACTTGTCAGAGGGATTCTTATGTATTCTATATATCATTTTTGTCTCTGAAATTCTAATGCGTAATGTTGCGAAAATCACACGTTAGAATGACAGACATAAAACTTTTTTTTGTTACGGTTTTTGATATTAAAGCAAAAGTATACCTATTATCAATACCTTTACAATACTGTATATTTTTGTTTTTATGAATATATTATAGTCTAAACATATGATAGATTACCTTGTTAACTTTGAGCGTGTTCGGATGCGGCTCGGCGAGCAGCGCGCGCAGTTCGCGCAGAAGCCTGCGCAGGCGAGCGGGGAACCGCGGGTCGCGCAGATCGCCCTCGCACGTCACCACCACGCCGCACGACCCGCCGCCCGCCGAGCCTAGCCCATCGCTGTCCGCTGCCATGCTGGAAGAACAACACTTATTAGACTACTTACTATACTAAAGCCAATCTGGAAAGAGAATTAAACGTTATTACTAATTACGCAATTATCAACTTTGACAACATGTGTTTAAGTTCATTTTAGAATGACAAATATTACCGAAAAGGGCCTAAAAGTAATTTGAATGTGATGGAAACTGAACTGTTAGTCATTAAATCAGGGTTCATAATCCCAAAGCACGGTCATTATTTCTTTAAAGTGGCTGATATATAGAAAAATATATACTTGTAAGCTAATGCTATGTTCACATAATTACAAATTTTAAGACAGTTCACAACGCAACACTCTTAAATAGGTGTAGCGACGGATTTACGTAGTTAATGTGCTTAATCGATCTTATGTATTTTGGTTTCGCAGTGTAATAATTGGTAGGGAATCGAGCAAAACAGAAAACTACATAACTTAGGTATACATATGTATACACATAAATATATCTGAAAATAGGGATCGTATTTTATAAACAGATCATTATTGCAATCGAGTTTGATATGTGTGATAATTTATGATTAAGAACCATAAGAAAAAAATATTTTTTCATTTTAGTTTTTACAAACTTTCAAAATAATATGCTAAAAGAAAGACATTTGAAAATACGCATGTTGCGCAAGAGCAAAACTCCAACATGCGCCCAGAAACTTACAAGACTGTTTACAAAAACATTAAAAAAATGATTTTATGATATTCAAAAATGATTTTGTAAAAAATAAAAACATAAATTAAATATTCTTCAGACTAAGTATTGAATTTCTAATGATGAAAAATATATTTATTTTTGTAATAAAAACAAATATGTATTTTTTTTTTTCATATTTCTTTATCCTTTACATAATTTACACAACCCTACATACAAATATAAAACAAAAAAATTGCAGCTTGCAAATACATCATACTTTGATCTCAAGTCAGATAGAACCATAGACAATCAGTTTACAGGCACCTGTGCCTTTCCACCTGACTGCATGACACCTGTTACATACAATAATAAAGATTGAGTGAGGGAGAAGACATATGTTCTTTATATTCTAATCATATTTCCTACTATTGAATATTATTTTTTAATATATATATTTTTACAGTTATTAAGGGTTATTTGTTGTTCTCTTGCACAAAAATAGTGGAATGGATTTGGATTATTTTGGATAATCTTTGGCATATAAATAGTTTTTAACCTGGAGTAATAAATATAAAACTTTTTATACCATTAATTTTATGAAATAAGAATATAAAATTCAAATATACTTTAAAAATAAATACGTAAATGTAAATAATATTTAAATAAAAAGGAAAGATGAACCTTTTGTAAACCTTATTTTATATTATTAATATTGCGTTAGAACTATCAATTTTATTGTGACTATTCTTATAATGATTTTCATTTTTCATTAATTTTGATAATTTTTTAAAATTACATCAAAATATTTTTACGATAATTGCTTTTTTTCTGGATTAACATTAGTTTGAAACTTTTACAATAACAAACTGTTTGTATTTTAGCTGCCAAGTATTTATAGATACCATAAAAATCCTTAATAAAACTTTAATTGTTTGACCTACTTTAACAACTTTAGTGTCAAAAGTTTTTTCTTGATATGTCATAATTATTTATTCGACATTCTTGGTTTATTTAAAATATTAATTGGTGATTCTTATTACAGAGCTTAAAAATAATTAGTAGAAATAACGAAAAAAAAGATTAAAATTAAAAAAATACAATAATTTTACTAGTTACTATTATTATAATTTCACATCATTTACTGTCTCACTGCTGGGCTATTCTCTACTAAAAATACTAGTTAAAACAAAATCCAAGGCCAGATAAACTATATTTTACTATACTTCATACTTCCATTACTTTGGCTATATTTTAACCAGTAAAACACATCAATCATTTAGTGTTTACATTATGAAAAACGTAAGTGATCAATTATATAGATTAGTCATCATTAATTATATCTTGTACCAACTTCCCTTTTAGCAATAAAATATGTTATAACATCTAATGAGTATCTTTATTTATAGTTTGTTTACTAAAATTAAATTTTGATAATAATAATAAATGTTTATTTGCTGAACATAGGAGAGTTACAACATTGATGGTAAAAATATAATATAATAATAGGATTTTATGTTTCATAGTCAGTGCTGACATAGTCTTAACATTTTGAAAAATATAAACTTGATCTATGTTAAATCAGGCTGGTAAGACTGGAACCTAAATAGTTTGGAAGAAAGCATTAATCTTATTAACTGTTACTAACATATTATACAATCCCACTGCTGGGCAAAAACTGTTTATTTATTATATTACAAATCTGATTATTCATATAAAAATAATTAAAATTATATTTTCCTTACAGAAAAAGTTTCTGAAGTAGTAAGGTAAAAGTTAGATATTTAGTAAATATGATACTGCTGTATTGCATACATAAATTACTATAAAAAATAACTTGGGATATATTAAAACAACCTTTTCATTTCATGAAAATTTTTCATGCAATGACAATTAAATATTTAATAAGATTTAAAATTAATAATAACTGTATGGATAGGACAAATGGGGTAATTTGCTGGAAATGGGACAATAAAAGTTAAAAAAGTTAAACATAATGGTTTGACCAGTTTCTACATGTACACTAATGTAACTTCATGAATTACATCATATTGATAAGAACATAATAACAGTTTGAATGATAGCACTTGCTCGTATTAAACCTGATAATTAGTACTATACATTTATTTAGCCTTCATTATTTTAATCTTATACAATTCAGCTGATTTTGGTGAATTAGTAATTTATATCTGCGTACAACTTGTATTTTTTAATTTAGTTGCTCAAAAGTTATATTTTAGAAATGAGTTAGTTAATTAAGTGAAATGAATTTGATTAACATAGACATAAAATTATAATTAACTGTAATGAGAGAATGTTGCCATAATCTTGGCAAAATGATTGAAGTGATTACAAATGTTTTAATTACCATATATTTAAATGCAATCAATCAATTATTATATATGAAAAACATAGAAGTTGTAGAACAGGAAATGTTTTGATAAATAAAAGGTTTCAAAAGTTAGTCTTTTAAAAAGTATGGCGGAAAGAAAGTTGATTTAATAATTTTAAAGTGAGCATTTATATAATAATTACGGTATTTCCTTGTTATTGGGCTAAAAATACGTTTTAGCATATACACATTGGCATAAAGCGCAATAAAGAAGACACACATGTCTAAATATACAAAAGCTATAATTATGTTAGATGATTTAGAAAAACACTGTGGATATTTATTGATGTTGATGTTACATTGTTTATGTTTTTATACAATAAATAAACAAAAGTATTATTACTAGTAAAATAAAAAAAGAGATAGGATATAGAAGGAAGAGAGATACAGATGAAACAAAAATAACCTAATATTGAACAAAATAAACAATATATTTTAATTTTAGATATGTGTGATTGTTTTAATATTTATTATGATATTAAAAAACATATATTATGAACTAGTTTTTAAAAAATTAGACTGCCCCATTTTTTAATGAAATGTTATACAAGGCAAATTGCTTTTATTTACTTTAATCAAAATAACTGGAGTCAGTTACATTATTATTATTGTTTATTAAATATTTATCTATACCACTAAATAAAATACATAATATAAAGGAACATATCCCCACATCCTGTAAACTGATATCCAATGTGAGTCAACAAAATAGGTTGTATATCTCCAACAATTAATCACTAATTCATCATGTGTTGTACAGATAGGTTATGTGATTTGTCTATGGTTTTAACTGGTTGTAAATAAAATAAAACTATTTATTGTCCTTCCACTGCCTTCCAGCAATACAGGCTAGTAGTACGAGCACTCTGTAGTCCTATAAAAATCTAATAAAGGCTCGCAATATTTACTCAAGTGCAATAATGAACTGTTAACCTTATAACACATATTTGACAGTTTGCATTATTTGCAAACATTTACTAGTCAATGGGGCAAAAATAACACAGCTATGGAACAGACACTACATTGGGTAGGAATACTGAATATCGTCGAGATAACATCCCTTTCGCGGTCTGAGAAAACACTGCTGCGTATCGGCAACACGGCGGCATGTTACACAACTTTATAAAATCTAAACGGCGACTATACAGCTAAGTGTTTCGGCTGTAATCGGCGCTTTCAGGCGAGCGCCGCGCGGAGCACGTCTTCGCCGGCCGACCGATGTCCTGTCACCCACCAATGTGTCCATTTTGTAATGAACATCGCACAACAGAACGACCGCGGAATGTAAATAAACTAAAAAAATACACTTACCTCTCATACAATGTCACATTCCGCTCAATTCCACACAATTTCTATTCCCTTGTGTCCCAAATCATCATGGAAAATCAAGCGCAACATTACCGTCCGGCTCGGACGCAAAGCAATATCGGTCCTATGGTCAGTGTCCACTCTACACCAAAAACATATGACACACCACTACTGTCCCGGTTCTGGTGCACCCGGAAAACCGTCCGAGGCTTATTTTCGCTTTTTCACAGACAATCACACGACTAGAATCACTACAATATCATCACTATTCAAATCCATTGAATTATGTTCCAGTGACGCAAAGCTCATATATCGTGAAGAGCAGCAGCCATTTTGAAATGTACGGGGAGAACAGTCACAGCATGGAACATTCGTAATTTACAGCCGCTCCCGTCTCTCGTTTTACTCCAATACAAGAGCGATAGTTGAAAAACTTTATGCAGTTTCCATTTTAACACTTTAGGTCACAAAACTTCACTCCATTTTCTTATTGAAACTATCCAAAACAACCTAAGCGACATCCGATAATTCCAGCTTACCCCATTTGCATGACACACATAAAATAGCAAAAAAACACTCTAAACACTTAAAAACGTACATAAAACGTGTCGCGCCGAATTATGAGAAGTTAAAGCATCGCATCATTATAACAGTCCATTGGAAAAATCGCTAAAAAGATTGGTATATAATTTACAAATAGTTAATTCGGTACGAACAATAACAACGGCCGCCATTTGCAATTTTCAACTTGACATGCGCACTGACTCGCCAGTAGACAAACATACGTGACGTAGCCTTTGACGAGCGTATAGTTTAAAGTTATTCCAAATTATTACTTAACGCATCTGAAAAATCCTATGTATTAATAAACAGTAAATAAGTATTAAATGAGTGTTTAAGAACGTTTGTTATGCCTAAGGTGCATCTTTATTTAATTGCTTTAGTAACCCATAAATATTATGGAGCTCTTACAAAGTCATATCTTACACCTTTCATGCTCCACTGAAGGCTAAATTTCATTGGTAGATCGCGTAATCTCCATGTTTTTATAATAATACACAGCCTTTTGATTGGCTGCCGCCATGAAACGTGAGGACACGAATCACTTCCTGTTATTTAATTAAAAAATAAAATTAAAAAATAAGCAAGCTATAAATACTTTATAAAAAAATAGAAAATACTTCCGAAAATGACGTAAAAGCAGATTTGGAAATCCAGATTTTTTTTCTTATTTATTAGAGTTTGAAATAAAACAATATTTGAAATAAATATCGATGTTGGATCAAATTATATCAGATTACTTATAGAAACTAAATGTGAATAAAAAAACTTAATGTTTTATTAGACATTTATTAATACTATCTGAAGAATACACAATACTATCTACTGTCGAAACTCGTAAGAGTGATGAAAGATGGCAAAAAAAATGTTACAACATTTATACCGGCCTTAATCACCAGTGAAAAAGATAATTTATTGGGGGAGTATCATTTCTTTTGAGATGCATTATCTGTCAACGAATCAGCTGGCACCGACTGGAAAAGTCCTTTTCTAGCCATATCGTCAGCATAATCTTCAAATTCACCTTTTCTGAAAAAAAATATGTTTTTGTTGGGTGAGATATAAATACTAGAAACAAAATACGACGTTGAACATTTTCAAATGTATTTTATTATGTTTCACTACATTTTCTTATTTTTGAATAGTCGACTAATTGATTTTAGCCGACTTACATTTTTTTTAACATCAAATGACGTTTCAATTGTATTTTATGTAGAGGCAACTCAGGACCGCTATTCTTAAAAAGTTTAAGATTGATGAATGAACAAGAGCAAGTGCTATGCCTCACAATAAACGAGTTTAATTTTTTTGAAAACATTGCTTAATTAAGAATAGTGATTAATATGTGTTAAATGGTGCAAAAATTCAGTCTCGGTATGTATGTTATTAAAGTACTCTTGTAACTGTATGTTTAACATTTAAAATAAAATACACTGTCAGTGTTTTGTTGACTTAGTCACAAACACAAGGCTTACATTCTGTTGTATTTTATAGAGTACATACATGAAAACTACTTGAAAATAAGGCTAAAGGCACTCGCTCTCTCTTTACTAACATGATTTGTTTCTATTCTGGTAACTACCGTAGACTTAATAATATTATAACGTACGTATTGTCCTATATAAGCTTAAAACATTAAGCTTGTATACTTTCACTGCACAGGGTTTATTCTGTTAATGATTTCAATAGACGTATATATTATGTTTTTGAATTACTGATAAATTAATATGTTACCTAATTTGGAAGAGACAAGCTACTGAAAGTTCAGTTATAATTTTACTAAAGACTTAGATAATTGTTACCTGGATCTCGTTAATTATAAAGTAATAAACAAATTTTAAGTACAGTATACCTCCTGTTGAATATGTAATTACTATCGCGACACAGTGTATAAATTGGCTGCAATTTTTTTTAGCTCTGTTTATTTCTTGCCGGTTATGATTATAGACAGATTGTATTTAACATAATTACATTATATTAACTATTTGAAAAACATAGTTACTGTGTCCCTGTTTCAAGGTTTCCTAACAATTACATCATTTTTGAGTACCATACACTAACAATTTTGTAGAAAGATATAAAATCTATGGTATCAGTAATGACCTGGGTTCCTATGAAAATAAATAACAAAAGGTTTCATTAGCCTAAAAAAGTTAGTTTTTAAGTCTTTTTGTCAATAAAACATGTTCAGGTGATACATGAAGTAACACCTGAACATGTGTTACTGAATTACTCTATTGCCATTATTTTATTCTTAGTTCAATTATGTGTTTGTGCCGACATCTCAGGAATGAATGGATATAAGACGTAAAAAAGCAAAGGATGGATTGTAAAATATGATAGAAGATATAAGACTGAATGATGAGATGATAAGTAATAGGGATGAATGAAAGCACATGTTGTGGCATCCCTAAATAATTATAATTCAGAACAGGGCAGGGAAAAGAAGAGCTGATGTTCAAATTGATAGCTAATAACTTGTATTTGCACTTTAGTGTATAGTGATTGGTATGCCATTAGCTATGTAAAAGAAGCCTTTCACTGTTTATTTTTTTTTTATACGTAATTATTATCCAATTTCACTTATTATGTATAAATCAACTTATTGTGAAAGTAAATATTGATCTTGAGGTAATTGACTTAAATTTTGTTATGTAAAACTTTCAAATGCTGCTGCTACCTAAGCAAAATGAGGCTACTATTGTTTGACTATTGTGTCTACTGTTGGAACAACTGAGTTTAAAGTAACTTACGCATAATAGTCTTTATAAGCCTTTCTCCGCGGCATACCAAGAAACAGGAAGACCATAGCCCCGGACAGTACACTGAGCGCTATAGCCTGGGCCAGCTTGCGCTTGGTTTGCGCCCAGTGCAGGCCGCGCATGATCGGCTTGGGGCGGCACGGCGGCAGCGGCGGCTGCGGCGGCGTGCACACCTGCGGGCACGGCGGGTACGGCGGCGGCGGGCATGGCGGACACGGAGGCAGATCACACATTCTACAACATATACTACGTAACATAAAGTTTCCTTCATTTATTTACAGGTTTCAATAATGGCGCAAAGCTCTCATGGAGGAAGTCACCGTCGAAGCAGGGAGCACGATGGTCCCATGCGCTACACGAACTCGGACTGGGAGGCCAAGGAGGCCCTCTACCAGCGAGAACTCGACGAGGCCCGCGCCCGCGCCACGCAGATGGAGAAGACCATGCGCTGGTGGTCCGACTGCACGGCCAACTGGCGCGAGAAGTGGAGTAAGGTCCGCAACGAACGGAACAAGGCGAGGGAAGAATCTAAACAACTGAAGAACAGAGTCGACACGCTCGTCAAGGAAGTATCCGCCGTCAAAACAGAAAAGAACGATCTGGAACAGCAGCTGATAGAGTTAAAGAGGGACAACGAAAAGCTTTTAAGTATAGGAGAGAGCAGGATACTGGCTGGCGACCTCGTCACCGAGGACGGCGTCGAGCTGCGGCGGAGGAACGTCGGCTACCTGTCTCCCAACGAGCCTTCCCAGCGGCAGAGAGCCTCCCTAGACTCACATAAATTCTCCAACGTCGACAACGTCCTCGCAAACAAACTGAGTGAACTAAGACTTCGGTTAGACGAAACCTGCAAGAGTCTGCAAAGCGAAAAGGATGAGAAGTCTTTCCTTCTATCCAAAATAGAAACACTGACCGCCGAGTTACAAAGCATGAAGTTAGAACTTACCCACAGTGACAGAACGTTAGGATCTACAGACTCTACCCATAGCGAGGTCGAGAGACTTCAAAACGAGTTGCAGGACGAAATAGCAGCTAAACAGGTCTTAGAAGAGAAGTTAGCAGAACTTAAAATGGAGATAGAAAGATTAAAATCTGAAAACACAATACAATGGAGCAAGAGGGAGCTCCTGGAAACGGAAAACATAGCAATACTCAGAGAGAACAAGAAACTGTACGGCCAAGTGTGCGAGCTGAGGGAGCAAATACATAAGTTAAATAGAATATCGGATGGCAGCGCTTATTTCAGCGACCATAATAGACTGGACTCGAACATACTTTACGTAAGGAAGTCGAGCGCGAGCCCCCGGTCTCACGAGTCCAGTAACGGCTCGTCCGAAGTCAATCTACACTACGACGCGAAAACTAACACTTCGGGCGAAGACGACGAACTAGCGATAGTAGAAAGAAATGATAATTTGTAATTATAATAAAAATAAATACCTTTTTATTTAATACGCAAGAGATCTGTAAGTAAGTTCTGTCAAAATTGAATTGAGATCGCGTAGTCCGTGATACGTAATTTATTCTTCTTTGAAATAGTTCGAAGTAGTAAGAGGTTGTATTCTTATCTATTGTTTATGGATACGTGTGAGAGTGTAGCTTCTTGTGATCTCATTCACTGCTCTCGTCAAAACATCCTAAAGTTTTATCAAAAAGGGAGGATTTAGTCGAGTTTTTGTTATTAGGTTCTTTGATTTTAGAGGAGTTTAAACAAAATACAGGGAATACGTATGGTTTGAATATTATGTTATAGTTTCAAAACCCGGCCTTATTTTAAGACTTGATTATATTTGACAGACAAACTTTACTTTCAATACTCATTGATCTTATATTATGAATACATTTCCACAATATTATGACGACTTATATTTTTATAACATTTGCAGCGATCGTACAACGCCTAAATATTGATAAAATGCATTTAAAATCATTCCATTGCGTTTGAAATTGAAATATACAATGAAATAAAATATCATGAATTTATTAAGTGAATACTTTACAAAATAATATGTACGCTTATTGAGTAATGTCGTGCTAAATACGACATAAGATAAAGGTTACAATAGGGACGATGACATAACGTGTCTATTATATTTTGATAATCTAAATGGTGGACTAAATTGATTTTGACTTTTCATACCCAGTCATCTACCCTATTGCAATGGCGCACTCAACGCGCGAGAGCGGTCGATGGCTCAAGCAGTTCATGTGCTAAGTTTACGGAAAATTATTTCAAAATAATAATTGTCTGCCAGCAAAAATGATCGTCTTTATTTTCTACTAGCTGTGCCTGCGACTTCGTTCGCGTGGATGACGAAACTTATCAATGAGTTTTTAACCGCATAATTAAGTTTGTTTTTATTGTATATACTTTTCCGGGATAAAAACTACCCAGTGTGGTGCCCAGGATAATAAAGAATAATTATACGTAAGTTTTATCGTAATCGAACCGTTAGTTTTTGCGTGATACCTGAACAAACAGACAGACAGACAAAAATTTTGTTAATCACACTTTTGGGTTTGGTTTCGGTTTAGTAACACCCTCCGCCATTTTTTTTTTGATATTTTCAATGTACAGAATTTTCACTTCTACAGATTTATTATAAGTATAGATTTCAATTGCAAGTTTAGCGCAAAAACCTGCGCGAATGGAGTTTTGCAGTCGATTTTAGCCTGTTAGAATTTATACGCCGTCTTACGTATGTATCTCAAGTAACCTCTATCTTGTGTCAACTCCTGTATGTGACTAGTATAGTATCAAATAGGTGTTAAATGCATTAGCGATTGTTGATCATTGTGATAGTATAGTTTTACAATATAGGACAACTTTAGGTGTAATTAACTCGAAATAAATAATGCTTCTGTTGTGGTTATAATACTAAATACGACTAATACACAGACCAAATTAAATTCTGATAGAAAGTCTACATATTGTATTCTACTTTGTAATTTACATACGTAATTAGAATAACTATGAATCTTCAATATTTATATTGGAAAGTTTTTTTTTTGTTTATTACGATGTATCTAGCTTTTTCATTTGGTCTGTGTCGGAGGATTGATCAGTAGACTTTATATACTGCGCCTGAATGAAATATAAATAAGAACAATCACTTTTTATGGAACCTTAAGAGCTCTTACACACGAGCGGCATGTTGCCAATGGCAGAGGTACGCGTCGACCGTTGCCGTCGACACGTCTTGGTAGCCGCAGACGCGTGGTCGACGGTTGCAGTTACCTCTGCCGTTGGCAACATGCCGCTCGTGTGTAAGAGCTCTAAAAAATAACTCAAATTCAACTTTCCGTATACATTATTTACAGTACTAAGTTATAATGAATAACTTTCATTTTATAACAATATATTTTAATAAAACAATGCTATAGTTAAGGCCTAATTTGCAACGTATTTTGTATATTTATTAAGTTATTTATTCGCTTTACTTGCCCTTTTAACAGCTTTATACATAATCTAAAAATTAGTATTTTTTTTAATTAGTATTTTTTTCTGTATAATTTCGTGACTACTTGTCCAAATGTATTAAAATACTAAACCAGGGGCCCGATGCCGCTATTTTAAGTCAGTGAGTGGCAGGTTAATAAGCGTTCCAGTGTACTTGTTATTGTACCTAATTTTCGTATTCAGATAAGAACAGTCACTTGCAATCCTACAATGACAACAGTGGCAAGTAGGTGTACATTTGTCATTACACTAAAATTAACTGAATACGAAAATTAGGCACAATAACAAGTACACCGGAACGTTTATTAACCCGCCACTCACTGACTTAAAATAGCGTCATCAGGCCCCAGACTTATTAACGATGTTGTAGTTGCTGCAAAAAAAACCGTTGATCTAGGGTTTTTAAATTGATGTTATAAGTAAATTCTTATTGTATGTATTAATTCGACAAATATTGTAAAAAATTATGAGGTTTCGTTTGCATTGGCCTACAAAATATAGTTCAAACGAGGTTTCCTACGTATGATATTAAATTGTATAGTATCTATATAGTTATATAGACTTATAATAAGTATTAATAAATAAAAAATGTCGTGTATTATTTTATTGTTTATTTTCGTTTTACATATCAAGTATAAGAATAGTATTCCTTATGAATCTAGAATACATTATGGCTTATGACACATTTTTTTTTTTTAAATACAAATAACATCACTTAAATAAATTAAACTAACGTTTCTTTTAGACAACATATTGTCCACCATCAAATATCACATTTTACAGACTTACAAATTACACTATTACAGGCTTATATTATAACAGTGTCTGAAGTAGGTAGTGGATTTTACATACATACAATCGCGCCTCCCTCCCTTGTAGGGGTAGGCAGAGACCACCTACCTCCACTTTCCACGATCCCTATACACTTGTTTCGCTTTGTCCACCCTCATTATTCCCTTCATACATGCTGTTCGGTTTATGGTACCCTTGACCTGCCTTTCCTTCATTTACACACTCCCCATACACATTATTCGTCAATCGCTCTTCATTCACTCTCTCAAAATAGCCAAACCATCCCAGCATACCCCTCTTAATATTTGTCTCAACATCCATCATCTGACATACGTCATCCACCCCACCATCCCTCCTCTTACATTCAACGTAGCGAAGCAGCTCTCCGTGGACCACTTTTCGCCCCCGCCAGAAACGAGACGGGATGGGGGGCGAACCACATCGCCGCCATTTTGGATAATTAAATTATTTTTTAAGATTATCCATTGCATTCCTGCGGAATATGGTGGATTTTATAATATAAATATACATATTTACATATAAACACACTTAGCTTTAATAACTTAGACTGACAAATTGCCGTTTTTTGAATCCATATTCATAACCACACTTACATGCCTCAAACAGCATGTTAAGCCGTTGGTTCTGGCTGTCATGTGTTGATTACACTTCTAGACATCAGTCCCTAAAATGAATCTTACCAGATTAAAAGCTGTAGCCCATGTATACCATCATGTCCACTCCTATCAAACCAATAAAATATAATGCAAATATAGGCTTAAGGTCGTGGCCCTTTAGGTATATTTTATATTGGCAACATAGATTTGCAAAAAGCTGGCTGTCAGCAAGTTTACCGCCAGCATATTGCTCGGTAGTCTCACAGTCCGTGATCAGCGCACACGGACTGCGCGAACTGTCAACCGCACGTCAAGAGTTTTTTCCGCGCTTTATGAAAATAGTCGACCTACTCCAAGCAGCAGTCCGTATGCACGCGACCTAAGTTTACAGACACTGCCTATAACTTTAGACAGGACAAGTTTTATAACTAAAACGGTTATATAAAGTGTTCATTCAGGCTGAAAGTTAGCCACAGGCAGCATTCCCATACGTTTAAACCTAGACTTCAAAATAGTCTTCTTTAAATCCCTTTTCTCAGCTCTTCTTAATTTTTCTTCGAGTATCAATGGTTCTTGAGACGTCGACGCACCTTGGTTGACATTTAAATTGTCTATGATTTCGATTTCGTACGAATTGCCGTCATCCTCGCTTCGAATGACGCAGGGTAGGGAATCAATTTGTATGTTATCAAGGTCGACTTCTTGTTCACTCTCTGAGGTATTTCCCTCATTTTGCTCTTGGGTTTTAGTGAAGGTATTGAGATTAATATCTTGGGTATTATTGCCAGTTTTATTAGCATTATCAAGTTTATATTTGTAGGCTTCGTTGTTGATATTGTAATCATCATCATCGTCATCATCATCTTCAGTAGACACTTCACTACTATCACTGCTGTCTCGGCACTGGTTCCGTTTCCGTTTCCTGTTAGCTGTGTTGCTAGTGCTGGGTTTTTCTGAGGTAGATTTTTTGGGTTTGGCAGCATATGTTTCGGAAGTTACGGTGGCGGTTGTATTTGAGGTCGATTGGGAGCTGTAAATAAGAGTTTAATGATGTTTAAGGAACAGTAAACAGAATTGTAAACTTATTTATACTACAGTTTGTTTTGGAAAAATAGGCATAGATGTCGCTACAGTCGCTTTTGAGGTATTTTGTAGTCTATTGCGGGTGAAAACGTTGTTATAAAATCAACTTTTAACCATCCAATTAATTTAGTCATAACATAACAAACCATCACGCCTGTATCCCCGAAGGGTTAGGCAGAGGTGTACTAATGTACACCCACAGTTCGCCGGTATGTTTAGGTCCCATGTAATAGGGGGCGTGCACAAATCCAAACTCCGACCTGCTACTGAGAATTTCATAGAAAACCCCAATAACCTTGGTCGATTTGGGAATCGAACCCAAGACCTCTAGCGTAGCAGTCGCGCTTAGAACCACTAGGCCAACGAGGCAGTTTTTATCGAAAATTATCTATTATAATACATTCTTTACAAATCTTAACATATTTGATAGTTTAATTACGCTAAGGTAAATTATATCTACAATACAATTTTTTTTTTGGAATAATAACATATTTTACATCATCATCATCTCCCGAGCCTTTTCCCAACTAACTGGGTCGGCTACCAGTCATACCGGATTCAGCTGAATACCGTATTTTACATGGGGCGACTGCCTATCTGACCTCCACAACCCATTTTACTGGGAAACACCGTATCCCATAGTAAGACAGGTTGTCAGAATTGACTTAACGACTGCCAAAGATCTATGATAGCCGGGACCTACTGTTTAACGTGCTTTCCGAAACACGGAGGGGTCTCGGTATGTTATAAATGGTCACCCATCCACGGACCAACCGCAGCGAGTGCGGCTTAACCTGTATTATCGGTCAAACCGTACGGCTTACACTTAGCCACGAGCCCCTCAATATTTTACATAATTATCATTTATTTTCATACATACCTCCCAGCGACCCCCACTCTGTGTTTAATATGGCTTACTTTTGTCTGCATCGCTTTTTGTTTAATCGCCCTAATAGCGTCGACGTCTTTCACGAACCCACTGGAACCTGGAAGCAAAAATAAACATATGGCCAATTTAGTAGTTGTAGTTAAATATTTTAACTTGAAAAATAAACTTTTTTTGAGAAATAGAATTGGTATAGTATTTAACAATTTGTGTAAACAAATTAAATAAAAAAGTAACGACCCCCTACAATCTTTAGAATATGACTATAATTTTTTCAATGCTCCTTAAATCTCGATATTGTCTTTTAAACCGCATCATAGTCAGTCGATTCGGTAAGGTGCTACGATGCCACAGCCAGACAGACGGATATTTACACATAACAACCCTCTTCTTGTTAACTGCCTCGTTGGCCTAGTGGTTCTAAGCGCGACTGCTACGTTAGAGGTCTTGGGTTCGATTCCCAAGTCGACCATGGTGTTATTGAGTTTTTCTGTGAAATTCTCAGTAGCAGGTCGGAGTTTGGATTTGTGCCCGGTTAGTGGCAATAGGCTCGCCCCCTATTACATGGGACCTAAACATACCGGCGAACTGTGGGTGAACATTGGTACACCTCTGCCTAACCCTTCGGGGATACAGGCGTGATGGTATGTTATGTTTTTGTGTCGAGGGATTTTGTTTTTTTTTTTATTATTATACTTACATCCAGGCTTAACATCTTTACCACTGCTGTCATCATCATCACTATCATCATCAGAGTCCAGGGTGCCAGAGATGAGCTTCTTAAACGATTTGTCCAGTTTGTTCGCGAAGTTCTCGTCATAGTAGCTTAGGTTTGGATCTTTGACACCTGGACCTAGAAATAACAAGAAATAAAAAAATATTTATACCCATCAAAAAGGGAACCTAGCGTTTTTTTTTATATTTTATTAACGGATCACCACCACCAGTCGTGGTGGCCTAGCGGTTCAATGAACAGATTTGTATGCACAAGGTTGCAGGTTCGAACCCAGGCAAGTACCAATGTGGCTTTTTCAAAGTTATATGTACTTTCTTAATTATTCTAAGACACTTCTGACAAACGGTGAAGGAAAACATCGTGAGGAAACCTGGATTTCAAAATTTGGGATCTCAAATCGCCAATCCGCAGAGAGCAAGCGTGGTGATCAATGCTCGTGCCTTCTCTATATGGGAAGAGGCCTGTGCCCAGCAGTGGGACATTTATAGGCTGGATTATTAATGGATAGAAGACATGTAAGAAAATGTACATAGCGGATGATTTTATATAACTAAAATCTCAAGACGATACATTATTTTGAAAAGTAGCATGACGTCATAATTTCGTAGACAAGAATGAAATCATTTGCCTCCTGAACTTTGATTTTCTTTATCGATTTAGATTATTATATAATTAATATTTTTCTGATATTTTTTTATCTAACTGACGGATTAGATTTTGTATTCTCATACTTAGTTTTGTAAGAAATACAGTGTGAAACACGTGGAAAGACGAAAGGGAGTTCTTTGCCATAAAATGGGACAGATCAAGCCTAAAAAAATTAACCAATAATACCCATCTACCCCATCTTCTATACTTACTTATAATAAATCTGTAGAAATGAAAATTCTGTATATTGATAATATAAAAAAAAAAATGGCGGGGTGTGTTAGTAGACAGATACCGAACCCAAAAATGTGATTAAAAGCATTTTTGCCTGTCTGTCTGTTTGTTCAGACGATTAAGATGAAACTTGGTATAATCATTCTTTAATGTCCTGGGCACCACACTGGGTAGTTTATATCCCGGAAAAGTATATACAATAAAAAACAAACTTAATTTTGCGGTTCGATCCCAAGACCCGATTACTCTACCAACTGCAAATAATAAGTTTGTCGTTGGTTACGTCACCTTTAAGGTAGAGTTATTTAAGTCTATTTTTATAAGTCGTAGGTTTAGATTTTATTTTTAAAGAATAGTTAAGTAGTAGGCGTAGTAGTAGGCGAATGAGACTAGCCAGAGGTATGTTTGATAGATAACGTTCTACACAAATAGCACTTTAGGTACACAAAAAACTCATTGATAAGTTTCGTCATCCACGCGAACGAAGTCGCGGGCACAGCTAGTTATTAAATATTATTACTAAAATAAATACATATATTTACCAGCGATATCCTGCTTAGCTTTAGAATACTGCACGGATAGGTTCTTGAGTTCCCGAATGATGTCCATCTCTTTGCACTGTCGGTAGAACACGCCTTTAGGACGCACGCCCTGCTTGTCCACACTTGCGTTACCTGGGAAAAACAAAATACCACATTTATATTTTTTTTATTTATTTACATTCATACTTCGCAGTTCGCGGACTAAAACTACTTTGTCATGTAATCTAGTCCTAGTTACACAATAAAATATTATTATTATTCTCTTTATTTTCTTTAAATACATACAAAATACATTTTTAAATATATACAATAATAACTAAAAATATACATTTAAAAATATAATTATAATTATTATTATTATACTTCGCGGATAAAATGAGATTTTACAAGTGATGACAGTGATCCCATAAGAGATTATTTTTTCCATTAAGATAATATGTGATTCTCATAAATACTCAAAACACTTGCACATAGAACACCCAAACTCGGAAAAAGCGACTCTCTCTGCTTGCGACCACGGCCTTTCTCTGCTTGTAACCTGGGCGAAACGTCAAGCCCAAAAGATATTTATGCATGTTCGCGCAAATAATAATACCATAAATATTAGTCGGTTGCAGAAATTATCTACACTTAAATATTTATTTTTTATTTACTCTACAATATAAAATGAATTATTAGCATATAATATAAAACTGACCTTCCAAATACTTCCTATAAGGGTATTCCATGCCCCTCTCCCTTAGCGCCGCATGGTACTGCACGGGGCCCTTAATGAGCACCGAGCCCAGTATATACAGTACATCTTGCCTCCGGTCCCTCCTGGCCACAAACTCTATGCGCTCTATAGCAGCTAAGTCATCCTGTACTATGCGGAGGCAGGCGAACCCGGAGAATGGTTGGATGTTGAGTAGAGCATACACTAGGAAGAGGCCGGCTACTGATTCCTGTGGGATAGATGGTTTTTGTGAGGTGTGATGTTAAGTCAGCCTATTGTGGTCGAGTGATGGATATAGGCCTTTCCCGCCTTGCCATAACTACCGGTCTTCCGCCTTGCGCATCCAGTATACATGTATTATAGTAAAAAAAATCAAAGCACATTTTTTTTTAAATAGGCTCTCAACTCATATTCATGTCAAAATTTTATGTGCATCACTACTAAACACAATGCTATAATATTCCGGCTGATATGCACACTCCTATTTACATCTTCTAAAAAGCTCTGCAGGCCGCCCGAACGCGCACGAGTCGCGCCCGAACCGGCCCGAGTTCACCCGAGAGGGCCCGAGCGCCGCCGGACGATGCAACTATGAGCTCACTGACACGGAGTGTAAATAGCAGACTCGGGCCCCTGGTTTGGAGAACCATACAAACCCATTCAGTATTAGTTAATGCTGCTAGTATTCTATATTCAGCATTAAATAGATACATGATATTAATAGTAAAGGTTACATTACATTTTAGGTTTTTTACTAGTTAATAGTCTCTTGTGTTTTTCTAATAGTATGTGTTAGTTATGTTTGTAAATGTAAAAAAAAATATAAAGTACAATTACCTCAAAATTGCTTGTATTAGCCACCATGTAATGTTTAGCAATGTGTATGACCTCTTCAGAAAGCTCAGCTATCTCCGCACCTGAGGTTCTGTCACTGTAACATAACTACTATTTAATGCCATAATATTACAATATGTACAATATGTAAAGCCCCGACTTAGCATGTGTATCACTGCAATATTGTCTATGTAACAAAGGGATAAAGTAGAAATCAAATGGCGGAAAGAATTTGAAAAATCCGTCCAGTGGTATTGAGTTTTATATAAACCAACTGCTGACGACTCAGTGACTACAGTGACTACCTCCGTGGTCGAGTGGCGTACGCACCGGTTTTCAAGGTGTCGCTAGCTCTGAGGTCCAGGGTTCGATCCCCGGACGGATCAATGTAGAAACTCACTTTTCTACATAATCTCGGGTCTAGGTGTTTGTGGTACCTTCGTTGTTTCTGAATTCCATAACACAAGTGCTTTACAGCTACTTATTTTGGGTTCAGAGCAATGTATGTGATGTTGTCCACATTTATTTATTTATTTTATTATTTACTGCCTATCTAAACTCCTCAAACCATATGATGTATTTATTATACATAGTACTATTGCGGAGTCTCCTAATACAGGCATCTTTTGCTTAAAAGGAGGCTCCAATCTCAAATTTGTTGTACGTTTAAGGTTATCAAATAAACTTTTTATTATTATTCTCTTTATTTTCTTTAAATACATACAAAATACATTTTTAAATATATACAATAATAACTAAAAATATACATTTAAAAATATAAAATGTAGTTTCCAACCGACATCGGGAACAGGGCCCAAGCTGCCGGTGGTTAGGGCTCCAGAGAGAGGAACCTCCTCACAATACGCGCCGTGTCGAGAAGTACCGCTTTCTGCATCAAACCCTTGACCCAGGCGCCAAGCGAGAGCCTCTTAAGGTGTTGGTCGAGGCTCTTGGCTATTATGCCGTTGGCTGTAACGACTATCGGGACAATGATTGCTGAGTCCACCTCCCACATGTCGACAACCTCGTGTGCTAAATCCAAATATTTAAGTTGTTTTTCTTTTTCAGCTTTCACGAGGTTCTCGTCATGAGGAATAGTGATATCAACAATGATTGCCCGACACTCCGATCGATCTATCACCACTATATCAGGCTTATTTGCTACAATAGTCCTGTCAGTGATGATAGATCGGTCCCAGTACAGTGTGACACGACCATTTTCGAGAACTGGGTCGGGCACATACCTGTAGTACGGCACCTCGGATTCCACAAGTTTGTATCTCAAAGCAAGCTGCTGGTGGATAATCCTGGCTACTTGGTTATGCCTGTGCAAGTATTCGCCGTTAGCAAGACGAGAACAACCCGAAATAATATGTCTTAAGGACTCACCTGGACAGTGACATGCCCGACATATGTCAACTGTACCGTCCTTTATGATATATTTCCGATAGTTATTCGTCATGATAACTTCGTCCATAATTGCACATACAAACCCTTCGGTTTCTCCAAAAAGATCACCGAAGCGTAGCCAAGCTACGGACGCTAAGAGATCTACATCGGACCCATGAAGGGTCCGGTAGTAGCGCCCGTGGAGCTCCTTGCTTTGCCATACATTCTCGCGGTCCTTGACGCTCAGTACGACAGGTTTGTGCCAGTTCTCTTTGCCTAAGGAGAGCGGTGTGAAGCCCTTATCCACTACCACCACATCTCGATGCATCCCCACGTCGACTTGGAGAAAATACTCCCTGAGGTTACATACCTCGCGATTATGGAGAGTCTTAGCATTTAGAAAGCCTCGACCCCCGCATTTTCGCGGGATATATAACCTCATTACTGAAGAGCGTGGGTGATGCATTCGATTTGCGGTTAGTAGTGTTCGGACTCTCCTATCCAAGGCGTCTAACTCAGTCTGAGTCCACTTGAGTACACCAAAGGAGTACATCAACACTGGCATGACCCAACCATTAAAGGCACGCACCTTGTTGCCGCCTGACAAAACACTTTTTAGTACTTTATTCAAGCGGCCAAAGAAACGTGCCTGTAATGATTGTTTCACGTCAGCAGCGTTGATGCCTAACGCCTCTGACATACCCAAGTATTTGTAGGTCTCCGTTGCGGAGAGCGACCTTAGGTTTATGGAATCCGAGAGCTGTATACCCTGGGATTCCACAATCCCAGGGTATTATTATTATTATTATTATTATTATTGCGGCATTATAGCTCCAAAATAAGAAACACTATTAATAATTTAAATCTTGTTTGTCCACTAAATACTTTCATTGTTATTAAACAACATTTAAAATATATTCAGCCTTTTGAAAATTGTCAACTATAGCATAATTTTATGGAGGAGCAATTTTACTGCACAGTGCATTATACTTACTGGAATATACATGAGAGCTGCATTGCTTTCCACTCATGAGCAAAGGCTGCATATGTGAGCTTCTCTTCAGTCTGACAGCGGTGTATTAACTCATCGCAGTCATCTGCAAAGCCCTCTGCGACATATGTATCTTGTGCATGTGCCATTTCTAAAAACATTCAAATCTTATAAATAAAATTCTCGTGTCACAATGTTAGTTACCATACTCCTCCGAAACGGCTTGACCGATTTTTATGAAATTTTATATGCATATTCAGTAGGTCTGAGAATCGGCTACAATCTATTTTTCATACCCCTAAGTGGTAGTAGGTAGGTAGTAGGCAGGTAGGTAGGTAGGTAGTAGGTATGTGCTAGGTAGAAAAAATGCATTGCAACGCATGCCGGGTACAGCTAGTATTATTATAAAAACACAATACTACATTGTTTATTTGTAATTTTTGGTGTTTTTAACTTATAGTTTTGGTCACAAGCGTTTCTTACAGATTATGCTGGACTACTATATACTGTGCACATAGTCCTTATTACAAGCCAATGAATCATCACCTCCCTGCCCTGTTCCCAATTATTTGGGGTCGGCACAATGCATATTCAGCTTCCATTCATCTCTACAACTCGTCATCCCAGCCTTCACTCCTTTCTTTCTTATATCATCTTTCACACAATCCATCCATCAAGCTAATGAATATGGGGGCAATTATAGTCTGACTTGTTGTTTAATCCCATCATTATAGACATGCAAATAGTTTAGTCAGCAGTTTGGAATGATATTGATATCTGGTTACATACAGATAGTTTACTTAGGAAAACAGAATGCTTTAAATCACACAGTAGATAACACCCTGAACTAAGGAATAATAGGTTTTAATAGTAAATAATAATTTGCTAAGAATTTGAACAAATTACAAATCTATACAGACTATTTATTACTATACCTTTTTATTATTATTTTTTTAATACAATAGGTAATGACATAAGTTTAGTTTTTTATAATATTAATAAATAATTTAATAAATAATTATTTATTTTTTAAGTAGTTTTATTTCAAGGCTTTTTTTTACATTTATGTGCAGTTATTTATATTTACTTCAATTAGGATAATTTAGTTAAGTTAAGGCCAATGCCATGTGAGGAGTGTTAAAAAAATAACTTTTCTTTCAATACTTTAACAAAAAATGTTCAAGAAATTATAAACAAATTAAAAAAATCTGACATTGCTTTTATAAATTCAATAATTTGGACAAAATAAATAAGATGTTTAAATACCTATAGCAGGCACACTTGCACAAATTTCTCGAAAACACGGCACAAGTAATTACAGAATATTGAATAAAAACTTTTAGTTTAACCTGAAGTAGGGATGGCGATCTGAAATCGATTAATCGAAGAATCGATTTTTGGAGCCAAAAAGATCGATTTTTTAAATCGATATGTAGTATTGAATCGATTCGGTGAATCGATTTTTCACCCTTGAAAATAGACGTTCGATTTTTTTTTTTTTCAATAAAACTACAATTAAATTAATTGAATGTTCTCGTATTATAAAAGTGCTGCCGGTTAAAGAATTAATTATTAAAAAACTAATGAGATGGCTGTATGTTTAGATTCCTCCGCGTATTTCGAATTTTCGATCATGATCGATTTGATCGATTTTTTTTTTGTATAATCTGCGTCTGGACTGACATTACTTACGTCATGCCGACATTTATTTTTGTTATTTCATTTGTTTATTGTTGATTGATTGAATTACCTGATTTTACTGATAAGAGATCGTTAAATTATAATATGTATCTTGTTTTTTAATAAAATAGATATATATAATAATATATTACATAATAAACGAAAATTTAAATAAAAGATCGATTAATCGGAAATCGATCTTATAGACCTCGATTTTTTTGTGAATCGATTCATTAGGTCACGATTGGAATCGATTTAAAAATCGATCTTTTTCGAAAAGAATCGCCATCCCTAACCTGAAGTTTAAGATAACCCCTACGAAATCGCCGCTATTTACTTTTTTTTACAACTGTCAACTGTCAAGTACCATCTGATATTTGACCATTCCTGTGCTCAATTATTTACGTAATAATTTCATTGTATTGATGAACTGGGATGGTGAAATGAAATTTATTCTAAGGTAGAACGAAATAGTGTGATTTGAGTTTATAATAATATGTCTAAAATCAGTCTGGAACGCTTCTTACTAATGTAAAAATAATCATTAAACTGTTAGTCGATTATACGAAGCCAATAATTGAAAATACTAATCAGGTTACTATTTTATATTTGTCCGAGCCCATAAAGGGCTCAAGTATTAGGTAGGTACATTTACATACAGACTTTGGAACTTTTTGAGGCCACCTGCAGAAATAGTGCCCATAAATAGTATAGTTAGCCAATTCTGCTCAAAGAAATCTTTCATTTGTATTTATAAAGTAAACCGTATTCAAAGATTTTGAGAAAATACACTTGTAACACATAACATTATTTTCGTGGTTGTTAACCTTAGAGTAATTACTGCTTTAGTAATTTCTCTAAGTTGTTAACAGTTTTGGGTTCGTATTCGTAGACAGAGTATAATACTGTCTACACTTAGAACAAATCATACGCGATGGGGTTGCGTCGTCTCGGTACATAGTTTCTATGGCCATCTGGCTCTATCATCAGACCAGCTTGATCATAACATTATAGATTATAACCGATCTATAATTACGCAAAATGTAGATTAAATAAATTTAGCTACGAAGATTACCTAAACCTAATAAAAAAGTAATTAAATTGATTTAAGTTTCTAAATGAGTAATATAAATAAGTGAATTTAAAGAGACCAGCTCCAAGTTAAACGCTAGGTATCTATGGCAAAAATATTGTTGGTATTGATAGTAATTGATACAAAACTGCTCCAGTCATCACAGAACAGAAACGAAAAATATGTACCGTCGAATTGAGAATCTTTTTCTTGCAGTCTGTTAAATTTACATTTTGATTAGTTTTTTAACCTGGGAATAAGATTCACTTATATCCATAAATAAAATACCCAGCGTCGTTATTTAAATAGTTTATTGAACTACACTGACATAAGTGAACCCAACAGTGAACAGATACACAACTAACGCAACACAATAAAACACATGTTTATGCTTACAATTATTTAATGATTTGTCGATTGGTAATTATGTTCAAACTATCGCATCTTTAAGTATTCACATGGCAACACGGGGGACCATAGACGATTGATGCGTATTATTGCGTGTTACACCACTACTGTAGAAACTAAATTATTGCGTTTAGACGGGCTGCTTCTCAATCAGTTTATACCAGTGTCCGCACTCGCAGCGGCGGGGGTGGTCCTGTAAACAAATAAAAAAGATAATTAGGAAAATATACTTCAAGTAAATTACACACAGTCGAATAAACCATTACATAATCTAATTTAATGTTTTTAGAAAATATTTTTTTCTTGGCAACACATTTTATTGCTTTCAGTCTTGCTAGTGTAATCTTCAACTTATACCTATATAGGAAGTAAAACTGAAAAGGAGCCCAAAATGGTGTGTGCCCTAAAGTGGCAGACTAGACCAAATCATAATTTTCAAGTAGAGTCATAGATTAATGAATGTGATACATTATAATATTTTTTAACATTAGACTTTATTGCTTATTTATCTATTAAGGATATAGATATAAATTTGTATTTTATTTTATCTATAACATATTTATCTATTTGTATCAATATTATGTTATGTTCCTTTTTTAGCCATTTCATACAAAACATTTTAAATAAACAAAGAGATACATTACCTTGTGTAACCAGAGCCAAGTGACGGCTGTGGCGTGCTCTTCGCCTGAAACAATGCACCATCAATTACAAACATTGTCGTACATTACACACATGTATTGTAAAACATCCACATACAGCCTATTACAAAACAGAAACATTTAAAAATTATACAAAAATGTTGCCATGTTTGATTTCATAATTCACAGTGTCAAAGTGGAAGGCAATAGATTCAACTAATATTATAAATGTGAAAGTTAGGATGGCCTTTCACGAAAAAACTTCTAAGAGGATATGGACGAAAATTGGCCGACCAATTGTTTATAATCTGGATTAAAGTCTAGCATATTTATTCATCTTAATTTATTTACAAGTATAGGAATAATGCATGAGAAACTGTAGGGCACATCTTGACTTTCTTGACATTGATTCACACTTTTTCTTCTATAAGTAGTCTAAATCAATATGAATGCCTAACTTCTAAATATTGTTTCCATGCAGTAGAAAATCACATGACATTTCTACAAACTATACCTCACGATGGCAGAGTGCCATTTTGTCACAAGTTCATGAAACTTTATAATTATGTAATATAAGTGATTGTTTTATTTACAGTAAGTATTTGTAATCTGTTGTCATGTTGTCAATTTACAAAATTTGTGATAACATGTTGTATACAACTGAAACAAAACATTTTTAATAAACTGTTACCGGCCTACATTTTTTTTTTCATATGTCTCTATGGCTCTTCCCATATGGAGAAGGCACAAGCATTGATCACCATGCTTGCTCTCTCAATTTTTTTCATAATTTATAAAATTATAAAGAATGGCTAATAAGAATTTTAATACAAAACATCTAACATGTCACACATACATTTGTTTTAAAGTATGTTACTGTATGTTGTTAGCAATCATTTTATTACTTATTGCAAGGCTATACAGGATAAATTATGTTTAAACTTAGGTTTTATCAGTTATATGTTTCACACTTTATGTAACAAAGGTGTGGTTCAATACAGGATTTTTCTATGACTTACTACTTTATAACAAGTCATCTATCACTCTTTTATTGGTACAATATTTTATACATCAATTATATAATATTAAATGTAAAACTTATAATAATATCTTCTTCTTCATGTCAATGATTTTTCTCACCTTACCAGCCCAAACCATAGCCTAATCAATAGCTCTTTGAATAAGATTAGCCCATTTTAAATTGTTTGCTGTGACACTAACTAATACTGATACAAACAATATCAGACAGACATATAATATTATCCTATTATCACAGTATCTTGACTTCTTCTTAAGGCCTCGAATAGTAATTTGCCAGTACTTACATATGCATCCGACAATCCTGGCGTCGAAGCAGGAGGGCACGAGGGTGGGGTTGTCACGGGTGCCGGCGGACTTCTTCAGCACCTTCATGTTGAAGGGGTCGTCGTTGCCAGCCTGCATGGCCATCAGCTCCTTGCGCTCCATACCGGTGGCATGCTCCAAGGGATCAGGCATCACTATGCAAAAAAAACATTTAATAATGTAGATCAGTAGGTGTAGATTATAGAAGTGGAAGATTGATTTTTTCTTCATTGTTATAAAACTATATTGAGGTCAGTTTGAATAATATATTTCATGATAACAGTAAAACATAATTATACGTTTTATTTATGCATATTAGAGCAATTATAACTTCATTAAAATGGACAGTAAACAGTAGGTATCAGCTATAAGGATAATTTAATGTATGTTTATGTAAGATTAAGGTTTAGTAAGTAGAAATAGTGTAAATATGGCTGAAAAACCAGCTAAATGTAAGGACTTAAGTCCAGTTCTGGACTGATACATTGTTGGTTGTAAAATACGACATTTTTTTTTGTATTAAAATATTTATGCAACACATAACTTGAGAACACATTTATCTTTCTTATACTTAAAGAATTAAGGTTGGTAACCAAGTTTATGCCAATGTAAAGTGCAAATAAAATAGAATCAGGTAGTGGTCTAGTCTAGTGGTATTGATTATTTGTCTCAGCTGTCAAATGTGAATGACCTTGCTAAAGGAATTTTGGGAAGATTGGTGAATAATTTGACACGAATCTAATAGTTTTACACCATAACATGTTCTATAGGTATCAAATAAGTAAAGGCGTACATTGCTACATATCAATGATTAGAATGATAAGGAAGATAACCTAAAATTATTTTTTTATTTGAACATGGCGAAGGAAAATGATATATGTAATACTGTTGAGTAAGAAATCGGGAAAATATAGGCCATTTAAGTTATCAGTCAAACACTTTTTATTTTCGATAAATGAACAACAACAAAAATAATCAATAGAACGTGCATGACATCAAATGGGTTCAGTATTATTCATACAGAAAATTTAAGACTATAAAAAATATACGACCGAATTTAATTATTGAATTGTTGAATACATTTTCATTCTTTACAAGACATAAATAAATAAAACCATCATCAGGATCTATTTTACGAGATTTTTGACATTACGTAACGTAAAGTGACAGGGGTGGCGATTCATGAAAACTTTAACACTTTATATTACGAGTTCTTACTTTTGTCAGCATATCCCCGTCGGGCAGTGGATAATAGAACACTTTTAAATGCATTTCCCCTAACAATTTGCCTGCATAAGGATGCCATTGTGCTAAATTCCTCACTAGACCGCTTTTCACGAATGCAAGTGTAACAATTTTTTTCTCACGAATTGAAAAAGGACTGTGTGAACCGTTTCTTTCCGACACTGTTGAGATAGCAATCGTCGGCAATCGAGAAACCGGTATCGACTGGAACATTCAAATCGATGCAATTCTTAGTCTTACTAACAGGTAATCGACTGTTCTAATACGTCATAATATAAAGTAAATGTAAGTTATCTATAATATTATGTCGGATATAGAAACTTTAACAAAAAACCGTAACAGTACCTACATCTATCAAAGCTTAGAGTCGTTTTTTTACTGTTTTATTGATATCCAATTTAGACTTATATTGTATCTTAAACATTGAAGTCTTATAAATATTTTTAACGTGCAATAATTTTAATCGCGTCTAGTTTTACGTAAACACAAATTACAATTTCTGGAATACCCAACTTGCAACAGCGGCAACATTCTATTGATTTTGTTCAGTATACGCTAAGGGTTTCTCTGTTGTGGTTTCAATATGTCTGAATTACCTATTTTATTAGGATGTTACATTATTTTAGGGTCCTGTGGAGTTTACTGTACTTCTGCAAATCAAACGCCTGTGACTTTTACCTTTAAAGAATATCAATATAAAGATTCACCTAAAAACGTACGTCACACCGTAGTATTCCTTTAATGGAAAACATTAAATTATTTATTTATTAATTATTTTTTATTTAATTAAGTATTTCACAAACTGATATTTTATTTCAGGAAATGACTTTCAGAGAATTCGAAACAGCCTGTGAACAAAGCGGAGCTTGCAATCAAATGACTGGTTTATTAAAAACTCGATGTGTAAGGGAATGTGTTTCACCTTCATGCTATCGGGAGCTGTATCAGGCGGATCCGGTAATAATTTAGTAACGAGTAACAACTCAGTAGTTGCCTTGGTAAAATCGAGACTAATTTTCCAAAGAAAAATATATTTTAAACATTTATGTGAGAATCTAATTTGTTTCAGCTTGAAGAAGGCGAGATTGACGTCCGACTGAACTCATTCAAGGGATGCTTTATACAAAGAAGTGGTCGAACAAGAAATTGATTCTCCCCAAGTTTAGTATCGTCTTTGGTGATAGCCGCTAGTAAAATTAACAAAAATCGCAAGAAAGTGCGTTTTGTTTTACTAGTAAGTACATAAAATCTTTTGATAAGTAATGTTGTTTTTTTTTGTCATAAAATTAGGATTCGATAATCAATTTTGCAAAATTATTAACTTATTAATTTTATTCCAGCTCCTGAAGAACGTTTTCTACAATGAAGTTACATTTTTACATAGCGTGACACAAAGACTGTTTTAAACAGAATGAATCTGTTGATTATTACGAAATTCTGATTTATATGAATTTCATATGAAATGAAAAAAAAAACGTCCACTAGTACGCATTTATTCATGTGAAGACAAATGAACATGATATAACACAAAATAGTCGCATAAAGTCCCACAAGCTTTCATGCTTTCAAAACTACATCTAAAAATGAACCGCCCGCAGTCACGCGCCAGTCAGCATTACGTAGAAAAAACGGAAGCATGCAATCACGCCAAATTAAGTGTTTCATAAGAAGGATACATTTTATAGATTCGTTATTTTTTATTTATCTTCAGTAAAGTTACAGCAAGCAGCCTTATCTAAGAACATTTATTCGAAAGACACCAATAAAAATATAAAAGCAATGGGTTTCTTATTTCATTTTCCAATTTCACTACACAAATTATGTAGTACCTAATATAAAATGTCAGCACCTGCTGCAAAAACTGAAATATAGGATAAAAATATCGATTCTAAGCTTGCGCTGATATTGTGTATGTTGCTTTTTCAAGTAGTTATTTTTGTACGTTAGGGGTTTTCCTTTAATACAGACTTATTATAATGACCAAAAGACCGGAAATCCTTGCAGGTATCGTAACCCATCCCTATCAATCATTACATACTTCATTGACATTGGTGAATTCGTTCAAAAACGTTAGTGTTAAAAATTTAAGGCGTAAAAAGTCAAGATGATTAACAATTTCGTTCTATACAAATAAATTTAAAAAAATATAAGGATCCTTCATGTACTTCAATATACAAAGGCACAGAGAGGACATAAAAAATGATGTTACATTAATAATAATCGACTAAAACCTCTTCACTTCATGATACTACTCTATAGCTCAACTTAGTATTTAGTAACTTTTCAGTACTGTCAAACGAAACGAATATGACTGGATGTGTTGTTGAATGAGTCTTGTTGATTTTCTGATATTTCCTAATTGGTTTACATTGTTTTGCAATTTTCAATCCCATTTGTTGTGTTTAAATCGAGTGTGTGCACTGTTCGTTTTGTGTTTGATTGTGCGGAAAAGGAAGTTGCTATTCGATGATCGCGCCTTAAATTATCACAATAACAACAAAAATTGGTAAGTGGAATTTATGTAATACGCTACAATTTATCGATATTGTACTTTTGCACGTTTTTGGATATTATATATTTCGTTATAATTATTAGGTTTCGTCGGCCAGTTCGTTGCGCCAAAGTAATATGTTTTTACAGACAAAGAGTACCAGAGTACTTTCTCGTGACTTTAATTAATTATCATCGTATCTTATTTGTGAACATGATTAGAAATCGTGAGGGGATTAATTCCAGGCTGGACAGAGTGTCATTTAGATATAAAATACTCAGTTCAAGGTTTTGTTACATTATCCTTGTGTAATGGTTTCAGTTTCACCTAGGGCCTCTACTGTGTATAGGAATGGAAATTTCTAAAATTATCTATATGTTCAATCTACAAACACATGTATATTAACATAAATATAAACATTACTCATTAATTTATAAAAAAATAAATAAAAAAAAATGTCTTGTTTTGTTCTCTTTTACATTCAATGTTTAATTGCATAGCAAAAAATTGCAACTAAAAGTGAATGTTCAATATAAATATGTGTGCAATATCTGTGATAGCATACCAAAAATGTATACATAATAAATCTCCATGAAAAATATGTACATCAGAACATCTATGTGTATTTAAAGATTACGGTCAGACTATAAAAAATATATATTTCTATTCAAATAACAGAATTTCGGCATGATAGACTTCATAGCAAAACTTTCAAGCTTCTCATGTTAAAATACACCTAATTAATAAATAATTTTTTAATAATTATTTATTAATAAGTTTTTGCAAAGTAAATACTATAAAATGATAATTATTATGAATTATGTGATCATAAAACCATAGATATTAAATTTTTTGTTACTTTTACCTGTATCTAATTAGACAATATCTTAAATTCTATTTGTTACAGGAACATTAGTTACTTGTCTAATTAACATAATTCTAATGTTAATCATTTTATTAATATTTTTTTTCTTATTTATCAATAAAAATAACACATATTTGGTTAACTATTTGTTATTACAAAAAAATATGGCATATTTTAATTAAAATTTATTTATATTCAATTACTTATCACTTTATTAAAAAAAGACCATTTCTGTTTCCAGTTTTCTTTATTGAAATGCAGGTGTAGGAACCTATCTCTTTTGATATTTTCCATTTTTATCAATATTTTAATGTTAAATAATAAAGTTTTACATGTATTTGATATTTCACAATTCATTTTCTTTGTTATGGCTCTGCTTTGATTTAGTATTGTGACAGTTTCATCCATATGTATGGAATCCTTGAATAGATTTGAATTATTATTTATGAATACACACTACATAGATCGTGGAATATCTAAAGGAGGTGTGATAAATAAAGGTACTATTTGCTCAGGGATTTTTTTGTTTCTTTAATAGCAATATTTCTAATTTTGTCTATTACATCCCATTTTTAGGGTTCCGTACCCAAAGGGTAAAACGGGACCCTATTACTAAGACTCCGCTGTCTGTCTTCAGGCTGTATCTCATAAACCGTGATAGCTAGAAAGCTGAAATTTTCACAAATGATGTACCTATTTCCGTTGCCGCTATAACAACAAATACTAAAAACCACATAAAATGAATATTTAAGGGGGGCTCTCATACGACGGTGGTAAGGAACCCTATTATAATGTTACCTAATAATCTTCTATAAAATTAAAATACAATTGAAAATGATTTATTTAATACATAGTATTGTTACATGACCATTTGTCAGTAATATACATGATGACTATAATAGAGTAGATTGCATTGTGTAATGTAAAATATGCAAAAATTTTCAATAACAAATTGTCTTGACAGTTATGTAATAGTGATTTATTCACGCGAGAATTTAATACCTCTCTTTTAATAAAATATAATATTTAAGAATGGAAATGATTTTGACTCATGGTGGAAAAATTATAGTTATTTGACGACCTCCGTGGTCGAGTGGCGTGAGCACCGGTTTCAAGGTGTCGCTAGCTCTGAGGTCCCGGGTTCGATCCCCGGATGGGTCAATGCAGAAACCAACTTTTTTACATTGCCTCGGGTCTGGGTGTTTGTGGTACCTTCGTTGTTTCTGAATGCCATAACACAAGTGCTTTAGCTACTTACTTTGGGTTCAGAGCAATGTATGTGATGTTGTCCGCATTTATTTATTTATTATTTATTTATTTATATAAATTAAAGTTCGTCTCGTCGCCAGCATATATTCAGTTTCAATTGGTGTGCCCGACACTGTGGGTGCGATGCAGGGCAATAATGACATTATCATGCGATTTAAAAGTAAGCTGCTAAATGTGAGTTAAACATTGAAACTATAAAACAATTTCGTTCATCGGTCACCGGTGACCTATATTATGCTTTCGATATGAAGATGATGTTGTTTCTTAGGGTGCGTCCACATTTGACGAACGAGCATTACACAAGCAGCTCGCGGCATTTTCGCGGGCTGTTACTGTAATGCTCGTTCGGTGCTCGTTCGTCAGATGGGAACGCACCGTTATGTTTGTTACGCTACAAAAGCTAAAACACAGACGTTTGGTATTTAAACCTCAAAGAGTTAGTTTTTGTCGCAGAAATCGACGCAGGGACCGACCGCAATCAAAGACCCTTTTTTACCGTTAGGCCATAAATGGGAAGCGATTCTGAACCTAATGGCATGTGAAAACCTCCGCCAAAGAACCTGTTCTCCGAGGTCTTAGAGATGCCTTACTGGACTTCTACATCGCTTTTATATAAATTTAAACCCCCGAAAAATGTTAGATAGTAGCATCCAAAGTAATATTATAATATATATTATTATAATTATTATATACATGATAAACCAGCTCGATAATGTATTTTCAAACAAAAAAAAAAAACTGTATCACAATCGGTCCATTTGTTTAGGAGCTAAGCCAAAGACAGGCAGAAGACTCGTCAAACTCAAACAATACTGCTTTCTAAAATAAAAGAGTTCACTTGGTTAGTGGTAATAGGTATAGGAATTATATTTGACGCAGTTATCATTTGTCTCAGTGATTTAGAAACCATAGTGAGCGTTGCGACACTTCCATTGTTCTCTGATAGCGATGATAATAATTAATCCCGATAAAAGTTGGTATTTTCGCGTCTGTTTTATTGCTTGTAATCATATCGCCTATGTAATAGACTGTGTAGTTACATCAACCGTCATTATAAAGTAATTGACTTTTTTTTTGTAGTAATAACTGTTTGTAGTTGTCCGGAGGCCAAAGACACCTCATACTGGTTTAGTGGGTAACTAAGGAAGTAAAAAAAACAGATTATTGCGAGTTAAAATTGCAAGGAAAGGGTTCTGTACGATGTAGAAGTTTCCTGTTATTATTAATACTAAGTAGCAGGCTTTTTTAAAGTTTTTCTGTAGTTTATAGGGTAAATAATTATGTCAAAATTTTATTTCCCGTTGTTCTAGAAATCAACTCAATCGCTGTAGTAGTTTCGGAGCAAATTAACTGTGACAGACGGACGAAAATACACACAAGTAGTTCTATATGCATTCCGTGTTTACCTTTTGAGGAACGGATCCTACGAAACCTTAAAATAAATAACTTGCATTCTTCGCTTTTAAAGAAACGCCTCCCGCGGTCGTTAAATTCCCCATCGCCCAGATATATTCAAATCGCATGCACAAAGACCTCCCAGGCCGAAATTTTTGTAGGTCGAACCCGCATCACTACGCACCGTGGTGGTTGTATTGTATCTTTATAAAAAAAAATGCCCTGGACATAGATATAAACATGCCCTACAAAACCGTATGAACGGTTTGCCTGTAGGCGCTGAAGACAGTTTCGACTTTTTAGACCCTGGCTTTTGGCACCCTGTATTTTTATTCATTTCCGAAAACGAATCCGTTCATTGAACCACTCAAGCCATCACAAAACAAGCCTTTTCTTCTAATTATATACTCAATTTCAATAAATACCACAAGATTATTTTCAATTTTGTAAAGTCCAATATCACGTGATTGTAAAGTTATTTTAGTTCCATTAATCATTATTATAAGTGTATTATCGGTGATCAGGGTTTCTCCATACTTTTTATACATCTACGTAAAAGCCGCCTGTTTTCCTCAGTGCAAACTGAGTGCAAGCGCACCGAGGAATAAGGTAAAACAATCGAAAATACACCTTAGGTAGTAAAAAATAAGGTTCAATTACGTGTACCTTTAGACTTTCTTTCTTTATCCTATGTCAAGGAATTATGTTAGGTTTTTTGTAGAGAATAGAGTTGGTATTCCTTTGCAGGTTCTTGATTGAATTAAATGTTTCAAAGTATAATCCACAGGCCAGGTTGTTTTGCAACGCAACCAACCGTTTTTTATACATAACTTGACTTTGGATACCTACTGTAAATTGTGGTGTAGTTTTGTTAACCTTTTGCGCCTTTTAAGTTTTATGTACATACAGAATTATGTACATAGGTATGCTGACAAAGTCGTCAACTCACGTGAGAACTCTTTTGTTGGAGATGTGTATAGACTGAGGTGTTCACTTAAGATCAGGCAACTCCTTGTCCGTCTGACGACGACTTATATGATTAAAAAACATATATTATAATAATTAAGGTTCATATACTTGCTCACTAAAACGTTAGAGAAAAAGACGATAAAATACATACTAAAGAAGCGCTTGTAAACTGACACCGAAAATAAGATATTTCTTTAGTGATAGTTTTGTGTCACTCTTTTGTCTAAGCCACTCATCTTCATCTTCTTTTCGTGTTGAATGGTAGATTGAAATTAGAGTAAGTACATTGCCCAGTAAGTTGCGACAGTTGGTAGCCACTAATTAAAACGACTGTAAAGTAGACTATTTAGAAACCACGATTATTTGGAACAAAGAAAATATAGACTAAATTTTCAGGCTATATCTATCCTATATCTACATAAACATAGTGTTAAATGCCCTCAATACTTAATGGTTCCGTTAAAAACTTTATTAATTAATTAAAACTACCTTAATTACGTTTTTAACGCAATAATCACTTAGTTTAAAAGTTTCGTTCGTCACGCTCTGAATACATGACAAATTTAAGAGCACTGACAAATATCCTTTATGCTTTAAAGTGCATTGAACTGTGGGATCCGGTCTGTATTACGTTTTCAGAAGGTTTTAATTTTAACCTAGTTGGAAATATCGGTTGAATTATAATGAGATTGGGATGACCAGATGGTTTTATAAGATAGTTTATATGTAGCGTTGCTTTGTAGAGAAATTGTTAGCCTTTTGACCTACAACGAGAAAGAACCAATTTAAATTAAACTACATAATAAGTAAGGTATTTTGTCTTTCTTTGTTTAATAAAAACTTGAGTCCTGTTTACGTTTCTCGAGAAATTTGAGAAACTTTATTTTAACTAATGTAGTATTTGTTTTTTGAATCCGTATACTATAAATACATTTAAGCCTATTTGATTATACAAAATTGCTCATTCAGTCATAAAATTCAATCATTAAAATCATATAGTTCAGAATACTGAATGAATTATTTTCGATAGCCACGTATTCCTACACAACATTCATTTCATGTAACTTTCAACTAAAAATGTAACATCCTCCATTCGTTTACCGACTGTCAATTAGATGGTATGTTATTGTTTCTTCACGTCTAGCTAAAGACAGGCGAATGACGTGTATTGTTAAGACAGCTCTACATTCCAGCCGTTTTCTATTACTCATGAACTATGACGTAGTTATTGTATGTTTTATAATAGAAATATTGTTATTTTTATGTAAACTACGTACTTCATAACATTTTTATTTTAATTTTTTGTACCTACTGCGATTTATATTTTTTTATGTATAGGATTACTTATAAGAGCGAAAGAAAAAGATACACAACTAGTGTAGTTTCTTATAAGGGATAAATACCCGTGAATATCAAGATAAAATAGAACCTGTGTCAATTCAATGTAAAACTTATCAAAGTTCCTCATAATCTGTTTAGTAGTTTTAACGTAATTCACTAACAAATGTGTATTCTCCACAAAAACTTTCACATTTGTATTATTATGATGTATGTATATATTTTTTTATAATAATATCAAAGACAATGGGTTATTAAAAATGTCCTACTTTTATTTAAGTTCCGTATTTTACTGCGTAAACAAACATCTGACCTGATACGACAAAAAAAGCTTAAGGCATTATACAGTACTTAATAATCCGGCCTATAAGCGTCCCACTGCTGGGCACAGGCCTCTTCCCATATAGAGAAGGCACGAGCATTGATCACCACGCTTGCTCTCTGCGGATTGGCGATTTCAGATCCCAAATTTTGGAATCCAGGTTTCCTCACGATGTTTTCCTTCACCGTTTGTCAGAAGTGTCTTAGAATAATTAAGAAAGTACATATAACTTTGAAAAAGCCACATTGGTACATGCCTGGGTTCGAACCTGCAACCTTGTGCATACAAATCCGTTCATTGAACCGCTAGGCCACCACGACATACAGTACTTAATGTGTGAAGAAAACATCCCGCCTATCTTTTGTATTTATTTAGTAAAAGTAAAGTAAAACAAAAGAGGTTAAAACAAAGGCACAGTTTAGAATATCATTAGAATTGCTTCAAAGTAGAAAAGGTCGCCTATGTCTAATTTAATTTAAAGAAGTGATAGAATTGCAACACTCTGGTTTCTCTCTTCCACTCAAAACTTGGATAGAACTATAATTTTACATTTTATATAGCAATTATGGGATATAAAAAACAATAATAATAATAATAATTTATTAATTTACCAAAAAGATTTACAGATATGGTTACAAAGGTTACAATACTCAATTTGTTGCTAAAATCTGCACTATGTTGTTCCATTGAACGTTTCCATTGAACACAAATAAGATTTATACAACAGAACGGAAAAACACAGTGTTGATTATCCATCGATTAAAAATAACAAAAAGTTACTTTAATTGTTACCATGTCGTTCATGTATGAACATTTTCTTAAAAAACAATATTTTTGCAAATGGGAAACAATAAAAATTACAACACCAATAAGAAGTTATTAGTTTCAAGAAAGTTAGCTTTCTTGAGACTAAACCTGTGATATTTGGAAAATATTTAGAAAAAAAAAACATAATCTTGACTAGTTTAAAAATAAATAAATCTCGAAGCCACCTAAAGATCTAGAATCAAACTAACAGCATTCTAGTAGAACTGGTATTTATTATGCATTGCGTGTGTCATTGTGTTCGTATCGATCTTTGAACTGGAGACGTCATTTGCACGTGACTGAACTTATTCATATATCGACCGGTTCGAGTTACCTGCATTTTGCAAGGACTACGATCTTCGTATAATATCGGTTCGATTTTGTTCTGAATCTTTTTCCGCCTAAATTTTGCTAGCGATTTCGACTGCGCGGTTTACAAAACACTTAATTCCAAGGCTGTATGATTATACCAAAAACTGTACAATAAGCTAAACCGTTTTTTGCGGAGTGAAAATCTAATGACTTCAACCCACGTCAAAGTCGAGAAATATTGGTTTTGCTCCGACTAAAAACATCCCGGTCCTGTCCTTGCCTTTGGCAGAGCCGCGGGATCACTAAGCATGCTCGACGCGGCTCCGGCGGAGAAATTATTTTAAAACCTGGCTAAGCAGTATGTGACAACGTGGATGTTGATTTGTTGAGCAGAATTGGTTGAGTCGTTTCGGTCTTAATAAATCACAAATATGGAATCTTTTAAAAATTCCCATTTAAAATGTTATAAATAAAATATAAGTAAATAGTATCTCAACTAATAATAGTCCAGAGCAGGCGTGATGCAGTGTCAAGTTTCCTTCTCTTTCCTTTTAGTTCTGCCATTTTAGTTGTTTCTTTGGGGTAGTTCTCATGGTCTTCATTTTCAATTCAACGACGTGAAAAAAAAAAAAACAATTCTCCACGCTACCAACTATTAGCTTTAAATGTTCTAAAGCTTGATAAAGGTCTTCTCACTCTACTTCCTCTTGTATTTCTTACAAGCCTCTAATCACTTGTTCAAATTGTTAAGCAGAATTACCCATTTACTTCTACTTGCAATGTCACGTGTGCAATTTTTTTTGTATTCTATTTTGCTGTGCATGTGAAGCCTTACATAATGCAAGTAAAGAGCTTCTCCGTTGGCCGATTGAAAATAGGTATATTCTTGTAATTGTTAGGCATCACACGCTGGACACACGACTAAGTCCATTGTCTGATGATTTTTTACATGAATTTACAGCTTCTAAGTGATGTTCACCTTATTTTGGGATTTAGAGGCCATAACTAATAGTTTCTTTAACTCGTCTTCTTGAGTTTTTCTTTTACTATTTTTTGAATTTTCTGTACTTTATATGATAATTACTTTATTCAAAACTTCTACATCATATTATTATGTGTTTTAAACTGGTAATTTGAGTTATTTACTTTTTCTTTTTGTTTTTGACGGACTTTGTATAACCTGCCTGTAATATTTCTCAACTCTACCTATCAAGAGAACTCCAAGTAATATTAAATTATTACTTTGTAGTCTATCAAATCGATTTCTCAGTTCCAGTTATTGAATCGAATTCTATCATGACAAACGTGTTGTGTTACTGGCAGCTCAAGGTCACGTAAAAGTTTAATAAAAGAAAAATATTGTTTTGTTTTCTTGCCAAATAGTCCCTTTCATCAAAAAAGACAAAAGTGTTGCGTGAAACTCGGATTAAAACGTGGGTTGCGTATTTTCGTCTACAGATACCAGTAGATTTTTGCATATTGATGGGATTTTCTAATTATATGGATCTCAGGTATGATTCATAAGTTAATTACCCATTTGCTAGGTTTTTTTTTTTCGTTTTTTTAAACAAGTTTACAAGGTGAGTTTCGTAATGGCCTTTTGTTTAACGAACGAGATGACAACCAATCACGCTATCAACTCAGACACCGTTCTAAGCTAAACTTGCCAAACTCTCGCTTAAAAATGCACTCTTCAAGTCCCTACTCTATGTCTATTAAACTATATAATAAACTACCCGCACAACTAAAAAAAGAGGAAAAAATAAATATATTTTTAAAAAAGCTTAGACAACTGCTTATAAATCAATGCTATTATTCTGTCAACGAATACCTAAATGATAGAAATATAAAGGCCTAAATTAAACACACGCACGTACACACCCTCACACACACCCTCACACACCCTCTCACACACACACGCGCACGCGCGCTTACACTATTTGTTTTAACTTAACTAAAACACATACACACACTAAAGCACACACACATTCAAAACATTTTAATATTATTGTGTTAGATAAATAGTTTTATAAAAGTATTTTATATTATATTAATAATAATTATAGTTTTAGTGATAAGCTAAAGCATAACTCTCCAACTTCTTTAAGCTGTGCCCTACCGGGTCCATATTGTACCTATCTTATAAATGTAACACCTGTATTTAACATTATGGAATGCTATAATAAAGAATTGAGAATTGAATTGAGAATTGAAGTGGATTCTGCACTTCTTTACGGCGTCAAATGCAAGCAAGCACTGAACATAGAAGTTTAGGTTATTAATGTATAATAATAATAATATTTATTTTTTGTAAGAATATTGTTACATCAGGTGTTACATTGAAATAGTCCATAATATTCTGCTGTCTCCAGCGTACAAATATTAAAAAAAATACATTCTGAAATGGGAAGTTAAGAAGAAGTTATTAAATAAACAGGAAACAGCATTTTAAACTGAAATAATAAAATAGAAAAACCATTACGTAGCATTACACAAAATATATATATATATATATATATAATTTTAAGGTTGACTGGTAGAGAATGCTTTCTGGTATTAAGTCCGCCTATGTATCATACAGTGCATGACGTATTTAAGTAATAAACGTCCAATTAAAAAAAAGGGGAATATTCCTTGATGTTTTACTTGTTGTGTTGTTGTATGTTGCCCAGCCATTTGCCAGCCAGTTGATGAATATAAAAAAATATTTTTTATCTGTAGAGTACACGTCAGAGGAGTTTCCATATAACGTCCATTGATGTCGGTACCTTTTAACATTTAAGTGGTATCAATTATAATTAATAAACACTATCTATTATCAGATAATAAATATTAAGATATCTAGACGGGGATAATGCTGGTAATTGCTATCTTTATAACGTAATAAGAGATAGCGAGTGATTGCTATGTTTTTAATTTGGCAGATTTTACTAGAACGGGACGGTACTGTCGTGAACAATATATGTGCAGTTGCTATTCGGAAAGGCGTTCATACTTTTTGTAAGAGATGTGAATGGGAAAAGTACATGTCATTCAAATGGAAGGAGAACTACAAATTTTGTTTAAAAAAATAGAGTAGTTAAATATATAGAATATGTGTGTCTAGTAGTCGCAAGATGACTAAGGCTGTAGTTTTCAAAGTGGTAGACAAAGTAACTTACATACCTACCTGAGGCTAATTGCTAAAACAACTTATAATAAACTGATTTTTTTACTTCTTCAAGGTTCTATAGACATGCGTGGTCATATCTTAAATAAGATATTTATCATTAAAATGTTTCGTCATCTACTTGTCAGGTCAACTGTACCTATCAAAATGTTTGTATATCTTCATAAACTTTTATAATCTCACTTAATTTACTTTTTTTTGTTTATTTCTTTTGAGATTCTTGTAATTATGTACAATGAGGTCATAGGTGCTTGATAACGTTGTTATTAGTAATATAATAATGTGCTGTGCCTTTTAATTATAAACAGGTGATTCAATATTAACCTTCACTTAAAAGAGTATTTAATTATAGTAACGGTCTTATTCACACGTCATGTGCTTGTTTTTTAATACATTTGTGACTGTGAATACGATTAATTTATAAAGAACTAGAGGCATTTCGTGACTTTGTTTGCGTATGTATCTTTATTAATAGAAATAGCCAGTATTATTATTATAATCAGCCTGCAATGCCGACGCCACTTTCTCATTTCAATGCCTGTCACTCTAGAACGAATGGAAAAATAGCAAGGGAAACCTTGTCCTAGCAAGACATTTAGGCTGGAGGCTGGTATTAATATTAACAACAAATAAGCAACATCACACAAACTGAATCGAAGTTTATATTCTACCTCACAATAGAGCCCCGATTCGGACTGTTTCATATTTTCAATAGAGTGTCGATGCTGACTACCAAATATCATTAACAACAGTGGTAACACTATGGCATTGGTAGAACCTTTCCTAACTCAACTGCTCAAAAAAACAAAAGAAGTCTCCAAAGCAGTTCTTGGTTAATATATTCTTTCGGATAATAATTCGCTGTTACCACGACCTGTCAAACTCTTTACTTACCTTTGGTTAGTGTTATCACAATATTCGATCAAACACACACGTTGCGTGTTGTAACTCGTTAATTGTCAATTGTTTCCAATCAGCTTTCATTGCGGACGGTAAATAAGGACAATAGTCGGTGGTTAGTGCATTCGGTGCGTCTGCACTCAAATATACGTGCGGGAAAACTACTGGTATAGGATGTAGTGGAGTTTTAATGACAGAAAAGGTATTGTTTGGGTGTATAATATAGAGACTCAACTACATATATTGTTAAATAGAGTTCAATTAAATGTTATAAAAGATATTTAGCTTTAAATCCGCTATAAAAAATCCAAGCTTGGAAGCAGGACGCAGTACCACCCTCCCGCCCTCATGCAATAAATAGAGTTCACCACCGCATCTGTCTTTTTGAACGCGATAAACTCTAAAACTGCCGAACTAATTTTCATATGGTTAGTTTTGGCATAAGGAGAGACTTCAAATGATTGCGCGTAAAATACTTTTTTTTTTAATAGCCTAAGTTGTCCCACTGTTGGGAAAAGGCCTCCCCCAAATCCTTCCATATTTCTCTGCTTCGAGCCACCTCGAACCAACCATCGCAGTACGAGTGCAGGTCGTCCTGCTACCTCCTCGTGAGACGGCCTCGGCGGCGTCGTCCGTCTTCGGGCACCCATTGTGTTAAAATCCAATTATATGAAAATATTATGCCTATATTATAGACCTATAACTAAGGAAATGAGTTGAAGAACTTATCTGCTATTTTATTGGGTCATATATCTATTATCACTGGGCTAATACCGTAAAACCCATACAAGTGGATTGTCTGATAATTTTCAACTTTCAATAGACGTCTTACAAACATTCCGGTGCGCGTAGTGCGCATGTACTCATATTTACACACGCCTTCATTATGTACCGAAAGTATTTATGAACTGATAGGAAAATATTCGAGAAATATTCCTATCGCACAATAAAACACCGAATTGAGATACCGCCAATCGTAAAGTTCCTTGGATATTGTATATTTAGGAAAATGTCATGAACAATATCGACCTACGCATCTCGACAAACTGTCTCTTTGCAAAGGATCCCGCTCACGGAAATGTTTACAATAAAATTATTGTGTTGCTCGGGTTTCTTAAACATTCGAATCAAATCGTCAAAGAACATCCAGATTTTGAACCAATATTTGTGGAGCAAACGAATGTTTGTCCCATGTAGGGATCGAGGCCACTTAGGCACAGCGCCTCGCGCAGTGGTGTTTGGCGAACTCTCGGCTGGTAGTGCAAAGTCAATTTAAGCCACAATGATATCTTCAGCAGGCTTCAAAGAGCTGGCGCACGCAAACCTGCGGGATCGGCTGAGGCAAGGATCGTGGTGTATTTAGTCGCTGGGAGTCCGACACATTTACACGCCGTGCACTCGTCGTGGGTTGAAGACTTGAGGGGGTAGTAGATGCTAGTAGTTATCGATATATTGACTGGCCTGCACGTCTTGTTGTTAGTAACTCTGACTGTTAAACTAGAGGTCGTGGATTCTATTCCCACCTAGGACAGTCTTCGTGTGATAAGCCTGATCATTTGTCGGTGTCTGGGTGTTATTTATTTATAGTATGTCTATGTTTAGAAATTTATAAGTGTGTTTATCAGTTGTATGGATAACATAACACTGGCTTTGCCTAGTTTTCGATCATGTCCTAACATATTGTTATACAAGCCTTGTGAATGACTAGATCAGATTCAGGCCTTGTATTACAAGGCCTGAATCTGATCTAGTCATTCACAATGATGTAATATCCGTGACGATTTCCTCGAAGTCGTTGTTTGTTGCACCTTCCTGTATCTTCACAATATTTAGATCTGCTGTAAACAGTTTACGCTATAATTTTCATCGATAATTATAGACGTTTTTAAAGTGTTTTTTATCTTTTGTTTTGACGACCTTCATCGTTCATTTTTTAAATAGCCAATACTTCGCGTTTTTCTTATATCAGTATCTTGGGTTAATTTCTATACATTTCCTTGTCGTGGTATTTAATTTGAATTTTTTGAATTTTCTTGTGTTTGATGCCAAATTGTAGTTTGTCAATCGGTAGTTCTTTTCGTCGTGGAGTGATTCTTAAAACTCTCAAAACTTTTAATGTGAATCAAACGTGTTGTTATTAAACTAAGCTAACTGTTTCTTTTTGGTTTCAGGTATGTATTTACAGTATTATTTCGAATATATTGCAAGCAAATACTTATATGGGTAAGTACTTAGCTAAGTTATATCATGTATAGTAATGATTATATCATGAGAATTGTGCACTTAATCTTTAATCTATCATTAAGTTGGCATTTACCCCAGAATACTCAAACAAGTACAAGTTAATTTTAAGAAGTTCTTACATGTATATCTGTCGCATTTCCATATTTGAAAGTTACAGAGGAACGTTGACTTAAAATGAAATTGCGCTTGAGTTTTCGGCCAGCAAATGGTAATAAGTCGCAATATAAGTACACTCATCGTTGAAGCGAAGTTTTGTGCGCGGCATAATAATACGCTGTAATGAAAGGGTTCCTTAAAACGGCAGGGCACGAGTCATTACCCTCCGTTATTTTGCACAGATGCGTATTAGTCACGGCGCCCAATGTGTCGCGAACGTTAGGCCGAGCACAGATGGACTGTATCAAGTTGCGACTGTATGCTAAACTATAGTCTTCTATGGCTGCCTGCACATAGACTGCTTGAAGCAGTTCGACGTTCAACCTTAGAGTATAGATAAGAAACTAAAAAGTGAGCTTATCAGTTTATGAACCGTGAGCATAGTATGAACTAGTTTTATCGTAAATTTTGTATCAAGACGGAGCGCGCCGTTTTAATAAAACTTTCTAAAACCCTATTACTATCCTAACAATGTCGAAACCATCGATATTTTCGCATATAAGTCTGTCGTTGCGCGAAAAATAACTTTAAATCAGTTAACGAATGTACTAGATACAGACAAAAAGTGCTCTCGCTTGGCACGAAGGAAAACTAGCGATACTATCGGTCTATAGTTATCTATCACGCGTTCAACTGATTCGAACTGACGGCAAAACAAGAGCGGTTGACAGCTCGCGTAGTCCGTGTGTGTTGATCACTGGCTAACTGTGAGAGCAGTTCGTGTACGGGCGGCCTTATTGTTGCCTGTTTAATTGAGCCTTGAAAAATATTACCCAATATGTTCCAGATCCTTTCTAGTTAATGTTTAAGTTATTTTATATATCAGTAACATCCTGTTACTGGTTTAGCAAAAAAACATTTTTAAACTGAGTAATAACTAACTTTGAATACCATGGACTGCAGGGAGGCCATTTCAGGCAGTAAAATTCATTCCATCACTACATTTTCTGTTTTTCATTGACAATCAGGCACTCTGAATAATTTAGAAAGTACGTTATGACATGAAATTTTAACAGCATATGCCAGAATAGAATCCAACAAAGCGTGTAATACTAGCGAATTATAATGATGCTATATTGGGTTTGGGTGGCAACAATGCGTGAAAACTACACGTTAATTACATTGCAAATATGACGTAATTTTAGACTGAAACTAACTAAATAGTTGACTGTTTCGAATGTCTCTACATTTAACGATGACGATGAAAAGACCATGTATGAAGGAAATAATGAAAGTGGACGAAGCGAAACAAGTGTGTAAGGATCGTAGCAAGTGGAAAGAAGTGGTCTCTGCCTACCTCTACAAGGGAAAGAGGCGTGATAATATGTATGTATGTATGAAATGAGATACGTTACAACATATCGTTGTCCTGTGGCTCATAATTGTTATTTCCATTGTTAACTATTGTGTTTGTCTGCTGTCGGCATGATAGTTGATGAAATGTCTTCCGAAGTTAAAATATAAAGAGTATCTAGTCTAAACCGGTATTACTTACCTATCTTTTTTTGTAGTGGGAATAAAGTCACTTGATATCATCTACTCCTATTTAAAAACAAAATGGGCATCTATTTATCAAGCCTGCTCTTATGCTAATGGTGTCATGGTATTCTGAATTCGCGCTTTGTCCGAAGCCTATTCTCATATTTATTGTGTAATTATATTATGTAATCACGTTGCCTGCCCATTTTTGCTCTTTTTTTGTATCCTTTGCGACACTTAGTTAGGATTTCCTAACCGGAGATCTAATTGTCATAACATGTCATAACAGTCACAACATGGAACCCATTTATTATAATATTTATCCATTATGGACACTAAAAGAAAAAAATATATAACACTAGCTGTACCCGGCATGCGTTGCAATGCAATTTTTTCTACCTAGCACCTGCCTACTACCTACCTACTACCTACCTGCCTACTACCTACCTGCCTACTACCTACCTACTACCACTTAGGGGTATGAAAAATAGATAGTAGCCGATTCTCAGACCTACTGAATATGTATATAAAATTTCATAAAAATCGGTCAAGCCGTTTCGGAAGAGTATGGTAACTAACATTGTGACACGAGAATTTTATATATAAGAAGATAATATTGCTCGCTTTTGTCTACATTTCTTAACCGTAAATCTAGTAGGCTTAAATTCACAGTACATATTACAATTTGGGTCTATTAGTGGTAGGTCTCGCATGCGTCGGCCAAGGCGAGTCGTCACGTGCAGCCTTCGGGCCTGCTGTCAATTGAAGTATAAACACATGGTTGACACCGCTTGACCTGTCATTTCACTTGTTATTCTATTGTTGGGTAATATTTTCTGTTACTCTGGTGGAGTTTATTTCACATATAGATAGAAAATAAAATATTTTGATCATCTAGTGGCGTACGCACCGGTTTTCGGGGAGTCGCCAGTACTCTAAAGTACCGGATTCTATCCGCGGATGGGTTAATGTATAAAACCAATTTTCTACATTGTCTTTTATCTGGTATGGAGTTTTTGGTACCATCTTTGTCACGGATTCCATAACACAAATGCTTTATCTGAGACTATTTAACGAAGGGTCCTATATTTCATACCCATACCTATATGACGACCTCCGTGGTCGAGTGGCGTACGCACCGGTTTTCAAGGTGTCGCTAGCTCTGAGGTCCCGGGTTCGATCCCCGGACGGGTCAATGTAGAAACTCACTTTTCTACATTGCCTCGGGTCTGGGTGTTTGTGGTACCTTCGTTGTTTCTGAATTCCATAACACAAGTGCTAAATCGCTACTTACTTTGGGTTCAGAGCAATGTATGTGATGTTGTCCGCATTTATTATTATTATTTATTATTATATAGTATATGAGATTTAGATAAAATGCTACCAAACCAATCTCGAATATTCTTGTAATCCCTAGTTTTATCCAATCGGCGTAAATCCCCTATGTGCCCATATTTCTGCGACAAACATTTCTGCTGAGTACAATAAGCAGATTATGTACAGTCGTGCCGATTTTGTAGGTTACAATTATCTTTGAGATAGACTAATGTTTATTTTTACAGAATGCCATCAAGCCATAAGTACTGCTGAAATATGAAATATTCATGACAACGCTTTTTGATAATAGATTGAGTTGTTTTCGTCATGTCCTTACGTCATTTCTAACGACTGGTTTATATCTAGCGGGTCCCATAAAAACCCTGTAAAGTAATCAATTACGTAGAGTATCAATGCTGACTTATCTCGATGGGTATTCAAATTCACAAATGTTCGTGCTCTGTAGTTTTCTAGCCTGTGAACTGTAGAAGGCGCTACATTCCAACGGGGTGTCTAGTTTTAAGTTATCTTTAAGTCTTTTAGGATTAGATTATTTTTACTTATGTTAATTTATTATTTAATTTATTGTGGTACTTTACGAGGCTGTCTTGGCGCACCAGCGCAAAAAGCCTCATCAAATAAATGATTTAAAAAAAAAAAGATATGTTTTCAAAACGCTAACCATTTTCCCTGAACTCGTTGTCCAAAATATCAAACTATTTTTAACCGTCTGCCAAGAAGGGGTTATTGCTCTCTTCTATTTATTAATCTCTTTTTTCATTTTATAGCAATAAGTTACAGTATCATAGATTTTGACTTCTACAATCTTGTTATGCTCCTTTGTATGTTTGTATGACATTGTTTGCTTCATACAAATATACTTCTTCAGGTTTTCAAAGATCAGACAAAATATTTTATCATCTACTTACTACTTACTCTACTATGGATTATTTATAACACACATGTATCTTTAGTTACAATAAGTAAATTTAGTATAACGATTGCAAAGAATCTGAGTGCCTAACAAGATATTTATAGCAATAATATGTTGGCATCGATGTTTGCTACATATATTTCACAAGTATAACGAGAGTGTGCTAGTAATTAGTTTTCATTCTTAAGATTATAATCTTGTTTATATAATCGCCCAATATACACTATAACAGATTTTTTAACGTATATAAGATAACGAATATGTTGGGTCTGAGTATGTAACATACGAAGTGTGTAAATAAAACATTGCTAGAATATTTTTATAAGTGTATGTGTTTCCGCTATTGTTGACATATAAAATTGAATGTTTTGTAGGCACAAAGTAATGTGTATTTCTGTTATTTAATTTATTGTGTACATACAATAAATTAATTTGAATGTTATAGATAAACTTTCAACAAGCTCTTTACTGGCTGGCCATAATTATTCTCTGCTTGTATTTCTGATGTACAGACACTTTCACCTCAGTATTTTCACAAGGACATAGAGGCAAATATATTGAAATAATACTATAATCCACATCATTTAATAAATTTTATAGGTGCCATATTTTTATATTATTTATCTGATGCTACTAATACGATACGCTACATTGATCAAACGTCACCCGATGACGTCAAAACTTGTGACGTTGGACGGATATCAATGATAAAGGGAGGGGGGGGGAGAGGGAGGAGAGGGAAAATTCTGTAGCTGAACGGTTTTAAGACAACGAATTTTGATTACCAAAATATAAGTTACTACTAGATGTATTTTTGAGTTAATCCCGCGTTCCTCTAAAAAGGATGTTGTGTCGTATCTAATAGGTATCATTAGTACTACAATTATAAATAGTAGGTCCTTTTTAATATAATCTAGTCAGCCCATTTAGTCCCTTTTCAGGGCATAGACTTCCCTCTATTCTTTACGCACTTCTGTAATTTGCTAGGACGGGCCAGTCTATTCAGTAGGAATCTAGTTGGTCCTTCTACCTTATTGGATAAGTACCAGATCATTATATGGTAAAAGGACTGGCCCAACCCAGCTCAGGACAGAAGAGCGTGATAGAGTGAGAGGGCCATTGCCCTGCAGTGGGACAACACGGGCTTAATAAACAGATAGATATAATATAATATAATATAATATAATATAATATAATATAATATAATATAATATAATATAATATAATATAATATAATATAATATAATATAATATAATATAATATAATATAATATAATATAATATAATATAATATAATATAATATAATATAATATAATATAATATAATATAATATAATATAATATAATATAATATAATATGTTTCTACGTAGACTTACGCGTGAGTTTCTTTGAAAACTAGAGTGTTATGCAACTAACGTGAAACTGATCTCACGTGATACTAGCCTTTTGATTGCACCTCTGACTTTGCATAATGATCACACACATACCTATGTCTGTTTGTGTTGATAGAAAACTAAAAGGTGATGCAGTCTCGCTGGTATTATAATTGTGCAATTAATATTATAATGAAATGCATTTATTAATCGACTTAAAACGAAGGGGATTTTTATTATTTTTGTCATCTATAGGGTCATCATAGGTAGTCACAAATAGCATTCATGAAAGTCGGTTCCTTTTTACATTTATATGTCAATCATTTAGTTTTATCATATTGTATGTATCTCAGCCTGATTGAATCCTCATAAAAATTTTGAATTGTAGGTATGTATGACGCAGAAAAAAAAAACAGTTTTGTTTGAATGTAAGATGAAAAACACGTTATATTCCAAAAATGCTTTCATCACCATTACGTTAGATCATTGACTCGAGCAGTTCAAAACTATTTCTCGTTTACACTTCGCTGAATAAACAAACAATTAAAAATCTAAATCTAGGAACTGGGTAACAGAGTAGTTCAATCTAGGCTAGATGTAAATAGTGCTAACTATCACGAATAGCGAACCCACACCTAGTAATTAGTGAGGTGAACTCAGTGGTATGTATGATTTGCGATTATGAACTCTACTGCTTTGATTTAAAGGTGAAATAAGAAATTATGATCTCTATTATAATGTGGATATAATAATGTAAATATAAATTATTTTTTGATAAACTATTTTTACGGAATAGATTTTCAATTTTAACGTTGTAATATTCACACGAAATTCATTCGGAATGAAAAAAAAAACTTTTATAAACTAACCAAAACATATGATTGAATTTCTAGAGTACCGTCACGAGAAGCTATAAATTTTGTAAACACACGTTCAGGGGTTTGCAATCATTGGGTAGAATAAAATAAAAACAGTTTTGTACTATTTTTTTACAGGGATGTAATTATATTAACACACACGTCTTCAGACGATTCTGAATATTCTTTTCATAAAATTCATACACTCGAAAAACCATTACTCTCTTTTTGACGCAATTAGTCAAATAAACACAGTCATATCTACCTTTTGAGGTTCTTTTCGAAATAATTTCCTTGGACGTACTGGGTCCTGGATCCATTATAGGTGGTAAAAAAATAACAATTCCTTATACAATAATTAACAATAACAAACAATATAACCTAATCCGCGAAAACACCACATACAAACAGACGCATTCGAAACTCGAAAGAGACAACGTCAGCGTGAACTTACTTCAAAATCTTGGCCCAAATGTTAACGTTCCATGAATCAGATGCGTTCCAGTACCACAAAACCTTAGACGACAGCGCTTATATCGCTAAAATATAACCCGATCAAGTGAAATTGCTCATTAGTTTCGTATAACACGTACGTCACTTTGACATTATTGAATTTGGGATTATTGGTTGTTGATTAAATTGTCGCTACGTAACTTGGTAGAAGTTCTTTATTTACAAAAATTATAGCTTCTCGTGGCACTTTATATTTCTCCACATTAGTATATTATAAAAGTCTAGGTGTCAACGACCTATACCGACCAATTTAATTGATCTATAGAACATGGCTACTGAAATCAGCTGTCATGTCTTCATAAGTAGACGTGCGTCATTTGTTTTTGCTAAGACTTCTTGTTGAGTGGTGCTAAGCAAATAATTTAAATTATTGTGTTTAAAAAATATTTATCATTTTTTACAGGACTGCCCAAAAGGGTGTAATGTTCTTGTACTATTCGGATTTATAGGTTTATTTTTATTAATGTCTATCAACAATATGTAAGCCGGTGTACCAACGTGTATTTGTTAGTTATATGAGCTGTCTAAGTGCTCCTAAAGTTCGGTGAAGCAGTCAAAGCCTGCGCTCAGGTTAACTGCGGCAAACCTCTACTAGACAATAAAAGGTAAAGAAGGAAATATATCAGGAAACCTGAAAAAGAAAATCTGAAATAATCGTCTAATGAGCCAACCGCTTTACTCAGCCCTTATTTCTTTACTGCATGACATAAAAAGTACCCAGCCTTGTTATAGAACAGTTTAGGCCGTTATTATCGATCAAATATAAGATAAATGATTTCCAGAAAGAAATCTTTTATCTCCTATCATTGCGATAACATCATACGTGATATTTCTAAAGTCCAAGAACATAAAATATCACGTACGGTATTACCTAATATCCGAATTGAAATATTATCATTTTGTCGGAATTATATTCTAGAACAAAAGAAATATGTACTTACAGTCAATTCGAAAATTTTCAGCATTGAATTAACCTAATTAACAGATAAACGTTTGATATCGCCTGACCTATATATTAATAGTGTGAACGGGCAAGTTTCGCAAAACATTCGATAGCCTATTGCCACGAGCGGGGAAACACAATTATTTAAATACATAGGGAAAAAATATCGTGACGTTTATATTTAATGATTCAAATGAACAGGTATTTTAAGCGTTACGATAGTACAAATAACTTAAATTACATTTAATATATGGAAATTACATTTTATTTAGACACATGTCTTGTCACTTCCATACATTTGAACCAATGGGTCAGCGTTTACAATTGGTGAAATTTAATTTATCTGGTGCAGGATGTTTATCGCATACTATTAAAGACTTTCTATATTTTAATCTTCTTCTTTTTGAGTCGATGGTAATCTTGTTTATTAAAATTTAAATACGCTGCGCCCAGTAGTTGGCCATACTAACTGCAGCGTATATTATAATTGTATTAAACTTTTATTAGATAGAGCGTAATGATCTTCGGCGGTTAGTGTCATGAGGTTTTCACTGCTTTACTGGACTAAATTGTATTAGAAAATAAAATTTTGTCTTCTCAAAGTATTCCACCATCCTTTACTGAAGCCATCCTCATTTATAGAACAAGGCAATAAAGAGCCTCTATTAAGAAATAAATAGGAATCTGCGAATGTCGATGTTAAACGGCAATAAACCAATGGACATTGTCGAACAGATTTTCAATTTGTAGTAAAATCTATTATACTCGTTAACTTGACACTAATTTAATCTCTCCTTCCATTTTGACTGAAGAAATAAAAAGAGTACATTCTTCTTGAGTATTTTTCAACAGTAGTTTTTTTTGCATCCTGGTAGGTACTTTTTTCAACTCTATCCTTTTTTTTTTTGGTAGAGATCTTTGCAGTTAGCCTGAGCGCAGGCTTTGACTGCTTCACCGGACTTTAACGCTGTCCTTTATGTCTTATTTATATACTAAGCTTTTGCATTTCTTTCTCTATGTAAGTATTTTTTTCTTTCCATATATGCCTTCCTTAGATGCCTTCTTAAATAATTGAGGTAATCACCTATCAATCTTGACAGTTATAGAAATAAATCAGGAATTGAATTAAAAAGTTGGCTTTAACGATCTTTTAGACTTTATAAAATTTAGATGGATGTTCTGAGTCTTGATAAAATTTGAATGATTTAGCATAACGCCCTTGAACTAGGAAGACAAGTTTTAACAGCATTATAATAATTATTTTATAGATATCTATATCCGGTTTCCTGTATTTAATGTTTATACAGTGAAGAGCATATTTAAATTAACAACGCCTTTATTTTATAGCAATAAGGTTTATTATTGTTCTTGCATTATGCACTTTGTCGATGAATAATGAAATACCTAATCAGTGTTCCATATTTCTGCAGGATGTAGTGAAATCTCTGCGAGTTATTATTGGGAACAGCAATTTTGTGCATATTTTCTTATATTAATGATGAATTGTAGGAATCATTATTTATTTAATTTATTTTGAGCCTGAACTGTCCCACTGAAATGCAAAGGCCTCCCTAACTTTCCCTCACGTAAAAATAAAATAGTAATATCATTTTTTTAAGGATTTTAATTTTGGATAGCCGCTCCCAAACCCGTTGGGGTCAGCTTCCAGTTCGCTGGTATAAAGGTCCAGTATTATACGAGTAATAGGTTGAATCTTTCTCAGAACTCTACACTCCATATACTGACTAATATACTATCTCTTGGTAAAACTAATTGTCAGAATTGTAGGGACTTAACAACTGTCAGAGAATAAAATTAACTGACAGCCGAGGCCAAGGGCTTGAGGTTATTTTTGGGATTTCGTATTTCAAGCGATCGATGCTCATCAAAATTAATCGAATGAGTATTTTTTGCTTGATGATTGGTATCATATTAGCCAGTTATATTCCAATAATTAATATACACAAAAAACGGGAAACCATTTTGATTGAAACGAGTTATACTATTATTAGTAAGTTGGTGTAAAAATCATAAATGTCGAGTTATAGCTAACATTCTGATGTGATTTTGTCAATTTTTGTAAGGCATGTTAAACAATCAAGTTCCTTACAGTTACTTCGTTTTGCTATAAAGAAAAACTCTTTACCTCCACTATGACATTGAATAGGAAAATCGACTATCGATAACAATTGAAAAAAAAACTATTTAAATAATTTGAAAAATTTGAAACAACTAAATTTTAATATTCATTTTGAATTTCGAGTATCGGAAGCAGAATAATTTAACCGCCATCAGTGTCATCTGTCAACGGATTTATGTAATTACGAACGACGAGGAAGTAAACATAAACGGTTTTGTCATCGTCGCGTCGTCGCCATTCGCGAAGGTCGTTGTCTATGGCTCAAGGACAAGGCTCAAGGTTTGTCTATTGGTTTTAGATTGGATTTTATGAATATGATAGCTTGTAGAGTTAGGATAGATTATTTTGTTTGTCGTCGTGTTATAGATGATTGACAATGTATTTTTCTTAGATTTACAAAAAAAAATATCGTCTCTTAAAAAAATGTTCATATATTAGGCCGTGATGGCGATTAATTAAATTTGATACTATCACACCATTTTGGACTCATTCCAAACTAATTTGTGTTAAATACGTTTTTACATGGGTATAACATACTAATTTAAGTATGTTTATTTAGATGAATGTAATAAAAAGCGGAATTAATATAAAATCGATTTCTTTGTTTTGTTTCATGTCTTGTTGTTTAAATTAATTGATTTTACTTGACTACATTAAAAATAATTATTTGGAATAGGTGTTAACTATCTTAAAATAGCAAAATTACAACTTATCTTGATAGTTTATTTATTAGTTTTATTTGCCTGTTATTTGAGAAAAGTAACTACAAAAACATTAACAACATAAATAATTCTCTCATTTTACTTTATTCTAATATTGGAATATTTTATTTCTTCACACGAATGCCCTTCGGCCTTTATTTTAAACTGTATTCAACCGTCTCTATGCTGCTATAATTAACATAGATGTCCCGCGAACCATTTTCCGGCCGAGTGTCAAAAGTCAACGTTCCAAATATAAAAAAAAGAACAAAGAATTTCGTATCTACACTCATCGAATAAATAAATACATAACGAGTTTTACATTTGGATAACATTATTCGCAATTGGTATTGTATTGGCGCGCAGTATGCTTTGAGTGGCCGAACCGGTATCACTCTGTTGATAATTATTTTATTTACTTTTGTAACGAGCAGACGCGCGCTCGCAAGCTTTGTTTGTTCTGTCGATCGGGGTTCGCGCGTGTTCCAATTTTGAAATTTTCTTTTTTTTTATTTTGTGTTCTTTTTATTTAAACTTGTGAGTGTTTAGTCGATTTGTGTTCTTTTAATTATAATCGATTAAAGTGTTGTACATTTGTGTTGAAAGTGAAAAGTGTGTTTGGTAATTTTGCGAATAACGTCTCCTTATTTTTGGCATTACATTTTGGCAAAATAATCTGTTTCAAAATGATAATGACTTACCCAAGAATGTGTTCATGTGAGTAAATTGCTTTTATTTTTAGACGTCATTATGACATTTGGCTGGGTAATTTCAATTGTTAAAATGCACGTAACTGTTGAATCATGTTTCCTGAATTTTCTTTCTAGCATTCGTTATCAGATTTATTTGAAGGCAAATCAAAAACTGTCAGCTAATCTCGCCACTGAACAAAAACATTTTAGATAATGGAAAATCTTTGTAATTTATCAAAGTCGATATAAAACACTGTGCAATCGTGAAATTAATCAAAAATATTTAGGTATTGCGTTTTATAGATGATGATTAAACCATATTTCATAGTTTTAAGTAGTATTTATAAAATATTATTTAATCCAAAGTCCTATAATATAAACAAAATTAAAAAAAAAAAAAAACTGATGCTTGTGAAATAAAAAAAGCCGCAATGCAAAGAAATATCAAATACACCTAGCCCGGAAACCTTCCTAACAATAATTGACCTTTATGTAAATGATACACAAAAGCATTTTCTGCAATTTTTGTAGTGAGCGTTGATCTAATAAGCAGGTACTAGATCAGTCTATTCTTTTTAATAGCCCATTCTGTCCCACTGCTGGGTAAATGGCTCCCTCTACTTTTTCTACTCGTTTCGATTTTCGCCTTCCCGCCCATTTACCAAAAAACAAAGTTTCAGATCAGTTGGCAGGGCATTATTGTATTGTCTCGAGGAAATTTTGGGCCCTAGAGTTCAAGATGTCCATATGGGTAAATACACTTCTCATCAAAAAAATCGAAACACCTCGCAGTTTATGATTTGATAAGGATTATCAGAAAAATGTGTATATTTAGGAATAAATGTAAAATGTCATTTAATAGTGAGTAGTATGAGGTTTTTAAATCCTAATGTTAATGTTCTAAATTCAAATTAAGTCTTCATAGGTTTCGTATTTTGTATAATGAGTAATTTTTACCCTGTATGGAATATGAAGGAAATGGGTAAAACAACACGCGTAAATGAAAAAAAAATGTAAGTAACGTTTATTTAATAACTTGTATTCCCTCCGCGAGCTCTTATTACTGCTTCCATACGGTTCTTCATCGATCGGATGAGAGTCACGATCACATGTTGTGGTATATTATCCCATTCCTCTTGGATTGCATTTTGCAGCTGGCTAAGTGTTTCTGGGGCTGGATCTCTTGCTCGAATTCGTCTCTTTAATTCATCCCATAGATGTTCAATGGGATTCATGTCCGGGCTTCTTGCTGGCCATACCATAATGGAGATACCGACTTCGGTAAGATAATCTCGTACGACGCCCGCGGTGTGAGCTCTAGCATTGTCGTGCATGAATATGAAGTCGTTGCCAATAAAATGTGCATAGGGCATCACATGAGGTTCAAGACACTGTTCGATGTACCGATGAGAGTTTAGTGCAGGCAGCCGTGGCCCAGACACAAAGGCAAGTTCTGTCTTACCGTCGGCGCTGATTCCTCCCCAAACCGTCCACGAACCGCCACCATAGCTGACCTTTTTTTCAATGCAGCATTGTGCAAAGCGTTCTCCATCTCTTCTGTAGACCTTGTTCCTTCCGTCGTTACCATACAGCATAATTTTACACTCATCAGAAAACAGTACTTTGCTCCACTGAAGGTATGACCAAGTTAGGTGCTCGCGTGCAAAGTTAAGGCGCGCTCTTCGATGGTTTGCAGTTAATTTCGGCCCATTCGCTGGCTTATGCGGTGCCAATCCGCGTTCCTTCAACCTTCTTCTTATTGTAGAGTCACTTACAGCTACTCTTCGTACAACGCGAAGCTGCTGCTGCAGTTGAAAAGCGTTAAGGCGTCGATTTCGTAAAGAAGTTGTTACAATAAATCGATCATCTCGCTCAGAAGTGACCCGATTCCTGCCAGATCCTGAACGGCGCGTGAACGAACCAGTCTCCCGATAGCGTTTGTAGACTCTATGAACAGATAATAAGCTTAGATGCAATCTTGCAGCCACAACACGCTGACTAAGTCCAGAATCCAGCAATGCCACCACTTGGGCGGCTTCTGCGGGCAAAGTATCCATATGTTTAAGAAAAAAAAGTTTTTTCAGACGTCCCAAAGTCACAGTAAATGAAATAAGAAACAAAAAGTTTAAAGACAAGCGCTAATTTTTAGTTTTTAAACGAGAAACGTACTCCAACCCTAAATACACATTTGTCTCAAAACAGTGATTAATTTCATTTATAGGATAAACAAATGAAATTCTAATTTCGAATTTTGATTTTTTTCTTCTTACTGTAATGACCAAACTGCCAGCTACACAATAATGTTTATTTTTTCATGGAATTAATTCTCTTTTGTAAAAAATTAGGACAAAAACAATAAAAACGAAAGTGTTTCGATTTTTTTGATGAGAAGTGTATTTCGACCTACAACCACCGTTTTCTTAGTCCATTCGTTTAAAATTATACAATAAATAATGATTTGGAAATTTTCCTTTCCCCCTTCCTTCATTCCCTTTCCCCTCCGATTACTCGACTTATATCTTATAATTGAAGTGTCTTTTTAGAAATCACTTAATTGTAAATTAGGCATACACACTGTAAGTAAAAACAGTAATAATTTTAAGTAAAAGATGTGTAATGTAGTAAAATACTTCAATTTCCAAGTCAAGTCCAAGTCTACTGGAATAATCCGAAAAGTCGCATTTGTTCAACCAGGTGATATCCTTTAGGTGAAAAAAATGGAATTATATCCAAATAATGCTATTTTTTTGTACCTAGTATTCGACGCGCATCTTATGCTCAAAGTGATCAATTTGCATAACATCGACTGCGTAAATAGTTTTTGTCTTTAAAAAACAAATGGGAAACAGATAAAAACAACAAATGTGTCTTTGAATAAATTAATATTTTCCAGGAACATACATCAATATTGTTTTTGTGTCATGATTTTGGTCATGATGTATTTGGGGCCCTCGGAAAAAAAAAAATATTACTTGTCACTAGAGTTAACACATTTATGGACATAAAAAAAAATGCTCAGCACTAAACATAGGCAAAGAGAGGAGAATCAACAAAGACGTCAGAAAAACGAAATGCATTTTCCTCATTTTCTTGACGTTTAAATAATAACTTCCTGAAACTGCTTCCTGAACAGAGCATCGACTTACATGATATAAAAATTAAAAGAATATAGGATTTTATAGTACGTTTTTGCACTTATCTTCCAAGGCATATATAGTGTGCCTAAAAACATTATCTCTCTTAAAACATTATCTCTCTTAGTAACAATACCGCACTTATATACGTACCACAAAAAGCCGATCTTTGACCCTTCTAGCATTTACCGCTAAGGAAATAAGAAGAATAAAAACATTTACATAAACATTTAGATAATATATGATATCAGTATCTTTATTGCCGGAACATTATTCCTTTAATCATTCATTTTTCTTCAACATGTCGACTTGAGCTCTTACTTGGGAGTAGGTCGCTTTTGATATTTGTATTTGTAGAATATTTATTATTATACTGATATTGCTGCTACACTTGACACATAGTTACAGGAAAAAAGTTGTGGTCAGTGGCCCGAAAGTAGTGGCCGTTTGCGTCGAAACTAAGGGGTTGATCTGTAACGAATTATTGAAGCTATGTTTACCTAGATGTGTCAGGATCATATCGTTTGCAAGGAGCCGCGGTAGTTAGCAATGTATTTTAGCCTGGTGCACTGGTGAAATGGAAAGGAGAGGCACCCCGTTGGTTTTAGCTGGTAATAGTTTGGTATAACCCCCTTCTTTCCAAGGGAAAAGTCCATATGCATTTTGAGGATAAAAAAGCGACCAGAACATTTGGCCATCGTTACCTAGGGGTAATAAATACAGTCCGGTTCCAAAAGTAATATTAACGAAGAAGGCTTCTCGGGAAAGTTTTAGAAAGTTTTCTTATAACTGAAATGTATCCCCACATGGCACAAAAGGAGAGCCGAATCATTGTTTGCATTCAGTTTCACATTTATTACCAAGTGACGTAAATTGCACCTTTCCATAGAAGTTTTGGTTAAAAACAATGAAGGAAGATGAATTTCAAGAATGCACTAAGTTATTGAGGTCTCTATGAAATTGTGAACAAATTTACATAGAGATGCATTAATGCAAAAAAAAACGCATTTACTAGTATTTGTTCATTCATGAACATATAGAAATGGAGGAAAATAAAAAATAATATAGTTTAAGTATGTCAATGGGTTTTCTCTCATAAAAGACATTTCCTGTCGGACTATTCCTGAAAAAGTTTTTTTCTGGGATGATTGCTTTTTATTAATAAAATAACGTAAGTATGATCTATCCTAAATATTATTTAACCTATATTCTTAAACGTTTTATAGTTTTTAAATAGTTTTCCGTCAGTATTTATCGTGTGTAAGTAACCGTTATATCCATATCAACAGTATTACGTATTTGTTTGTAAATATCGAGCAAAGGTCGGGGCCTATAGCTTGCTGTGTTTAAAAGTGAAGTCATCCTGTCTAGTTGGGTAGCGTCATCGTATTATATCTATACTGTTCAATATGTATTAGACTAAACTTATGTATTGTTATTACAAATTAGAATCTGAATTGTCAGCTTCAAATCATCAATGTTGGTAATCAATGTTTGTACCTTGTCTGTATTAGAATAAGCTTGACCTTAAGGGTTCATACGCACTATGCGGTTACCCGCAGCAGCTAGCCGCATTACCGCATTACCGGGTAACCGCATAGTGCGTATGAACGCTAAGTGTCTTAAAATAATGTACACAAATGGTAATGGAAATATTTTGCTCATCGGTCTATTTGATTGGTTACTTCGCATAACCATGTTACGTTCTTGAATGACACTGAGATCTTATATTTAAACACAAACTTTTAAATTACTATACATATACTGAAAATATTCTTTGCATAGCGCATAATAATTTTGTTTTTGTTGGATATCTTATTATAATAAAATAAAAATCAAATATCTATCCAGAAGGACTTAGTACCTAAATATTATATTCCTACTGAATGCCACCTTTTACTTGCAAATACACGCCTCACCTTCTATCCTAACCCCATTAAAATATAATACCATAATTATTTTATTACTAATCGCCATTAAATTTTAAATGCGCATGAGTCTAACCATACACCTTGTTAATGAATGTCACGATACTCATTACGTACAACGCGTGCTACGTGTAAAATGACGTCACAGTCTAACGTCATGGCCGTCTGAAACTAGTGCCAAGAATTCTTTAACTCTTATACCTGGATATCAATTAGAGTATACGATTGATATGTAATTTATTGGCGTTTTATTGGCTCATATTACTGCCCTGCAATTGTGCCATTGTTGAGCAGAAGATTTGATATAAGGAACGAGGTGACTGTCATGATTGGTCATTGTTGTCAATTTCAGGATCTAATCGCTGATGTGGAAATATTAAATTACACAATATCATGTCATGTTAAGTTGAAAAAAATATTTTCGTGTTCGGGTATTTGTGTATACAAAATTCTTCAATATCAGCGAGCAGAATAGCTCTGATTATTGCTACAAAGATCAAAGGAAACAAATGACTATTGAAAATCGAAACGAAATTAATCTGAAACAATGTTCATGTAAATAGGTCAATGATAACAGTCAATTAGACAGACACACATATAGGTTACAAACCATCATCATAGACTTTGTCATAGACCCACGAAATCAATATGGCGACTTAAATAACTCAATTAACCTTTTTCGATACACCCCTTGACGCTGGATGACGTCACAATCGTCTAGTCTCACACATTTCCACCCATTGCCAAGAATGTAGTTTTTTTCCTTTACACCCTGATTAATGGTGGACATAAGATTGCCTATTACGCTTGACAATAAGTATGGAGAGTTTTTGCTAACATTTGCTTAATGGCTTTACATAAAAATATGTAATTTGTTTGCCAATTTCTTTGACACTGTAATGCAATATTTCTTGTGTTTTTTTGCTTTAGGTAAAGTGATGTTGGTATTTTTCTCAAAGGCGGACTTAAAATAACCACATTAAGGTATAGTTTTTTTCAAAAGTATAGTTTTTTTATATGAATTGATTGTTCCACTGCTATGGTTTTCCTGATTGGAGAGGTTTCTTTCCGGCAACTCTTCACCATTTCTGCAAGTAAAGTTTTTATCGTTTTGATTTTGTTTTATGTAAAATGATATAATCTTTAGACGTCAAAATCACATCACTTACAGCATGTATACGACGTACTTTGTTACTTCTTAATTCATCCTTAATACTCGTGACCAACGAACTATTAACAACATCAGCAGCCCGACCACGTGCGTGCCCATAACTCTTTGCTGTTAACCTTCGCGGGCCCTTCAATACTACAAAGACACCATACAGTAAACCATAAAGTTTCGCTCACAACAAATTAGAAAAGTAGACCTTAGTTGTATTGACATAAAGGCGATGTCTATATCAGTAAGGATGTGATGTGCTGTCGTATGTGTACATAAATAATTCAAGTCCATAATTACAGTAATATGGGCTTGATGTGTAATAGTTGGAAGGGTGTTTTCTATTATTCACGTGTTTATTACGATTGTTTCAAGGACAAATTGTTCAGACCTTTATTATGTCTTTATTTCCAGTTGTCGTTCTTGAGAATAGCTTTTTTCTTGTGAATAGTTTCTTAAGTCTGACATTCGGAAGCAAAAAGGGCCTTTCTCCGTTCTTTCCACAGACATCGGACTTGGCTTTGTTATCTATATATATAAAAATGAATTGCTGTTCGTTAGTCTCGCTAAAACTCGAGAACGGCTGGACCGATTTGGCTAATTTTGGTATTGAATTATTTGTGGAAGTTCAGAGAAGGTTTAATGTAAAAATGCTCGGAATAAAACTGAAACAAAAAAAAATTGTTTTAAGAAAAAGTTTAGGCTTTTATTTATCGATTGAGGCGGTACGAAGTCTGCCGGGACAGCTAGTGTGTAATAAAATGAATTTGCTAATGTGTCAGCCAGTTTATTATATGATTTGGCAAGTGTCGTAAAAATTTTGGTATATCAAACACATGAACGTTTGCCGTTTATTTTCCGCAGTTTTTATTTGTTTTTCTCTTTTGCATCTGAGTTGACACTTGAATCTAATCTCATCCATAATAAACGGCGAGAATTCCCAACATCTATCAACTATATAGTCAAGCAATTGGCAGTAAGAAATATTTGGTATATTCGTCAGACATGCTTCTGTTTGTCTGCCAAGTTTCTTACTGTGGTGTGCCAGCTCACCTGGTAGAATGTGGCAATATTTAGAAACTAACTTCGTCTCTCATCACTTTTGTTGTATTATATGGAATATTTTGGAAATAAGGAAATTAATTAAGTCCATCGATATTTAGCCTGTTGTCTATAGCACTAGGTAATCCCTGCCTTGTTAGGTCCACAATTCTAGTGACATAAACAATCTGATCAAATAAATTATTGTACAGCCATATCTACAGCAGTGGTATTTGCCAACAAGACTTAATTAATGTCAGTAGATACTGATATTAATATTACTTTTGTGATCTTCGGGTCTTGTTCTCAATCATATACGATTAGTTCAATAAATCGTTCTTCCAGTTTATCCCTTGTGGAGTACAAGGGATAAACTGGAAGAACGATCATCTCAGCATGTATGTTTTTGCTAATTACTGCCTTAACCCTTTCACTGTCCGATGAGTCACATATGATACAAATTGTTTGACTATTGTGTCTACTGGCGGGAACAGTTAATGTGTTAACTTCTTTACGCGTTTCTTCATAGTTTAGTCTATATTGCTCATACAATAGAATTTAACACGGCGTACAGCGTTGCTAGGCAACCCGCACGTTGCCAGATTTCATCATCATCCTTGTGTTAGTTACGGTTATCTACTCCTGTGGTTCAGCGGCCAAATTGACGTCACACGACGGATTCTTCAAAAGATTGTGTAATGTGGTTAGTTTTATTTTCGGTCTCCAGAAAACTACTATTTTTATTGCCGCTTCGAAGATTTCACGTGGTGAAGTAATTTGGGTATTGAGATTAGAGTGTTTAAAGTTTTGAACTAGTTTGGAATCAGGTTAAAGCTTGAAGTTACGACCTCCGTGGTCGAGTGGCGTACGCACCGGTTTCAAGGTGTCGCTAGCTCTGAGGTCCCGGGTTCGATCCCCGGACGGGTCAATGTAGAAACTAACTTTTCTACATTGTCCCGGGTCTGGGTGTTTGTGGTATCTTCCTTGTTTCTGAATTCCATAACACAAGTGCTTTAGCTACTTACTTTGGGTTCAGAGCAATGTATGTGATGTGTTCCGCATTTATTTATTTATTATTATTTATTATTAGTTACTTTCTGTGAATACAATTCTGTATACAAAAGTGTTGAAAATTTTTACTTGTTACACACTCTTTAATATACTGGTAGAAGCACGACAGAGCTAGTACGTGAAATATTTAAGTGTTGGTTTTAATTGACATCAAACTATTTAAGAATCCTGAATGAAAGTCGTTACAATTTACATTAGTTCTGAAAAGTATAATGGTATTAACTTCCCATCTAATTTGTTTTAGTTGTGATCAAGAACGTACAGGTTATAAAAATCCTATCGTATACGAATAACTTTGTTATTGCTACGTGTCATATGATATTATGTTATAATGTTTGGTTAAGATTTCGGAGATTCACAATAGTCCCAATAAACCGGTCTTTATTCAGAAGTCTTTATCGTTTGCCTAAATCTTTGGTATACAAACAATGATGTAAACAAGTATTGTATTGACTGGTAGGAATTCAAGGAGGCCTAACAAAGTTAGCTCTAGGACAGTAAATATTTATGTAATACCAACAGATGATTGCATAGTTGTTACATTGCTATGTTTCTTTTAGCAGTTGGCATTGACTTGGATTTTTATGCATATAGTAACTAGGCACAAGGAGTTGTTTTTCTTATAAATGAATATACTTGTTACCAGGGCCTCGATTCAGCTATTTGAGAGTTGCTTGAATTGACCGAATGACCTGCTTCATTTGGTCATTTTTACGATAATTGGCATTCTGCTGTCATTACGATCATTAATTGGTCATTACGATCATTCTCTTCGAGAGGTCAATGAGATTTTATTGTAGACTTATCTGAATACGAAAATTAGGCACATGTACACTGACCAACCACTGACATGCATTTAAAATAGCTGAATCGAGGCGTTGTAGGATTGTTCGATTAAAATAGTGTACTGTTGTATATACCTAAAATAAACGTTTTTAGTTTTGTTAGCGTCTACATAAATTGGTTTTAATGTGGAAGGTTGTAGATGGTCGATTAAATAAAGATTTGTAGCTAGATTTAGTATCTAATCAACGAAATTAATCTATACATAATTTATTGCTTTCAAAAAAGTAATATAAACCATAAATGATAGTTTTGAAAGAGAAATACGGTTATTTAATACTTATGAAAAATTGCATAGGGTTCATATATGAGTTAAAAAATCTCTCTCTTTCTTCTCTCTTCTTCAGCCTGTAGTCACCCATAGTCGGGTATAGGCCTCTTTATGAGCACGCCAGGTATTGCGGTTCCGTGCCAATCGCATACAGCCCTTTCCTGCCACTTTGGCGATGTCATCGACCCAACGGGTGGGTTGTCTCCCGACTTTTCGACGTCCCATCCAGGGACCACTCCACTCAGCAACCTTAGAGGTCCACCTGTCATCTGTTTTGCGAGCAATATGGCCAGCCCATCTCCACTTCAATCTGGACACTTCAAAAATCTATGTTACTAGAAATATATTTTATAATATATTGAAATTGCATATTATCGTGTTCAAATGTTTTAAAATATGTTCTGTAAAACCGGCTATATATGGTTTTTCCAACGCATTCAAGAACTAGAATTTCGGGTAGTTAATGCATATTACTTCAATTTAGTTTTATGTTGTATAAAAAAACTGCGCATAATTGTTTTTGTTAGTATTAATGGCACATTAGTGTCGGTTTCGATAAGCTTGATAAGCTACGTCAATAGTTATTTAAAAAGTTGCTCGCTTGTAAATATCATTTACTTATTACAGTTTTAAAATGTATCTTATAGAGAATGGGGCTGCAGACAGAGAGACACTGACAGACAGACAGGTAGACGAAAAGCGGGGGCTTAGTAATAGGGCGTCTCCGTGGCAAATTTCGGTTCCAGAACCCGTAGTAATTTCTTTTTGGGAGTCTGTAGTCTGCTAGGGTTACTAGTGTCGGATTAAGTCTATATGTGATTCTACATCAGTAAAAGACAAGCTACTGGCTTATGATTGGTGGAAATTCACAGATAGACTTAATTACAGACTGGTGACCATAGGCAATCTTAATTTGTTTTAAATAAAAAATTCAATCTGGACCTGATTCGCAGTTTACCTCATTTGTCTGTACCTATATGCTTGTTATTTTGCTAATTGTATTCTTTCAAATAGTCTTCATATTATGTTTCTTTTGGATTATACATAATTATAGACATAATACAATAAACATCGTAGACTGTACATGGTAGACATGTAAATAAATGATATTTACTTATACATTACATCTGCAAATATTAAATTGTAATCTTTGACCTTGTAACACTCGTTCTATCTGTGATGATATTATATTCAAATTACACATGTAAAATTCTCAATGAAACCGTTACTCATAGTGATCTTTAGGGTACATATTTGAATATCGAAAATTAAAATATCTACGGTTAAAATATCAATGTTCAAAACATCGAAAATTATAATATCGAATGACCATATAATCGAAAATTAAAATATCGAAAGTTTATAATATCGAATTGTTAAATAACCCACGACCAATATATCTAAAATCGAATAATCTACAAAAGTGACATCGAAATATCTAAATACCGAAAGTACAAAGTATCGAACGTCCTAAATATCGAAGTACACTGTATCAAACGTTCTAAATATCGATATCTCATTATTATGTACTTTGCACAAGCATATGCCATGTATGCTGCAAGCATGCAACATGTAAACAAGCAAACATCAGGCATGCAAGCAAGCGTGCAACATGCAGGTTTCTGTCACGGCTCCGGCGCTGCGGGCCTCCGGCGGTCCCACGCGTGCTAATCGTCGCAAACGGCTTTCGCTCACCACCGCAGCTTCGGCTCGCTGGCCGGCTTCACCGGCCAGCCTCAGCCGCGGCGGCTTGCTCCCAGCCGCCTGCTCCTCAGCCCGCGGGCCGCCTCGCCCCCCCGCGCCTACGCGACTCTAAATTACACTCTAGGGGTAGGGCAGACAAGACTACGTGGGGTCGGTTTTGCAGCGATTCGGTTCTGTCACAAACTTTTATAACACAACATACTGAATTTTTGTCTCACAACATACTGAATCTGTACTCTCATAATACCACATAATGAAAATTTATTCGATATTTTAACGAGTAGTTATTTTAAAAATAAATATAATGAACTACGATGAATTGAATGTTGACATTTTGAACTTAGGTATAATGAGTATCGATATTTTTAATCATTAGATATTTTCATCACTCGGCATTTCAATTTTCGAATTTTTGAGCTTAGGTATAACAATTATCGATATTATGATATACTCGATATTCACATTTTCGATGTTTTGAACGTCGATATGTTAACCGTAGATATTTTAATTTTCGATATTCTAATATGTACCCGATCTTTACCATACCCAGACAAAATTATTTGATACAAAATTAGGGTTTTTTTTTTACTAAAACTTTGATTTAAAACAAGCAGTAAAAGAAATGTGATATAAATAAAATCTTTTATATGAATCCACAAATAATGTCGTTTATAACGAGTCTTTTACCTGCCAGTGAAAGGTCGCTTTGCTTTTTTAAAATAAGTAATACTATCGCTAGCTTTAGGAACAACATATTTCTTCCTATATCTCTTTTAAGAGCAAATTCACCAGTAAATATTATCAACGGGAAGTATAACACACAATATAACATCCGCGCATGTTAGACGTGTGTCCACACACACATGTGTAATTGCGTGTAACGATCAAAACATCCAGAATGGCACGTGTTAGGCTGTGTATAGACAAAACATATTAAAGTGCTGGTGTTCGGGGTTTGTGTTTGGCTAGTTTAGTACTTTTATCTTGTTTAACATTTGGTTGTTAAAAATGGGCAAACGATCTTTATAAGTTTGATAAAATAAAGTTACATAAAATTTAATTTAAAAAGGTATCAGTGAATCTGGAACTTCGATCGAATCAAACGTAATAATATATCTAACATTCTGAAAAAAAAAAGAAGAAAACCCTTAAAAGTTTCGACTAATATAGTCAGCTAAACAAGAATTGATTATTTTTATTATCGTAAATAGGAACTGCCAAAATGTTATATCACTTTAGTGAAATGTTTATTGTGTAAACGCACCTTAATTATGATTCATAACAACAATTTACGCTGTTAACGATAAATTATATTAACTGGTACACGCTGTCGCAGATAACGTGTGTTTATGTTTTACTTATTAATGCTAGAAATGAAAATAAATGACAGTTTGTATCGGCCCTACTGCGGGGCAAAGGCCTCCTCTTAAGGAAACGTATATTGAACGTGTTGTTTGTCAACTGTTCGTCGTAGTATAGACGTCTTTAAAAAGAAGTAAAGTACCCGAGGATAAAATGTTGCATATCGATATTTGAAAATAGACAGTAGGCTTACTCTATTTCTACCATCCACGAGAGATGCTAGAGTATCCATGATTTTGGTTCCTCAACTACAAATGACTATATTATCATCATAATCATCATCTGCTTAGCCTTTTCCAAACAACGTTAGGGTCGGCTTCCAGTCTTACCAGATTCAACTGAATACCGTTCATGGAGCAATTGCCTATCTGACCAAATAACCTGAACGATGGCTATGTTGTATCAACTTCAAATAGCTAGAAAAGTAATTATTTCTAGCTCTCCTAAATATTAGTTACCTTCACAGTCCTGAACTTTCAAAATGTCTTTGTTATTTTTGCACCTTGTAAGAATGACTCACACTTAACTAAGCATCACACTTTATAAAGCATTTCTAATAATCTATCAATCAATACAATAAAATCGTCAATCACTTAATCTGATTATGACACTAAAATGAAAAACGATATCTGTGAAAATGTAGCCACCTGCTCTCACACCTGCGTCGTGACGCATCGAATACAGAAGATATCTCTTATTACTAGTTAGAAAATAAATAGAAGCCTAGATAAATTACCCAAGATATTGATAAAGTCCTGATATAAAAGTAGGTTTAGGTTTTCTCGACGTATACCTGTATGCGTGGTTGAAAAAACTTTCGACATTTGCTTCTCCTAAAACAGTTATTTGAAATGTGTACTCAATGTAATGATCAAAAGCTCAGGACCAGGAAAATTAGAAGTAAAAAGGAGGTCTTTGACCTGCAGTCGGACAATAATGGCTGAAAATTAAATATTGTCTTTTTTTTCTACGTCGTACGTCGTAGTCTCGTTCCTTTGAATTTTATTGTAACGGAGATTGATAGAAAGGAAGGCCTTCCTTTTTTTTTTTGGTAGAGATCTTTGCAGTTAGCCTGAGCGCAGGCTTTGACAGCTTCACCGGACATGGAAGGCCTTCCTTTCCTCTCCCTTTTGCTTTGGGGCTACTAAATAATCGCTATAAAAAATGAAGACATAAGCCCCCTTCTAGAGCAGTGAGGTGTAACTTTCTAACTCGTAAGCTTTTACCACCAATATTTTTTTCGACAGAACTTGTGAATAATTTAAAAGAATGAAGTTACTTAAAGTCTGAGTATTTGTAGGCGATTCAAAACTGTAGGTCAATATAATTAAAATTATGTATTTTTAATTATCTATTCTACTACCTAAATATCGTGGGGTATATTGTAATACCTAAATATCTAAATACCTAAATATTGAAATACCTAAATATCTAAATCTATACTTATAATAAATCTGTAAAAGTGAAAATTCTGTACATTGAAAATATCAAAAAAATAAATGGCGGGGGTGTTACTAGACCGACACCGAAACCAAAAGTGGGAAAAAATTTTTTTTGTCTGTCTGTCTGTCTGTTTGTTCAGGTATCACGCAAAAACTACCGGTTCGATTACGATGAAACTTGGTATAATTATTCTTTATTATCCTGGGCACCACACTGGGTAGTTTTTATCCCGGAAAAGTATAAACAATAAAAAACAAACTCAATTTTGCGGTTAAAAAGTCATTGATAAGTTTCGTCATCCACGCGAACGAAGTCGCAGCACAGCTAGTACCTAAATATAAATATGAGGGGCTCGTGGCTAAGTGTAAGCCGTACGGTTTGACCGATAATACAGGTTAAGCCGCGCTCGCCGCGGTTGGTCCGTGGATGGGTGACCATTTATAACATACCGAGACCCCTCCGTGTTTCGGAAAGCACGTTAAACAGTAGGTCCCGGCTGTCATACATAGATCTTTGGCAGTCGTTAAGTCAATTCTGACAACCAGTCTTACTATGTGATACTATGTTTCCCAGTAAAATGGGTTGTGGAGGTCAGATAGGCAGTCGCTCCATGTAAAATACGGTATTCAGCTGAATCCGGTATGACTGGTAGCCGACCCCAACATAGTTGGGAAAAGGCTAGGGAGATGATGATATTGTACTACCTAAATGACTCATCACATTTTAAAATCGTTTTAAGTCGTTCATGGTGCGAGTTCCAACTCACCACATCGAGACCTTCCTCAAGGAAGAGTTTTGGCCGAAGGGTGTCGTATATCGAAAATTCAGAGGAAGGATACGCGACACCACGCAGCGTAACACGATGCCGACACTTCGTGTGCATTAGTTTTTTTTAGTTTTTTATTTATAAAATATGTATGTTAGTTTATAAGGTATTTATCTATGGGCCTTAGTCGCCTGACAATAAATGATTTTATTATTATTATTATTATTAAAATTACTGTTCTTCCAAGTTTTTATACATATTAAAGTTACGTATAAAAGTTTAGTTCAATATTGTTTGTAATTGATTAGTTTCGTAACGCTAGGCTATTGTTCTGTTTACAAACAATACTGGAATGTGGGTTAATTGGTCATGTGGGTCATGCCGTCTGTATGTATTATCGCTGGCTGTATTGTAAGGAATAACGTGAAGTGTATGGATGGATCTGTGTAGCTAGGTAGTAATGTTTTCAGGCGATACTTGGCATTCCTTTAGATACTTATTTTATGATCCTATTAACCCGATTTAAGTTGTCCTGGAATTATAATTTAGTTCAACAGTTCTTGTAGGTAGGCTTATTGGTGTCTTTCTTATACGTTACTTTTTCGAACCGCCATCTCGACTGGGTTTTTTGATTAAATCGTTTATCACAATCAGTTAAATCGTTTAGGCGTTACGAACGGACATACATACTTAAATACATGCAGGACAAACACATAACTCTCCTTTTTTGGATGCGCGCTAGTCGGGTAATAAAAGGTGGCTTGCTATAAAATAACGTTTTCCCGAAAAGCTTTGACTAACATTTAATCAGGTCCTTTATCTGTTAGTATTATAGATTATTAATCATTATCATGACTCATGAGTTCTAAAGTAAATAGAGATTACTTTTGTATTTATGTGTCGACTTATATAATATTTATAGTTTCGAAAACATTTTCCTCAAAAGAGGCACTTTAAAAACATTAAAAATACAGATATAATGACTCAATGTGCGCAGTTTCAAAATGTCCTTCCTACGGAGAAGAGCCGGCAAGAAACTTACTGATTTGTATTATAGGCTCTTAAAAATGTTATATTTAATAATTTTAAAACTTTGAAATGAAATTGAAACTTTTTTATACAATAACGAGGTAACACACATGAACGCTATAAATGATTTAAATGTATTAACTCATCTAAACTTCGCGGTGTTATTCAAATTATTTATTTTAGATAAGATCCATATAATTACAAGCCTATTTACGAAGTCTGTTATGTTAATTCTAGCGTTTATGCTACAAATCTTTAGGTGAGCGGTGCCAAAGTGTAGATACTCAAGAGAAGAGCCGGCAAGAAACTCCATAGGTTACTTTTTACTAGAAAATAACGGAAGTACAGGCAAGAGCACTTACCCCCGGTTTCTGAAACGTTGATCAACACAAAAATTTGTTCATCTCATGTCAAATCTCATTCTAAGCGCTGTGATTGGCTGTTAGCCTTTTGGTCGACCAATCACAGTCGTTAGCAGTTTATTTGACAACAGATTAACTTAATCAGCGTTTTAGAAACTATATATCAGCCACTTTAAAGAAATAATGACCGTGCTTTGGGATTATGAACCTTAATTCAATGACTAACAGTTCAGTTTCCATCACATTCAAATTACTTTTAGGCCCTTTTCGGTAATATTTGTCATTCTAAAATGAACTTAAACACATGTTGTCAAAGTTGATAATTGCGTAATTAGTAATAACGTTTAATTCTCTTTCCAGATTGGCTTTAGTATAGGGGTTACTTTTTATAAAACTCAGCAAACACTGCAGTGTTATAAAAAGGCCTATTTCTGAAGTAGCTTTTGTTAATTGTAGCGTTTATGTTACAAATGTGAATAACTTACTGCACGGTTCCAAAATGTCTTTACGAGAAGAGGGGGCAAGAAACTCCATAGTTTACTCATACTCTATGAACACTGTGTATTATTAAAACGCCTGTTTATTATTATATATTGTGTTACTTGTAGCATTTATGTAACAAATATAGACTCTAGGTACACGGTTCTAAAATGACCTTGCAATGGAAAATAACCTACTTAATAATTCAGCCTATAATCGTCCCACTGCTGGGCACAGGCCTCTTCCCATATAGAGAAGGCACGAGCATTGATCACCACGCTTGCTCTCTGCGGATTTGCGATTTCAGATCCCAAATTTTGGAATCCAGATTTCCTCACGATGTTTTCCTTCACCGTTTGTCAGAAGTGTCTTAGAATAATTAAGAAAGTACATAATATAACTTTGAAAAAGCCACATTGGTACTTGGCTGGGTTCGAACCTGCAACCTTGTGCATACAATTCCGTTCATTGAACCGCTAGGCCACCACGACAATAACCTACTTACTCTGTACTAAATGACAACAAAAGTACAGGAAACACTTCACTTACTCTTTATAAAAGTCAGCAAACACTACAGTGTTATAAAAAGGCCTATTTATGAAGTAGCTTGTGTTAATTGTAGCGTTTATCTGGAGCCGCGGTGACCCAGTTCCGTGGGGCACGTCCGAGGGCAGAGTGCAGGAAAACGCCCCGAGCTACAGACCTTGACTTGCCAAGGTTTTATGTTAAATTCTATGGGTTGTTGCTGTTTGCTGTGTACTTAACCTTTAAGATGGATTTAAAATGTCCTTGTGTTAAACGTTTTTCGGGAGGTTCAGGGAAGTTGTCGTTTTTAGGGTTCCGTATTATATTTCTAAATAAATTTTTATGGGATGTTATTGTGTTCCAATCTTTAAATTGGATTTAAGTCCTTGGAGTTATGAGTTTTTGGGGATACGCGTCATTTTTGTTTCTACTGCAACTTGCAAGGTTTATAAGTTGGGATATAAGGGATGTTGCTATGTTCCTTACACTTTATCTTTGTCGTGGATTTATTTCCTTGTGTTAAACGTTTTTGGGAGACGCGGGAAAGTTTTCGTTTTATTTCTGCGTGAGTTTTAGGTCACGCCTACGCAGTTACCCTGAACGCAGGTTTTGATTGCTTCAGAGGACTTTTTGGGTGGGTCCGTATATATTATAATATCAGCTTCTGATTATAACAGAACAAAGGCGTTTTCTGATGTAAAGAAGGGATGAGCATTGATCACCACGCATCTTAAACGCATGGGCGCTTCTATATGTTTTGTTTTATGTTTCTTAATTAAACTAAAATGTAGGTAATATTTTAGAAGTAATTATCCAAGGAATTTTAATTTTAAAATCTACTTATTATAATATTCTCAAAAAGATTAAATTACAGAGTCCCACAATTGTTATTATTGTTTACACAAAAAATCACCAAAAGATTATATCTCCAAGGTTATCAGCTTTTGGAAGTATAAGATTAGGTACCTTTGCGCTTTTTGTACTATTTTTATTTATAATCAGGTTTTGTTGACACGTGTATCATAAGTAGTACCTACGTAATGTACTTAAAGGGAAACCAGGTTGTTAGGAGGTATAATGTAGAAAAGCAGTATATAATTTTAAAATTAAAATAAAAAACTATTATTATTTCGTACCTTTTTTTTTACTTTGTGCTTTTTGCACTGTATACTAGTGTATACAGATATAAAATGTTGAATTTGGGTGCATCAGTCATTACAATATCTTAATCCGGCAATATAGTAAATATTTTAATCTGTTGATATACATTATCTAAACTTTCTGCAATGGGCGGGCTCATAGTATAGGAGGGAAATGTTAGTCTCATAATAAATAAATACATTTGCCTTACACCAAATAAAACTGTTTTCTTGTTCAAATTGTTATACAATATACAGCAGAAGATATTATTCAGGTGTAATCGTGCCGCCACCAAGATGCACCTTCGGCATGAAGTACGTAGAGTCTGTTTCATGTAACTTACAGATATTATGGTATAAATAAAATAAATAATAATAAATGCGGACAACATCACATACATTGCTCTGAACCCAAAGTAAGTAGCTAAAGCACTTGTGTTATGGAAGTCAGAAACAACGAAGGTACCTAAAACATCAGGACCCAAGGCAATGTAGAAAAGTTGGTTTCTACGTTGACCCGTCCGGGGATCGAACCCGGGACCTCAGAGCTAGCGACACCTTGAAACCGGTGCGTACGCCACGCGACCACGGAGGTCCTCAGATAGGTCCTTTGTATCGTTTTCGGGTCGATGGCAGAACAATTTACACACTTTTTATGTATTATATAGTTTTTGCCTACTCTGAAGTTTCCTGAACTCGTAAAAATCAGCTCACATTTGCCGAAAGAAAGTAAAAATTAAAGAACAGAGTCCTATAATTTCGGCAACGTTAATCCCATTTTCCGATGCTTTGTGTGACTTTCCAAGTGATAAGAAAAATATTCTAGATAGCCCTTTCCGTTGTTATAAGCTGCTTAATGTGCTTGTTTATATCGTTGTGGTAATCATTCGCGGCACTCGTTGGCTTGTCATAAACACATAATTTGCTCATTATCGGGCTAGTGCAGATTTACTTACGTAAAATTTAAATATTTTAATTGAGGAAATGTGCAGAAAGTAAATAGATAATCGGACTGAATAAAAAACTAAGCTATAAACAACACTTATATATACTCTACTAGCTGTACCCGGCATGCGTTGCAATGCAATTTTTTCTACCTAGCACCTACCTACTGCCTACCTACTACTACTGAAAAATAGATAGTAGCCGATTCTCAGACCTACTGAATATGCATATAAAATTTCATAAAAATCGGTCAAGCCGTTTCGGAGGAGTATGGTAACTAACATTGTGACACGAGAATTTTATATATAAGATATTATTTTTCATTTAAATAGTCCTAAAGGGTGCCTAGATTAGAAATGGAAATTTACTGCTCTGATATCAATCTATGTTAAAAAATACCAATACGAGCATAACCAGAAAACCTATACAATAATAATACGCATCATTCAACAGTTGGACGCACTTTTGGTCTCGATGTAAGGCCGCATAATTTTAGAGGGGCAGCGGTGCAACGACCTCGTGGCACGTGGGCTTACATAACACACATCGCAGATGACAGCTTGCCACGCACACATACACACGGCGAACTATAGTAACATGTGGGATAAACATACTCAAATATACAGAAATTATAAAGCTACAGTCTATAGTGTGTACTGAAAGTTGAGCTACAGATTAAAGTGCTAAAAGTTAAGGAGCAAGTGGTTTTTGTGTTGGGTTAAGTATATGGATTATACACAGTGAAAGTGCAAAGCAGTGTTTATAAAAAGCTGTGTATAACAAAAGTTGAGCTGACTCTTAAGCGTAGGCTAAAAGTTAAGAAATAAGTATTGTGTTGGGTTAGAAGGATAGAGACAGTTAAAGTGCAGTGGCGTTTAGAATGCTTGGATCTTGGAATATGTTGTTGGAAGATACATTGAGAGTTGTTAAACAGCTGTTTCTGTAAGAAAATATTTTTGAATTTAAAACCTTTTTTGAACATCTGAAATTAGATACAGGCATGAATCGGAATAGTTCGGTTAGTTCACGGTGTCAAATGGTCGTTTTGTGTCGTGGTCGAGACTCTACTTATTACTTTGCTCTGTGGTCGAGACACGAAAGCAATTTTAAATTTTATACTATTTAGGTGATCATGAACAATTTGCATCAGTAATCTTTTCATCATATAATTAATTATTAATTTGGTTCCAGTGAAAGATATTGATGCAACTTTATATTGACATTTATTTTCCACAGTTGCATAAATAATTTTATCTAAACTCTATAATTATATCGCTGGATTTCATTTAGAACTTATTACAAAATCACTGGACAAACTAAAACACACCTTACGTAAACAACTGAATTATACAACAATATAGAAATCACAATATTTTTAACTATAAATAAAACACATGATGTTATATTTCGTACCACGGAACTTAGTAATGTATCGTAACGGGAAGTGGCAAAAACGGGTAATCAATAAATTCATGGCCGCACCGCGGTGGGCCTGATAAACTTGATAAACGTGTGCTATCTGTTTTAGGTTTTAAGGTATACTTGCTGTTTTTGTTGATCTTCTTATTTAGTAGAATGATCTATATAAGTATTAGAAAGTTTATAGAAGTTAGTGGCCTAGTGGTTCAGTGACTGTGTTCGTATGCACAGAGTCGTTGGTTCCTTTCCGGGATAGTAATTATGTGGTTCTTTCATAAATACAAGTACCTTTGTAGAATATACTGTGTATGATGTTTTTAATAGATGTTTGTCAGATATCGCCAACTGCAAATTACCAAGCTTACTCATCAAAATGGTCTTTGCTCTACGGGGCCTCTGCCCAGAATAAACACTAGTCACAAATATAGAGCGGTTATTTTTATACCAGTAGTATAGTTTATCCGTCACTATATCACTATCCTGTATAATGCATTCCCATAATTTTAACCTTTATTCCTTCGTCTGCCAAATTTTTCACACGTGTCTGCAGCCGAATAGCCGATGTCCATTAGATAAAGTTGTTATTCTATAGACATGTAAACGGTCTGACTAGTTGACAGACAGACAAACAGGTTTTTCGCATGTCTAATATGCTTATCAACGTTAACATTTTAAATAACACTGACCGTTGACTCACCAGCTTGTTTATCGTTTACGTCAAACAAAAAATACGATATATTATCATTTTAATTATAAACGGTTCAATTAAGTAAAGGTTTGGCTTCCTAGCGACAAAACTGAATGACTGTTAGTTTTTTGTCGAAAATTTGGTAACAATAGGTAATAAATAGCATAGCTACATTTAAATCGTTGTAATCTTAAAGTCTGATTGGCTAGATTTTTTCGCAACTTATTCTGATTAGTACATACTTTAACTGATTCTTCCACAGATATATAGCTCTATATCCCATAAATATGTACGTGTACTACATATCCCATATGTATGTAATAGTCCTGTCTTTATTTCCAGTTCTCCTTATCAGATTCTATAGAAATCCCATAAACATGTACTTATCGTTCTTTATCTTTGTTTCCAGTTCACCAAAGCGACGGTGCCCGTCGCTCACCATAAAATGCGTTCGCTGCTGGCGTACTACGCTGAAGCAGTGATGTCTGCGGCGGCTCGCAGCGCGGGCTGTGCGCACGGCTGCAGCGGCCGCGGCGACTGCATGAACGGGACCTGCCTCTGCGAGATCCGGTACTCCGGGGACGAGTGTGCTGGGCCCAACCTGCCGTACCATGCCTGTAAGTAGCTGTTAGAGACATCAATCTGCCCGTAGACTGAAACTGCGTTTATATTCTGCCCGTTTCCACGACACTTGCAAGGAAATGGGAAATAACATGGATAGCGCGAAAGTGTAGGGTCGCTTTCCTCGTGCCTTTTCCTCAGCAATATTGGAGAAATATTTCCACCGGCGCGAATGGCAATGGCAATGGCTGAATGTTAACTAGGTTTTAGAACAATAGGTAGGATATCCACTAGAGGTCATAAACCATGTGCCATAAACATTGTGAGGTTTATAGTTTAAGTGAGACCAGTCTGAAAATATTGAAAAACCTGGTGGCACGAAATTGGGAATAGACATGTGCAGTGAAGAAGTGAATTAAAAAGGTGCAAATATTACCTAATGAATTTGGATTATGACCATGTTTAGTTGGATCATATAACATTTTCAGATAGTAGAACCATTGCTCAATTTAGGGACGACTGAAGCAATTTTCTTTGCAGCTTGTAGTCAGTTGGTGTAATTCTTTTAGTTTTGCGATGCGTAATACTTAATTTTGCTATAAAAATACTCGTGTGGTAGGTAAAGGTAAAGTAATATTCTAAGACCTTCACCTTGAAATCGATATTAAAGTTATACCGCAATATTGAAATGGTCAACTTAACACATAATAATAAAATATTAACTGACCGTGCCCAAGTGTTATATTTTCACCTATTTACGAAACAATGGTTTATTTATAATGAAGTGTATAATGGATTGTAGGTTAATACCGATCACGGGTGCATTATCGGTCGTGTGCGCACGTTGTTCAAATAATGCGCAGTTTTGAAGCGTTTGTCTAGTGGCTAGATGGTCGTGTAGATAGGCCCGTTAAACCTTTGTGTATATAGCAAAAAGAGCAATGTATGTTGATAGTCTTCTTTTTGTCGTTATCAGTTGACGCACATGTAAATGACCTATTTAAAAAAGATGATAGTGAGTTGGAAGTTTTAGGGCGCGCCTCATGAACTAGATCTAGTCTTTTAGGCACAGATAATTGTGCCTATAGGCTTCCATACATGTTTTAGTAGTATTATAAAGGAAATTTTCTGCTTCAGTAGGTACTTACTGGATGCACTACTAAAGCAGCCGTTCATTACTCATATTTACTCCGATGTCTGATTATTTATTTACCCAATAGGTACCTTATCATTACAGGTAAAACATATTACAATGGTAGTACAAGGTAGCATATACAATATGTAACATAATGGGCCTTATTACAAAATATGGTTTAAACCAAGACTAAGGTAAGCCCAGGTTTAAAATATACCCATCACTTTCTTATGTCATATAACAAAAAGAGACGGGGCTATTCTAAAACCTCGGTTTTTCTTAGACCATCTTTTTTAATAAGTGGGAATATGTTTACGAGCAAATTCACATCAAATTTATTTTGCCCCTATCCTAATTTTTCACCTGTACCTTAATATTTTTACTACTTCCAGGTATCGGCGGCGTGTTCCTCCTGGTAGCCTTCATCTGCGCAGTCCAGCTCACCATCTGCGTGGTCACGGAGTACCGGCGGCTGAAGGCCCCGACCTTCCTACGCGCCTGCAAGGTCACCACCCAGAAGATGCTGTATCTCGTCGCCTTCCTCGCTTCCCTAATCAGGGGAGCGTACTTCGTGTCGCCGGTGAGCGAGAATGTAAAATGCATTTTGTTTTTTTTTTTACTAACTGGACTTAATTGAGAAGGAGCACAATTTTCCTTTTTTTTGGGTAGTATGAAGACGTAGTACGAGACACTAATTAGTATCTAATCACTAAGAATGGAAAAAGGAAATTTATTTTGTGTTTTTGCATTGCTCTTTTTACAATATTCTTACATAATGACCATGTAATTAAGCTTTATTATTGTACGCCTACAAGGCAAAACATAGCTGATCCCTATACCACATAAAATCTCTTTATTATGGATGGTAAATAATGTAACAGATTAATGATTAATGACGACCTCCGTGGTCGAGTGGCGTACGCACCGGTTTCAAGGTGTCGCTAGCTCTGAGGTCCCGGGTTCGATCCCCGGTCGGGTCAATGTAGAAATCATCATTCTACATTGCCTCGGGTCTGGGTGTTTGTGGTACCTTCGTTGTTTCTGAATTCCATAACACAAGTGCTTTAGCTGCTTTGGTTTCAGAGCAATATGTGATGTTGTCCGCATTCATTTATTTATTTATTAATTGCTTGGTTGATTGCGAAAGGATAGTTCAGGCTTAAGATATAAATAATATCTGAAGAACTTTCACCACTGCTCTGGGAAATGTGTGACAAAATCTTGCAGGTTATACAAAGACGTTTTAAAATATCCTGACCGAATTTAGATCCGCCAATTGAGCAGGATATATTTTAGTGAATCCATGTGTGCACTAATTTGCACCTATTCCTTCAATCTAGACATGGGTATGACCGCCACAACTTTACACCCATACCTGATCCTAGTTTAACAGAGCATATGTATAAAACAAACAAGATCACAACAAACTACAAACATAGCAATAACAAACTAATCCTAATCGATAATTATTACATTTTGCGACGTTACCCTTATCTATACGTCATTACATACAGACCATCACACAATTTTAACAACACTTTTATATATAAAAATAGCATCTATTGCTGTACACTAAGGTTCAGTTTTGTATACTATAAATACTTACCCTTATCGATAGCAGACAACCACTCATGACTACCAACATTTTCATAAGCAAAAATTGCATTTATCTCTCAAGTTTTAAGGTTAATTTTTCTAAATCACTGCTACCTAGACTTGTTTGTCTATATTATGGTTTTAATTATTTGTTGTTATATATTTGTTATTATTCGCAGTCGGCGTTCCAAGAAGGCTGGGCTACGAGTCTCCTCTCCGCATACTATCCCCTGCTTATGTCAGGGTCGTCCCTCATCGTCTGCTTTTGGGCGGAGGTAAGTTTGAAATATATTATTTTTGCCTTTAAGCATGATTTTGTGGAGGTAACTAATTGATAGGAAGAGGTTCTTTAAAAATAAATATATTTTTTTCTTTAATAACATCAAAGTTCATAATCAGATTTAAGTATCAAGAGCAGTTATCCTGAACTAGAACTATATTCTCTAAAAGATAATGTTTGTTTATTGTGTACAACGCCATCTGTTCATATCCATATGATTCACATAAGAAGTTTTAAAGCGACATCTGTGGTTCAAACATTTTACTATAATGTATTCAGCTTAGCTACTGCGTTGTAGTTATTCGATATCGTCGGTAGATGGCGCTGAGAGACTCATGCGCGTGCGCAGCATTATCTTTGTGTAATCTCTTAACAATCGATTTATGTGTGTAGATGTCGCTACTAGAACTTGTTTGCTTCACCGGACACAACCGGGTAGGGTACGGTATAGCTTTCTGCAGCTATAAAGGCTAAAAAAAAAGCTTTATTTTTAGTAAAAGTCTAGCTTCGTGTTTAAACTAAGTTAACAAATGGTTTCAGCCATGTGATCACTGAAATACATAAAAAGTTTAATTCTTCCCACGCGTGTTACAAATTACAATACCACTATTATCTTATATTCTCATTAATTACTCGTACAGTATGTTCTCTCATCTAAGTTTTGTCTATATTGCATATTAGAAAATCAAAACATTCTCGAGCAAATTTCAAAAGAACAATAAACGAAATAACAAAATTCAAATGACCAAATGTTTTATTTAGAAAAAATTTAGATACCCAATGATTTGTTCCTGTTTCGCCCCAGATTTTCGCCCCACATTCCACAAAATTCCTGTTTCGTCTCACTTTATTTTTTATTCCTGTTTCGTCTCATTTGATAAAATTATAATTTTGTGTACAGTTGGAAAAAAAAAGTTATTTGCAACGATATCCTAATATACATGTAAGAACAGCTTACCTGACTAAACGGTGGAATGCATAGAGCAAAGTAATAAGTAGGGTAGGGCAGATAAATGATAGGCTTGGATTCATAAATAAAATTCTATATCAAGAGTAAACAAAGTATATTTATTAATAAATCACAACTTGAATCACAGTCAACAATTACTTTCTAAATCAGAATCACAGATCACTTACATTATTTGTAAAGCTAAAAATACTGATTCTTGTTAACAATTTAAAATTATCATTATAATATAAGTCACTATGCCGCCGAGTGCACAACAGTCGTCAATGTTTGTGCTTTCGGCCAATAACATCGTAGTCTGGCTAATCCTCGTCACCGTTGTTTCTAAATATGATTAAAATAACAGTGCCTCAAAATAGTATACATACTTACATGAAGTAATTTTATAAAAAAAAAACTTAAATATTAAGTACTTAATAAAACAATTTTTTAAATGTGTGAGTTATAAATTATTGGCAATAGCCTGTATAAGTTGTATTATGGTTATACTCTGTAATGTTGTTTAAAATATTATCAATCTTCTTTAGTCGATCCACGTTTTTGCCTTTTCTTTTCTTAGGCAAATGTTCCCCGTTTCTCATTTTTTCAATAGATGCTGTGTTTATATTGGTGTCCTTTATAAGCTCAGCTACTAAAATATAAAACCCACGTGTCTTTTTGCACAGATTTCGTTGATATGGTGGTGAAATGCTTCAGCGCTATTCTGTGTGCGTGGAATTCTTCGGTCGGAACATTGACTCCAAAATTCTGGAGAACAAAGACAAATTAGTCCAGAAAACAGAGGTGGTTTATTGTTCTTACCATTGACGTAATATTCATCAAACCATTCTGCTATTTTTCGGGCATCCTCTGACAATATGTTTAAAATATCGGTAAAATACATGTTTACAATTCGTGGATGAATGTAATATAATGCTATAAGGCATTTAATTTCGATATTGAATGCTTTGTTTGTATTATATTTGGTAGTAAGCCCCTCTTTTTGTATTTTTCTGTACAGTATCTGTCTAAAATGAAAAAAAAACACCCTCTTGCCTTAACAGATTCGAAATGAAGACGCGAGGCTTAAAATAGCAGCTTTTTCGAAGTCCAAAATCACATGGTTAATCAAAATGTCATTTTCAGTGCAATATTCAATTAATAATTCAAACATAACGTCTTACGACGTTTTGCCCTTATGTGTAAGTAACACAAATAATAATGGAAATGTTTTGTCGCAATTAAGTACTTGGCCATGAACAGTATATAATTGTTGAAATATATTAGGAACAATTTTAAATGTCCCATCCATGATCGAATACAAGGCTTGGCCCAAAAAAGTCATTAAAGCCTTTGTACTAAATAAAATAACTCTTTTGTTTGACCCGAAAGTTTTGTCTTTAATTATAAAATTATCGCCTTCGGACATTTTGACCGCCTCTTCATCTACTTCGAAATCAAAAGTTGTGGTTCTTTCGGTGTTTTCAATAATTTCTTTTTTTTGTCGTGTGATTACTTGTCTAAAGCCTGATTTAGACGGTGCAAGAAATAACGTGCGAGTTGCGGTACATCGCCGTCTACGATCCATCTCTTATGACACCATAGCCGCGCGGCCCCTCAATGTACCGCAACTCGCACGACATTTCTCGCATCATCAGATGATATTGACTTTGATCTTTGATCACCAGACCAAAGCTTAAAGCTTTGGTCTGGTGATCATGACGCACAACGCTGCGGTATGCGGTATGCGTTGCCGGACACTCAATCATATGAAAAACGTCGAGAATGTTCTCTTGTTGCGTCGCAGTATGCGTCAGCGGCGAGGGGCAAGCGCGGTGAAGTGGGGAGGTGTACTGCCGCACAGCGCGGCGTCAATCGTCATTCTCGGTTCAACGCTGCGGTGTGCGGTGTGCGTCACGGGTGTGCTTCACTGAGTCAATATCATCTTTTATGGCCATTAAAATCTTGTTATAGATCTCCCTTGAAACCCGAAAGTAACCCATGAATTTTTCTTCACAATCAATTAAATGCCTTTTTATTAAGGTTTCGTAACAACCTTCATTCCTCCGTTGTAAAAACATGTTCCTCGGAGATTTTCTTTGTCTATTCAGAAGCAGTAACAATTCTTCTTCTTCCTCCTCTTCAAGCAAAGCACAAATTACAGAAAAATTGTTCATGTTCACGTCTACCTTGGTAGCTGCGGCAAAATCAACTGACCACCTCTCCGCAGGGACGCTAAATGCTGCGTCGTGACGCTGCGTTGCGGCGCATACCGCAGCGTTGTGCGTCATGATCACCAGACCAAAGATTTAGTCCCGCTTGCCGCGACCGCCCGGCGCGCTGCGCCCGCGCTTCACCCGCTAGCTACTACGTACTCTACAGTTCGATGCAAAAATAACGGCGGACAATAATTAGGTAACATTTAAATTTCTAATTCATTAAATAACCATGACGAATCAATAAAGAAACTCGAGCATTTTTTTCCCACAGATTTTTTTATGTGGAGTGATTTCACGTAACAATAAAGCTTAAAATATCAATAAGCTCCATAATACTTTATTTTAAATACAAAAGGTGTTTACTACAAGTAACAGTGAGCAACATTTCCTAAAGACAATACAATTCAAGGGTAATGGCACACGGGTTCTAAGCAATTAATAATAACAAAAGCAAGGCGGCTATTTTACGACTTGTTTTTTAGAAATTTCGGCACCACAAAGGGAAATTCGAAACCTTTTGTTAACTGATAGATAACGCACGATGTCGATGTGCAACTAACTGTAAACAAATGTTTACGACCGCAGGTGTTTTTTTTTTTATTTTGGCAGATCAAAGATAATTCTAAATAACGTATGATGTGCCGCTTATTGTAAACAAACTGCTAGTGCCGATTCACATTTTCCCATCACATTTCTCAGACTTTGGACTGGCAATTTATTCATAATTCATTTCTACACACTTATTAAATTTATTTACAATTCAATACTTAAATCTAATACAAGAACAAACACTTACAACTACACTAAAATTAAATCTTATATAAATAAATAAAACTAACACGTGTCAAAAAACTCATCGTCATCCTTGTCAATGGCGGGAAACGTGCCCAGAAGGCTGGCAGCATTGCCACGTTGAATGGCTATGCCGATTCTCTGTGCAAGGAACAAACCAGCTCTCTGATCACGAGTAGAGTCTACCAAACGTTCTATTCATTTCTTGGATGAAAAATGCCTCATTTTATTGAACATAATAACTAACGACTACTTTTAAATAAATTAAAAAGAATAAAATGGTATGCTTAAAAAAAAATAATCAGCCTATTTACAATGATTAATAATAATAATAACACAACTTGTATTTACACAAAGTTTTTACCTTATTTACAAAAGGTGCTGGAAATGTCTTCCACCTTGTTCAATGCATAAGTTTGCACGACGTATCACATTGTTTTTCACTCTCATTAATGTGTCTCTGTCACTTTGAATAATGTCGAATGCACTTATGATACGGGTTTTTAATTCGTCCACGTTTCTAATATTACTTCCACTATGTCCATACACTAAGTCCTTAACACGACACCAAAGATAAAAATTTAGGGGAGTGAGGTCTGGCGATCGGGGAGGCCAGCCGCCAGGCAATCGGTCCACCACGGCCTATCCAGTGATTCGGATAGGTGGCGTCTAAGTACGAACGGACTTCTCTGTGGTAGTGTGCGGGCGCTCCATCTTGCTGGAAGTAATGGCCCGCTATTTCTTTGAGAGGAACGTCTTCCAGCATCTCATCGACAGAGTGGAGCAACTGTAAATATGTTTCTCCATTAAGGCGTTCTAGGAACACAGGACCGACTACCGTGTGCCCCATAATTCCAGCCCACACGTTGACCGAGAACCGGTGCTGAATGTGGTCAGGAATTACGGCCTTCGGGTTTTCGGACGCCCACCAGTGAGCGTTGTGGATATTAAATAAACCCACGCTTGTAAAAGTGGACTCTTCTGTCCATAAAATCTTACGAGCAGGGTTTTCCACCAACCACTCACAGAATCGTCGCCGTGGTTCGTAATCGGTAGGTACGATCTCCTGTACTCGCAAAATGTGGTACGGATGCTGGCCTTCTTCACGTAGCGTTTTCCAGGCGGTAACGTGACTTATTCCTAAGTCCCGACCTGCGTCACGTGTGCTCGCGTGTGGATTGTCGTGGAAGTAATCTAAGACTTGCTCTTCAATGTCACCGGAGAGCCGCGGCCTGCCAGCATCTACTTGAGGAGGGCGAAACTGACCATAATCTGATAGACGCTGGTAAGCCCCCAGGATGGTTTGCAAAGCTGGCACTTTTCGTTGGTCACCATACAGTTCCCGGTACAAGTTACGTGCTGCGGATAAATTTGTATCACTCCTGATGTAACACACTATCATGTCCAAGTACTCGCGGTTAGTGTACGTATACGGCATTATTGAAAATACGAGCGCACGAGAGTTTCGGATGACACTGAGCGACAAACCCTTCCCGCGTCAGATATCAAACGACTGACGATCGGTAAAGGGTAGCGCTGGGGAGAGATCCGTGTCGGCTCCACCACCGAAACGCGCGCGGGCACAGCCCCGCGTACAGTGTGCAAAAAATTGTTTTAAAAATTACTTTATTTTAGTGATAAAATAAAATCGTTATGTTTATTTATCGACACCGAGCAACCTCGTATTTTTTTTAAAGTTGTGGTAAAATAAACGACGGCTTGAAAAGTAAGGAAAAAGTTCATTTAAAACACAATAGATAGTTAGTTGTTACAAGTAGGTAGGCACACAAAGTTTGTTATTGAATAAATAAGATTAAAACACTAAGACACTGTTTGCTAATTACTAATTATGTGAATTATGTCCCGCGTAACTGGTCGTTCTGCCGCTAAAAACTATGCCACCTAGGGATGAGGCGTATTTATCGTCACAGATAAAAATCACAGGTATCCATAAAATAACAGATAACAATTGCTCCTGTGATATTATATATCTGTTAAAAAATATCGTTCTGAATTCACAATACCCAACTGTTCAGCGTACTATCAATAACAACCATAAATAACAGACACTATGTTAGTATCGTATTTATCTGTTATCGTTTTTATTTTTATCTCGCTTACACCCATTTCGTTGACTCTTGCTAAAACGAGAAGCATCTAGTATTATAATTCCAAAATAATTGTACGTCGCTTCACAAGAAGAAATCGTCTTGTAAAGGTGACTCTCAAATCAGATCGTATTATCTGTTATTTCTTCGTTCTCGCTTACACCCGCTACATTGACTCTTGCTAAAACGAGAAGCACCTAGTATTATTATCCGCAAAATGCAAATTGTAGTTTATATTAAGGAAAACATCCTTAAAAAGTGACAACTATTTCTAGTCGTATTATTTGTTATCTGTTTAAATATCTATTCGGAAACGCTGTAAGAATAATGCTAACATTACTATATCGATAATTTTAGAATAGTAAGATATTACTTTATTTGGATATCTAATAGATTTTTGTTAATATTTATAATATTCATAAAAATATCAAAAAGTAAAATCTAAATGATTGTTTCTAAAATTACAACAGATTATAGTTAATGCTCGACTTAATTACTTGAAACGAAACTTAAATAGTAGCGCGTATCCGAATGTGTTTGTTAGTACACTTACGGGATTGGTCACAAAACGTTCAATGTAACTACGACTTTATGGCATACAGGCAAAGGTGATAATCAACTGACATGGGTTGCATCGTATATTTTGTTTGTTGTCATTATTTACGGTTACCTAATTTTCTTTTCGAACTTAGAGCGAAAATTCGAAAACTTTTCTGCTTTTTGTTCATTTGTGAAAAAAATACTGTGTTCTAATCCTTTGTGTGTACATAATTAAGAAGATAGTTCTGATAGGGTGTATATATAGTAAAGATTGATAGGTTTATGTTATTTTGGTTTATTTGTGTAGAACCTAACCTAGAACTATGGTCTATTTTTATCGTATAATATTCTAATTATTTCCAATGTTATTTATTACAATAGCGGTTATGTCAGTTTTGACATTTACACTTGTCAATTTAGTCTTCGGGATTAAAAATCTAACTCTACGCATAGTAATGTTGAAAATCTTACAAACATCCTCAAAATGGGTAGCTAGGCCGTCTAGGTACCCATTTTTTGATGTTATGTTAACCTACAGTAATCTACTACTCATAGAACTCACATTTGTACGTTCTTTACTTTCTGGCAAACTAGGGTAGGAACAATAACAGGCTGTTATTTAATAACAGATAATGACATCTGTTATTATTGAGTAACAATAACAGGAATAACAGATATCACGTTTAACCTGTTATAACCCATCTCTAATGCCACCCACTACTGAGCTGCGCGCGAACCGCCGCGAGCGTGTAGAGTGGGCGCCAAACGACGCGATTGGTCGAGCGCCGTACAGGTTAGCCACCCGTACTCGGCATCATTGTGTGCCAACATGAGCGCGCGTTACAAAGTTATTTTTTTAACACCTTATAATATATTCATAGGCTGTTGTTCCTACGATTCAGAGTGTACGAAATTGATCATATTATGTTTCTTTTTTATTAAATAGGGAATAGGGATGTTGAATGTGTATGAAAACTAAAAGTGTGTGGACTCTGTAAGTTATTAATAAAAACATCTTTTGCTCGTTTAAATTAAGTGAAAATTAAAGATATTAATCTAAACTTTTACCTTATTATTGAAATGCAGGGCAAATGTTACAGTCCTCACCATCTCCTAACCATCTCCTAGGTAGACAAATTTATTTGAAAACTTCGTGGGCCTCATTACCTTGGCCTTTGTTTTACCAATAATATTTCACCCCCTGTATAGTGTTATCACATGTCACCACATACGAATACTACAATTAAACAATATAATGAGTCTCGTGTCGATTACCTCAGGTGGTGAAGACTAGCGATTATAGTCGTATCATAGAATCTGTGATGCTATCAGTGGTCGCTGGTGCTTAGTCTTGATGATAGTTTTATACTACTATCAAGGAGTTATGGTAACGTGAGCTTGATGTATGACTGGCAAAAAAAGGTTGTAAATAGTAGTTTTGATCAATTCGTGATAGAATATATAAATGCATTTTTAAGCTAGTGATATAGTCAGTGTTAATTTCTTCTCTATGTTAGAAAGGGATACACGCTCTCTCTTCTCAAGGAGAGGATTTTTTTATGAATCATTTATTCCTATAGGCTGGATTATAATTATATTATTATTATTCCTCGAGGAGAGAGCATAATAACATGGCTATATCTTCTTATGGTTTACATGAAATAGTGAAACATGAAGCAGCCAACAAACTCAAGCACTGTTCTCTTCTGTCTCTTGCTCTCTTAGAAATCTGAATATCTTAAAAAAAATATTATTAAAAATTAAAAAACACGCCTGCCATGTAAAAAAAAAATAAAAACAAGTCAAATATTTGCAGTCGGGGTCGGTTACTTGGAACAATTCATTACAGGTCCCCGACTGCAAATATTTGACTTGTTTTTATTTTTTTTTTACATGGCAGGCGTGTTTTTTAATTTTTAATAATATTTTTTTTATTTAATACCTTTTAGTGAACAAAAAAAAAGCATGACACAACACAAAAAAAAATTTCGTTCGGAACCCTTTGCAGGCGATTTCGACTCACACTTGACCATTTTTTAATGTCCACATAGCCTATGTCACTCGGGATAACTCAAAGCTTCTAATGATACCACAAACATTGAAATCGGTCAAGCCTTTTAGAAGTTATGGTGGAATAAAGAAACTCACAAACATACATACATACATACATACATACATACATACATACCTACATACATGAACCCTGAAAACATAACACTCCTTTTTGGGCAGTCGTGTAAAAATATTCATACTTACGAGTACCATTGCACTTAGAGTTGTAGTACTTATAAGGGTATTGTAATAAAAACCATAGCTTTGCAAATAATAAAGCAAACACGTATGGTTTGAAGTCTGGACCCATGTTCTGAGAAATGGTCGTTCTTTTTGACAGCCTCGGAATTCCAACTCGTTTTGTATTTTGTATTGTATGTAGAGTTCAAAAGATTTACCTATATATAATAATAATATAATATATAATATTCCGGGACATCTCACACACGGTTATCTGATCCCAAGCTAAGCAGAGCTTGTGTTATGGTAACCAGACAACTGATAAACATACTTATATATTTCTAAATACATACATATTATAGATAAATTACACCCAGACACAGAACAGATGATCGTACTCATCACACAAACATTTGTCCTGGGTGGGAATCGAACCCACGACCTCCGGTATAGCAGGGTGAGGGTCACTAACCACTAGACCAACAGGCACGTCAATCTGTTGCCTTTGCCCACAGCAGATGTTTATGTAAGGTCTCTTTGAATACCTAATATTTAAATAGACTTGTGTTGCTGTGAATGATCAATATTGTACAGTCACAAGCAAAAATATGTATACACTCTCCAATTTTAATTACTTTTTAGTTCAATTCTAGATTGATATTGTAAACGTGTTATGAAGAAATTATTGAAAACAGTTCCTTAATCACATACATATTTTTCTTTTTTAGTTTCAACACTAAAATCTCGCTTTTGTTTTACAATTTCGCTATGTGTCTACATATTTTTGCTCGTGACTGTACGTGGGAACTATTTAGTAGGGGACAAAGGTATACAAACCTATGAATTTAAGTTAAAACCAATATATCAATCGTATTTAAACTAAGCAATATCATTACTAATTAATGTCTTTAGCTCCTACAGACCAACCATTCCTACGGTTTTGTAGGACATGTTTTTGTAACCATGTTTAAAACATAAATACAATTATTTTTAATAAAAGCCATGCAATAATATATGACTAAAGAGTGTTAATGACAGTTAATGATTGTCAACAGATTTTGTAAAATAGTGTTATCAACTAGTGACGTATTAAGTCTTATTTATGACTTCAAGCAAAACCAATATTGGTTCAGCTAATGAACAAACTCTGCACTCAAGTAAACAGCTTTTAAAAATAAGGCCTCATTTACTAATCACATCTAAATAAATAAACATTTGTTTTCAAATTATTTTGTCGTATAGTCCTTGATGCAAAGTTTTTGAAACTAGATGATAATTAGTTTTAAACCCTTTAGAAATGTATTACAAGTAACATTTTTATCTTAGCTGATCTAGAAGATCTTAATGAATTCGAAACAAAATCAGACATGCCCTTTTCCTGATACCTGGTAATATAGCTGGCACCGTGTTATTTAAAATAATAAATAATGAATCGAGAAGAAGTAAAATAGACGACCTCCGTGGTCGAGTGGCGTACCTACGCATCGGTTTCAAGGTGTCGCTAGCTCTGAGGTCCCGGGTTCGATCCCCGGACAGGTTAATGTATAAACCAACTTTTCTACATTGTCCCGGGTCTGGGTGTTTGTGGTACCTTCGTTGTTTCTGAATTCCATAACACAAGTGCTTCAGCTACTTACTTTGGGTTCAGAGCAATGTATGTGATGTTGTCCGCATTTATTTATTTACATAAATAAACATACATTTGTTCAGCATCTAAATCTCTGTAGCAAACATCTAATTTGCATTGTAGGCAATTAATATTAAAGTATACCGAATGAAGATCTTTTAAGATAGGTATTGAGATCTTTCCTCTAGGTAAAGTTATTAATCATATCAAAATGGGATTCCCTCAGATACAAAGAATATTGTTTTCATTTGTCTACGGTATCTTGTTTCCTTATCAATAAGTATTTGATTTGCCTACTCATCTTATTTCGTCGATCGCAGTTATTGTTTTTAAATTACCACGAGGTTTAGTTTGAAGTCTATATTCTGTAGAAATTAATAAGCATATTTACTTGTTTGAAATATGCATGAGTACAGGGGCCCGAGTCTGCTATTTACATTTGCTTGAATCGTCTGAGTGGGTGGGGTTAGTGGGACCATTTTACGATAATTGGCATTCTACTAACTGTCAAAACGTCACAATTGGCCATTGGAACGATTGAGCCGCGAGTTGAGTGAATATGACCGATGGCCGGTACAATTTCGTATTCCGCTATTTTTTGACAGCAGTTGCATCATATCTATGGCTAAACATTTTTTATTTTTCATAGACAATGTGTCAATTTCAACGAAAACTTTCCTTTTTTAAAACATAATTATCCTTATTTACAAGTTTTTAATAGAAATTACATATTGTATGGGCTTTTACAATTAATTAGTATTCAAAAAACAATTAATACAATTTTTTGCAACATAAGAAACGATTATTAATAATTAGTGCCAATCGGTGTTGCCTATTAATAATTACAAAATGTTTGATACTTTTATTTTTAATTTAAATTGACAACACAGCATCCCACTCATGCCAGTATGCCACTGATTGTTGTTGGCTTAACTGAATACGAAAATTAGGCACATATTGGGTTGACACTATCATCCCACTATGATCATAGTAACACGGAGTGTAAATAGCAGACTCGGGAACCAGATGTAATGTATGACATATATAAACAAATTAATGATGATGGTTTAGAATAATTTTTAGGTTTTGCTAGTAAGCTCTTGTTGTTAATTTTAATTCCATGTAATTGTAGCGAGTTAACCTATTCTTCGGGCTATAAGGCTTTGCAAAACAACATAATATTTAAAATTTAATTATTAGTGGGTTGTCACGCTTACTCATTGTTACTATAACGTAAGATGACGTATATGTAAAGAGTATCTTTACAAATAGATCGGAATACCACAATCGTGCTGTACTGAGAATTAGCAGCTTATTTTTTTTTCATATTACTTTTAAGTATTTTTATGGTTAAATGTATTTTGGGATTTCCCGTTAGCAAATTTTCATGTACGTTGGTGGATTTAAATAATACATTTTGGTTGGCTTTGTTAGGAGTAGACAGTTAACATGCAAAGCATCTATATGAGAGAAGTTTTCTCCTGAAATAGTCTCCCCTAAGTCTTTTTACAAATCTATTTTTAGGGTTCCGTACCCAAAGGGTAAAAGGGTACAGCGAGTCTTAGTAATAGGGTCCCGTTTTACCCATTGGGTACGGAACCCTATTACTAAGACTCGCTGTCTGTCTGTCCGTCTGTCCGTCTGTCTGTCTCCAGGCTGTATCTCATAAACCGTGATAGCTAGAAAGCTGAAATTTTCACAAATGATGTATTTCCGTTGCCGCTATAACAACAAATACTAAAAACCACATAAAATGAATATTTAAGGGGGGCTCTCATACGACGGTGGTACGGAACCCTTCGTGCGCGAGTCCGACTCGCACTTGGCAAGATTTTTCTTTATTTTTTAAGCATCTATGTATATTAAAAAACACTTAGATACCTACTATGTGAACTACGTCAATTAAGCTTATTTATTTGATTATCTGACCAATAACACATCTAGTGAACGTCTCCTAAATTGTGCCTCAATACTCGGTTTTCCGATTAGCTTAACGACTTATCAATCGACCAATTTTCAATACTTGGAAAACCAATACAATATAGGTATTTAGTTATTTCCCTAACCTCAAATGATAATAGTAGACATTAAGACTATATCCAAAGCGCACTGTGACTCATATGAAACGACGTAAAAAACTTTTTAGGTTACTTAAACGACCCGATCTAGAACGGTCCGATTTGGAATGTTATATTTTTGTTTGATGTTATGAGATGATGGGAATATTACCCAGGTTGTCTCATAGTCATCAAGATCTGATGATGGGATCCCAGGAAATTCAGGGGAAACCTTTAATTTTACGTGCACGTGTTACGTATTGCAAGTTATTCATTAATTCTCTTCTAATTTGAAAGATTCCTTCACTTTGAAGTCGGTTTTTTTCAGTTATTTTAGACTAGCTGTGCTTGCGACTTCGTTCGCGTGGATGACGAAACTTATCAATGAGTTTTTAACCTCAAAATTGAGTTTGTTTTTTCCGGCATAAAAACTACCCAGTGTGGTGCCCAGGATAATAAAGAATAATTATACCAAGTTTCATCGTAATCAAACCGGTAGTTTTTGCGTGATACCTGAACAAACAGACAGACAGACAGACAGACAAAAATTTTGTTTTTCACACTATTGGGTTCGGTGTCGGTCTAGTAACACACCCCGCCATTTATTTTTTTGATATTTTCAATGTACAGAATTTTCACTTCTACAGATTTATTATAAGTATATATAGATAATATATTTCCGTTCAATTATCTCTTAAGTGTATTCACGGTCCATAAAACTATATAGCGTGCAAACTATCTTACTTCACAAGTAAATTAAGGCAATTAATTAGCATAATTAGCAGAGCGACGTAGTTATATTCTTCTACGAAATATGCGAGCGTGTTCTTTGGAGGCATTAGAATTACTTAGATATAATTTAGATAGATATATTTTATTTTATACGATTTAAGTAGGTAGGTAAAACAAATGACCATGTACACATACAGTTAATATCTATATTGTTAGATTTCCTTAGAGAGTCAGACCCACAATTGTCCGCATTTTTACTCACATTTTCTTTATTTTCTATAAAAGAATTAAGTAATTATATGGATAGGTCGTAGCCTGAAAGAGGTAGCTTTGTAGAAAATTTAAACAAAAAAAATTCCTTGCTGTAAACAAATCAAAACAAAATTCATTTACATAATTTAAAAGAATTACTGTAGAGGTACCATACTTTATGTACGATTGTTCTAGCATATTTTTCGTTCTGAAAGCTCACAATATCTATATTCTGAGGTACCTTGACTCCAATAAATCAAACACTTAGGCAGTGCGTAATTCTATCTTCATACTAAGGACATCTTGGAATTCTGCCCGACGCCTTATGCGTAGGTATTGTCTTGTTCAGAACTTATTTGCAATTTAATCTGAAGATTTACTTGTTAATTATTATTATATAATGTTTATTATTCTTATTCTGTCTGTAGCTGACTTGAAAATAAAGATGTGTCGGAATATTTTCTATTTCTTTTTTATATTATCCTTGGGTGTTGCCCAAAGGGTATATCTATCCAAAAGAGGTGAAGAGTACTCCTTGTATCTAATAGAGTAAGTTTACAAAAATCGAATAATCGATACGAAAAATTGCATATCGATTATTAAATTAACTCATTTTGAGCTGAAATTTTGTTAATTGACTCTATACCAGATGTAGTCTTCACCCCTTTCGAATAGATATACCCTTTTTGTAACACCCAGTATACTCCCCAGGTGGTCCATGGTCATCAGGTCAGGATCTGATAATGAAGGAAAGTCGAGGGCAACGCTCTATTTTATAAGCACGTATTACATGTTTTCAAGATTTTCAGTGGTTGTTTCTTCCTTGAAATGACTATCATTTACTTTGAAATTGATTTTCTACGTATGCGTAATCAATTTTATTGTTTGATCCTATATTTGTCTTGTAACATCTCAACAATTTTATACGTGTAATCACTCTTTCAAATCTGGTCACGTCTGCCGTTGGCTTTGTAATCACATATCATTAATGTGCATATTGTCTCTCGTCTCATATTGATACCATAAATGGTAACCACGTGCGGTGGCCGCCATTACAGCTTCAGCTCACAAACACTAATACCCATGTTTGATACCTAGGATCTGTATCTAGTACTTAAATGATACTGAGATGAAACGTTAGCTAAGAGCTAGGGTTAACTTAGCTTGTCAGGATTTTCTTTGTAACTTTGTGATTGTAACTTTTAGTTTTTTAACGTTTTTTTTGTCCTTACACGACGCAAAGTAAAATTATTATACGTGTTTGAATTCACGAGGTTTTGTCGTAAACAAAATTCCATAGGGTTGACTTACTAGTTTAGCAAAAAACAATATTCTTGCTCATTCGATGCATTAAAAATGTTAGTATCGTTTTCGGATTAAACTATAATTTATGGCAATATGTAAATTAGAAAGTTCATAATAAAACTAAATGTAATTTAGATGCTGATGCAAAGTTACCGAATGTTTGAAAAAAAAAAATAACTTTCTGTACGAAACCATTGTTTGGTGTGCCTAAATGTACGATGATGAGCATAGTAAATGACCAGATACCAGATGGCATATCGGGGATAACTAGATGGACTTAACCTTAAAGGAAGCCAAGGGTTGGCTGACTAACTTACATACATTCAGCTGTCACCATGACATGTCACATCACATCCAATATTAGCGCCAAGTTTAAGTTTTTTTAGGCAGGTACTAGAGATAAATACATGTGTACCTTTTCTAGTTTAGAATAACAACCTGCTGGATTAGTTCATCAAGCGGCCAGGAAATTGGTAATTACATTTTCCGTGGGCGACAAATTAGCAGTCGCTCAATTTATGTTCAAGACCGACATTGCTGGATCTAATAATTGGGCCAGTTGTATAGAGGTCATTTATCTTTTCCGGAAACTGTAAATACAATGATGATTTAAATATGTTATTTTTTATGGGTCTCGAAACCCTTACACTGCTTTTATTAAAAATATATATAATAAATTTTATTCTCTAGTTAGGTGAGCCTACTCACACCTTTCCAGAATTATTTTTTTCGTTCTTTATTAATTACATAAATTATATTATACCGTGAAAAAAAATATAGATTTATAAAATATTCAATTGATTTTTGACTATCCAATCTCAACTGTATATTATATGTATAGCGGAAAATAACTATAGTTCCTATTAAAGCATCCACAGTTCACTTCAATTTAGACATAAGCTAAGCATCCATGACTCCATGTTGACAACTTATATTCAGCTTTTTTACCGCGCGGTTCTAATCGCAGGCGCGTCGCCCATTCAGCCAGTGTTGCAATACACCGACGCCGACACGCGCGGTCCGCGCGAATTTACCGCGCTCTTTTTTAAATTACGAACGGAACTTCTTTTTCGAATTCAAAATTTATGGACTGTTTATTTTTTATTGTTAAGTTGAGTGATGTGAATGGTTTTGAGGTTTTTTAAAGGTGAGTGCGGTGAACTCTATGGATTCCCGACATTTTATTTTCTTTCTTTTACATCCTTACGTGTCATGTAATTAGTAAAGTTCAAGTGCGTACGTTTCGATTAAGTTCTTTTAATTATATTTTGTATATTAAGATATTTTTGAGTTTTGATTTTGAAATAGTTATTTTTTTATTTAGTACGGAGTTATATAAACAGTTAATACTTTATTGCTGTTTAGGCCTTGATATTACTCAACACGTAATAAATTACCCAAAAGGCCTATATTACAATTATCATGATTTATGTTTGTCATTTACTTATTGTTTCTACTTAACTATTTTACATAAGCTGCCGTGATTCTTTTAATCAAGATATATTGTGTTTTTGAGTCGTTTGGTAGTTACTGCAGAGGGTTTTTTTGTCACAAACTATTAATTGTTTCCATTTTTTTAATTACTATTATAGGTAAGTAGGCGTAGCATTAGGTAAAAAAAGTTGATTATTTGTTCGCTTTTTAATTTACGAAATTACTTGGCTATTTACACCTAAGAGGTGTAAATAGCCAAGTAAATAAAATATGATATGTCCTGTTAAATAAGACTATAATTCGTTTTGTAGTATTGGCATTAAAATTTCCTTATACCTAAGCTTAGGAAAATATCTGTAAAAAACACAATACTTACCTAGATGAAGCGTAGATAGGTATTTCAAGTTCTAACAAAAAAAACCTCATTAATTTCTACTGATGCAGAACAAATTTATCTCAAACTGGAATGAATAAACAGTTTTATGAGTATACTTTTTTTTTTCCTTTAATGGTATTTGATGTAGCCGCGAAGAAGTAAAGATTTTGTTTTACTAAAATAAAAAATAAAAAATATTTAATTCCTTCATATCGATTTTGTAAAATATTATTACATCACTAGCTGTGGCCCGCGGTTTCACCCGCGTGACTTTATCAGGCAATTTTTTATTTTTCTCTTTTTAAGAACCATCTTCGTACTTCAAGCAATATTATATATATAAATAATTAGCTAAATCGGTCCAGCTGCTCTCGAGATTTGCGCTTAGCAACACATTCAACGATTCATTTTTATATTATAGATAATCATTAATTATTTTTCTCCACTGTATGTCATTATAATTCCTTAATCTTAAACTATTGTCTAAGTACTAACTACTAATTAAAAATAACAAAAAAAATAATCACCTAGTTTAAATAAAGATATTTATTTTGTAGCTTCTGGCTGGGGGCGTATTAGTAATGCCTCGCCAACTTAGTCCGGTAAAGCAGTAAAAGCCTCCATGAGGCAAACAGCAGCAGTTAATTACATAAAAAAAAACTTACCCAGGACAAAATGAAGAATATTATCCTGACGTACTTCATCACACACATCTTTCACACATTCGAAATAAAAGAAGGTCCTTGTTACTCCTTTGTCGCAAATAAGTTGGAAATATTAAAAGGCATTATGAACACTACAACTGACTACTAATACTGGCTAATTACTGTCCCACCCAATACTAGGCAAATACTTTTTAAAATCAGTTCAAATTAATTTGACCACTATCCGCAACTTTACTAGGAAATTATAACTAGATTATAACTATCCTATATTTGTATAGCTGTAAGTCCTCCATGCTGTATTAAATAAATAAATGATTACGGTCAATCCTTATATACTTTCTGACTAATAAAATACTCAATATAAACAAATTAGAAGCATTTTTAGTGCCAACCAAAACAAATCTCTTCTAATCATTAATTTAATAAACACTATACCCGTGTTATGAGTTTATGAGCTCATCGAATGTGTAGAAATACAGCCTTCAACTTCGCAGTCACGTGAACTTGAATCGTTGGCTGCCGAAGTGTAAACATTAAGCTATGGGGCATTACCTTAGAGTATAGGAAAATATAATATAGAGTGATATGAGCGAGTGACGTTGTAAAATTTGTGTCATAACAGAGCGCACTGTTTTATTTGAGCTATCTCAAAATCTAATATTACCCTTATAATATAAGTATCGGTAGTCGGGACCATCGATATTTTGATTATTTTATTACGTACTAGCTGACCCGGCAGACTTCGTACTGCCTCAATCGATAAATAAAACCCTGAACTTTTGTATAAAATAAACTTAAAAAAAATGGTTTTTTTTTTTATCCGAACATTTTCATATTTATTCACCTTTTAAACCTTCCCTGGGCTTCCACAAATAATTCAATACCAAAATTAGCCAAATTGGTCCAGTCGTGTATTACATGTGGCCAAAAATTTGCTTACGCTCGGCACAATCGGCTATTAGCGATACCCACTCTCTATAGTTTCTTATCTCTACTCTCAGGCTAAATTGTACTGGCTACCGATACGAACGACACGACTGGCGTGCGTATTGTTTAGATAATGGTTTGAATGTAAAGAGAGCAGATTTTTCTTCTAAAATGTCAGTAGATGCTTATAACCATCCATGTAAGTATTCAATATAAATAACCAAGCTGTTCAAAAAATAATACACAACATTCAACAATCTTACCTTGTTTGTCTCTACATGAATGACACCCTTATTGTCTCCTTGCCTTTTTTATGCCGATGACAGTGTATATTTTTTATGCTAAAACCTAGAACCACTTAGTGTGACATTCCGCAGAGAATAAACTGCTTCGTACCGGACACACTCAAAAAATATATTTTAAAGCTTAACGTGATAAAATCTAGGTATTTAATATTTCACAAAACATGTTTGTAACTGTGTTTTTCTATGGAAAATTATTATTCTTAAAATAATTCATACTCATATTATGCACTTAAATAAAATTTTAATTGGACATGTTCTATTATACTTAGAAGTTACCAGGGACTGTCAATGAGTATTAATGTTTGTATCCCAAATATAATCATTGTTTTATGGTTTGACTTATTTTTTTATTTAAAATAGGTACCAATATTATTATTTAAAACGTTTGGTCGACTCTACTCGTGATCAGAGGGCTGTTTTGTTCCTTGCACAGAGAATCGGCATAGCCATTCAACGTGGCAATGCTGCCAGCTTTCTGGGCACCTTTCCCGACATTGACATGGATGACGATGAATTTTTTGACGCGTGTTAGTTTTGTTTATTTATACAAGCCGTTAAGAAACCCCTGTCCGATCCGTTAAGGTGTTGTTAGGTATCGATATCTGATTACAAAAATGTGGGGGAAAAAATGGAAAAAAAGGAAAAAAAACATAACCTAAAAATTTTTTTTTTTCTCAAAAGTCGAGAGAGAGTTTCGGCGTTGTCACAGATGATACCTAATTACCAAACAAAAGGCCCCCAAAAATACCGATGAAAATGGTGTTGTAGTTTTTGTTTTATTCTCAAATTTAGGGAATTTCAGGGCAAAAAATGGTTATTTCAAAATCCATTATTATTGTTTTTGTCATGAATTTTCCAAATTTGATATTTTATTTGGGCATGTGATTGTGAACCCTCTATGACCCTTTCGGGTCGGACAGGGGTTTCTTAACACCCTGTATAAGATATAATTTTAGCATAGTTTTATAGATTTCAGTATTGAAATGTAAATAAAAGTAAATAAGATATAAAATAAAAGCCTGAATTGGTAGCTGAATGATTATTACCATGGTACGGTTTATTTTTCTAGTCCGTACTGTTGATAAATACCACTTCTAGAACATGAGTATGCTGCGTCTAGCAGTGGACTGCTATAGGCCAAGTAATTCATGTATTGTGCTACCTTAATATCTTCTAATGCACTTACCTACTATTCTCTAACTGCCGTACATAGTTTTCGTATTTCATCTCAAGTATAAATAAATAAAAAAATAAATAAATGCGGACAACATCACATACATTGCTCTGAACCCAAAGTAAGTAGCTAAAGCACTTGTGTTATGGAATTCAGAAACAACGAAGGTACCACAAACACCCAGACCCGAGGCAATGTAGAAAAGTTGGTTTCTACATTGACCCGTCCGGGGATTGAACCCGGGACCTCAGAGCTAGCGACACCTTGAACCGGTACGTACGCCACTCGACCACGGAGGTCGTCAAAAAAGTACGCCAGCTTTATTCTTGAAATAAAACAACTTTTTACGGATTTTTTCGCGTTATGTTAGGTTTCAGTTCCCGACATTTCGACGCCTTTGCCGGTGTCATAGTCACGGGCAGTCTTATTTCGATATATAACATTCCCGCCAACCTCAGAAGGCAACACAGCTCTATTTCTTATGGTGTAATTTCATTTTTTAGGGTTCCGTACCCAAAGGGTAAAACGGGACCCTATTACTAAGACTCCGCTGTCTGTCCGTCTGTCTGTCTCCAGGCTGTATCTCATAAACCGTGATAGCTAGAAAGCTGAAATTTTCACAAATGATGTATTTCCGTTGTCGCTATAACAACAAATACTAAAAACCACATAAAATTAATATTTAAGGGGGGCTCTCATACGACGGTGGTACGGAACCCTCCGTGCGCGAGTCCGACTCGCACTTGGCCAGTTTTTTTTATTATTATAACGAATTGAAACTCTTCAAATATTTTAATCATATTATCTTTGTTTCTTCACTATGGTATGTTATGTAATGTAAACGTTGTGATATAATACGATAAATTGTTTCTTCAATAAAAGGATCATTTGCCTCGTGCTGAGTTTGTTATTCTTAACAAATGGAACTTCTGCGTAGAGACATAACAGTAAATTAATATTGTACAATGATATTACAATCAATTATATTAAATTATGTAATAGTTCATTATTTATTGTTTTAGTTAAAGAGACTCGAGAATAATATGGTTATAGTAACATTTCGCGGCAATTTAAATGAATACGAAGTAAAACCAATTATTTAGTATTATTGCCATCAAAAGGAACTAGGTCAAATAAATAATTAAAATTCTTCTAATAGTAAATAACTTATGTGTCTCAATATTGTCGATATGATAATATAACCAACTAGCTGTGCCCCGCGGTTTCACCCGCGTGAATGACAATTCATACATTATCTTTATAAATTATAGCCTTTGTGTTATTCCGATGTATAAGCTACATTATTGTAAAGTTTCATTTAAATTCATTCAGTAGTTTTTGCGTGAAAGAATAACAAACATCCAAACAAACTTTCGCATTTATAATATTAGTAAGGATTAGTTAGGATAAAATGTAATTATAAATTTGGCGCCAAAATGAATTCACGCTTTACATTTGTTTTTATAATCTATGGATCCTTGACTAGACGCTTACACTTGACCGAAATTCTTAAAAAAAAACAATTAATATAATCTGTTATACAGCTCTATAAAAGATATTATGTTATAATAATATTTGCATTGAAGTTACATAAATAAATAACTAGATGTAGAGGATATTCGAAGTTGCTTAGCGGCTTGTTCTATGTTAGTCTTTTTTTAATTAATTCAGAAGTTCCTCTGTAACTTTGACTTTTAAACAAACCATAGATAAAGTAGAAAAAATGATCTATTTTTTATTTAAAACAATGCTATAATCACTAGTCGCGGGTCACAAACCATCACTTACATAAAGTATTACCTGTGAATTGTTTATCACGAGATTATAACACATGTGAAAAAAATATAAAATCCACGTAGGTAATATTAATTTTTGGAACCATAATAATAAGATGGTGGTATGGTATGGCGTTAAAAAAAAACTACATCATAAAGTACAGACTATAGGTCTACTTCAAGCAATGTCTTCACACAGCCAACGATTTATAAATATTTGACAAGCACACAGATGAAGTAAATAAATGATTGCAGCAATAACTAATTATGCACAACAAGTTCAAAATTACAATTTAATTTATTTTAATAATGATGATTAAACAAAAGGTGGACGACATTGCAAATATTTATGATCCAGTCTTTATCATATTTTGAATTTAGAATGTCTGGCTGGTAATAAAATAAAAAAGAGAAACAATACATCGTTCCACCTTTATTAGGTAATGAGTTAAATAATATTTATGATCGTTAGGTACATAAATATTTCTTTATAATATTTTTTGTGCTGTGATATTCAAAAATACCCCACGTACCTATTTTAATTAGGAACTAAAACATGTGAAGCTCATCATATTAAAATATGTTGGAAAAACTAGATAAATATTTAATTTAATTAATTATTTAAAATAAAATAAGAAATAACCGATATCTTGCAGAGCCGCGAATCCAAACTAATAAGTAACATTAAAAGGATGATTATAACTATGTTTACTATCATACAATAACATATACGAACAATTTGAATTACTTGTAATGGTCCTTGATGCACCTTGCACCGGCTTTCACCCAGTCGTCTTCCTGTACATTCGACCTCAGTGCATGTCATACACCTTTGACAAGGCTCGAGAGCTTTTCTCAAAAATATTATATTCATGGTCATGTGTTAAGGGCAAGTTATGGCTCTATTTTCTTTAATATATTTTTTTGAAATTGATTTTTGTAAATTATGTATTTTATTCTTTATGAAGTAGTGACGGATGTCTTTTTAACCGACTTGAAAAGAGGAGGTTTTCAATTCGACGGTATCCTTTTTTCTTGCAGTATTTGTTATGCTACGTCTCCTACAACTATGGATCTATACCAAAAAATATTTTTGTCATTTATAGCCTACTTGTATGTACTTAAACAAACTGCACACCAATTAACTGACAAGTTTTCGGTACTTGTTTATTTAAGGTAAAGTTACCTAAATACTTTTAATGACAGACTTAAATTATCTAGAACTTTTTGCCGAACTGGGCCTAGTTTACGCAACCAAGCAATTTAGTTCTAGAATTTGTTTTATAGAATTCTATGTCGTTAAAGTAGAACTATAATGTTTATTTATGCCGGCCAAATATATTTTATAATTTTAATGATTATAATGTGCCTACAGCACTAGTAACTTTCTGCGGTTTCCACCATTACCATTTAGTTAATCCTTACTCTGCCGGCCCACGTCAGACTTTTTGTAGGTCAGATAATCGGGCCGATTTTTCCGCCGATTCTTAGTACCGAAAATTCTGACCGACTTTTTGTAGGACGTGTGCGTTGCACTATTTGCTTTCAGTGTGTTCTATTTTTCTCCTACAATTAATCGGTCACCGATTATCGGACGTGGGCGGGTAGCCTTAAGGTATTTTCGCGTGATAGAATAACATACATATGCCAACAAACTTACACATTTATAAAGGATTTTTTATGATCTACAGTTAACCACTACGAATCTTAAATGCTGCCTTCATATTCGCAAACGGCCAGTGCACTCGCGTGTGTTAACCTCATTAGTAACGTGCTAATTCATTTATTTATTATGTTTATATATGATAATCTGTCAAATATCGTATTGTTTTTTTTTCATACTTTTTTAGCTGTTTCGCAACTTTTCCTGTTCTTGGCATTATAATAATATGGCCTTTGCCTTTGCAGTGAATATTTTAAATTATTATTTAATTATTATCTATGTCAATGGGGATTTTATGGTTTGCGTGTTTTACTAATTATTTTTTTAAGCATCTTTTTTTCATTCCTATATTATTATTTTGAAAACTGCCTAATTTATTTCGAATAATAATAATAATGTCCGATTTCATTGCATATATTTTTCCGACCAAAGATTGAACTAGAATCTTCCCCACCGCATACGCACTTCCATCTCCTAAACCAAAACGTCATTAGCACACAAAAAATATAATAAACAACTAACAGTAACATTAAAATAAAAAATAACCAACTAAGATGTCAATCACATGAGCAAGTGTACTATAAAACCCACCACAATAACAACTAATTCAAACGTCTTTATTACAATTCCATAAGGTTCATTATGAACTCGGTACCAATTGTCGTAACCTTCAGTTTTGGGTAACCTTGTACCGGCGGCGTCGAGTTCAACCGGTATGCAAATTGATCTCTATCACAATTCAATCATAAACCAAATATGACCTATATTTGTAAATACCTTACCGGTTTTGATTTAATGAAGATTATCCTTTATAGTGTTTTTGCTTTTTATTTACTTAAACTCGAGAATTCTTTTGGCATAATGACTTAATTGACCAACTATTTGACATTAAAAGTAAACAGTCAGTTCATTTAGTCGGGCCTGTTGTTCTAGTGGTTAGTGACCCTGACTGCTATATTCGATTCCCACACAGGACAAATCTGTGATGAGCACCATCATTGGTTCTGTGTCTGGGTGTAATTTATCTATAATATGTATGTATTTATTCATTCCTGGATTCGTATTCGTATATATGGATTTCTGGATATGTGTATTCTTAAAGACTTACTAAGCTATCACCTAATGAAAAGTAGAGTGTAGTCTATGGGTTCATCATGTTCTATTAGGTCTAGAGCCATCTTTAGAACGTGAATCTTTAAAAGGCATAAACGTACGCTTACACATAACTTAGTTGTTAGCTTGTTCTGTTTCTAGTCTTACTTGTTTGTTGTTTTTTGCGTCCTTTTACTTATGTGTGAATAAATGGTTTTTCTTTCTTCTTCTTCTTCTTCTTCTATAACTATTCATGAATCTGCCTAATTGTCATGAACTGCCTCACTAAGTATTCAAATTATTACTAGTGGACTAACATGGATCTCGAGAGATAATTCGCAAAAAAAAGTGTTTTGGCAAAAAATGTAAGAAATATTGTAAGAATTATTTAAAGTATTTTCTTTGTTTGAGTCTAATTAAGTATTTTTCACATCTTCTATCTGTGTTATAACGGTGCATGTCATTATAAAAAGTGTGTCGCTGTAAGATTTTTTGCGTGCTTTCACCTCAATACCTCTATCTTCAGGTTATTTGAACGCATAGTTTTTAAAACTAACAAAAAATCGACTTCAATATAACTTTCATATTTATTTCTTACGTATATGGATAATATACAGAATTGAGTACCTCCTCCTTTTGTTGAAGTCGGTTAATTACCTACTTATAAGTCTAAAAATAGGAGAAAATAGTTCTTTTTATTGTCGTTTGATAATGCATTGTTAGTTTACATACCTAATTGTTCTCTTATCGACGATAGGTAGTGCAGGTACAAGTCGTTAAGTGTTTTATTCAACATTTAGCCTTGCGTTTCCGTTGGATGAAGTATTTGATACGTAAAATATATTTTTACCATGGCATTTCCTGTATGGATTATTTATTTTAATAATAAACCTTAACTGTGAAACTCTATATAGATTGATTTTATCGATAATATCGTGGTATGTGATCGAAATTTTTTATGAAAATTCAGAATTTTTCACCTTGGATAAAATCACATGCAGCGGTGCCACAGCTTTGGTGCCATAATAAGAAATGCTTAGGAAGACAAGTTCTGTCCTCTTAGAAATTCATTTAATCGATAATATCGTGGTATGTGATCGAAAAATGTATGAAAATCCAGAATTTTTAACCTTGGATAAAATCACGGGCGGCGGTGCTACAGCTTTGGTGCCGTATTAAGAAATGCTCAGGAGGACAAACTCTGTCAGAATATAACATTTTTTTTTATTGTTGGCCGGCATTTTTGGACCAAAATGGATGATGTCCTTTGGTTTGCAATTTTTTTAATGCATTATTTTTTACTGCTTCACCGGGCTTTAACATAATTAGTAATAAGTATCTACCTTATCATTTCCCTGCAGCTCTAACTCTTAAAGCAGGACTGGCCATTTTGGAACCGAGATGGCGAAGTGACACGCCGATACACGCAGTGTAATCACTGCGTATATCGGCGTGTCACTTGAAGTCACTTCCACAACGGCATCAGTCCTGCGTAAGGGCGCTGAATAGCTAGATTCCTCATTCTCTACTGTTAAGGACTTGTAACTTTCCAATGAAATGTATTTATTACTCATTAAGATACGCTTGGCAGATCGCCATCGCTCCATCGGTGACTGTCACATAGCTCAGTGCATTGTCTTCCACGACCTTGGAGATTCTCGCGGGTACTCGCAACTTTACTGTCTTTTCTATCCTTTAATTACTTTAATTAGTTACCGGTTATGTACGATATTCTGTTTGAAAGCTGACTTGATCGATATTGTTCTTAGCCCTAATTATGAATAGCATTTTTTAAATAAACAGCAATTTTTTTAAATTCGTCGTTTGTTTCTTAATATTTTATTTATAGTTATTATTGTTTTATAAATTATATGCCTCTATGTATTTCTACTTGAAGTATATAAGAAGTCGGTCGCCGCATAGATTGCCTACTGACCTCTGACAGTAATGCAATATATTTGACTATTGTTCGCACACAAGTACGTGTTGTCGACATTAATCGTTGAATTCCTATTTATTTTGTAATCACGAATAAATTATTTAATTTCTTTACGTTCCGAAATATTTGATACTTAAAAACTCTCGACCGTATTGCAACATTTGCAACCATACCTTTAATTCGTCCTGTGATATATTCTTGGCTAGTTGCTAGGTGCAAGTTAGCCATACTAAGCTACAATCCTTAACCATTTAAGTGATCAATGCATACAATCCAAAACAGACAATGGTTTGTTTAAACATTGTCTGCTTTGCGCATAGTCAAGTTATCCATACGCATCCTGTGCAGTCTCACTACCATCCTTGTTGTCTGGCCTATAGATACGGCTTGACCTGTTTTCTAGACGGAAAAATCTATTAACCCAAACATAAGTATGTGTTATAGAATATATTATGTGTAAACGCCACATGTAGACTTATCCCTAGAACACCAAGGACAATGACCTCCCTAACAAGAGGGAGTATATCCCTCTTGTTAGGGAGGTCATTGTCCTTGGTGCTCTCTGGTGCCATTTTCTTTTGATCTAAAAGTTGACCGGCTAAATATAGTTCACTTTGTGTACCATTACTGTACATAAAGTTATAAATAAACAAGTAAAGGCATATAATATGAAAAAAATAAACAGTCATGATTACAAGTTTTCGTTTCTCGCTTACTCAGTTAAATCAAAAATTTACATACTGTGATAATAACCCTACCGCATATCTTGTATGTAAACTGTTCCGTCAACCTGTCACGTTGATATTAATTATATACCTTTAATAAAAACCAGTTAGCTAACCTCCGCCTCCTTGCTTCGTTTGGTAATGACCGTGGCCCAAATACTGTTAGTAGTTACTTAATCCTCAGTAATTAACTTCCTGATAGTTTGAATGTGGTGCGGACGTCTACGGATTAAAATTTTAAAGTTTACAGACACCTTGTTATAAGATTTAACTTAATTAGTGTGATTAATGTATCGATGTTATGTTTAAAAAGGATATACATGTATAATTGATTATTTTTTTTAAGGAAATAAGTAGTTCAAAATATATAATATTTATTTGAAGATAAATAGATGAAAAAATATGGTGAAAACGTATTTCTTTGTGTGAGGAAAGCCCAATTTGCGCTTTTTTCTTGCTTTTCTTCCGTATTTTATAGTTGTAACTTTTCATTAGCAAAATAGTTCATTTAAAAATACCTTATTAATATTTATTTCCGTAGTTTTAATTAAATATCTAATAAATTATCGGATCTATCATATTATGAGTTATCGTAGATTCGGATTAGTTAAATCCCAAATGCATTAATCTCTTCATCAAAACTAATAATTGTAAGGTCGTACAAATATTAGTCTAGCCCGGATTAGCCGTATAATCGGGTCAACATGTCTTGTAATCATCATATTTAAACTACGACCTTCAATTTAATACTGATTGGAAATGGAGAGGATCGCCTTGCGTTAAACACGAGTCAAAAGTTGAGCTTGTATGGTAGTAAGTAGGTACCTATGTACTTAGTCAAGGTAGATTATGTGATTTGCGAGTTTTGTAGTTGGCAACTCTGACTATCTGTGACCTGTACTTATACCACTGCTGACTACCTTGTTGGTCTATACCTAAGTCTTTTGGTTTCGGGTTCGAATCTCTGGTTCGGGCCAAAAAAGTTATTGGGGTATTTTCTGTTTAGAAATACTCATTAGGAAGTCTTGTAGTCCAGATGTTAGGTTAGCTAAGCTAGTTTGGCTCTGAAAGCAGATAAAGCCGTTGGTCCTGCGGCTGATCTATTTCCGGTCATGTCGGTTTGCCGTCCCTTCTATTTTATTTTATTTTTATTTTATTTGTTAGGGACAAAAAACAGTTACATACCAAGCTTAACATAAGTTTCTTAAATAAGTACATTACAAAGGAATACGTATACAAAAAAAAAAAAACATTTATGTTACTACACATGTAACCCACAACAATGTCCACGAATATACAAGTTCTTCTAGTGAGTGAATGGGCCTTTGACTATTAGGATAGATATTTATATAACTTTACTATTGTTGTACTTGCTATGCTATAATATTTTATGTGTAACCAATTTGAATAGTGGTAAAATTAACAAAACTTTAACACATAATAATAATAATAATAATTTATTTATTCAGATAACAAGATCCAAATGTGTTAGTGATTACAATTATGACTTATAACTATTGTTAGTAAAGTGACACGATATTCAAATTAATTTATCACCTTCCTCACCATCTTTATTAAAATGGGAGAGGTAACATCCTCGCCTATCATTTTCAGGATGCTGTTGCCAGTCTCTCGTATTCTACTTAGCAAAGATGTGGTTTTTTTGCGAATCACCTCATGAAAACCCCTGGTTCGATTCTGCACAAACATTTCTGAAGCACTACAAAAACGAGGCTTTCGCAACAGCATCCTAAAAATATTATTATACTGGACGCGCAGAGCGTCCTTCGCTCTTTTGGTATACGCGACCCACAGGTTTCCCGTGTAGAAACTTTGGCAGTATGCCTTAAAAAGGGTGATTTTGACATCTACACTACATCGGGAGAACCTGCGTGCAAGCATATTACCTCGGACCGATAGCGCCCTGCGCTCCCTATCAATGTCTACGTTGTCCTTAAGGTCGGTGGTGAGGAAGTGCCCGAGGTACTTGAAACAATCTACCTTTTCTACCTTCGATCCATTTAACTTAATGGCAGGTATCGTTTCAGGGCATTTACCACCGGCCTTAAACACAATGTATTTACATTTCATGACATTATAAATCAATCCGTGTCTAGCCGCATAAACCTCACAACACTTCAGTAATTCTCCCATAGACCGAACGGTGGGGCCCAGCAGCACCATGTCGTCTGCATAGCTAATGTTATTTACACTAACACCACCCACCCTACATCCGACACGCATGCTGCTGAGCTCCACCAGTAAGTCATTTACGTACAGGTTGAATAGCCGCGGGGACGTCAAACCCCCTTGTCTCACACCGCACTCCAACCTGTACGAGTCCGAGAGTGTACTAGACCATCTGACGTGGTTTATTTGGTTAGCATACCAGTACTTCAGAATGTCAACTACTTCCATCGGTACGTTCCTGTCCCTCAACTTTCTCCAAAGCATATCGTACTGCACAAGGTCAAAAGCCTTGGAGAGGTCAAGGAAGCAGGCGTAAACCGGCGTTTTTCTATCGATAATAACTGTATTTATGGAATTAAGTGGCTACCTTAAATAAAAGCACAGAATTAAAATATGAGAATTAGAATATGATACTTGTATTATGTCACTAATTGGTACACTGATGACCTAATTCTAGACTAGACAGGGTCTAGATCCTGCGACATCTTGCCAAGTTTTTGTTAGTCTTGTTACAAATAGTTCCTACAGTCTTGAGCTGTTTAATGTGCAAAAAATATAGTCTGCCAGTAACACGATTCAATTGTGTTACTTTTTGTAGCGATTTAATTTATTTGACTGTATATTTATTAGTTGTAGTGTTGACGGTTGCTATGTGCACCAAGTGATTTGAGCACGTTGTTTCTTACTCAGGTAACAATACACAGAGCCAAAGATTATGTATTTGTATAATACATAACATGCAAACAAACTATACTTTTTCACAACTGCCAGATTTTTCATAAAATACTAGAAATATACCATTTTAAACAATTTTGGAACATAAAAAATATTTAAAACATTTTTCAAAGTACGAAATTGTGCCTCTTTTGAAAAGAGTGTTTCAATGCTTCAAAATATGAAGAGCGGCAGCACAAAATTGCCTGTATTATTGTTTTGAAGTTTCGTATGAAAAACTCCTTGCGATAGAGAATAGACGATAAAGAACGATTTTAATTTCATTTTGTATTGTTGTTTTATACGCGCACTTGCAATTCAATGGTTTATGAATTCGTAACGCCAATATCTTAGTTTGATCTTATGTGTATAACCAAAATGTAGAGAATAATACCGTGATGTAGGTTTTCGAGCTGGACATGTAAGTTTTGTTTCTTTGTAATATTTTTTTTGGATTAATTGGAATTTGTAAGTGTTATAATTTTAACATGACTGGTATGGTACTAATAATTCGTGCTTGTTTGCAATAGTACCTACTGTAGCTAGATTCCAATTTTTTTTTTTTTTTATGTAACCTGTTTAGTTTCCCACTGTTGGGCAAAGGTCTCCCCGTCTGAAAAAAAAAAAATATTTATAGCTTCTAAAGTAATTAATTAGGTACCATAGTAACAGATATTTAAGTTCCAAATACATTTATTTAATCAAAAGTGAACGAACATATAAAATCATAATCTCCGCATTCTTACTGTAAGGTACCTACACTCATTAGGCACCTACATGTTATGTATTTATTGTATTAAAAAATACGAAGTTATTTATAAACATTATCTTAATAAAACTACGAAGGTACTAATTCGTAGACGCCCTTCACACTTCCTAGTAGATAACCTTATAAAACTAGCGGTAGGTGGTATAACAAAAACGGTACAATGCATATTTGTTTGTTTACTATGTTTTTTGTTACTTAAGGGCACAGCCAAAGGTATACCTATAAGGAACAGCGTTCCGCGGTAAACGTTTCCTTGTTCTTATTGGGGTTAAAAGTACCCTCAGTTTTTTCAAGTTCATGCGTATAACGTGGCCTTCGTTCTCTTTGATTCAAAAAAACAAGTGCTTTAGTTACTTTGGGTGTAGACCAATGTATGTGTTGTTGTCCACATTTATTATTATTTATTAATGCAAAATATATAAAATACTTCACGACAGCATCCGTATATTTCCTAGGTACCTCACTGCACTCGAAACATACAATTTTTTAAAAAGACCTTGGCTTTTAAACGTAGGGATTGTAGATTTATAGGGCCAACTTTCGAGAGGACCATAAAGATGTTTATGTCCTCATAAATAATGTATAAAATACACGTCTGGAAGCCTGCCCTTGGCTAGGCCTCGCAACCTGTAAGGTCAATGTCCTGGATACTATTCCTGTTTGTTGATATTATTAGATGGTCCCAGGTACTATAAGCTCTTTTTCAAATTTAGAAAGCTTATATATATAAGCTTATAAACAAATTGACAAAACATACCTTCTTTCTTCTTCTTCCTCGGTCCCTCACTGCTGAGGATCGTGAACACATGTAAAGCCCCTCCATAGAGCTCGGTCGTACGCATTATATACCTTAATAGGTAGTCTAAATTCACCATTCAGGACATTTTTTTTACAACAAATTGTTGTGCCTTGGTGGAACATAAGTTTGAACGACAAGATATACAAACCATATGCAAGTGGGCTAAAACTAGGCGAGGGAGGAACTAGGCGGCGAAGATTCTTCTTTTATCTCTAAAATCTTAGATGAATGATTGGTCTCGCGCGCTTGACTAGATACCGCACTGTCAACAAACAAAATGTCCGTCGCTGCGGCGACAATTGTGCTCCCAGTGTCCTTCTTATTATGTGTAGTATTGTTTTTACACCATTTTACTACGCAAGTCGGCATTTTACATCGAATTACAAACACAATAAAATAAAATGTTCCGGAGGTCTAAGTCAAACAAAGCTGTCAAAGCTGTCAACGTGACTAGCACGGGTACGCCGGGCGTACTATTTTCGCCGCATTTAACGAGTACGACGGCGGTATCTAGTCGAGCGCGCGAGACCAATCATTCATCTAAGCTCTAAAGTATTCAAAGAATGTTTCTGACAGTTTGTCAATTTGACTTTGCTCAGTGACTTTGGTTGCTGACTGTATCTTTAATTAAATTGGAACTAAACTTTATAAAAAAGGATTTGCCGAAGGCTAATAGAAATCGCTGATTATAAAGTGTAATGCAGATAATTGTCTTACGTAAGGTCGATTATTATCATGTATTAAACTTATATACCTTGCTTATTGATTCATTCATATTTGTTGATTAGATTGTATTTTCATTCGTTTTGTCGGCATGCAACGTTTGTAAGAGATTCGGAGATTCTTTTGCGCAGTGCCCTAGTTATAAAAAATGTGTAAAGACGGGTCGCATTACTGATCAGTATGTCTATTCTGTAAATAATTTCGGTATCGAGCTTCACCTGAGTGACAATAAAGCTCACTTCAAAAGTGAACCCAATTGGCCTTGATTTAGAATTCAAATTCGAGAATACGTATTTGACATCTCACCGCGGATTCCACTGTCGAGACATGAAAATAATGTTACAGAATAGCACTACAGTATTTTAGGACTAATAATGCAACACATCTTTACATAAAGAGTATGTAAGCGTAGTGACCAATCTCGTTGCATTTATCAACAAACTTGCTCCCTGCGGGTTGACGTTTTAAAATGCAGAGCTCCAAGTCTGTTGATTCAAAAGTGTTGTATTACATACTTGAAAAAATGCTCTACAAAACTGTATGAACGGTTTGTCTGTAGGTGCTGTTGACAGTTCTGACTATGTAAGATATCAACACTTATTTAGTACACATATGTCAAAAATTGTCGATTTAATAGTTCGTTAGTCTTTAGGCTAAAGGTTATATATGTGTTATGTGGAGAATATGTCCTCTCTTCGCAAAATTCAAGGATGAAATGAGTAGGGGAATCTTTTGCCTTATAGTCAAGAGTCAAACTCAAAATGGCATAGAATAAATGTTGGCTTTTCAAAAACCGGGGACAGTTAAATTTACAATTTAGGAATTTTTTGTGTTTAAAATAGAAATGCCAATGATAAGGTACTTGTCAATTTACCCCAGCACGAGCCAGTAGCTTGTCTCTCATTAGTGGAAATTGACAGATGTACCTACTTCTGGACAGACTAGCGAATCTAGCAGTTTATTTACCGCGAAAACCATCATTGATATGGTACTCGATATTATATAAACCATTTTGTTGCCTGAAAAGGCACCACGCCAAATCAAATGCTTATTTAATTCTACAAGTTATTTTATGAATGTTATGGCTATTAAAACTACCTATATATTCTAGACAATGGACTAGGCCTACCTAGTTACACCGTAAGAAAAAGCATTACTCATTACTAAACACCAGGAACAAAAACTACACATTCTGTTAAGAGTTTTTAAAACATTGGAATAAGTTATAAATATTCCTTTCAATATCTCTTTACAATAGAACTTATTATAAAACAATGGCTCACATTTAATATTATGTTCGTCTTTCTTATATTATCGTAATGATGGCTTCCATTCACACTTTATGACCGGTAATTATATAATTAGTATCTACAGTTGACCACACATCAGTGGTAACAGTTTGACCGTTTGAAATGAACATGTTTGTAAAAATATTAGACCTTTGTGATGGCTTGCTTTTTTATTTGGTGTAGAGTTTTATCCATGCATTTTACTGACAGTAATCGGATTGTTAACAAAATCTTACACGCGTTTATACACATTTAAAATATAGAAACAGTATTTTTTATCAGAATCAGTACATAGCTTTTTTATGATTTGGATTTTTATGATGTGAGATAACTAAAAAAGTTAAAACGTGGTATTAGATTATTGTTCTGTTATTTAAAAGTACTAAGGAACAAATTAGTATATCGTTGTTACTGTACTACTGGCGCGCGGACAAGTGTACAACGGTTTACGCATTGTTTTTGTATAGTTATTTAGCTGACGTGAGAAACATGCAATAGTTTTGTTATTTAATTTATACCTATTACTGCTAATAGGATAATTTGTCTGTTTGTATTAGCAATAGACATAGACTTTAGATATACTATGGACCGCTAGTATCGCTAGTTTACCTTAATGCCAAGCGAGAGCACTTTTTTGGCTGTATCTAGTATATTCGTTTACAGATTTTAGTTTTTTTCGCACAACGACAGACTTATATGCGAAAATATTAATGGTTTCGACATTGTTAGGATAATATTAGGGTTTTTGATAGTTTTATTTAAACGGCGGGCTCCGTCTTGATACAAAATTTACGACAAAACTAGTTCATACGTGCTTACGATTCATACCCTGATAGGCTCACTCTTTAGTTTCTTATCTATAGTCTAAAAGAATAGATCTTTTTGTCGTGTGCGTCAGTAGTGAGAAACTATATGAACCTATGTATTAATGCAATGGTTTTTTATAGTTTACTTAGTGATTCCTTTTTGTCTGTTGCTAAACTAAATTAAATTAAAGTTTGCAGTCTTAGACTGAACTTTATTTTAATTTACAGTAGTGAATGCAATAAGGCGGCAAAAAGTAAAGTAATAAACGTAATAAATTCTAGGAAATTACGGTGCATAGTTTTAATAAAGTTTTCAGCAATGTGATCTCTTTCAAATATAGAGTTCTATATTATTTGGCGCCTTAATCACATATTATAATTTTAAGTAATCAATAATGCGTTGATTTTAGATGGCATCATGTGACATACATATCGAAATGATCAGAAACTCTGATATGTTCAAAATTTTATTATGCACATTTCTTGTTGCCTCTTTGGCCTAGTGGTTCTAAGCGCGACTGCTACGCTAGAGGTCTTGGATTCGATTCCCAAGTCGACCAAGGTGTTATTGGGTTTTTCTATGAAATTCTCAGTAGCAGGTCGGAGCTTGGATTTGTGCCCGGTTAGTGGCAATAGGCTCGCCCCCTATTACTTGGGACCTAAACATACCGGCGAACTGTGGGTGTACATTGGTACACCTCTGCCTCTGCCATGCTATGTTATGTATGTTCTTGTTAAGGCATACTATGACGCAAAAAAAATAATTTTAAGTTCAAAGAACCTAAACCTTTTTGCAAGATATATATTTCTTCGTTTGCTATACGCCTTGATAATCTAATGACATAATTATCTGGTTGTTTATAGGTAAATGCTAAACGTACATACGTGATCGACATACAGACTTTAGAAGTATCGGTATTCGAAACGCGCTACGTATTATAATATGGGATATGTAGACTTTAACATGTTGAATGTAAATTGTGGAGATATGGTTTTAGGAATTTTGTATTAAAATAAAAAGGTTTTGTTTGGTACGTAGTGAAAGGGGCTTATGTGCAGCGTCAACTGCCTTTTATGTTTTTTTTTTTTAATTAATAAGTATTAATATTGAAATAAAACTACTTTTACGGATTTGAGCTGATTTGAGATATGAGGTGGTGTTCGTCTTGAAGGTTGTTGTTGCTCGTTCTACCTTCTAACAACAACCGTCAAGACGAACACCACCTCTGTCTGCCCGTGACCATGATACCTGCAAAGGTGTCGAAACATCGGGAACTAAAATTCAAATACAAACCGCGATAAAATCCGTAAAAGTAGTTTTATTTCAATGTCTAACATTCGCGTAAACCTCAGAACTCAATGAAGTATTAATATTTTATAAATTTACTTCAATAATTATATAATGCTTTTAAAATTGTGGGTTCACGAAATGCATAGATAAGAAAGCAAAATAACATATAAAATTAAAAAAGATTTTGATGAATTGAGAACCTCCTCCATTTATACAGTCTGCTAATAAATTTCGTTTTAAGTGGACGCAACAATTTCTGATACATACCACTCTACAGCTCAAAACTAAATTTGAACAATATTCTCAATTCCTTTTCTCTTGTCCCCAGGTATTCCATCTACGCGACATACGCTGGGAGAGGCCGAGGTTCCTTTCCAAGTCGTTCCTGGCCTTCGTGACCTTCAACCTGATCAGCTACTCACTTCTGGCTGCAGAGGTCCTCACGACCAACGTAGCTGACACTTCTCCTGATAAAAAGGTAAGGATCCACTTATATCGAGCGTCGGTTACCGGGGACCGATGATAAATTTTTACTTTTTATTTTATTTACTATTGCGGTTGTGTATTCGGTAAACTATTAATTTAGTCAACTAACTAAATAAAAATGAAGGACGTTATGTAGGCCCGTTTCTTTTTTAGGTTAATATGAGGCCTTATGTTTAGCAGTGTGACAGTTACAGGCTGATATTATTTTATTAATATCAATAAATTGTGACTAAAAAAAATAAAACAATACAACACTGTTGTCATATACAACGAAGTAAACAAATTAACGATGTAAATTCCTACCATATTTTATGTAACAGTAATAGGCTTATGTAAAATAAATACATAAACCGTTTATGTTAATATGTGTAGTACCTACAAACGCGTAGGTACGTATAATCGTGTGAATCTTATGCTAAGCGTGTTATGACGTCATTGGAATCACGCACTTATTACGTATTCGGTGACCGTAACACACATTCGAAAATTATTGACCAAAGAGTTTGCATAGCAATGATAGAGATTGATGAATAAATTGTGCTTGTCACCTCTGTACACCACATAGTGTAAAGTGACGGGCCTGTTGGTCTAGTGGTTAGTGACCCTGACTGCTATACCGGAGGTCGTGGGTTCGATTCCCACCCAGGACAGATCTTTGTGTGATGAGCACGATCATTTGTTCTGTGTCTGGGTGTAATTTATCTATAATATGTATGTATTTAGAAATATATAAGTATGTTTATCAGTTGTCTGGTTACCATAACACAAGCTCTGCTTAGCTTGGGATTAGATAACCGTGTGTGAGTTGTCCCAGGATATTATTATATTATTATCTATATTGTCTTCCCAAAATTCAAGCTTTCGTTAAATCTTCCATCGTGCAGTTGTGTTGGCACGAAGGACAAGATAATAGGATCGTCGTTCGTTCGTCCATCGTCTGGGAAGTAATACCACTTCTACCTTAGGTTGGTTGATATATACCTACTAGCTGTGTCCCGCGGTTTCACCCGCGTGAATACCTAGGTCCCGTTCCCGGTGCCTTTGTATATAATAACAGACAAATAATTAGCAATAAATTAAAATTGCGACTATAATTTGAGATTTAAACTATCCTATCTCTCAAGTTGGATCGAACTGCACGTGGTGTGCGAATTTTATTATAATCGGTTAAGTGGTTTAGGAGTCCATTGAGGACAAACATTGTGACACGAGATTTATATATATTAAGATATTAACTAAAGCGTTTTGTTTCAGACTTTCTACCAGCACGTGTTCAATGGATGCTACGCGGTGCTTCTCTTCATAGTCGTCATATTCTTCCTCATATACGGAGTGGAGGTCTACTTTAAGGTAATTTATTTATTGAAATAACAATAGGTGAAACACCGTTAATCTTATTACGTTGCGAAGCTTAAAGCAAAGCCTCTGAACCGAGAAATTGCACGGAAATCTTTTATAGCGTTAAAAGTTAACATAATTATTTCCGTTGTCCGTTGCTCTGATCTAATTAACACATAACTTTTATTTATTTATTAAAGTTTATTTATTTTATATTACTAGTATAACTGCCTCGTTGGCCTAGTGGTTCTAAGCGCGACTGCTACGTTAGAGGTCTTGGGTTCGATTCCCAAGTCGACCAAGGTGTAATTGGGTTTTTCAATGAAATTCTCAGTAGTAGGTCGGAGTTTGGATTTGTGCCCGGTTAGTGGCAATAGGCTCGCCCCCTATTACATGGGACCTAAACATACCGGCGAACTGTGGGTGTACATTGGTACACCTCTGCCTAACCCTTCGGGGATACAGGCGTGATGGTATGTTATGTTATGTTTTATTACTAGTACTAGCTGTGCCCCGCGGTTTCACCCGCGTGAATGACAATTCATACACTATGTTTATAAATTGTAGCCTATGTGTTATTCCGATGTATAAGCTACATTATTGTAAAGTTTCATTAAAATCCATTCAGTAGTTTTTGCGTGAAAGAGTAACAAACATCCAAACAAACTTTCACATTTATAATATTAGTAAGGATTCTCTAACTTTTGTTTCACATAATGCTCTCAAAAAACCAAACATTTCCTACATGTTTTTTTTTTATGCAAATATATAGATTTTAGTATATCATAGACAGTCATCTACCCCATTCATCGAGTTAAGGGTATAGGATGAAATAAAACTACTTTTACGGATTTCCCGACGTTTCGACACCTTTGCTGGTATCATGGTCACGGGCAAACCGCGATAAAATCCGTAAAAGTAGTTTTATTTCAATGTCTAACATTCGCGTAAACCTCAGAACTTAAAACGTAGGATGAAGTTTAGGATAGTGCAATAAGCGCTTACATTGAACTCTTAAACTCACTTTGTTTGGTAAACCCATTCAACCAAGTAGGTCCACCAACCTCTTGCACCATAACTAATTCTCAAAAGGCACCATTATTACACTCCGGAAGCAAATTAATGACACAACTAACTAATAGATGTTCTCTTTTGACTAAAGTCTTTGAATGCGACGGCATTGATCTCAATGCAAGGGCTTAACAAAATGGCCGACCTTCATTACTTTCAAGGTATAGCAGAATAGAGACGTGATGATACCATGTATAGGGTTGACAGATGCAACCGAAAATAAGATGGTTTGAGATGAAACATTTCGTTTGACGGACTTTGTGACATTACACATGAATTTTAATGACTGTATTTTTACTATTAGCACACAAACGTTATACCATTACTGAAGTTTCGGATACAATCAGAAGTTTCTACCTGTCGGGATTAAATCTCCACTTATATATTAGGTTTATATTCCTTGTTAAATAATTCATTTCTGCGATAATTTTAAATTAGTCTACTATTATATAAGGTATATTACTATTACCTATAGTTTCGTTCCCAGCTATTTTTCCATTGATTACATAAACATAGCCATTATTTTTGGTTCCCATATTCAGGAGGTCATTATATAGTTTGCTTAAATTTATTCTGCAAACTAAAGCTGACCACAATAATGGTATTAACATTTAAATCTGTTCCTCAATTTAACTCTACATATATAGCCATCCCTGGTCTGTCTGCTCGCGTGTATGGCGCTAATGCCCCATTGTCTGGTTAATGTCGGATTATGTGGTCACCTACACCATGTATGGTGCATGGTGGTGTATAGCCATGTAATAACCATATTGTTGGAGCACTTGTAAACATAATAGTTATGACTTATGACGTCGTTTTGATGTAATTGTTATATTTAGTTACATGCGTATTCGTGGTAAATTAGGCCATGACACTGTGAATGAGCTAAAAAGAAATTATAATTTATTTGCTTTTGAAATGTGTAGATGAGTAAAGTTTGTTTTACTTAAACTTATATTATTATTTTGATTCTGCATAATGTTATTACGGATAAGTAAACACGTTTATCCAGTGGGTACTTTATCTCACACTAGGCCAGTTTTCGTTATTTGACGTGGATTTTAATAAAAATTTTGCATATAAGGTAAAATAAATTGAACGCCCATATATACAAAATCTATTGTTCGTCGGTCACCTGTGACCAACCTGGCGATCATAAGTTTAAATTCCTGAACTAGCATGTTTCAATAGTCATAATAGACAGGTACAATACATCTAGTTACCTCATAATAGATCACAAGTATATTAATCATATCTTCTTTGTCTTGAAACTGCTTTGAAAACATGTCCACCTGCCGCGCAAGCTGACATTTGCCCATTGTTCCATCATTCTTAGGAAATGCAGACATACTGGCTAACATATTGTTGAATATAATTGTTACAACTGTAAACTAAGCGCTATTCAATGGATTGAGTGTTGCCTGGAATCTTAGGAATTGATTGATATTGTTTTAGTAGTAGTGTTGTAGGCTCGTGGCTAAGTGTAAGCTGTACGGTGACCAGTCATAAAGTACATTAGTTGCTTTTTCTAAGACTATCAATCATTTCCCTGAGTCACACCTAAGTTCAGTGCCTTTCTGGTATGCTTTGGTCATCATTGTAGATCCAGGCTTACAGGAGTTGCAATCATGGGCATCTGGCGAGCTTCTCCCATTTAAAAATAGCAACAGATTCTTAACGACTACAATTTAATTTATTATTTATTTGTTCCCCGTAGCTCCGCGGTGAGTTCCTGAAGGAGACAAAGGTATGCACGATCATCTCGCCGCGGCCCGGGCCCTCCAGCGCCGACGATGGCGACGACGTGCAGGACACGCTCGTCACTAAACAGGTATGTCATCTTTATAGCGTAGAATTGAGAATTTCCTATTTCATGTCGTTTAAAATTTAAGGTCATGATTATGGGATCCTTTTGATCCTGAAAATGGTCTGACACCTCCTATATCTTCGCGTGAAAACATTCGAATTAGTTGCTTTCAAGGCATTAGGTCTCATGAAAGTTATACGAAAAATGTTCCCATGAATTCGACTTATTTACAAGTTGATGTTTTTTAAACAAAATTGTTTCTTTTAAAACAGACAATGACTTTTTTTGTTTGGCTTATTACGCCGATGCGTCTAATACATAGGCACCTAATGTTTTAATGTAAAAATTAAGTGTGAATAAAAAACTACTAATATATTAATATGTTTTATTTAATTAAGCCACGGAAAAGACGGAAAATTCTTAAGTCATGCTCTATCATAAATGTGGCAATAGATTTGATTTACAAAGATTATTTACCATAATAGTACCCATTCAATTACAAAACACATTTAACTTAATTAAACTGCTAACTAAGGACATAATATTTCCACTATTTCTCTATTCCTGTTAGGGATTTGATTATTCCTGTTAGGGATTTGATTAGGACTACATATTTATTGTATGTAAAGTTATATTTTTATTTTGCCTTCTTCTATAATTTATTTTTCCTTTATATGTTTGTCCTTTGTAAATGTGACGACAATGTAAATTAAGTTGAATCTTCGATTCAATTTTTTTTATTTTCTTCTTCCATTTTGGATGTGTTAGTTAACATTTATCTAAACATTCAGCTGTTTACGTTGTTGTCGCATATTTTAAAATCAGTGTAATATTAACATCGATGTTAACCTTTTTTTTAAAAGAGTAACCTATGGAGTTTCTTGCCGGCTCTTCTCCATAGGAAGGACACTTTGGAACCGAGCAACTAGAGTCAGTAGATTTAACGTAACGTTTCTTAAGCGCCTTTTTTTGGTTTATGAGAAATAAAAATATTTTGATTTTGATTTTGACTATGGGGGTATTATATTACCACCACGGGTATTCAAAAACATCTGGCGAATAAAGGTAGAAAATTCATAAAAGATGCATTTTTTTTGCATTTTGTTACGCGACTTATAAGAAAATAATGAATCGATTTAAAAAAAAAAAGTTTATAGGGTTATACCTCAGAGGTGGTCTCATGTCAATTCATCAAAATCGATTAAGTAGTTTCGTATTTTTTTTTTAATATTAATAGCTTTTTACATTGTTGTACAATTATTATATTTATTGTTATGTTTCGTAGGGCATCCAAACAGACCTGTCGGACGGCGACGGCACGGTGGACCCTCGCTCGGTGAACGTGTCGCAGCTGCACCAGTCGCGCTTCGGCCTTATCAGCCAGGCTCTCATGCTCATCCTCATCGCCGGCTTCCTCGCCTCCGAGACCCTCAGCGAGTTCTGGAAGACCAAGTAAGTGTGATGGGTATATCCCCAGCATGTTCTCTGGGGCATTCAGACAGACCTGGCGGACGGCGACGGCACGGTGGACCCTCGCTCGGTGAACGTGTCGCAGCTGCATCAGTCGCGCTTTGGCCTCATCAGCCAGGCTCTCATGCTCATCCTCATCGCCTCAACGAGTTCTGGAAGACCAAGTAAGTATGGAAATGGCATGCTTGACTGTCAAAGGAAAGGTCCAAAAGCCAAATGCACTTTAAGGTTCAAAAATATCTTCAAGATGTCTCATAATGGAAATGGTTATGGGTCTGCCACCCAATTTTAAAGACCATCAGTGAAGATGGCTAGAACAAAAAAAACCGGACGAAAAGGGATGTTTTGTGTTCATAGGCCCCAAATAGATACACAGATTTTTTTTCACACACAAGACTTATTCCAATCGATTAACGCCCTGAAAAACAAAAATATACGACTTCCCAATGTCGACTTGTTCCTAGACCATGGAATCATCTAGAGTAGTCAATTAAGGGAAGCGGACCATTATACTCCTCCGCAAATCTAGAATACTCGCTTATACGATGTATTACTGCAGACTATTCTCACTCGGTCAGTCTGAATTAAAACTCGTACTATTTCATTTCAAGTGGCATTTAAAATATATGAGTGTTATTTTTTGTGTATTTTAAGTGCACATGAATTAAGGTAACATTAAAATTAGAAAGTAGCATTTAAATAATTTATAAAGCTGTAGGAAGCCAAATTTCGTTATTTACTTGTGCTGAACAAAAAAATATGAAATTTCACAGGACTTAGATTTTAGTTAAAATCTCACTCAATATGCGCTGAAGCTTCTGCACAAGTATTTCAAAGCAAGAATAAAAGACTAAATGAATGAATGAACTAAATAAAAAAAAATCGTAAATGTCATCTGATTGTTATATTGTCTTCCACAGAGTTCCAGTGGTATCCCGCAACTGGCACGACTTAGTGTTCCGGTTGGCGGAGATCGGCGTAGCGCTATGGTTCCCGTGTGTGCTGTGGAACTCCATGGCTCCCGAGCGCCTCTGGTTGCTCAACCCGCGCCGGCTGCTGGCCCGCCAGCTCGACGACACGCGCCTGTCAGATCTACTCGCACACCATCATGACGCCAAGGTAAGAAGATAGTACCAGTAGCTGTTATAGGGTTACAATGGTGACTAAAGTCGACGAAAATCAACATAATCTTACGACCAACATATCTGTAGATTGCTTGCTCAAATGGAGATAGAAATGTCAATTTTCTATCTCTAGCAGGAAAAACCATCTTCGGAGTGGTAAGTGAAATCGCCATCTACAATGTTTTGTCAGTCGAATTTCACCTTGCGGCTTTAGACACCCGTGTAAATCCTTCAACTAAGTTCAAATTCAGAGAAAATATTCAGAATACCAGAGCTAGAAAAATTATTGTTCAATATACATTCTACTACTGTGCCGCGCGGTTCCCGTTCGTACATAAAAATCCGGACCTTGTTCAGAATACGTTTTACTTCATGCGTTCCATAAAACACTAAAATAGTTCCTCTTCATCTGAAGTTTTTGGGATATTTTTAGTATATACCTGGGGCCCGAGTCTGCTATTTACACTACGTGTTAGTGAGCTCATAGTTGCATCGTCCGGCGGCGCTCGGGCCCTCTCGGGTGCACTCGGGCGGCCCGAACGCGCCCGAACCGGCCCGAGTGCCGCCGGACGATGCAACTATGAGCTCACTGACACGGAGTGTAAATAGCAGACTCGGGCCCCTGCATGTTGCAAGGGTTAATTCAAGAAAATCTTGCTCAGAATATACTCGTCTAAAGCCAACTTATAGTTTTATTTTATTTAGAAACAATCAAAATGTACCTATAGTATTGGTAAATATGTGAAAAGGTGGATTGCAATCTGCCACAAAAGAGCAAAATTAATATTACAGATTGTCTTATGGTATTTGTCATACGTCACCATTTATAATTAAATTAACTTAGGTAAACATGAGTTGTACTTTTTGCGGTAATTTTGAATTAACTTTAAGAATCTTCGGTATAATAAATATCAAGTTACGGCGACCTATATTACTAATGGAGCCACGCTCTGATGCTTAGTACTAAAATAAATAAGTATTGTATTGTTTCGTATGTATAGAAGGGTATTTGTTACCGCTGGTGACGCGAGAGGTATTCAATACTTAAAAAAATAATTTACAAAGCGACTTTGTTGGCACTCTACATAGGCTTTGTTATTCAAATAATGAGGTATTTGACTGGGTATGAAAAGACGAAATCTTTTTAGTTCGTCAGTTAAATATTGACAAGACACACATTTTTTACACGTAGAAAACATTCAAATGAATTTTCAGTATTGGAGGTAATGACGTCATTCTGCCACACAAATTTTTAATGGAAGACGACACCAATGTATCGTCGTAACTGTTTAGTTACGTAAAAAACGAAAAATACATCTATTTTCTATCCCTACGAAAGGACAGGCGTTAATGCGATAACCGACCCCAAGACGGCGAAGTCGAGGGCTAGAATTAGTATTTACAATAAACCGTTTAAAGAAAGGATATTACAATAACAACAGTTACCATTGTCGTTTGTCACGTTTTAACTGCACCGATAACTGATGAACTGCGAACTGTTATCTGGCGGTCGTTAGCTTCTCAAGACAATATATGACAAGACTTGTATTGTTTTATGTGTTTTATGCTTATATCTGTCATTTTAGAAAGTATGACAGGAGATAGATGTATTATCACTTTTGTACAGTACAAGATCTACAGCCTTACCGAATATAGTAGTAAAAGTAATAGTAGCTAATATTACAATCAATTTGGTAAATAGAAGGAAGTTAAATGTAACAGAGCTTAAGGATTACGTTTAGTTGTTGTTTATATTATAGCTGGTAGGTTTACACTCAAAGGAAAAACGGAAAGTCGTGACAAATAATTAAAATGTAAGCTGCAGTCTTGCCATGATGATTGTAAGATTTGATATTAGGTCATTGTCGATGTATAAAGCGGTTAGCGGTAAAATGTATTCTGAACACTGACTGCCTCGTTGGCCTAGTGGTGCTAAGCGCGACTGCTACGCTAGAGGTCTTGGGTTCGATTCCCAAGTCGACCAAGGTGTTATTGGGTTTTTCTATGAAATTCTCAGTAGCAGGTCGGAGTTTGGATTTGTGCCCGGTTAGTGGCAATAGGCACGCCCCCTATTACATGGGACCTAAACATACCGGCGAACTGTGGGTGTACATTGGTACACCTCAGCCTAACCCTTCGGGGATACAGGCGTGATGGTATGGTATGTTATGTTATGTATTCTGAACACGAAATATTATTCAAAAACATAAGTTGTCATAAGTTTTAAACAATCTTCACTTGATCCATAAAACACTTAATAAAAATCAATCAAATAACAACAAAATAACTTTCCTGTTCCTTTGTTCCTTACCTGTTCTTCTCAAAATAGTGTTTATCAAATAAAGATTTTATTTGATTTAGATATAGGTTTTGGTAATTGGTATTAGGTTTGCGCTTTTGTTTTTATACTCTTCGGGGTCAAGCGTGTTGGTGTATATTGGTTTATATATATTGGTTGGTCTGTCTGTTTGTCTGGAAACTTCGTTATAAAACGAACTCCTACTGTCTCGTGAAAGCTTGCACCATTGTTGAATGGTTGTCCAGTCTTCCAGCTTCAAATGCTTCCGCTAAATGCTGCTGCTGTCATATATCTCATTTGGAATAGGTTGTGTGACTATAAATAGGTTTTAGTCAAATATTATTAAAAACAAATCTAGGTACTTCAGGATTCCTTAATTTGTAGCTTTATGTTAAGGACTTCATTAAATTTCCAAAGAAGATACGATTATTTCTCGTAAAGAAAGTTACACAGGATAATTTTGGGGATATAAAATGTTATGAAACAATCAGTAGATTTTATTGGAAAACTTAAATTTAGCACACTTTTCTTTGAAAAATATGTACCAGGAATTCTGTAAGAATAAAGTTTTCATAAAAATTATCGTGAATCCAAGAACTTCTCGATTTAACTTAAGGATCCTTAATGGTATCACAGAAGATTCTCATACATGTTCTGATCTCATATCGGGCTATTTATTGGCATATACTTCTTTACATTGCTTCGTCCATGTATCGTCCTGGTTTTCGGAGATTGACTCGGAGAATGATCTCTCCATACAAATTCATCATCCTCAGAGTGTCGTGGAGTTCTGCCGTCAGAAATGGAACGAGCGAATACGGGTAGTTCTGAACGTGATATATTACTGGCGCTGTGTTATAACTAGCGTCGTTCTCAAAGTCTTAGTCCCGCCTCTGGCTATAAGGGACGCTTTGGATGATGTTCTGGATGCACCGCAGTTGCCGCGTAAAGTGAGTTAACTTTTCCTGTTGAATTAGTTAGGGTTTTCTTTTCCATTTTTGTAGTAGACAGATTGATCACATTGATTCCAAATCGTATTTTATATGAGATTCACTGCAGTTAATACTAACACGTTCTGAATAAGTACCGTTATCAAATTTAGATCCAGGTTAGACTACCAAATCATGAGCTGAACCTTTTTTAAAGGTGTCGTGAAAGGTTTCTTAGTGGTATTGTCGCCCTCGACTAAAATCTGTGATTAACTAACAATGCTTTTTTTATAACTAACTTTAATATAAGTTTAACATCATTTCCTATTTTCAAATAATTAACTGTTATTCTGATGGACCAAAAACCATATTTTCTTTTTTGTTCCTCTTTCTTGCCAACTTGAACTTCTGTCGCTGTAATGACTTCGAATGAATAGTTATAAGACTGTTTCCGAAACTACGCATACTAAGTTTACAATCCCCCACAGCAGAATGTGGAGACAGACTCTTTGGTGGGCAGCGTGGGGTCGGCCCGCGACTGCTGGATCTGCTACGACAGCGCGCGCTCCGAGCCGCTCATCCGGCCGTGCCGCTGCACCGGCGACGTCTCCGCCGTGCACCACGACTGCCTCAGCCGGTGGCTGGTCGAGGTAAGAAAAAAAATACTAACTTTTAAACTATCGCGCTGCATGTTTATAGTAATGTTATATAACGGAAATTAGCACGTACGCCGTACATGCTTAAATACCTTTAGGGCTTGACGTTTCGACCGGGTTACACAGGCCGTGGTTACAAGCAGACTCTGAGAGAAGAGAAAGCTAAAAAAGAACCGCCTGAAAAAAAGCGACCAACTACTACGCCACTTGGAGTGAAACCCTCCAGACCTGTAACTTCGACCTTCCAACGGCACAGGTCTTTGGCGGTTTCTCAAAAATAGCTGTACTTTCTGACTTCATAATCATTTATCAGTTAGTTTTTTTTTGCCATCTTGTACATAAATGTTCTTTTTAATTGCAGAGCGCGCAGAGTCCAGACGGACTAAAGTGCAAAGTATGCAACACGCCCTACATAGTGCAGGAAACTAACAGGTTAGTAATATCCTTATTTCCAAAACCCTCGCTCCCTGTAAAATTAGTTAAAACTACTGGTGGAAGCCGACTAGAACATAGCTCAGGGAAAAAGGTCCTTCAGAACGACTCTTTTATACGGTTCCATGCGGCAATTGAATGAATGTATTCCACTCGCTATCGAGGCAATCGCTATGTTAAATTGTGGTAACTACTTTGCTGAATTCGACCACAGTGTAGATTGGTAAAAGCTGTTGTCGAAAAATTGTTTCTACATAATATGTCATTCAATGTGTATCGTGATTTCAAGTTTGTCTCCATCAAATACTGGAATTCGTTGAGACTGGAAACTGAACCAAAATTATAGGATCAATTTGGATTTTTTTTTCTAGTTTCTTTGCCTTACGTATCTTCCCCCTAGGCGTGTACAGGATAGTTGATAATGTGTCTCATATTTTTGTACAAGGGTGGTATGGGAGCGCGGCTTCACGTGCGCGCACTGGCTCCGCACTGCGCTGGCAGTCGCGTGCATGTGCGGCGCGGGCGCGGCGGCGTGGGTGTGCGTGCAGCTGGCCGTGTCGCCCGTCGCGCGCGTGCTCGCCGCCGGCGCCGCGCTGCTCGTCTGCTACGTCGCCATCAGGTACACAGCGACTGATGTACATGCAGAAAAACAAATACACATACACACAGACACGAAAAACGCACACATAACTAAATATGCACAGGAACACACGCCTACACGCATACACAGAGATAAATAACCACAAATATACGCACAAGGAAACACACACACACACATACATACATACACATATAAACACATACACACATGTTTCGTGTCTCAAGTCTGAGAAAACTGATAAAATCTCATCCTTACTTTACTTATAAATATTATAAATGCGAAAGTTTGTTTGGATGGATGTATGTATGGATGTTTGTTACTCTTTCACGCAAAAACTACTGAATGTATTTTAATGAAACTTTACAATAATGTAGCTTATACATCGGAATAACACGTAGGCTATAATTTATAAAGATGAGTGTATCAGTTGTCATTCACGCGGGTGAAACCGCAGGGCACAGCTAGTATCTAATAAAAATATCTTAACGTATCTAAGTTTTAATCAAAGCTAGTTAAATAAAAACTAACAAAAACATGTATCCTTTTTCAGGTTCCTCGGAATGAACACAGTGAGCGCGTACCAGCGGGCAAAGGTGTCATCACTTCGCATTTTGACCGAGCCCCTCACCGAAATAACCGGGCACAGTGACCAGGGACAGCTGTCCACGATCAGCAAGACAGTGACAGTCGAGATCGCCTCGAAGGCCGTTCTCGAAAGAGCCCTCAAGGGCGACGTCAACAAATAACTCCAGTAACAGATAAAAGTAACAGTTTAAAATAACAGTTGAAAAGTAACAGTTAAAAATAACAGTTAATAGTAACAGTTATTTACGTCAGTACAAACGCAGTGATCAGTTTTGTGATACAGTGAATTGTGTTACGGACTTCGTAATTTATTTTCGTGATACCGGGGTGAACTATGACTACATTGTCAGTTTAAAGAAACTCGAGTGAACTATCCTAGAAGGAAAATGTTGGTGTCCCCTGAATAGTGGTGTACTGGCTACTTAGTCGAGTGGAACATTGACTAAACTTTTACCGATTAATCGACTAAATACATTGTATAAAATCGATTAGTGTTATATTTTATTTTTATTCTCACCTACTAAGGGTGGGGGAATTATTCCAAAATTAAATTTGCCTTATTTTCTTTGTATTTAAACGCGACTGCTTTTAAGCCTAAACTATGTAAAGCTATTTTATTATTCTAAATTATTCTGAGGACAGTAGGACAGTGGATATGATTGTAGGAAAGTTGCAGTAGATTCCGCTTAGAAGCATAATGAGTTATGTTTAAATACGTGTGTATGTATAAGGTACACGACATGGCAACACAAAAATGAATAATGGAAATATATATTTTAAATACGTGCTGTTTTACCAAGTTAGTGGAGCATAAAATATCTTTTTGATTTTGTGAGGATATTTATTAATAATAATATATTATAATGATATCAGTCTGTATCTATCTGTTTCCTACAGGATTTCAAATGCCTAAATATTATTTTATGAAATGTCTGCATTGTCGTGTCTTTATAAATATAAACATTAATGTCCATTCCCTTACGATACACTATACGTAATATTTGGTTCCGTGAAAAGTTATTCGACTTAGGTTAGTTTAACTATTGGTGATATATTTTAGTTGTCAATGTGTGTATTTTGTTTGGCTTTCAAAATTTTATTTTGCTGTTTTTTTTAGTGTTATATATGAATAGGTTATTATTTTTTTACGAGGGGCTCCGTTGGTCCGTGGACGGGTGACCATTTATAACATACCGAGACCCCTCCGTGTTTCGGAAAGCACGTTAAACAGTAGGTCCCGGCTGTCATACATAGATCTTTGGCAGTCGTTAAGTCAGTTCTGACAACCAGTTTTACTATGGGATACTGTGTTTTCCAGTAAAATGGGTTGTGGGGGTCAGATAGGCAGTCGCTCCATGTAAAATACGGTATTCAGCTGAATCCGGTAAGACTGGTAGCCGACCCCAACATAGTTGGGAAAAGGAGATGATGATGATGAATAGGTTATTTTTGTTCCCTTCTGGTTTAATTATAGGCATTGGTATTTTTTCAATTTGGAGAAAAGACAATGGTTTCTTTTGCAGCTTTTTTTGTCTCACTGTTGAGCAAAGGAAAACAGCATGTTACACATACATATATTTTTGAATAAGTGTCTAATAAATAAAATACGTACACTGGCATATATTACGGAGAATTTTTCACGAAACTAAATTGTATATATTGATAAATAACTTTAATTTTGATCGTAGGAAGTAAAGAGGCTATGGCGGGGCGCGAGGTCCTAACCGCTATGTGTTGTGATATATTAAAACAGCGGTTTTTGCCTGATTTATACGAAAATCCTTATTAAAAACATAAAAATTGAAATAAATATAAATATCTTACCTTTTTTGTTTTATTTTGATTGGCTGTTCCATTATTTTTAGTTCTTTATTTTTCGTAAATTTGCTTTTTTATTTTTGGCCTATATTATAGTTTTTTTTTTATTGTAAGGTCTTGCTTTTTCTTTCATACTATGTGAAACTTATACATAACTAAATTAATAGATATTAGAAGCTCATAAATCAGTAGGATACATTATGCACTACACATGGTGTTACCGAAAGGGTATATCTATCCAAAAGGGGTGAAGAGTACGTGAGGTATAGAGTAAGTTGACAAAATTTCAGCTCAAAATGAGTGAGTTGAATATTTAATTGATACCCATTTTTACGTGACACATCTTAATATATATAAATCTCGTGTCACAATGTTTGTCCTCAATGGACTCCTAAACCACTTAACCGATTATAATAAAATTCGCACACCATGTGCAGTTCGATCCAACTTGAGAGATAGGATAGTTTAAATCTCAAATTATAGTCGCAATTTTAAGAAATTGACGCGGACGAAGTCGCGGGAATCAGCTAGTTATGATATAAATTTTAAACATAACATACCTTTTCGGTAACAGTCTATTAATCTTTATTTTAAATGGAACACTGTACGCTGGAAGTCTTATTACAACCGTATTTACCGTTCAGAATAATATATTTTGAAGTGTATGGATATTGTCAGTGCCAAAGAAATGTATGTAGAGAAAACCAGTAAACTCATCATCTGAAAATTAATACAAGGTTCGCAATAAAAACAATTAACAACATTAAAATAATGACTGAATAAATAACGCCACAAGATTCTGCATTTTACGCGACTGCGACGAAGCCAAAAAGAGCGTTATGTTTCCCGTATGTTTACTGTCCCGTGTAAGTTTATTAAAAATAAAGAAGCAGCAGGAAAAAAATATACAATGCTAAACTGCAACGAAAATACTCTGTAGCATAAGTGCCTACTATAAGGTAGTAACGTGAAAATGAAAAAACAGCATATACCGGTTCAGAGTCCGTACCTTCTATGTAGAACCATGATGTTCCCAGTGAGTGATCAAAATGATACACAGTGCACCATCAGACATTACTGAAATGTTGTTATTCGCCGAAAAATTCATATTTTTTTAAAACATAACTTGGATAATCGCAGAAAAATTCAACTTGAAAATAAAAAGGATAATTCCAATTATTTATTTTAATACCAGATAGTATATATAAACGCTTAATTCTATACATTTATAGGTTTAATAAAGAAGTTTTAATAAAGACAACTCATTAGGATCTTGGATAGGTATAAATAAACAAGTTTAATTATTTATCTCGCTAGAAACATTAGCATTTCAAGTAGTCCGACAATAAGGCTGCCCGTACACGAACTGCTTAAGTAGTCCGTGTGTGCGTGGCCTTATATTAGCTACTAAAGTAATCTATACAATAATGTAAATAATAGGTGTCCTAGCAGGTAAGTATATTAAGTAATTTAATTAAATGTATTTTTCTAATATAATGCCAAAAAAAGTTCAAAGTAGAATAAACAAAAATATTGCTAGATATATTAAATTAAGACAATCATATCTTGGTAATTATTTATGTCATGTTTCAGAATTTTAGAGTTTGCCAAAATGTTGTAAGTTTAGTGTAAGTATAAACAATAACAATAATAACTTAGATGAATAATAACTATAAATACTACTTTCTTATGTACAGACAGGCAATTTACTTCTTAAGAAGGAGGTTCTCAATTCGACAACATTAGTACGTATTTTATTTTACGTGACATCTCCGACAACTTGTGGATCGATTTCGAAATTTCATTAGACGATTATTTAAATAAACTTAATTGAATAGTTATAAGGGAAATTAAAACTAGCCCATAATTGTAGATACTGCTTAAATTTCCGTCAATTACTATATTTCGCGCCATAAATATATTTTAAACATAGATAATCTATTTTGCTATTCTTTTAGTGCATAGATTTCAAAAATGAGTGAATTTAGACTATTAACTAATTCTGTAGTTATAAATTATAATTATAATCGATTAAATAAGAATAATTATCTATAATTAATCATAAGTAGATTTAAGTATTCTAGTAGTTATTTGTGTAAGTATCAATAAGAGTATCTACATATTTTAGTTTTTTAGGTACCTACGCATTTTTATTGGAATATAATATTATTGTGTTATATAATAATGCCTATCCCTCGTTAACCCTTTAACCGCTTGTGTCGGATTTATGCGACACATATTTCCGTGCCCCTACCGCTCGTAGTCGTGTCGTATTTCTGTGACAGAGTACATGCATGATTTTTTCGTTATATTTTCGTCCTAAAAACTATTATTAAATAGAGATATTATTACAGATATTATTTTAAAACTTTTTTATCAATATAACGATTCATCATCTCCCGAGCCTTTTCCCAACTATGTTGGGGTCGGCTACCAGTCTTACCGGATTCAGCTGAATACCGTATTTTACATGGAGCGACTGCCTATCTGACCTCCACAACCCATTTTACTGGGAAACACAGTATCCCATAGTTAGACTGGTTGTCAGAATTGACTTAACGACTGCCAAAGATCTATGTATGATAGCCGGGACCTACTGTTTAACGTGCTTTCCGAAACACGGAGGGGTCTCGGTATGTTATAAATGGTCACCCATCCACGGACCAACCGCGGCGAGCGCGGCTTAACCTGTATTATCGGTCAAACCGTACGGCTTACACTTAGCCACGAGCCCCTCAATTTATCAATATAACGATCGATCCTTATTTATTTTAGGTATTAGGTATTTTATCGATTTGTAGCCGCGCGCTAGGGGCACGGCCAGTTGATATGAGCCAAGCGCTTAAAAGGTTAATATACAATTTCTTTGGTTATGTATTCATCAAATATAATTATTACCCCTATTTAAAGTATTCTTTATATAGTTAACCATAATTTGATCTCTTTCTGGACTTTTCAAAGTTAGTGATTATATTAATTTAGGTAAGATCAGGAATCGGCAAAGTTTTGTAAATAATAAAAATAAGTTTCCAGTATTTTAACATTTGGATGGTTGTTACATTAAAATAAATATTAATTTAAAAGTATTTTATGAAATTTTATTTATAACTAGTTGTGCCCTGCAATTTTACTGGCTTTATTCTCCTAAAGCAAGTAACGTGATGTACAAAACCTTTCTCGAGAATTTGATTTTTTTTTGTTACAAAAACATCTACCTTGACATATTATTATATTACTAAGAATGTATGTTTAAATATGCCGAAACGTGCGGTAGGTAAGTGATAAAATAAATTAGGTAAAAGAAACGGTGATTTCAAATGAAGGTGCTGTTTATACTAACGTGTTAGGTACTGTGTGTAGAGTGCCGTCGATTACATTAGCGATTCGGCTATAAAGAATTTAAACCTTATATTGTAGACTTGTATTATGTAGGTATATGAAGAATGTATTTGGGGCTGTGACTGTGAAATACATAATATAGACAGTAACTGTGAAAAAACAGTCGGACGGCCATTAAAGTGAGTCTCGAGGGTTATTTTTATCCTTTTGAAGTACGTAACCCTAAAAACTACACGAAACGGTTTCATGGCATGTTATTTTGGTAAGTTGTGTTTTATTTATTAATTGTAATATCTTTGTGCCAAACCAAAGACCCAATGTGTACCTCCAAATAGCAAAAGACATCGCGGCAGGCCAAAGGGAGAGAGCAGACTCCTTCGATGTAACCTGGCACGTCACATCCTTGGACACAGTTGGAAGGAGGGCAGTTTAGCATTGGCCGTGAAGTGGGAAAGAAATGGCTAGAACCTAGGACTTACATGCAGAAGGTACCTATCTAATGTAGTACCACGAAAAGAAAACACTTAAAAGAACATTGAATCATGTATATCAATATGAGTCGTGTATCTGCTCAAGTATTATGGGAATTCGAGCATTTGCTAATAACATGTTCTGCAGTCATATTGAAGTTTACACATTCGCACGTTTGGCTACATAGACGATTTGTTACTTAGAAGACCTTTTGTATAGATATTTTGCTTAATTGAGTTCTGAGGTTTACGCGAATGTTAGACATTGAAATATAATAATAATAATATAATAATTTATTAGTACATAAGAACATCAACACAGTACATAGCATATAGACAGCAGTGGGTTGTACTACCAGGTCAAAATTCTTGTCAGCTTTCCGGGCTCCTAAACTAGGTACGCAGACCTGTATCTTAGGAGTCGGAGATTTTGTGGCTTCAATTTATATAATACAACCGTGACTTTTCAGTTTGTTTACATTGTGCTAACACAGCAATTGACAGCAAATGGAGTTGATAGTGATAGAAATAAAACTACTTTTACGGATTTTATCGCGGTTTGTATTTAGATTTTAGGTCCCGACGTTTCGACACCTTTGCAGGTGTCAGGGCAGTGACTGCCCGTGACCCGTGACCGTTATACTATATCATTATGCCAAGTTACAATTAATAATATAACATGGTTTATTATTTCTCCATACAAATCAACACCAATTGACATAACCGTGTCAGGGACGCATTCTCTCAGCGGCCGGATAATTGTTAGGAAGATTATAACATACTGATACTCCGCCCCTAAGATGACCCACTGACCGAGACCTCTTCATCGTAAAGCTAATTGATGCAGGTTGAGAAAAATGGCCGGTATTACCTAAAATCTCGACATAGATTACTAAACAATTTAAGATTTCACCGAGAAACATAAATACGGCGTTATATTGATAAATATATTTTTAACCTATCCCGACCTCATCCGTGGTAATTCGGTATTTAATTAATTGCGACCTTCAAATTTCGACCGTACTTCAGTGGCCTATGGTCCGGCCGCTGAGAGAATGACTTCCTGACAGGTGGTAGTCAACAGTTAAATACAACTTTAATATGGTGAGGATTACTAAAAATAAATTACTATCACTTATTTGTCCAACAAACGAATAATATCATTCAAAATTATATCATTACGAGGTTAAAATGACGGGCCTGTTGGTCTAGTGGTTAGTGACCCTGACTGCTATACCGGAGGTCGTGGGTTCGATTCCCACCCAGGACAAATGTTTGTGTGATGAGCACGATCATTTGTTCTGGTTGTCTGGGTGTAATTTATCTATAATATGTATGTATTTAGAAATATATAAGTATGTTTATCAGTTGCCTGGTTACCATAACACAAGCTCTGCTTAGCTTGGGATCAGATAACCGTGTGTGAGTTGTCCCGGAATATTATTATTACTATTATAAAATGAAAAAAATTACAAGGTTTATTATTTCCCCACACAAATCAAGACCAAGTCAGATGTGTCAGAAACGCATTTTCTCAGCGGACTAGTCATTATTTACCTTACCTACGTACTATGTAACACTCACCACTTCAGAAACCAAGACTAAGAACTAGGTACCTAGTCAATACTAGTCATGCATACATCTAGCTTCCAGCCCTGGCACACTACAGGCCGACTTGCATCGATTTTACCCATTTTTGGCGCAATGCCAATTTAATGCCCTCACAAGGTCACATTGTAGTTTTTTTTTAGTGCCTAGCTTTAGGTTCTGTGTTTTCAATTCTTGATAAGGCTATTGAATGCTTTCGAACTACTAATGAAGAATTTATGTGTATATAAATTTAAAAATATTATTTAAAATAGAATACATTAAACAAAGTATATTATTTAGAGATCTTTGCAGTTAGCCTGAGCGCAGGCTTTGACTGCTTCACCGGACTTTTACTAATGAAGAAGCATTTATCTTAGTTGGGGACTCTTTTAGATTACAGATACCTTGATTGATTACAAATGCCTTTCTTACTTATTCTTAGATATATCAATCTACGGTATTTAATTATAAGAATGACGCATATACAAGCTGTTATCGAAAGGTTATATCTATCCAAAAGATGAGAAGAGTACATCTAGTGTAGAATCTGTTTACAAAATTTCAACTCGAAATCGGTTAATCAAACAGTCTAGAACTTCTTTTTTAGACAAAAGACCCAAATAAGACAAACCTAATAGACCATAATAGGTCTTCCAAATCATCTGGTCATTAGAGAAAACAATACACATAATTGAAACTTGGGTTATAAATGAAAAAATAAGTTTTAGACTGTTTAACATGCCTTTGTTTTTGGTTAATTAATTGCAATATAAATTTTGCAATTAAATAACTGAACTAACTTTTTCTTTCATAAGGCAAAGAAAATTTACGGTCAGCTCATAGTGGCGAAGGTCTGGCAGTTTTATTTCAATACTTTTAATTACGATAATGTCATTTTATGCTTTTTACTTGACAATTTAATTTAATTATATTATTTATTTTCTATAGAAAATACACAGAAATAATTAAATTATATTGGTCTATAATCTCGCTGTAAGCCTCATAAAGTCACAGGAAAATTAATGATTAATAAATAAAAGAATACCAAGGTATAAAGATATACGAGTATCATAAATAGGTACGTATGGTTATGAAACTAATGTCTAATATCCACATATCGTAATTGAAGAAAATGTAAATTACCGTTAATATAATAAATAAATATCAGTATTAGGTATCGAATTTAGATCAATTAGACACCAAGAAATCATAATGGACCTACATTTTTATTCAGGTTCAATCTATAAAATCAACTACTATCAGGGGCCCGAGTCCGCTATTTTAAGTCAGTGAGTGGTGGGTTAATAAACGTTCCAGTGTACTTGTTTTTGTGCCTAATTTTCGTATTCAGATAATTTTAGTTTAATGACAAATGTACGACCTCCGTGGTCGAGTGGCGTACGCACCGGTTTCAAGGTGTCGCTAGCTCTGAGGTCCCGGGTTCGATCCCCGGACGGGTCAATGTAGAAACAAACTTTTCTACATTGTCTCGGGTCTGGGTGTTTGTGGTACCTTCGTTGATTCTGAATTCCATAACACAAGTGCTTTAGCTACTTACTTTGGGTTCAGAGCAATGTATGTGATGTTGTCCGCATTTATTTATCATTTATTTTTATTATTACATTTGTGTGTGTTTAGATACATAATCATTAATTTTGAGAATGCACGTGTAAAGTTTATCTTCTATGCACTTATAAAATTGAATGCTTTGTATAAGTTAGGCTTGCATCGAGGTCCCATCTTAAACATTATGGCCGTCTGCCAAACTGTGAGACATAAGACGATTGCATTTCTCCATCATCTACAAAACACGACCTTCTTTTGAATAGATTGGTTATTTTGTAGAGTCGAGTTAATAGTTTTATTTCTTGCTAGAATTGCAGTATTTAAGTGTGAAAAATTGCATTTTATCTATGTACACTACACTTTATGGTTGGATTTTTTAATATTCAAGTATTGTAGGGTCTTAATTTTTTTATTAAATTAAAATATTTACAATAGTAGGTAAAAAAAGTATTTGCATCGTAAAAAAATAATAATAATATTCCGGGACAGCTCACACACGGTTATCTGATCCCAAGCTAAGCAGAGCTTGTGTTATGGTAACCAGACAACTGATAGACATACTTATATATTTCTAAATACATACATATTATAGATAAATTACACCCAGATAACCAGAACAAATGATCGTGCTCATCACACAAACATTTGTCCTGGGTGGGAATCGAACCCACGACCTCCGGTATAGCAGTCAGGGTCACTAACCACTAGACCAACAGGCCCGTCCGTAAAATGAATTGTTTCCGAATACAATACATTTAATAGCTAACTAAGTAATTACTAGACACGCTTAGGTATTAGACTTTTAGTATTGTAACTTATGTGACCTCTCGTAATTCGTAAAATAATGTCCAATATTATGTGATTACATTTTTTTTTACAATGCTTTATAAAATACTGCACTTAATCAAACAAATTCACATACAGTATTTAGAGGTTACTTGGTCAATATACCGAAAGAGAGAAGTGAGTTCAATAACCAATTTCAAGTAGCTACTTAGTATACAAATCTTAAAGGTTTTTAAAGAATTGTTCTTACATCGGTAACGGATAATATTTTAGGTTATTAAACTGTACTTCTTTGAACCTTACATACTTCCATACATTTATAAATGTTTTGTTAAAAACCTATAGGTACTTAAGCGCGAGCTAAAGGAGCAACAAATATTTAGTTAATTATAAGCTAAAAAGTATTATTTTGTTAGAATGCTCTAATCTCTGAAACTACCAGTCCGATTCGAAAAAAACTCTTTACAATTGATAGGTAGCTCATTCAAGGCGAGAGAACATTGCACATCTAGTCATTACCGTAAATTGTCGCCACGAATGTCACAAGAATAGACTATTACTACACACGTCAATTATGCAGGTTTGAATTAGCGCGGTGACGTAACAAGTAATGGAATTAGAACAGGCGATGTCAAAGGGCACAACCTTCCTAGATGTTCTGTGGCCATCCCACGCTCACCTAAACACTGTTTATTTAGTGTCTCTCTTGATACATTTTTAATTTTTTCTGAGAAAAAAGAAGAGAAAATCTAAGAAGCATAACGCGTACCTGACTTATTTCAGTTGGTCTTGATTTATATAGGAGAATAAAACACCGTCGGATATCTATACTAATATTATAAAGCTGAAGAGTTTGTTTGTTTGTTTGTTTGTTTGTTTGGTTGAACGCGCTAATCTCAGGAAGTTCTGGTTAGAATTGAAAAAATCTTTTTGTGTTAGATAGTCCATTTATCGAGGAAGGCTTTAGGATATATAACATCACGCTGCGACCAATAGGAGCGAAGCAGCAGTGAAAAATGTCACAAAAACGGGGGAAAATATTCATACTTGAAAGCTTCCGTTGCGTGCGCTGCGTAAACGGTTCGAGGTACCCAAAATATATGTATGAAAGAATTGTTCCTCTTTGAATGATCTAAAAAAATGTCTGCGACAGTATATGTCTATCTTTTAAAATTGACTCACTATAACCTTTTTTAAGGTAATCATTTGGTCGAAATTAATGCATTATCTATACTTAATATTATAAAGCTGAAGAGTTTGTTTGTTTGTTTGGTTGAACGCGCTAATCTCAGGAAGTACTGGTTAGAATTGAAAAAATCTTTTTGTGTTAGATAGTCCATTTATCGAGGAAGGCTTTAGGATATATAACATCACGCTGCGACCAATAGGAGCGAAGCAGCAGTGAAAAATGTCACAAAAACGGGGGAAAATATTCATACTTGAAAGCTTCCGTTGCGTGCGCTGCGTAAACGGTTCGAGTTACCCAAAATATATGTATGAAAGAATTGTTCCGCTTTGAATGATCTAAAAAAATGTCTGCGACAGTATATGTCTATCTTTTAAAATTGACTTACTATAACCTTTTTTAAGGTAATCATTTGGTCGAAATTAATGCATTATCTATACTTAATATTATAAAGCTGAAGAGTTTGTTTGTTTGTTTGTTTGTTTGTTTGGTTGAACGCGCTAATCTCAGGAAGTACTGGTTAGAATTGAAAAAATCTTTTTGTGTTAGATAGTCCATTTATCGAGGAAGGCTTTAGGATATATAACAGCACGCTGCGACCAATAGGAGCGAAGCAGCAGTGAAAAATGTCACAAAAACGGGGGAAAACTACATACTTGAAAGCTTCCGTTGCGTGCGCTGCGTAAACGGTTCGAGTTACCCAAAATATATGTATGAAAGAATTGTTCCGCTTTGAATGATCTAAAAAAATGTCTGCGACAGTATATGTCTATCTTTTAAAATTGACTCACTATAACCTTTTTTAAGGTAATCATTTGGTCGAAATTAATGCATTATCTATTCTAATATTATAAAGCTGAAGAGTTTGTTTGTTTGTTTGTTTGGTTGAACGCGCTAATCTCAGGAAGTACTGGTTAGAATTGAAAAAATATTTTTGTGTTAGATAGTCCATTTATCGAGGAAGGCTTTAGGATATATAACATCACGCTGCGACCAATAGGAGCGAAGCAGCAGTGAAAAATGTCACAAAAACGGGGGAAAATATTCATACTTGAAAGCTTCCGTTGCGTGCGCTGCGTAAACGGTTCGAGGTACCCAAAATATATGTATGAGAGAATTGTTCCTCTTTGAATGATCTAAAAAAATGTCTGCGACAGTATATGTCTATCTTTTAAAATTGACTCACTATAACCTTTTTTAAGGTAATCATTTGGTCGAAATTAATGCATTATCTATACTAATATTATAAAGCTGAAGAGTTTGTTTGTTTGTTTGTTTGTTTGTTTGGTTGAACGCGCTAATCTCAGGAAGTACTGGTTAGAATTGAAAAAATCTTTTTGTGTTAGATAGTCCATTTATCGAGGAAGGCTTTAGGATATATAACATCACGCTGCGACCAATAGGAGCGAAGCAGCAGTGAAAAATGTCACAAAAACGGGGGAAAATATTCATACTTGAAAGCTTCCGTTGCGTGCGCTGCGTAAACGGTTCGAGGTACCCAAAATATATGTATGAAAGAATTGTTCCTCTTTGAATGATCTAAAAAAATGTCTGCGACAGTATATGTCTATCTTTTAAAATTGACTCACTATAACCTTTTTTAAGGTAATCATTTGGTCGAAATTAATGCATTATTGCCAATTATTTGCTACAGAGTTTTATCAACATAATCTATACTAATTATATATAATTATCACTTACGCAGAAATACTTTTTTTTTTAACTTCTTAATCGTGGTCATAATAACAGAAATTGACGCGGACGAAGTCGCGGGGATCAGCTAGTTTACTATATAATTATATTATTCGTTTATAAGACAAATAAGCAAATTCTTCGCCACATCAAAGTTATATCTTCGTGTTGACCACTACCTGTCAGGACGCATTCTTTCGGCGGTCGGATCATAGTAGGTAACTATTGTTATCTCTACGCAATTTACGGTAAACATACAATAGATTCGTGTTAACATATTCATGAGCTGAAACAGAAAACATCGTCTGTTATTGTGCATCCAAGTGACACATCAGTTTGACAGCGTTTCAATTTTTAGCGATTGGGTAGATGCTGGTTTAGTATGCAATGAGTCATGGCTGTTGATTGAAAACGTATTGAAAATATTTCATGATTGCCTTGAACTTAGTTTACGAATAATAAAAAATGCATCCATGAATAATTTAAATTGTAGAGATATAACACTTGTTTTTTTTCCTGTTATTTTTATTTAACAATCGAACCATTGATCTTTACGTTATTATTTACGGGATCAAATTATTTATTTAAGAAATCAGGTTACAGTCGTCGGAGATAACAAACATACAAAGAAAAATACATACGAATTGATTACCGCCTTTTGAAGTCGGTTAAAATGATACCCCTTTTAAGGAATCACACTGTAATTCTAGATTCACGGAGCTAGAAAGATAAATTCGATCGTCAAACTTAATATCTGGAAAATTTACGTCGTTACAATATTTTCCGAGCGTCCTTGGATATATTTCCAGATATGACAATATTTGGTGTCTGTTTTTTTTTGGTACCTATTGCTAGCCGGTTTTGCATACATTTGTAAGTAGGTACTTCTAATTTACAAAACCTATCGGCTATAAAGGTCTAATAACATGACAATCCCGTCAAAAGTTTAATCCCGTCTGAGCAAAATGTAAAACATGGCTGGAAAATAAAATTTGGTACATGTTTATAAACATAATAATTAACAATGTGTGTATGTATTATCTAATCGTTTTATTATTAGTAATTCCTGAAATACTAGAAGCGCAATTAGTTATTTGACATTTAAACAAAATCACCTTGACATTGTACCTGGGTACCACCGCGGCACCGGTACCACGCTATGGATGTTCAAATCCTATGACGCAAATTCACGAGAACCCATTATAGGCGGAAAACCATTCATTGCACCAATTTCGCAATCCATTCGCGATATTAAACCCTAAAATCATGAACCTAAAGTCGAAATACATTTTGTAGGGCTATTTTTAGTTTTGCCGACCTAAAGGTACGACGTTAGCCGAGCAGACACGATGGTGGTCGAATGAAAACAAGATGGCGGGCTGTTTCCCGCGCATGCTCACCCCTGTCTGGAGTGACGTCAGGCAGACGTAGGGATGAGGGTAGGTTCAGCCCTTAGGTTTTATCGATATTTGCATTACATTTTTTTTATTTAAAATGCGTTAAAAAAAAACATGATCAACATGATCGTTAATACTGGTTTTTGTATGTAGTATAGTTTTAAGTTAGTACGGAAATTAGATTATGTAAACGGTTAAAAAGTGCAGTAATCAATGTTACATTCTAAAATGCAAAAAAGTTAGTGTTATTTACTATATTTATTTTATTCTTTTGTCATATATAACTCCAACCTACAAAATATCTACTCAAATACCTTAAAAAACTTAGTAAAAGGCTAGGTTATAACCACGTGACATTAAAAGTCCTTCCTCATAGATAACAGGAGGTATAATGAGCTTCTATTTACCTTAGTTATGCAATATTAATATATTATCTAGCAGATAATAGGCTACTGTGCTTGCCGATCAATTTAAAGCGTCGTTGTAGCGAATGTCAACATTATACGTCAATTAAGATAGTGGCGAGTTACGCGCGTAAAAATAGCTGCCGTTGATGCATCGTCTTTGTTAACTGAAACAAAATGTGTTTACTCTTCATATAACTTGTAAGGTTACTTTATATAATTAAAGACTACAAAATATCTCTGATACATGTTAAAAATAAACTAGTACCTATAACAAAAAAAATCAAGATAAATTAAAAAAAATACGTATTTTGTACAAAAAAGTTTAACTAACCATTTTAGTGAACTCACGTCCTGGGTTTTGTGTTTTCATACGCTCCTGAAAATTAATAATTTTTGGGTTTTATTATTATAGGCTTATGTTAATAATACATATCTTAATCTTTCAATATGAATATTTTATTCAAAATACCCCTTCAAATACTAAATATTTATATACTTACATAGAAGGGCACAATTGTTTATAGTACAAGCTCTGACCTTAAATGTTCATCTTTTTATAAATACCTACTCGGTTGGCAATAAATCGATTACTCTCTATTACTGTTTGTTTAACTACTGTTAATTAACTTGTAATTATAAGATCTGAGAGTGTATTCACTTTTCAAGTAAGTCTGATAAGTTAAAGATTGCATGTTTGTGTAAACAATAAAAAATCAAGTTCGCAACACTATTACTTGCAGTTAATTAAAAATATTTCATCCAATTCAATTTAATTTTGTTGATTATACCACCGAGATAACGAGAATTTTGCCAATGTCAAAGTGGGACAGCAATAAATAATGGTAGAGAAAATAAAATCACTGATGTTTGTAGTAATTGAAATCCTATGCAAAAGAAAAATGAAATGGCTTGGAAAAAATAATTATTTATTAAGTAAAATTATATCAAACTCAAATAGAATCAAATAAAAAATAAAGAAATTTATTTGGATGCGTAATCAATCTTAATTTGACAGATATAAGTTACTTGAAATAGTCAAAGAGACTGTTATTTTTTATAATGCATTCCTATTTATTTTTAATACGTGCTTGAAATGCATTCTATTTTGTTCCGGTTTACGTTTATGAACAAAAACAATAGCTGATTAATATTTAGATGTTAAAACAATGGGAAACAGGTAATTTGTGGTTTGCTATATAACCATTCAGGACCATTTGCCGTCTGCAATTTTATTACTCGTAGACGTTGAATTCTGTTTATTTAAGTATATGCATAGATAAACTTAGGTATTTTTCGTAATGTGTAATCTACTTTAAGAGCCCTAAAATAGCTTCAACCTCGTTAGTACAAAAAATAAATTACAAAACGTTTATAAATAATAAATAAATGCGGACAACATCACATACATTGCTCTGAACCCAAAGTAAGTAGCTAAACTTGTGTTATGGAATTCAGAAACAACGAAGGTACCACAGACACCCAGACCCGAGGCAATGTAGAAAAGTTTATTTCTACATTGACTCGTCCGGGGATCGAACCCGGGACCTCAGAGCTAGCGACACCTTGAAACTGGTGCGTACGCCACTCGACCACGGAGGTCGTCAGTTTATTTAAGTTTAATTTGAGAGACATTACAAATTATGTATTTATGATTTATATAATTTAAAAATGAGTACTTCTTTAGAAGAAAGGTAAGGTCAAAAAGTCCCTCCGGGCACACAGTATAATAGTAATTAGTACTTGTAATTAAGATATGTATGAGGTCGCCGTATCAAAGGAACCAGTGTTTTATAAATACATAACTATCGGTTAATTGTGCAGAATGTGAGTTATTTATACAAAATATAATGCATGATGCAATATAATTTAACGTAAATATCTTAATTAGTCACAGACAATTAGGTGCAGTGACAGCACAAACGTGTTTCTATCGACAATAAGAAAAATAAATTCAAAGGGACAATGAGAATTGCGGTGTTTGTACATACGCATTACTTGTAGGTAAACTTTTAACACTTATTATAAATGCAATCAATATTTAAAGTTGCAGATAAATATTAATTAATCAAAAGTGAAGTTCTTAATACAATTAAAATTACCTGCCGTATCGATAAACATCTAAACAAGTATGTCACGTCACTAGTCCCTTACCGATGTCGGCAGTCAGTAGAGCACGCCCGACGCATAAGTGCGCGCGCCGCGAGACTAAAAAAATAATCTCGAAAATATAGATTCGATAATTACACGTGATTAAATCGATTTAGTTTAAAAATAGAAGCTGATTAGTGATTCCAAGTTTAATTTCCGTAAGTTTATTTTTATAGCATTATAATCGTATATTTACGTAAGTTTAATTCAATTAGGACAAATGTTTACGATTTTTAAGGACAATTCCTTAATATTTACACAAATAAAAATATTTTTTCTTCTACAAAACACATAATTTAAGTGTAAAAATTTGGTTTACCACCGTCAGAGATAAAAAAGGGATGCGAGGATTTTGAGTTGAGCGTTCAGTTATTTTAATTAATTACATCAATATAAATAATTGGCAGTAAGAAAATACAAATAAAAAGGCAGTCAAATAATAAATAAAAGAAAGTAAAACCCTAAAATTCCATTTCCGAAGAAAAAAAAAAAGAACAATGACGTAATGTATTTATGAATAAGTAGTGTTCATTGTTAATGCAAAGGTAACATCCCAGACAGCCAGAAAACTTAAATGTATGTATTTTTAATAAATAAATAATGCTCTTAGCCCCACATGTTGCGAAGGTGTATTTATTGATTGCTGGCGGTGGGCGGAGCGCGGGTGATGCGCATAGGAGCCATGGGGAAGGTCAGGAGAGAAACTCACGTGAAAATTCCACGTGGCCCATGTTTATTTAAGATATAAAACCTATTATCCCAAAACCTTCAAGGATTTCCTTTGCCAATATTATACATGTTTAACAAAATGTAACGTCACGCTTACACGGTACGCAACAATAAAATAATTTGTTTTATTTAAAAATATGTAAGGATGAACTAAAATTAACATATTAATAGTATCAGTGCTAAGTGTCACTGTCCGGACTAAATACCTAAGTACTTCATCTCAATTCCAACAGACCATAAACGATTATTGATTATCACGCTTGCTCATTAATGTTGATCAACAAATAATACATTTACGAAACATTTTATGTTAAACTGTAAACCTGAAAATGAATATAATAATAATAATAATAATATATTTATTTAATTTGACAACATTGGTCCACTGGTTAGTACATAACAAACTTATCAACTACGTGTTAGTAATTTATATAGAACGTCCACTAAATATTGACGTTTTGTAAATTGTAAAACCACTTAAAAATGTATGTGTTAAAAAAGAGAGAATTAACAAAAATTATAATGAAACATCAATTGAAAAAAAAAGGCAGAACCATATTTGAGCCTTAGCACACTTTTTAGGTTATAATTCGCGATCACATTTTTTTTTTATTATAAATGAACATTATTGAAATAATTACATAATAAGACATTATTTTTCATTATGCCACTAATTTGCCTCTTTTTTATAATAAAGAGGCAAATAAGTGGCATAAGTTTCCATGACCGTAACAATCATGGAAACTTACAAAAAATGAAATCAATCATTTCCGTTTATCTTTCAACTAGCAGTCGTTAATTTTTTTATCATATCTTATTTTACAAAGATCTATTGATATATTCATTTCACCTTTAAACCTGGATTGAATAATTCATTGTACTAGAGCACTCAAACATTTAGGCAGAAAAATACATAGCTTGAATTTCCTTCATAATCTATAGGTACCTATTCGTTCTCTCTGTACCTATTTGTTCTCTTAAAGCAATAACAAGATGAAGAGATTATTTATATTATTTTGCACACAGTCCATAGCATATTAGATGAAAATTCCAACTTTATTAAAACATCCAATTACATTATTATTTATATCCACGTTCAGGTAGTACTTAATGTTGTACAGATGAACTGCGAGCGATAAATAAAAATGGCGTCGATATTTCCAGAAGAAGGCAAAGGTGAAATAAAACAAGAGCTAATAAAACGTAGTATCTGTATGTATGTATTTCATCATACGAGTACCTTATTAAATACTCAGTAGGCGGAAGGTATGTCTTTATTGTTAAGGAAGGGCTTACAGAAATAAAATTAAACATTGGTAATTTCACAACATTTCAATAATGATATATAATTTTATTTCTTGTTAAATACAATAGATTTTTTAGCGCAACCATCATTTCCATCCTTACATATTTTTTAAGAAAAGCCTTATTTCACTGGACAATGACGATCCGCGTTAAGTTACGTCTCATTTTTCCTCAGATTTACATTAGTAATATTTCAACAAATAAGCCCATGTGTACTTCAGCAGCTTGTTTTGTCAAATTTTGTAAGGAAAATACGCAAGTATTGTACCTTCCCAAAATCACCAATATTCAAGCAAGTTTTTAAGATTGTTGTACAAAACTCCTACATACATTTATTTTTCACCACTACAGTTCAAAGTTAAGCAGTAAGAAAAACGAAAAGTGAAAATTGTTAAGCGAGTGGCTTTTTTGTCAATACATTCTTCTTTTAGATAAATATGAGACTTACTAAAGCGTACAGTAACTATTCAAGATTAATTTGATGTACAAAAAGTATTACGAAAGCTATTAATCAGCAAGAAAAATGGAAAGTCTGATGCAAGGTAGAAAAATCTATAATTTCCGAAAATCAATTGTAACTCGAAACCTGTAACTTTTCGGGGAACATATGTTGTGTTCATTTGATAGGACCTGACCTAAGGTATCAGCCACCACAGTTTGTCGGACTATTTACCGGACACCTTGTATAAATAGCGAATCCAAGTCAAAAGAACATTGTTTGCACTCCTCTCGTCTGTGTCATCGATGGTCACATTTCATTCCTTTAGCCTATTTTTGCCTCTTCCAAAAGTATGTCGGCCTTCAGTTTTTCACCCCTTATACGATGTCACACTGTATTTCAAGTTTTTCCTCATGTGTATACGATGGTATAATTTACGTCATAAAGTTTCGACGTGTCCCTTGTCACACGTTGTCACAATTTGTTAAACCCTCCCCTCTTAACATGGAACAACAAATTGGTATAAGTTTACATTATACGGTCTGTATATATTTGCTACGTACTATATCAAAGGTCTTCATCATATCTTAACACATACTACTACGTCATAGCACATTCCGCACATTCCGTTGTGTAAAGATGGGCCAGTCAACAATTATGTAAAAAGGTTGACTACCCAGGGTACAACCTACTTACTAGGTTGACGCTCTACACTATACCATAGACTATATATACTATCCAGATGGTCCCCAGGTCATCAGATCCGAATCTGATAATCTGGTCCCACTAAATAGAAGCCAACGCTCAATTCTATAGGCACGTACTATATGTTTCATTTTCTGCATCGATCCTGTACTAAATTGAAATATTATCTACATTGAAGTCAGTTTTTTCTACGTGTAATCAATAATATCGACTGTTTGGCCAGTGGTACTAACAGGTCTTTACTCCGTACAGTACCTGTCAAAGGTTAACAGTTCAAAAGTAGCAGAAATCGATCGCACTCGCAACAACAAGGTGCTATTACTAATGCATCGTTACATTCACGTTCAGCCAGTTGATGTGATGCATTTTTAATCGCAAAATCTATTCCCATATATCGGTCACCTCGTTCGATATAATAATAATAATAATATCCTGGGACAACTCACACACGGTTGTCTGATCCCAAGCTAAGCAGAGCTTGTGTTATGGTAACCAGACAACTGATAAACATACTTATATATTTCTAAATACATACATATTATAGATAAATTACACCCAGACACAGAACAAATGATCATGCTACCACACAAAGATTTGTCCTCGGTGGGAATCGAACCCACGACCTCCGGTATAGCAGTCAGGGTCACTAACCACTAGACCAACAGGCCCAGGCCAGGATATGTTTTAATTATTTATTGTAAGTTGCTACCTATATTCATCTAGATACAAGTCTTTTGAAAATTCAGATTATAGATTTATTATTATAGATTATAGAAGATGGTCGTGTCATGTCCGTGACACGCCTAGAGAAATGTTTAGTTCAAGGTCCAAATAAAATAAGAGATCTCTGTTTACAGATGTTGGATTACAATCAGGCGTGCTGTTTTCATTAGTGTGCTAAAAAGTAACTAAAAATTATATTAAAAGACACACGAATAACGAAAAACCCTGACGAAAATTAACACCTGAGATCGTGAACTCGCAGTCAGCAAGCGTGGTGATATGCTTTTGACTTCTCTATGAGAAGTTGTCATCTGTAATAAAATTAATAAAGTTAATTTAACCGTTTTTGTTTCCTATTCTTCATCTTCAAAACCAAAAAGATTTATTTCTCATAAACCAAAAAAGGCGTAAAGGAAACGTTACGTTAAGAATAGTTAAAATCTACTGACTCTCGATTAGGTGCTCGGTTCCAAAGTGTCTTCTCTTTGAATAAGAGTCGAAAAGAAACTCCTATCTATCTTATAATATAATTATGTAGGTATATGCCCTCCTGTTAGGCAAAGGCTTCTTCTCATAATGTATAGAGGAGGAATTAGCATTGATCACCACGATTGCTCACTTGCGGTATTGCGATTTCATACCCCCATACTACAGCGGCATAAATTAATACTATTTCTACTGTTTTTAAATAAATTAAATCCCTAAATAATTATATTCTTGGAAGTCATTTAGCAATAAAAGTATTTTAAAACATAAATAATTGGAGTCGCATCGCGGTTGGTACGGCAAAGTAGCGTGATTAATTCAATTGCATGTTGCATTCAGTTTGCTAAACACTTATCTTTTTACTTTGCGAAGTTTTTCACGGTTTCCTGTGACGCATTTTGCTAGGGATTCGAAAAATAAGACAATTAAAATATGTATTTGATCTACAAACCTATATTTATACTAGCTGTACCCGGCATGCGTTGCAATGCAATTTTTTCTACCTAGCACCTGCCTACTACCTACCTACTACCACTTAGGTATGGTATGAAAAATACATAGTAGCCGATTCTCAGACCTACTGAATATGCATATAAAATTTCATAAAAATCGGTCAAGCCGTTTCGGAGGAGTATGGTAACTAATATTATGACACGAGAATTTTATATATAAGGTGCTATAAAAATATCTGCCACGGCTTTAATGGGAGGTAGTATTGTGTTTATAGATTACAATAGTGAAGAACTTTCGTACCCCGGAACAGTTAATTAAATTTTAGAAAATAAAATTGTTAAATTAACATTGACTCTATTCTGCGTAACGTGGTTCACAAATTACGTGAATTCGGTGCGGAGCGGCAACAGCTTAGGACACGGGATGGTTTTATACTAATAAATCAATTCAAATTTACACGTTATTTTTTTTGTATTAAAAAAAATATGATAAATAATCAATAATTTATCTATACTATTGTAATCTATAAACACAATACTACCTCCCATTAAAGCCGTGGCAGATGTTTTTATAGCACCTTATATAAGAGATAATAAAGTTTATTTACAAGTTAAGCGTTAACTCTGCAGCTGGATTTAAGAAAATATTATTGTGTTCGTTTTCCCAATTCTTGAGGTAATATCGGCGAAAATTATATAATACAACAGCGATTAAAATAATGGTAGTTGCTATATACTTATGTAGGTATAGCTAACAATACATTAGTGGTAATTATATTGCAAAGCAAAAAAAAATAAAAACACATCTCTACTCATCTCTTCGTAAGATAGGATTTTACGGGAGGAGATGGAAAGCTATTTATTACCAAATTCCATCATTTTACATTTATTCATTCATAATCTAGTCCAACAGTACGTATACGGGGCGTTGTGACTATTCTCATAACCCGTTTCTTTTCAACAAAAGCGGCCTATGAGGGGATGTAATTAAAAGCTCTAGAAAGGCCACCTGGTACTAGCATTCAGAGTTCCGTAGCGACGTAGCTAAAACCATGCCTATAATGTCAAGACAGTTTTAATTATAATTAAATGATTTTAATTAAATAGTAAATAATTATTGTGCTATTTATAATATTATCTTGAGCCCGAGTCAGCTGTGACTATATTACAAGACCAAATTACTTATGAAAAATCTAATCTAATACAGTTTGGCCCGTTTGGCCTCCACAGGGATAAAGAAATTTTCCCACGCAATTTTGTCGAAATCTAAAAAAAGAAAGTATTAATCTTAAATCGGTTAGGTATCTCTTGGGTGGGCGTTTTACCTAAACCCAGACATTAACCCTTTCCCTGTCCCGTGAGTCACATATGAACATTTCCATATTTATTTATTTATTTATTTAATGATTTACACGGCTTGGAGCCAATTACATAAATCACATAAAAAGCTTAAACTAATCATTCAAAAATGCACATTATTCTAACTAAAACATAAAAACAATTCTTATATATAACAATAAATTGGAAATATATTTTAACTATTGTGTCTACTAGCGGGACAGTTAACCTGTTAAGAATCTTGAATATTTAACGTATTTATGGGATCCAAATACTTATTGAGCCAGTATAGCCCGCACTGGTATTGTCCCGATTTTCATTGGAAGCACGTATAACAAACAACTTTATGTTATTCCGATAATTTTCTCCATTTATTGTGCCCTGTAAGTGCCTCTCCGTGAGCTTGGTTTTAATGGCGACGAAATAAAATGCTGCGACGTTGGGTGACATAAATAAATACAATTATATTTCGTAATTGTTATTGTTTATTTAAAACAAAATCTCCTGTAGATAGATATATAAATTATATCTAGGTACTACTTAGTTCTTAATTTAACGTTGCACAGTAGTACTTAAAAATGTTAACGTGTTTAATAACTCTAGATCCCTTTTTTATTAAACAACTTAAAATACAATTATTTAATTATTTATTGATTAAAGTAATAAAAAAATACTTAAAATTTGGGCCAATTTTCAAAATGGCGTCACCAGGAAAAACATCTATCTTCTAGCTCTATGCTCAGCATGAGCTGTCAAATACAATAGCGGTCAGTGGGTCGGCACTGATCGATATCTATACAGCCAATACTCTGAAGTTTTAACGAATTGATACTGACATGATGGGAATTGAATATTTATTGGATAATTGAGAGTTTCCTTCGTCATGTCGTTCTTTTTATTTTCATGACGGGGTGGAAAATTTTGTGCAATTTGGTATTCTTCTCCGTAGATAGATAATAAATTGATAATAGTAGATATATCTTTGTTTTCTGTGTAGTATATATATTCCTCAATACGTTGTATTACATATACGGCCGACTTTCATTCTTAGGCTATTCGTACACGAAGCGACGCAAATCTTCGGTACCGTACGTTATATAATCCGACGCAAATTGGATGTTTAACTATTCTTGTTAGTAAATAAATACGTAATTTATATTTCAATCTGATTAACTTAATTTGTCTTGACTTCAGTGAAGTTTATATTGTTAATGCCAACACGAAAATACCGCACCGAATTAGCAAGTTCCTAGCATAAACTTGTAAATAACAATAAATTATAATTCGGCCAAGGACACTACCGCCATCGATTAATTAAACTAATTAACTAAAAGCTTTGCAATTAAGTAAATAGGAATGGGGAATACTGATATACCTATAAATAGATTATAACTTGTAGATTATAAATAACGTTTAGAAACTTCCAGTATGAAACGATTGCCCATTGATTGATGGGAATAATTCTCAAAATGAATGGCTTTATTTTATTTAAGGTAGTTGAAAGCTAAGTTTAATATTTTGACAAATAAAAACTCCGATTGTTTATAGCCTTATCTATTTATAGGTATAAAACAAAATCGGGTTAGTTACACCATTTATAACTCATGAACCGGTGTACCGATTTTCATGACCGTTTCTTCCGAACAGTTTTTTTTTCGGTTCACTATAGGACCCATTCGCCAGCCAGATTTACTCTCAAATTCGCAAACTACCTAACAGTACATTATGCACATGCCTATTCAAATATTCCTTTAGAAACCATAACCCTTTGCATCACTCCCCTTCGCACGTTCACATAGGGTCCATCCCTTCTTCTACCGACCTTGACACACTTCGCTTCAGACTGGCTTTTATCAGATCCGACCGGATTGAACCGGTATAAACTCGTTTACTGGCAAATCAGAAGGCCGATTATGTGGTTGAATGATTTTGCTTGTGGGAAATGACCATTCGGTTTGGATGTTTGGTTAGGTTGAAAAGGTTGGTAGAATTGTTTTTGCACAACCGTAAATTATGTGTAAGTAGAAAGGGTGTGTTCTTTCGTTTATTCTGAACGTCTAACTTAAAATATTAACTGCGAAAATACCGTATGTAACCCTTTTTTAAATAAAAAAGTAGGTGTTCTTCTATTTTTTCTTTGTTGTAAGATGAAATGATTAGTATTTATAAGGTGAACCTAAGCCTTTAGGTATTAAAAGAGACGTACACTAGGTGATACATAATAAATAAGCTGTTGAAGAAATATAAGTTGTATATTTCTACCTAATTAAGTACCTAACTAATTATATTTTTTCTTTTTTGTTTCAGAGATCAGATCATCAAGTTCCTGTAAAATATTCTAAATCATGTCTAAAATAAAATAAAAGCATATTAGTTTAAAAAACTTGACAGTGCGAACGCTATGTGGTATTTATACTGACGTTGAAAAAACCCACTCATATGCACAGAGAAACTGACAACGTTTTCAGAGATTCATTAAAACTTAGACAAAAATTATTACAAAGAACGACCACTTATTTCAAAGTTGTCGAATTCGTGAAAAAAGACGCGATACGATACTTCACTTATGATTACGAAATACATCAATAGCATAGTATGAACATATTTATAGTGAACTATTCGCGTAATCTCGTTAAACTTAAATATTAAAGACAATAAACTTAAAACAAAAAACAATTAATAAATTTAAGAAAAAAACAATCAAATAAAAAATCGACTAAAACAAAACATAAAAAAAACAACTGACAGCTGTCAAGTGAATTTGACAAGAAAAATGGCGGGAAAAGCTGAAGCTATTGGTCCGCGGAATGGGCATGAATTGGCACCATTGAACGCGCGCGCTGAAGGGAGTGAGAGGCCCCATGGTGTGACCATCGTGCTGCAAGGGTCCAGGGGTTCCTTGCAGCGGGAGGAGCCAGATGACGACCGCGCGGCCTGGTCGGGGAAACTCCAGTTCTTCCTCTCCATCATTGGATACTCTGTAGGACTTGGAAATATATGGCGGTTCCCGTATCTTTGCCAGCAGAATGGTGGAGGTGAGTGGTCCTACATTTTATGATATAATATTTCCTTATGTATAATTTCTTTCTTTATCATTCAACTTTATCTCATGGATGTTAATAGGTTTATCGGCCTAAAAATCTGTGAAGTATATGATATTCATGACAGATACTTAGTTTAATTATGTATATGGGCCAGGTCGGCAGAAATATCGAGTTATTATTATTATTTAGGTTGCTATCACCCAATATTAACTCTTGTTAAAAATAAATCTTATAAGTTAAATGTGGTAAAATTGATGAAAAAGCTATTGAGTGATTTAAATAGAAAATGCATGTCATACTTGCAGAAAAGTCTATATTTATACAAGCTTGTTATTTAATAAAGTTCTTTAAAATCAGGTTTGACAGTTGACTGCCGCGCTTTTGCATTTGGAAACCATAGAGAATACTAACTAAAGCGTTTGAATGTAACTTTCCACTAACTGCCAAACTGCAAATATAAGTTTAAATTGTTTGAACATTTGAAATTCAAAATTCGAGTGGTACATGCGTCATACATACACACTGCAAACTTTTTAAACCATGCTAGCGTTACTATCGTAATGGTTTTCACATTGAACTTACTAAAAATATTATATTATTATTCTAGTTGTTACTTATATAATAATAGGTAATTATCTTGACACATATTTATAATAGTTAATCAATGACTATTACGTCAAGGAGGCACTACTCAATTATTTTAGTCGATTTATGAACTAGTGACGTAAACAAAAATTGGTCAATATAATTGACACGACTGTGCTGTTAAAAATAAACTGTTTAGAATAAGCTCCAATAAGGTTAATTAAACTATTTTTTCGTTAGCTGAAACATTTTAACTTAACTATAGATTAAAATTATAAACATAGTTTCATTTCTCTCGACTGCACGCAAATTTTAAATTAATACGTGTAGCCGCCGCGCGGCCGCGGTCATAGCCGCAGCGACCAATGGAATTTCATTGAGTGGGCCTTTATTATTATTTACATTGTTCATTAAATTACATCGCATCTCGCTTAAATACTCCTTTTCATCGAGATATAAGTATGGTCTACAGTGATAACAGCAAAAATAACCAATCAATCAATTTGTAGGTCAATCAATCAATAGTAGCGATTACTTTTAGCAAGCTCAAGCCTGGTATTTATATGTATACCAACTACACAATGATAAAAAGTACCTACTCTTGACCTAGGTACCATTAGACAATTTCTTGACATACTTAGCCATCGTACTAACATGTGGTTTAGGTTACAAGCAAATTAATTCTATGTATACTTATGATCATCAAAGAATTCTAGCTATTCTTGGGTTTACGCGAATGTTAGACATTGAAATAAAACTACTTTTTAAGGATTATATCGCGGATTATTTTAGATTTTAGGTACCAACATTTCAACACCTTTGCAGGTATCATGACCATGATCTAAAACAAACCGCGATAAAATCCGTAAAAAGTAGTTTTATTTAAATTTTCAGCTATTAAAATGGGTCGGCATTTCCAGCTCTAAATATACCTTCCTATTCATTTTGATATCGCAAATCACTGTACGATCGTACTACACATACAATACAGTAACACTTGGTTACGGTCTACGTAAGGTTACGTAACCTCCGTATACGGTTACGTAATACATGTTATAAATAACCCTCCTTGATACGGTGATAACAGTTTTATAAATACCACTAAAATTAGGTCTAGTACGTATTTTAAAAAGTGTTTGTTTTTACATATAAACTGGGTACTGCCACCTGTTATATCGATTTTTTAAGGAACGCGTGTTTAGGAACACTAAATTTTAATACACATCCAATTTTGAATTGGAAATGTTATTAACATTTCGTTTGGGTATTCATTTTATACAAAATATAACGGTTTTATAAATACTACAAAAAATAGGTGTAGTACGTATTCTAAATAGTGTTTGTTTTTACAGATGTACTGGGTACCACCACCTGTTATATGTATCGATTTTTTAACAACCGCGTATTCAGAAACACTTATTACACGGAGAATTTTTTAATTGGGCTAATTTTATTTACAGTTTGTTTAGGAATTCACTTTATACAACATTTTAAATAAAATAGATAAAATTTACTATCGGTCAAACCGTACGGCTTACACTGAGCCACAAGCTTGTCTACTTTAAAGTACATCATAATCTATAACTTATAATAAATCTGTAGAAGTGAAAATTCTGTACATTGAAAATATCAAAAAAATGAATGGCGGGGGGTGTTACTAGACCGACACCGAAACCAAAAGTGTGAAAAAAAAAAATTTGTTTGTCTGTTTGTTCAGGTATCACGCAAAAACTACCGGTTCGATTACGATGAAACTTGGTATTAATATTCTTTATTATCCTGGGCACCACACTCGGTAGTTTTTATCCCGGAAAAGAATAAACAATAACAAAATAAACTTAATTTTGCTGTTAAAAACTCATTGATAAGTTTCGTCATCCATGCGAACGAAGTCGCAGGCACAGCTAGTATTTAATAAAACAAGGTGATTGCCTAGCTCAATGCAATGGGTATATGCAGATATGCAGCTATAAAGTATCGATTTTATTATTGCATTTGATACGTAATATGAATGTTGAAGCTTCCAATTCCGTTGTGAAAGAGATAGCGTCATCTGTCTGTATAGCTCTGTCCTTCTCTTGTTACGAGAATAATCGTGATTGTGAAAAGTGATATACAGCCTTTGTGAACTTTGTAATAGAACAGAAACAATGCAATATCATAAGATATTTAATGGTTCTATATAATAATACTAACACATGGTGTAGATAAGTGTTATTATACATATTATTGTTTCGACTTTAAGTATGTGTTACGATACTGTTTTTGGTTGTTTGGTTTTAATAATAATTTCCTTCTTTTGTCTTTACGGACGGACAGTGATTTTAAAATTATTTTTTGTTTATGTTTTCTGATCTTGGGAAGCCTAAATACGCTACATGATACGAAAATTGTATACATACAGTGTATACATCTTTATAGTATTTCTGTGCTAGGGCTAGGATAGCGTGTTCTAGAAAATTTACAATGACGTCACGGAATAGTTTCGAATATTATATGAGGACAGGTACTATTCATGTGAACTGCGACATAAAAAAAACGTTTTATAGTTATTACCTAAATGATATAGGTATATTTTTTATTCGTGAGCGGACGATCACTGAAGGTTACTTTGGATATAAATAATTTAATTGAGTTCAATACAAAAATAAATAAGATCTATGAAAAGACATCAATTATGACAGATTTAAAGATAGTTCTACAAAATTGAAATTAATTCCCAATTCTTTATTGCGTACCATAATGTATGCGTAGTTGGTAGGGAAGTAAATAATAGTCACAATTATGGACCCTGTCGAGCACACCATAGATTAAGTTAACTAGGAGAGAGGATGAAGGCACTGCTTGTTTTACTTATTACTAGTTAAAAGTAAGCAAATAATACTGTTATGATACTAATTGTTATTGTTGTTATAGATGTTATTTTATGAGTTTTAGTTATTGTTTATAAATTATATATATATTTTATTTATTAAATAACATTGTAAATACCGTTTAATTATTTTTATTTACTTTATTTGTCTAAGGGTTTTACTCTCAACGAATTACAGTATCTTGTATTTTTATACCATCAATGAAGTATGTAAAAAAAGGTGGAATGTGTGCAAAAATAATGTAAATATAAAAGGTTCTATTGCTTGATTGGCTTCTCCTAGAAAAATAACGATTCATTAGTTCTTCAAAACATATTCACCAAAGTAAACTCATAATACCGATAATATTCGTTAAACTCGTACAGATTTGCGTGCACTTTCCCTATACCGTGGGGAGATGAACTAGGGGTGGGATCTACATACATACATAGAGGTAGGTAGTGCATGTCTGGTAGGGGTGAGATGTATAGGGTGTAAACTTAGATAACCAACCTGTTTAGACTGCGTGTAACTTGAATGGAGAACGAATATGTTTTGTGGTTTCAAGTATACTCATATAATTTGGAATATAATCTCTGAAAATAGCTGACCGATTTTAATTGTAGATACCTGGGGTTAGGGGCACAATACATACAATTTTAATTCCGCTTAAATTAAGTATATTGATTTTAAAGGAGATGAAAACTTAAACCTGTATTTAAAAAATAAAGGTATTTCTCTGTGTGAAAAGAGTCTATGTGACGAATTCATATTATTATTCTATCGAAATGTATCGTGTCAAGAACCACTCCAATTCTCTCTGCCACTGCTATCTGAATATTTTAGTGAAGCACGGTTTTCTAACACCCTGTATACTGCATACAGGGTGGCACACGTCTGCCCGGGTCGCCCGGGTATAGCTCAGAATGCACCTGAATTATATAACTATATACATATACAATATGTCTGCAATAAATCCGAGCTTCATCACTGTAATAACAATCTTAATCATATTGAAATAGAACACAAATTACAATGACTTAGAGACTACAACGTTGGGCTCTCTACTTGAGAATCAACGATTTAAAGCATAATAGCTCTTGTGTGGTTAATGTTAGATTTCAAAATTCAATGTTTAAATATTAATTGCAAGTGCGATGAGTAGAATATTATTTTCATGCGTATAAAATTTATAGGAGAGCGAAAGAGAAATAAGAAACGTGCCATTAACTTTTTTAAATTTATAAGAAAAAATATTTTTAAAAGAAAAAAATATTGGTTACCTTTAGTTTGGCATTTTTTATAAAGAACCTACTCGAAATTAAACTCAAGGAAATATATAAGACATGTATACGGCACAATACACAACCTTTTTCCCTACAAGATTACAAAAAGATTAAATTGTAATCTAACCTTCGTAGTCAATTTTATTCGTACATTCGTAGCAGGTAAATGTAGCGATGTCTACGGAGCTACGTCGCAATTTCGTAGCATCGTAGGTTTAAAAATCGATACCGTACAACACGGACGAGTCGATTTTTCTAAAAATAGACTTGATTGTTTATGTTTTAACTCGTCTATACATACATAATCTATGGTTATATAATTAGATAATGTATCTCTTTTGTTGAATAAAAGTTTACGGAGTAATGGGTTTTTGTTTGGCTTTTGGCTGGCTTTTGTGTAATCATAAATTGATATAGATTTTGTCGTTTGGGTTTTTGACGTATTTGCTGAACTATAACAAAATAATAACATAAATTAGCTTGAAAAGTGGCGTTAGAAAATAATTGAAAACTTGTTGACCTTTCTTTAAGGATTTGTCACGACGACATTGTATTTCGATAATTAGTAGATTTTATAAATAGCTTTGTAACTTTCTTTAGTTTTTTTCCGTTTGTTTTTTAACCAACTTCAAAAAAGTAGGGGTACTCAATTGGACTGTATTTTTACCCGACTGCCAAGAAGGGTTATGTTTTTCGCGCGTATCTTGTATGTATGTATGTATGTATGTATGTATGTATGTGTGTAATATTCTTTATTACCTCATATCTTCGAAACGGCCGTATGGATTTCGATAATTAGGGTATCGTTGGATTCGTATCGATTACCCAAGTGTTCTTAGATATGTCACGTCAAACAAAAACCAACATGGCGGCCACGAGGTGCCATAGATTGAGGTAAAAAAAAAATAAAAAATATATGTTTGCTACAATATGGGTATCAAATTAAAGGGCTTGTAACGAGGATTCCAAAATGGTATATCATTTACGTATAACAAAAAAAATACAATGTAAAAAAATGTTCTTTATCCAAACTAAATACATACTCGAATGCCGTACGCTAGGTGGATTATGATTTTAACTAAAAGGTGTTAAATAAAAAATTAATAAATTTAAAAAATAAAAAAACCCGACTGCATAAAAAACACTTTAAATAAAAACTGAAAAGTAAAAACAAGTTCAATAAGTCTAGAACTGTAGATAGCAATGTTACTGTAACAGTCGGAACCCATTAAATAAGCTAGACTAAAATCATTAATTATGGGTCCTGACTGTGACAGTAGCATTGCTATCTACACTTCTAGACTTATTGAACTTGTTTTTACTTTTCAGTTTTTATTTAAAGTGTTTTTTATGCAGTCGGGTTTTTTTAATTTTTAAATTTATTAATTTTTTATTTTATGTTTATTACCATAGAACTGTCGACTGGGTCCACCGATTTTGATGATTATTTTTTTATTTGAATGCTGGAGCTTCCCTTGTAGTCCAATTTTGGTCCAGTTTTGACAGTGGGATCCATAAGAAAACCATATAAGACTTATTTGGAAGTCGTTTTTTTTTGTTAGAATCATTCTTTATAAATATATCTACATCCATGGTCCTTCCTGGCACTACCATTTTAACAAGAAACCTTCTATCGTAAAGTATCGTCCATGATTTTACCGTGCAATAAAGAATATAACACTATCCAACGGGCACCGCACCCACTTTATTGTAACTAGACCGCTTATTACGCAGTAAATTACGAAGCATTTTAAGTACTAAATTGGCGAAAAACTGCTGCCTTAAAAACCTGGTTAATTCCAGTCTTTTACTGCATTTTACTTTTTCAGCGAAGAACCATAAAGTGAAATTAATTTCTTCTATCTGTCCACAAAATACTATCAAATAGACTAAAAAATAATTTCCAGTACCCTATTAAATAGTAGTTCTATTTAATAGGGTACTGGAAATTATTTTTTTAATTTAATTCGGTTTTAGATGTTTTTTTTTTACGTAAGGCAAAGGGTAAAGTATCTTATCCCTTTGTGGACGGTAAATAGATTAACGTTTTAAATGCCATATACTTTCTAAGTTTGGAGGAGGGGAGGGGAGGGGCTCGTGGCTAAGTGTAAGCCGTACGGTTTGACCGATAATACAGGTTAAGCCGCGCTCGCCGCGGTTGGTCCGTGGATGGGTGACCATTTATAACATACCGAGACCCCTCCGTGTTTCGGAAAGCACGTTAAACAGTAGGTCCCGGCTGTCACACATAGATCTTTGGCAGTCGTTAAGTCAATTCTGACAACCAGTCTTACTATGGGATACTGTGTTTCCCAGTAAAATGGGTTGTGGAGGTCAGATAGGCAGTCGCTCCATGTAAAATACGGTATTCAGCTGAATCCGGTAAGACTGGTAGCCGACCCCAACATAGTTGGGAAAAGGCTCGGGAGATGATGATACTTTCTAAGTTTATGTAAAAAATATGTAGGCCTACATATTTATAAGTGAGTGTATGTATGTATTATGTATAAATGGTAGTGGTCGGAACTCAAATAATTAAAATATGAAGGTAGAACGAGCAACATCTACTGTCCAGACGAACGACATCTCAGTCTGCCCGTGAGGTGTCGAAACGTAGGGACCTAAAATCTAAAAATAAACCGCGACAAAATCCGTAAAAACGTAGTTTTGTTTCAATGTTAGTGTTACTGTTAACATCATCTATGTACCTATTATCTATAATTCTACATCCAAGACGAGCTTCTAGTGTTACATAAACAGACCAGCTTTTATAACAACGCATACGAATGTCCGGGTATCGGCCATTCGCGCGTCATTTGTTTACCCGGGCGGAAACCCGGGTATCGCAAACAGTGTATACATCGAACCCTAGTTTGTACTTGAGTACTAGTTCGGGATTGATAAATACAGGGATTATTTGTATACATAATTATAGTTTTATATGACGCATGGAAATATGAACCACTTGCTTGTTTTGAACCGACTTTAAAAAAGAGGAATTTCACAATGCGCTTCTATGTTTGTGCAATCAATTTCAAAATGTATTTTTGACATCGATATGGTATATACAGGGTGTTAAGAAAACCCTGTCCGACCCGAAAGGGTGATGTAGGGTTCACAATCACATGCCCAAATAAAATATCAAATTTGGAAAATTCATGATAGAAACAATAATAATGGATTTTGAAATAACCATTTTTTGCCCCAAATTTCCCTAAATTTGAGATTAAAACAAAAACTACAACACCAATCTCGTCGGTATTTTTGGGGGCCTTTTGTTTGGTAATTAGGTAGCATCTGTGACGACGCCGACACTCTCTCTCGAATTTCGAGAAAAAAAAAAAAATAGGTTAAATTTTTTTTTTACTTTTTTCCATTTTTTTTTTTTTTCACATTTTCTCAGCGTGTCAGTAATCAGATATCGATACCTAACAACACTTTCACGGATCGGACAGGGTTTTCCTAACACCCTGTATAAATTTCTTAAAAGTAATTTCCTTGTTACAGTTAGGTGTATTATTTTTTGCTGGATAATAATATCTGTACCTACATTATTTTGTTTCATAGTTTTGCAGTAAGTTAATGCCTGCTGTAACGGGTTTATAAGATTAGATAAAGTTTTATTTGTAACACAGTATCTATATTTCGACCATTAATAAATCAATAGTAGCTTGTATAACATACAAGAGTTGCTTATGAGGAGCTTAAATACCTTAAGAAATAGCCTATATCCTTTATCGAGGTCCAAGATTACCTTAAACCGCATTTAATTAAAATACATAATTTATGTAGTTTAGTTGTGAAAGCGTCACAGACAGATATACACACTTATTACATTTAAAAGATTAGTATGTGTACTCTATATCTGCATTTAATTCACTGTTGAATTTCATCAGTAGGTAGTTTGAATAACCAAAATACATCATTCAGAGATCTACATACGTAAAAGCCACATTTATTGAAAATTATTACTGACAGCCAGTACTTCTAGTACATTATTAGTGTGTGTAGTCCACAATCAATTTAATTCATTGATGAATTAAATTGATTGTGGACTACACGTGGCTTTTACGTATGTAGATCTCTGAATGATGTATTTTGGTTATTCAAACTACCTACTGATGAAATTCAGAAGTATTTTATCAGTAGTTTGAATAAAAGTACAGTCACGAGCAAAAATATGTACACACTCTCCAATTTTTAATGAATGTTTACTGCAAATGTAGATTGATTTTGTTAAACGTGTTAAGAAGAAATTATTGAAAACAGTTAATTATGCACATGTAGAAAACTTAATCATTTACATTTTTTTTTTTTTCGTTTCAACACAAATATCTCGCTAATTTTGTTCAAAAATTTCGCTATGTGTATACGTGACTGTACAGTCACGAGCAAAAAGTTTGTGTTAAAACTTTAAAACTCAAAAAGAAAAATATACATATGATAGGGAACTGTTTTCAACAATTTCTTCATAACATGTTAACAATATCAATCTAGAATTGAAGAGAAAATAAAGTAAAAAGTTGGAGAGTGTATACATATTTTTGCTCGTGAGTGGACGTGAGTACGTCACGGTTTGATCTGCAATGTTTGCGAGCTGGGATTAAAGCAATATCGGCGGGATCCTCGCTTGAAAGCATGGGCGGAACAAATATATCTGCTCTTTGAATACTTCTAGGGTTAGCACTCGATAACATTTCATTTTGTGACAGTTACATTTTAAAATTGCTACTACGAAGGATCTTTTTTTCACAGTTTTTGTAATTACTTTGATTTTTTTTTTAATAATAATAATAATAATGGCTAATGGGGGGGAGATGGGCCTCCTTAGCATTGGTTTGCAACCCATCTAGGAGACGGAAAACTCCAAAATCAAACCCGGTAAGGTGTCACCGTTAGGCGCAAGTAGGGTCCAACCCGAAATATGCGGTAGACAACCAAGACAGCATTCCCAAAGAGGGTTAGCGTCAGGCAGGCGGCCGGCTATAAAACATCTGCCAAATCTATTTGCAATGTGTAATGAGTACGAATATTGTGAATGGAGATAGTGTTAGGGCGTACCCCCGAGGCGACGCGCAAGGGCAGCACCCGGCTCTTGAGAGAAATGGACAAGGGTTGTTGCACCACTCCGGGCGGGGGCAACGTAAGACGCTAGCCCGGAAAGTAAGAACGAGGTTTGTAAGTTGGAATGTAGGCACGATGACTGGGAGAGGAAGAGAGCTAGCAGATGTATTAAAAAGGAGAAGAGTGAATGTAGCGTGCTTACAAGAAACAAAGTGGAAAGGTACGAGGGCTAGAGAGATTGGTGAAGGATATAAGTTTTACTATTGTGGAAGCGATGGAAAGCGAAATGGTGTGGGAATAGTACTTGACGCTAAGTTAAAGGAATGTGTGACGAATGTTCAGAGAGTGAATGATAGACTAATTTTAGTAAAAGTTATGTTGGAAAATGTGCTATTGAATGTTGTTAGTGCGTATGCCCCTCAAAGCGGATGTGACGAAAGTATGAAAGAGAAGTTCTGGGAAGATTTTGATAGAATATTAATGAATGTACCAACGCACGAGGAGATATATGTAGGAGGTGATTTTAATGGTCATGTAGGAAGAATGAATGTAAGTTATGAACGAGTTCACGGGGGATGGGGATATGGCACCCGAAATCTAGAAGGGGAATCGTTGCTCCAAGCTGCTTCTGCTTTTGATTTGGCCATAGTTAACACGTGGTTCACAAAAAGAGACCAACATCTGATCTCCTATAAGAGTGGCTTACATGCGACGCAGATAGACTATTTCTTAGTAAGGAAAAGTAATCTATTCTGCGTCAAAAACTGTAAAATTATACCAGGCGAAGATCTAACAACCCAACATAGGCTCCTTGTTTTGGATGTGAACATTACAATCCAAGTTGCTAAGTTTAAAGAAAGGCCACCCCCCCAAATAAGATGGAATATGTTAAGTAAGAGAGATTGCGCGAAAGAGATGAAAGACAGAGTGGTAGATAAAATAATAAACTTATGTAAAGATATGGAAGAACAATCTGTGAATGAATGCTGGAATGGTATGGCAGGCACTATTAGAATGATAGCGAAGGACGTATTAGGGCAGTCGAAAGGGAAAGGAAAGATTGATAGAGACAGGTGGTGGTGGAATGAAGAGGTACAGAAAGTGTTAAAAGAGAAAAAAAATGCGTTTAAAGAATGGCAGAGAGTGGAGGCTGGTAATGATAGTTTGAGAGAAGAGAAAAAAGAAGTATACAGAGATTGTAAAAGGAAAGCTAAGAAAGCCGTAGCGATTGCTAGAGCCACTGCACACGAGGTATTATACAACCAACTTGACACTCCAGCTGGTCAAAAAGAGCTTTACAAAATAGCTAAGGTGAGAGAAAGGCATGCGAAAGATGTTATGAAAGTTAGATGTATGAAAGATGATCATGGTCAAGTACTATCGAAGGATGAGGATATTTTAAACAGGTGGATAAGATACTTTGAAAGGTTGATGAATGAGGAAAATCATTGGAGTGGAGTATTAGATAGTGTGGCAGTAAATACAGGTTTAGTGAGAGAGATAAGTATTGATGAAGTAAAAGGAGCAGTAAGAAGTATGAAGAATGGAAAGGCGGTAGGTCCAGATGGAATACCAGTAGAGGTATGGAAGTTGTTGAGTGAGGATGGATGTAAATGGCTGACTTTATTCTTCAACAAGTTGTTGCATGATGAGAAGATCCCTGACGAATGGTGTCACAGTTCACTGGTACCCATCTATAAAAACAAGGGTGATGTGCAAGAATGCAACAACTATAGAGGAATAAAGCTCATGTCTCATAGTATGAAGGTATGGGAGAAAGTGATAGAAAGACGATTGAGAGAAGAGACTGAAATTACCCAAAACCAATTCGGATTTATGCCTGGTCGTGGAACGACAGACGCCATATTTGCACTACGGCAACTGTGTGAAAAATACAGACGTGCACATAAAAACTTGCACATGGTGTTCATTGACCTGGAAAAGGCGTACGACCGGGTACCCCGTAAGGTTTTGTGGTGGGCATTGAAAGAGAAAGGTGTGCCAGGGAAATACCTGCAGCTGATTCAAGCTATGTACAATAGGTGTAGCACATTTGTTAGATCGGTGGTGGGTCCGACTGATAAGTTCGATGTCGCGGTGGGTTTGCACCAGGGTTCAGCTCTAAGCCCTTACCTCTTCCTGCTGGTAATGGACGCTTTAACGTCCAGTCTGCAGGGTGAGGCCCCCTGGTGCATGCTATTTGCTGACGACATTGTTCTGGTTGGCGAGGATCCACTGGAGGTTCAGGGCAGGCTGGTGGCGTGGCAGCGAAAGTTGGAGGGTGTAGGCTTGAAAATCAGCAGGACCAAAACGGAACACATGTTCTGTGATTTCGGCGGTCCCTCCGCTTTTGCTCCAATTTCTTTGGATAGAGAACCACTTCCAGTTTGCTCGGACTTTCGCTACCTCGGTTCCGTCATCCAAAATGATGGCGAGATCGACAGAGCTATCAAGCATCGGATCAGCTCAGGTTGGTTTAAATGGCGACAGATGACTGGGATGATTTGTGATCCGAAGATGCCCGTAAGGTTGAAAGGGAAAATGTATAAATCGGCTATAAGACCTGTATTGATGTATGGTTCAGAATGCTGGGCAGTGAAAGGGATGGATGAAAGACGAGTGCATGTTGCTGAAATGAGAATGCTTCGATGGATGACTGGAGTAACGAGATTGGATAGGATAAGAAATGAGTATATTAGAGGAAGCTTGAAAGTAGCGCCCGTAAATGAAAAGATGAGAGGTAACCGTTTGTCGTGGTATGGACATGTAATGAGGAGGGATGAAAGTCACATAACTAGACGAGTTATGAGTATGAATGTGGATGGGTATACATGCAGAGGAAGACCACAAAAGAGATGGATGGATTGTGTGAAAGATGATATGAGAAAGAAAGGAGTGAATACTGAGATGACGAGTTGTAGAGATGAATGGAAGCTGAATACGCATTGCGCCGACCCCAGATAATTGGGAACAGGGCAGGGAGATGATGATGATGAATAATGGCTAATGGGTAATTATATTTTCGAGCCGTTTGAGGTGGAAACGCTCGGGTCATGGGGTCCGAGTGCACGAAATCTTTTTAAAGAACTGTCAAAACGTTTGGTAGACTCTACTCGTGATCAGAGAGCTGGTTTGTTCCTTGCACAGAGAATCGGCATAGCCATTCAACGTGGCAATGCTGCCAGCCTTCTGGGCACGTTTCCCGCCATTGACAAGGATGACGATGAGTATTTTGACGCGTGTTAGTTTTATTTATTTATATAAGATTTAATTTTAGTCTTTGTTTGTTCTTGTATTAGATTTAAGTATTGAATTTTAAATAAAGAATTAAGAACCTTTGTACCTCTGTAATAAGAAATTTTGATTAAATATTTAGTTAGAACAGTCAATTTTATTGCTTAATACGCTCAAGAAAGTGAGAGGAAAAGAAAAAATAAGATTTTCATTAAATAATTACAAAATTATCCTTATACTTAAGTCCTTCCTAATGTTTATCTATTTATAAGTAATATTATCGTATGTACCTACGACGACGACTACCAACGACCTTTGACGACCTCCGTGGTCGAGTGGCGTACGCACCGGTTTTCAAGGTGTCGCCAGCTCTGAGGTCCCGGGTTCGATCCCCGGACGGGTCAATGTAGAAAACCACTTTTCTACATTGTCCCGGGTCTGGGTGTTTGTGGTACCTTCGTTGTTTCTGAATTCCATAACACGCGTGCTTTAGCTACTTACTTTGGGTTCAGAGCAATGTATGTGATGTTGTCCGCATTTATTATTATTATTTATTATTATTACCTAACAAAATGTTACAAAACTATTCTAACTCCTAAAACCAATTCCGTCAACCTAAATAGAACGCATACATTCATGGCCGTTGAATGGAGCATTCAATTAACCAGCTGTGTCCTCTGCCTGCTACCCCTGCACCCAACCCCCCTTTTAACAAAACAACCACCTTTCACCCCCTTACGTATCTGTGGATGCATTAGGATTAGTTTGTGAGACTGGATGCAGATAAAGGGATTATTTGTGTTAGTGCACTTTGATAATTGGTTGTCAGAAGATATTAAAACTGCCTCGTTGGCCTAGTGGTTCTAAGCGCGACTGCTACGCTAGAGGTCTTGGGTTCGATTCCCAAGTCGACCAAGGTGTTATTGGACTTTTCTATGAAATTCTCAGTAGCAGGTCGGAGTTTGGATTTGTGCCCGGTTAGTGGCAATAGGCTCGCCCCCTATTACATGAGACCTAGTACACCTCTGCCTAACCCTTCGGGGATACAGGTGTGATGGTATGTTATGTTATGTTTCAGAAGATATTAAAACGTAGAAGTATCTATTGCTTATCACGTGAATTCAGGATTGGCTTTATATAAAGTATCCGGACAATTCAAGTTTTGTTTTAATTTGTTTATCTAAATATTTATTTATTTAAACTTTCACGTACAATAAAATTGTGGTACATATTTCTTTTCTAATGCCCATAACTTGATTTAAAAGTAACCGTAACTAACTATTCAGTGTGAAGACAAATCTAAACAATTCAACGATCATAAAAGTCCACACGTTCTTGAATATAAATCTTTGAATTTATCCTACTCTGTTTTATATATAGATTATAAAATTAAATAAGTATGAAATTAAAACAATAATCTGTATTTAAGTATGCAGAATACACGCAAGCATAATGTTAAAAAGGAAAACTCTTTTTTCTTCTTACGACAAGTTCTTTTTCTAATAAAATACTCCTTTTTGTCCACAGGAGCCTTCCTAATCCCGTTCCTCATAATGCTGATCCTGGAAGGCATCCCTCTCTTCCTGATCGAGATGGCGATTGGGCAAAAGATGCGCCTCGGCTCCCTGGGGGTCTGGAACACCATCCACCCGTGGCTCGGCGGCATCGGGATCTCCAGCTGTCTGGTCACCCTGTTTGTGGCGCTGTACTACAATGTGATCATCACATGGGTGTTCTTCTACCTGTTTAATAGTATTCGGGTGAGATTTTTTTAATATTTTAATGGTATATCTAAGAGGGGCTACATAAGGGTGAATAAAGTGATAGTGGTCCGTTGCACCCTCATCATCTGCCGAGCCTTTTCCCAACTATGTTGGGGTCGGCTACCAGTCTTACCGGATTCAGCTGAATACCGTATTTTACATGGAGCGACTGCCTATCTGACCTCCACAACCCATTTTACTGGGAAACACAGTGTCCCATAGTAAGACTGGTTTAATGAAATGAAATGAAATGAAATGAAATGAAATGAAATGAAATATTTTATTCTTGTAAGTAGGACTATATAAATCACTTTTACAATGTCTTCCTAAGCTAGATGAAGTCGACATTTCCTAACTGACTACCCTGAGAAGAAATGTCGAAACAAACTCAGGGGTCTTAGTCTCTTTTATAGTCCAAATAATACAATAATAAATTTATAAATTTGTGTAAACAAATGCAGTGTATTTACTGGACTGGTCTTTGGAAGAAAGAACCAGATCGATCTGAGCAAGCCTGTACCAGCAGACGGCAAGCATGCCCCGAATAGCTCATGCAGCTCAACCATTTTTGAGGGAGCTGCACAACCCGGTACACAACAATACCGCCAGTGGCACCATAAAAATATGTGGGGCAACAACTCACTCAGATCGCCAGCCTAATAATAACTATAAACTATAATATCAATAAATATAAACTATAATGATATACCTGCATAATGTTTACACTTACAATGGATACAAGGTTAGAGCAAGGAAATTAAAAAAATAAATAAATAGAAAAACATAAAAATAATAATAACATAAACGTTATTGAATGTCAAGTGTAAAATATTATATGCAAAAGCACAAAACATGTCAATAATGTAGAAAAAAAAAAGAATATGCAATAAGCACAAACATGTCAGTAGAATATAAAAAAATGCATATGCAAAAGCACAAAACATGTCAGTTTGTAAATATGTACAACATGCAAAAAAAAACAAGGAAAAAATACTTAAAAAATAAACACAAGCGATAGCTGTATAAGCGAGCAGCTCAATCCCAGGCGTTTCTATCATTTAAATAATCGGATATGTTGTAATATCCTTTTGTTAATAATTTTGATTTAATAAAAATTTTAAATTTCTTAATGGGTAGTTTTCGAACATCCATGGGAAGTTTATTGTAGAAGCGTATACATTGACCCATGAACGAGTTGCTTATTCTATGGAGGCGAGTAGCATGAACTGTTAAATTATTTTTGTTCCTGGTGTTCCGGGAGTGAACATCAGACAATTTAACAAAATTAGATTCGTTTTTATGAACATAGAGTAGATTTTCAAATATATATTGAGAAGCTACAGTCAGAATGTTTATCTCCTTGAATTTCTCTCGGAGAGAAACTCTAGGACCCAGATTATATATAGCGCGGACAGCTCTTTTTTGTAATACGAAAATTGAATTAATATCCGCACAGCTTCCCCAAAGGAGAATTCCGTACGTCATCAAGCTATGAAAATAACTAAAATAAACAATTCTGGCTGTATCCACATCAGTTATTTGTCTAATTTTTTTTACAGCATAAGCGGCTGAACTAAGCCTTCCAGACAATTTGTTTATGTGTGGGCCCCACTGTAGTTTGGCGTCAACAGTAATGCCAAGAAAAACAGTTGACTCCACAGGGTCCAACTCTACTCCATTCAGTTGTACATTGGTGCTTAACTGTCTCACATTAGGCGTAGAAAATTTTAGCCGGGACCTACTGTTTAACGTGCTTTCTGAAACACGGAGGGGTCTCGGTATGTTATAAATGGTCACCCATCCACGGACCAACCGCGGCGAGCGCGGCTTAACCTGTATTATCGGTCAAACCGTACGGCTTACACTTAGCCACGAGACCCTCAGTCCGATGCACCAATCGTAAGCAAATAAAAGCAATAAGTACTCGCTCGTTTTGTGATGTTCCGTACGACAACAGACACTCATGCGAAGATATTGACGGTTGCGATTGCTTCTAAGGTTGCCAAAAAATGGATCGGTATAGTTAGATAATACCTATCGCTACATGGGAAACAAGCTCACATTCTCAAACGCTGGGTTTGCTTGCGAAATGACTATCTGTCGCTACATTACACCTCGACCACACAAGACACTATCAAAGAGATAAGATTCACAAATCGTAAAATAGTCATAACTTAACACGAATCATTTAATAAAAATACCTCGTGCTTGCTTCACGACAGAAGAAAATAAATACCAACTAATTCTTCTTTTACCAGCTCACAGCAGACCAGCTGCCCTGGGCGCACTGTCCCCAGGACAACGGCACGGCCGAACTGGAGTGCAACAAGGCTTCCTCCACGGTCTACTACTGGTACCGCGAGGCACTAGACGTGTCTCCCAGCATCGAGGAGCCAGGAGTACCACGCTGGTGGATCGTGCTGTACCTCCTTCTCGCCTGGATCATCGTCTTCTTTATCGTGATGAAGGGCATTCAGAGCAGTGGGAAGGTAGGTTTTACTTTTTCTTTTGCAGTCTACTCCGGTCTACTACTGGTGGCGAACTCTACACATCGCGAAAGTGCGATTATTCATTTATCAGGGGTACAGAAGCCGGGGTTCAATTTGAATGTCTAACATATCGGTACTTTGCACTTTCTTAGTAAACGACAAATACTGTATTTTAATGCAGGCTTGAGAAAACTAAAGGATATATTTTCAGTTTTTAATCTCAGAGTACACACAGTATGTAATTAGTTACATGTATAATCATCTAAGAGCGGTTCAAATGTCAAACATTAATAAGAATCATGCGCAAGTTCTATATTAGATATTTTTTTTTTTTACATTTCTAATCTTTCTACAGATTTATTAATGAAATTAAACTTGAAATATTTACAATATTATAAAAACTAAGCCTACACAAGAAATAAGAAGATAAGTTAGATAAATTATTATAATATAAACGTTGTTATTTTTTTTTAATATATTTAATTCATTTCACTCAGTTAATGGAAATAAAGTACTAACTTCATAAGTTAACAGTTTACTGCTCTGGGGCCCGAGTCCGCTATTTTAAGTCAGTGAGTGGCGTGTTAATAAACGTTCCAGTGTACTTGTTATTGTGCCTAATTTTCGTATGCAGATAAGAACAGTCCCTTGCAATCCTACAATGACAACAGTGGTAAGTGTGTACATTTGTCATTAAACTAAAATTATCTGAATACGAAAATTACGCACAAAAACAAGTAGGTACACTGGAACGTTTATTAACCCACCACTCACTGACTTAAAATAGCGGACTCGGGCCCGAGTAAGTAAGAAAATATTCCGCTTAAGAAATAACTACGCCTGTGTGCGAGGAATTTACTCAGTTACGCACACAAAGAATGTCTTCTTAATTAAAGACATGAAAAATATAACGTAGTTTGTGAGATTGATGTGAATGTGGTGTCCTTAGGGACTCAGCTTTGGTACCCTTAGCTTATAAGTAGACTTCTTTTATGTCAGAATTTAGTAATTATATTAGCGGCCTGTATAACACTCTTGGGTAAATATTGGCTATTGCTCTTTGGTAAAGAAAAAGATAACATTTATAAAAAATATTTAAACAAATCTTAATACTAAGTTGCAGAGACGTGCTGTGCTTTTTTTCTAATTTTCATTAGCATCGAAAACAGTTTTTTATAACGAAACGTATTGACTAGTTTACAGCAAGTTACATAGAGTGCCATCGCCTACTTAAGTTTACTGAGCAATATCTACACTAATATTATAAAGAGGAAAGATTTGATTGTTTGTTTGTTTGTTTGTTTGTTTGAAATGAATAGGCTCCGAAACTACTTAACCGATTTGAAAAATTCTTTCACTGTTGGGAAGCTACACTATTTCCGGTGAACATAGGCTATATAAAATTTTCAAAAAAGTTAGGGATCCATACTAAAACCTCAATAATGTAAACCAAGGTGTGAAAAATTTACCAAAAATCTTTCTTGCATCGCGTGCGCTGCGAAAACTATTGATTATAGAACAAAATAATGTACTACGTCTTTGTAGAACATATAATTATCTACAAAAAGTGTCGCGACAGCATATGTCTAACTATTACAGTTAGGTCACAATAAGAGATATTTTATTAAAAAAAATATTATTGAAAGGACGCCGCTAGAAAAGGCTCTTTATTTGTTACTTGGTATTGATCCTTATCAAATTACTTCATAGTCAAGACTGCTTCAATACCTTTATGTAACTTTTTGAATTATTCACTTTGGACATTCCCTTCGAAAGATATCACGAGTTTAAAATATAAGAATTAGAAAAAAGTCGCGTGATTGTCGCTCACTCTGCTCGGCTAACTATGCGATTTAAGCATCACTGAGGTACGGGAGTGTCTATACTAATATTATAAAGAGCGTAATAGTAGTAATAACACAGAAACCTTCAATCCTAACTTTTTAATAATGTGTTAAATACCCGTGCGAAGCCGGGACGGGCCGCTAGTACACCAATAAAAGAAAACATTATATCCCTGATTGCCTATATTCTCATCCGTTCAATCGAGCCGTTAAAATACATAGCTCTGATTGGCTATAAAATCATCCGCTAACACAGCACAAGCTTCTGATTGGCTATCCACAATCCCCGACACAAAATAACGGCGTGTGATTGGTTCCAGGTGGTATACTTCACGTCGATCTTCCCGTATGCTGTGCTGACCATCTTCTTCGTGAGAGGCATCACGCTGCCTGGCTCCGGGGAAGGGATCATACATATGTATAAGCCTAAGGTGAGGTAGATTTGTGTGCTATGTCTATTTATACAGGGAACACATAAGTCATTAGGTTACTACTCAATAGGCAGAGTGCCTACAACCTACGTAATGAATTTTGCATTTAATTAATATAATGACATATTTTTCGTCATCGTTCGTGTATCCATTTTACAGTAGTATTCATTCTAGGAACGCTTCTCCTTACAGCCTTAAAAAGCCAAAATTATTTATTCCATATTGACGTTATTTTCGTGCCAAAATTTGTGTCCATTTTTAGGCAAAACATACCAATTCCGAGATGGATACACAACACATAAAAAATATATTTTTTATAACACAAAATTTCCTCCACTTTCCAACTTTTCCACTACTCTTGAATTTAAATTGGCCATGACAAACTATAAGGCTTCCGAAAGTTAGGTCTAAAAATAGTCACCACGTTACGTAAGGGTTACTAAAATATTTTCCTAAGAAAGGCACGACCTTGGCCCGTAAGCTCCGGTCTAATTTTGGGGCTTAGGACTAGAATATAGTAATATGTAGGTATATGTATTAAGGCTTAGTTCCATTTTGGGGGTTATTGAAATTGCGAGCATATCTGAGATGGAAAATGTGAAAAATGTTTTTATGGAGTTTCTTGCCGGCTCTTCTCCATAGGAAGGACACTTTGGAACCGAGCAACCAGAGTCAGTAGTTTTTAACGTAACGTTTCTTAAGCGCCTTTTTTTTGGTTTAAGTATAAGAAATAAAAACATTTTGATTTTTGTTTTTTTTTTTATTTAACGCAAGTAAACAACAAAGCTTTATAAATATTGTACACCTTATAGGTATGTTACATTGTTACTACAATTACAACTATAACATCTCTATTGACATGTAACAAACAATAAATGATTTGATTTTTTTTTTCTTTTTTTTTAATTTGAATTTGAAAATGTTTGGTTAATATAGCTGATGTCTGGCCTGGTCTTGTCTATTATTTAGTTTTGTAGATGCGTGGACTAGTGTGCAGAGGTTTTATCGTTTTAGAAAATTAAGACGACATCGTGTTTTTTTTTTCGCATGTAAATTTCGCAAATAAATATAATAAGAAAAAGGCAAATCTACAAAAAAATAAGTAACTAATAATTTGAACTACATAATTTGTACAACACTCAAAATCTAGTTTTTTTTTTATTTACGCAAAGGGTTGGAGGTCTTGAACATAAGGCTTTCATTTAACCCCCATGCAAAAAAGGAGGTTATTCAAAGTTGTATTTATTTATTCTGTTACATTCTAAAACTTCTAAAGCTCAAAACCTTTATTTCTAGCTGGAAAAGCTCCTAGATCCTACAGTCTGGCTGGACGCAGCCACCCAAGTCTTCTATTCCTTCGGGCTGGCATTCGGTTCTCTGATCGCGTTCGGCTCGTACAACCCGCCGAACAACAACTGTGTGAGAGACGTCCTGCTCGTGTCGGTGTGTAACGCGCTCACGGCGATCTACGCGTCGGTCGTCATATTCAGTATACTGGGCTTCAAGGCTTTTACGATGGTGGAGACCTGTATGACTAAGTAAGTAATTTTTATGTTTTTTCTTCTTATAGCACAAACAAATACTTGTATATTCTACATTTTCTATTGATTATGTGTTCTGATTTGTCTTCAGTCCCACGGTAAGACCAAAATACAACATTTTAGCAAACAGTGATCACTTTTCTTTGACTTTTTACGTACGATTGTATCGATGATTTTCTCCACCATATAATAAAATAAAGTAATATTTTTTTTCGGTTTTTGACTATGTACCTTATTTCCTTAACTACAATAGTCGTTTTCTCCCCAGAGAGATCAAGATCCTGGCCCGGCATCACGTGGCCGGCTTCACGCTCAACTCCAGCCACGACTACTACCGCGAGGAGTTCCCCTCGCTCAACAGCAGCTGGGTGGCGGCTCTCAACCTGACCGGCTGCTCCATGAGCCGGCAGCTTGAAGAGGTGGGTATTCCACTATATTTTTTTTTTAAATAAATGCGGCAACATCACATACATTGCTTTGAACCCAAAGTAAGTAGCTAAAGCACTTGTGTTATGGAATTCAGAAACAACGAAGGTACCACAAACACCCAGACCCGGGACAATGTAGAAAAGTTGGTTTCTACATTGACCCGTCCGGGGATCGAACCCGGGACCTCAGAGCTGGCGACACCTTGAAACCGGTGCGTTCGCCACTCGACCACGGAGGTCGTCAATATACTATACAGATCAAGATCCTGGCAATGCTGAGAAAACCTGTCTTTCGTGACAACCAGTCTTACCAATGGATACCTACTGGGGTGTCCCTTGGTAGGTCTGGTTGTCACGAAAGACTGTTTTTACTGGTTAAATACTGTATTCAGCGGAATCCGGTAAGACTGGAACCGGACCCCAACATAGCTTGGGAAAATACTAGGATAGGTAAATAAAATTGTGTCTTTGTGTGACGCGATTACCTATATGACCGCTGAACAGAATTTGATTGAATATAGAGTTGGAAAAAGGATTTTGGCTATTATTATCCTGAACTCTACTGAATGTTCTTATACGATTGTTTTGTATGCTGCTTTATGTTGTAACGCGATATCTCTGGCAACTATGAATCGATTTTGGATATATTTATATTAGACGTACTATATAAATTTCATAGAAGTCGGTCCTTTTTTACTTTATGTAAAGTCATTATTTACTGACTTTTCTAAGAAGCTCATCTTCAAAGTGCTTAATTCTTAGAGACTTTAGAGGATCCTCCTTTAAAAACATTATGTATTAACCAATTTCCATCTTACAGGCAGCAGAAGGCACAGGCCTAGCCTTCATCGTCTTCACCCAGGCCATCCTCAAGCTGACGCCCGCGCCGTTCTGGTCCATCATCTTCTTCCTGATGCTGCTGTCCCTGGGGCTCGGCAGCCAGATTGGCATCATGGAGGGCATGCTCTGCACCATCTTCGATATCGACTTCTTTAAGAGGCTTAGCAAGCCTGTTATTACGGGTAGGTTTTTTGATTCTTGTTATATTAGGTGTATTTTGACTTGAATTTAATCGTATTTCGATCAGTTGGTCTGAAAATTCGTAAGAGTTTATTTAGGTACATAGATTAGCGTAAAATATATAAAATATATTCTATCAATACTTACTTTTATACCTATTGTATTCCGCGGCTTCACACTCGTAAGTAATTCCAATTACCGTATTTTGTTCTCGTATTTTTATGTCATATTTTGGGTAGGTAATCTACTATTCGGGACTGAAACAATACAAAAAAATATGTAAATGTTTCGTTATATTCCACACAAATACTACATTGCTTTTAAATGGGTCCACCAGTTTTTGTGTTTAAATGACGTAAACTTTAACATGGATTAGTTTGTACTTTATTTTAAATCTTATCTGTAATGTGAATCTTTTTCTAAGATATATCTACGCAAAACCTATAAACACATATTACTTTAGAAGTTGTATATGTAGATACTGTATAATATTTATATCATCAGGCATAAATTTATGACCATGTTTAATCCTACGACTTTATCTTCTATCAGGCTGCGTCTGCACGTTCTGCTTCTGCGTGGGCCTGATCTTCACGACGGGCGCGGGCGAGTACTGGCTCAAGATGTTCGACTCCTTCGCCGGCACTATCGGCCTCGTCGTCGTCGCCTTGCTCGAGATGATCTCCGTCATCTATATTTATGGACACGAGAGGTAGGAGACCTTTGATTTTCTTAGAAGTGTGTATGTGATTTTCATGAACATTACCTACCAGTTACAGACATTTAGTCGGCTGGTCATAGGTCTCTCTTTTAGCGAACGTGTTATAATGATATCAATTTGTTCACATCTTCGATAAATTACTTCGATCCAGTATGCCCATAGCCGAGCAAACAGCACTGTTAATATCAACTTTATAACACTATACCAGCGCGATCAGATTTAAAACTAAAGTAAATCTATGGATAACTTATCTTGTGTAAAAAATTATTGGTCCTACTACATTAGGTTCCAAAAGATTTACAATATTAGATTCCGTACAACCAAATTTATATAATTTCTATAATAATATTCCGGGACAACTCACACACGGTTATCTGATCCCAAGCTAAGCAGAGCTTGTGTTATGGTAACCAGGCAACTGATAAACATACTTATATATTTCTAAATACATACATATTATAGATAAATTACACCCAGACAATCAGAACAAATGATCGTGCTCATCACACAAACATTTGTCCTGGGTGGGAATCGAACCCACGACCTCCGGTATAGCAGTCAGGGTCACTAACCACTAGACCAACAGGCCCGTCAATATAGTACGTTATTTACTTGTTCTTTTTCCCCAGGTTCACAAACGACATCTACGAGATGACGGGCTACCGACCCGGCATCTACTGGCAGGTGACGTGGCGCTACGTGGGCCCTTTCATCGTGACCTGCATCCTGCTGTCCTCGCTCATCTTCATGGTCATCAACCCGCCCACCTATGGCGCTTGGGACGCTAATGAGGTAGGTTACTTAAATAATAAAGTATTTACCAATGATATGTGTACAAAAACGAAGTATGGCGTCTATTCTAAGGCATTCAAATTTGGGCAATTGGTTTTAATCCTTATATTTCTATCATTTTCTGTCTCGCATATACTATATGATCCATTTCATTCGACATGTGTCATCTATATTATTAGTTTATTTATATGTGGCATATTGTATCGAACAAAAAATTGTCGTAAAAGCGGTGGGGCTAGAAACTGTTTGTAACATAGTTGGGATAAGGCTAGACTAGTTGCTGCATTTCAACATAATACCACCATGTGTTCCTAAAAAAAACCTCTTGACAGACAACTTTGTGATCATGTAGTAGTTACTTTTTCTCTTAGAGGTACGGAATCCTACAAATAAGGTTTATATGTATGATCACCAATAAAAAGATGAAAGTATATGTATGAGAGAAGAAATTAAAGTCGAAACTTTTTATAGTTTTTTTTTATTTTGTATAAGAATTTCAAGTCCGGTCATATCAGCAATTTTTTTTCCATTATTATCAATAAACCAGCATCTTCTTATCAAACTTGTGCCAGAAGAGGTCCCAGAAGGCGATCCTATGTTGGTAGACGTGGTACTGCATGGTCATGTTCGCGTCGATGTTCAAGTATGGTCGTCTGTCGTCCTTTACTGGTAGCCATGTCACTGGTAGGAGGTCTGTCTTTTCAGGGGTTGGATTCCTGTGAAATAAATGGGAAATAGGTTATATTTTTATTTTTTTGAAGTATTTGAGCTTTAGACTGTTGATTTTGGACTGTAAAGATTTCTGGGTAAGTTTCTAGGTAGTCAAGGAGTTTTTGGAAATTTTACCACTTTTCCTGGAACGATCAATATTGATTTATTAAATATTTGAGTATCCTGGACTGGATATGACATTGTATTTTTAGTTAAATTAGAATAAGATACAATTGTCTCGCATGTCTCTTGCAAATAAGAAACTTTCTTTAACTTTAGTCATATTAGCTCTTCTATTTAAAACCTATCTACTCCTTTCGTAGATCTACGCTTAATATCCACATTCACCATATTACTAGATCTAGTATTCCTATCATCAGACATATCACAATATTTTTAGCAAATTAATGATTTTATTCTATATCGACAACATATAATGAAAATCATAAAAAACTTACCCAAACTTAACGAACTGCGCCCACATCTCCGTCATCCGCTCTCTCATCATCATTTGTTCTTCAGTCTTCAACTTAGTTGGCACTTCGAACAAATACTTCAATTCTTCCGTATGCATCGCACCAACGCCCGTCACGTTACTATAGATACTACCACCAACATACGAGAATAAATACTTATATACTGTCGCTCCTTGATCTATATACATATTGACTGATGTTTCAGCGGCATGGTTAAGTTTGAAGTCTGATAGATAATCACTCAATTCCAACATGGCGTCCGGACCAACGCTTTTACTACCTAAGTAGAAACTTCTTGTGATATTAGCTAAGATTTCTAACTCCATATCATTTATATCAGTATTGTTCCTTAGGTTATTGTAGAATATATCTCCTAAATTATCGTAGAACTGTCTAGGTTTGTTCGCGAATGTTCCGAAGTCTTCTTTGCTGTTATATCCAAACAGTATAGGAGTATTTTTTATTCTGGCTGCGTTGTTCAAGCAATGTGGATATTTTGTAATAAAGTTCTGGACTCCTTTGAACCGTTTCTCTTTGCACGCGGTCAGTTTTAAGCCAATATTTCTAGCTGCAGACATTACAACAAGTGGGTTTTCTTTAGCTAATAACTGTAGAGCAGATTTCGTTTTATTTACATTATGTCCTAAGTAAATAGCAAGTTTGAGAGCTGCTTTAGTGTCCCTCTTCACAAAGAACCCTGGAGTGAAAATTGATCCACTTTCTATGATCGCTTTATCGAATAATACGTTGTACTTCGAATATAAATGTAAATCGACCGCTCCTCCGCCGTAACTCTCACCAGCTATCGTCACTTTATTAGGATCCCCACCAAAGGCAGCTATATGCTCTTTGATCCATTTAAGCGCCATCACTTGGTCCTTAAACCCTTGGTTGCCGGGTACCGAAGGCTCTTTCAAACACAAGAACCCATAAGGACCGAGTCTGTAGTTCACTGTGATAACAATTATGCCGTGTTTGACCAAGTGTTGGCCACCGTAGTCTCCAGCACTGCCGAACACGAACCCTCCTCCATGAAACCACACCAATATTGGTAGTTTGTTGGTGTCGTTGGCCACATGTGGCACATACATGTTGAGGCGGAGACATTGGAGTATGCCTCCTATTTTGGAGACTACTTGCGGACATAGTATGGTGTGGTCGAAGGCGGGGAATGGCGTATCAAAATTGGGGTGTTCTAAGCTGTTCTGAAAACAAAATAACCTTATTAGTTATAAGTAGGTACTGTACAAATACTACTGTAGAAAGTTAATTTGGTTGTTTGCATATGGTAAAATGGTATCTAATCTGCAAAACTACTAAATGAGATTTCAAAAATTATTTCACTGTATGAGTATACTTATTTGATTTTAACATTTCATGATATATTGTTGTGCATAGGTTTCGGACATTTTCTAGTTAAATGCCTTTCTGTGCAAAGCCGTGGACAAATGCATATGTATGCATAGTTACATCACTTCTTTGAATACATAGTGGCTACTGGCCTATAAACAAGAAATATAGGTTAATAGGTTCAAGGGCAGAACTCAAAGATAATAGATCTAAACATCATTGTGTTAATGTAAGGACAATGTAAGGATGTGTGAAAATGACATAATTTTTAAACAAAACATTGATTCACGTTAGTTCCTTATTCTAGGTTTTTTCTTTACTTTAACAATAGGCATGACGATATTTTTATTTTCATTTCGTAGCTAAAATGTAAAAAGCTTGGTTTGGACATATTTTTCTTTGAAAAGTATCATGATGTCTCGATTTCTTCAATTTGTAGACAGAGTATGGTCACATACAAAAGACACCCAAATAATACATTAGTTTTTTTCATAATGCATTAGGTTTTTTTTATATTTTGTTTTATAATTTTATTAGTTTATAGATATTGTTATGTTATATAAGTATTGTATTTTCAATGAGCCCTAGTTGCCTGAATTAAAGGAATAAATAAAAAATAAATAACTAAATACTCCATAAAGAAATATAAAATGCAACGAACTATTTTTGTACACACAGTATTAAAAACAAAATGAGTAAAATGTGTCCAATAATATTCTGTTTTCGTTACTTTTTTAAATTACCGTTGTTGTAGTAATAACCGCTGTAATTTTATTGATCTTTGATCTGGTATTCCGGTTTTAGAACTAAATCAAGTTTTAAAAGTGTGTTATACCTAACGGTAATTATATATATTTTTAGACTGCACCTCTTATCAACACTTACTTATTTTTTTGGTTTACAGCTGGATTTAAGAAAGAGAATCATTGAAAACATTAACAATTATGTTTGAACAGAGAAAAAGTAAATAAATACCAGTCCTAATTAGTAAGATTAAAATATAAAATATTAATTAAATTTCACAAGCTTACGGCTTAAACACAAACGGTAGTCTTTAAATAAAATGCGGGAATCAAACCCGCCACACCTCTAAATTAATAACAAACACTTAATTAACAATAATCACATATAATAATATTCAACAATTAATACTATTTACTACCTACTTAATAGTTGATATTATTTACTTACTCCAAAAGGATTTTCTTCATTAACTCTCGCGTACGGCACACCAAAGAAGGTATTATAGCCATTGTTCTTGGACCCCTGTATAGGTCCCTTATTCGTCGTCACGGTAACCACAGTCACATCCTGAGAATATACTGCACAAATCGACGACAATATTAGAATGTGTTTATACATCTCTCTGTGTCACTTAGATGGTAGTGAACGATAGCGGCAGACAGAGTTATATTTATAAGAGTTGTGCGAGGTAACTGTTGTTTGGGGTTCCTTGGGTGTGATAGGAAAACGGTTTGGGAATCCCCTCTACTAAAAACGTGTTTACGTTTATGGAACAATTTTATTTATAGTATAGTTAGTACAGATGCATACTAAAACATATTAAATAAAGAAAATTTTAGACTTAACTTAGTCTTATTTTTTTATTGGTGTCTATTTCCATACTCTATTTTTTGGAAGTTGCCACATCAGTTGTATATTAAAGAAATAGAAAATTAAATCGTACAGTTGCTAACCAGCAACAACATGATAAATAACCACAACAAATCGCAATTTCTGTACTAAACCCGAACGGTCTTTTGTCCCATACGCCATAAGACCTGATTTATACGATGCGACAAATATCGAGCAGTTTCGGTACATTGCTGGGCCTCGCAGCTATGGTGTTATAAGTGATCACTCATACACCGCAATGTACCATAAATCACACTATATTCTCACACCGTTTAAATAAGCTTAATATACACGTGCTTCTAAAATAACCTACGGAACCACCCAGAATATTATTGTCGCATGTTTTCCTTAGAGTGGCCGCAATGAATCATGTTTTACAATACATGGTTTAGATAATTTAGCGCACGGCCCGAGGGGAAATGCTTGAACACTCGAAGTGTACTTGTTGAAACAAAGGGACACAATATGTGTATAGAGTTGTATAGGACTGCTAATTGCTACTAACTGTACTATACTAGGATTCTCCTAATATTGCTGTAAGTAAGTAAATAGAAGAGGGCTTTTGCGCTGCAGTCGACCTTTTTTAAACCGACTTCAAAAAAGGAGGTATACTCAATTCGACTGTATTTTTTTTATGTTTGTTACCACAGCACTTGTGACTGGGTGAACCGATTTTGATGATTCTTTTTTTTAGTTAGTTTTGACAGTGGGATCCATAAGAAATAAATATAAGACTTATTTTGAAGTCGGTTTTTTTTTTGTTAGAATTATTTATTTCTCCATTTTTTCAGCTGTTGTTTCAGATAACTTTAACGTTAAGATTTTTGAAAGAATTTACTATTTCTTCTGGAACGCTAAACTTAAACAACCACTAATTCATCGTCACTATACCTGATGATTAATTAAATGGGCTGAGGGATCAATTCACCTAATGTTCTTGCTATTCAGAGTCAGTGGTCAGGGCCTCGATTCAGCTATTTTAAATGCATGTCAGTGGTCGGTCAGTGTACAATAAAATCTCATTGAATGTAATGACCAATGAATGATCGTAATGACAGTTAGCAGAATGCCAATTATTGTAAAAATTACCAAATGAAGCAGGTCATTCGGTCAATTCAAGCAACTCTTAAATAGCTGAATCGAGGCCTAGTTATTTGCCAATTCTATGTCAATTAAGAATAAGGTGTACCTATACAGAACTATTATAGATAGATGGTTATAAATAAAAGCTATTCAGAAATATCTACACTGGGACCGTCTAAAATCTATGTCAGTTCATCTATGCTAATGACGGAAAGGCCGGTGGAATAATGAGTTTTGAATAATACGGTAAACCCCCGTTCTTTACTTATACGCACATTCATATGATAATAATAAATGTGTATTACAGTTATATTCTCGAAATAGGCAAACAGAAACAACTTTTTAGAGGCAAAGTTATATAATTTTAGATCTAATTATTTCATACGTACTCTCCTAAACAGTAAAACCTTCTTCACAGTTAATGTTCTTTTGTAATTAACTTGGGACAGTTCGTTGGAAAGTTGACAATAATAAAAACAAACGCAAATACAAACCTTTTCATTTTATTAATAACTAATCAGTTATTCGTTACAAGTTTTAGATTAGACTCTAAATAGCTATAGTAAAAAAAGTAGTTTTTTATTTTAACCTCTTGGTTTACTGGATTCCTAAATTGGGATCTCAAATCGCCAATCCACAGAGAGTGATCAATACCTTCTCTATAATATGGGAAGAGGCCCGTGCCCGGCAGTGGCACGTTTATAGGCTGGATTATTATTATTATTAATGGTTTACTTACACACACATGTCACATTCACGCATGATCAGACTTTCATTGCCTGAATGGCTTAACACTCCTTTGTAAAAATTATATAGAACTATCATAATGATATCATACAAAAAAATACTCTTATAAACATCATGACACACTAATTTAAAAGCACATGCTTCTTCAAATACACGTGCCAGAAGAGGTCCCAGAAGGCGATTCTCTCGCGGAAGGCGTGGTCCCTCATGGCCATGTCGAGGTTGATGTCGAGGTACTGTCTGCCGGGGCCGGTCACTGGAGACCAGGTCACTGGGAGTAGGTCCGTCTGCTGGGGGGTTGGGTTTCTGTGGAATGAGGAATTTTGTTAATAGATATGATAGGGATTTTTGGATTGTTAAAGTTATTGTTAAAGAACCATAACTTCAACAATCCATAAATATAAGAATTAGGACATAAGAGCAAGGGCTCTTATGTCCTAATTATTTCCATGTCAAAAATGTACATTGTACATTTTTTTTACATTATGTACATTTGGTCCTTCAATGCCTACTAAAGATTAAAACCTACTAAGCTTTTACCTTCTAGCGAAGTAAAACTACTTCTTTTTTAAATCATATGTACAAGTTGACTAACCGCTCTACTTTAAAACAAGTACAGAAACAAATCTTATTAGTCATATGCAATCATGATCATCATGTTGATCGTTTTGTGTAATCATACAATAAATAAGATTGTCTAAGACGTAACATTTCCAAATTAATCCATAAACTTTTCTAATGCCAAAATCTATCTCTTTTCAGTAATTCTAATGCAATATGCACTAGACACTTACCCATATTTAACAAAATTAGCCCACATGGTAGTCATACGATCTCTCATCATCTGCTGCTCAGCGCCCACCAGTGGAGTAGCCCACACCCAGTCGAAGAGATACTTCAACTCTTCCGTATGTGACGCTCCAGCCCCCGTCACATTCTTATACTCACTCGCACCTATATACGAGAACATATACTTGTAAACTTTAGCTCCTTGCTCCATATATCTGTTCACAGACTGTTCGGCTCCATAATTCAAGGAAAAGTCTGATACGAAATCACTCAATTCCAATTGAGATTCTGGACCTATCTCCTTGCTCCCTAAGTAGAACGATTTGATGATTTTAGTCAAGGCATCTAATTCTTTCTTGCTTAACACGAAGGTTTTCTTCAGCTGATCAGGAATGCCTATCGTTAATTTATCGTAAAAGTCTTTGGGCTTGTTCACAAACTCATATAACATCTCTTGACTGGTGTATCCAATCATGATTGGTGTTTTTGTTACTCTTTCATTGTTTGGTAGATGAAACGGATCATCAGTAATGAAATTCTGTACTCCTTTGAACTTTTTCTCCTTACAAAAAGTAAGTATCATGGATAGGTTTCTTGTTGCGGCGCTTACATCTACAGGGTTAGCTCTTGCTAAATATTTTAAGGCATCTTTTGTAGTAGCAGCAGTATGTCCTAACTGTTTCGCTAGTTTGATCGCTGCTTCATAATCAGGTTTCACGAAAATCCCTTCAGTGACGTACAGAGACCCACTTTGGACTATAGCCTTATGGAATAACGTCTCATATTTCGAATATAAATGTAAATCGACAGCTCCGCCGCCGTAACTCTCACCAGCTATCGTCACTTTATTAGGATCCCCACCAAACGCAGCTATATTATTTTTAATCCATCTTAAAGCTGTAATCTGGTCTTTCATGCCTTGGTTACCAGGTACAGAAGGATCGTTTAGACAGAGGAAACCATATGGACCTTGGCGGTAGTTGACAGTAATCACAATTATGTCTTGTTTGACCAAATATTGGCCGCCATACTCTCCTCCATTGCCGAATGCGAATCCACCTCCATGGAACCAGACAAATATTGGCACTGGCTTGTTGGTTGTGGCTGTCTGTGGTACGTAGATGTTAAGGCGCAGACATTGGATGACTCCATCGTCGTTGAAGTACACTTGAGGACATATTACGGAGGAGTCATTTGCGTTAAACGGAGTCTTAAACTTCGGGTAGTCTAACGTGCTCTGAAAAAGACAAAATACATCAATTTGATATAGGTAAGACATTGAGATGTTCGATAAAAAGTTTTTTTTTATTTTGTATACAATTTTTTATATTTATTTTCATTCCAGTTTGTTTAATTTATTATATTAAGCGTATTATTAGAGTTATCCTTTACTAGGTGTGGTGATAACATCGTGAATACTATATTGACCTATTATTTTCCTGTTACATCATTTTTGTTTTCATTTGTTGTTTTTTTTCGTGTTCTTTGTGTATTTAATAAGTACCTATTGTCAACCTATATATGCTGTGTAATACATTCGTTTCTTAGGTTTACACGAATGTTAGAAATTAAAATAAGGTCAGTCTGCCCGTGACCATGATACCAACTTAGTAGAATGCCAATTATCGTAAAATCGTCCCACTATGAGCCAACTATGAGCACACTGACACGGAGTGTCGCAAAGGTGTCGAAACGGATTATGTCGCGACATAATCCGTAAAAAAATAAGTTTTATTTCAATGTTGTGTAATATCTTAATATTAGTTTTTAGAATCCATATACTTACCTAGATTATCATAATGTATGTTTCAGTTTGTTATATTACATTTGTTTTACAAAGGTCACGGGCTTCTTAATAGAGAAGTTTATATTTAGCTCAACTTAACCACAACAGAGTCGTGTGCTGTTCACAATATCATTTCAACTAGAGATCAATATTATCTCGGACATAATAATGTTTATATCATTTAATTAGTATAATAGCAAGTTTATCTAACAGTTAGTTTTGATTGTAACACTGTAAGGTCTGGGTAGAACACAGTCGAAATTAAGATAGATTAAGATTTTACTGTGTCAAAAATAATCCATTCTTATAATAAATCTGTAGAAGTGAAAATTCTGTACATTGAAAATATCAAAAAAATTAATGGCGGGGGGTGTTACTAGACCGAAACCGAAACCAAAAGTGTGAAAAAAAAAATTGTCTGTCTGTCTGTCTGTTTGTTCAGGTATCACGCAAAAACTACCGGTTCGATTACGATGAAACTTGGTATAATTATTCTTTATTATCCTGGGCACCACACTGGGTAGTTTTTATCCCGGAAAAGTATAAATAATAAAAAACGAACTTAATTTTGCGGTTAAAAACTCATTGATAAGTTTCGTCATCCACGCGAACGAAGTCGCAGGCACAGCTAGTTTTTTTTAATAAATTCTTTAAAATAAATTAAATACAATAAGATGGTAAATCGGTCGGTTATCAATCCTTTTCAAAGTATCCTTTACAAATACTTTTTATGGAATTATTTTCATTAAAACCTTGACGAACTCATTTCAATACTTTATAAATGGATAACACTTGTTTTTTTGGTCAGACTGAAAACCGTTATGTATTTAGATGAGAAAGTCCTCCTAATCAAGCTATTTTCAAGGACACAAACTTTCTGTTTTCCAATTTTTATAATAATTAATGCAGTAATTACTTCGTGATGACGTTACAATCGGACAATAACATCAATACCGAACTAAGTAGGCGAAATATGAATAACTTTCTTATATTTCTAACATCTGCAATTACTATATGTATATTTTAAGCAAAGAAATGATTTTACTTCAAAAAAAAGGAGGTTAATAGCCGCTAATAGCAAATTTTAATACTATATTATAAGGACACCGACTCCAAAAATAACAATAATTGTGCTTGAAGTATATCTTACTTATTATCCTAAGATTTTGGTTATTTGATAAGCAGTACATTTAAAATTATTTCATACTTTTCAGCGAATCAGCTTTTTGAAGGCAGTTCTCTTTTTTTTAAAAGAAATTAAATAGTTATCATTTCATTTCTTTTTTTTATTTTTTATTTTCTATTCTATTATATTCTATTCTTTTAATAATCATCATATACTCACTCCAAAAGGATTTTCCTCGTTGACCAACGCAAATGGTATTCCGAAGAACGTATTATACCCATCTTTTTTGTACCCCTGTATAGCTCCCTTACTCGTCACCACGGTCACAACATCCTGTGAATAGACAACACTGAACAAACTCAATAATATAACAAACATGACCAATTTGTTGTGGACGCGGTCAGTTACTGCAAGTAAATAGGTAGTCTTGTTTATAAGTGTCTATTCAGATAGCAAATTTTAGGGATCCGTGCGGAAGAAATCGTATTGGGGTTTTTCCACTTGTTATTGGTATACTGCGTTCGCAAGAGCCAGACACGAGTTTTAGGAAAAGTAACTGTAATGCTTGTAGATAAGGTTTAGTTTGCACTACAGCTTCATAATAATTATGACTTTTACAAAAGTACGGGTCAGTCTAAAATTACCTTTATTTATACGTATTAAGATGATGTTATTGTTGTTGAAAACATTTGAAGAAGTGAAACTCAAAAAATTGATTAGAAACTCTTCCACACTTTTGAATGGTTCATAGTCTAAGTTTATATTGTCAAAAGGTGAAAGCGAGATAGTGTATATATCCTTTACTGGAAGGAAAAGGAACGCCGATATAATACGCAGTATTTATTACGGAACCAGGAGTTAATAATATAATTTTCCTCATCTTTTATGAATCATGTTTCTTGCTACTAGTTTATGCGTGCGCGTGTTTGTGTATGCGTATTGTAACCACACACTGTATTCAGTATTTTATATATGAAAATACTGTGGCATATTTTCACCTAAAATACTTAATTATTATTAATAAGATCATATTCAGAATATTTCGAATCATTTTTCTTCATTGAAATACAGCGTGTTGCTGAAGAGTTTGATACCAAGTTGTTTTTTCGGGAAAAAACCATAACTACCACACTCGAGTATAGTAACTTAATGGATACCTTATTATCGATTTAAGTAAGCTATTATGGGCTCTGAGTATGGCATTAAGCTCTGGTGAATAGGCTGGGAGCTGTAAATATTATTGTTTGTGTCATATATTGTTGATTAAGTTTAAAAAAATACCTACTATTTTATCTTATCTTTCTTGGTCACACTAAAAATATTAGTTATTATAATTTGGTGGTAATAAACATATGAATGTCTTTCAAGACTAACTCAAACAATGTCGTGCCCATTAGTTGCTGCCACAAATAATTATTTTTCTTGCTTACTGACTGGAATTACCTGACCGAAAACCCATATGACGCATTACTTCATTTCAGGAATCTCAAAGCGATATATTTTTTATTTGGTCGTTAGTGTGTCACATTTTACATAATTTTAACGTGAAATATTTTAGAATAAAACGCCTCCAATACCAACAGCTTGGTAACATACAAAATTATTCTGAACAAAAACCCCATTAATTATTAAACTTAAACAGGTATTTGGTCTACTTTTGAGTCCTAGTGAACATTGAGTCCATATAAAACCCTTCTATACGTTTCTGAACGCCCTGACTTATAGTCTAGAACTCTAGACATACAACTTTTATATCATTAAGAACCATAAATAATCTGAAGATCTCTGTAAATCTGAAACACAAAAATGTTAATGTAGGTATCCACAATGTTCAAAAACCCATCGCGCACCTCTCACTATTGCATAAAGATCTTACCTATTTAGTTCCTACCTAATTAGTTCTCTTAATTCCAGGGCCGCGTAATAAAGACCCAGTACCCCAACTGGGTGCTAGTAATCGCAGTTCTCATGATCCTGGCGGGAGTCCTGCCAATACCGGTGGTGCTGCTGCTGCGCCGGTTCCAGTGCCTCGCCTTCGACGTGGACATCCACCAGGGCTCCATCCGCAGGATCGAGACCACCGTCTCTACTAAGGAGATGATGAGCGACCAGGATGTAAGTTTTTTGACATTTAGCTGGTGAAAATAACATCCGTAGGTTAAAAATTTGGGGTTTTTAATTTCTTGAAAGTAATATCAGTTATAATAGTCGTTAAGTCATAACAATTCTGACAATCAGTGTAAGTATTCGTAAATTGAGTTACTCGGTAAAATGAGTTGATGGACAAAGAACGGTATTCAGCTGAATCCGGTAAGACTGGAAGCTGATACCAACATACTTTGGGAACAAGGCTAGGTGGAAGAAAAGCAATAAGACTCTTTTGTTAAAGGTCTTCTTATTTCATTTCGCTGCAGAAAAAAAAAATTGTTCAAGTATGAAATATCAAAGAGTTGGAAATCAAGTATCGTTCTTTGAGAAATGCCCTATAGTTAACTTTGGGTCAAATATAGGCTGGTATTAGCAGACTATTCATACATTACTTCTTGTGTACTAATAAACAAACTAAATAACTTCTTCGTAAATATCTCTAACAGTGTGAATAAATATAGCTAAAACTGCTCGAATAACATAGTATCTATTTTGTGTGTGATTGCTATAAATTCCATTGGTGGTAACATGATCATTCTTCATACATATGGCTATAAAGACATCGAAACATTTTCATGATGTAAATAACTAATAAGATGCTTTGACTAAATAAATATAAAGATGAAAGTGCGAAGATCACTTTGTTTCACTATTAGATATCTACAGTATCTTATAAGGTAAAGTGTCTGCACTTAAACGGTCAATGCATCTCAAAACTGGTGAAGTCTTAAAGAGAAGAGAGAGAATCAAATGAAAACTATTCCTGCTGATTTGAAAGTACTGTAACTATCAAAACGAATACATCTAAGTAGTTTTAAATCTAAGTATTTTGTTGCTTTTTCTCTAATAATATACGAAAGGGCAGAATTTATGCATACCACATGTACATTATAAACGGCAACCTTAAACCCTATTTAACAATCTTACTTCCAATTTTACAAAAGAGATTCTTCTGAAATACAGGAAGTGATCGTTTTAAATTTTTGGTATTTTGTCCTATCAGCTACTACTTACGTAAAAGTAATTTTTTACTACTTACTTTTTTACTTACGTAAAAGTAATTATTCATTTTGAGCCTGAACTGTACCACTGCAGGGCAAAGGCCTACCTTTCCTCCTTCCACATGTTTCTGTGAAGGATACTGTACTTTTGCCTTCCTCAATTTTTTTGGTTGTCATATACGGATAATTTCTCCCAACTCTTTTCGACTCCACCATTTAATCATACCATGCTAATACACGCATCCATGGTAACCACACAAGGTGCTGTCGCCGGAGAGCGCGCCGCCTGCGCCCGCGCAGCTCGTCGCCGAGGCCGCCACCAAGTTCACTATCGGAGACTTTGATGTAAGACTTGTTGGAGATGAAGGCTGAATGATTTACATAGAATATACAAATATTTTTTGGTGACAAGTACCTAATTGGATAAATAATTGAACTCATTTTGAGCTGAAACTTTGTAAACTGACTCTATACTAGGTGCACTCTTCACCGCTTTTGGATAGATATACCCTTTCAGTAACATCATGTATGAATATTTTCAGGGAAGTCACGTTGAACGATGAATAACAGATCATCTATTGCTCGGCGGTCATGTTAGAGAGTTTACAACTGTTTTTAATAAGCGTAAAGTTTTGTATGAAAGAGAGTAAAATTTTGAATTAAGTTCAGTAAGATCATCAAATAATTTAATAACCAATAAGTGGGCAATTTAATACGTCAGGCAGGACCAACAGGAGGTATAAGTTGATTGATAGTCTGATGCTTACCAAAATAGGAAATTGGTATAGGCATTGGTACTGCTCAAGCCAAACCTCTTGTGTATTTAATAAATGTAAGGTGTTGTAGGGACGTATCGATAATTTTTCACTATCATAAAAATCATTCAGACTTTGCTCTTACTAAGATACTGTTATTGGGTTATAAATTAATTATTTATTAAGGTCACTTTGATGTTATAATTTTTCTATGTATGTGCTTAAAGTAACAAATTCATCAAATCACCGAAAGGCTATTACTAAATAAGTATAGCCATAATATTTTCAGTGTTTTAAGTTAAACTTTATGTATCATTAAATTAACTAATAAATAATCTAAATACGATAAATAACAATTTCACAAATCAAACTCTCTCAGATAAGAAAGTCTAGTAAATGATCTTCTATAAAAGACATCCTTTTCTTGCGTAGGTAAAGTAAAAGAGACATCAAATACTGCTTGGGTTTCTTATAGGTACATATTATTCGGCCGCTGAGAGAATCCTTTCCTGACGCCTGTCAGTTGGTCTTGACTTGTATGGGGATGTATAAAACCATAATGATATAGTTCGAATGATATTATGCATTTACAGGACAAATAAGTGATAGTAATTTATGTGCAGTTAATTCATCGCCACTTTTAAGTGATATTTTCCTGACCTGACCTCACCTGAAGGGTGGGCGATTTAGGGTCGGTTCATCTCTGGCAGGGGGCGCGTCGTGTGTTGTCGGTTGCTTGGCGCCGGGGCGGACGGATGCGTGGTGGGGCGTTCGGCCTTCCACACTCAACTAATGTTGCGTTAGCGCGTCGGGTGTGGGGTTGGATGTCTCATTGCGTGTTTGTTTGTTCTGGCGTTGCGCGGCCGGCGGTGCACGGTGCGTTTCCGCCGGATATGAACCGACCCTTAGGGTGTTGTCTGTTTTTTCTTTGTGTTTGACGTTCGATAAGTGCTACTGTGTAGCCTATATTGAATAAAGAATATTTGAATTTGAATTCGACCACGACCTGTCAAGAACGCATTCTCTCGGCGGCCGGATCATAATAAATGTGTAGTACATAAGTTGATGTGTGTAAATATGTTGTGTTAGAACGTGGACAGCAGTGACGAGCGACCGAGCAAGCGTCTGCCGCAGGTGATCGCGCGCGGACGCCCCAAGAAATAAATGTTCGTGTCTTTTACAACTCGCTTTAGCGCACACTCAATCTTTTATTAGATATAAAGATATATCAGAATTAATTTAAAAAATGATAATAATTATTTATTGCTTTTTGAGGTTTATGCGAATGTTAGCCATTAAAAAACTAACGTTTTACGGATTCTATCGCGGTATGTACTTAAAAAAAGTGGTTTATACTTACCGCGATAGAATCCGTTAAAATATTTTTCATTATAATAATTATTTATTCTCTTGATATAATTATCAGTGATTATTTCAATAAGGACATTGACCTAAATATAACTATTAATACTATTGATTTATAATAAGTAAGATTAGACCAGTATTTAATCTTCTGATATAAAATAAAATCTTTTGTCCATATTTTTATTCAAAATGTAGCTTAACGTCAACAAATAACAACAGGGCCTCGAATCAGCTGTTTTAAATGCATGTCAGTGCTCGGTCAGTGTACTTTTCACTGTGCCTAATTTTCGTATTCAGATAAGCCTACAATAAAATCTCATTGAACTCTCAAAGAGAATGATCGTAATAACCAATTGATGATCGTAATGACAGTTAACAGAATGCCAACGTCATACAGTCAATTCAAGCAACTCTTAAATAGCTGAATCGAGGCCCAGATCATATGTCATAGTGATTTCTAACAGAAGATTGAGTGGTTCTTAGCTTCGCATGGATTTTGGTCCTTTTCTTAAGCAACAAACTTATGCTTATTACACAAATCTTTATTTACTTTTTAATTTGATAACTACGATTTGTTTTCTTACATTTTTTAACAAGATGAATACTACTGTTATTTTCTTCTTAATTGCGTTTTACTTATTTAGGCAGATCAATATAAAAATTGTATGTACTTAAATGTTACTTCTAGATTTAAATAAATCTGTTTAATATCACGTAGTTAACTAATTATGTTTATTAAGCAATAATCATTGTTATGTTTTGCCTTTTCAAATTTGATGTATTGTTTTAAATGCATGTTTTTATGCACAACAGGGAAGTCAAAATGCATGTTGGTCTGGCGGTAATTTTCAAGGATTATATTTATGTATTTTTAATCCATATTTTCATTCACTTCACGTATTTTTACAACATTATTTTATCCATGTAGAAATTTAGAAACATTAAAGTATTAGAGTAGTTTAGAATTTAAAAATTATATTTTTTTTATTTAATCCTGTTTATCTTTCACAGTCGTCAGATTCTGAGGACGACATCCACACGACCGGCCGCTTCAACGACTCAAGTAGTAGTGACGAGGAAATTCTAAATACGAATTGCACAAAAGTAGCTGGCCGTAGACTAGCGATGAAGCCAATTGGCCGAAAACCAACAACTTTCAAAATGGACGTCGTCGACGAATGACCGTTACTTTTCAAATATTTGAAATTCGTTTTCTTAAATATTGAACCGCCAAATATTAAGATAATGTTGGTGTAAAAATCTCGTGTTTACTTAAAAGCGGTTTATTTATTAATATTACAGAAATTGACAGTTGATGTCAATATTAATAATTTTACGATTTATGATAGGATAGTACTGAAAACTTGTTATCAATATAAATGATAGTACAGGGCCGGCTTAAGGTAGTAACAGTTACATAAAAACATAAAAATAGCAAAATGCTAATTCAGTAGTTACGCTATACGCCACACATAAAAAAATCTGTGGTAGAAAAAATAAGTCCTTTTCCTGTATACTTAAATAAAACTTAATTTTAAGATGATCTCAAAAGCACGTTCGTCTTTTACCTTAAAGAGAAAATATCTTACAATTAATTTGTGTTTGAGTATTGGGTTGTAATATCAATAAATAAGGTTAATACATATTTAGGATGAGCCTTATTCAAACCAGCCATATCTTTATAGTTGTTTCAATATCCTCTTTAGTATACTAAGATAAAATCATAGTAGAAACCAATCATAATAAAGAAAACTTTATAACAATGATAAGTACTTACATACTTAACAGGCCTCGAAAACTGCTGAATAGGGTAGATGACTAGGTATGAAAAGTCAAAATGTATTTAGTCCGCCATTTAGATAATCAAAATATAATAGACACGTATTTTTTCTTTTATCAAAACAATAAAAAAATACGAAGATAAACCGCTTTAAAGATCAGGAGTGGGGGCTTGTGACGTCACGGCTAGGTACAATTTGTGCGTGGACGTGACGTCAAGCAAGAATTGTACTTGCTGTATCTGCATAATTCTTTGTTTACGGGACAAACGAAAAAATACGTGTCTAAATTTTTTTTATTATCTAAAAGATGGACATAAAGAATTAGTCATCATCACTGTTGATTTTGGTGAAACTTGCATTATTATTAAAAGTGAATGTAACTTAATAGAACCAGAATGGTCAAGATCTAATAAAGCATTTCAGTGATACACATGGACAAACTTACATATTACATAAACGGTTGTATATCTGTCTAATTGATTTGTCATACTTATGTGAATATTTCCGTTTTAATAGTAACACATTTTATGAAGAAAAGAGATTTCTTCTAACGCAGAACATTTAGCAGTTAATACAGATATAATAAAACTCCTTTTTACTGATAATATCGCGGTTTATTTGAGATTTTATTTCGTAATTTTATTATGTCTAAAATTCACGTAAATCCACTGTATTTCCCAGTAAAATTGGTTGTGGAGGGCAGATAGGCAGTCACTCCATGTAAAATACGGTATTCAACTGAATCCGGTAAGACTGGTAGCCGACCCCAACATAGTTTGGGAAAAAGGCTAGGCAGATGATGATTCACGTAAGTCCCAGAAAGTATATAGTTCAAATCTTGAATTAAAAATTAAAAAAATAAATATTAATGGTACAACCCGGCTCTGGATATAAAAGTTGTTGACAATTTTTAAGCAAATTGTTACCTTATTGCACTTTCTGTGCAGCCTTACATTAAATTTTAGATTAGGATCTTATCACTTTAACTAAATCGAGATTACGGTTCTAAATGCGGAATTATTAGAAATTAGATAAAATGTTTCGACCTTGGAAAAATGTGGGTATGTGTGGCAGCACTGTCGATTTTGGACGAAATGGGTAGACTACCGTCAGAAATAATGAAAAGGTAAAAAGATATGGGAAAATAATCGGTAGTTATCGGTTTATGAAAAACTAGAAAATTCTCATACAAATAATATAACATCATAAAATAACGTAAATGTCCAGACCTAATTTCAGACATGCAATATGGATGCTTAGTTAGAAAAAACCGATGGTAAAAATAAGGAATGAACAGAACGAAATTATTCAGAATATAGGATTGAACGAATGAAGTAGGTATAAAACCTTTACCAAAATACTAGGAGTAATGTACAGCGATGTAAGTTATTAGATGACGAAGGTGTAAAATAAATTTACTTATGGCATAATATTTCAATAACATATCCGTAGATAGGTTTCCCTACTAGAGATTGGTCAAACGTATATATATCTCTATGGTCCGGCCGCTGAGAGAATGCGTTCCTGACACATGTCAGTTTGTCTTGATTGGTATGGAGAAATAAAAAGCCGTTTTGAATTATTCATTGTAACCTTGCGTAATGATATTGTTTTAAATGATATTATTTCGTGTCTAGAACAAATAAGTGATAGTAATTTATTTTCAGTAAATAATTCGCCACATTAAAGTTATATCTTCCTGTTACCACCACCTATCAGAAACGCATTCTCTCAGCGGCCGGACTATAAAGTTAGATGTTTTTTACACCTTGTGTGCCGCTCACGTCAAATTTCTATCTCCAGTAAGTAAAATGATCTACGGATATATTATTGAAATGGTCGTTAGATAAGAACTGTGAACGTGTGTTCGTGTAGGCTTTAAATATTGGCATGTGGTGAGGAACGACTTAGTGTAGCATTATGTGGGCAAAGTGTGACTTGGGTAATATATTGGTCCTTCAGTCTGTGTAGATAAAATTTTAGCCTATTAAACTCAACTATCAAAATGGAAGTTGAATTAATTTTTCGTACCAAAAGTACGTACCATTTTGGTCTGTTAATTTGTCTTCTAAAATAATAGTGATCGGAAAAGTATGTGCCATCCAGCTAAATTTTTTTTTTTTTTTTTAGTTTTTTTCTACTAAAATAATAAAAACTTGTGCCTAATTTGCCCTAGCTTTGCTCATAAATGAATGTTAATCTCGATCTAGTGTCCAAGCACTTTAAACGTAGATTCAATCTATGTAAATACGAAAATCGTTGATAATTACAATATTACTTACTCATTATTTGTAGACGTTTGAGTAGCATATTGAACAAGATGAAACTGAGTACTGATAATAAAATAATCACTAAAATATCCGTAAGGACCAAATCGGACTTTTAAGTTTTTTAAACTTTTTTTAGGTTATAAGTATTACGAAAAATAAATCATGTTTTTTCTTTTTTTAACCGATTTCATTTTGATGCTTTTTTTTATTTGAAAGCTGGTGCTTTCCGTGTGGTCCCATTTCATTTTGGTCCAGTTTTGACGGTCTATTTGATGTAGTATTTTGAATCGGTTTTTTTTTGTAAGAATTATTTCTTATAAAATCAGTGCTCGGTATATTAATATGATATCGTATTGTAAAGTATTCGATACGAACAGTCGATGCTAGTCACCGGTAGCTTAGCAGTAGTACTTATTATACACGCGTACGACGCACACCTGTTTTTGCAGAATGTGTTATTACCAACAGACTGGGGTTTAAAAATATTATGTTAACTCAAAAAGAAAAAAAATATTTGATCCCATTTAAGGAACAATATTCAATTGAAGACTAGAATTGAGAATAGTTTTTTTAGTGTGGTATTTTTTTTCGTATCATTCAACTAATTTTATAAACCCAGTCTGTCCTAGTTCGATAATTATGTAAGAATTGCTGTAAGACCTAGACGCAAAAATTATATTAGAACAAAATTATATCTTTCTCAAAGAGAGCTACAGACAGGTTAAAAAAATGCTTAAAAACGTATTATTAAGGATTTTTAAAGTTTTCAATTTATATTTCTAGTTTAAAATATTCGATTTTTGAGAAATCGTTGAGTTGGAGATTTTTATGTAAGCGTTTGGCAGCGAGGATTATAATAATAGTCGACGTACTTGGTTAAGCGCTTTTTCGAATCAAGATGAAGCAACTTTTTCATAAAAACAAATGACTATTACAGATCTTGACATTCATGACAGAAAAGACCCATTTTCATTGTAATGTCAAAAGCTTACGAAACGGTGTTTATTAAACCCTTAAAACTCTATTTGTCAAAGTTCTGTCTTCTGATAACAACAGGCCAAAAAAAACTGGTATTTTGGACAAAAAAAATCAAATTTTCATCTTCGACTGACCGAGTACGCTAGCTATTTAATTAACTTTTTCTTAGTATATAATAATATCTGAAATACTAATGAAAACGTCGTTTATTTCAACACTAAGTGTATTTCATTCTGAATAGTAATTATGATTAATTATTTCGATGAACTAAAACGTATTAAGATCGATATGAATAAAATATCACTTTTCGAATTTTAGGGGATGTGTGCGCTGTTTTTGTGCGTTAAATATGTATTTCATATTATTTAAATACTATTTGATAAATACATGATATGAAATTTTTCTTTATAATTCATTTATTATTTCATTTCTAACAAAATCACATGTATATCTACCTACTGATAATATAAGTATACATTTTTCGACATTATGAAACAAAGTATTCTAATTTTAAATCTCACTCAAATTTCGGAGACTATTCACAAACGGTGAACGGTGTGGTTTATTCATAACTCAAAAACGGAGTAACTCACAAAAACGGCGCATATCTCCGAGTAGTGTTAACGTAATGTAAAAGGTTATGCTCAAGCGAGCTACTTGTTCCCACTACGGGACCCACCCTAGTTGTAGGCGAAATGATATTAGTGTAAGAACGAATGTAAGTACATTTTGAAATGCAAGAATAAATTATTGCCGTCAATTGTGTGTTTTATTGTGCGCCCGAAATTCCATATTTTGTTTGTTTAGGTCTGTTGCAGCAACTCTCTCTAGCCGTAGTGGGTCCTACCCAGGTCAAATATTTGTGCTGACCATGCTTAGCGATCCCGCGGCTCCGGCAAAGGCGAGGACGGGACCGGGGTGTTTTTGGTCGGTGCAAGTCCGACATATCGAAACGTCGGCCCTCGACGTGGGTCGAACTCATTAGATTTTCAACTCGGAAAAAAAGGTCATATATCTTGAACGGTGATGAGCATGAACATTTGTTCTGGTTCTGAGAGTAATTTACCTATCATACGTAAGTATTTACAAATATTTAAGTATGTTTATCTGTTGTCCATTTGCTATAATACAGGCTCTACATAGTTTTAGATACGATGGCCATGTCTGAGTCGAACCAATATATAAACTATTGACCGTACTATACGTGTTTCAAAAGGAACTAGATCTGACGCTGCTCGCCCACGTCAGACTTTTTGTTGGTCAGATAATCGGGCCGATTTTTCCACTGATTCTTAGGACCGATTTTGTGGACGACTCAACGCCTACCTCCGTCACTTTGTCTGTGGCTATCGAGGGAGCATCTAGTAGTTTTTAGATGGCCCATCTAGTAGTTTCAGACTGGACCGGCGCAAAATCACACAAATGTCTGTTCTGTACGAGGTTTGAGATCGCATCACATCGTTAAGTGACTTGCCTGTCTACCCCAAACTCAGCTATTAGTGTATGTGACTGTAGGTAGAAATTCAGTCCTTTTTCTGGAGCTGCGCTGAGAATGCTTAGCGGGTTGTTTTTTGTCGGTGCAAGTCCGACATATCCCCACGTCGTGCCCTCAACGTGGGTCGAACTTATTAGATTTTCACCCCGCAATAAAAAAATGCTACAAATTCAGTCCTAAATTCAATCGAATAAACCCATAATTAACTTTGACTGGTTAAGGACAATTATAAAACCTATTCATGTAAAGTTGACGTCATAGGAAAAAAGTGGTATTAGTACACTATGCGACATAGTGACTTGGTATTGGCCATTAAATATCCTTCTACGTGTAATGGCGGTGAAACTAACCAAATATGGTAACTACATAATTAATGTATGTAGGTAACGCATTTTTAAATTTGAAAGAATGTAGGTGACAATTGTAGCAGGATTTTCATTCTTTCGTTATGTGTGCTCATGTTAATTGTGAAATAGTGATGGATCTGTGATCAGCTGCGTGTTTATAATAGTGTATATTGTTATGTTTACACGATGCACTTAGTGTATACAGCGATTGTTTGTGAGTGTCCGAGTGTAGAAACATAATAGTGTAATCCTTCAAGATAGTTTTACAACATATGTAGCAATAAGTTTAACGTTGCTTAAATTTTATTAAAATGTTTTCCTACTTACTACGACTATAGGTGGAACAAAAACATAATGGAACACAAAAGGTTTATATCAGTAATAATAACAGGATAATATTAAAATAATCATTTAAATAAACGCATTTTAATCAGTGTTGGTCGGTTAACCAGTGAGAAACAAACTCTTTATACCTATGTGCGTTTTGCAAGTATTATAAAATTCAAAGCAATGAACTTTACTATGCTTTCTTGGGCGTGCTTTTTTTTACCTTTCTTTTGTCATAATGTAAATTCAGGTAAGTCAGTTTTTTGGTAAACAAAACAGTGTATCATGATAAAATATAACCTGGCATAGTTAGTAGGTTATTTATGAGTTCAAAGAGATTTCTACACAGCATGCTATATTTTCATAATTGGTAAACAATATGTTAGGGTAAACCTGTCCGATCCGTGAAAGTAGGTTAGGTATCGATGTCTGATTCAAATAAAGTATAAAAAACAGGAAAAACAAAAAAAAAATCTCCCTAAAAATATTTCTCAAAAGTAGAGAGAGAGTCGGCGTCGTCACAGGTGCCGCCAAAGAATTAAACAAAATGCTGATGAAGATGGTAAAGTCACTTTTTTATAAATGCCCAAATTTAAAAAGTTGGCGGAAAAAAGAATTATTTCAAAATTCATTATTAGTGTTAATACCATGAATATTGAAAGTTACATATGTTATTTGGGCATGTGATTGTGAAACTTATTTCACCCTCTGGGGCCGGACGGGGTTTTCTTAACATACATCAATGCTCGTTCCTTCTCTATAGGTATGGGAAGAGGCCTATGCCCAGCAGTGAGACGTTTATAGGCTGGAATTATTATTATGTACATTATTCTTATTATATATCTAACAGTGCAAGATTATTTTAAATAATTATTGTCGTTTATACAGATCAGTTGCCAGAGGAAAAAGAACATTATCCAGTCTCAGACTGTTTTTGCCAATCAAACAGTAGTTCCATAAACCTGACTGTAGTTATAAGGAAAGCTGCATCAATGATTGCAGTTCCGTACAGTATTTACGAGTTAAGTAAGTATTATTGCCTATGTCTTAACTATATAAATATTAATAAAATTACATGCATGACTTACGTACAGCTCTAGCGATTTGATTGTTTCTTTTTTGTCGCGAAAAGGTTGTATGAAAGACGCAAAAAAAAAACTGAAATGAAGAAAACGTTGTATTTTGTAAATATGCGTAAATAATTATAATTTACCTACTTTTTCTGTCTAATTTTGAAGATTATTAGATAAACGGAAAAATTCATAAAATTCTGTCAGTTGTATAGTAATTATAATCTGGCCGCTGAGAGTATGCGTTCCTGCCACCTGCTTGTCGGTTTTCATTTGTATGGGGAAATAAAAAACCGTCTTTTATTGTTAATTGTAGCCTGGCGGAAGTAATCGTTTTTAATGATATTATTCGTTTTAGGACAAATAAGTGATAGTCAATTATATAGTATAGTACCTACATTATTAACCACAATCTTCTTATCGACCACCATCTATCATTAAGAGGAAAGGGGAGCGGAGAGACTTTTGACAATTCGGTGTTTGAAGAAAGTATTGCTGTCGCTCTAATTCCCCCCGCCCTCTAATTCGTGCGATAAGGACAACTGCAGCTCAGACCGAAAAACTGACGAAAAATCGAGGTTTGGCTCTCGTCTATTTTCTCCCCCAATTCTTAACCAATTTTAAAGATATTTCATATACTGCATAAGAAAAGAATAATCTGTGCCTTTATTTTTTCCTTTTTTCAATAATCGTTGCCAAATTTGAAAAAAAAACGCCTCTGAAAACTGCGGTCAAAATCGGCACTTTTAGAAGGTTCTAGTTTCTTTAAATATAACTTATTTTAAAAAAGGAAAAATAGGGGCATAGATCTAGTTCATATTAATATTACTGCAAAAAATCATAGCCCTAAGTTCAGAAACCAGCGAGAAAACAGACGAGAACGTTTGTACGGAGAAAAGTCCACTCCCCTTTCCTCTTAATGCATTCTCTCAGCGGCCGGACCATAGTTTCATGTTAGGCATGTTAAAACTTTGTACGTCATTCCATCATTTCTAGGTTTTTTTCTATTCAAACATTGATTACACAAGAACTTGTCTAAAGAGTTTAACTGTAACGATTTTCTTTTTCAGCTGTGACAAGCCACACATCCGGTAAGTATTTTTAAATAATTTTAAAGGTCACGTTAATCAAAATATACTTAATTAAGCTTACTATTCAATAAACCAACTTAGTGGTGGTCACAGGCCAGTACCAGGACCGCAATCTCACACTTTACCTACATATCTACTATTTTTTTTCAGGCCCATCGAATAAATTAGAGTATTTCACTGACAAGGATAACAACTATACCTGCACCAAAAATATGAGCGATGTAAAACGCTTGCGAATTAATTTAGATAAATTAGATAAAAACAAATACGATCCACTTAACAAAGATGTGACACTCTTCACCTTTCCCAGAAATGCAAGTAACTGCAAGAATTCAGGTAAGCTTAACCATTTGTCACATAGATTTAGCTTGAGATTTCAGCTTTGGGACGTCAGCAACTTAGAGTAATTACTAAAGCAGTAATTTCTCTAAGGTCAGCAACGAAAACAACATGGCTGTCCAATGGCGCCATTTTGAAATGTCAAAATAAAATATTTTTTGTTCAATTAAGTATTTCAAAATGGGTATAAAATTGAAAGTTTTGATAAGAATATTATGCAAGTACATAAGTAGTTATGTCATTTATTTTTTTTGTATTTTGATTAGTATCACATCAAAATTGCTTAATCTATCGCATTGGTTGTTTTGACAATCCAAAGTTAGGTATGTGATGTCACATGATTGAGAAACATTGTGGCATCACGTATGTTATTTTTCATGATACATTGCAGTAGTGTATACGGTAAATTCTATAGAATTAATTTCTTTAATAGAATTAAAGAATTTACCGTATACACACATATATGTTAGTACATTGCATGTTGCGTTACAAACAATAATCTGCACGCAGCATTACAGTAAATAATTAATTGTTTCAGATAACCCTAAAGAAAAAAGATGCGTTATCATACTAGAACTGTCAGAAATATTTCATGAAAAAGGTACGTAGAAACATGGGTTGATACGACCATAATTTCCTTAAAGTTGGACGCTCACATATAACGTTCCTAAGTATATATAAAATTCTCGTGTCACAATGTTAGTTACCACACTCCTCCGAAACGAATTGATCGATTTTTATGAAATTTTATATGCATATTCAGTAGGTCTGAGAATCGGCTACTATCTATTTGTCATACCCCTAATTGGTAGTAGGCAGGTGCTAGGTAGAAAAAAATTGCATTGCAACGCATGCCGGGTACAGCTAGTAACGTATATAATATGTTTCACAATCACATGACCAATAAATGTAACACTTGAAATATTCATGATAGTAAAAATAATAATGAATTTTGCAAAAACCATTTTTTCCTGTGAGTATTCTCAAAATTTGGGAATTCTTCAAATGTGTGTAAGCGAGTTTCGTGTTTATTATTATACGATGCCAACGCTCTCTTTCTCCTTAGGAGAAATATTATTTATTTTAGATGACAATACCTTTACGGATCGGACAGGATTTTCTTACTGGTATTGTATAATATCTTTGGCTTGCGATATAGCACTTCATTTTCCAAAAACCTGTCGGCGGTAGGTAACAAAGCGGCAAAGTCGCGCGTCGGAGAGCGGCGCGTGTAAAATAAAATTGTTTGGATACAATACAACAAGACTTTTTTAGTAGTTAAAGTTTTTAGTTTGTGAAGACAGCCTTAAAATGGCACCTAGAATTTGTGTTGGAAAGGTAAAAGGTCGTATCAACCCTGTACATTGATTATATGGCTTTATATATAAACTTATTGACAGACTGTTGTTAAGTGTAACTTGTGCGCGTTTCATAATCATTGCGTTCCCTACATTCATGACCCCTTTTAACAAGCCTAACTAGCCAGTGACTATAAAAAGGCTCATACATAGTGCTATCTACTGAAAAAAGGCATAAATTATTCTGGTAAGGACCGGTATGCTTATTTTTTTGCGCCTTTTCAACCCAAATCTATGATTATCAAAATGCGGTCCACTTTTTTTTTTAATTTGTAACCTTGAGTTCCTTACCCGGTCTCAGAATGTACGTAAAATTGCTCAGCTATTCAGTATATTGTATGGTTTGCATTTTCAGAATCAAAACAACCTGTTCCAGTTCACGGACTACTAGGGGATTCACAAACCTTTACTTGTAGTTCTGAAGCCAGAACTTTGCATTCTTGGCGTCTACTATACGATAAAGGTAAGTTTTGTTTCTTTGTGCCCTAAATACAAAAGCAACTTTCAGCCTGATGGCTCATTATCACTGGTTGTTTTAAAGCAGGCGGGCAGTTCGTGTACGGGATAAAAAGTAGTGAAATTGCGCCAGTAGTTATCCAGCATGCGGCCTGCCCCGCACGTGGCCTGATAATCTAGCAAAGAATTAGTATCGCAGGCGAGCAGCTAATGAATGTACCCAAAGCGGGCCCTAACGACCAGTGTGAATATTAACCGCATACGGCCTCTGTAACATGCTTTCTAGAAATATCTCGCACCCCGCTTGCGGGCCCTAATAACCAGTGAGAATGAGGCATGATTCTTCTTCTGAAACTTTGACCAGTGAGAATGAGGCATGATTCTTCTTCTGAAACTTTGACCAGTGAGAATGGGGCATGATTCTTCTTCTGAAACTTTGACCAGTGAGAACGAGGCATGATTCTTCTTCTGAAACTTTGACCAGTGAGAATGAGGCATGATTCTTCTTCTGAAACTTTGACCAGTGAGAATGGGGCATGATTCTTCTTCTGAAACTTTGACCAGTGAGAATGAGGCATGATTCTTTCGGCCGACATTTAGTAGTTCATGCAGTCTGTCTTCTTTGTCTTCAATAAAATAATTAAAGGACTGACTGACTGTTTCCAGGATAGTTCTTGTCTATCGCCGTCTCTTTCTCACGCTGTTTATTAGTTAAAAAAACAGTTGTCTGGTTATCAAAGTTTTGACTGGCCTGTTGGTCTAGTGGATAGTGACCCTGACTGCTATATCAAATGGGTTGGATTTCCACCCAGGACAAATGAGCATGATCATTTGTTCTGTGTCTGGATGTAAATTATCTTTAATATGTATATTGTATGTATTTAGTAATACATAAGTATGTTTATCAGATGTCTGGTTACCATAGTACAAGCTCTGCTTAGTTTGGGATCAGATACCGTGTGTGAGACGTCCCATAATATTATAATAAATAACCTTAGTTTTACAGATTTCCGCAGCATGTTGCGTATCACTGGACAACGATTAGATCTGATTCCCTTTATAATAATACCTGCAGTAATCATGGAAGATATAAGAAATAATACGTAAAAATCTTCATTTACAGAACAGTCTCTTGGTGGACCAAAATTGTATGAGAAAAGGGAAACGCAATTAGAACTATTTTTAGAAAAGTTTGACAATAATATAAAAGTTCAATGTCTTAACAATAGAAACGAAACCTTGAGAGACTACATATTATCGGTAGAAAGTGAGTATATAGAGAAAAATAGAAATATAGTATTTAATATAAAACATTGCTATACAACGTGGCAATGCTGCCAGCCTTTTGGGCACACTCCCAGCCGACAGCGATGTGTTAATACCTCATTTTAACACGCTTTTATTAGCTTCACTTGTATGTATGTATGTATGTAACCGACTCCTTTGGACTCGATTTTGACCCACTTTAAACGGACAGATTTCATTCAAACTTTGTACACTTATCAAGAATCAGCGACAATATAATAATTTCATAGGTTTATCTCATTATCACCAGGATTAAATAAATAAAAAAAAACAATAAAAAAAAAATTAAGTCCACAAAGCAATACGTTTGAATTCAGACAACACGTATTGCTGCTAGGACTAAAAAGTGAAAAATAAATATAGTTTAAAAAAACTAAAAAAAACACGCTTTTAAAGTACTTCTAACTAAAAAAGTGAAAAATAATTCCTAATGTAAGCTGAAATTGGTACTTAATGAACAAAAAACACTAGTAGGTATTATTGTGAAAAAGCGTGGGGCGCTCTGTGCCAATATTTTCGTCTATCGAGCAACGTGTTGTCTGTTCTAATTCACCAAACCAAATTTAACAAGGGGCCCGGTTTAGTCCGAAACTAGTCGGGCGACTAGTTTCGGAATAAACCGCGCCATTTTAGAAATGAGACATTTTTTAGTTTTTATTTAGAACCACTTCTTTCACTGATAACTTTTTGTAAGACTAACTATCTTGTACCTAAATATATTCTAACGACGTCTTTTTTTCAGGTTCAAATGAAAATCTATCAATAATAAATTATAATAGTACAGACGAAATTCACTTTCGATGTCCATATCCAACAAAGTGTAAGTATATCTACATCATTCGGTATTTCACGTCATTAGAAGGAAATAATTTAATATGGAATAATATGAAAATAAAAAAACTGGCCAAGTGCGAGTCGGACTCGCGCACGAAGGGTTCCGTACCACCGTCGTATGAGAGCCCTACTTAAATATTCATTTTATGTGGTTTTTAGTATTTGTTCTTATAGCGGCAACGGAAATACATCATTTGTGAAAATTTCAGCTTTCTAGCTATCACGGTTTATGAGATACAGCCTGGAGACAGACAGACGGACAGACAAACAGCGGAGTCTTAGTAATAGGGTCCCGTTTTACCCTTTGGGTACGGAACCCTAAAAATGAAAAATGTTTTATTCAATAACAAAGGGCATAACAATATTGAGGTGGATCCTCTCCTTTTAAGTGTGAAAAACACTTGTGCCAGGAGAGGCCGCTCTTCCTTAACTTGATTACATTTATAAATATTAATAACTTAAATATTAAATCTACCTATATGGTATACAAAGGTGAACTAAATCTATGTGAGCACGCACGCAATGTGCCGATGTGCGCACGTGTGTGTAGAAGCGTGAGTTATGGTGATTGTGTTTGACTGTGCAGTACGTGTCTGTGTGAAAAAATAATTATGTACAGAACAAGATGTTTATTTATTGATGTTTCATACATACATACAAATATTCGTATTTATTTATTTGTTTAGGTTCTTTTTATTATATATATAAATTATGTGCGTTCTCTCAAAATAATTTAAATTTTATTTTTTTGTGCTTTTACAGATAGTTATGTAGGCGTTGTCGACCCACAAAACATGATAAGACTTCAAGAAAGATCGGTTATAAAAACCTTTACCAAGTCAGATAGTGGAACCATGCTGTGTTGTTTGCATTATTCGATTAAAGATGATAGGGTCACAAGAATTGTTACTAATAAAACCGTTTTAATCTATTATCAAGAGGACTTACCCGAAGGTAAGTTACAATAATAAATCTTGAAAATTTTGCTCAGAACTTAAATGGCAACTTCACAAGCAGGGGCCCAATTCCACTATTTTAAAGTCGGTGGGTGGCAGGTTAATTAACGTTCCATTGTGTACCTAATTTTCGTATTCAGATGATTTTAGTTTAATGAATAATGTACCTACACCTACTAGCCACTGTTGTCATTAAAGGCTTATCTGAATACGAATATTAGGCACAATAACAAGTTCACTGGAACGTTCATTGACCTGCCACCCACTGACTTTAAAATAGCGGAATCAGGCCCCTGACCAACCTAGTCGCGGATAGTGTGTTATTTAAAACTTGACATACTAACTTTATATAAATTTTTAAGCAACCCTGTGCGATCCGTAAAGGTTTTGTTAGGTATTGATATCTCATTATATTAATGTAAAAAAATAGGATGATCTTAAACAACATGTCACCTAAAAATAATCTCAAAAGGAGAGAGAGACAATGTGTCACAGGTCTGGCCAAAGTATCAAACAAAATGCCACCAATAAGTCAAAAAAAAAAAATAGTGTCACATAAAATAGACCCCCATTCGACGACCTCCGTGGTCGAGTGGCGTACGCACCGGTTGTCAAGGTGTCGCCAACTCTGAGGTCCCGGGTTCGATCCCCGGACGGGTCAATGTAGAAAACCACTTTTCTACATTGTCCCGGGTCTGTGTGTTTGTGGTACCTTCGTTGTTTCTGAATTCCATAACACAAGTGCTTTAGCTACTTACTTTAAGTTCAGAACAATGTATGTGACGTTGTCCGCATTTTTTTTTTTTTTATTTATTTTATTATTATGTTACTATCATGAATATTTTAATTTTCATAGTTTATTTGCTCATGCGATTGTAAAACCTATATCACCCTTTTGGGGACCGACGGGGTCTTCTTAACATTGAAATAAAACTACTTTTTACGGATTTTGTCGCGGTTTATTTTAGTCATGGTCCCGTGACCATGATAATCCGTAAAAAGTAGTTTTCTTAACATATTGTGTATTTTTATTTTACAGACGAACAAACAAATAACGCGGAAACAAACTACAATACGTTATACATAGCTGCAGGCATTACAACATGCTTTCTTTTACTCTTCATTATATTCGCCACGCAATGGCGTATTAAAAAATTCCGCTCGCAACAAACTGTAAGTTCATCTACTGTATTTATAAAAGGGCGTAGGTATTGTATGTAGGTTTTTTTTACGCTGAAACTAGACAACGCAAAAAGAAATTAAAAACCCTGGGCTTCGATTCAGCAATTTTAAATGCAAGTCAGTGTACTTGCCATTGTGCCTAATTTTCTTATTCAGATAAGCCTACAATAAAATCTAATTGAACTCTCGAAGAGAGTTATCGTAATGACCAATTAATGATCGTAATGACAGTTAGCAGAATGCCAATTATCGTAAAAATGGCCAAATGAAACAGGTTATTCACTTAAATAGCTGAATCGAGGCCTTACATAAATTCATACTTTAATATACGAATTTTACGAAATAATACCTACTGGCCAGTAAGTCCCACAGCTGGGCACAAATATCTTCTCTTTTAATTATAGAATATAAAATGGCTAAATAGGTTAAACTTAATTATTAAAAGCTAAGAACAATATCAGTCAATACCTCTTCAAAAAATGGTCGAAATAAGTCCAACGATTTAGGAGTCATGGTGCTATAGATGAATAGATGCGCACGTTAAACATTTAGAAAGAAAGAAAGAAAGAAAAAACATTTATTCGCCATGGTTATGACGCATGATTTAGGTAACTACTTTGCGTCGGAGGTTAAAAACCTATTTTAATTTTTAAACGACTAATAAGTAGGAGACCGTACTCAATTCGACTGTTTTTTTTTTTTAAGTTTGTTACCTCAGAACTTTCGACTGGGTGAACTCATTTTGATGATTCTTTTTTTATTTGAAAGGTGGTTAGGACTGACATTAATTTGGTCCAGTTATGACAGTGGGATCCATAAAAAAAAAACAAGACTTATTTTGAAGTCGTTTTTTTTGTAGATAAGAATTATAATATATATTTTTTTCTTTTTTACAGGATGACAGGTTACTTTATGCTGAATTGGATAATCTGGGCGGAAACCCAATCCGATCAAACATTTCAAACGCTACCCCATACGCTACAATAATAGGATCCTTACATCCTAAAGAAAGCAGTAACTAAAAATACCATATTTATTTATGGTAACAATATCTTTAATCGTACTTAACAATATCAAGTACTAGATAAGTTAAATATAAATAAATTAATCTAAGTATATTCTGGGACAACTCACACACGTACATCAGATCCCAAACTAAACAGAGCATTTCCTATGGTAACCAGACGACTGATAAACATACTTATATAATTCTAAATACATACATAAGTATTATAGATAAACTACACCCAGACACAGGACAAATGATCATGCTCATCACACAAACATTTGTCCTGGATAGAAATCGAACCCACGACCTCCAGTATAGCAGTAGATTACACTGTCGATTTTAAAAGTCAAAACTAGCTATATATCTTCAGCACTACAGACAAACCGTTCATACAGATTAGTTCTCTTTGAAAATATCAACTGTACCTACTTATACATATAATGGGCAGCGGAAGCTAAGTAATAAAAAGGGTCCTGTTGTCACCATTTGGTTACGGAACCCTAAAAGGTAGATGAAGTGTTTAAGACAAAAGGATAGAATTTCATTCCAATTCTGTCATACAATTACATACTCTTTAGACGAAATTTGAAATCGCAATCGGTCGTAATACAGTAAAACATTAGGTAGGGCAGGAGGGCGCGGCGGGCAGCAGCGGCAGTATATTGACAGCACTTACTAGTTGCTGAATAAGGGCCCTTTTTGAGACAGAAACTAGACGAAAAAAAAAAAAAAAACGATTAAATTGTCGAGGCTTTTCTGTGGGTGCTCGATGTTTTCTCTGTACATTGTACTTACCTTTTTTCTAAGACTAGATTTTGTAACTTTTTGTTATTTTATGTACTAATTTAATGTACTAATTACGTACCTAAGTACCCTTTGGTACATTCTTTTGTAGATAGTATTAAAATATATTTGTTTAAAAGTGTCCTGGTTTTAATTATACTGGTCTTATTTAAATAAAATTACTAATGTTTGGAACTCAAGTGGTCTAGGCAATAGTGATAAATATCTGGATTTGAGTGTCACAGAGTTAATAAATAAAACAAAGAAATAACAAGAAATATTTTATTCACAATTAACTGAGCGAGATAGTAAAATTACACTATAGGTACTTACTAAAAAGTTTACTTAAAATCTGTGGTAAAATTAATAATGTTATGACGTCATACGTTAGTTACATAGTTCAGATCAAGAAAGAGTTGAAGTTATACAGGGTGTTACCGAAAGGCTATATCTATCCAATAGGGGTGAAGAGTACATTAGGTATAGAGTCAGCTTACAAAAATTCAGCTTAAAATGAGTTAACTTATGTACAATTTTTGTTTCAATTATTTCACACCAAAAATTGTAATAAACGTGTCACCCTGCAAGGGTCAATATCTTATTACGTCATATGTTAACGATACATCTGCTTTAGTGGTGTTGTTTTGATTTTTGATCATATCCTTTAGGTAACATCCTGGGGCCCAATTCCGCTATTTTAAAGTCCGTGGTTTTCTATTTCGTCTGTGGTTATATTCATTAACCTGCCACAGGTTAATGAACCTTCCAGTGTGTAACTAATTTTCGTATTCAGATGATTTTATTATATTTTATGACAAATATACACCTACTTGCCACTGTTGTCATTGTAGGATTGCCACTGACTGTTCATTGTGGGCTTATCTAAATACGTAAATTAGACAAAATAACAAGTACACTGCTGCACTGGAACGTTCATTAACCTGCCACCCACTGACTTTAAAATAGCGGAATCAGGCCCTTGTATAGATATATAGTACCATCTCTTTAACTCAATCGCTGTGACAGCTGAATACTCAAACGTTACTCAGCTTTAAGTCCCCGTTACCTCATGCTGTCTCTTTCATTTTAAGGTGTAAAGTGGAGACAGATATAAATTTGAGACTGCCTTAAAGTTGACTTACATTTAAGATTTCCATAGTAAGACTTTATGTTACTTAACAATAAAAATCAATAAATAGTATTCATTATAATTTCAAAAACGGATAATTTTTAGTTTTTTTTTTTCATAATGTAATAAAATAATACTGTACAGATGTAGAATATACTGTTGTTAACATAGTTCATTAAATAAATACTGGTCAATAGTTTTGTTTATGTTTATAGATTTTTCATAACTTAAATATTTTTATCTTTTTCCAACTATGTTGAACAAACTCACCTAATATTAAAAACATTTGAATGTTTTGAATGAAAGATTTATATTTAGATAAAGTTTCATGTAAGTACATTTTTATATATTTAAATATTTTTGTTCAATATAAGTTATAATTTTTATATTATCATAAATAATAAAATAGTCAAGTGTTAATTACAAATTTATCGCTAGAATACAAAGCAGAAAAGTCAAATTTACATTTATAATATTGCACTATATTTAATCATTTTTTTTTAGTATAATACTAAATTCGATACTAAGTACTTAGCCTAATTAAGATCAGTATAAAATCTATGCCCCAATCACATTCCATTCCGATGACAATGATTATGATTAAAACCTTCTTTAAGTACGCATAAAATAAATTAAATTTATCAATCATTTTGGGCCTTCGTTGCCATCGGCTTTCTAAGGTACATATATTACGCGCTTTTTATAATATGGGGCAGACATGCTACATTAAGATTTAATTTATTTTTATGTATATACTAGCGGTCGCCCGCGGCTCCGCCCGCGTGGATGTCGGTTACCGCTGCAAAAAGCCTACCCAGGAAAGACACGGTCCCCTATTTTTTTCCAAAATAAAATTTAGCCTATGTTACTCGTGGATAATGTAGCTTTCGAATGGTGAAAGAATTTTTAAAATCGGTCCAGTAGTTTTTGAGCCTATTCATTACAAACAAACAAAGTTTTCCTCTTTATAATATTAGTGTAGATAAAACAATACTAAAATCAATTAAAAACTGTAAGGTCACAAAAACGAATAAAATAAGCATTGAAATGTATAATCTAAAACGTTAACCATACAGTTTATCTTCGACCTTCGTACGACAATCGTTTTCTTATATACTGAAAATTTTACTAAATAATTTTGTTCAATTTAGCTCCAAAATAACAACTAAATTCTAAATCAACTAATGAGATTTCTTTTTAATACATAGTGTTAGTTTTAAATTGGCTATTCATAAAAAAATTGATTGTCAATAGTTTTTAAATTGTACATAAATAAAACATATTAATACTAAAAAAAATCATGATCTAATCAGTGTCATGTCACTAGGCTAAAATAAATACATTTTAACTGTAACAAAATTACATAGCAATAATACATGAAACATAACTAATGTTAATTAAAACAATAAATAATTTAAAAATATAGGACTTATGAAACGATGAATTTGTGAGATACTTCTTGAATTTAAGTAACTACATAATATTTACTTATTACCTCCGCTTTTTAAATATTCACAATTTTTTTACGAAATTTAAGTTACTAACGGGAATAAGTACCTACCTATATTTATGAAATGCAAATACATAATATACTTATTTTAGTTTGCAACTCATTTTATATATTATTTATAGTTATTTAGTCCTGCCATTTGAGACATACAGGCATCGTAAAACTATTGACGATTTAGTATAGAACCACTCCAAAATCAAATGTTCGCTTAATCAGTACCTCATTATTGGAACACCTATACAACCACTTCTGGTCCTCGATTCAGCTATTTAAGAATTGCTTGAATTAACCGAATAACCTGCTTCATTTGGTAATTTTTACGTTAATTGGCATTCTGCTAACTGTCATTACGATCATTCTCTTCGAGAGTTTAATGAGATTTTATTGTAGGTTTATCTTAGTACGAAAATTAGGCACAGTGACAAGTACACTCGCCGACCACTGACATGCATTTAAAATAGCTGAATCGAGGCCCTGTCTGCCTGTCTGAACGCAATAAAGCAAAAAAAATACTGAACAGATTTCACCAATAGATAGACCGATACGAGAGGTCTGTAGGTATATATTCATTTCTAGCTGTGCCTGCGACTTCGTTCGCGTGGATGACGAAACTTATCAATTAGCTTTTAACCGCAAAATTAAGTTTGTTTTTTATTGTTTATACTTTTCCGGGATAAAAACTACCCAGTGTGGTGCCCAGGATAATAAAGAATAATTATACCAAGTTTCATCGTAATCGAACCGGTAGTTTTTGCGTGATACCTGAACAAACAGACAGACAGACAGACCAAAATTTTTTTATTCACACTTTTTGGTTCTTTGTCGGTCTAGTAACACCCCACGCCATTTATTTTTTTGATTTATTATAAGTATATAGATTTATGTTTTGTCTCGCTTTTGAGTTGCTAGTCATTATATTCAAGAAGTATTCCACTCAAGCCATACACTTTGCAAGCTGTCAAAATTAGGCATTTCACTCAAGCGACATTACACAGTACAAGACATTTAGAGAGAGCGAATAAGTAAACATGTTTGTTCTAAATTCTATAATTATCCTAATTTAAGTAAATAAGCCTTATTTACAAGCTTGCCTTATTCTTAAAAGCATTGTCTTGGAGAGCTACTGTATAAACTAATTAAAAAATATTTTAGTTTGGTTCTAGTAAATTAGTTGCAAGAATGTTTTCTTTTCAGCAGAATGTGGAATAGTAAAGGCATTGTTACTTTTGATTACCCTTATCTAGTCTAAAAACTCTACATTAGTCTACATATCCAATATTCTGTCTTTAAAATAACATTTATCTGTATTAATTTACGGAGGGCAAAATTTTAATAAAAGCGATAAAAATTTCACATTCCCGCCACATTTTGACAGCTCACCAAACAACAAACAACACGCTCAACCTTCACGGTTGATAGCAGAATGGGCATAGACTAAAAACGTACCGTTACATAGCTTCAATTTTATTATTTTTCTGGGTCAACTTGCTCAGTGTACTTAGCTGTGGGAACGCTGTTTTGTTCTGAACTGGGTTTAACCTAGAAGTCATGAATATGAATGGTTCGTATAGAGAGGGCCGATCCATGGCGGACACTTCAAAATGGCGGATCTTCTCCCGCGCGCACCAGTTTGAGGCTTTGGAACATGTGTTTTCTAAGCTGTTGACGTCATCGGGCCCAGTGCGGTTGCCGATAACTAGCATCACTACCTGTAATATAAAATATATTTTTAACTTCAACATCTATTGGCATAAGGCAGGTGAAGTCATTCCTTACCTAAAAATATGAACGGGTTTAAAAGTAATAACCAAGTTTGTTACGTTACCTGGCCCAAGCCACAGCCGACTAAACTACCTAGAAATACAAACTACTAATACATACAAACAGAATATTCGTAAATAAATGATTGATTCCTCTACTATGTAGACCTGCATAACTCTTTCCGCGCTTCCGCTGTGTATCTAATATTTACTTTTTTATTTTTTCTATCAATTATTTTCTGTCCCTTATTAGTCGTAAAAAAGGCGAGTAAGTTCTGAATAAAACATTCGTCAGTAGCTTTATGCCTGTTTTTGGCATCGCACTCAGTAGGTAAATGGAATTTCTTTTTGTAACCTTGAAAATAAATATTCCCCCTCTGGTAGTTTTCGCGTGCCAAAGAGGTATATACCAACATTTCGTGCCACTTAGGTCACGGCCACAGGGGAACCCTGAACTTGTCTGGCATAACATTTTAATAACTATGTATGAATTATTTAAGCAAACTCTTTTATTACTTTGTTACAAGACAGCCCAAAAAAAATATTTCAGAATTTTAGGGCATGATAAGATGACTGGGTATAAAAAGGAAAAATCTATTTCGTCCGTCAGTTTTATAAAATATTAGACACATATTTTAGGCTTGTTCAAAATAAGAAAACATTAAGTAGATAGAGCGAATCAATGTTCAGGAACAGATAATAATGACGTCACGCTTTCGTTCACATCAAATATACAGAATCGTGACATCATGAGTCATTTCAAATCAATTTAAGCTCATCGTGAGTTTTTTGTTACATAAAAAAGGCAAAATAATAATATCGTGGAACAACTTACACACAGGATCCCAAACTAAGCAGGGGCCCGAGTCTGCTATTTACACGCCGTGCCACTATGCCAACAGTTGCATCGTCCGGCGGCGACTCGTGCGCACTCGGGCGGCCCGAACGCGCACGAGTCGCGCCCGAACCGGCCCAAGGGCACCCGAGAGGGCCCGAGCGCCGCCGGACGATGCAACTGTTGGCATAGTGGCACGGCGTGTAAATAGCAGACTCGGGCCCCAGAGCTTGTGACAAAGACAAAGACGACAAAATTTGTGTCTAATTCAATTTTATAATTTACGACGAACATTGAAATCAAAATTAGCCATCTCCCCCAGTTCTTTAAAAAAAACGCAGTAGGTACCTTAATTTTATTAACTTAATTACTACAGCTATTGTTGTATCCTGTGTACATAGAGCGACTGCCTATCTGGCCTCCGCAACCTATTTTACTGAGTAACACAGTATCCCATAGTAAGACTTAATATACTATAAACAATTTAACAAATATCTTACATACCTCTTTCTTATCCTTATTCCGGTCGATATCCTTCTTCAAATACATGAGAACGTCGAGCGACTCTGGTCTAGTGGTGTCGTAGACCATGACGAAGCCTTCGGCGAAGCCCAGGTAGTGCCGCTGTAAGACCTGGTTCGCGGTCAGCTGCATGGTCGGGGATTGTGGTGGGCCTGGAGAAGTGACGAGAAATGAAGACCTAAATCTATTATTGTTTCTTAGCATCAAACTCGAGAAATACCGGATTCGGCAATCCAGTGAGAATGGAAGACCACTTCAAAATAGTTTGGAAAAAGGCTAGGTAACTTGTAGGTACCTTAGGTTAATCAACTCAGTATATTCCCTTTGCCTATCCAGCAGTGGACTACCGCTGGATAGGCCCAAGTTGCACCAGAACATTAAGTTGTAAATGCTCATATTTCTTTCTAAGTTGAATGATCCCTCATTCAACTGAAGACCACCTTTTTATATTTATGTAGTTATTACACGACTGCCCAAAAAGGAGTGTTATTTTTAGGATTTTATTTGTCTTATCCCTTTTATGTTTAGTATGCTTAAATAACTGCTCCAATCGTTCAGATAAAGATTGTATTTGTAAAAATGTAATAGATATCCTGCTTTGAAGATTAAGATTTCTGGCAAGTTATTTAAAAGCAAATGTACAACTGCTAAGCTAAGGCTCTCCCAATATATTTTATTCATAGAAACTCTAGAATCAGTTGATGATTGAGCAGACATAGAGATATTTACCTTAACCATTTCACCATATAGGGGATATGGTGAAACTATAAAGGTAAATATAATATGATGAGAGTAATTCCTGAAATAGACATAAAGTTAAGACATGAGAATAAATTACAAAAATAGACTAATTTATTTACATTGTGGCTGAGTTGCAGTATCTAATAATTGTTGATTGAAATACTATTTAACTTTTTAACCATCTATGAATTACACAAAAAATGCTACTTTTATATCATCCCTCATTTTTTTTTATATAATAATAATCATAATATCCTGGGACAACTCACACACGGTTATCTGATCTCAAGCTAAGCAGAGCTTGTATTATGGTAACCAGACAACTGATAAACATACTAATATATTTCTAAATCCTACTAATATTATAAATGCGAAAGTTTGTTTGGATGTTTGTTACTCTTTCACGCAAAAACTACTGAATGGATTTTAATGAAACTTTACAATAATGTAGCTTATACATCGGAATAACACATAGGCTATTTAATTTATAAAGATAGTGTATGAATTGTCATTCACGCGGGTGAAACCGCGGGGCACAGCTAGTACATACATATTATAGATAAATTACACCCAGACACAGTACAAATGATCGTGCTCGTCACACAACTTTTGTCCTGGGTGGGAATCAAACCCACAACCTCCGGTATAGCAGTCAGGGTCACTAACTACTAAACCAACAGGCCCGTCAGTTAATATACTTCTATCTAAGCTGATGTAATAAAAATTTTAATATTAATTAGAAATTTAGAATTAACATTAGATATTACAACTCAGTCCAGTTATACCACTCAAGTGCAGATTTTGCTGTGCTGCTTGTGATGTTAATTTAAACATAAAGCTTGCCATAGAAATCATTTTTTTAATGGTTGGAACAATATTTACAATATGTGTGAGGGCTGTGAATGAATAATGTACCTAACAAGTTTTGTATTTAGTCTATAAAAAAATAAGGATTTATATATACATATAACTTTTGTGAAAAGAAATAATTTTAGATTCAAAATATGCTGTATTTTTGCTTCTCTTTTGTTAGAGTTGAACTATGTAAATTATCTTTCAATAAGTTGCATTGTCCTTGTTTTATAAAAACGAAAGTCAGGTAAATTGAATGCAACCATTTGCAAAATACAACAACTTTTCTTTTTGAAAAGTAAACATTTCATTGTCTTAAAAGAAAATAGATTTTACTCACACATAGACAAGCTTCATAATGCCAAAGCAGTTCTTGCCAGCCTGTAAGCACTCAAGCAGTAACAAATCAAACTAGACTAAACCTTTGAACTCGCCTGTAAGCGGGGGCTCCAGTCCCGCCGTATCATAGAAACAGACCCTCTCCTTCGTACCCCGATCTGTTTCAATATTCGCCACATAAATGTCCTCAATTGTCGGATAAAAAGACGACTTATAGTTCACATTTCCGTATATAAGTTGCTCTAATACTGCGGTTTTACCCACGCCTTTCATCCCACATACAACTACTTTGCTAGTTTTCCCCATTTTTTATTTATTTGAAAAGTATTTCACTTTCGAAACATAGTGACGGATGGTGTTGAGCCTCTGTAAATAATATACACTGCTGATTAATTAAAATGTTTAGGTTAAATATAATGGGTTATTTATATACAAAATATATAGATAATTATTTATTTTCCGTACATTTAATACTAGTTAGCAAGTTTCACTTTTTCGAGGACGTCTACTTGTTGTTATCCCACTATTATGACAACTTGACAAGATCAAAAATGACAGATATCGTGAAAACTACTGTCAGTTACGTTTCGTTTAGTATTGGTTAATTGGTCATTATTTACAGATAAAACTGAATCACAATTTATTAGTCCACAAACACTATGAAAAAGGAATAAATAAAATGAATTAAAATTGTATAATTATGTTACTGACTTACAGCTCGTAATTTATTAAAAGAGTCAGAATTTTATCAATCCAGATTATCAAAACCATGTTTCCGTATCAGTTATCGGCTTGTTATCGGTTTTTGACTAAAACAACTTTTAATTACTTGTGATTTTCTTGATTTTCTTTATCGTTTTGTTAATTTTGTTTCTATTTGGTTTGACTTCATGTAGATGACGTTACCTGCTCCAGAATTTGACATTTTATTATATTTCACAATCAGACTCTTAGAATCAGACTCAATCAGTGATTAAACATTTGTCATTTAGTTTGACAGCATGGCGGCCACGGTTTCAGATTCGGAGATAACAAAAAGCGATAAATTTTCTATTTTACTACCAACATACAATGAAAGGGAGAATCTGCCTATTATGATATGGCTTATCGTTAAATATCTGGATAACAGGTAAGTGCCCTAACATGTTTTGACCCATTATTTGGTAAACAAAAATATTTCATCAGATGTTCATGTTTTTGTGTTTTTTTGCAGTGGATATGATTATGAAGTGATTATTATTGATGATGGGAGTCCGGACGGGACTCTTGATGTCGCGAAACAACTGCAAAAGCTTTACGGCTCCAACAAGATTGAACTTCGACCAAGAGAAAAGAAACTCGGCTTAGGTACTGCGTACATTCATGGCCTGAAACATGCGACCGGCAACTTTATTATTATTATGGACTCTGATTTAAGTCACCATGTAAGTATAGAAATGTTACTTCTATATTCTATAAGCCTACCCCATAAGGTGAGCATGATAGAGATATGACCTCTCATTATACATCATTTGTATTGCAGTTAACATAATACCTATATTATGTTTAGACTATTAAAGTAATTTGTGTGTCTATGTATTTAGGTCTCATGATTTGTTAAATAAGCTATGAAGTAGATTACAAAGCGTTTACAAAATTCTGGTATAATTTTTTAAAATGTTCCAAACCAATCAAAGGTATAAAAATAAAAGAACCCTAATAAGTTGGAAACATAATAACCTGAAGTAACAATATACATTCAATTACTTAATTTAAAAAAATCCATTTCATTCCTTATTCCAGCTTATTCATCAAGCAAAAGCAATAAAAACCTTTAAAAATTGACATTATCTTTTTCCAGCCAAAATTCATTCCCCAATTCATAGATCTCCAACGAGAGCATGACTACGATGTTGTATCAGGTACTCGGTACCAGGACGGTGGTGGTGTGTATGGGTGGGACTTTAAGAGGAAGCTGATTTCACGAGGAGCTAACTTCGTCACACAGTTGCTGTTGAGACCTGGGGCTTCTGATCTTACGGGCTCGTTTAGGTGTGTTAGTTAATTATTTTTTTGTTAATATACCTATACTATTATGAATAATATGAAGAGGTGGATGTGAAAGTACGTTCAGCTTATCCAAAATATTTTCTTTTTGCTTATTATGTGGTAATTTCAACACCATTTCACAGATTTTTTTGGTTAAGAGAAGACATGACCGTCTTTAAAATGTATTGATTTCTAGTAGGTAGCCTTTTTTTTTAATTATTTAAATTCATGGATGACAATACTAAGAAGGAATTGTTTTGCTTAGCCTTTTCCCAAGCTATGTTGGTACCCTAGTTGGTAACATAGCTCTGGGAAAAGTCTCGCCACTACTACCATATTTACATTGACTGTTTTACATTTCTGGGAAATATTAAAACAATTATAATTTACAAATGTAATGTAACAGAGTGGTAACTAGTATTTTTTATTGTTTACAGATTATACAAGAAAGATGTCCTCCAAAAATTGATTGACAGCTGTGTCTCAAAAGGCTATGTTTTCCAAATGGAAATGATTATCAGGTAAAAAGAAATTGAGCTTTTACATATCTATAAAACAGTGTGTCTCAAAATAAAGTTTCTATTTGTTTAGCTTATTGCGTGAACGCAACTAATCCGAAGGGCGCGGGGGGTATGCCAATGGGTCGCCTGGCTCTTGGGAATTCTTTTAGAAACTTTCTTTTGAGACACACTGTATAATCTTAAAACATATTTAAGTCATAACTGTAGGGACCTTTGGTTCCTTGGGGCAAAGAAAGTCCGATATATTACAGTCGACAATAATTTGAATCTCGAGTGTACGTACCTAAGTAAGGGTTTGTATTGTTATGTAAATTACTCACTTGGAGACTAAGGTCGCCGAAAATCTGACTTTCGTATCCACGTGTACGAATGGCCTTATGAAAATTACAGTTTTGTACATTATTATTTTATCTCATAAATCAATGTATTCATACGACGACTTCCGTGGTAGAGTGGCGTACGCACTGGTTTCAAGGTGTCGCTAGCTCTGAGGTCCCGGGTTCGATCCCCGGACGGGTCAATGTAGAAACCAACTTTTCTACATTGTCCCGGGTATGGGTGTTTGTGGCACCTTCGTTGTTTCTGAATTCCATAACACAAGTGCTTCAGCTACTTACTTTGGGTTCAGAGCAATGTATGTGATGTTGTCCGCATTTATTTATTTATAAAATTAAATAACTATGTAATATTCCAGGGCAAGACAGCTAGACTACTCAATAGGTGAAGTGCCAATCACATTCGTAGACCGAGTGTACGGAGAGTCCAAGCTTGGAGGATCGGAGATTGTACAGTTTGCTAAGGCATTGCTGTATCTGTTTGCGACCACTTAAATGAAACTGTTATATCAGTGTAATATAAACAATAATAAAATTATAATAAAGTAGAATATTTTAATTACATATATTTCCATGAAAGTAGAATATTTTAATTACATATATTTCCATGAAATTGTTGCATTTTCAAGGCCTGTACCGGCACCAGCCTGCACCGGCAGTAACCAAAATTTCACGATGATACATTGATTGATTGATTGATTTGAAATGTCGCATTACGTCATGATTTTGTAAATTTTGTGCTAAAGCGTGACGTCATTAGACTAAGGTTTTTCTAATCCCAAACAAGAAAAAAAAATATGTCAAATGTTTCTAGCTAATCTAGCATTGTCTTTTCATAGCAATTCATCTACATTTTATCCTAATGTACAATAATAATATAATCAAAGATGTGTAATTGTAATGTACTGATTTTATTTTTAATATAAGTTTGAGAATTATGAATTAAATATAATAATTTTTTATTTTAAATATTTATAATGATTTTTATTGAAGTCCTGAGCGGAGCCACAGTGGTGTGCCATTTATAAATTTCAATGGTCTTAAAATAACAAAGAAATACATATGACATGAAAGCCTCGATTGTTTTTACGTTTACACAAGTGTTTTTATACGCGCACAAATATATAAACATGAATTAAATTAAATACCACTTATTCCATTACCTACATTGATTACGCCGCCATGTTTTATATTTTGTTCTTCTTATTTTTAATTCCAATTTCAAATGTGACTGCCAAACTTGCTTTCCTGCCAGATCCTTTTGCTTATGGAATTAATTTTGAAAGTATTATTCGGCCTATTGTCGATGGGCAGTTAAACTATTTTAATGGTGATCCTTTGTGGGTCTTGGACTTAAGCAGTGATAACTGGATTTCTCCGAAACTTAGGCTCGGTAATACCGCAGAAATGGAGGACTTCTATAATAATATTACACCCTCAATTATAGCGTGAGTACATACTTCATTATTTATTTTATTGATTTTATTGTCTATATTTGTGAAGCAATTTGAACGCAAGGTTATTTCTTATGCGTTGGTCGTCATAACATACTTATTGGAATTGCAACACACATGAAAAAATACAATTTTTAATGGAAATTAGTTTCTAAAGTACATAAGTGTATTTCGGCAACTTTCTCGACCCTTCGATAGCTCAGTTGGTAGAGCGGTGGACTGTAGCTGGTTTAAAATTGTTATCCATAGGTCGCTGGTTCAAATCCGGCTCGAAGGAATTCTTTTTGCGTTTGGTTTGATTCAACAGTAAAAAAAAAATTATCTACTATCTTCTCGTATAATTATTGATAGACATAAGTATTAGATAGACAAGCCGCTGGCGTATCTATGAAGGATTCAAGTAAATAATATTTTTTCCGTAGGAACAAAATATTTAAACTATTAACTTCTTACTTACCTTGTGCTTAAAGATTCTTTTGCCTATATTTGACGGACTAAATATTTACATAATTTGTAATATTTAAATATATTTTATTATTTTTTCAGAGCACGAAGAAGACAGTTGGCAAGTGCAAACAAAAATCCAACCCAACAAACTCCTAAACCATCGAATAATGCTGAACCACAATATTCTATCAATGATATAAAAAAAGATTTCTTGAAACTATTAAATAAGTTCATGTAAGTACCGAGTTCAAATGAAGTAGTATACGTATGGTTTTTCCTACCACTTTTAATCCCCCTGGCGCTAAAGAAGTGGGTTACAAATTTTAATATCATAGGTACTTTGAATTTACTTACTTTCGTTTTTTATTGTGTGTTTCAGATTATCAACCAATGTGGAACCCGATTCGTATCTAACGGATAACACTTACCATAGCGATCCAACTGTTGCGGTAAGTTAAATATAAAATAGCAAATAAGAAAAAATGGGTATGTACATGTCGAAAACGTAAAAAAAACAGAATCTGTCTTATTATTTTCTTCACGAGAAGTAACTCGTGCATCGCTTTGGAAAGGAGTGAATGCTAAGATCTACATAATATTACTTTGCTCTGTGGCTGAGATGACGAGTAGTAAAGATGAATAGAAACTGAATAAATATTGCGCCGCCGACCCCAAATAATTGGAAACAAACAGGGCAGGGATGATGACTTGTCTTATCGCTGATAAAGTATTTAAAACGGGTGGTGTACCAACATACTAACATATTTTTTGGTAATTTATTTTCAGTTATATTTCAAAGGACCTCACACTGGCTTAAAAGTGAAAGCGGGAATTAACCAGTGGCATTACTATTTAGAGAAAGGACCGAAACTTGCCGATTGGTTCTATGAAGAACATGACACACGGGACAGTCCCATTTTAATACCGGATCACGTTAAATCAAATCTGTTCAGCACGCTCCTGAAGTATCTAAAATTAATGTTTCGTTATCATCTTAATTATTCTTAAAAGGTACCTACTCAGGAATATATACATATTTTATATATAGGTCCTGCAATGTAAATTAAAAGAAATAAATGCTATTTATTTTGTAAATATGTCTTTTTGATTAATTTTGAACTAGCTACTTGTTTCATTCCAGTTCCAGTTGTTTTGAACTCGCGATAAGTAGACCCATAATAAAAAAATTATACGACCTGGGGACCTGTAATGAATTGTTCCAAATAACCGTCCCCCGACTGCAAATATTTGACTTGTTTTTAATTGTTTAGTTCACTTTTTTAATATTTTTTTGACATGGCACTCGTGTTTTTTAATTATAATTTCTTTATTTAATACCTTTTAGTGAACAACACAAAAACATGACACAACACGAAAAAAAATCGTTCGGAACCCTTTGCAGGCGATTTCGACTCACACTTGACCATTTTTTAATGTCCACATAGCCTATGTCACTCAGGATAACTCAAAGCATAGAGGAAAGTAATAATAATAGATCGGGTAACTCAAAGCTTCTAATGATACCACAAACATTGAAATCGGTCAAGCCTTTTAGAAGTTATGGTGGAAAAATGAAAGTCACAAAGATACATACATACATGAACCCTGAAAACATAACACTCCTTTTTGGGCAGTCGTGTAATAAAAACAGAGGTGTTATTCGACTTCATGTGGAGTAGTTTCTTAGGCTAGAATCCAGTTTTATTTTATTTTATTATTATGTAATTACATAAAGTTCACTAAACAGACAGAAAAATCATAAAATAAAATATCACTCTAAGTATATTGTAGCTCAAAAACCTTGTGTCTAGAAATAAAAAAATGAAACTGCGCGGTAATGGCCACATGAGTAGATAAACGGAACAGAGGCAAAGCTTCTTAAGAACGTGCAAAATTGTTACCTATTTTGTTAGGGTTGTCACAATAGGTGAAGACAAATCAAACAAAACGTTTTTTAAATAGTTTTAATAGTCAGTATAATAGAATATGTAATAGTATGATAGAATAGTTTACAAATTACTTACTCTAAGAAATTTCATTTTATAATTTTTGTTTTTTAAAAATAAAAAATACCTACCGTGTTGTACAAATTACTCTCTTCTTATTATAAAAAGGATCATACAATAAAATAAAGGTACTTGCTTGAAAAAGTAATAACCAAATATTTACTTACCTAATTGTACTCCTTGGGATAGTTAAAGTATGATATATTTTTGTTTTCTCTATTATTATTCATACACACGGTACAATAAACAACCATTATTATTAATATAATACCACGTTTTTACAACTAAACTTATAAAAACTTAAACTTGCAACTAACAAAACAAACAGCGTGCGTCGGACTGACCCTTAGATTGTACACTGGCTGTGCCAGCGTAAACTGGTTTTTTCCAGTCTCGCCGCGTATGTGATAGTGATGCGACTCGAGTGGAATTTTGCCACTCGATTCATTCGAGTCATTTTATAATGTCACTCGAACACCACTCGAGTCATCGAGTCACTCGAGTGGTGCCCGATTGACTCGACCACTAACGTTCATCGAGTCACCTGTGACAATTAATCTGAAGTTACAAGCAGACACAACTACGTTTAACAGCAAAACCGATATTTTTAACACTAGTAATCAGATCAAAAACAATAAAATAACGGCAACTCGCAACTCGCGGCAACGCGAGCATGTACAAACCTGTTTGTCTAGGCGAGTGATATGCGAGTGACTCGAGTTTACTCGAGTCCGAGTCAACTCGAGTCGCCTATTTCTTCACTCGAATACGATTATTTTAGGTATCACTCGAGTCACTCGAGTAAAAGTGGAATCGAGTCGCATCACTAGTATGTGACAAGCGGTGAAGCCACGGAGCAAATACAAAGAGGAGATGTCGTAATAAGATTTTCCTATGAAACAACGCGTGACAATTTGCGGGGTGAGGGGGGAGTTAGATCCCGCCCACTTTTAAATTTTCCATCTATGGGTCAATAGCAAAAGTATTCGCTCGTTCTCTTGATTTAATTTTGAAATTACGCAACTATCTGCCATTAGATGTCGCGAAATGCAAGATGTCATGGTCGTACTCAGAATTGTCGTATCAGAGAGCAATATATTTAATTAAATTTTTGAACAATCTTAATGGGTTTTTGATAAATGAAGATTATTAGATTTTCTATAATATTTAAATGACTTGATTTGGCTAAAAATACTTAAGAAGATAGCAAATCAAGTTCTTTTAGGAAAAAAAAACACAAACACACACCTTATTCCGTTTACGTGACAATCCTTTCGAAACCATTAATGTCGGTAGGTAATACTGATTTCAGCGGCAGAATAAATAAAAGACAAATTATTAAAAAAAAAACCTCTATTACCAATGTTGGAATAAACAAATATTCATTCAAAATATAAAACCTTATTACATTGAGGTTCTTACTGGCAGACAATAATGCTTGAGTTTTGTTGTTTATTTATTTATAAGTTTATTGAACTTAATAAAGTAGGTGAGCTTTAAATACTTTAAATTATTAAACAACCACTACCGTACTATTACGTTGTCTCACGGAGGGAAAGCACTTTAAATAAATTATTATAGATAAATTATTTAGCTTATAGGATATTGTATTTATATGTCCAGTGTATCAAATTTTTCAAGTACTTTCCATGTAAGATATAGTCGCGGTACCTTCGGTAAAATAATTGGATTCTAATTACGGCCCTGTATTTCGTTGTTTATACTTTTTGTCCATAGATGGCGGCTTGTTTAAAAATAATATAAAAACTACAAAAATAATATTTTGGCCATACTTACATACCTTTAAGAATGAATGTTTATCAAATTTCAGTACATATGATTATTAAAAAATGTTAGTAGTGAGCTCTACGTACGTAAATGTGTTTAGTTTCTATTTTCTCAAGTGTCGCCATCTAGTGTTTGATAGAATTATGTTTGGAAACGCCAAACTAAGAGACTTTTCTAGAATAATTTTATGAAAATTACGCATAAAATTGCTTACAGATGAAATGAGATGCCCTCCTTAGCATCTAAACGTCTATCCGAATAGTTGTTACAATTTAAAACACGACACCTCATGTTTTTTTTTCTTTTAGCTCAACTTTGCAATAAAATTTGAATTTTAACACAGTTGTGCACACGATGAATGTCAACGATACACTGAGTTAGGCCACGCCCACATGATGACGTCAGTGCTTGGTTGAGGTACAGTGCACGGTTGCTTAGGCCGTCTCCTCTTTGTATTTGCTCCGTGGGTGAAGCGGCCAGTGGTCACGCACACATGCCCCGCGCGCTTGTGTGCGTGCAACCGATTCGAGCGGTTGTTCGAAGCTTTGCCTCTGTTCCGTTTATCTACTCATGTGGTAACTGGTAATGGCTCTTCATACAAATTCACTCAATCGTTCTTTAGTTCATTGATGATTGCTTTTCTATAGGCATTGATGAATCACGTTGACGTTTCATCAAATCATTCTCTGATTGTTTTTTGTGAATGTGCAGTTGCATTGTTTTTAATCGAATTACCAAGTTTTTCTCTTAAAACCGATGAAGAAATACTAAAAAAATGTCGTTCGGCCGTTTTGAGAACGTTGGCTCGTTCATACGAGATTGTGGTGAAAAGAAATTACGATATGACCAAGCTTGTTTACAAGTTATAACAGACCGTCCGATCAGTTTTTGGAGTCAATATGAAGAATGTGAGGGATGTATTTTACTGAAAAGGGCTAATGTAACGAGTTCTCACGATTTAGTGATTGATACATTAAGTCCTCTGCGATACTTGGTGAAAAAAAGCGACAATGCCGAAGTCTGTAGTGGTCAGTATAAGTATTTTAAAATATTACTGCAAATCATGTATTGTCTTTGTTGCGAAAATAAACACGCTTGACGCGTAAGGAACAATGTATATAAAGGGAAAGATAAGAGTATTTATTATCCTTAAAGATATGGAATTAAAAGTTTGATTATGAATTGTTATTGTTTAAATAATGAGTCATACTCTACTGCCCATTTGTATTTGTTTGTGAAAGTTTCAGTAAAAGTAGACGGTATTTCATTACTGATTTGGTTCAATGGTTATGATCTTAGTCTGTCTTAAAACAATACTTTTAGGTATTATCCAATACTTTAGTATTAGTAATAGTTTTACAAGCAAGTAAATCTTTCAGTTAATATAAAAAAAATACATATAGGATGGAAGTTTAGCCAATTTGAATTTACTTAAGAATTATGATCATAAATAACACTATTAGTGTTATCTAAATTCTATGTTTTATTTATGACTAGTTGTACCCTGCGGTTTCACTTACTTTGTTTTTCTCTCAAATCAAATAAAGTGATTTTAATCTTTCTCAAGAATTTGGCAAACAAATGAATCAAAAATATATTTTTGTAATACTGGCTGTTATTTTCAGACCATAATGTATAATAGTATTCAACGAAAAACTTTAACTTTACTTAAATTATAATGTCATTATCTATTACCTTAATTGAATGTTAAAAATCCATAAACAGTGATAAGATATATTAATGTAATTTAAAATAAGTTTAAATGAATTGGATAGATTTAAAGCACATTGTAAGTACTTTTATCAATAACAGATTAAATAATGATAGTTTTGATAAAGAAAAAAGCTATGTTAAACATATAACAACACCCATGATACAAGGCGTGTTGCCATCTTGGGTCAGGGGTCAAAAATATGGCTCCCTTTCTTTTGACTGGCTTGTTGGTCTAGTGGTTAGAAACCCTGACTGCTGAACCGGAGGTTGTGGGTTCAATTCCCACCCAGGGCAAAATTTTCTGTGATGAGTATGATCATTTGTTCTGTTTCTAGGTGTAATTTTTCTATATACTATGTATTTAGAAATTGTATTAGTATGTTTATCAGTTGTTGGGTTACCACAGTACAGGCTCTGCTTAGTGTGGAATCAGATGACTGCATGTGAGATGTACGGAAATATTATATTCACATACATTCTTCACTTTAAATAAAGGGCCTTATGTGATAGAAAGAGTTTAAAGAAATAACATAATTTATTCAGAATCTAATAAGTTACTAATCCAATGTATAACCTCTTTATCTGGGTCAGTCATGTGATTCATGCATTTTGTTGACTCAGTAAAATACTACTTATAAATAACTATGCATACTAAGTAGCTAGTATACTAATACTCCAGTAAATCATATATTATTAAATATGTGTGTCTAAAAAAATGCCTAGATGTTTTTATTGTTGTTTCTTTAGGTCTTTGTATCAAATCCAGCATAAATAGTTTAATTCCACACTAATAACATATTTTTATAATAATATTCCTTCTGGGATATTCGGATAAAAAAAGCGACAGTAAGTCTGTCTTATCTTCAGCTAATGGCTAAACTTTTAGACCAAGTTTGATGAACCTTGTTAACGAAGAAGCTTAAAAACAGGAAAAAAACTTTAAAACCGATATCCACGCGGATTCGCCGCCAAAACCTCATTTTTCTCAGATTAACTAAAATATTCTCTGTTTTAAGGTATAATAATATCAGGTCATTTGCACGTAGGTATGAAATCGTATATTAGGTATAGCCTAAAAAATATCTAAGCGTATTTAGTGGGCAGTGTAAATACCTACGTAATTAAGTGTAATATTACGTATATCAGTTTTACGGCTACACAGCGTAACTGGTTTGGCTGCGTTATATCATTTTACCTACTTGCTTTCGAATATACATATAATTGTTTACGGTATGCTGAATTTGAGTAAGTTCGTGGATAAGTAAAAGCCGTATGGGTCAAATATTGGCCAGCGGATGGGGACCCATTCTCATGCGAATACTTATTTTCGGACATTTTCGTACATACAAAGCTTGTCCATACAGTTATGAACAAAATTAAAATCGGTATATGATGGTCTTTCGGGGAAGGAAGAGACCCCTTTCCCTTCCTTTGATGTCGTCATTATGCTCAGGCCGCTGAGAGAAGGCTTCCTGACACATTCTCTCAGCGGTTTTGATTTCTATGAGGAAATAAAAACCCTAGTCATCTTGTGCACTGTATCCTGGCGTAGTTAATAGTTTTGAATGATATTATTTGTTTTTAGGACAAATCTATACTTATAATAAATCTGGAGAAGTGAAAATTCTGTACATTAAAAATATAAAAAAAAAAAAATTACGGGGGGTGTTACTAGACCGACATCTAACACAAAAGAGTGAAAAAAAAATTTTTTGTTGTGTCTGTCTGTCTGTTTGTTCAGGTATCACGCAAAAACTATCGGTTCGATTACGATGAAACTTGGTATAATTAATCTTTATTATCCTGGGCACCATACTGGGTAGTTTTTATCCCGGAAAAGTATAAACAATAAAAAACAAACTTAATTTTGCGGTTAAAAACTCATTGATAAGTTTCGTCATCCACGCGAACGAAGTCGCAGGCACAGCTAGTTAATTATAAAAATTTATGTTTAAAAATTTCTTTGCCACATTAAAATTATATCTTCCTGTTGCCTACCACCTGTCAGGCAGGTTTTATCTCAGCGGCCAGATCATAGTCTCCCGATTTTTATTAAGTGATCTTTCAATCATCAATCATTTAGCCAATCATAGTCCACTGCTGGACATAGGCCTCTCACAATTTGCGCCACAACAACCGGTCCTCCGCCCTCCGCATCCAGTCCCCTCCAGCGACCTTTTTCAGGTCGTCAGTCCACCTGGCCCCCGGGCGTCCTACCTTACGCTTGCCGAGTCGCGGTCTCCATTCTAGGACTCGTCTGCTCCAACGGCTATCGGTCCTTCGACAGACATGGCCAACCCATTGCCACTTCAGCGAGCTAATTTTACGAGCTATGTCGGTTACCTTGGTTCTTTGTCGGATGACCTCATTACGAATTTTATCCTTCAAAGAGACTCCGAGCATAAGTGATCTTTACTCAAGTTTAATCATTTCCCAGGTGTATACCAATTCAACGAATACGGCCAGTATCTTCTCAACGTTAGTCAAGTAACAACAGACGCATGCAGTCCCCGCATGACGGCGGAACCGGATGCGGCGTACCTGCCGATACTAACGGCCGTCGTCATTCTACTGTCTATGGCCACTCTATGGTACGTCGTCAAGGGTATAGGGAAGAGGATTGTCGCTGGACGCTTGTATGCTAGATATTTTGCAAGGTCAGTATTGAAATTTTCGTATTTTATTGTAACTGTTTACCATTGGGGCTCGTAGTTGCGGTAAACACGAGTCAACACGTTGGTCGCGGTTGCTCCCCGGGCGACCATCTGTGAATAAAGAAGACACCCCCGCATAGTACTTTAAGCCGTTCTTCTCGACTGTAAAACTTTGATCTTCTTGGAAGTTAGATAGGCAGACACTCCATGTAAAATAAGACATTTAGCTAAATTCGGTAAGACTTGTAGTCTGAGGCCGCCAAGATAGCTTGAGAAGAATGGTAGGCAGAATAATATTAATATTGTTATGTTGTATTTGTAGAGAAGACAATGAGCTTGGTTCCGAGACGCGCGTGTTTACGACGGAGGCGAGCGTGTCACGCTCTCCGACCAGGTCACGTCTGCGGTCGCTGGACATCTTCCGAGGGTTCTCCATCGCGCTCATGGTGAGATATGTCCATATAATTGCATGAGAGAGATCCCTCTCTCTCATGCAATTAAATGAAAGAAATCAGGACGCATTTGTATTGTTTCTTTTGTGGAGTGGGAGATTTCTGGAAAGCATGCCACAAGGAACGCATGCGGTTAGCGCTGTCACTGGCCGTGAGGCCTCGTATTCGGGGTGCGGGAGAATTTTTTAAAACAACCTATGACTGTTGCTAGCCCGCGTGCGTGTCATTCGTTGCTAGGTTACTGGTTGTTAGGCCACGTGCGGGGTAGGTCGCATGCTGGATAACGACTGGCGCAATATAAATAAACGATATCCAGCATGCGGTTTGCCGAATGCGGGCCCCAACGACTAGTGAAAATTAGACATAATGTTTGCAAGCTAAAATATAACCGTATATTGATACTCAATTCAAATGGATTTTTTTTATATTACTATGTAAATTGAGTGACCTAGTTCTCACAGCTCCTAAACGAATGAACGAATTCTGTTTTATTTTTTTTGTTTGTAACCTGACTTGTTTGAGGTGGTTCTATCTATAATAGGGTAGATGACTAGGTATGAAAAGTTAAAATTTATTTAGTCCGCCATTTAGATATTCAAAATATACTAGACACGTATTTTTTTTATCAAATCAATAAAAAAAGTACGAAGATAAACCGCTTTAATGTTCAGGAGTGGGGGCTTGTGACGTCATGGGTAGGTACAATTTTTGCTTAGACGTGACGTCACGCAAGAATTGTACTCGCTGTATCTTCATAAATCTTTGTTTACGTGACGAAAGAAAAAATACGTGTCTAATATTTTTTACTATCCAATAGATGGACATAAAAATAAAAAATAGTCATCATCCCTATTTGTATGTTTGTTCAGCATTGGAATATATTACCAATTTTCTATGTATGGGTTCTTATATCTTTAATTTATATTTATTTCTTTTCCCTTCAAGATATTCGTGAACGCCGGCGGCGGCGGCTACGGCGTGTTCTCCCACAGCGTGTGGAACGGCCTGACGGTAGCTGATGTGGTCTTCCCGTGGTTCGCCTTCGCCATGGGAGAGGCGCTGGTGTTGTCCCTGAACGCTAGGCTCAGGACCTCCTTGCCGAGATATGTGGCTTTGCAGCAGGTCAGATATATTTACCAGTAAAAACAATTAGAAATATTAAATAATGAGATTTTTGTGTGGTTGTTACTGGATGGAAACGGTGATATAGATATTGCCATCAGATAGTTTACAACTATTGTTGGGCTTCTTAAGGGAGTTTTTAAATAAAAACGATCATTTTTCATTAACTCGTTTACTCCATCATATGAAAATTTGTAATGTCAAAAAATACAGATAAAAAATAATAATATTCCTTCGCGAACGTTCTGCGCGGGGAACGTTCGGTTACAATGGATAGATGGCGGTATGAGTAGCGAACAACTATATAGGACAATTCTTGTTCTATGCAAGGCTTGTTCTTCGTAACAACGAATTATGGAAATTAACCTCAATTTGTAATAAAGCCATGATCATAGATAGTATTTCAATTTCCACTTGTTTGAAGGACAACATTTTAATTCTTCTTTAAAATGACATTTTAATATCAAATGTAAAAATAACTGGCTGCAATACAGAAAACAAACATTAAATCGATTTTGATGAAATTTCCCTATGACCCGAATGAGAATTTTTGTAATTGATCCCTATAGCTAAACAAATAAACATCCATCGAATTGAAGACTTCCTCTTTTCGAAGTCAGTTAATATCGGTACACTTAATAAAAACTCATTTTCTCCACAGGTAGCCTACAGATCCCTCATGATGTCTCTAATAGGCATAGTGCTGGGCTCCACCAACGTGTCCTGGATGGATGTACGGCTGCCAGGAGTGCTGCAGCGGCTAGCAGCGATGTACTTCATAGTGGGGGCTTTAGAATGCGCCTTCATGAGGACCAGCCAGAACATTACTCCAGGTATACTCCCTTTGCAATTTATGTGCCAAACGTATTATATAAACAACAAAAAAACTTACAAATATACTTATAAAACTAACAGGCGTCAAAAAATTCATCGTCATCCTTGAAAAGGAAAACGTGTCCAGAAGGCTGGCAGCATAGTCACACTGAATATTTTTTCTTGTATATGCATATAATATATAATAAATAATCCAGCCTTTAAACGTCCCACTGCTGGGCACAGGCCTCTTCCCATATAGAGAAGGCACGAGGATTGATCACCACGCTTGCTCTCTGCGGATTGGCGATTTCAGATCCCAAATTTTGGAATCCAGGTTTCCTCACGATGTTTTCCTTCACCGTTTGTCAGAAGTGTCTTAGAATAATTAAGAAAGTACTATAACTTTGAAAAAGCCACATTGGTACTTGCCTGGGTTCGAACCTGCAACCTTGTGCATACAAATCCGTTCACTGAACCGCTAGGCCACCACGACATTCTGTAAATGCATAAACTTATGTAATTATAATAAAAAAAATCATTGAAAAACAGGTATTATATACATATATTACTAGGGACCCGCACCGGCTTCGCGCGATATCCAGAATTTTTCGGCTTTTCTGTACTATAATATAATAATAATATTCCTGAACAATTCACACACGGTTATCTGATCCCAAGCTAAGCAGAGCTTGTGTTATGGCAACCAGATAACTGATAAACATACTTATATATTTCTAAATACATACATATTGTAGACTAGCTGTGCCTGCGACTTCGTTCGCGTGGATGACGAAACTTATCAATGAGTTTTTAACCGCAAAATTAAGTTTGTTTTTTATTGTTTATACTTTTCCGGGATAAAAACTACCCAGTGTGGTGCCCAGGATAATAAAGAATAATTATACCAAGTTTCATCGTAATCGAACCGGTAGTTTTTGCGTGATACCTGAACAAACAGACAGACAGACAGACAAAAAATTTTTTTTTCACACTTTTGGGTTTGTTGTCGGTCTAGTAACACACCCCGCCATTTTTTTTTTTGATATTTTCAATGTACAGAATTTTCACTTTTACAGATTTATTATAAGTAAAGATAAATTACACCCAGACACAGAACAAAATAATAATCGTGCTCATCACACAAACATTTGTCCTGGGTGGGAATCGAACCCACGACCTCCGGTATAGCAGTCAGGGTCACTAACCACTAGACCAACAGGGCTTCCGTGATATGCATATATCATACATATAAATTTTCCTCTTGAATCACTCTATCTATTGCTGAGAGCTGCACATAAATCGGTTGAGTTGAAGACTTTATTTTGCACTATGTAAAGTTTATAGCCCAAACTTAACCTTATGTGTAGACATTACTAGTAAATAAGAGAATTGGTTATAAGCAAATCAAGTGTTATGCTCATGCTCACACATAAAATTCAATTTCATTTTTTTACCCTTTTCAATAGTCAGTCTTAAATGAACTTTATTTACACTAACATAAAGTTGATGTTTCTGTAAGTAGATATTGTTTCTATGATTTAAAAGAATACTTTGAAGCTAAATTATGAAAACTGAAATAATGAAAGATTATTGTAAGAAGACAATGCATTTTTTTTTGTACTGTTTACTGTTTTAATGTAGTTTTACTAAAGTATGTAATAATTTAAGAAAGCTAAAATTGTATGTATACACTAAGTGTTCTATTGCATGCCTATGTAGGTAAATTGTGCAGAGCTTCAAAACCTATATTAAGACCATACACTGTAACCACTATTAGTGCAATAAAGATATAATAATACAACGTCACGTAAGAAGGTAGCTCAACGACTCATTTATTTATTTTTTAAAGTACATCATGACAATGAACATCAATAGACAACCATAGACAACATGTCTTATATTTTAGATATACATTACAACACTCCCACTATATCTAACAATATAAGTACACTTAAACTTAAACAATTTGTACACCTAGCTTATCTAAAAATTTATAATGTTTGATAGAACATAAGCTTTTAGTGAATAGATCAGCAGGCATTTCAGCCGTTGGCAAATACACAACATTAACAATATTGTTTGCTACATACTCTCTACAAAAATGGTATTTGATGTCAATGTGTTTGGTTCTTTTGTGAAAGACTGGATTTACTGTTAACTTCTGTGCACTCTGATTGTCATTGAAAAGATCAATAGTGTACATTTCCTGAGTTATTTCATACTGTAAATTCCTCAAATAAACTGCTTCTTTACAAGCTTCAGTAATTGCCATATATTCGGCTTCACTACTGGACAAAGCAACAGTTTTTTGCTTTTTTGTTTCCCAAGATATGACACAACCAGATAAAGTGAAGCAAACTCCAGTATATGACTTCCTATCAATTATGTTTCCACCCCAATCAGCATCAACAAACCCTTCTATTAATGAACCTCCCTCAGCAGAATATTTTAAACCAAAATCTCTGGTACATTTTAAATATCTCAATAACCGCTTGACATATGCACAGTGTTCATTAGAATAACAATTGTTAAATTGACTTAAATACCCAACAGGATATGCAATATCCGGTCTGGTTAAAACTGCCAAATACATAAGAGATCCAATTATTTGCTGATATGGAAAATTTACTACACTTTGCTCATGTTTAGATACATGCAACTTAGCTTCCATTGGAGTCTTGACAGGTTTACACTGACTCATATTAAATCTATGCAGTAGCTGATCTACATAATCTTTCTGATTTAATGTTACTGATCGTTTAGATTTATCAATAGTTACGTTTACACCAAGACATTTCCTTATTTCTCCTAGATCCTTAATTTTGAACTGACTAGCCATTACACGCTTTAAATGTTCAGTTTCACTACTATTATTAGAAAAAATAAAGAAATCATCCACAAACAATGTTACAATAGTTTTTAAATTATTTTGCATTTTCGTGTACATACATGGCTCTATTTTTGATCTACTATAACCCATGTTTAATAAACAATCATCTACTCTTTTATTCCATGCCCTGGAAGACTGTTTAAGTCCATAAATAGCCTTTTTTAACTTAAGTACTTGGCCACTATGTATACTTTCAGAAAAACCTTCCGGTATCTGCATATAAATTGTTTCTTTTAGAGTACCATTCAAGAAAGCAGTAGTTACATCGAGATGCGTTGTATTCAAACCCAGTTTTACTGACAATGCAAAAAGTAACCGTAAAGTAGTGTGTCTAACTACTGGTGAAAATGTTTCTGTGTAATCTATACCTTCAACTTGCGAAAATCCTTTAGCCACTAGACGAGCACGAAAACGAACTTTATTTTCGCAGTCATACTTTTTTCGTAGAACCCATTTGCATTGTACTACTCTGCCACCTTTTGGAGCATCACTTAACTCCCACGCATCATTTTCTTTAAAACACTGCAACTCTTCTTTGACAGCCGACTCCCACTGCTCCTTCTCTGGTCCATTTAATGCATCGCGCAGAGACAGACCAGCCGCATCATCATATGTGTCACTGCCGACACACAGGTTTGAGAAACCATATCTTTCTGGAGCTTTCCTTATCCGCATGGGTTGGCACTGCGGACTATCTTTCTCTCCATCATTCATAGTGCAGTCTGTGTCTTCATAGTCACTAGAAACATATGTCTCGTCATCACTTTGAAAACTCTCTTTATAACTTTCAGAGTCACTTTGACTTGACAGTGGTTCAATCTGTTGTTGCTGTGTATCATCATGTTTCATACTATCCCCCACTGAATCAATATTCTGACCTTGAACTTCAATGAGTTGTTCAGATTTTGATTCCTTCTCGATGATGATCACGTCTCTACTTGTTGTTACAGTCCTAGTTTCTGGATTGTACACCCTATATCCTTTAATGTTATCTGGATATCCTATGAGAATATTTTTGGTCGCCTTCTTGTCCCACTTCTTTCTCTTTTCTTTTGCTACATGAACCATAACAATGCTTCCAAAGATTCTTATATGGCTAATGTCAGGTTTGGAACCTGTCCACAGCTCGTATGGAGTTTTGTTATCCAACGCTGCTGCCACAATTCGATTCTGCAGATATACCGCCGTATTGGTGGCTTCGCCCCAGAATTCTTTACCTAGATTGGCATCAAAAAGTAGACATCTTGCCTTTTCTACAATGGTGCGGTTGAACCTTTCACATAATCCATTTTGTTCTGGAGTGTATGGATTTGTTTTCTGATGAATCACACCAGCACGGTCCAGGTAATCATCAAACTCTTTGTTGCAATATTCTAGCCCATTATCACTTCTTAATACTTTGATTGTTTGGTTTGTTTGATTTTCCACCTGAGCTTTAAAACTTTTGAAATACTTCAAGGCCTCATTTTTATGTTTCAAAAAATAAACAAATGTCATCCGGCTATAATCATCCACAAACAACAAGAAGTATCTGGACCCCCCTATAGAAGTTGTCTCCATAGGTCCACAGATGTCTGTGTGCACAATATCTAGTAGATCACAACTTCGCTGACCAGTGCTTTTAAATGGTAATCTGCATTGTTTTGCTTCGCAACATGTGGTACATGAGGACTTGCTAATATTAACTTTTTCATCAAGTGACATGCCGAGCACACCATTCTTCATCTGATTTAAATAATCTTTATTTATGTGTCCTAATCTGCGATGCCATGTTATTCCTGTCACAACTGGTGCTGCTAACCATTCTTGTTTTAACAGATTCACCTTGTAAACTCCATTGACCAATACTGCTGTAAGAACCAGCTCATTCTTCTGATTATAAACTGAACAACCATTTTCCGTGAAAGAAACACTGTTTCCCTTCATAATCAGTTGGCTGACAGATAGCAAATTTGTGGTCAGGCTTGGTACACAAAACACGTCTTTCACTACTATATCCCACTCATGTTTATCAGTTGTAGTAGTGATTTCTACATCGCCAGAACATAATACTGACACCTTATCACTGTTAGCAACAACAATTTCTCTGTTTTGTTCATACTTTGCATTCATAACCCAACTTTCGTTTACTGTTAGGTGTACACTCGCACCGGAGTCGATGTACCATTCATCCTTATTGAATGTTCCGCTCAGGAAAACTGCGCTAAAAGCGTTTGACTGCATTCTTTCCTTATTCTTCGCATTAGATGAGATGTTTTCGTTGTTTTTCTGGTTATTTGTACATTGATTCTTGTAATGCCCGATTTGTTTACATCGGTAGCACTTAATCTGCTTGACGTTTGACTTTGACAAGCTAGTGTTACCAACTTCATGTTTTCCGGTCATAGACAAGTTGTTTTGTTTTCCTCTGTACTTCGAACGAACAGCGAAAGCACTGCTAACTTCACTCTCATCATTACTTGCTAAATCCATGTCCAACAATTTAGTTTTGATGGAATCTGATGTAATAGGAATACCCGAATGCTCGATTGCCATGATCATAGGAGAGAAACGATCTGGCAATCCCGCTAACAGCAGTGATCCAGTCCATTGGTCGTTAATTTCGAATCCTGTTCCACTGAGTTTCTGTGCTGTATCAATAATCTGCGTTACATATGACGTCATTGAACTGCAACTCTCTCGACGAATCGAAATCAAATTCCTTAGGAGGCTTATTCTTCGTGAAAACCCGTTGTCGTCGAATAATTGTTTCAGCTTTTCCCATAATTCTTTTGAAGATTTAACATTTTTCACGTGTACGTATAATGACGGATCTATTGTCATAATCAATTTAGCTTTTGTTTTTTCATCATCAGTAGGTTTAATTTCTTTTGCTGGATCTGGCTTCACACAATGATTCATTCCTTCTAGAATCAGGAAATTCTCCGCAGCAAAACACCATTCGCTGTAATTATCACGTCCCGTGAGCTTGGGAACGTTGATGAGATAGTTCGTTGACATTTTGAATTTTCAACTGCGATGTTACTAAAACCACTAAATATAACAATCCTTCCACAATACAATCTATTAATCTTCAAACACGGTTTTTTTGAAATAGTCTTTTAACACTTGCGAATACTGCAAAAACTGGTTAAAATTTTTTAAAATTTAAGCGAGCGGCCCATAACCTATAATAATACAACGTCACGTAAGAAGGTAGCTCAACGACTCATTTATTTATTTTTTAAAGTACATCATGACAATGAACATCAATAGACAACCATAGACAACATGTCTTATATTTTAGATATACATTACAACAAAAGATTTATTATATTATATTATTATTATTATATTATATATAATTGGGACTGAAATTGAAATAGTCTTTATATACTTCATTGTTTTGTTCCAGGTCGTTCCCTGTTCAGAGATATCAGTGCTGGCTGGCAACAGTGGCTGTTCACTTTAGTGCTTGTAGCTATTCAGGTAAAGTTAAATTGTTAATCCATCATCCTTACTGTAACTTCCATAGTCGAGTGGCGAACACACCGGTTTTCACGATGTCGCCTGCTCTAAGGTTCTGAAAACAAGCGAAGATTTTCATGATCTTCGCTTTGTTGGGATCGTGTCCAGCTCAAATAGCAGAATAATTAAAATAAAACAGAATAATAATAAAAATAAATCACAAAAAAAAAATCTTTCGTGAACGGGGTCTACTTGCGCGAGTTGTGTTGGAGTTTCTTGCCGGCTCTTCTCCATAGGAAGGACACTTTGGAACCAAGCAACCAGAGTCAGTAGATTTAACGTAACGTTTCTTAAGCGCCTTTTTTGGTTTATGAGCAATAAAAATTATTTTGATTTAGTTTTTTGAGTGGAACCTCGGAAAACACCTGGTATTTAAGTATACGTGCTTTATTTACTCGTTATTATTTTACCCAACCCTTTACTAAACCAATACCTTTGACACACAGGTGTGTATAACCCTGCTGGTGTCGGCCCCGGGTTGTCCGCGCGGCTACCTGGGCCCGGGCGGGTTGCATCTCTCCGCCGTCACCAACACCTCGCTGCAGAACTGTACGGCCGGCATCGCGGGATATATCGACAGGTACCTTACCAAATACCTTTTAATTATTATTAGGAGCCTAAAATGTCCCACTGCTGGGCAAAGGCCTCTCCACTTGTCTCTCTCAAGAGCTGCAACTGACCAGTTTGGTAAGAATGAATGTTTGTCATCCTGCCATCTCCGCCTAGGTCTGCCTCGCTGACGCCTAATGTGTGTTGGGGACCATTCGGTGGAAATTTTAGCCCATTGATGCATTGGCATACGACAAACTACCCTACTCTCTTAAATACCTTATAATGAAAAAAAAAAAACAGCCTATAAATTTTGCTGGGCACAGGCCTCTTCCCATATAGAGAACGAGCATTGATCACCACGCTAAACGCTTGCTCATTGCGGATTGGCGATTTCCGACTCCAATTTTTGGAATTCAGGTATCCTCTCGTTGTTTTCCTTTATCGGTTATTCCATAATAATATTATATCCATAAGAAAAAAGACTTATTTAGAAGTCGTTTTTATTTTAAAGAATTATTGAAGATCGTTTTTTTTTTTAAATGTACTAATTTTAATTTATGTTATATTTGTTCTCAGGTTAATCCTGGGCCCATCGCACTTGTACCAGCGTGGCACCTACAAGGACTTATACATGACGACGGTCCCGCACGACCCTGAGGGCATCCTGGGCATCCTATCGGGCGTGCTGGTGGTGCAGGCCGGGGCTCACGCCACCAGGATCATGCTGGCTTACAACCATGCTAGGTGACGATATGGGGAACTGGATCTCTTAGCCATATACCATCGGTAGATCTGGAAAAGTCTCAGAATTAAGCAGAAAACGTTTTCCATTAATTAAAGGAAATGAAACTAAATTGTTTAAACAACATATGTAGTTGACGACCGTGGACGAGTGCTTTCACACCGGTTTTCAAGGTTTCGCTAGCTCTGAAGTCCCAGGTTCGATCCCCGTTCGGGCAATGTTGGAAATCACTTTTCTACATTGTTTTGGGTCTGAGTGTATGTAGTCAGTAGTGCCTTCGTTGTCTCTGAATTCCATGAGGGTGCGTCCAAATCTGCTCGCGAGCATGCCGCGAACGCACTAGTGTCAATAACGCCGTCCGCCAGACGTGCGCGAGCCGCTCGCGAGCTACTCGTGTAATGCTCGTTCGGTGCGCGTTCAGTGCACGTTCGTCAGATATGGACGCACCCTTACACAAGTGCTTTAGCTACTTACTTTGGGCTCAGAGCAATGTATGTGATGTTGTCCATATTTATAATGTATATTTTCGTGTGCATCGTCAAGCTTTTTTTATGCCTATATGTGTCAAATCTTGCGAGCTAAATTAAAACCACTTATAGACATCCAACTGCCATACATAAATACATACTTGTATACAGGGTATTACGGAAATGCTCGGTCATATTTTAAAAACTGCTACTTTCAGAAACTCTATGCCGAAAGATAAATTGGACCTCCTTTAATAATTATGATTATGCGGACAACGTCACATACAACGTCACATACATTGCCCTGAACCCAAAGTAAGTAGCTATAGCACTTGTGTTATGGAATTCAGAAGCATCGAAGGTACCACAAACACCCAGACCCGAGGCAATGTAGAAAATTTTTGGTTTCTACATTGACCCGTCCGGGGATCGAACCCGTGACCTCAGAGCTAGCGACACCTTGAAACCGGTGCGTACGCCACTCGACCACGGAGGTCGTCTGCTTAGCTGATATTTTTACTGATCTAAACCGCTATACAGTAATTATTAATTTTTAGTAATAATATTTTGTTTGCAGAGCCCGCATAATGCGCTGGGTGTTCTGGTCAATCGTCTTCGGTACAGCGGGCGGCGCATTGTGCATGTTCTCCAAGAACGGCGGCCCTATACCCGTCAACAAGAACTTGTGGTCGCTGTCGTACTGTCTCGTGACGTCATCGATGGCGCTCTTCATACAGGCGGCTTTGTACTTTATTGTGGATCTGAAGACTAAGTGGGGTGGAAGGCCGCTGTATTATGCTGGTATGTGTAATTTTATTATGATAGTAGAATTTAATTTATTTTTAGTAAGTTCAAGCAGGCAATGTAAGGAAAAAGAGGCTTTTTAACAGCTATGGCATGACAAAGGGTATGGTTGACAATGGTTGGCAAAAGAAGCGTCGGTCGTCCGGGAGCAAGATGGGTCGACGATATAATTAAAGTCGTGGGTCGAGTCTGGATGAGGCTGGCACAGGACCGTAGAAAATGGCACGAAAAAGGGGAGGCCTATGCCCAGCAGTGCGAGGACAAGGGCTGTGGATGATGATGGTTGACAATAATTATGAAAAAGGACAAGAAGAAACGTGTTTGTTTATATATACCGTTTTCTCGTAGATTCTTATGTTAGAATAAACGAATCTAGGTTCAGTTTTGTGGGATATAAAGAACTTTTATTAATTATATTGTCTATGATCGGAAAATCGTTTATTTCTTACTTAATAATACGCGGAACGTAATTCTAGCTTGTTACTGCCCCAATAAGCAAATATTTTCTATATTTTAGCTGATTTTCTAAAATATAACTTTGCCTTAAATTGAATTATGTAAAAATTGTGAATTAATAATACCGTATATAATGTAATCATTTGCTATCAGTATCGCGTACTAAAACGCCTCCATTTTGGTCGCCAAGCTCTCGCTATATTTATTCTCAAAACCACTTATATTAAATAATCATAATTCTCCCCCAGGTCAAAACGCTCTCTTCCTATACATAGGCAGCGAGCTCCTCAAACGTAACTTCCCTCTGCACTGGGCGCTCCCGCAGCCGACGCACGCGCAGCAGCTGGCAACACACGCCGCCGCCATGCTGATATGGCTGGCCGTCGGTGTTGCCCTGCATAGGAAGAGGATCTTTATTACGCTGTAATTGGGGGATTGGATTTAGGTGGGCGGCAAATGACTTGGATGATATTTAATATTGAATGAAGTGTTTTAGGTGTGAAGTAAACAGATTCTGTGGCTAATTTATAGTAATGCGGTTGGTTGAAAAAACATACCTAGACTAAAATAAACGAGTGATGAACAAGAAAAAAAAACAGATCAAACAGATTCAGTCCAATTCTTGGTTACTATATTAAGAGGGTTTTCACATTATCCGATAAGATTATCGGTGGCAAGTAAAATTATATGAAACATGTACCTGTCTTTCACATTATCCGATCGGATGTTGAATTTGTAAGTTTCATACATTTTACTTGCCGGGGTTTCGTATCGGGTATATTCATATCCGATATCGTGTGGGATAATGCGAAAACGATCTAACAATCTTTTTTGAAAATTACTACATAAACCATAGTATAAACATAAACCATATAGGGGGTCCTGGCTAAGTGTAAGCCGGACGGTTTGACCGATAATACGGTTAAGCCGCGGTCGCCGCGGTTGGTCCGTGGATGGGTGACCATTTATAACATACCGAGACCTCGTGTTTCGGAGAGCACGTTAAACAGTAGGTCCCGGCTGTCATACATAGATCTTTGGCAGTCGTTAAGTCAATTCTGACAACCAGTCTTACTATGGGATACTGTGTTTCCCAGTAAAATGGGTTGTGGAGGTCAGATAGGCAGTCGCTCCATGTAAAATACGGTATTCAGCTGAATCCGGTAAGACTGGTAGCTGACCCCAACATAGTTGGGAAAAAAAAAAGGCTCAGGAGATGACTGTACATAAACCATGGTAATTTGGTCGTCTAGAAATATGTTCGCATTATCAGAATACAAAATGATATCTTTTTTTTCTCAAGTTGGTTAAAAGGTAAATATTATTATTCAAGTTATTTGCCGTTAACCTTTCTAACGAAGAAACTATGTTATAACTACTTGATTTTATTGTAACATCATAAGAATTATTTTTGTTTTTATTCAACTCGATTTCAATAAACAATATATCTGTATTACATATTCGTGTTTATTCCCTTGTAATAAAGTTTAATTTAGTTTGTAATGTTATATCTTTGAATAAATAAAGCTTGTTGCTTATAAAACATGTAATATCATCGTTTATAGTAATAATAATGAACTTTAAAAAAATTGGTCAAATAGCTTTTATTGAGAAATATATATTTAATATAATGTAAAAAGAATGCTTAAGGATCAATTCATACTACGGCGACACTAATGCGTTTCGATGCTGCTTTAGTATGAAATGACCCTAAATAATAATTATCATGTAGATAAGAAAAAAAAAATTCTTGAGAATTTCAATTACAAGGCCTTTTCTCACACAGAAATAATGTTTAATAATATAATAATTATGAAAGAGGTAAAGAAGCAAATATAAGGAAAATGTAAGGAGCATCACGATCTCTGAAGTTGTAAATTCTTAATCCAATTTTTTTCAAGAAATTCACGATTTTGTTAGAAAAATGTTTAAATTGAACTAATATTTTAATCATTAATATCTAAGAATATTCAAAATGAGTAAAAGACAAATAATCTTTAGGTATAGTTGCTCAATATTTTAAAATTTCTTATTTTGTGCAACTGTAGTTGAAAATGATTAGTTGAAGATGTTTCGTTCTATAATAAACAACAATTAAATTTGAATATTAAACCCATAAGTATATTAAAATCAGTAAATGATCGTTCTTTTTCGCATTGTCATTTATTTTTATATTTAATGCCTTACTTAGTTTAATATTTTTTTTAGGTTTTGTTATATATCGCTAGGAAGATAGGGTGGTCATATAACTGGACATATGGCAAACCCCTTCTTATTAAAAAAAAACTATGTATTTTTTCATAAATTAATCATTAGACATTACTTTTTTCACAACAGCACCATAACATATTATTTTTTATGACTATTAAAAGGTTTATTAACAGCAATATAATTTCAGTTAGGTAGGTATTAATATAATAATGATAATAATGGGTCTTGACACAAAATTTATAAACAGTTATATTCTGATATTATTATGAAATGGTTAAAGTGTTAATGACCATTTGTCAAGTATCAGAGTTAATTACATATGATTAAAATAAAAAGTTAAATTGTTGTTTTATTGTACAGTAGCTGTTCCTCGTGAAAGTGTCAGTTATCGAGGTCAAAGTACCCTACGTCTTTTCTCAGGATTCATAAAACTCCTACCAAGTTTCATCAAAATTGGTTCAGTGGTTTACCCATGGAGCCGTAATAGACACTTGTTATTTTTGCATTTATAATAAATATGATATTAGTATGAATAAGTGTCTTCTTCATGTTTTCTTAAATTCTTTCAAAAACTAGCGAAATGAAGCTATCACTTAAAACAAAGCGCAGAGCCTTATTCAGTAACAAAGCAATATCGTCTTTGTGTGTCTGGAATAAGATCCAATATAAAACAACACATAATTTGGAGCATCGAATAGACTGCTCGAGAAGTTTAAATCTTGTATCAAAGGTCATAATACAATAATACTTTGACAGTTAACCTTCGTTGCTTTTACCTTATTGTAGGTAATGGAATTTAGTTAGATATTATATAGAATCAAACTAAATCGTATCTTTATCAAGTAGGTATGTTAAAGTGCAATACGTCTAATTTACACACTCATTGTAAATTCCTACACCTGCATGACTTACGTTCTTATGTTAATTGATGTTATCGAGCGATAAACAAGTTACAAGTGGTACTGATGCGAATCAAAGCTTATTACGAGGCAACTTCTACGGAAAGATATTTTATTTCTATAAAACGTGTACAAAGTCGCACATCAATGATACATAGGAAATGTACTTACGTAATGCTATACTAATTAACTATTAGTAAATTGCCATTTATATAGATAACACAATCTCAGCATCATTATTTTTCATTCATAAACAATAAAATTATTAATCAATAAAAATCAGCTGAAGAATCTGACTATGCAAAAACAAAACGCAGATAACCTTCAGATATCATTGAAATGTCAAAAAGACATTCGTTATCACGAATCTGGAGTTTATACAGCGTTCGGCAGCCGCGGAATAATTTTAATACTTGTATTATTTCATTAAAAAATATGGATCCAAAAGTAAATTTAAAACAGGACCCAGCGTTCGTAGAAATACAGAACTTCTTCGATGCTAACGCAGACAAGATAAACATACAACAATTGTTTCAACAAGATGCCGATCGCTTCAATAAATTCAGGTTTGATATTATACGTGTTAACTTTCACTTATTTATTAAAATTCGTGTCGGTTTTTGTAATTATAAGCAGCTTAAATATTTCTTTATACATTAAATTAGGTTCTTTTATGTTGAACGATTGCATGAAATAGTTTTGTGAAGTTATATCATCGGAATATTTTAAGTTCCTTTAAAGGTCGCTGCTGACAGATTTTAAAGTTAGGTATTTTTAAGTATGATAGCAGTGTCATTTAATTAATCGTGTCATTAGGTATTTTTAGTTACATTATCATATAATTAATAATGCACATAATAATATTTCATTTTATTTTTATAAAATATTGAGGGAAGATTGCCTATGATTATATTTATTTATACAATAAATACTCCAGCACTATTTATCCAGCATTATTTAAATACATAGGTACCCAATATTTGTATTTCTTAATTCTGCCTTTTTCAGTATATTTTTAATCACATTATTATTTAATGCACCCTTATTATTTATTGCAGTAAAAAGAACATAAATAATTAAATTCATAATATTAATTGTTAAATTAAATGATACATTAAGTTCTATATTGAACAAATGATGAAATTATGAAATACCATAAATTATTTTATAAAAATTATGTATGTTATATTAAAGATGTTTTTTTTTATTTGTAATTTATCCCCATGCATTAATAATGTGTTTACTTCCAGTCTCCGTATCCCCACCCCCAATGATGGCGAGATTCTGCTGGACTACTCCAAGAACCGCATCAACGAGCAGCTCTGGGGCCTGCTCCTCAACCTGGCCAAGAGCCGGAATGTGGAGAAGGCTAGGGACGCCATGTTCTCAGGTAACTGTAGAGAATTGCTAGTTATTGCATAAGTGTGGAAATATATTACAGAGACTTATAACACAATGGTTAAATAATATATTATAATACTGTTTCCTTGGGTTTAAACAAAAGTATAATACATAATTTACTACTGTGAGATTTATGTGAAAATATTGTTGGTAATCATAATAGGTCAGATATATAAAAATATGTTTTAATTTTTTACACCCTGAGTTGCCCCAAGTAATAATAATAATTATTAAAGTAATAAAAGGATTAAAATCATTGTTTAAATGTGTTGAGGTATTGCAACATAAAAGTGTGACATTACAACTTAGGTGCATATTTAACCAATCCCAGTTGTTATAAAATAAATGCTATAAATAGTTTCCTGTGAAGCAGACAACAATATAGTCTATATTTATTAATGGAATTCCAAAAGGTGGATGTTCTCAATAAATTTCGCGATGTCTTCGGCAATTATGGATTGATTTGAAAAACCCTCTTTGTAAACTACAGGGTACCCCTTAAACAATTCATTGAAGTCCAGCCTTTTAACATGAATGTATAATCAATTATATTAAACCTATCCCTCAGGTGACAAAATAAACTTCACGGAAGACCGCGCGGTCCTGCACATCGCGCTCCGCAACCGCCAGAACCGTCCGATCCTGGTCGCCGGCAAGGATGTCACTCCTGACGTGAACGCGGTCCTGGCGCATATGAAGGAGTTCTCAGGGCAGGTCATCAGTGGACAGTGGAAGGGGTGAGGAGGGTTTATAAGAATATATTAAATCTTTATATACTTATAATAAATCTGTAGAAGTGAAAATTCTGTACATTGAAAAAATCCAAAAAAATAAATGGCGGGAGGTGTTACTAGACCGGAACCGAAACCAAAAGTGTGAAAAAAAAAATTTTTGTCTGTCTGTCTGTCTGTTTGTTCAGGTATCACGCAAAAACTACCGGTTCGATTACGATGAAACTTGGTATAATTATTCTTTATTATCCTGGGCACCACACTGGGTAGTTTGTATCCCGGAAAAGTATAAAAAATAAAAAACAAACTTAATTTTGCGGTTAAAAACTCATTGATAAGTTTTGTCATCCACGCGAACGAAGTCGCTGGCACAGCTAGTAATAAAATAAAAACTTAAAAAAGCATAATATAATCCTTTTAGGCTTTTGTAGACTAGGTAATATGAAAAAATGAAAAAAAAAAATAGGAAATTGGGAAGCTGAGAGATTTGTTAAGAAAACTTAATTAATATTATTAAAGGCCTTCTTGTGGAGATTAAATAACATATAGAAAATTGCATTTGTAAATACTCGTATTCAAGTGAATATTAACTAAAAAGTAGTAATAAGTGGAATAAACCATAATTTCAACAAGTCATAATGCAGACTGAAAGATCTTAAATGCTAAGGAGGATAAATGATTCATTAAATAAAATAATTTTAATTGTTTTTGAGTTTGAACTCAACACTTGGAAAATCTTATTTTAAAACTAGCTGTGCCTGCAACTTCGTTCGCGTGGATGACGAAGCTTATCAATGAGTGAGATTAACCATTAAGGCTGCACAAGCGACGGAAACTTAAAAAATTGAGTAACTTCTCCCGTTTTCCCAATATTTCCCTTCACTGCTCTGCTCCTATTGATTGTAGCGTGATGAAAAGTATACTATAACCTGCCCAGGAGTATGAAGAATAATTGTACCAAGTTTCGTTAAAATCCGTCGAGTAGTTTTTGTTTCTATAAGGAACATACAGACAGACAGACAGACAAAAATTTTACTGATTGCAATTTTGGCATCAGTATCGATCACTAATCACCCCCTGATAGTTATTTTGAAAATAAATTTGATGTACAGAATTGACCTCTACAGATTTATTATAAGTATAGATTACATTATGTTGAGTGGAATATATTTTTTATTCAATTTTAATATTTGTCTATCAGGTACACAGGCAAGGCCATCACTGACGTCATCAACATTGGTATCGGTGGTTCTGACCTCGGACCTCTGATGGTCACCGAAGCCCTCAAGCCTTACGCCAACCAACTTAAGGTAATTAGTACATGAAAAGCTATTTACTAGCTGATTCGTCTCACACACTAATGTGTTGTAGTGTGTGAGTAGTGAGTGTAGTAGTGTAATGGAGATCGAACGATAGATATTGGGTGTAATTTATCAATGTATAATATGTAGGTATTTATTAGTTATCTGGTTGAGTGGTTGCCATTAACGATACACTCTAGAAGATTGCTCAAGATATTATTATTTGCTTTAATTAAACAATTAATTATAAAATTAATATTAAACATATTAAATCAAAAGAAATAAACAGTTTGTAACAGTCGCCAACCAACGTCGGAAACAGGATTTAAGCAGCCGTTGGTTAAGGGCCCAGAGAGAGACGTCACTATTTTTCTTATATACAATATAAATATAGAATATAATATCATTTCATATTACTTTAATTTAAAACTCAGAGGCTAGACTTGATGTAAAAATAATGTAAGTATTTTAGAAATAGAGAAATAAATAAAATAATAATATCTATCTGGGTATGGGGCATTTACCAACCACTATTAAACCATCTTCTCCAGGTCCACTTCGTATCAAACATAGACGGCACCCACCTCGCCGAGGTCCTGAAGCGACTGAATCCTGAGACGGCGCTCTTCATCATCGCCTCCAAGACCTACACCACGCAAGAGACCATCACCAACGCCACCTCCGCCAAGACCTGGTTCCTGGAGGCGGCAAAAGATGTAAGGTTTTCTAAAATGTGTTTGTTTGTAGGGTAAACTGCTGAACTGATCTTGATGATTTTATTGCTTATGAGTTTGTAGATGCAGAAATCAGAACGACACGTAATTTCAATTGCTTACACTGGTCACTGATTCTTAAAGTAAAGACAAATGCAATAATATGTACATTTTATCTCTTCATTCAGTTTTCTCATAAAACTCAGCGTCGTGAAATGAAGAAAAAGATAGCCTGGTTTTTAATGCAACAACTTGCAACGAAATACAGCTTGAAGTATCTATTTGTCACTTAAATAGCTTTTTTAAATAGTACGGTATTTACAACGAAAAATAATTTTTTTATTGTTTGTCTGCCTGACTGTCCGTTTGTCACGGCTAATCTCTGAATCGGCTGGACTGATATTGACGGGACTAACTATACTAAAGCCAATCTGGAAAGAGAATTAAACGTTATTACTAATTACGCAATTATCAACTTTGACAACATGTGTTTAAGTTCATTTTAGAATGACAAATATTACCGAAAAGGGCCTAAAAGTAATTTGAATGTGATGGAAACTGAACTGTTAGTCATTGAATTAAGGTTCATAATCCCAAAGCACGTTCATTATTTCTTTAAAGTGGCTGATATATAGTTACAAACGTGAATGACACCGCGGGGCACATCTAAGAAAGCCAATTAGCCATATTATTGCAAGCAGAATCTTATAAACTGGATCATTTTTTTAGCATCATGATTATATAAAATTGCGAAGAAGAAATAAATTCTTCTTTATTTATTCTCTAGCCGTCAGCGGTGGCGAAGCACTTCGTGGCGCTGTCGACGAACGCGGAGAAGGTGACGGCGTTCGGTATCGATGCCAAGAACATGTTCGGTTTCTGGGACTGGGTCGGCGGCAGGTAAGATTTCTTATATTATGTAGTTTTGTAAAATATATGTTTAGTTTAATATAGGTGAGGGAAGGAAGGTGGTAGAAATAGATCGATTAATTGCTGGAAAAAAAAATACTTAGATATTTCCTCATTTATGTTTTTATTTAAAAGTATATTCATTGTTATTGCTTTGTGTAGCCATATAATTAACTTTATATTTCTGACCATATAAATATTACCATTTCGATATAGTATATCTTATATTGAAGACTACTGTTAGTGGTACTGGCATCGCGGTCAACAGTTAGCACCACTGGCGCGGCCACTCTCAAAACCCACCAAAAACCTTTAGAATGTGACCTTCGGACATTACGTGCGACTAACGCCTCTGGCGGCGAAATTGCGAACGGTAGCCCTCATTAGCATTTTCCGTATAGTTACATTATTTACCATGTAGGGCATAGTCGCCGGTTCCACACTAAGGGTCAATTTATACTAGCGCAGAGTCGAAGCGCATCGAAGCGTCTATCCAAAACTGAACATAACAAATTCAACCTTAACTCCACAGCGTAACGCACACATTACTTCTGAGATTTTAAAAAGACGCGCGCATTTTTCCTAATTCGCGCGTCTGCGCGTGAACAACGCTGATTGGTGCGCGCGCATTCTCGCGTATCCATGCGCCCACTAGCGAACCTACGCAAGTGATTCAATAGCACTGCTGTTGATGCCCATTACTACACGTGAAAGAGTGTGCGCGTATTCTGGCGAATACGCGCGCATTCGTGCGGCTTCACTTTAGTTGTAAAGAATTTGACGCTTCGATGCGCTTCGACTCTGCGCTAGTATAAATTCAAATAAATTGACCCTAACAAAGTACGCATTTTAAATAACATTTACACAGGTCATCTTCCTAGTCTTTTGCAAACAATGTTGGTTACCAGTCTCATATCCTTATAAAATAATAATACAGTATAATCTCCTGTTCAGGTACTCACTGTGGTCAGCCATCGGTCTGTCCATCTCCCTGTACATCGGTTACGACAACTTCGAGAAGCTGCTAGAAGGAGCCAGCTTCATCGACAACCACTTCACTACCGCGCCGCTTGAGAAGAACGTAAGTTTCAAACATAATTATACATATTTTTTTCTTCTTCTAGCCACTTCTGTCCTTCTGCCGTGCAAATTCCTCTCTACCCTCTTTTCATTGCTCTATGGTTAGGGCTGTCGTGAACCACTCTTTGTCGAAAGATACAGCAGAGAAAAGAGATGAAAGATACTACTGTCCCAGTCTGTAAAGATAGTTTTTTTAATGTATAACGAGCTGATTTTACGACTAAGTAGATTATCTTAGATTTAATAACTGCGAATACTTTCCAGAAAATGTGAGATAATCAAGGTAAGGGAATAGTTTAGGTGCCCCATTTTAACTCCGACGCAAAAACAGGGGTGTTAAAAGTTTGATGTGTCTGTTTTTGGCATTGTAGATCCTAAACGAATGGACCGATTATGATGCTGTTTTTTGTTTAAAAGCTGACGTATCTTGATTGGGTCTCTATAGTTTATGAAGATCTGTTCAGCATTTTGAAAGATATTTTGTAGTTATTTTATAAAAGTTATATTTTGGTATTATTTCTTGTAGGCTCCAGTGATCTTAGCTCTGCTCGGCGTCTGGTACTCCAACTTCTACGGCGCTGAGACTCACGCTCTGCTGCCCTACGACCAATATCTCCACAGGTAACCTTCTACTCTTACTGAAGTTATCTATTTTTTTACTACCGATGTAATATTTTCCAAAAAATGCCTTTAAATACCACTGCCGAACGTAGGCATCTTATAATGTAAAAGAACGAACATTTCTCACCACGCATGCTCATTGCGGGTTGGTGATTTCATATTCCAATATTGATGATTTCGTAAGTTTTGATAAGTACGCATAACTTTTAAATTGTCACTTTTTTGGTACTGGTACTTGCCTGTAATGGGTTCGAACCAGCAACCTGTCGTGAACACAATTCCATGCATTGAATCCATGTACATCCCTAGGCCACCACGACATATATTCTAAACTGTATACTTATTTATTTTAGATTCGCAGCATACTTCCAACAAGGCGACATGGAGAGCAACGGCAAGTACGTGACGCGGTCGGGCGCGCAGGCGGACTACAGCACTGGGCCCATCGTGTGGGGCGAGCCCGGGACCAACGGCCAGCACGCCTTCTACCAGCTCATACACCAGGGGACCAGGTGGGACCAGATATTATCTTCAATCTTACATACCATCACGCCTAATCCCCGAAGGGTTAGGCAGAGGTGTACCAATGTACACAGTTCGCCGGTATGTTTAGGTCCCATGTAATAGGGGGCGAGCCTATTGCCACTAACCGGGCACAAATCCAAACCCCGACCTGCTACTGAGAATTTCATAGAAAAACCCAATAACATCTTGGTCGACTTGGGAATCGAACCCAAGACCTCTAGCGTAGCAGTCGCGCTTAGCGCCACTAGGCCAACGAGGCAGTCTTCAATCTTCTTAAGAAATATTGCATCTTTATTTGGAAAGCAGCACAATATATATATTTTTTAAGGTATTCTTTGGTCGGCTTTCAGTCTCACAGAATGCATCTAAATTCAGGTTTTAAAATGGAACGATTATTTGACTTCAACAACACTTTTTTTATTTTTAAAAACAAAAAAGAACGTTTGTGTTATTTTATAATTAAATAATTACTTATATATGAATGATTAATATTACATTCATGCATTTTAATTCAACAGCGTTTACTTATCCTCAGAAAAATATGTACCTTCGCACCTGTACAAATAGAAAAATATCATGTCAGACATACATATTACAGGCTACGCAAAAAAAAATGGCCTATAGCCATTTACACAGAAACAATACCAATTTTTTTCAAACATAATCACTACTTTTAGTCGATTTCGAGAGCAAGTGGTTCTTAATTCGAATATAATTATGTTTCTTATCTTTGTTACGCCTCATACCCCGGCAGTAAATTTTAGTTCGATTTCAAGAATACCAGACATGATCCCATATAATATACATTTTCTAGTTGTCGGTTCCTTTGTACATTTTTATGATTTTTTCAATAAACCGGTACTTTCCTTCCCAGACTGATTCCGTGCGACTTCATAGCACCCGCGCAGACGCACAACCCGATCTCGAACGGCATCCACCACAAGATCCTGCTCGCCAACTTCCTCGCACAGACAGAGGCGCTCATGAAGGGCAAGACTTCCGATGAGGTACAGTTTATGTTGTTATTATAATACCCGCTTGAAAACTTAGTCCCCGCTGTTTTATAGTTATTCTGTTATTCGGGGCGGAGACGAATCCGAAATTAAATCCAAAATCCTGTTCTTGAGTTATAAATGGATAACTAATCGGACTTTGTAAGGGTGCGTCCACATCTGACGAACGAGCACTACACAAGCAGCTCGCGAGCCGTTCGCGAACCGCTCGTGGCGTGCTCGCGAGCACGGAGCACGGCGCGCGCACGTCTGTCAGATGACGAAATTGACATGAGTGCGTTCGCGAACGGCTCGCGAGCTGCTGGTGTAGTACTCGTTCGTCAGATGTGGACGCACCCTTATAGACATTTAAAAAATATGGACCTTTTATTTAAAAATATCATTCTAAACTGGTCCTGCTTTAAAATAATATTTCATCCATTTCATACAATTATGTATTGATATCTGTTAAGTAATATATTGGGATAACTCATACCGACCATACTTCGAACAAGGCAGAGCCTGCACTATGACAACCTGACAACTTATAAACATACTTTTATATTTATAAATACATACATATTACAAATAACTTACACTAACCCTAACAACGAACGACAAATTGAATATAATACATTAGAATTTACCAAATTAACTGATATTTCCAGGCTAAGGCAGAGCTAGAGAAATCCGGCATGGCAGCCGACGCCGTCGCTAAGATCCTGCCCCACAAGGTGTTTAAGGGCAACCGTCCGACCAACTCCATCGTCGTGAAGAAAGTCACTCCATTCACCCTCGGGGCTCTGATTGGTATGTACCTTTATTTTCAACTTCTATAAGTGATTATAAGTCATAATTTAGGTCTAATATTTGACTGGGTTCACAAAAGATGTTTACGAAACATGTTGCATATTAGTCCTTTTTGCTACTATCTTATCTGATGCAAAAAAAATATATCAAAGACAGAAGGTAAGATTATTGTGTACTTGTGCACATTAATCTTACCTTCTCGTTGTGTCTGGTTCAAAAAACGTTCTTATATCTCACATCAAGATGGATTGCCATGTCGGAAAATACGATCTCATTAATTTTCCAATTACACAAAAAAAAACTTATTACTAATCCTATATTTCTCCCCAGCCCTCTACGAACACAAGATCTTCACTCAGGGCGTGATTTGGGACATCAACTCCTTCGACCAATGGGGCGTCGAGTTAGGCAAGCAGCTCGCCAAGGCTATTGAACCAGAGTTACTAGACAACAAGCCCGTGACGAGCCACGACGGGTCAACTAACGGTCTCATCAATTTCCTAAAACAAAACTTCTAAAAAACTTTGGCAGAATACTGAAACGTCACTTACCAACACAAAAAATAGTTAAACACCTGCCAAATATTATGTCAAGCGCTGTAATTGGTTGTTAGCCTAGAGGGTAGATTAGTAACGACAGAGTGCGCCTATCAGGGTATGAACCGTGAGCACTAGTGTGAACTAGTTTCGTCGTAATAATAGTATCAAAACAGAGCGCGCCGTTTCAATAAAACTATCTCAAACCCTAATAATATTGGATCCATCGATATTTTCGCAGTCTGTTGTTGCACGGAAAATCACTTAAATCAGTAAACGAATATACTACACAGCCAACGCTTGGCACAATGGGCTATTAGCGATACTCACACTCTATAGTTTTAACTATAAGATCAGTAGATTTGACAAAAGATTCAATTGATCAGCCATATTGCTTAGCTTGTCTTAAAAAGCACTTGTCAAGTTGTCAGCCTACAAAGATTAAGTACAATTACGTTTTGTTCAGCAGTTAAAATTATGTTTAATAATTATATCACGCTTTTCTCAGTGTATTGTATGTATTATTAATATTTTTTTATTTATTATTTATGCGTTATATTATTTAAATTGGAAATTGGAGGAGAAACGATCAAATGAGGTGTATGTGCTATGGGGAAGAGCAATAATATTACCTTCCCCAAGCACCTAGTTTTAAGTATTTAAAACTAATGAAATGTACTCCTAGTGAGATATTAAATATTATGTATGTTTATTGAAATTGTTTTATAAATAAAACACTTTCTCACAAGTATTTTTATTATTCGGGCATTGCCCACTGTTGGGCTAAGCCCATGTCCTATAGACCAGTCTTCCTATACTATGTCTGGTTTTCTTTATTTTTATTTAGGTTCAAATAAAACTATAAAATAACCTTAACCAATTTATTTCAGGTATCAATCAGTAAAGCCAGAGGCGTAATCTTAACAATAATTACAACTAATAGTAAAAATGGTTTATATAACAGTCAAATACGATCCTGCGCATATATTTACAAATGGAATTTAAGTATTATTAGATAGTATCCCTTAATTATTTGTAATCAGATCTATTTAAATGTGTAAATGACATAAAAGCGACGCTTGCGCAGCGCTGTCATAACAAGTGAACATCATTCCTATTAGATTACATTGTGCGTTTATTATTTTGCAAAATATTTCAAAATAATCAATTTGTCGTCATTATATACCTATAACTAGAAATTAAATGCATTTTGGCAACCATTTATTAATAACTCCTCACTTTTTCTTTAAGGCTTATAAACACAACCTTTAGTTAATCAGCTGTCATTAGTTAGTTCTTTGATTATATAATGTCTAGATGGACTGTCAAGTGCGCGCAGACGTGTCAAAAAATTGCAACCAAATTTGGTTGCAAAGTACTTTCCCGCCAACCAGTACAGATCGTGCCGCTTTCGTGTGTGATTTATGTGTATATATATTTATGTGTATGTGATTTATGGGAGAATTTGTAATAGCTGGTATCACTATTTACGCACACAGAGACATTGACGTATAGTCTAAAACGACGCCTGCACGCACACATACTTAAAATGGCGGTCTCGTTGTCTTAGTTATGAATGTAGGGCGACGCTCCATCTAGACATTATATAATCAAAGAGTTAGTTTTTTGGTCAACCAACCAGAGTCATAAACAGTACATAGACAACAGAATTGATCAGCCTGTCAGAAACTAGGGGCAAGTGTGAGAAACTCCATCATAGGTCAAAGAACTTTGAATGAGGTGGCGAATTTAAGAGCTAACTATTTAATATTGATCTCAAAGAGTGCTAGTTAGTCACTTATTTTGAAAAAGACATGTTTGTGAAACAGCGTCCCTTGGGAGTCAAAAATCTTACGACCTTTTTAGCAGCCTGACAAACATACTTATAACAATACCTTCATTCGTTAAATTCACCTTAATTAGTTAGGTTTATTTAGGTTTCCTGCCTCTGCCGCCACCGCTACCCTTCGCCTTCTTTTTAGCGGAGTTTTTGTTGTCCTCTTCGGCTTTACGTTTTGGGTTCGGCGTGGTGGATATCTGTAGATTAAAATATGGATATTAAAAATAATATATGGACTGGTCATACATATGGACATTAAACTCAAAGCTATACTTATGTTGTCTTACTGTAGTCAATTATGGCACGTTGCAAAATTTTACAACTTTTTTTACGAATATTTGATTTTAACTTAATATTCATGCATTTCTGATTTTATCAAATAATTTAGTAGGATTGCATCGAACAGATTTTGCTTACGGCCTATCTTTTATTCATGTTCTATTCTGTACCAAGTTGAATTAGATGGCCTTTGTTACGCGCTACATGGGCAACAGTCGATCGATTTCAAAAAATCTTGTCTTTATAAGGGTATACTTTAGAGGTAGCGTCATGTACAATATGTTAAGAGAAGCCCGTCCGACCCTAAAGGGTGATGCATATAGGACACAGCTGAGTGTTTTTCTCTCTTTTTAGAAATTTATTTTTTTATTTAGGGACTTTTTAAGTTTATTATGTTCAAACAATACCTTCACTGATCGGAAAGGGTTTTCTTAACACCCTGTATATTTTATTGACATAAGTTATTTTTTAACATGTTTATTAGATAATATTTACCGTAAAAAACCCGTCAAGTCGTCCTTGAGTGGTGGTGCTGCGCGCCTTCATTAGTTTCTTGGCGCCATTCCGCACGCGCTCCTCGTTGAACTGCTTGTCGCCGCACAGAAACTTTACTAGCCCTTCCTCATCGGGGTCTGACCATTTTAACTGGAAATAAAAATTTCAAATGAAATAGATTTACATCTTTTTGTCTAATAAATATAATATGAATTTTACATACACAATAAATAAATAAAATTAATGTGGACAACATCACATACATACATTGCTTTAAACCCAAAGTAAGTAACTAAAGTAGTAAAGATTACAAACATCTCACAAACACCCACATCCAAAATACGGTAGAAAACTTATTTTTATTACCTACATAATTATATTATGATGCATTACCCCAGTAGAATATTTAGCAGTTGATGACCTTCGGGTTATAATATGGGGTTACGGTATTACACTAAAATTGGGTTGTGGTCACATAGGGAGTAGCTCCATATAAAATAGTGACCAGCTGAATGTGGTGAGCCTAGAACTCTACCTTATAACAACAGGTTATTAAACAATTTTTTGTGTCTGTAAGTGTGTACTAACCTCAATATCCTTAGGATCAGTGACATCGGGCTCTAGGAACAGCTCCCTAGCTCTCTTATAGTCCCAGTTCTCCGGCGGCGGGTACTTCTCAGTGTCGATGTTGTGTAGCACTTGCTCCAGCGTGCGGTGTTGGCGGATGAGCTCGATGGCTCGCTTGGGCCCGATGCCGCGGATGGAGCCGCAGTAGTCGCAGCCCAGCAGGATGCACAGGTCGATGAACTGGGGGTAGGTAGATAAATCTTCAAGTAATAAGTTGTTTTTTTCTCTTTTTGCCAAAAGTGTGGTAAAGTAGTAAAAGCCGGTAACGCTAAATACTTTTATATATACCAAAAACAAAATCTACTTCAAATGGTAATTTAACGTAATATGTATTTTGACAATACATAGCGTAAATCCTACAAATTAAACTGAGGCTTTCTTTGAAGTTGGTTTAGAAGTATTTTTTTAATGTAAAATCCTTTTGAAAATATTTTACATAGAGTGATTGTTGTTGTTGTTGATTAATGTTTTTAATTTTAATTTTAGGATTTAAGGCCTTTAAAGTAGTAATTATACTATGGTAGTCGTGAGAATCTATTGTTGTCCTGCAACCTAACTGAAATATTATACATCCTTACAACCCACCTCACTCTGCTCCAACTCAAGTCCTTGCAGCACCTGTTCGAGGTGGAACTCCTGCACGGGCATCTTGCGCGCCTCCGAGAATGTTAAGTGTCGCAACAGCACGCGCGTGCCGAACGTCAGGGCGTCCATGTCTTCTGTGGCTGAAGCGAACACCTTGCCGGCTTTTACCTGAAGTTGTAACATCAAAATTAGGTGTCATTTAGTTAGAGACAAACAATAATATAGGCTACTATGTTTTTTTTTGTGTATTTTAATCGGTATACTAGCAGAAGAAGTCGCAAAACAGATTTATGTGTGTGTGAGGTGTATAAGATATGAAAAAGAACTGACTAAATTGTGGGATGACAGATGACAACTAGTAGAGATGGAAAAAAGAGTAGGTATACCAATACCATACTTCTGCTCTGGATAATACCAACTTAAATGTATTCCCTAGTCAATAGGTAGCATTCAGTCTGTTTAACATACAAATAAATAATTATGGACAACATCACATACATTGCTCTGAACCCAAAGTAAGTAGCTAAAGCACTTGTGTTATGGAATTCAGAGACAACGAAGGTACCACAAACACCCAGACCCGAGACAATGTAGAAAAGTGATTTTCAACATTGTCCCGTCCGGGGATCGAACCCGGGACCTCAGAGCAAGCGACACCTTGAAAACCGGTGCGTACGCCACTCGACCACGGAGGTCGTCAAATGATGTTCATAAAGCTGTGTTATGGATATTCTGAGGTTTAAGTAAACTGTTACTGTTATTAATTTGGCATGTAGGTTATAACAGTATGGTGTAACAGTCTATGCTCAGGCAAATTAACTTTTCTGGTCTGTATATAAGTCTGGTATAATACTAACCAAAGCCGCACACTGTGCCTCAGCCTCACAGGGAGCCTCGACCACAGGGATACCCATCAGCTTGAGTAAAGTCCGAGCTTCCTCATTGTGCTGCTTGGTGACTTTTACTAAGCGGCGGTTGAACTTCTCTACTGACTCCTGGTCACCTGGTTAGAGGACAGAGAACTTAATTTAAAATTAATAAACAATGTGTTGTGTTATCTAGCATATTACATCATAGACACCTTTTATTATTTCATTTATTAAGAAACCTAAGATTTCTTTTTATTGTAATGTTAGTGTGTGTGCTCTTTGTACATTTATGTGATCTCCAGTAAAGCACTCTTTTCTATCAAAGACTTAGTGATTTCGAAAATGATGCTTTAAAGGCTCAACTGTACTTGTGAGTTGTTGTTGAATGTGTTAACGAATGGCACAACAGTACCATACTTGTTGAAGGGAATAGTAGGCATAACTCATCTCTATAAAGATGGGCTGCCTTAAAAAGAGGCATGATTTGCTGAAATAGATGGAGAATGGAAAATAATTGAACTAATTCCACATAAGTTTGTGGTCAACAGTCTAAATCTCTTCTTACCGGCTTCTGTAGCCTTTTGCAGCTCCTTCTCAGCCTCTTCCCTCCTCTCAGCTCTCTTATTAAGCTGGTGAGACTTCATGTCTGGCGGCTTTCCATCAAACACATATACAGGCTTAATGCCATTTTCTACCAGTCTGATTGTACGGTAGAAAGTGCCCATAAGGTGGGAAGTTGTTTCTCCATCTACTGAGACCAGCTGAGAACCTGGAAACAAATTGATAAGCTGTTTATAATAAATATACTAAGAAAAGGAGGTTATGTATTTTTTGTTCTGCCTAGCTTGTTGTCCCAAATTTTAAACGTGAGTTTTTATTGTTAACAACAAGAATAAGAACAATCTTGGATTGTAAATGTAACTATGTAGCACATTGTGAAGAACAAAGAAATTTCAACATTATGGATATAATACGAAAATTTGTAAGTTACCTTCACTTCTAACTGCGATTAAGAACTGGTATAAGCTCATGTAAGCATCAATTGCAATTTTGCGGCCTGTAAATAATAGAAATTATGATAAAACATATTCACAGAGGTTAACGTCAGGTTAATTTAGAGAAAAATCAATATACCGAAGTAGTTTTTTATCTCCATTTCTTTAATAGCATGTGGCGCAATATCTGCTATTAACTTAGATAAACCTAGAATACCCATGTTGTGTTATTTAATCTAACTATTTTACAAAATCACGTTTACTCCATCAACCAACAATTTCACAGTTCACTAATTTGGCGGGAAAATGGTCCAAATGTCAGGAAAAAGTGTTCCAATGTCAAAATTTTATTGGGTAAATAGTGATGTCGTTGCGTATTTTGCCGAAATAAAATCGAGATTAGTGATCGACTTGGCATTATCCTAACCATTATGTTTTATACATGTTAATAGCTCGTTTGTTTCTTATTCATTATAGTTTGATAATTTACTAATGGCAGATTTTGAAGGAAGTGAATGGTAGTAAGTACGAGATTGGAATATTGCCACACTACTATACTACGCCTTCGACAAAAAAATGTTTTGACAACAAACAGCTGATGGCATTACACAATAATAATTTATAGTGAAGGGCAGGGCCGTGATCGTCCTTTGTTGTAAATTCCGTTAAATAACGAAAATAACAAAACATAAACATGGGGAACTACTTTACCATCAATATGGAGGAAAACTTTAAAAATAATCAAGAATTCATTCAGACAATAAACAAAATAAAGGTAAAACAGATTTTTTAATATTAAGGTTTTATTGTTGCATGTTTTTTTAATAAATATTTAACGGGACTGCTTTTAGATGGAAAGACAAATACAACTACAATATCAAATGCAAGAAAGACAAATGGCGATGCAAATAGCGAAAAGCAGGGACACTTGCTTGTGGTTTACTGCATTTTACGTGACTGCAGCAACGGGCTTACTCACTGGGTAAGATTTATTACACCACTCTATTTTTATATACTTGATAAGCTTCTAAATAAAACCGAACATTGCTAAGAATAAAGTGCGTTGGCTGAATAACAATTGAACATAGGCTGTAGAAAAAAAATGTTCTGCCTATTTTTTATACCTTTGCCTACGTAATTAATTCTGACAAAAATCTGTAACAGTTTCAGGAGGACTAAACGGCCATATCTTCTGATGCCATTGATACCTCTGACTTTTGCGACTCTCTATTACTGGGACCTCGCGTATGGGAACAAGGTGCATCGGATCAGAAGTAAGTTCAATCAAATTAGAATCATTTATTTGGATAAACTCAAGTCAAAATTTTATTTGTTTCAATACTAAAATAGCCAAATAAAAATTGTGAGTCATATTGAAGACTGATAAGTCCAGATTGCCATCTGACCTTTGTAACGCGTAAGGCCACAACGTAAGTGCGTGAGCATATCATACCTTACGCACGCTTAGCCGTACTTAGATACTTAATTCTAATTACAAAAATAAGTAACCATAATAAATCGTTTTTTCTATTTCCTTTACAAGATTTAAGGACAGACAATTGAATAACGAAAAGCCAAAGTTATGTGAATTTCAGTTAAAATAACTATATTTGGAAGAATAAATGAATGCATAACTTTGATATGAGTAGGTAAATAGAAAATTGGTCAGAGTTGGAAAGCAGCCAATCTTATCATAATCGCGATAATTTCTATGTATAGAAGTATGAGTCGAGAAAATCTGGAATGTAATTAATATTTTGTATCCCAGATCTACAAATATAACAACGCTAGTAGCTACGCCGATTTATATTTCTCAGACGAACAAATGATTATAATTTGGCGATTTGCATTTGGTATGGCAAATTCACAAAACATTTTACGACAAAATGTCCTGCTGTTTCGCCCAATCACGGTACCCGACCCCTGCCGCAAGTAAAATTCAGAATGGCTAATTTTCATTAGTCGTTAGGGCACGAATTAAAGGTGCGGCGATCTCTGGAAAGCATGCCACAGGGGAAGCAAGCGGTTAACGTTCTTATTGGTGGTTACGGCCCCTATATATTTTTTTTAAATGCGGAAAACATCTCATACATTGCTCTGAACCCAAAGTAAGTAGCTGAAGCACTTGTGTTATGGAATTCAGAAACAACGAAGGTACCACAAACACCCAGACCCGGGACAATGTAGAAAAGTTGGTTTCTACATTGACCCATCCGGGGATCGAACCCGGAACCTCAGAGCTAGCGACACCTTGAAACCGGTGCGTACGCCACTTGACCACGGAGGTCGTCGTATTGGGGATGCGGGAGATTTTATTAAAGCTATCTGCCCGCCTGCTTTATAGTTTATGACGACTAGTAAAAATTCGCCACAAGGGTTGTAGTCTTTATATTTACTCATATAGTCATATAAAACTACGCTCGATTTTGGTCTCTCTACCAGATCTAACCAACCCAAAATGTGTTACAGTGGAAGCAGAGCACATAATGACTCATGAACCGGACTGCCTCGAATGGCCCTGCGGTCTTCCAACTCCGTCTTCCATCGACCTCGGCCGCTTGGACGTCGAAGAAAAAAAGAAAATCCATCCTCCTTTGATGTAAACTACTCCGCTCAATAACGAAGTGTGCCTTCACCGCAGTAGATCGAATAGCGGGTAGTGTAGACTTACCGGTAGTTGAACAGCACTTCCTTAGGCGATCGATTTCGAAATATATCGATTTAAACTCAGATTTTATTGATCTAGGTTATTTTGATTTCTGCACTACCTCAATGTAGATTGATATTTCTTGTTTTTGCTATTGATATTATAATTTAAGACTTAAGAAAGCACTAGATGACTGGAAACTAATTACGTATAATTATGTACCTAATGGACGATTGTGACAATAATTCTTTACGGCCTCAAATAGTCTAAAAAGTTCAAAAGTTCAAAGCATCACCGGATGCAATACAAATACCAATATATAAGCTATTCAAGACAAAAAAAGTGTAAAAAGTAGTCTTATCGCTCGTTTTACTCTATCCACAAGACATAAAAGACTCTTAGAAACTCACTCAAAAGACATTCTGGAGTTTAATGACGTTGTAAAGCGAAGTCGGATACTTAACTACTTTTATAGAGTACTTAACTACTCTTACATTTAATGCCATACCATTTTCTTGACGGCCTGTCGTTATGTTTACGATTCTACTTATAAACTCCTCACTAAGCTTTAAATCAAGATCTTCGTCGTTTAGATCGTCTAAGGAAAATGCGGTTTTAGTGACAGCTAGATGTTAGAGGCACAAGCAACGAAACAAAAAGCTCCATTCTATTTACAAATTTTTAACGATTTGGAATTTGACGATAAATGTAATTTTGAATCGTAATTCTTAACTAAAAAAATACTTTTGAATTCAATCAATTTTTAAACATTGATGTTGAATAAAAATTGTATTGCAGTTTTTGCTAATTATATCTCTAATTGGAATATATCAATCCGTAGTACTTAGATAACAAGTTTTTATAAATAAGTTATCATATGGAGTGCTTAACAAAGTACTTAAAATAAAATTATGATTTGCTTTAACGTGTTCCGCACTATGCCTTTTGCATTGAAGTTCGTAAAGAATTCGTTTTTATCTGGTACTAATTATAGTTATTAATAAGTAGGGTATTTTTTGTTAGGTAAAAAGTGGCAAAGCGGTTGCCTGTTTATTATTATACTTTTTTATTAGGAGAAATATATATTTTTTATGGATTTTACGGTTAAGTTTATCAAGTCTCCGATGGTGTTAAAATATTTTTATAATTGTTTATTTTATTAAGTTTGATTATTTTGTTACATGGTGTTCATTTTCTTTTGAAATTACTTGCCTTACATTTTCTGTCTTCATTAGTGATAAAGATTTATATTCACTTCCACTAGTATAATTAAAATAATCGGAAAGTATTACAAAGTTACAAATGTTTAATATAGCAGAAATAAAAATTGTTAAGTAGGTCATTCCTAATAAAAAGTATTATGCATTTACTAACTTACCGTGTAAGCTAAAATTCTAGTATTAAAACACAAGACAATGATTAGTGTGATTCCTCACTGTATTTAAGTATTAGACATCAAAATTAATGTACTAATGTTGTTTATAAATAAAAATTCTACAAACATAATGTAATCTTTATTTTATACATATCTAAATGTAAAAGTTACTAAAATACTCATTGGCATTTAAATGTCCGTAACGACTGTAAAAAATATTATAAGTAAAAATATACATATTTTCAAAGTCAACGTAAAACCATCAATATACAAAAATGTACAGTCATACTTGTTTGACATAATTTTTAATTCAGAATAATATCGATTTAACATTTTCGGCCCATGACTAGAGTTGACATCCGTGGTTGCTATAGCAACTGACAGGTTGTTTTGGCGCCCGCCCGTAAACAAATGAAAGTCGACTGGCAGAATTCAAATGTGCCGATGTCTATCTAGTAATATTGACAAAAAAACCAGACTTGAAAAAATAGCAATTGTATAATGGGATTTGTGAGATATTATTGCTGTTTTTTACGTAAGTACAATGAACAATCAAACATTTGAATATTTAAATTGCAGATGCTTTTTCAATCATCAGTTTTTATCGACATATTTCCCGTTGCTTAGCGTGATTAATCAATATTTTGACAATGATTGTAGTCACGCTTTTCTGATATTCAAATTCGCTCACGATACCTTTTTGAATTTACATTTTATATAGCCATTGATAGCAAAACATGAAAATGGCGAATACATGAATTTTAATTGGATCGATTGCAGAATTGGATTTTACAGTAGCCGCATAACTTTTTGAGTTGAAAAGTTGTACTGATGAGTCAAAATCAAGGGAAGAAGGACGACCGGAAAAAGGATGTGGGCCAAAAACCTGTTCAGAAGAAAAGTCCAGACAAGAACATGTCTGAGATTGATGAACACATACTTAACCGGTTTGAAATCAAGAAGAGGCTTGGGAAAGGCGCTTACGGGATTGTTTGGAAGGCACTTGATAAGAAGACCAAAGACGTTGTGGCGATTAAGAAGATATTTGACGCTTTCCGGAACCAGACAGATGCTCAGCGGACTTTTCGGGAAATAATATTCCTGCAGTCTTTCCGCAACCATCCTAATATTGTGAAGCTGCATAGTATACACAGGTAAGAGTCTATAATATTATTTTACTAATTTAATAACTCAGCAGACAGCCCCATATTACGGTAGATAGTAAGAAAAAAGATTTTTAAATCTGTTCCATCTGCCTTGCAGTGGGATGACCGTGGCTGAAGCAATAGTAAATATTGTATTTAATTTGTAATCCTTTTTTATTATTATGGAAGTGCTCAATTGCTAAATTTAATAGTAAATTTTTATTTCCATTTACAAATTTTAATTTTTATGTTACTTTTATTTAAATGGCACATAAAATGAGATATAATATACTTATTACTATATTTATTTACTTATTTTAGTTGTAAATTGTGATAGAACTGTTAATATTCTTTTTTTAATAAGCATATTGGATTTCATTAAATGAGTGGTTATTTAAAATAATGGTATACAAAATAATTGCTCAAAATATTACAATATTAGTGTCAGGGTTGATTTTGATAACTTCAAATTGTTTTAGATTTTAGAAAAAGATTTTTTTCTTTCACCCTAAAGGTACCTTTTTATGTTATCTTGATTTCAATAAAATGTGAAACCATTAAAAAAGTGGGGTGACTTGCCAGTTGCCTATAATTATAGATTATTTTTTTTATATTTCACTTTTTAATGTTGTGGGGTGTTGCCAGGCAATTATCATATTGTGTAGTTTATTTAAATTTATAGCCTAACAAGACCCAAGATAATAGATTTAGACCAACTGAAGTATTTACTTAGCAGTTTTATAGTAGAAAATTTAAAATTACATTTTCTTAAAAAAAAACATGGGATTTAAATGTGTGTTCAATTCAAACCAAATGCAAAAGTATTTTTAAATCCCTGTTGTATTACCACTACTCTATTAAATCTTTAATTATTCTCATTTAAATTCTATTGGTATTCTAACATGTCAACTGAATTATTCAAAACCATTTTTAAATGGATATCTTTTGTCACTATACAACTAGGTGTTCCAATGCAACTTAAACCCTGGTTTGTGGCTATCGCTTACGGGATTTTGTTTATAAGGTTCCTCTGTCATTTAATTAATGAGCCACTGAAAAAGATCTTTCAATTTGTATGGCTGACTTAAATGACCGCGCTTGGTATTGGTTGCTTTGAAAAACGCGACAGTCAATTAAGGTTTACGTCGTGGTTAATAACGAAAACCAATAATCAAGCAAGGTAGTTTTGATCAAGTTTTTTATTATTCACTCAGTGTCTCATGGTCCTAAAGTGCTTTCTTTTTCTATACTAATATAATATATCTCGGAAACTACCAGTCCAATTTAAAAAATCCTTTATGCATTTGATATAACAGTTTTCGAAGGTTATAGGCTATTTAATATCGCGTCACTTGGCTTAAAAGGAAGGCCCGGAATCCACCAAAACGGAGACGAGCAGAGCAGAGAACTTTTTTAAATAACCAATAGGAACTCGTTACTCAAACTTCGCTGTGTAGACTGTGTAGACCTGAATAACTCATTCCTATTAGGGTGCTTCCAGAGCGGCTCGCGAGCTCGTTCTTGTGTAGTGCTCGTTAGTCAGATCTGGACGCACGCTTAGTTACTAAAAAAAAATCTCTGCTTCGCTCTGCTCGTCTCCGCTTTGGTCGAATCAGGCCCGGAAGCAAGGCTATGTCATAACCATCCTTTATATTTCGTAGGGCATTAAACAACCGCGACATCTACCTCGGCTTCGAATACATGGAGACAGACCTGCACAACGTGATCAAACGCGGGAACATACTCAAGGACATTCACAAGCGGTACATCATGTATCAGATGCTGAAGGCTACGAAGTATATACACTCGGGGAATGTTATACATAGGGACCAGAAGCCGAGCAATGTTCTGATTGACAGCGCTTGTAGGTGAGTAAGACTACCCTTTTTCTAGATTGGGTTATAGCACACATAAGCATTTAAAGGGATCGATTAAGCGGCGTTTGATTTGATTTGATTTGATTTGATTATACAAGGATCGCCTATCTGAAATTCCTTTTCTTCATTATAACTGAAAATCTGGGTAACTGGGTAATGTTATTCCGAATTGAGTCAACGGAAAAGCTCCCATAAAAGTTTCTTTATCGAGATTTTATCGATAATTTTAATGATAACAAAAGTAAGCGTCAGGAAAGACGAAAGATCGGCTCGGGTCGTGTAAATATTGAGCTTTTTCCCTCATATCGTTTACGATTTACGCTTATATGCAGTGCAAATTATTAACGTGCCTTCTATCTTATATAATAGCCAAAAGCTTTGCAAATTACATCTGCATTATCCTCCCAACAAGTAGGTCTACCGATAAAAGATTAACACGCGTTCAAAATTTCCACCAATAAAAGTAATGAAATCGCTTCTTTTGTTGAAGTATCTTTATATTAATGACTATTGGTGCAGTAATCTAGCATGTCTGTAGCCTACTAGGGCGTAGAATCAGGTCAGGGTAAAGAAATGAGGTCTTCATAAATCTATTGTATCTGATCGTCTTTGTGCTGTCTAACAGTCTAATGCTTTCTATAGGGATTATCTATCTATCTATCTAGCCTGTATTCAAAGGCTTTGATTATTTAGTTTTCACAAAGGCATGGTTTTTGCGAATACTAGTAGTACCTAAACAGAAACTGTAGAACTATTGTGTGTTTGTTTCGCACTTTCTGGCGGGCTTAAGGCGCTGTGAATAGTAAAAATGGGCTTTTTCAAACAGTTTTTTAGCAAAATGTATAGATGTCAGAGCAGCTAAAAAAATATATGTTAATCTTCATCATATTTGTGAGATAACCTTTGTTTTCAAAACACGATTTCAGTAATTTTTCTCGATAAAAAAAAATCGTAAACAAACCACTAAAATGGATTTTCAAAAAAGTTTTCCGGTGTTATTTATGAACCAATCTTGATAAAATTATTAACAGTTACGTAATAACTAATAATGAAGATAACCTTTGTTTTAGTTTTTCAATTAAGATAATATATTAACAAATATTCATATATTTAATGAAAAATAACACGATCCTGACAAACTAAATATGGCGTTTTGTTCGCTTCTCTTTCATTCGTACGCGGACGGACAGTGTGCGCTGAGGCGCGGTGCTAGATGGACCTGTGTCCCTTTTTTTTCCGATTGACAGATGTAAAAACATGACAAATCAAAAATAATTTAATAAATGTCAAACAAAAACACATAATGGAATTTGTAAAGTACCTAAATACTTTTCTTTTGTATTGATCATCTATAAAGGCGTAATTTGAAAAAGTGAAATGAAGCTAGATTGGTCTAGCGGTCGCGAGCCTATCTAACGTTGCGATGCTATGGCTGACCGCAGGTTCGAACCTTGCTACAAGTTTCTATTATTTTGCTTTTGTTGTTTTTTTCTTTGATGTTTTTTTTTTACTTTATGTGTTATTTTTATTAATTATTCTTATATTTGTAATAATTGATTTCTAATAAGAAATATATTTTTGTATTTATTTTTTTCGTTAAATTTTTCATTATTAAAATTATTTTAATTAAATTTTATTGTTTTCTTTTAATGGTAAAAATAAACGGTTGGCGAACAAGTCAACTGATCACGAATCAATGAATCATCGGACAATTTTTTCATGAGTAGGTAGGAGTAGTACTAAGCTTATACATGGTGTACAATATTGAGGTAACTAGTAATGCCAAAAGGTGGTATTGAACGCAATAACGGTTATAATAATTACAGTAACGTAATGTCTAGTAATGAAGTAAACCCCTAAAAATAACCCCTTCTCAGGGATCTTATTATACTACGGTAGTACATTAAAGCCCATATAAACATATGCTTTATTTTTATAGTAAATCGTCCTAAAGGACATCATCCACTCTCTATACATTTTTGGTCCAAATTCGAAAGTGCCGGCCAACAAAAAAAAATGTGATATTCTGACAGAACTTGTCCTCCTAAGCATTTCTTACTATGGCACCAAAGCTGTAGCACCGCTGCACGCGATTTTATCCAGGGTTAAAAATTCAGAATTTTCATCCAATTTTTCGATCACATGCCACGATATTATCGATAAAATGAATTACTAGGAAGACAGAACTTGTCCTCTTAAGCATTTTTTAATATGACACCAAAGCTGTAGCTCCACTCCATTTGAATTTATCCAGGGTTAAAAATTCAGAATTTTCATACATTTTTCGATCAAATACCATGATATTATCCATTAAATGAATTACTAAACACAAATGAAATGTTCTGTTATTAGTCCATCCAACAAAGACATTGTAGAGTGCGTGAGTTAGGCCCTTAGCAATTACTTCAGAAAATTGTTCAGGGTGCTTAGAGAGTTAACATACTAAAAGTCCCGACATCTAGGGGGTGAGGCGGAGTGGGGGGAGGGGGTTAAAGTTCCCATTTTTCAGTTTTTCGCTAATATCTTTTAAATGGTGCGTCATGGAGATAAGAAGTCTTCTACGCAATGAAAGTTTATAAAATTATGTACAACTTTTATCTAATACACTTTTTCACATTCCTACCTATTTTCGAACTACACGTTCCGGAAAAGTGAAAATTGAAAAAAAAACTACTTGAATTGAACACTACCTCTTGTATACTACTTCCTTCACGTTATTTGGGGATAAAAAGTATCTTATATCTTAAATCAACTCCTACTATATCAATTTACTAAATTTTATCCAAATCTGTACAGCCGTTGGGATATCAAAACTTTTATCTACACTTGTCTTATACACTTTTTCCAAATTTTCACCAGTGTTCGAGTATTAGTGTGATGTGACAAGCATTACCGAATATTAAATATGAGCTAGTATATAAATTAGGTATTTTATTGATAACATAAGCTGGGAGTACCTCCAAGCGGTGAAGGCGGTAACAGTTTGAGATCTCGTTTTCTACCAGTGGTAATGGAGCAGAAGCGGGTCGTCACTTTTCATTCCATATTTCCTGTCGTAGAAAACGAGATCTCACTGGCTAAAACTCCTATAATCATCCATGCCTTGGGGTTATGTTATTGTTGTCGTTTATGATTCAACCTCTTTGGCATAGTAGCCTACCCGGTAACGCAGGGGAGCAGCCAGAACAGTTCTTTGCTTTGTAATCGTCATTAGTTACGCAATTGGATTATCCATCATGAGTGCTAATAATAATAAGTGTCCTGTGTGTGATAAGGACATCGTTAAAGGCATCGTTAAAGAAACAAAAAAGAATACTCGGCCTTATCAAAGCTATTAAAGATCGGAACGATGATAAGCACCAAATTTTCCGCGCCTTGACATCCGTTTTAATTCACACTAATTGTCGTAAAAACTACACACGAGCCGATACAATTAAAAATATGTAAGTGTTGCATCTACATGTCAAGAAGAGGCAGGCCCGTCTCAGCTCAGGTCTTCAGCTCCCCAATTCGACTTCATGACTAATTGTTTATTATGAGCACATAATGTAAAAGAAGAAACCAGAACGCTTTTGAGCAGAAGAAGAATAGTACATTCAGTTAAAATGGATAATCCAATTGCGTAACTAATGACGATTACAAAGCAAAGAACTGTTCTGGCTGCTCCCCTGCGTTACCGGGTAGGCTACTATGCCAAAGAGGTTGAATCATAAACGACAACAATAACATAACCCCAAGTCATGGATGATTATGGGAGTTTTAGCCAGTGAGATCTCGTTTTCTACGACAGGAAATATGGAATGAAAAGTGACGACCCGCTTCTGCTCCATTACCACTGGTAGAAAACGAGATCTCAAACTGTTACCGCCTTCACCGCTTGGAGGTACTCCCAGCTTATGTTATCAATAAAATACCTAATTTATATACTAGCTCATATTTAATATTCGGTAATGCTTGTCACATCACACTAATACTCGAACACTGGTGAAAATTTGGAAAAAGTGTATAAGACAAGTGTAGATAAAAGTTTTGATATCCCAACGGCTGTACAGATTTGGATAAAATTTAGTAAATTGATATAGTAGGAGTTGATTTAAGATATAAGATACTTTTTATCCCCAAATAACGTGAAGGAAGTAGTATACAAGAGGTAGTGTTCAATTCAAGTAGTTTTTTTTTCAATTTTCACTTTTCCGGAACGTGTAGTTCGAAAATAGGTAGGAATGTGAAAAAGTGTATTAGATAAAAGTTGTACATAATTTTATAAACTTTCATTGCGTAGAAGACTTCTTATCTCCATGACGCACCATTTAAAAGATATTAGCGAAAAACTGAAAAATGGGAACTTTAACCCCCTCCCCCCACTCCGCCTCACCCCCTAGATGTCGGGACTTTTAGTATGTTAACTCTCTAAGCACCCTGAACAATTTTCTGAAGTAATTGCTTAGGGCCTTGCTCACGCACTCTACAACCCCTTTTGGGTGATTTATTGACTGAACTATATGGATGCTAGCTCATAGTTAATGATTGGGGGTAATAATAAATTCAGGGATCTTTGTTTATAGGTTTTCAATTTATTTTATCGTCGAAAGCGTCTTGCGTAAAAATCGTACCTATACTCTAATCCTAAAGCTGGTGGTTATATTTTGTAAATGTAGTGCATAGCTCACATAATAATATGCACATTACATGAGAACAGCGAACAATTAGCCTTTTTTTCTGTGGCGCATCACGTAAGTGCTTTAAGAGAGAGCGATAGCTAGTCTTTTCGATAAAAGTTTGGACTACCATATATGATTCGCAGCCATATTGTATAACGCGCATATATTTACAAAATGGTGCGACAGATTGCAAAACTTTGCCGTAATATAATAGGGCGAACTGTCGCTCAGTCGGATTACAATTCGGCTAAAATAAAGTACGCCGTATTGTATAAGCGCTTCTCATTATTGGTGTGACGTCCATTTACAAACTGGTCCAACTTTAGGATTAGAGTATATAATTTTTACGCAAGACTTTTCGACGATAAAATACATTAAAAACCTACAAAAATCCCTGAATTTATTACTACCCCCAATCATTAACTATGAGCTAGCATCCATAACAGAACATTTCATTTGTGTTTAGTAATTCATTTAATGGATAATATCATGGTATTTGATCGAAAAATGTATGAAAATTCTGAATTTTAAACCCTGGATAAATTCAAATGGCGTGGAGCTACAGCTTTGGTGCCATATTAAAAAATGCTTAAAAGGACAAGCTCTGTCTTCCTAGTAATTCATTTTATCGATAATATCGTGGCATGTGATCGAAAAATTGTAGGAAAATTCAGAATTTTTAACCCTGGATAAAATCGCGTGAAGCGGTGCTACAGCTTTGGTCCCATATTAAGATATGCTAAGGAGGTCAAGCTCTGTCCTCTTAGAAATTCATTTAATCGATAATATCGTGGTATGTGATCGAAAAATGTATGAAAATTCAGAATTTAAAATCCTGGATAAAATGACGTGCAGCCGCGGTGCTACAGCTTTAGTGCCATAGTAAGAAATGCTTAGGAGGACAAGCTCTGTCAGAATATCACATTTTTTTTTGTTGGCCGGCACTTTCGAATTTGGACCAAAATGGATGATGTCCTTTACCAAGGAATATGTTTAAATAAAAATAAATTGTTGTTTTTTTATTTATTTAATCGTCCTCTAAATATTAATCGTATACAATTTAGTTTCAAGGAACTAGTGGTCTTAACTAAGGTACTTAGTACAATCACAACACGTTCTGTTACTTTGAAAACTTAAATAATCTGTTCTCTTCTTATTAAACAAAACAATGTAATTACTTTTATATTTATTTTTAAAACTTAAAATCAGACTTTAATTAAAGATAGACAACAATAAATAAGGCCCAAGTATCGTTATAATGGGCCTTATTAACCTCATGACATGTTTTTACAAAATAACCTAATAAACCTTAACATTTTGGTTGCTCGTGATCAGAGGGCTGGTTTGTTCCTTGCACAAAGAATCGGCATTGCCATTCAATGTGGCAATGCTGCCAGCCTTCAGGCACGTTTCCCGCCATTGACAAGGGTGACGATGATTTTTTTTAACGCGTGTTAGTTTTATTTATTTAGATATATAAGTTTTAATTTTAGTATAGTTAAGTGTTTGTTGTTTTATTAGATTGCAGTATTGAAATCTGAATAATAAAGAAATTTTGATTATTATTATTATTATACATTAAAAAACATCCATATAGATTAAGTTTGTTAAAAATAATAATTATTATTTTTTTTTTTTTAAGTTTATCAATCTTTTCTTTTCGTTCACCCATAAAAAAATATTCCTATAAATATACAAGTTTTACAAAAGACCGTTTGACTTTATATACAAAAAAACTCTATTCACTAAAAAAAAAAAAAAATTTTTCGTTACTACCATTTGAAACACGCTGTATCTCTATATTTTTCTCCAGACTCAACCATCAAGCTTGGCGTACGTTTTTTTTTTATTATTTTACTCTTGATACTGAAGAAAAATATAGATCGTCATAAAATATATTGTTCAGATTTTTTTATTTTTATATTTTGTTTTTCAGAAAAATATTTGAATAATTATTCGAAAAATAAATCAACAACATTATATACATGTTTTAAAAGTAAAAACACGATAATAATGTAGTAGGTGCATAATACTTTAAAAATAATAATCCAAAAATGTATGATCTTATCGGGATTCGAACCTACTGTTCGCCGCGAGAGCGCAGCTCAAAAGTAAACATTGTTACGCAGGGCTAAACTTACATCTAAAACAATTTGTGAAATAACGCTTTAATATTATAACAACGTCACGCATCGGACAAATTCGGAAAAATTCGAGCAGTAGGGGCGGGGCTACTCCGTCCCGCACCCGTCCGCTTCACTCCTAAATTACATCAATGCTGGCTATTCACAGCGCCTTAAAAGCGTTCGATGTAAACATAAGAACGAACTATTTCATCAAAAGATACACGTCATTATTTACCCGACTGCGCCAAAACCTAGGTCATGTTTTTAAGTATAAATAATAATATTTCTCTGGGACACACTAGCCTAAACGTCTTCATAGATTTTAAATTAAAATGTATCGTTGCTTCAAACAAATTGCCGTACCCAAAAAAAACAAGCTCTCTGTACGACTGTTATATATATATATGTCGCATCATGGGTGGCCGAGATGCGAAAACTTCATTACGAAGATCAGACACAATCTTACTGATCTCTTCGTCTTTTTCCTGTTCAGCTTGCAACCAGTTACTAGAAAGCTCAGCTAAATCGACACGCTTTTGTTCTACACGAGTGAAAGCTACTTTAGATATAGGCAGAGGATTTCTAGACAGAAAGTCAACATGGCTCATCCTACTGCCTTCACGATAAACAATGTCAAACTCAAATGACTGCATGTAGGCCCACCAACGATGAACTCGTGGAGACAAGTCAGTTTTGCTTTTAGAAGCTTTAACAGAACTGCAGTCTGTTACAACGGTAAACTTACGACCTAGCAAATAATGTCGAAAATGCTTTATGGCGTTAAATACAGCTAACGTTTCTAATTCAAACGAATGAAACTTTGATTCGGCTGGGGTCGTACGTCGACTATAATAAGCAACCACATGTTGTTTCCCATTAATCTTTTGAATAAAAATGGCACCATATCCTTCAGCACTGGCATCGGTATGTAACTCGATTGAATGTGCAGGGTCAAATATCGTTAGAACTGGCTCACTGGTTAAGTAAGAAATTATTTTCTGACGAATAGCCTCATGACTTGGTTCCCAACCAATGGACCTATTCTTGCCACTTGTTAAGCGAAACAGAGGAGCCATCGTTTTTGATTCGCCTAAGGCTTTCATCACTGCACGCTGATAAACTGAGCTTGCATTCTTCAAACCGAACGGCATGGTCATATATTCCCACTGACCGTCAGGTGTGACGAATGCAGTGCGCTCTATTGATTCAGGATGCACTGGAATCTGATGATAGCCAGATAACATATCAAGACACGTGAACCATGTAACACCACCTAACCTAGAAACAAGATCCTCTATCAAAGGCAATGGAAACCTATCCGACACAGTGTTGTCGTTCAGTTCCCTGAAGTCAACACACATACGATCTGAACCGTCCTTCTTCTTAACCAACAACACTGGACTAGAAAAAGGTGAACAACTTGGCCTAATAATACCTGCTTCCTCTAATTCGCGAACTTTAGCAGTAACAACTTCGCGTTCACTAGCACTAAGCCTATAAGGGCGACGATTAACTGTTCTACTAGGATCTACAAGCCTAATTTGCAACTGTCCTGTCGTAACACGAGATCTAGATACACCACTAGAAAACGAAGATGAATATTCTGACAAAAGATCAATTAATTGATAACGAAATTCTGGCGGAACGTCCGTGTCAACTTTATCGAAATCAATTTGCAAATTAGAATCGTTCTTGAGCTTATTAGAAAAATCACATAACCTAACAATCTTATCACGACACAAAACAACACTATCAGACGTCATACTAACGTTAAATCCCTGATCTAAAATTTCACGGCCAATTAAAATATCATTTTTAAGACAACTATCCGGTACAACATGAAATAATATCTCTAATCGTAAATCGTTAATCATAACCTCAGATAAAATTTGTAGGGTACTTTGCACACTACCATGACCGATCCCGGTTAAATTTACAATGTTAATTATACGCTTGCCACTAAACTTTGAGGCAACACAATCTTTGATGAGAGAGCATTCGGCACCAGAATCGTAATAAAATGGGTATGACTCACAAGTATTCATCAGCACACCGCTGGGATTGCTGACATAGCAAACGTCAACGCGTCGTTCACTGCTCGCCGCTGTTGCAGGAGCTGCCCCGGAACTGCTTGGTCCGCCCGCCGCACCGGTACCTCCACCATTGCTTCGTGGACATTTTGTAGCAAAATGTCCGGCGTTGCCGCAACGGAAACAGATGATGTCCGAACGCTGCTTTGGTCCTGCAGAACTTGACGCTGAAGTGGTGGCATTGGGTGCCTTGCCTTTCACCTCGCTTCTTGATCGGCAGTCAGATGCTCGGTGACCTGCTTTACCGCAGTTGTGACATTTCAGCGTTGTCGACTGAAACTTGGATCGCTTGAACTCTGGAACGGCGTCGGCTGAGTTGCCCACCGAAGCTTTCCTTTTCAAAAACGAGAACGCTTGAAGTTCACACTGCAGCTTGTTTCTGTTGTTGACTTCGGTAGTAAATGCCAACCTCTGTATACGCCCATCAAATTGAGTCATATGAGCAAGCACCGTGGATATGGCTATCTGCTCAGCGCTCATGTTTTGCCAACGTGATGTGAGCGTAGACAATAATCGGGCGGCGTACGCAGCATAACATTCGCCTTCCTTAGGCTTGCTACTCATCATTTTAACAAGAGTAGCAGCTGGTGTGTCCACGCAATCGTATCGGGATAAAAACAGGCTTTTGAAGTCACACCATGTCATACCCGCAAACGATACTTGCGCAAGCCAACGTGAAGCACTTCCTTTCAGAGCCTTGCTTAAGGTGATGATCAGAGCACTTCCTTGAAGCGGTACTTCCGATAAGCACAGATCCGCTGTAGTACACCAGGCACGTGCGTCTACATCCGGCTTATCCGGGTCAAATTCAGGCAAAGAAATATGCTTGGTACCTGCCGGGCCCTTGATGGCTTCTATCAGAGACATCATATTCTGATTTTGAGCAGCCAGCAGCGTACGAAGTAAATTCTCATCGCACCGTGACGTCATTGCTCCATTTTCCGTAATTTCTTCGGCTCGAGTGAATCCCACTTCTGATGTCGCATCATGGGTGGCCGAGATGCGAAGCATCGAGTGTTCTTCATGATCCGACATAGTTTTTAGGTAAAATGTGGGCACAGTTGTGGGTACTCGAACGAAAGATAATTTAAATCAAAATAACTTTATTTAAACTAATGATTCACAATGCGAAACAAACACGTGCGTTGGTACTGAGCGTCTGCTAAGACTGTCGGAGTTCAACTGCCCGAACACTCCGTCCCTTCCCCAGTCCTCGCTACATCCCCTCTACCGACGATCGTGTCCAAGCGGTAGGGCGCGCTTGCGTTTCCGGTAACGATATTATTAGTTCGCAAAACCAATTGTTAGATGGCGCTGCTTGTTGCACCTTTGCGACATCAATCCACGACATATATTTTATTTCCTTTTGTTTGCAATGTACTGTAAATGTACTATTAAGAGTAAATTTATAATCGTTATTTATAATACAGGGTGAAACTAGCAGACTTTGGTCTCGCCCGGTCGGTATCCAGCCTGTACTCGGGCGGCGAGGAGGGCGCGGACCCTTGCCTCACGGACTACGTCGCTACGCGCTGGTACCGCGCCCCTGAAATACTGATTGCTAGTAAGAAGTAAGTTTGGAGCTATGCATTGTTGTTTATTAAAGTGTGGGGGATAAAATATGGGGTTCTAAGACTGATTTTATTGCTGCCTAGTTTTACTGCTGGGCAGAAGAAACGGACTCATGTCCAAATTTTTTATATGACTAATTTTCAGAACCAAGCTAAATCTTTACATAGAACCGTTTTTTGGAAACTATGGGGTTATTCGGAATTCAGTCGCAATTCGTACCGTCCGACCTCTGTTCGCAACGTGCTTCGGATTCGATCCCTGAAAGAAGGAATTTCATAATTCAGAAATGTTTATTATTTGAATGTTTATGAAACCTCAACGACACAAAGACTAAATTCCTTAGTGCTGTTTAAAACTTTAAATATAACTCGAAAGCGTTATTTTAAAAATTTAAAAATATTAAAAATAAAAAAAGCTCAATTGTTCGTTCCAAATAACCCTCGTTTCCGTATACCCCCACTTTACTATATAACTCAGGTAAGTCACACGAACTGCATTATTCCAGCTACACGAAGGGTATAGACATGTGGTCTCTCGGCTGCATCTTAGGTGAGATGCTGACGGGCAAGCCGCTGTTCCCGGGCACCTCCACCGTCAACCAGGTGGAGATCATCATGGCGGCGCTACCCAGGCCTTCGGCGGAAGGTAATATAGACCCGAAAATTTGTGCATATTGTTTAAAAGGTTTGGTGGAATTTAGAAAAATATAAGGACTCATGCTGTTTTTTTTACGATGGTCTTCATTGACGACCTCCGTCTTCGCGTACTGGTTTTTAAGTGTCGCTAGCTGTGAGGATCCGGGTTCAATCCCCGGACGTGTCAATGTAGAAAACTATTCGTAATATTTTTACTTATTTTTTAACGAATGCACTTAGACCCTTTTTAATATAATAATAATAATATTCCGGGACAACTCACACATGGTTATCTGATCCCAAGCTAAGCAGAGCTTGTGTTATGGTAACCAGGCAACTGATAAACATACTTATATATTTCTAAATACATACATTATAGATAAATTACACCCAGACAACCAGAACAAATGATCGTGCTCATCACACAAACATTTGTCCTGGGTGGGAATCGAACCCACGACCTCCGGTATAGCAGTCAGGGTCACTAACCACTAGACCAACAGGCCCGTCATATACTATTATTTATTTTTTAAATATGCATGCTTCCATTTAGATACCATTCCTCTCGATGATCTGGAAATATGATAAGCTAAATGAATCTGTTTTTTTTTTATTCTCATCTTGAACTTACGCCTTCTCCCATAGACATAGCAATAGTGTGCAGCGGCTACGGCTCGTCGCTGATCCGCGAGCAGTCCACCGCAAGCGGGGGCGCGACGCTCACCGCGCTGCTGTCGTGCGCCCCGCGCGACGCGGCCGACCTCGTGCATCGGCTGCTGCTGTTCAACCCCGCCAAGAGGCTCAGTGCCGAGAGGGCGCTGGACCATGATTATGTTGCCAAGTTAGTGATTCATAGCAATAGTCTGCAGCGGCAGTCCACCGCATGCGGGGGCGCGTCGCTCACCGCACTGCTGTCATATGAATTATGTTACGAGCTCAATCCATGCTATGGAAAAGATTTTTGTGGTTTACATAAATATATTATGTTTGTGCCAACATGGATGATGGTCAAATGCGAGAGTCATTTAAAAAATAAATAAAAGGCATTTGTACTTGTTAATACATAGATGTCACTTTCTCTCCTTATTTTGCTAAGTATAATCATAAACTGGGCTAAATGAAATAATGTTTCCTATATAACCAAAGGCCAGCCTACATTCGAAATAATTTAAGTAAACGTATCACGTAATTAACAAAAAATATTTTTAATTTTTGTTAATTACGTGATAACGAAACACAATGAAATTTTTAAAATTTTATTTTTGTATCCTGGCTCAGTTGTTACGCGGACCCTAAATTACCAAAAAATGTATTGATTTATTTATTACAAATGAGTTTATACAACAGGTTCCACCGCGCCCGCGACGAGCCGACCCTCCCCTCCGACGTGCTGCTGCCGCTGCGAGACGACAAGCAGATGTCGGTGGACGACTACAGGAACAAGCTGTACAGCATCATGGCTAAGGGCTCGCAGAACTATAACGGACAGCTGAGGAAAACTCATGCCACCAGGTTGGTATAATTAGAGAAATTGGGTAGGTTATGTGTGGGGGTAAATTTTGCCATACTACCCATACATGACTTCATTTACCGGATATGTCGTGTATAGGGGTAACTAAGCTATATGTGACTACATTTACCTCCGCTTTAATTAACTGCAGGCCTTAGACGAAGATAGTCTTATTATCATAGTGCTTACCCATTAGTATATTTACAAGTTATCAAAGAGTTATATAAAAGCGGGGGTAACTAAAGTCATTTATGGGGTAATTTAGGTCAACGTAATTATGTTTTTTTTTTTTAATTTATGTGTGGTCCTAAATTTAATTAGTTTTATAATATTTGGTTTCTGATCAAATCATGTAGAAACTGCATGATATAAATTGCTATTAATTTTGATGAATGTTCTGATTCTCTTCTAATTTATAAGTTTGGATTTCGAAGTTGGAAGTTACGTAATTGCGTATTATTTTTTTCAGCAACAAAACCCATCCTCTCCCAACAACGACAACTAAAAGCAGCAAGAGTTTCCACGACACAGAAATATCTAAATCTTTCACAAAATCGAAACACCTCAGCGTTTCAGCCGACCAGAAAGCACGACCGAAGCTCACCAGACCTCACGTAGAACGCCCAGTAAAAGAATACAGATCCGAACAGAGCGTAACAAAACCTCTTCGCGCGACGAAACTCTTTGAACACCGCCACGAATGGAGGGAAACGTCATCGAACTGTCATGGCGACTACTTCCAACCTGTCACTCGCCAGAGTCCCTCGGAAACTGGCTTTATGAGTGGCGGGAAGAAATCCACTTTACAACACAGAAGGAATTCTACATCTTTTTCTACGGTCACTATAGGTGGTGATGCGGATTATAATGGCTGTTTGGGTAAGCAACGGCACGGGGTAATAACGGCCAGCGCTCTAATGGACCTGAGGACTAGCATACGGTAGGTAAGTGATCGGTACAATAGGATTGCGAATCTCTGAAACTTTTTTTGTGGACTATTCGATTACGGAGTGACGCGGCAATAAAGGTATTATTTGGAGGGATTATGGTTATGGGGGTTATGAGGGTAAGATGAATCAGGTTTTTTTTTAGTATGTAAAATTTGCTTAATTTCGGCATCGTCAAAGCCCGCTTTTGATGATTTTATACACATAATTTACATTCGAATATTTAATGATCTATGAAGGCCATTTAGTTTCGGAATATTATTATTATATTTTTCTGGGAAAAGGCTCCTTTCCTTCCTTTGTTCCTTATCGAAGGGAAACGTGAACTATCTTATAGGAACTCATCTCGCCATCTCCGTATAGGCCTACCACGGGACCATGTGTGTTAAGAATCATGCCAGACAGAAATATAATCTAGAAAGATCTATTCGGCTGTCAATAACTGACAATGCGAATATTTCCAAAGTGTATAATTACACTTATTGATTTATTTTCCCTCTGTCGGTGGACCGAAGACAGATGATGGTTTCTTTATAGGGAGCGTCAACTTCGTAGTCGTTTTAGTAATGCGTTGGTATTTTTAGAGACTGTGACGTAAGTGGTCTTATTTTCACAAGATTGATATTGTATGTTAGGTTTGCCATTTTTGTACTGTGTTTTTAGTAGGAACCCATTATTATGTTTAAAACGTCTTATTACCTTTTGGTTGAGGTCTAAATATAGACCTTAATACAATATATTACGGTTTTGTTTAGCGTTTGACATCTAGAAGCTAAACTTTTTTTTACCTCGATAATGGCGGGGTAAGGTAAATATATAAAAAACTCAAGAATATATAATTCAAGAATAATTATTATTCAAGAATTTCAATATACTAAGATAGGCTTCGATTTCAATTTCATAAAAGTTTTGTACGTCGTATGCTAGTAAACAATTTTACATGTTCATTAAAGCTCTTGTTCGTTATTACCCCTTTAATTCGGGGTAAAAGTACTTATTACCAACAAATTTACCCAAAGGGAAAAAACTACTAAAACTAAAAAACTACTCCTGGTTAATTTAAGTACATTTAAAGCACAGCCTTTGAGTGACTCAGTCTTTAATTTGACTTGTCTTTAATTACTTATACTGGAGTGCATTTACTTTTTCGATATTATATAATTAAATAATGACCTACTCAGACTCACAATAATTAGAGGCAAGAAAAGACACGACAAAGAAAGTACATATAAAAATCAACATACAGATGAGTTGACATCCTTCTCTTTTTGAAGTCGGTTGAAAAAGGATTGCGCCCTGCATGTATTTGTCTACAATTTTAGTTTAATATTTATTTCATTACTGTTACCATTTCTAGTCAATTTTGTTGGTTGTGTTTGAGTTGAGTTTATTTTAAATAAAATGTTTGAATCCGTCCAATTAATAGACAATATTAACGAGCTATACATATTACGAACTATCTTCATAAAACACCAACTTAATTATTCAAGTAGTATGATATTTAAAGGCTTTTTATTTTCATATATTGTCACACAGTATGATAGTTTGTAACATGTATAGAACTTGACGAAGAGTATTAAAACTTAGATAATAATATTAGGCTTTATCTTAGATTAAAATTAAAAAGTGTTTGTTTGTGGAAATGTAATTTTAGAACTTGCCAGTTGAAAAAGGTTACACAATATTAACGAAACATCTGTTCCTAATTACTGAAACAATTTTGAACTAAATTAATATATTAAACTATCCTATACATTGTACCTACATAACAATAAAATTAGTGTATTCCTTGTATTAGATTGATATTCCTTACACTAATAGACTATAATATTAAAACTACACTGCCGTTATAATAAAGAAATAGAGAAATCTAGTTAATAGTTAATATGTATTATAGCATTTGCTCACTGTTTTAAAAACGTCTCATTTACGATGCTTTCTAGATATTTAGTAGATGCAACTTAGGAACGTAAGCTTTTCTTAAAATAGACACAAATATGTCAAGTAATTCTGATTAGGGGACCTCGCTACAGAAAATGTATGATATTATATGGTAGGATACTTAAACTCAAGTCAATTTTAAGTTGCTGTTAAAATCTCATTCTTTCTCTATCACTATAAAGTAAAAAGTAGCGATAGAATGGTATTTGAAAACTCCTTAAAGTTAACTTGATATATAACCATGTAAGATTACATAAGTATTAAAAATAATCTTTATACTAGACGCTCGCGATAGTGGTACTAACAAAATATGAAACATTAAATTAAGTTCTTGTAATGTACTACAGTTGCGTTCGACTGTATAAAGGTATAACTTGTGTAAAGATTATGCGTTTTGTAATAATAAACTAATGTTTGTTATTTTTTTGTAGCGGACCCTTAAAATGCAGAACATATAGTGAAATATTAAAGAAGGCTGGTTGCTAGTTGCATCTTAGACTAAATCTTGAAAGCATCTGCATTGCCACAAATTGTTAATATTGGTAAAAGTATTTATCCAACACGTATATTTGAGGTTTCGACCTAATTCTAAAGTTAACTACTTTTTTGTTCCAGTTTCAAATACCTTTTAATTCGCAATAATTTGTAATGTATGTTTACTAAAGAATACGTCGTATAAATGTGTCATCTTCATATAACTATGATTTAGAATTTACTGTGTTACATTAAAACTGGTTACTACAATTTTGTGAGGCGTAAATGAGACGTAAATTAATGTGTATAAGGGAAGGGAAGTGTGAACGGTCAAGTGTTTTTCTATACATTTGTCTGTTCTGGCGTTACGCGACCGATAATACGCGACGCATGGTCCGTCAGATTTGAACCTTCCCTTAAAAATAAAATTAGTTTTTAAATTCAAGTATCTAATACATAATTGCTCAGATTTTTAGAAAATAAAGTTACTAAACACCAAGTGACCTTATATTTGTAATCAAATATAATGAATACTAAATCGACTAAGTATGATATTAAATGATGTTATAATATTGCTGGAACGTGTTACTGTATTAAATAGGATTCGGTACTGAATTGTGAAAAATCGAATTACTTTATTGTTATATGTGATGCACTTTTAACTTATAGAACTTAGCTTTTATTTTCAAATTACTTGAAATTCTGAACGAAACATTTAGGTTATGCAGTAAAATGTGTATTTAAAGTTGGTTTATATTACCTACATATAAATTTACCTATTCAAAACAATATAAAGACTCATTTTTTATTATTTATTGAATTGGTTTAATTTCACAAACAATTAAAAAGCGGGGTAATAATGAACAAAAAACTGTGTATTATTACCCCAACTTAATTGACAGTTCTATAAGTTATACGTGCAAATATATTGATAATATGACAGATCTATGTCCTTGGGGGTGTAGGCACAATTCCTAATTGGTTGGTATGAACTTTTGTATAACGTATTTTACATGACGAATAAACGATTGTATGTGAAATTGGTGTTTTTTTTATTTATAGTGAATCTGGTAGAAGTTTTCTTAGATTTCATCACATATTAACTATATTACCTATTATCAAAACTTAATAACTGTCAGACACTGATTTGGAAAAAAAGTTGTCAAAAATCCTGTGCTTATAATATTGTAAACTGTTTAGGCTAAGGCTGCACTACGGTTTTTTTCTGCGAGCGGTAAACCGCCCGAGACGCACACAATAATGCTAAAAAATAGTCGCGGGAAAAAACTGTCAATGCGGCCGCTTCCATTAGTTTACTCACAAAATCAGGCGGTTAAAATCCGCGGCTGTTTTGCTGTAGTGCGGCCTTAGCCGCAGGCCACGCTAGAGCTACTGCGGTGAGCGGGGGCGACCTGCGGGGGCGGGAGGAGTAAAGACGCTGCGTCTTGCCGCTGTAGCACGGTAATATTATAATACAGTACTCCAACTTCATACAAACGGACGAAACGCGAGCTATACCTACGCGCTCGATCTCGGGGTGCGCTCGGGCCGCAGACAGTCACGGCTGTACCGCAGTGTCGAACGGACGGTGTGTTGTTTTTTTTACAATAACCGCGCGATTTTTCCTCTGAAAATCAGTTAATATGACGAGTAGGAAATATTGTGCTGTTTTTGGTTGTATGAATTTCCCAAAACAATTTTTAATTAAGCTTTATATAAGAATGCGGATTTATTATACTTTAAAATTTAACAATAAAGCATTTCGTACGACTCCTTTGAGGCGCAAATATTTTTCGGTCGCAAATTTATAAGACCGATATGTTTTTCAAAAAAAAACATGTTTTTTTAATTAAATCTACCAATCAAAAAACAACACATTTTTATTGAACACTTCCTATTCAATATACAAAGTATTTCATTTATTTATATAAAAAGGATATTTACAATCACAAAACTAAATAGAAACAGAAAGTAGGTAGATGTAATTAAAATGCTGGAGACGGGCAGCCCTGACGCATGTTTACGTACCGCGCGGCTGTAGGCATTTATTTCTATCATGCGGCCGAGTTACACTACTGTATTATAATATTACCGTGGCTGTAGTGTGCCACGTTGAAGCGGCCGCGTGATACGTGGTTTTGATCTGCTATTATTGCGCGGGGTTTAAAATGAGTTTGTCTAAATTGGAACTTTCATGTTTAGAAGGAAGTAGTTTTTTTAGCACAGGATATATTACAAATAAAATTATTTCATCCCATTTTTTTTTATTACATATTTATTCTTATACTGATCATCCTTACTGCACCAAATTGCTGGCCGAGACATTATTTCACTAATAAACTCCTCTGTATTTATGTTTTGCATCGCGGATAATTAAAAAAAAATTAATAAATACGCAGGACGCGCGAACTCGTACTATTCCCTCCGCTGCTCGCGGTCGCCTGACGCGCACGCCAGTCGCGCCAACATGGCATCCCCCGTTCAACCCGTATAATTATTTTTCCCGCTCATCGCAGACGCAAGACGCGTCGCGCTAGCGTGGCCTGCGAGTTGCGACTTAGCCTTAGGATGATGAGGCTGTCTGAGAATAATTGATATGTTATTAATGTAGGTACTTATGGATTTTTTACCTCATAGACATTGTTTACACTACATACTGGTATAACTCGCGGCAAATAACTTGGCAAGATTTTGACGTAGTGGGGGTAAACCCGCGCATATTCGACTAACTCACCAATCTCTAATCGACTCGGTCGACGAACGCACCAATCGCGTGCTCGGATCGGCGACTCGGTCGATTAACGCACCAATCGCGCGCTCGGATCAGCGCTACCGCATACCCCGCGTCCCGCTTGACCACCAAATAGACCTAAAAAACGATTTCTGCGCATCTAACGACTCTTGCCAAGTTATTTGCCGGGAGTTATACCTACATACATACCGTCCAAAAACCAGATCACAGAGCAAAGTAATACATGAAGCCAGACTGTACACATTAAGTGCTAAACCCTGTTTGTTTTGTAGGTTGAGGGAAGATAAATTTGCAAAAGATAGCTAAAGTGAAAAAGGTATTTAAAGTAAGGTAAGCTAAAAATTTAGTTTTTACTATTAAATAAATGGCCAAAGTTCGCTTGCTCTTGCTCGCTCCTATAAAAATTACACTGTGATTTCCTCTCCATTTTTTACCTCTATGATTAAAGTCATACTTTTAACAAGATTTTTTTATAAAACTATTCGACAGTAAAAATAAAACAGTACAATTCTTCTATTTAAGACAATAGTCAATAACTGTCAATGTGTTGTCAAAGCATAATAACATTTTATAACATATTTACATAAAAAAATTGTAAAATCATAACAATGAAATATATAGTTTTGTTGGTAATTAATTTTATTTTTATATTGAATAATATCAACCATGTTGGCTGTAAGAGTATGGTGCCCGTGCTCTCTATTGACCAAAAACCTATACCCGTCGTCGAAAATAAGACTCAGGAGAATTTAAAGGTAATACACTTATAATTTCCTTACTTATTGAGATAACCGGAAGATATACACAAAAAGGGTATTTTGCTGGACAAAAACTGACTTTAAACAAAAAGGGGTAACTGCGAACAGAGAAAAACGGGGGTAAGAAAATGGTCATAACCCTTGGACTGTATTTTTTTTTGTCCTGGGAAATTCTCATAAAATTCCTTACAATATTTAAGAGAATAACTTGGATGAAATTTTCTTTCATTCTTTGATGAGCACCTCTTTTTGGTAACTACTAAGATTCTTTACTTTGATCTAAAGTAGGCTGTACATACATACCCACATCTTTTTTAAGTCTTAGCGGAAGTAGCCTGGAAAGCAGGCAAGAAAATAAAAATATGCATTTGTTAGCGCTAAATAAACACTGCCTGGGGGTTCCATTCCAGCCGAAGCAATAGGATTCTGTATCAAAGTATAAGTATTCAGAACGCATTAATATTCTTTCTCGATCCAGACATACCTACTTCTCCAAATAAAATTGAACGATAATTTAAATGTTCCAACTTTTGCAGTACCTACCGTTCATAACACTAATTGACAAAGACATGGACACCAGTGAATATTGGCGGGAGACAGAAATCCTGGCCTTAGTGAGAAACAACGAGGTCGGAATAGACTACGATAAATGCGAGCAAAGTGCCCCTGAACACAACTTGGTACAGATCGCCAGTCTTAGAACTGTTAGGCCAATTTGTAAGACCAGAATCGGTAAGGAAGTGTATTTTATTATCTCAGTAACAATTCCTTTTAAACCTCTCATCTTCCAATTTTATTCTACCATTAATAATTATTATTAGAAAGGAAGTTCTAAGTTCTACCCCAATCGTCTTCATTGAAGGTTCCAAAATTATGTTTTCCAAGAATCTTGTATCTTAGTAGATCAAGTATTATATGCATCAATTATAAGTAGGTGTGTATGTGGCTTTTGTAGAAGCCTCGCAATATTCAGAAGTAAATAAAAAATTACCTGAAGGTACATAAAGAAGTCATTGACATTGAAAATAATCGATTTCTCGACTTTGTATTAATTTCTGATGACCACGACGTATATTTCACTAAGGGCTGATTTTTCCAACGCCAGATAATTTTATCAGAGGAATAATTTAGAATTTTCGACAGGTCTTCAATACAAAATCTGTCAAACACGAATTTTATCTCTCGAATAAAAATTATCTGGCGTTGGAGAAAACGGCCCTAAGACTACTTATATAAATACCAAGTCGGTATTATCAGCATTTTTCCCACTTCTATTATTAGCTCTCATTAAGGTATCTTCTTTACCTCTTTAGCAACAAAATACCAAGGTCACATCATTAAACTGTTCTCATAAACTACCTTTGTATACAGAGTATCTTGTTCGTCGTCGTAGCTTCGACGAGCCGTGTTTTTGCGACTCATTTCGTCCAGAAGTGTACCAAGCAAATAACCGTACTTATGTCCACCACCATAACTGCCCGTGTCTTAAGAAAAAGCCTTTTGAAACCCGCAGGAACTTTCCAAAAAGGAAAAATCGGAGGAATATAAAATTTGAGAAATACACTACAGAGTCGACTGTGGAGTTTGATGAAAATAGTATTGTTTTGCTTAATTATCGTCTGATCAACACTATACTTAATTTTCATCAAAGTAAAAGTCGAAAAAGGCTACGGATACGACTTTGCCACAATTTCTCATAAAGCATTTTTTAACCGGGTTGTGTGTGTGTTAGTAAAGGTTAAATGTACGAAGAGGCGTTTTTACATTTGGTTTCAGGATATTAACTATGTTTTTTGACATTGTATTACAAAAACTATGAGGATAGGAAGTTGGTTGTACCAAGTTGAACCTATAGCCAGTAGTCGCTTTAGGTACAATCAAATTACAGCCAGCAGTAAACAAAACAAAGATTGTATTTCAGAACAATTCAGTTTGTATAAACTTGAAAATACTTTGCATAAGCAAAAGTCCCTTGAATTTCAAACAAACTTTCAAAATTTTGCACTATCTGTATTCAAAAACCAACTTTACCATTAAGTCTTAAGGTTGGAAGTGTCTTAGCTGTTTTCTTTCAGTATTAAAGTGATATAATCATGTTTTAGATTACCAGCTGTGCCCTCAATGTCCTCATTTCAATAACCACACAGAATGCGAGTTGTTCCGAGAATCTTGCAAGTAAATAACTTTTTGTTCCATTTGTTTTACAATTTTTTTAGAGATCGTAATCGTAGCTTGGAGTTTTGAACCACCTTTGTTTTTTTGTGATGGTCCAGGGGTATTTCTGGATAGACTTCTGATTCACCTGAGGCATAATTAATTTGGTTTCTGATGCCTTTGTTATTAAATTTAGAGTTCTGGTTGTCACATATGGCCGTAAAAAGATAGCTAGGATGTTTTCCCTGTACAATTTAAAGTTATTTTTCATACTTTTGTTTTTTGCACCCGAGATAATAATTAGGTAATCAAACCTACTTATTTGTACAGGGCTTATGTGTCAGTCATATATCAAGTAAGGTTGAAAAATAATTTAGACATTAAACAAGTATTCAAATAACATTTATTTCCTTTTAATACTGTTCTCAATGCTAGAGAGCGTCGGGTCCACCCTTCAGAGTATCGTTCGTACTGCGACCGCAAGTACGGCAAGTTCCGCACCATGTTCGTTCCCGCGGATTACTCGCAGTGCAGGTGCTGCGACGAGTGTATATTCTATAGAGGTATTTTAACACATTATGTTCCTTTAATAAGTTCAAAAGAGGTTTTTTCTTCAAGAATTGTATCATTTATGTGGCGTTTTAATTAGCTCTATATGTTAAAGAGATACAAATTTTAGAAAATTGCTGATACTTATCTTAAAAATACTGAATAGAGCATCAATAATTATGGTGAATAACCATGTCTATTTCGTCAGCTTTCAAATGAGAAAACTGCGTCACGGTCAGTCCATTTATTCAGGAGCTGCAGTGCTACAGAGAGACACACGTCAAACTTATAATACTTCTCGTTATGCGTCGGTTTAAAAACCATGTAGTACATAGAGTATGTGCAAATACATAGTACTGTAGATACTATGTCTATTCAGAAATATTATTTCTTATGTCTTGGTATTTCTAGAATTGGACCAGTCGTGTATCGAAGACGAATACAGCTTTGATACAGAAGAGTTCTTGCCAGTGACAACCATTGGTAAGTAATAAGTATGTCTAACACAAATATAGATATTCTACTTATGCCAATCATATTATAAAGCTAACTTAAAAAACCAAGTCATCATCTCCTCATCTCCTGAGCCTTTTCCCAACTATGTTGGGGTCAGCTACCAGTCTTACTGGATTCAGCTGAATACCGTATTTTACATGGAGCGACTGCCTATCTGACCTTCACAACCCATTTTACTGGGAAACACAGTATCTCATAGTAAGACTGGTTGTTAGAATTGACTTAACGACTGCCAAAGATCTATGTATGACAGCCGGGACCTACTGTTTAACGTGCTTTCCGAAACACGGAGGGGTCTCGGTATGTTATAAATGGTCACCCATCCACGGACCAACCGCGGCGAGCGCGGCTTAACCTGTATTATCGGTCATACCGTACGGCTTACACTTAGCCACGAGCCAAGTCTGGAAGGGATTGTAAAAAAGCTATTTTAATCAAGTAACTGAAATAAATTTCAAATCAGAGCTGACTTAGTGTAATTAGTCGCCACACTGTTGATTTAAATATACAAGATTACCTAAATATTTTGAATTCGGGGTCCCAGCTAGGGTCTATTCTCACAGCTACTGAATGCTCTGACTGGCCCAATCGTAAATCACCCTTTAAATATCATCAATTATTCAATCGCTTCCGTTATCCATCCGAAGTCAATGTATGTCAATCGATAGAAGCAATTTAAACTAGATTACACGAACCATTTTCACATTCATATAGAAATCAATAAAATTTCAATTACCTTCGAAAGGTACGCTTTTCTTTATGATGGAAGAAATATTATCGCTTAAAGTTCAACTTATCTTGGCGATAAGCCAGCCAAGTTTGAGATTGACCCAGATTTTTAGCAGTTGAGCGATCGGGAAATTACGCCATTTGTAATGTTACCTACTGTGTGCAGCCATTTTTCTTTTTTATGTAACTAATGATTTTCATGTTGGATACTATGTAAATAGAGTGAAAAATAATAAATTACTATTAGCTTGAGATAGGTACATAAAAAGGCGGTGCTGATGATATCTAATAGCTCTCATACAATTTCGTTTTCTATAGAAAGAAGGGTAAAGTTTTACTTAATGTGCACCACATTATGTACCATATTATAAGCAAATAAATAATAATTATCGGTTTATTGTAGGTGTAGTACTTACGTAGACATACCTACACCAAATAAAATGTGTGGATATAAAGTAAATTAGGCTGAGCTTGTATGTCGCACAAATTACGTAGACAACCTAAATAAATAAAACCTAAGTAAATAGAGACGCCTATGGTGTGACAAACAAAACTAAATTATCATTAATTCTGTGTAATCTAGTTGGTTTATTACATTGTCATGCTGTGCGTGTTTCTACAATATTAAATGAGTGTTTTAGATTTCAGAGCTGGTTGCAATCCTTATTGGGGTCATCCTGAACAAGAGTTCAGAGCTTTACGTTGCGACAAAGTTCTACGGCGATGTAAGTATATATAACAAGTTTAAATATCGTATTTTTGATTTATATAGATTACTTAATATTACAAGTTATTACATTAATTGTGTCCCGACTGAATTTCGACCAAGGTAACCTACGATGTTTCAATAAAGGATATTATTCATTCCAATGAATTTAATGTCTACCTAATGTTTTAGGTGTTCCCGTAACGGTCCCTCAGTTACCTAACGAAACATTGAACATGTAAGTTAACAACCAAGTAATCAACCTAAAACTAACAAAAACGTAACTATAAGCCAAAAAGCAAAAACTACCCTAAAAAAATAAGAACAATTTATTTACATTTATTTCCTAATTTTCACATAATGGTAGCCGACCCCAACATAGTTGGGAAAAAGGCTCGGGAGATGATGATGATATTTCCTAATTTTCACATAATGTATCATTCATTTTCTAATCGGATCGTAGCAAGTGGAAATAAGTGGTCTCTACCTACCCCTACAAGAGGCGTGATTATAGTTATGTATTATATTTTCGAATTAAAAAAGAATAAACTTAAAAACTTTTTTTTTTATTTCTCGTAGCCGCCGTAGCTACCGCTACGAGCCGGCTACGGCGGAGGACTGTCCCATCTCGTGCCGCGGCTTCGAGTGCGCCGGCGGGCTGGTCAGGGAGCAGGACTGCGTGCTCGGCGGCTTCCTACCCGACAAGGAGCAGTGCAACTGCTGTGGCAGATGCAGTGTTTATCATCGTTAGTTTTTACTTCATCATCTCAAACAAAAGACGATAGTACGATAGACTTTTTTTTAATGTTTGTTTTTCAGTCCACACTGACAAAATAATTTTATTAGAGGGGATTTTTCTGTTAATTATGTTTGGTATTCTGGCGTCGAGATTTCAAAATGTGACAAAAAAGAGGTGTTTTTTTTTTTCAAAGTCAAAGTGTTTATTTGCAAACTAAGTGTTAATAAGATGTTACAAAACAGTTGGCGCAAGACTTAGTGCCTATTTCAAGCGCTGCAAAACTGAGGGCTTTATAAATTTAAATAGAATGATTATAATATTTGAAATCTTATAAGCTAATTAAATTATAAATAGAAAAAAAAAACATATTAATCTTATTAAAAACGAAAACTAAACATTTTACAATACATATACCTAAATAATTTTAAAGGTGTTTTGTGTGTCTAGTTTGGCATCCTCCTGGTTCATATGGGTTCGTACTTTCGAAGCATGGTATTACAATATTTAATGTTGCAATTTGATTTATGAGCAAGAAATAGCCTATGACCTTAGGATGTAATATTATGTAGTATACTACGACTTGTTTACAGAACTGAATGAAAAGTGCGCAGAATTCAAGAAGACCTTCCAGAAAGTAAATGGTACCGTCGAGATTGAGGTAAGTAACTGAAAATATATATTTTTTAATATTCTTTTATATCTAGGTACGTAAATATTAAGATCTCTCTATAATGCGAGCTATATTGGTACACTGTTTTTTCTGTTTTGTCCTAAGTATACCGTCGTTAAGTTCTTAAACCTATTTTTCATTGAAATAAAACTACTATTTACGGCTTTGTCGCGGTTTATTTAAGATTTTAGGTCCCGAAGTTTCGACACCTTTACAGGTATCATGGTCCAACATTCGCGTAAACTACCAAAACCACTATTTTTCATTTCTCATCTTATTTTGCAAGTTTTAGTTGTAGCTTCTTCTCATTGACTTAGGTAGAAGAGGAGTTCTTGGAGCCAGGTTGTGATGATGGTCTGGTCTGCAGACAAGGTCGGTGCCAGGACATACACACGGTGCGGGCTGTCAGCACCCGCAGGAAGAGAGACGAGGCTGATCAGTTGGCTAACGGTGAATATACCTTCGATGTTACTAAAATGGAGAACAGTTAGAGCTGAATATGGAATTTTCCTACTGGTTATTTAAAAATCTTCTCTTCTCCGCCCTGCTCGTCTCCGCTGTTGTGGATTTTGGGCCATAGACTAGCTAGTCGGTTGATTATATCGTTATATAAATAGTGAGTGGGGTAGACAGATAGGCAGTGGCCCCGTGTAAATACTGCTATCCAAAAGAATTTGGAAAAACTGAAAGCTGGCCTCAATATAGTTAAGAAATTTTTTTATAGACTGCGATCACACTTCTAAGTACGTTGATTGTGTAGTGACACGGCGAGTCAAACTCTCCAGCAGCACACGGCTTTTAGTATTTTCTACTATTGTAGAATTTATAACTACGGTTAAAGGAAACATAGTGGGAAAGGTTATATTTAATTTCCCTTGCATTAGGTTAGTTACAGACTGATTTTTATCATGATGTTTCCTTTGCATAGAACCTTGTAAGCGAGAACTTAAGTACTTCAAGAAGAAGTATGGACCAGAAGGGCATCTTCACTACAACGCTCCGCAGTGCACCCCGTTGTGGTTGTATGCACCTGTGCAGGTATTCATATTATTTATATACCTAAGCTATGTTTGAGAGACACCACAAATAATTGAAAAGAGGGAAGGGAGATGATGATGTTGATGATGACACTATTTCCTATTGAGTATGTGTTTCTTAAGCTCTCTTTGACGTTCTCGGTTGTTAAAGGCCTGAAGGGCCTACTCACCAGGTTTCTAGGTGTTGCTAGTTCTGAGGTCCCGGGTTCGATCCCAGGACTCTTCTTCTCGGATTTGTGTGATTGATAAAATCATAGATAACGAAGGTCTGATTTCATGACATGATTACTTTAGTTATTTATTTTGGGTTCTAATTAATTATTAGTAATATACTTTTATGCGATGTTTTCCCAATTTGTTTATTCTCTTATTTCTGTAAATACCGACGGGTTCTCCACTGGACCGTATCCAAAAACTAAGTATTTAGCTTATTGTCGTTAGTTACCTAAGATCATTAAGGAAATATACTTTAACCCAAAATAGTGGCTATAATAATATAGTAAATATGTCTTCTTCTAGTGTCGTCGTTTCGTGTGCTATTGTGCATTAGAAGATGGGAGTTTCATTCTCGGCATCAAAGTCCCGAGGGTTGAAGTCTCCAACATGAATTGTGGTTTGTCAGACATTTTTGTTTTGTCTAATAATATTCGAATTATTAATTTTCAACTTTCAAACACAAATTTTCAAACTGCCTCGTTGGCCTAGTGGTTCTAAGCGGGACTACGCTAGAGGTCTTGGGTTCGATTCCCAAGTCGACCAAGGTGTTATTAGGTTTTTCTATGAAATTCTCAGTAGCAGGTCGGAGTTTGGATTTGTGCCCGGTTAGTGGCAATAGGCTCGCCCCCTATTACATGGGACCTAAACATACCGGCAAACTGTGGGTGTAAATTGGTACACCTCGGCCTAATACCTGCCTGCCTACAGGCGTGATGGTATGTTATGTTAATTTTCATAATTTTTTAGACTGTTGATTTAAACATTACAGAAACTGCTTTTAAATGTTTTTTTCAAGAGATTTATACAGTTATTCTGAGTGCAGGCTTTGACTGCTTCACAGGACTTAAAGCCATTTATTCATTACTTCATAGTCATTTATTCATTAGTTAAACAGCACGGCCATAATTTTATACAACGTAAATAAGTAAACTGATACTGTGAGGTTGCTTACTGAAAACGCTTGAAATTGGCCAAAGCGGAGCCCACAACTCTAACTATTAGCGAGAAAGAGCACGCAATCAGAACCGGTCCGCAGCTCTTATTATTTCACACGAAGCGCCTTCAAGCATCCTTAATGACAAAAGAAGTGCACATGCAAAAATAAACCTTATTGCACTTACTCAAAACCGTTTCCAACGTGATAAAAATCAGAATTCCTTAATTAGCCATTAACGTCTGTATGTAAAGCTAAGTTAATATGTTTATTTATTAGTTTCTCATGCTACTTAGATTGCGCTCGTGAGAAATGCCGTACGGGGTCGGATGTCGAGTGCGATGGCTACGGGAACTACAAGGAGGCGGTCTTCACTCCTCATCTTGATGAGTGGAAGTCAGGAGACGAGAAAATTGAAGGTTTGTATGCAAAGCAACAGGACGGACTAGAATGGCACGAATAACACTTTAAAATTAAAACAATTCAAAATTTAGAAAATGGCGCTGTCTCTTCGCTACAATAAATTTATTCAAAATAATTGGTGGCACGGTAACCCACAAATATTAAAACGTAAATAAACGTTATGTAAAGTAATGTTACGACGTTCTTAGATAGACATCTGTCGCTACTTTTCACCTGTAAATGACAGAGACAGCATGAGACTTGCTATGTATACTCAAAGATATAAAAGTACTCTAAGACATCAATGTAAAAAGGAACCAACTTCAATGTAATTTATAGATCTATAGCAAAAAATACTTTTGAAATTGATCCGCAATTACCGGAGATATCGCGTTACAAACAAACTGTCTAATTGAGATCCTTGCTTTTGCTCCTTGATTTCATAAAAATCAGTGAAGCCGTTTCGGAGGAGTATGGTAACTAACATTGTGACAAGAGAATTTTATATCTAAGATATAGCGGTTGTTTTCAGGTTTGGTCTGTACTGGGAGCTAAATTCTAAAAAAACTCATTTAGCTGCCATGTTTATTTAAATAAGCTAATATCACTAGGGGTGGTGTAAGGAACAAACATTAGTGTTTGACTCCTAGGATCGAACCCGCAGTTCGTCATACAGTAGGAAGCGGTGACCCATATGCTTCGCCATCCATGCACTAAACTATGATAAGCGATATAACATGTATTTAGACCACCGTTAGGTATTATTTTATCGCTTCTGGTTTAGTCACCCGAATTAACTTTGTATGTAACTAGGTTATTCCCCGTTATATGTAATTGATTCTTTGAACTAGATCAACTAGCTTACATTGCATTTATTGCGATTGCGAACTCAACAAAGTAGCAGTATATAATTTAAACAGGAAGTAGTTATGAAGTTTGGCTTACGTTAGCTTTCGGGAAAATTAAAAGGCGAGGAAGTTCGTGTTGAACTGAAGGAATAGGTTTAAAAAGTCTATTTAAAGATTGTAGTGGGATTTAATAATCCGTATTCCTAGACCCGCTGTAAGCAAGTAAGCTGATCAATGCTCGTCTGTTCTCTGTATGGGATGATACTATATAATATAATTTCTTTTGATATATTGACGTTTTTAAGACACATGTTATAATTTTATTTTACTAAGTTTTAGAAAAGCATTAAAAGATTTGTTAAGTGCTGCCAACGCAATCATGACATTTAAAACCATTTTTATCTTATTTTATTTTTGTTTGTTTTTTCAGTGGTTCATTTAACTTCGACGTCTACCCCTGCCGAGGAAATCCACCCCACTACCATCTCGACTTTGTCAAGAGATGAATAAACGATATGCCTTATTATACCATACTTATTTAACAACTCTTTCTTTTTTAATATGTAACTAGCTTACTCTTTAGTCATCATAATCTAAAAGTCCAGATTTTCAAAGGACTAATCATATACTGTACCTAATTCAGTAGAATTAATTAGCTACTTGAAATGGGTGCTTAGTTAATAAAATGAGATTTCTATAGGTATTTTTCTCATCCGATGGTTGTTAACCATTGGATGAGTGATTTAGATTAATAAAATATTATTTATACAATTATAAGACATTGCTTGTGACTGTATGGTCTAATAATAAATAATAGGATAACAAATAGTGGGAAAGGAAAATCTAATATTTATGCATCGAAGGAAAGTCTAGCTGTTTGTAGTGTGAAAACTTATCTTGTGTAAGAACACAAGTACCAAAATTATAGTATTCTACGCATTAAATAGGAAGAAAGTTAACATAACATCCATTTAAATGTGTACCGTATTCAAACATCCAAACATAAATAGGTAAGTATCTGACATTTAAAACCTAAAGTTAGACGCGCAAAGTAAGATGGCCGTCCACTGCGTCCTCGGTCGCACACGTCAATGTCATTTTAATTTGGCAACATTAACTTCCGCGTAGCGCATGCGTGAAACAACAGCTGACTGTTATATCAATAACATAACCTTTCTAAACCTTTAAATGCGACATTATAAAAAACCTAGAGTTTGTGTTAGGTAGATAATACATTTGTGAAGTGAAATTGTTAGGTTTTTAGAGTGTATCGTCGGTCATGCAGTAACCTTCACCTAGCGGCTGAAAGCGAGTATTTCTGTGCGCCCTCGTGACGTTTCGTGTCACGCTTACAGTGATGTGTTGGCAGTTTATAAAAACTCCACTGATATAGGGAAAATGTAAAAACATTTTTTTTTTTCAGGAATGAAAAAATAATCATTAGCCTTATTTTCAAAACTCTTAATAATGAAGAGAATCAAAGAGATTAGTTTGATTATAGCAATTGGAACAGATTGGAAACTGTATTATGAAATTTCTTCTATATTTGCAAATGCAGTGTATATAAATAGACGGTAATTTAATATGGAAGAATGATGTAGAGATGGTTATACCACTTAAAAGATTTCTCATGAACTTTCAAATTGACAAGATCGGTAATCCTTGTCAGCCTTGGTACCTATAGAATGGTACAGCTAATTTTGAGTATCAGACAACAAATTATGAAAATAAATATGGAGTAAAAAAGCAGATTTTTAACCCTTTCCCTGTCCCGTGAGTCACATATGAACATTTCCATTGTTTAACTATTGTGTCTACTAGCGGGACAGTTAACCTGTTAATAATATATAAAGTTGATAGTAAAGCCCTATCTTTCGAATGAAATTGAGGCCGAATTATGCACTGAAATACATACAATTCATTTATTACAATTATCAAGTACAGGGCTACTAGTAAGCTCTTTACTACTACCTAATGACGAACATTTTACTATGTTGCCTAAACCTTATCCTATACCATAGGAATACACCCACTAGTCCTTATCTACTACGGACGTACAACTATGTAATTTTCAAATAAATATTTCCACCGATTCAGGTAAATTAATTCGCGATCTGGCAACACACTTCGCTCGGCAGTCGTCAGTCGATATACGGCGCGGGAAGGGTCGCACGGCTGTATTGAACGCACTATTGCATTATTTTACGATTCCCACATAACAGTTTTCAGTGAAAAATGCCTAATATTATCAACGAAGTGAAATTAGATTTTAAAGATGTATTATTACGACCAAAAAGGAGTACATTACGGAGCAGAAATGACGTAAGTAACTTTTTAAAATTCTGTATTGGTGACCGAGGTATTAGTCGAATGCCTTCTCATGAAAAATTGAAATGTTTATATACAAATGTTATTCAGCCAACGCTGGATTTTTCTGTGCTTAGTATTTTCTAAAGATTCTGAATTCGTCGATATTTTTGCTAGACAATCATATTTTTATCAAAAAAATATTTGCAGACAGTTATGGTAATAAAATATTTAATCTTATCTAAACATAATTGAATATAAATCCTAATTTTATTGTTATACGATATGCGTGAACTGTAAATCCGGTTTATTATATTAGATTTCTATGTAGAGTTAATCCAGTTTATCAGAATAAAGTAAGCTATTTTTATTATTCCATATTAAGCCTACAATAATGAATAATAGCTTGCACTATAATGAAACATCGGACTCTCTTCTATTATAAAATATAACAACGGTAAAAATAAATATCCAATTTTTTAAGCCTACGTATTTCTGTGTACTTGTTTTTGTGCCTTTCGTATTCAGATATTTTTTGCCACTGTTGTCATTGTAGGATTGCAAGTGACTGTTCTTATCTGAATACGAAAATTGGGCAAAATAACAAGTACACTGGAACGTTTTTTTACCCGCCACTCACTTACTTAAAATAGCGGCTTCGGGCCCCAGGTAATAGCACCTAGGTAAAATGAGGAGACAAAATAAGTCTAACATGCTTACCTAGGAACTGTAGCACCCAGGTGAACAGATGCGACCTTTTTCATAATTCAAGTGGACATTTATCACCTCCGTAATAAATTCTATATCGCTGTCTCAATAATCCCTTTCTAATGTCGTCATACAATCCACCCATCGCTTTGTCGAGTCATACAACTTGAGATCCTATCTTAAAAGATGATATCTGAGTGTCCTAACTTGAAATCAAGTGACCGGAATATATAACTACCCCGGACCGTTGCGTGAGGATGGGCGAGCAGTGATGGTCGTGAGGGGTGGATGACGAACCCTCAAAAGTTTTCAGTCCCCTGTAAAACCCCTTGGTCAGCTTTTCTGCTATACCAGATTGCTTATGGTGGAAATGAATAACATATAATTAATACATTTATAGCTTTCTCTGCCAGAGATGATTTGATACAAGTTGTAGGCTTCTTATGTCGAAATATTGTTTCTAATAGCGAAATTCAGATATGATTAATATTGGTCGTTAGTATGTGTCCCTCTGACTTGTGAATTTGCGACTTTATTGACTGACCAATTTTTTAGCAATTCTGAAATTCGTTTCCATATAACTTTTTATAGAAACGCGAAACATGCACGCGATGTTTCTGAAATATCTGAAGAGGTTTAAATCTGATCGATGTCTTTAGTCATGAGCGAAGAATAACCGAATGAAAACTGCACATAGATTCAATATCTTTCCTAACAGTTATAAAATATGCTTAAAATGATGACTCTATATTTCCCGACCATTAAAACCACCCTGTCAACAAACAGGGCAGCCAGGTCACACCAGCAGGTCATCAATGGCCTATAATTTACTGCGGACACACCTAGTCTTCAAAAGCCCCACCTCTTTGACCTTTCCTTCTAATCGACAGCATTAGTTATCGTAAAAAACTCCCCATCAGTCTTTCTCCACGGGATATCAGAATTTGACGTGGTGTAAAAAAAATTGTTGCTTTAAAGGGCCGTTTTTTCAACACCATACCTATATAAAAAATATTGTTTTTTTTTTTTATGTTTGTTACCTCAGAACTTTTGACAGGGTGAACTTTGAAACGTGGTGCTTCCCGTGTGGTCCCATTTACCATAATTTGGTAAAGTTATGACAGTGGGATCCATAAGCAAACCATATCAACCAGACTTATTTTAAAGTCGGTTTTTTTTGTAAGAATTCGAGACATAAAATTCACGTCTGACATATTTTGTAATAGAACTGTCAAAAATCCATAATTAATTATTCCTAAGATAAATTGAGATAAATTATAATTATCTGGCGTTTGAGAAACCGGCCCTAAATGAAACAAGCTTCTTATATTTCTATATATTATTATTTAATTGTCGAAGATCAAAGTATAATTACAGTAGTTTTATTACTGAAGGCGTTAGCAATTGGACCGTAATTGTTACTTATTGTTTTGTTTACAGAAAACTAATTGATCATTTACTACTTTTATAATTTGCTCTCAAACAAAGGGTCTTACAGATTCTGGGGCTTAATTCGATTTCAAGGGATTTCACAGATTCTTTGGCTTAAGGCTGCCCGCAGTGCCCGCCCACGTCCGATAATCAGTGGCCGATTTTTTGTAGAAGAAGAATAGAAAACATTGATAGTAATAGTGCAACGCACTCGTCCTACAAAAAGTACCTAGGTCAGAAGTAGGTGGAAAAATTGGTCCAATTATTCCTTTTGCATTACATAAATTAAATATTATTTCTAGCTATATCTGTTATCATAATTTTGTAAGCTAAGCATGGTTTAGTTCTACGGATGTGAAACATTAAGGCAGCCATTTTATCGGAAACTGAAAGTTGTTTTAACAATAACAGCATTGTTACCAACACAACATTGATATGAACGTTTTGTAGTTGAACTTAACACAACTAAAGCACTATTTAATTTTTCCTTTAGATCTATTAGAATTAATAATAATAATAATATAATTGTTTTTATATCCAAATTCAATCGACCATCTGCAATAGTTTTAAACCGTATAGATCCGTAAAGATGGTTTTCACCAAAATAAATTAAATTTTTATTTCCACGCCATAAAATTTTGTCCAGTTTACATTTCTTGCAGGAAAAACTATGCCCCACGTCTTTTACTCAATCGATTTATGATTGCCATAAGAATGCTTATACACCCTTTGTAATCCAAATCATATGAAAATCACCTTGTTTTCCAATTTTAAGCTTTATTTCGAAGTAGTAAGCATGGTTTTCATATACCTCTATTCCTATAGAAGCGTGAACATCTTCTTATATATAAAATTCTCGTGTCACAATGTTAGTTACCATACTCCTCCGAAACGGCTTCCGGAGGAGTATGGTACGGTCCTGGAGGCCAGCGACCGAGCCATTCAGGTTGCAACTTTTTGGTCAGGCAGAATTTGAGTTGGATCTTTGACTCGATAAGAAGAAGAAGAAGTAGGTCTGAGAATCGGCTACTATTTATTTTTCATACCCCTAAGTGGTAGTAGGTAGGTAGTAGGCAGGTGCTAGGTAGAAAAAATTGCATTGCAACGCATGCCGGTACAGCTAGTAATATATAAGAGGGTTTTCCTCGACCATAAATAACTATAAACCTAACTACAACTTATTAGTTCCCTCAATCAAAAAGTAATTTATTATCTGTGGCAGCTTGCGTCATCGTAGCATGATAAAACGTAGTAAATGGCATTAAATGGCCCGAAGTAACCGTGTTTCATGTCGAACCGAATCATTATTACATTAGTCTGAAAATGAAATGTTCGAAGATAAACGTAACAAAAGTAATAATGATAAAAGTCATGGCCATGAAGCTAGATATTTAGAAGACGTAGATAATAAATGAAATAATCTATCCGTAGACACCCTAATACATACTCTACTGTTATAAGATAATAGATTAAAGTTTGGCTTACTTAAGGCCACGAACACAAGACTGCTTCAAACTCCAACTGCATGATAAATAGTCTTCTATGACCGTGCACGGACTACTTGAAGCATTTGTTCGACTGCTTCGAGCGGTCAACAAAACAATAAGCAAGCGGGAGTCGCACGTGACGCGCGAGAGCGGTCGACAGATCGCGCAATCCGTGTGCGTTGATCACTATCTGCTTGAGTAGTTCGTGTAGCCTATACCCCTGTACAAATTATATTATAACACTCACTTCATGGACTTGGATATCTTCTCTCTTTCTAGTAAAAAAATTAAAGATCTAGCAATAAGTGTTCTATCACAATAAATATTTAAATCATTTAGCGCGATGAACATTACAACCGTTTCCTATTTGTTCATATATTAATCCGCGGATATTGGTGTGGGTTATATTATATGTTTGCCAATATGATATTTCACTCATAGTTTTATTTAATCATAACACCCTCACACACACACACACACACACGCACCCTCACACTCACACACACACCCTCTCTCACACACACACGTACATAAATAATCTTTCACATACACCCTTATTTCTGTACTATTTTAGTTATGAAAGAGCGGAGTCTCCTAACAAGGAGGCTCCAATCACAAACTTTGTAAACCAATTGTTGTGTAAATAAACGATTTATTATTATTATTACATGTAACTGTTTTCTTGTCCCTAAATAAATAAATAATGTAAAATTCCTATCCCTTAGAGAAAATTATTTACTATGGAATTATTTACCGTCGCGTGTAAGCTATTGGTAATGGAAGTGAAAGTCGTTTGGGTTGGGTTCGAATAGCGGTAAAGCAAATTCAAGATTTATCCATGATAGCTGAATATTTTATTACAATAAGTCTCGGCCTTAGAACTTTTAGACATATCTTCTCCTTTATCAGGCATTGTTTACAATACAAACATGAGTCATCAGTTCAACTAATGGATACATATGTAACATTCACAGAAATGGGAACCTTGGCGATATGCCAAATGGACCAAATAGAGGAAATTACAAATGTTAGACAGACTACATTTTATTGTATACTATGTTCCTTTAGGTCTTATACTAAAATACAGATTGTAAGGAGAATGGAGGGGTACGAGTATCTAATGCTTGATGTAAGAAGAGCCGTGTTATAAATGAGTGTTTGTCTGTTAAGCCTGTTTGTGGCATCGTAGCTTCTAAACGAATATTACCGATTATGTGATTTTTTTTTAATTAAAGAAATCGATATGGTTCTTACCTATAACTTAAATCTAAAGATCTGTTTAGCATTCAAAAAGTTGTCAGCTGTAACTAAAATTTGTCACTCTGAAGTTGGCTTTACGCATGTAAGAATAACTTCTCTTCAATATTATCTAAGTCCGGTGGAAATGTATGTACCTATGTATGAGATCCACCCACTCCTTCCATACACCTGACGATGGTAATAAACTGCACCTGTAAACTGCATCTACAGTTTATACAACTATGACCAAGGTAAGTGTGCTTCAAGGTCAAAGGCGTGGAAAATTATAGTTCACGTGAGGTAACTATAACAACCTGATCGATATTAAGAATTCTATTTCAGAGCTTGTAGCTAAGTAACAAATCGATCAAGTTAAGCTGCGCTTGTCAAAGTTGGTTTGAGGATGGGTAACCATTTTAAATACTGATCATTTGTGCTTCAGAAATCGTGTTAAGTCTGTGGCCCCTACTGTCATGTATTGATCTTAGGTAGTCGTTTTTTCTATACTGATAAGCCTTACTAAGAGGCAATTTATTACCTGTGATAGCATTTTAATTAAAACTCAATACAAATTGTGTTTTAGTAGGAAAACCACAGATATAGTGTCTATCTATATCTGTGAGGAAACCATCTATACGTGGACAATATCACAGACATTGCTCTAAACATGCAGTAGTATTTGAAGCATTCGTGTTATGGAATCAGAGACAATAAACTTACCACAAATACCCAGAACGACAATGCAAAAAAGTGGTTTTATACCTTGACTTGTCCAGGGATTGAACTCGGGACCTATAAGGTAGACCTTGAAAACTGGTGCGTACTCAACTCGAGCACAGAAGAGATTTATTCACTACATAGGTCATAAATATATTTAATACTACTTATACAACATAATGATCTATTCTTGATTTTTCCTATGTGACTATAAATTGCATTAATTTGCAGTCACACCGAGTTCCACGCGTCTTATCTTATCTAGCACGGGTTTAATTACATTTACATGTTCGTAGTCTTAGTAGTTCATTAGCACGACATTATTACATAATCGCTGAGATACCGACAAAGCTAGACAGTAGACATCTTTTAATCTATCTTTAAACAAATTAATCTCGATTTCCTTTGATCAGTCTATAACTTCCGAACGAGTGCACTAATTCTGATAATTAGTTAGGTGAACACTGAAAATCAGCGCCGTGCTGCGGTTCACGCCATAGCATAGCAATATGCTGAGTGATCACCTATTTGTCGCGGTTGACGTTTTTTATGTTTATGTCAGTATTAATTTGTTAATTTATATGTGTCACTGTGTCAAATAAATCATTTTTCTTTCTTTTCTTTCTTCTTCTGATTCTTTATAATGTATTTTATTTATAAGGATATTGTAAGGACTCAACGTGCGTATTTTTTTTAATCTCACTTTACTCTTACAAAGCCACGGAGGGCATGTATGATAAGAGTTCTTTCTTCAAGAGTTCTTCTTACAAATTATGTATTCATGTTTTAAAAAGGATTTTTCGCTTTCATGAGACAGAAGACCAAACTCTTTTGAAAACCGGTAACATATCCACTGGTCTTAATATTGCAGAAACCTGTTTTCATTAAAACAACTAATTTTGTATATCTCTAGTAAGCCTTAAAAGGCAAAATAAAGCAGTCACTTAGTTGCTCGTTTAACGAAAATCGTAAAAAAATACTACTTATTTATAAACCTTAAAATATAGCGACCCGCGTCTGTCAGCTGTTACAGTTGTCCTATACAGTTTATTTTCTATCCCATTGTGTCTCTTGTATAGCAATATCAGTAGGTACAAATTGTAGTAAATTCTCTTCTATTCAACGCCCTGTGAAAAATTGTCGCGGCAATCTGTCAACGTTAGTCTAGTCGCCTTGGCCTCGATGTAACGGCCGGAACCGAACCGACCGAAAATATCTGCCTCGCACCGATTTATTTCATCTTTTGTCACCAATTGAGCGGCACTAATTAATGGATAGGTACTACATAACTGCGGAATGTCCCCTTTTAGATAAACCTTTAAAGAATATAATAATGTTTTCATTTTGAGCTGTATGTGTGTGTTTGTTTGTTCAAATATTTATCAAAATTATCAGATTCTTTTTTTGGTTATTTAACAGTGCAAGGTTCGTCAAAATTAGTTGAGTTTATTTCAAGATTTGGACTGTTAAGAGTATAGCAATAGCTTTTCCATTGTCATGTACCATAAATTATCTAATGACACGGTTTTCAGTACCCCTCATAAAACATTTCAACAGCATAGAAGGTTAAAATAGAGTGTATGCTCTATGGCAAAACATTTGCATTTCAAACGAAAAGCCATTAAAAGCTGGTTCTATTGTTGCTTATCTCCCCTATTATCTACAAAATGACCTGACAATTAACATCATCGTAAAACGGTCATACGTTTCTGTACAGTCACGGGAAAAATATGTAGACACATAGCGAAATTGTGACAAAAGCGAGATTTTATTGTTCTTACTCAAGATGAAAAATATGCACATAATTAAGGAACTTTTTTAAATAATATTTGCAATACCAAACTAGAATTGAAGAGAAAATTATTTGAAAATTGCTGATATTTTTGCTCCTAACTGTACATACATCTAACGACAAAAGTTGATCAAATATGATTAATCACATTTCGTCGTTTCGGCCACTTGACATATACAATATTTATCATACAATTTACCCAACAACTCATCAATAATGTAGCAATCAATCAACTCAGCTTATTTCGGTCCACTGCAGGACATAGGCCTCTCCTTAGATGCGCCACAATACCCGGTCCTCCGGCTTCCGCATACAGTCTGAATTTATATAGCTTCATTCTGTCAAAGAAATAATTAAAATAATTGTTTGTTATGGATACAAAAAAATATTTTGTATTTCATCATGAGCCTATAGCAGTCCACTGCTGGACATAGGCCTCTCTAATTGCACGCCGCTTAGTTTTATCCTCGGCTTCTCGCATCCAGCTCCCTACAGTTTTTGTATGACAAAAACAAAAAAAATACATAATTATCACAAGAGAACTACCTACTTGACAACTAAGCTACTTTACATGACCATGAGTATATTTTTTCATCAGTTACTTGACAAATAGTATGTGCCAGTGACATAATTGCTGTAATTGGGTAGTTTATCTTTTACGTCCAAACTTTCATTATTTTCCTATAACTATTTTTGGTAGGTATCGATTTCACACTATCTACATACAGTTTTAGTAGCATTTAGGGTCGACATAGCATAAAATAATCTCGATGGGAACTGTTATGAAATGTACTTTGATTGTCTTCTAAAACAGATTTGAGAATGTATAAATCTAAACCAGTCTAAAGCCAACCAAATGTAAAAAAACTTTGATATGAACTAACTAGAGTATCCACTAGAACTAGAGTAGTACTAGAGTATCTCAGTAATTCTGTTTTCTGTTCTATTACGTAAAATAATTAAATACATAGACGGTGTCCTTGATAGAAACGTTTGCAAGAATCTTCGCCAAGCTTTATTGTTACGAAGCTCCACTTTTGGCGGTTCTCCAACAGTATTCAGTTACGTAGAAAACGAAAATCACACACAATTTCTCTTCGTATTTCACTGACCTTGTTTCTTACGAAATATCTACGAATGCGAACTTTACAACTGATTGAAACTAGATTGTTATCTGATTAATTTAATTAACAACTATTAATGAGGCAAGATTTGATTGAGGCAACTAATTGCCTCCATAACTCCAGAAATTTATAACGATCTATCTTCTTTTAGCCCTTACATAATTCTCTTTTCGATATAGAAAAATATAAGGGAGCGTCCACATCTGACGAACGAGCATTACACGAGCAGCTCGCGAGCCGTTCGCAAGCATGCCGCGTGCGGCGCGCGCACGTCTGTCAGACGGCGTAATTGATACTAGTGCGTTCGCGGCATGCTCGCGAGCTGCTCGTGTAATGCTCGTTCGTCAGATGTGGACGCACCCTAAGAGCCGCACAATTTTTATAAGTTACCTTTTTCAGGTAGATAAACATTGAAAACGTACTAAATTCGGGCCTTTTTTGTAAAAATGGTTTTTCACACTTGTAATGATACTCTCTTCTACCAAGTTCTACAATGATGCCCTACCGCTACGAATACCACACATTGAAGCTCGGTGTATCCCAGTTAACGATTAACTAGCAAAGGAACCTGTATAGAAATTAATCAGAAGAATCGAGAAGTATTGTACCGCCTTGTATGTACAAAAAATACATATATTTTTAATTGTTACAGGTGGATATGTACCGGGAGATCACATTCCGTAACTCGGGGCAGACGTACAAGGGAGTCCCCGTCATGGCCAGCAACATGGACACCGTAGGCACCTTCGAAATGGCACAGGAACTCTCAAAGGTAACTATTTTATGATGACTATGTTATTTACTAGCAACCCGTTCTGCCATCACACGGTAGATAAAACTAAGATGACTTTATTCATGCAAACCTTCATCTTAAATCACTATCTATCGTGAAAGCAATATGAAAATCTATATATATACATAAAAATGAATTGCTGTTCGTTAGTCTCGCTAAAACTCGAGAACGGCTGGACCGATTTGGCTAATTTTGTCATTGAATTATTTGTGAAAGTCCAGAGAAGGTTTAAAAGGTGAATAAATATGAAAATGTTCGGAATTAAATGAATAAAAAAAAAAACAATTTGTTTTAAGATTATTTTATACAAAAGTTTAGGCTTTTATTTATTGATTGATGCAGTACGAAGTCTGCGGGCTCAGCTAGTCATCGATATATATGGTACAACGCACTAGATAGAGGATTCCGAACAATGCCAATGTTCCAGTGAACTACCTCTGCATATTCTCATAGTTGAAGTAGACGATAAAACGATTTTTTTCGCTACATTCAAATCAGTTTTGGAACGAATAGTTTTCAAGAACGTGCCTATTGGTAGAATACATGTCAATGATTTGACGACCTACGTGGTCGAGTGGCGTACGCACCGGTTTTCAAGGTGTCGCTAGCTTTGAGATCCTGAATTCCATAACACAAGTGCTTTAGCTACTTACATTGGGTTCAGAGCAATGTACGTGATGTTGTCCGCAATAACAAAAAAAAAATGATGAAAAGTCGTTCGGTAGTTTTTGAGTTTATCACCTGCTGACACACAGAAAGACCCGCGTCTTTGTTTATGCTATCTATAGATTTGATTTCATATTAAGGAGCTCCTAGTTAAGTAATCCTGGTTTAGACAATGCAAGAAATATCGTGCCATTTGAAGCGAATAGGTACACTTGGAAATCAAAACGTTTAAAGTCATATTAAAGAATGGCGCCATAGACGTATCACACGCTTCAATGAGTTGAAATTAGCGTAGCGTCTAGATGTGTAGATGATCAAATCCAATCTTAAATACAGATCTGGACACGTGCAGAGATAACACTAAACGCTTCTAAGAACACAGTAATTGATTACTAGGTAAAGCTATGTTCACATTAGCGCTGTGAACGTTCATTTATGGTCCGCCCGCTGAGAGAATGCGTTCCTGACACATGTCAGTTGGTCTTGATTTGTATAGGGAAATAAAAAACCGTGTTATATTATTAATTGTACCCTGGCATAATTATATAGTTTTGAATGATATTATCGGGGCACAGCTAATGATATTTTCATGACTCTTATAAGAGTCATTAAAAATATCTTTCTTTTATAGTCATAGATCTTATTTTTTTATTATTTGCAGTCCGCTCATAGCAAATTATTTATTCGAGCGTTCGCTTAGAAAGCAATAAATATGAATAAACCAAGGTATTGTTCTTCCTAGACGCTTTTTAACACACGAAGATAAGTAAACCTGTTTTAATTGTTAAGCAGAAAACTTCAAATAAATAAAATAATCTAACTTGAACTCAGGCAAGTACTAATTCGGCTTTCTAAAAGTTTCATGTATTTTCTTAATCATTCTTAGACCCTACTGACAAATGGTGCGGAAAATCGTGAGGAAATTGAGATTGCAAAAATCGCCAATCCGCAATAGACAAGCGTGGTGATCAATGCTCGTTCCTTCTCTATATGGGAAGAGGCCTGTGCCCAGCAGTGGGACGTTTATAGGCTGGTTTATTTATTTTTACTTAACTTGTTCTAAGCGAGTGTACTTTGTACGTCAGTGTTTTAGTTAACACCCTATAAAACTACGTTGGGTGAATGTGATGACAAAGTAATCTTAATTAAGTGTACCTACTGTCATCGTTATACCTACGTGTATTTATGTGTGAGAGTTAATTTATTTGTATGAATAACGTGGCTAGGGTTGCTAATTTATGTGAACTAGTAAAATAAAGTTCAGTGTAAAATACGAACATGATATGTAGATAATATCAAATCTGAATTTATTTTCGTTTCTATTTCAGCACGGTCTCTTCACGTGTATTCACAAATACTATTCCATTGAAGACTGGAAGAAATTCGCGACAGAACACCCGGAATGCTTGGAACACATGGGTACGTTTTATATAATGACTTACTTATCTTTTCATTTTTTTAAGTAACAAAAAAACAGAAAAAACCATGTGCTGTGCAGTACAATGCATAGCGTAAGTTATTTGACATTGAATCCACCTGATCCCAAACTAGATAGAACCTGCAGTCTGCACTATGTAATCAGATAACTGTTAAATCTTATATATAAAATTCTCGTGTCACAATGTTAGTTACCATACTCCTCCGAAACGGCTTGACCGATTTTTATGAAATTTTATATGCATATTATTCAGTAGGTCTGAGAATCGGCTACTATCTATTTTTCATACCCCTAAGTGGTAGTTGGTAGGTAGTAGGCAGGTGCTAGGTAGAAAAAATTGCATTGCAACGCATGCCGGGTACAGCTAGTCTTATATAAAATTCTCGTGTCACAATGTTAGTTACCATACTCCTCCGAAACGGCTTGACCGATTTTTATGAAATTTTATATGCATATTCAGTAGGTCTGAGAATCGGCTACTATCTATTTTTCATACCCCTAAGTGGTAGTAGGTAGGCAGGTAGGTAGTAGGTAGGTAGTAGGCAGGTGCTAGGTAGAAAAAATTGCATTGCAACGCATTGTCGTGTATTGCCGGTACAGCTAGTATACTTATATATTTCTTAATATACACATAATATAGAAAAAAACACCGAAATACAGAACAAATTGATCATGCTCATCACACACAATTTGTCCTGGGTGGGAAACCACCACGACCAGACAACTGATAAGCATACATTGTATGCGTTCAGCTGAAGCCGGAAAGACTGGAAGCCGACCCCAACATAGTTGGGAAGAGGCCATGCAGACTTACATAATTTGACGGGCCTGTTGGTCTAGTGGTTAGTGACCCTGACTGCTATACCGGAGGTCGTGGGTTCGATTCCCACCCAGGACAAATGTTTGTGTGATGAGCACGATCATTTGTTCTGGTTGTCTGGGTGTAATTTATCTATAATATGTATGTATTTAGAAATATATAAGTATGTTTATCAGTTGTCTGGTTACCATAACACAAGCTCTGCTTAGCTTGAGATCAGATAACCGTGTGTGAGTTGTCCCGGAATATTATTATAATGTAATATAACTTACACCGAAATACAGAACAAATGATCGTTGCTCATCGCACAAACGTTTATCTATCCTGAGTGGGGCGTGAACTCACAACCTCTGGTTCAGCAGTCAGTAACACCAACCACTAGGCCAACCAACCATCTAGTAATCTCTACCAAATCCGTTCTCTTCTTCAGCTGCCAGTTCAGGCACAGCAGAAGCTGACTTCGAGCGGTTGGCTGAGATCCTGAACACGGTCAAGGACCTGAAGTTCGTATGTCTGGACGTGGCCAACGGATACTCGCAGCATTTCGTGGAGTATGTACGAAGAGTGAGGGCCGCCTTCCCGAAGCATACTATCATTGTAAGTTGTTCGCAAAAATATTTATTTATTTAATAATTTAAGGACACTCATACATCGTGGGTCTGCTGGCAGAGATTTAAACAACAATGTGCAGCTTCTTTGTACAGCTGTTATTTAATGTTATTTTTTAAACTATTTTGTGTGTGTATATAAATTACTAAATGAAATTGTTCAGAAACAACGTAATACTAATGCTCAAAGGTGCTGTTTATTTCTAAATAAATCTCTTACATTTATTCTTAACTCTTTTAAGTCGACACCTCGAAGTAATCAAACTGCTTTAAGTAGCCTTATACTAAGTACTGTATATGGTTACTAAGAAGTCTAACGTGTACTAGGCAGCCCCACTTTTATTTATTTAATAAGCTGTGTACTCTTTAGAGTCTGTAATTGTACGACAATTGACTCTTTTTTATATTTCCAGGCTGGTAATGTGGTCACTGGTGAGATGGTTGAAGAGCTCATTCTATCAGGCGCAGATATTATTAAGGTATGTTTAAACAGGTTACAGTCACAACTGAATAAAACAGTAGCTTCGAAGCGTATCGCTGGATTTTTTTATAGCCTAGCTATATTACGTTAAAAAAAAAACAAATCTTTCTAGCAGGTTTAAGCTGTATGTCAAATGCAAAAGTTCGAGTTTCCATTGTTCTTTTTTTTTTCGTGTCTCATAGGACATGCGCCCTGTATGTTGCGACATACATAGCGCCATCAACTTTCCACTGATATTTCTGGTAGCGATCTACACTGTAAGCCTGAGCGCAGGCTTTGACTGCTTTAACAATAGTTTCCACTGTTGTATGTATTGTAAACGACCCAACACTTCAGTATTATGAAGTACATTATCAATATGTTTAAGTAATACAGTACCTATGTATTCATCAGGTGGGCATAGGCCCCGGCTCGGTGTGCACGACGCGCATCAAGACGGGCGTGGGCTACCCGCAGCTGTCCGCCGTCATCGAGTGCGCAGACGCCGCGCACGGACTCAAGGGACACATCATATCGGTGAGCAGAACTAAACTTCTTATACTGGTTAAATAAAACGTTAACTGAAAGCAGACGCACCTAAGTAGATGCGAAGCTGGCTTAACGAACTGGCGAGTTTAGAAATAGTTACTTGGGTTAAAATACAAAGGTGTGTATGGGGATACCATGCCAGGGGCAAAAAGAGACAAATTTCGAAAAGGTATTCTTGTGGTGTCGCGTGGCCGTGCTGATAGCTATCTTATAAATGTGACAGCAAAAAAGTTTTTATTATAATTTATAAAAAAAGTTTGAATATATTATCTTTGGTATGAAAAAGGTTTATTTTACAAAACTTTTGCTTTTTCAATTACCAATTCAATTAATTCGGCATTAAGGCCTCACTTTACGTGCAATTGAATTATCTTACGTTTCGCTTTAAATTATAATCCCTTTAACCTTACTAATTCTATTCATATGTTACGGGAAGTTTAGATGACAATTAAAAGACAAAAGTATAATCCGAACTTAAGTATAAATATATAAAGAAAAAATATAAGTTAGTCAACACAAAAATTAAATATCCTCGAAATGCGAATCGACCTCTAAATGCGTCAGTGATACTTGTCGGAATACATCCAATGCTTCTAATAACCAATGATTCCAACTCCCGATCTCCTAGGACGGCGGCTGCACGTGTCCGGGCGACGTGGCGAAGGCGTTCGGCGCGGGCGCGGACTTCGTGATGGCGGGCGGCATGTTCGCCGGGCACGACCAGTGCGGCGGCGACGTCGTCTCCACGCCCGACGGACGGAAGGTCAAGCTGTTCTACGGCATGTCGTCCTCCACTGCTATGCTCAAGCATTCCGGCGGCGTTGCCGAGTATAGGTCTTCTGAAGGTGAGGATGTGGATAATGTTTTTAAATTTTCTCAATTCATGCGCAAAGGGGCTTCGAAAAGTCTACGGCAGGTATACTGTAATTAGACCTTGTTAATAGAAGAGGAAGACTTTATAGGTCCTTAGATTTTTTTGGGACTGCCTCGTTGGACTAGTGGTTCTAATGGCTCCTACACACAGTGCCGGCGGCAATGCCGCCGGGTTTATGCCAAGCGGCTATGCCGCCGGCAATACGAGCCGCCGGCACAAGCCGCGCAAAGCCGCCAAGCATCATTCATATTTACACAGACGTCACACAAACAAACCGCAGTAGTGGTGACAATGACAAATGAAATGACGCCGGCAAGCCGCGTAACCCGCCGGCACAGCCCGGCGGCCATGCCGGCGGCTCCTTTGTGCGGCAAAGCCGGCGGCTTTGAATGCCGCCGGGCGCACGGCGGCTTGGCCGGCGGCTCGCCCGGCGGCACTGCCGCCGGCACTGTGTGTAGGAGCCATAAGCGGGACTGCTACGCTAGAGGTCTTGGGTTCGATTCCCAAGTCGACCAAGGTGTTATTGGGGTTTTCTATGAAATTCTCAGTAGCAGGTCGGAGTTTGGATTTGTACCCGGTGTTACCCGGCAATAGGCTTGCCCCTTATTACATGGGATCTAAACATACCGGCGAACTGTGGGTGTACATTGGTACACCTCTGCCTAACCCTTCGGGGATACAGGCGTGATGGTATGTTATGTTTTTTTTTTGGTGTCTAATCTAGGTCTGGAAATCTAATAGAACTACGAAAAAGGTTATTACTGCTATGTCGATGGAACGTACTTTATCTTAAACAGACTTGATAGAATTTCTCTAACACAAAGAAGAATTTGAGAGCTTTTCTGTTCACCTTTTCCACCCCAAAGCAAAAAAAAATGTACTTAGTTTAACTATTGTGTACATATTTGATTTTAGTACTGTATTTTAAATTCTAAAGGGGATGAACTTATTCTTTTTTTTTTAAACTTGCTGTTTATTTTCTATACAGGGTGTTAAGAAACCCCTGTCCGACCCGAAAGGGTAATAGAGGGTTCACAATCACATGCCCAAATAAAATATCAAATTTGGAAAATTCATGATAGAAACAATAATAATGGAATTTGAAATAACTATTTTTTGCCCTAAAATTCCCTATATTTGAGAATAAAACAAAAACTACAACACCAATTTCGTCGGTATTTTTGGGGGCATTTTGTTTGGTAATAAGGTAGCATCTGTGACGACGCCGACTCTCTTTCTCAAATTTGATAAAAAAAAAAATTTTGGTTATATTTTTTTTTCTTTTTTTTACATTTTTGTAATCAGATATCGATACCTAACAACACCTTAACGGATCGGACAGGGGTTTCTTAACACCCTGTATACCTGTTTTAAGTTACCTTATATTTTGGATGTATTTAAAGAATGTCTTTTTAAAGTATTTTTGAATTATAAGTTTTAACTTTTTTCTGCCTTATCTTATCCAGGTAAAACAGTAGAGGTAGAATACCGGGGCGACGTGGGGGTCACGGTCAAGGACATCCTGGGCGGGCTCCGCTCGGCCTGCACGTATGTAGGAGCCGCTCACCTGCGGGAACTGCCGCGGAGAGCCACCTTCATCCGCTGCTGCAGGCAGGTCAACGACACCTTCTCTTAATCATGGAACTTGGAGATGAACTGGTCTGACTTGCCTGAGTTAACGACATTTTTTTTTTTAATTTATTTGTGGACAACTTCTGGCAATGCTCTGAACCAAAAGTAGATAAAGCATTTTTCTTACATAATCATAGACAACACCCAGATCCAAAACAATGTAGAAGAGTTTACAACATTGATCCGTTCGGGGTTCGAATTCGGGGCCTCAGAGATAGCGATACATTGAAAATCGGTATATACGCAAATCGACCATGGAAGTTGTCCAAATTAAACTCATGTCCTCTTGTTTTTATGAACATGTTCTCTTAAATATTTCTACGTGTTACAAAGTCTTTTCTAAATTAAGGATTTATTTCTTACTTATGTGGTCCGGTATTAAGTTGTCTTCGATCTTTAAAACGACTCTGAAAGGGAGCAGGTACTCAATTAGTCAGTTTTTTTCTCATTTATTAATGATTTAAACATTTCGAGCTTACGAACTATACAGGTTTTTTCAACATAGCATAGCAGAATAGCATGTTGATTCCCAAGTTAGACCAGTCTGTACTAAGTATTATCAAGAAGGATATTTGGGTCTCAATAGAATACTTATTGAGGTCTTACTATGATAGTAAGGTCTCTAACAATCTAAATTTTAATGCTAATAAATTATGTTAATAATTTATTTAATAATTTTCACACGGATGTCACGTCGTGTTGTTGGTTTTATTTATTACTTCAAGAAAGACCTCTTAAGAAAAGGATATTGAAATACAATTGGGATAGTTATTTCGTGCTGGGATAGTAGAATGTTTTATTTCAGTTTAAAGAATTTTATCTCTTAAACTGTGTCCGGACTCACTCTAAAGTTAAAATTGCCAGTTTCAGATTTTTGTTTAATTACATTTTATCAAACAAAAGTACTTAAATAAATTGATATAAATAAAAATTAATTATATTCGTATAATGATGATAGATAATTAAAATTCACTTGTGTAAATGACTAAAACTCAGGTCAAAACTTTGCCTCGTATCTTTTTTAAGAGGCTACATTATGTATTTATTGAATTACTTTTTGCTGCCAGTTTTTTTTTTGTAGTTTCATAAAAAAATACCATATAGGTAATCCGTATGATTTTAACATGTCACAAATATTTATTTCTTATCGTATTTAAACAATGCTATATTTAAAGCCTAATTGTAACGAAAACGTATGTTCAAAACTCTTTTCTCTGCTATAAATGTAATGTCGCGAATGATGAGAATACAGCAATCGCACAAATTGTTAAAATCTGCTAAAATTGTCATGTATGGTGTCATTTATTTTAGCTTGAGACAAAAAGTTATAGAAACGACCGATGTATTTAATATAACTTATATTGTTTTAGACCCTCGTGACTTAACACAGACGTAAAAGTAAGCGTCTTTTTTTACACTACTTCTATTTTTTGGAAGCTTAGGTATCAGACCTATTTGAATAGTTATAAAGCAGTTACAAGAAAAGTTGATATTTGTATGTCTCACCATAGACAAAACAAAGCGCTCTGTATACCTATTCGTAGGATCTGTATTTTTGTTGCCTATGTTTTACAAATAATAAAATGATTAAGATTATGATTTAGACCTATGCTTTGTAGGTGACATTTCTACAAGCGCTAACGATGATAGAAATGGCTTAAATGACATTAAATGTATGGAAACGACATTTCATTTCGATAAGTCACGTGACTTAGACTTGTCACTTCCATGCATTTTTGTCATGATTCGATCAGGGTTGACAGTTGTAGAAATGATACTTGGTTACAAGTGCTGTAAAAATTGTTGCACGAAATATGAAAGAAATAAAAATTCTATAGTACATTTTGTCTCATGCTTTTCTCATTGTAGTAAATTTAGGTATTTTTATCAAATTGTCATTAAGTGAAGGATATCTTACATGTCTTAAATATAAGCTTATATTCAGCTAAATATCCGATTAAAAAATAAATAAATCTCATTTTATTAGAAAATTAAACAAAAAATCTTAAAATATCACTTTAAATAGCTAAAGCAATCAATTACGAAGTGGCCTCGGAATCAGCAAGACTGATGTAGAGAATGTTTATCGTGAATTAATACAATAGGAATGATTTTCTGCCATATTATGTTAAGGCCATGTTCAAACCAAACGTATAATTAGTTAGCCCAAGTGTAAACGGAACTATAGCCCAGCCGCAGAGAGAATGCGTTCCTGACAGGTCTTCTTCAACAGGAAGATATCTTTTATGAATGATACCTTACTATACTATGCTATCACTTGCCTGCTTGTGATGAATAATATAAGACGGCTTTTCTTTCTCCATACAAATTAGGACCAACCTTAGAGTATAGATAAGAAACTAAAGAGTGAGCCTATCAGTGTATGAACCGTGAGCACTAGTATGAACTAGTTTTATCGTAAATTTTGTATCAAGACGGAGCGCGCCGTTTTAACAAAACTATCTAAAACCCTAATATTATCCTAACAATGTCGAAACCATTAATATTTTCGCATATAAGTCTGTCGTTGCGCGAAAAATAACTTTAAATCAGTAAGCGAATGTACTAGATACAGACAAAAAGTGCTCTCGCTTGGCACGAAGGAAAACTAGCGATACTATCGGTCTATAGTTATCTATAGTCTAAGGGACCAACTGACATGTGTCGGGAAAGCATTCTCGCAGCGGCTGAAATATAGACTGTATTCACTAGGCATATCCCCGGTTTTTGAAAGGCTTATCGATTTAATCTGCTGTCAAATCAACTGATCAGGACTTTGATTGGTTCACCAAGAGACAGTCGGTCTGTAACGACTAATCACAGTCCTTGACATGATGTTTGACAGGTGATTAAAGTGCCCCGTAAACGCTCAAATTGTTTGTCAAATTTTACGTGTTTGTCAAATTAATTGATAGTATACAGCTGTGTTTGAGGCGTTTGTCAAACAATCTACGTGTTTGTCGCGTTTGATGAAGTTTGATGAAAATCTGGATTGAAGTGGAGTTTGACAAACAAGTTTGAACGTGAACGGCGGTGTTGGACAAGAAAAATCTCACTGATTTTGTTTGCGTCATGGAGGACGCTACGCCCAGAGACAAATTTGTTTGATATTGGTTTGATCGTTTAAGCTATTGTTTGATGAAAACGTGAAGTTTGACACGCAAATTTGTCAAGCAAATTTGTACGTTAACAGGGTGCTTATAACAATTTTTTGTGTAGATCAACGTTTCTGAAACAGGTTATTGTATTAACGTACAGTAAACAAAAAACGGAATATGTATGGATAACTATAATTTTCGTAACGCTGACTATACGTTTGGTTTGAACACAGCCTTATTTCAAAGCATTAAGTTTACTGTGAAAATTACCAAGAGCTCTGAATTTTATACATAGCTTACAACGCTGGTGCTATTTTAATCTGTCTAGATTTGAAGATGCGATCAAAATCTGCTTAAATAGAAGTAATAGTTGAATTTTATGAAGGTTCGTTTTTCCAACGCTGGATAATTTTCTCTGAGGGATAGTTTTAAATTTTTGACAGTTCTTCAATACAAAATATGTCGGCCGTGAATTTTAGCTCTCGAATAAAAAGTAGGTATCTGGTGTTGGAAAAACTGGACCTAAAACATGTATTTTTAAACTTAATCTTGATGATATGAATAGTTCAAATTTTTGATAATTATCTGTTATCGTTAAGGTCTGATGGTTTCTACGTTTTTTTTCGTACATTGCCAAGTTGTTTTGGCGTGGAAAGTTCTTAAACATGTAAAAGACCTAAAATTTTGGCTTGAGATCAAAAAGCCTCAAATCGAGGCTAAAGGCTTATTTAAAATAATAAATGAAAAAATACTGTATTGTATTTGCTACACTTTTGCAAATAATTTTATTTATTGTTGTTTTTGTCACAAACTCCATGTTTTAAAGTAATTTATTAAACATATCTTGTACAAAAATTAATCTCTTATTTATGTGCCTAAAATTATGTTATGTCAATGTTTTTTTTTTTCCTTAGCCTTACAGACCAAGGCACTAAGACTAAGATCAAGGCATCGTTGCTATGGTAACCCTAGATGGTATGCCTTGAATAGAGTTTAAATCTATGAAAAATGAGTTATAATATCTGAGCTATTTAAGACTTTGACACTTGAACGTTCACACTCAACCGATGATACGTTAGTCGGTTGAGTGTGAACGTTCAAGTGTTTTTCTATACATTTGTCTGTTCTGGCGTTACGCGACCGACAATACGCGACGCAATGCATTTTCCATCAGATATGAACCTTCCCTTAGGCATAAAGTTTCCCATGTAAAGGAAGTGGTAACAATTCAAGCCATTTTTAAACATAACTACAGTTGCTTTATACAATTTTTTACGCACAAAAATTCGCTCGGTACTAGTTTAAAAAATAACCAAATTTAATAATGTTATACTATCACAAATATTGTATGGCGACAAAACGGAAAGGTTAACTTAATTTATGTGAGAGCACAAATGTTTGAAATTTTTGAAAAGTGTTTTATTTTTAAATATTTTTGTTATTTTATGTGTTGATGATGATGAACTGTTGTTTAAGACGAAATATAGTTAATTACAAAGTTTTTGGTATTATTTACTAACCACCTCTTTTTTACCCCTCAATGTAGCTTTCAATTATTTCATAGCTTTTTAGAGGTAGAATATAAAAGCTAAAGTTTTGACCTTAAACTATTATGTATTATTACTATGTTATGTTTATCTATCTTCAAGTGTCTTCCAATAAATTTTATCAAATAAGCTAAAGAAAATTATAAAAAATATAAATGTAAATAAGAAAAAAATCAACGGAAGCATTAGAAAAGGTTAACGCAAAATAAAAACAAAAATATTTTCAGAAATTTATGATAAAAAAACTACATAAGTGTTAACATTCTCTTGTAGTACATATTGCATTCCCTGTTTCCATGCAGTAGCATACATTGCAGTCGACCATGTAAGTGTGGCCTTTTGGACAGAAGTTGTCTTTCTGGATGAACGGTATGAACTCCATGATCATCGACTTGTCCTCGGAGTCATCAGCCCTGTTCTTCAGAGTCATCGGCTGATCTTTCTCTTTCTTTCCCTTCTTCTTGAAACATATCTTCGAAGTACAAGCGACAGTCTTTCCATCCGCCATGCATCTACATTTATTACAATCCTGCTGGTAAAAATGCATCGGCTCGCAGTACCCGTGCATGGACGACAAAGCTTTTAAAGAACTGTTGTCATCAGATTTGCAGGTCTCGTCGATCGTACAGTATTCTGTTTTGACACCGTTGCTGAAGTCACAGTGACATATCAAGCAATTCACTTGGTAGGTGGTGCCTTCGACGCAGTCATGTTTGGGACCGTCTGTCCGAGAACACGACTTCAACGTACAGCCGAAGTATTTGACGCCATCTATCATGAAGCAATGGCATGTGTTGCAACCTTTATCATACTTGGAGCCAGGTACACAGTTGTAGTCGTCACTTGATGGGCTAACCTCCTCATATTTCATCTTCGGCAGCTTAATTTCAGTATGGTTACGTAAGCATTTCTTTGCGGTACAGTATATTGTTTCCTTCTTATCGCAATGACAGAAGTTGCAATCTTTCTTGAACACGGCATTAGGTTCTTTGGCGTTGCAGACTGTGTTCTGCACGATGACCATGTTAACGTTTTCAGATACTGTGCAATTGTCACAGAGTAGTCTGTTGTTTCTGAGACAGACACATGTTTGGCAACCGAGTCTGTATCGTTTGGTGGGGGTGCAGGTTGCGTAGATCTCGTCGACGAGTTCGTTCGTGTGTGAGCGCTCAACGTTTTCCGAGACACTGCACTTTCTTTTCGTGCAGAGGTTTTGGTCAAGTCGTTCTGTTGACGGGCAGTAGCAGACGTTGCAGCCAACGAGGTACAGTTTGGTTGCTTGGCAGGTTTGGTTCATGGCAGGTTGGTCGTGGTCGCTGACTTCTACGGCGTGTAGTACTTGGAAGATGTCGCGGCAGACTGGGTTGGGCCACGTGCCGTCCTCGGTGCACACGCACAGCAGCTCGCTCTTGCGGTAGTGTACTCCTGCCTCACAGGCGCTATCGTCCGAACGCCAGACGCCCTTACCTTCTATACCTACGTCCATGTCTCTTATTGCATCTGCAAGATTATTATATATGAGACTTCTAATAATATAGACAATGTAAGCAGGATTAACATGCGTTGGAATTGAATATACATCATTTTTGACACAATAGTTCCTTTAAGCTGTTCTTGAACTACGAGCTTGCGTTTCCAACCTACCATCGACTTACTGTCATTGACAGTATAGACTCAAGCCGATTTACCAGTGGCTATACTTACCATTAAAATGTCCGAACATATCAACCTCGTTACAGACTCTTGCGTGGCAGGAGTACTGGCTCTTCGCGTCGCAGTGGCACCAGTTGCAGTCGTTCAGGGCTATGGTGTTCCGACCACATCGCTCACTCCAGACCTTTTGAGCCACCGCTGTAAATTAATATGATGACTTATTCCCTTAACTAAGCTTGCCGCTGGGAATGACTTTGGGGCCAAATGTTAGAAATAAGCAAAAAAGAACATTACTTATTTAGTTATTTAAAGACTTCTTTTTGTAGATTTGTTATGTTTTTTGTGGGTATGCTTGGCTGGTGAAATGCCCATACTGATTTTAGAAAAGTCTCGTGAGCTATTAAATTGTCATTTATCCATGTTAGATGCGTTTTAATTACTGTTTAATAAGATACTTTGTACTCACGTTTTTCATGTCCCAGCATAGAAATAAAGGGTACATTGAACAGTAAAAATAAGGGTCTCAATGCCATATTTATCTTCATAATTCAGTTTTCACTTAACTCATATCTGTATAAAATTATTCTTACAACACTTTATACAGCTTCGTTTCGTTTAGTAATTGGATTTTATTTTATGGGCACGTACGATAGCGGGTAAGATTTTAATTGATTTGCCTTTTGAGCTATAACTTTAGGATTTTTTGTGACGAGCGCTGTTGGTATCCCAAATATATTTGCTTTCTAAATAGTCTAATATTAATTTTAACAAAAAGCGAAAGTCTCTCTATTTTGGAGCTCATTTGTAATTTTGATGTTTTGAGTATAATATGTCAAAACTGGATCAGAGGAAGTCTCTAACAATTAATGGATCTCTGGTTAAAATGTTTGTGTTGTCCCTTTTTAGTTTTTTGCTTTTTGTCTTCGAATGTAATATGGATCTTTTCAAATATACATCTACCATCATGTCTCATTTTACTACTAGTTAATGACATGTATTTTTTTTAAAAGGTGTTTTAAGGAAAGATTTAGAAAAGAAAATCAAAGCTTTATTAGGGTTGATCCTTACACTTGTTATTAGTACAGAGCATTTTGCTATTTTTCAAACAGAAACACATGTTGCAGTTCTTTACATTCGTAGTCCCGGGAACACACTTCGTTTCGTTGCTTAAAGACACCATCGACTTCCTCAGAGCGAGTTGAAATACCTTATTAAGTACTTTAGGGAGATTAATCTTTAATGTATTGCCAACATACTGGTAGGATTCCCCAGACTTCCCTTCTCGAGCCAGCCGTTGAACGTTGCCGTTCATTTGTTGCTGTGTTTCGTCAGCGATTGCGTGCAGGTTGATACCCATACCGGGTTTAGTCGTCACTGCGGCAGGAGTCACAGTCTGGTCCAGTTCAACGACTATTTCGTTAGAGTCTTCATCATTATCTTCGTCAGTAAGCTCCATTTTACTCTCATTAAGCATCTCATCGCCCTCCTCGAATGGGAACTTTGTACTAGCGCCCTTTGCTTCTTGTTCTACCGGTACTTTATTTACAGAAGCTTCGGTCGTTGTTTCGGGTGAAGGGAGTTTCTCATTTAGTGGTACGACTTCCTTTGGAGATTCTTCTTCTGAGTCAGTGTAATATTCTTCTTTGTCATAGCTGCTGTTTTCATCATCTTTTGCAGCTTTAGGTTGAGCTTGTTGTTGTTGTAGCGGCTGCTGCTGCTGCTGTTGTTGTTGATGTTGTTGCAGTTGTTGTTGTTGCAGTTGTTGCTGTTGCAGTTGTTGCTGTTGTTGTTGTTGCAGTTGTTGTTGTTGTTGTTGTTGCTGTTGTTGTTGTTGCTGTTGTTGTTGTTGCTGTTGTTTTTGTTGTTGTTGTTGTAGTTGTTGTAGTTGTTGTTGTTGAGATCTATTTTCATGACCCTCCCGATTTACTTCGATTGCGTAATTATTATGTTGCTGAATCGACGGATTAACAATAATTTTGGTCGTTGCTTTCGTGCTTAATTCTATTTGCTTTATCTGAACACCGGTTAAGTTGTTTGCACCAAATCTCAACATTCTTTGGCTATCGGGTATAAGTTCAATAGCTTCTCTTATGAGGTCTTTACCACATACTCTTAAATTGTACGATCCTAGTTCTAGTTTTTTGGAGTAATAATTTCCTGTGTTGCATACGAGTTTGTTTTGGTTGACGCAGAAGCAGAACTGGCAGGGGGCAAGTGAGTACCAGTTTTTGACTTCGCAGCTGCTGTAGACGCTGTTTGGTCCGAGGTTGATTCTCCTTTGGCTGTCGTCTTCGCAGGCGTTTCTTGTGCAGCGATCGCCGATAATTTCTCCGTCGGGTCCGCACCTGCATACGTTGCAATCGATATTGACGTAGGTGTCTGGTGTACATTTGTGGTGGACCACGTTGCTTGGTGGTAGTGATTGGAAGGTATCTTGGCAGCTCTTATGCGGCCATCTACCGTCCTTTGTACATATGCAAGTTATCAAGTTTTGTACATAGAGCTGGTTTGGGTAGCAGAGTTGCATTGATGGTTCTATTTCCTTCTGATCTGTAAATAATATATAGTTAATTGTCTAGGTTTTGAAGTATTTTATATTATTTATATTTTATGTTGGGTTGGAGGTCAGATATTGCATATAATTTAGGACCTTGCGCTTTAGACTGCTGCGACACTAGACGTCTAATGCCTGAAGACTTGAATGACTAACATACAATAATATAGATTAAAGAAATTCATACATTTTACTTGAAAGATGCACTAGTTCTTACTTTTATTTTTATTGCAGTCCACGGGGATACATTCGAATACAGTTTTGGAGGTACACAGGCATCTGTTACATTCATTTTCCACGACGTCTCCTATGTGACATGATTTTACTGGATGTTGGAGGTAATCTGAAAAAACGTAATGTTTTCTTAGAAACTTATTGTAATAAAATTTGGGTTAAAAAAGCAGTCATTGACAGGATATTATTTGGCCAGGGGTGAGCCCAAATCGGTTATTGTGTGTACTAAAAAAATCATGACCTAAGTAGATCATATGGAAAAATAAACATAAATGTGAAAATTAGTAGGTATATCAATATAGTTGAAACCGCTTGGTTTGAAAACTAAGTAAACCTGAAAGTTAATCTCAAAATAAAAATAGTTTTATCCTTACCTAGGGTTGGTTCAACAAAATCAATTAAGAAATAAACCACAAAAGCGAATATGATCCACATTCTGTACCCAATAACGTTTGGGAACTACTCATTGAATGCAATTTAATTAAAGTTAGTTTTTAATTAGAGCATATTTTCTGCTTTATGGTAGTTTTATAATGATTGTAAAGTAATTGTTTATTTATCTTCAAGGATCATTAGGTTAGGTTACTACCTCTTTATATCAAAAAAGTATAGTTGAAAGTACACGCAGAATATGGGAAAAACTCTTAATCCACAAATCACCAATGATATAAATTATAGAAAAACTGGCCAAGTGCGAGTCGGACTCGCGCACGAAGGGTTCCGTACCACCGTCATATGAGAGCCCCCCTTAAATATTCATTTTATGTGGTTTTTAGTATTTGTTGTTATAGCGGCAACGGAAATACATCATTTGTGAAAATTTCAGCTTTCTAGCTATCACGGTTTATGAGATACAGCCTGGAGACTGACAGTCGGACAGACAGACAGCGGAGTCTTAGTAATAGGGTCCCGTTTTACCCTTTGGGTACGGAACCCTAAAAAACGTGCTACATAGATATCGAACTGGGGCCCGATGTCGCTATTTTAAGTCAGTGAGTGGCGGGTTAATAAACGTTCCAGTGTATTTGTTATTGTGCCTAATTTTCGTATTCAGATAAGAACAGTCCCTTGCAATCCTACAATGACAACAGTGGCAAGTAGGTGTATATTTGTCATTAAACTAAAATTATCTGAATACGAAAATTAGGCACAAAAACAAGTACACTGGATCGTTTATTAACCCACCACTCACTGACTTAAAATAGCGGACTCGGGCCCCAGTAGAACTGCTTTAAATATATTTACAAAATTAACTATAATATATTTGCAATTTGCATTATGGTTTTTTCTCTATACTAATAAATCCAGGAACTACGAATCGATCGAATTTAATCGAGCCTGTCTTAACAATATAGTATTTTAAAGAGCTGAATATGTATAGGCCCAATATTTTTATTTCCTTTTATTTAATTAAAAAACTGTACAAAATAAATATAGTTTAAAAAAACTAAAAAACACGCTTTTAAAGTACTTCTAGTGGGGAGGGTTCTAAGTGGGGCGCTCTGTGCTATATTTTTCGTCTATCGAGCAACCCACGCTTTTTCACAATAATACAAGTGTTTTTTGTTCATTACCAATTTTAGCTTACATTAGCACAAATTTTTAACTTTTTTAGTTAGAAGTACTTTAAAAGCGTGTTTTCTAGTTTTTTTAAACTATATTTATTTTTTACTTTTTAGTCCTAGCAGCAATACGTGTTGTCTAAATTCAAACGTATTGCTTTGTGGACATAATTTTTTTTTTATTGTTTTTTTTTTATTTATTTAATCCTGGTGATCCTCATCAGGATAATGTGATAAACCTATGAAATTATTATATTGTCGCTGATTCTTGATAAGTGTACAAAGTTTGAATTAAATCTGTCCGTTTAAAGTGGGTCAAAATCGAGTCCAAAGGAGTCGGTTACATACATACATACATACATACATACATACATACATACAAGTGAAGCTAATAAAAGCGTGTTAAAATAAAACTCGTGTCTCAAATAAATAATTTATCAAGTTTACTAATAAAAGTGTCTTGTATGGAATGGGATATAAATGTCGGCTTGGCGTCGACACAGGCTTCAGAGTCACTTTTGAAGCAGTGCTCGGCAACTATCGTGTTGTCCTGCTCGCACTCGCAGATATAGCAATCATCATATATCTTGCCAGGCTCTTCACACTTGTACTTCGTGTGGTTATGGGGATTGTGCACTTGAATCGGATAATCTGCTTTTTTTAATGCAGTCATGTTAAATGTTGAGTTTACTGTAAAAAAAAAATGATACCATTATTCATCTATTAACAAAACAAAACAACTTGATGAAAGTTTTTCGGTCTCGGGAAATTATACGTACAACCAATATTAAGGAACTTTTATGTTAAAGTTATTTATGAGTTTTCTGCCTTATTTGTTTCCCTTTTATACCGAAAATATAATTTTGAAATCGGTTTACCATAGGTGATATCGCGTAACATAAATAAAAAAAAACATATAATCGAATTGAGAACTTCCTCATTTCGAAGTCGGTTAAAACACTTGTAATAGAGTTACCATTGTGTCTTCTGCCCATCGGAACGTAGTTGAAATTCGGGAAGGCTTGCTCACAAAACGTATGTTTTGGCATCGGTCGGCAAAAGTTGTTGATATTACCCATGTAGGGACAGATGCAAACACGACACCTAAAAAACATGTTATCTTAATTACACTTCTCATCAAAAAAATCGAAACACTTTCGTTTTTATTGTTTTTGTCCTAATTTTTTACAAAAGAGAATTAATTCCATGAAAAAAAAAACATTATTGTGTAGCTGGCAGTTTGGTCATTACAGTAAGAAGAAAAAAATCAAAATTCGAAATTAAAATTTCATTTGTTTATCCTATAAATGAAATTAATCACTGTTTTGAGACAAATGTGTATTTAGGGTTGGAGTACGTTTCTCGTTTAAAAACTAAAAATTAGCGCTTGTCTTTAAACTTTTTGTTTCTTATTTCATTTACTGTGACTTTGGGACGTCTGAAAAAACTTTTTTTTCTAAAACACATGGATACTTCGCCCGCAGAAGCCGCCCAAGTGGTGGCATTGCTGGATTCTGGACTTAGTCAGCGTGTTGTGGCTGCAAGATTGCATCTAAGCTTATCATCTGTTCATAGAGTCTACAAACGCTATCGGGAGACTGGTTCGTTCACGCGCCGTTCAGGATCTGGCAGGAATCGGGTCACTTCTGAGCGAGATGATCGATTTATTGTAACAACTTCTTTACGAAATCGACGCCTTAACGCTTTTCAACTGCAGCAGCAGCTTCGCGTTGTACGAAGAGTAGCTGTAAGTGACTCTACAATAAGAAGAAGGTTGAAGGAACGCGGATTGGCACCGCATAAGCCAGCGAATGGGCCGAAATTAACTGCAGACCATCGAAGAGCGCGCCTTAACTTTGCACGCGAGCACCTAACTTGGTCATACCTTCAGTGGAGCAAAGTACTGTTTTCTGATGAGTGTAAAATTATGCTGTATGGTAACGACGGAAGGAACAAGGTCTACAGAAGAGATGGAGAACGCTTTGCACAATGCTGCATTGAAGAAAAGGTCAGCTATGGTGGCGGTTCGTGGACGGTTTGGGGAGGAATCAGCGCCGACGGTAAGACAGAACTTGCCTTTGTGTCTGGGCCACGGCTGCCTGCACTAAACTCTCATCGGTACATCGAACAGTGTCTTGAACCTCATGTGATGCCCTATGCACATTTTATTGGCAACGACTTCATATTCATGCACGACAATGCTAGAGCTCACACGGCGGGCGTCGTACGAGATTATCTTACCGAAGTCGGTATCTCCATTATGGTATGGCCAGCAAGAAGCCCGGACATGAATCCCATTGAACATCTATGGGATGAATTAAAGAGACGAATTCGAGCAAGAGATCCAGCCCCAGAAACACTTAGCCAGCTGCAAAATGCAATCCAAGAGGAATGGGATAATATACCACAACATGTGATCGTGACTCTCATCCGATCGATGAAGAACCGTATGGAAGCAGTAATAAGAGCTCGCGGAGGGAATACAAGTTATTAAATAAACGTTTCTTACATTTTTTTTTCATTTACGCGTGTTGTTTTACCCATTTCCTTCATATTCCATACAGGGTAAAAATTACTCATTATACAAAATACGAAACCTATGAAGACTTAATTTGAATTTAGTACATTAACATTAGGATTTAAAAAACCTCATACTACTCACTATTAAATGACATTTTACATTTATTCCTAAATATACACATTTTTCTGATAATCCTTATCAAATCATAAACTGCGAGGTGTTTCGATTTTTTTGATGAGAAGTGTATAATATCTAATAATTATATGACTTATAACATTTTAAAGCAGGTGTGAACAAAAATGTTGCTTGATATAAAGATATATTTATTGTAGAATTTTAGACTTTAAACTAAGGTTTGACACAGTTAGCATCCATTAAAAATCTATTTACACAGTGTTCAATAAACAAGATGGTTAATAGTCGGTTTAAAAGGAAAGGTAAGACAATAGCTATACCAACAGACTTAAAGACAAAGATATACATATTTATTTGTAAGACCTTTTTTATTACGTCCTATCTATCCAAGAACTGTATGAATATCTAGAAGTGAATTAGGATGTGCTTTAGGGAGCCTTTCTTGGCCCTACCGCTTTTAGAAACAAAGACGTAATCTCTAAGAAAATTAAAGTTGGCACTTAGGTATATAATAATTGTTACTAAATTAGGTATTACGTAGATATACTATACACCTTAATTAGAGATTATTATTACCATGGAGTGGAAGTGTCGTGGTGGCCTAGCGGTTCAATGAACGGATTTGAACTTCGAACCCAGGCAAGTACCAATGTGGCTTTTTCAAAGTTATATGTACTTTCTTAATTATTCTTAGACACTTCTGACAAACGGTGAAGGAAAACATCGTGAGGAAACCTGGATTCCAAAATTTGGGATCTGGAATCGCCAATCCGCAATGAGCAAGCGTGGTGATCAATGCTCGTGCCTTCTCTATATGGGGAGAGGCCTGTGCCCAGCAGTGAGACGTTTATAGGCTGGATTATTATTACCATGGATTGTCCTTTTTCTGTAAACGGGTTTTTAGCTAATGCTTGACATTAACACAAAACCTGTTTACAGAATGATTAAAAATTTCGTATATTTAACCTTATGCATTATCATTTAAGAATTATTTTCTAATTACCTGATAAAGTATTGTGAGCCTGGAGTGCAAACATTTCTTTCAGAGCTGTCACTTACATTGTAAGTCATACAGTTTTCTTCTCTTCTTGTCCTTACATTGACTGGTTTGGCATCTTCTGGGCCTCGGTCAGTTCCTCCAAGGTCTGTACCTGCTAAGTCTTCTTCAATGAACTCTCCTGCCAAGTCCTCATCTACCTGGTCGTCGCTGTAGTCCCAGCGGTCAACTGGAGCTATCGTTGTCTTTAGAAAATATGGAGTATTTTGAGGGTTAGATTTGAAATATAGGTTTTAAATTTCAATTTTTTTTTATTAGCCAAAATATTTAATTATCATTATTTTAAAGAGCACAGCCATCCCAAGAACAACCCAAAAATAAAAAAAAGTTATATTTAATATTGCATGCAACAAAATATAAAATAAATATTTTATGTCATATACCTTTTTATTAATTGCTACGGGACAATAATTTTGATTTCCAGGTTCGACTATTCAGGTATGACTTCATTTTTCATTGAGCTAGCAATACTACTAAATAAGTTAGGTCTTTATTGGCGGCCATTATGTATTTTTTTATTATTAGTTAGTTATAAAAATGTTCTTTCATGTACTTACCGTTTTACTATGCCAAAACTGCATTACATAAACAGTTAAAAATAATTAAGTTTAACTTGATAAATAGGTGAAAATTAAAATGATGTTATTGTAATGATTTTTTTAATAAACTCATTCTGTACAAATACATATTATTATGTAATAATACCTTTTTACATTTATATTTATCTCAAAATCTACCAATATCCTACCATTTTAATCATAAAATCATATTTACAATAAATTCCATGTATTTTTATAATCGTCAGTAGGTACCTGCCTAATTATACCTATACCATATATTTATTATTCTATTCTGCTTGAGTATACATCATATTATTATAAAAGCTAGGCGTCTTTATACTGTAACTTGAAAAGATTCAATCAAGCTCTAAATAATACTTTTTTTTTACGGACAACATGACGATACGATAAAGCACTTGTATTATGGAATTCAGAAACAACGAATGTACCACAAACACCCAGACCCGAGGCAATGTAGAAAAGTTGGTTTCTACGTTGACCCGTCCGGGGATCGAACCCGGGATCACAGAGCTAGCGACACCTTGAAAACCGGTGTGTACGCTACTCGATCACGGAGGACGTCGTTTATCCTGAGTCTTTTTAGTCTATCCTAGGTCAATAGTTCGACCTAGGCCAAACTACTATGTTCCGAACAACGTCAAGAAATCCGTTTGAGCTGGAGGAGACTAGATTGTCTTGAAATACGGTTTGGTGGTACATAATATAACGATATAAAATACAGAATAAATTCCCGACCCCATCAGTCACATAATTGGGGTTATCACAAACACAAGGTGGATTCAAGTACAGTTTTCACCACCACATATCAATTTCTATCGCAAATCAGTGGTAACAATGATATTAAAATTAAACTAACTTAAACTAGGGCTGTCTATAAAAATGTTACCACTGATTTGCGATCACACACAACCCAGCACTAAAATTAATTTACAATCAGATCCCGGTCTTGTCATCAATCCGGTCAAGATTTAGATAAAGTACTCACAGTACTGGGCTGAGTTTCCTTATCGCATAGCATGGGAGTGCATGAAGCATACTCCCTGAGCCCCATCTCAGGGCACACACAGAGCTTGCAAGCCGATTCGAACTCTTCTCCAGGGAAACAAAGCTCTAAATTCTTTGTAGTCTCCTCCACAATTTGGTTCCCTAACAAATTCTGGGATAGTTTGAATATTTTCTTCCAAGGCGTGTCTGACTCCGAGCAGGTCCTGTTTGTGCAAGCTTTGTCCTTCTTATCTCCGTTCGGAGGACACACACATATGTTACAGTCATCGCTGAACAAATCACCAGGTGTACAAGAATCTGATCTTAGGAAATTCGTCTCGCAATGATTTTTAGTACACTTGTCTACGTTTTTGACGCCGTCGCTTGAACAGAAGCAGATATTACAGTCAACAGTATAGTAGGCTGATGGCTCGCATGCAAATTCGTTACCAACAGCCTTGTATTGCCCGCTGCATGTGTTGTTTGTACATGCTCTGTCCTTCATCAATCCACTGAGACTGCATATACAGAAGTTACAATCTACTTTCGATATAGAGCCGGGAACACAAGAGGATGTTGGCTCTGCGGGGACAGCTGAAATACGACTGTAATGGGCGTCTTGGATAACCTTCTTGGCTTGGCAATCATCGAACGTACACCATTTCTGATCAATCCTACCATCTTTTGAACAGTAACACGTATTGCAACCGAATTCAACAAACGTATTAGGTTCACAGGTAGTATTATAATCTATCAGATTCACTTTGTCTGTCAGGACCCTTTGTGTTTTCTTGGGGCCGGTATCATCGATGACAGAAGTACAAAGCTTGAAGTTTGTGTTACCATTTTCTGGGCACAAACAGTATCTCCCCTGATCGAGAATCACTGAATTAGGATCGCAAATTTCTGTGCCAACTCCAACATCCTTAATAACATTTGGATCTATTAAACTTACATTATCTTTCAGTACGCGCTCGAGCATAATTAGTTTGTTCTGGAATGAACACACTCTAGTGCAATACTTCTCAGTGGTCAGGCTACTTCGAGGACAGAAACATTCCACACAGGTGGGCACCAGCTCCCCCGGACTGCACGTACTCTTAACGAAATCATAATTGTAATCGTTAATTTTCAAACATTCCTGCTCTAAGCAACTGCTTTCATTAACTACTCCTTGAGAGCTGCATTCGCAATAAATGCATTTAGGCTTCGTGAATTTATTAGGTAAACATGAATTTGTTTTATTCCTTAACCTTATCAACGAAGTGATAACATCTGGATTCTCGTCGCAATTTGATTTTGATCTCAGATTGTTGTCGGGGACGCCGTTGTCGGGACATCGGTATACATTACAGTCTACCCTATAGAATGTTCTAGGTATACATCTACGCGCCGACTCGGGAGCCTTGTGGCAAGTTTCTACACATTTACTCTGGACGAAAAACCCGTCATCTGCACAGAGACAATGAAGGCAAGGGAATAAGTACATGACTTTTGGTATGCAGACGTTTTGCGTGATCGAATCTAAGGATAAGTTGGGTCCTTTAAGGGAGCAAGAGGAGTCGGTGGCGCATCGTGCTTCAGACATCTTACCGGATGCTGGGCATACACAAAGACTACAGTTAATGTAATAAGACCTGAAAGGCGTGCACCAAAGCTCAGCACCAGGCTCTTGTAAGCTGGAGTTTTTCTTCGTGCTTTCATCAGCACATTCTGAATTCGTGCAGAGAAGTTTTCCATTCTCTTGGCAGATGCATTGGCTGCACTCCTCCCATATAATCTGGCCGGGCTGGCAAGTCTGACGTCGTCCAATCATCTGACACGTGGCTTCGCTCCATTGGCCGATGCTATTGCAGTAACATAAGCGGCCATTCAGTAAGAACTGAGTGTTTGGGACGCACGTACCTATTGAGACAGAATTAAAATGAATTACAATTTGGCTGCAAATTAATCAAATTTAAAATAATATTATGAGCAGTGCAAACATAATATTTAGAAACAATTTTGTGTCGGTTAATATGACACTGAGAATTTTATTTACATCAGAAATAGGGTTAGATAAGATATCGGGGCAAGTAAATGTACGAAACACGTGTCCTATTTTTCACACTATCCGATCCGATATCGGATTGGATAATGTAAAGATGATTTTACTAGTACTGAAGAGAGCAAATTTAAAAAATCAGCGGTGCTTCGCGGTTTTCCCTACGTAAGTAGTTTTTACAGTTACTCTATTCGGGGTTAAAACGAACCCAACGAATCTAAGATCATGAAAATCGGTTCGGGTCTTGAGATATAAATGATGTAACTTAACCGACTTTGGTTTATATAATAATATAAAATTTACATGTACTTACGGAATATTGCGTCGCCGAACGTTACACTTGAGAAAACGCTAAGTAATGTCACAGTCGTAAACATAATTTAAGCCAAAGTTAAGTTTCTGAATTTAAAGAAAAATGAACTTAATAATTAACTATGTAAGCGTTCTCTTCTACTTGTTATGTCATTTCAAATAAATGATTTAATTTCCGAAAATCATTCGAGTCGTTAAAAGTCACGAGTGACTTGTTTTATTGAATTTTGTGAATCGATAGTTAATTGGGTTTTGGCTTTTAAAATTTAATTACTGTTGGACGTGGGCTTTTATTCGTTTCAAGCAATCAATTATTTTTCCTTTTAGCCCTTGCATAACTTTGGTCTCCGATTTCTTTTTTCTTTGTTGGTCGAGTGACGTATACACCAGTTTTCAAGGTGTGGCAAGCTCTGAAGTCCCGGGTTCGACCCCCGGACGGATCAATATCGAAAAACCACTTTTCTACATCGTCTTGGGTCAGGGTCATGCAAGTGCTTAAGATACTTACTTTGGGTTCAGATATAAGTATATGTAATGTTGTCCACATTTATTAATTACAAGCTAGGCTCCGCGGTTTCACGCGTGTGAATAACTAAGTTCCGTTCCCGATGTCTTTATAGTTATTTTGTTATTTGGGGCGGAGACGAAGACTTTATTTTTAAATTTTCAGGCAATTTTTTAAAGTTTTCTCTCCATAAGAACCATCCTCGTACTTCAGGGAATATTATAAAATAATTACCGCAATCGGTTCAGCTGCTCTCGAGATTTGCGCTTATATTATAGCAAATTCAGCGATTCATTTTTATGTTATTGATTAGACTTAACACTTTTTAGTATATTATTGTTCCTGTAGTTAAGGAGTCCGTCTCCCACTCGACGTTATAATTATGCTAAATTCTATTACATATTAGAACCCTGTTTCCCCTAGAAATTCCCTTCCTTTGAATTAAGTAGAGAGGCTGGTCCAAAAACAGGATAGTACCAAAATGATGTGAATCCTAGAGATAGACATAAAGAGATGCTGGCTGTATCGGTACGGTAAAGTCCTTAAGTATTTGAGCTGATCACTGCCAGCCAAATAGCAATCCATATTGCATTATGCAAATTGCATATTTTTTTTAATTATTGCATAGATTCGTCACTATATTTTGACTGGTCTGCTGATTTCATGGTTAGCTTAACCAGAGTTCAATTCCCACCAAGGACAAATCTTTTGTGCGATGCTTCATCACTTCTGTGTCTGGGTGTAATTTTTAAAATTAGATGCTTGTAGGAAAATATAAGTATGTTATACCGTTGTGTGGTTACCTTGTTTGAGATCTGACCATTTAGAATTGTCCCAAGATATTATTATGATTATTAACTAAATATAAATACAAATGTAGGTATTTAATTTATATTATAAACGCTAAAAAATACTCCTTTTCAGACAGTCATAAAAATAAAACAAAACAATATGTGAATCTTTGTATTCATTGCTTCATAAACCCTTAAATACTAGAAATCAAATCATTATCCTTGAACCAGCCAGCGTTGCACGTTGTTCTGCAATCACAAGCCTTTTTCCTGCAGGTACTGCTGCTGCTGCTGCAGGACCGTCGCCTGGTTGTAGTTGAGGCAGGTCTTCTGCGTGCAGCGTAGTGTCTGGTCCTGCTGGCAGTAGCATTTGTTGCAGTTGTCTCTGGAAAATGTTAAATGATGTTATCATTTACTGCACTGAAAATTGAATTGTTTTATGGTAGTGCCTGCTTTTAGTTTTGCACCTCGTAAATAATTAGTTTGAATATACTGTGTTTGAATATGCTGGAGATATCGTAACAAACATACAGAAGAAATACCGTCGAATTGTGAGGGTGGCTCTCTCTTTTGAATTCTATTATTCCAACTTTTTAATTTTAAAATAAATTGTGTTGAACACCATTTGTAACTCAGAAACGGTTGGACCAATTCTGAAGATTCTCGATGTATTTGATTCGTCTCCACTCTTGTTTCTGCACTCCAAAAAATGCTTTCTTACGGAAACGCATGCCAATAAATTAAAATCTAACTTGTAAATATGATTAGGAGTACACTTCTGCTTATTGTAGTCGAAGGTGAGCCGGGAGCCGTTCCTCCTGGAGACGTAGGTCCTCATGGACTTCTCCGCGTCAGAGATGCAGTTGTCGATGGCCTCGCAGAAGGTGGTCACGTTGCAGACGCACTTCACGCACTTTGATTGGATGACCTCGTTCTCTTGGCCGTTGTTGTCGTTGCAGGGCAAACCTTGAGGAAAATGGAGAATTAAAAACGTGATGTATTGTAAATTAAGGGAAGGCTAAACGCAAGTCGCACGGTTTGACCGAAACTAACGGTTAACTGTATGAGTAAACATTTCAGACAAAAATGGCGTAGATGATGAATATTTTTTCATAGAGATAAGATAATAACAACATTGGACTGGTTTTTTTTTAACGTAATCAAAAACTATACATAGATTTAAAATGTCGCATATGACGTCATTTGACCTCACTTCAGAACTTTGATTTGAGTACCTAAAGTGTTTTCCCATTTTAGAAATGGAAAAAATACCTGCAAATATTTTTTCATTAGATAACTTACAAACCAAATGAACTTTGGCTTTATATACCCAGTCCTACCCAACTAGTAACTAACATACTCACCAGATCTCTTCAAGGCCTCCGTCCTATGCATATCAGCGAAGCTAATGCAGAGCATCTTGTCACAGAGGAGGTTCTGCAGCTCATCACAGATGCACACGTTGCAGTCCACCTTGTACGTAGTACCAGGGAGACATGGAGACGCCGTGTGGGGTAAGGCCTGGAGGTTCTTGAACTCTCTGTCTTTGACTGGTGGTCGGACGTCTTCTGGTTTCGTTACGCGGCTGTCTGCAGTCAAAAGAATAAACTATATATATATAAATTTTAATTTAACTTTCAATGTATCTATGTCAGTATATAAGTAAGTATGTTCATACGGGTGGCATCTTGCAACTTAATTTTGAGGCAGATCATAACCGATTGAGCTGAAATTTGGTATACATGCTTAGTTTGGTTGACCATGGCGCTGATTCTCTTATACGCAAACTAAATCAAAATAAGACCATCGCTATCTTTTACAATACTTTTTTCATCAGATCAGTATCAGATTTTAAATATCAATCCTAACCTGCCAACATTTTTTTATTTTTATATGTCCAAATAAATTAACAAACTTACGTGCTTCCTTGCAAGCGTCCAAAATGGAGCAAGCAGCCGTCCTGTCCGACTTACAGAAGCATCTCTGGCACTTCTCCTGGTAGAACCTTCCAGGATGACAACTGCTTCCAACCGGTAGTCGAGGGTACATGCCCTGGTCTGACCTTAAGGTTTTCCTACTCCCTCTTCTTTTGATCTTCCGTCGTCGTTTCTTTCTCTCGATCCCGTTGAATGGGATCCCTTCAGACCTGGTGGTGGTTTTGTCAGGGATGATGACCTCGGAGTTCATGGGGCCCAAGCAGGCGACCTTAGAATAGAATAGAATATTTATTTAATGTTGTTACAGGTAGTTTTACTAAAAATCACAGCTGGTAGTGTACATAAAAGAGATCTCCGTAACATACCCAAAAGGTGTATTATAAGGTGTCTAAAATAAAATTGAATTAACTAGTAATTGAATTAACTAGTAAATTACAAGAAAGAAAAATAAAAATTGTTAGAATTATTAAGTTAAAAATTCGTTAATGCTATATTAACATTTGTCAGCTACCTTGGTGCACATGAGCGTGTTCCGATGGCCGCAATGGCAGGTGTTGCACTCCATTTTGTAAGTCTTGCCGTAAACGCATTTCATGCCATAGCGGATCTCTGGTAACTGACTTCGCAATGCCGAGACATTTGCTACAATAAGAAATTATATTTACTTTTGTCGCTATCAAAATGCTTAAGGTCTGAACCTTTACGGTAGCGCGCGAATATTGAATTACTTTTTCATGAAATAGACAATCGATCGAGTTGTATGCACTGTGAGGGTTGTGTTGATGATATTAATGTTTATAATTCTGTAACTAAATACCTAATATTACAACCGCGAAACATATTTGGTTCAATGTACAGCCTGACAATGACCGGCAAATTACAAAAAAACGTACAAAAATTTGAATTTCGCGCACTACCGTAAGGGTTCCCCTTAATGGAGTAATTTAGCAAATACCTTCAAACAACTAAGATTTATTCAAAATGTAAATGTCATTAATTCTGATACTTAAAGCTCCATATTATTTTACTTATTTATTTAGATGCATCCACATAATGATAAATATTATGATGACAGATTTCAATTATCGTTGTAATTTTACAATACATTTGCCTTAAGACTAATATCATAAAAGCCAACAATAAAAAATACCTTAATCGAAAGACACATAGTGACGAATTTATATAAATTGTTAATTAAATCTATTAAAAGTGTATTTTATTGGATTACTGTAAGTAGAAGACATATTTTGCTGATTATTAAGTAAGCCTCTATATGCAATCGTATCACACAATATTATTATAATCTCAGTAGAACTACATTAAATCGACGACTCCTTAAATACCCTTAAACGTTACGATTTGTTTAAATAAGTACGTATGTACTATGTATTTTTATAACGGCCTTGCGATCACGGTTGTTGTTAAAACGCCATTATATGCGTTAATTGACGTAATTTATTTATTAGAAACATACAGCGAGCTAGTTTAAAAGTTAGTAGGTACCTTAAAAAAAATAATAGAAACAAGTAAAGAAAACTAATGTGAGTCTAAGATAATTAGTACTTACTACTTTTGTATACTATTACTAAATACATTAGCACCAGGCTAATGCATTAATACCTTTTAAACAATACTACATAACAAACTACTTAAATTAAACTACAAATAGTTACGTTACTAAAGCATAAAAACAAAACTATGTCTTGGGAGATAAAACTCCTCTAAGAGCATTAACATCTAACACGTAGTCTTCCAAACAGACCATAGTGGTGCAGGTAGGATACCCCTCAGGGGAACAAACACAAGAGTTGCATTTATAACGATACTTCTTCCCTGGAAGACACTTTTCAACACCACTCTTCAGCTCCGGAAGACTATCAAACTTCTCCACCAGTCGCTCGTGACGTAACGCTGGTTTCGGAGCACATTCTCTTTTCGAACAAACCAAATGTCCCTTATCGCAGACACACTCGTTGCAATCTACCGTATAAGTAATTTTAGAATCACAAATATCCAACTGCAGATCCCTTAACCGTCTCCAAGATTGTCCGATCACGATTAGTTTTAGCATTCCTTCATTCGATAGATTTTGGACCATGCCTTGCTCGATGCTGACGCATTGGCGGTCAATGAAGTAGCTGATATCACTGCAGGAACATAGCTGGTTGTTGAATCTGAGAAAGTCACCGTACGCGCAAGGATCGGCCTTATGACCACGGAAGCAGTACCTATTGGTACATAATGCCACGTCTATGAACCCGTTGGTCGCACAGCGGCAGACGTTGCAATCTATAATGTACATTAGGTTAGGGGTGCAAGCGACATTGGTCCTTAATTGTGGGTGGGTAACGCTGAATCTCGGGAGAAGGTATTGGAACTTCTGTTCGCAGTTATCTGATATCCAGTAGCCGTTGTTGCCGCATGTACAGAAGGTATTGTCTTCTCTGTACACGTAGTTTCTTTCGCAGTCTTCGTTTGGCCTAGTTTTGCCTGTGAATAATTATAAACATTATTATAATATGTCGCATCCTAAAGAGAGAAGGTAAAATTCTGTGTATAGTTTGCAATAGTGTACATTTTCATAATTCAATTCAATCTTTACTAGTAAACCAGCGCTGGGTGTTCTACACCTATATGTTGTCGACCTTTTTGGTACTGCATGTTAGACAGTGCCACTAACATTTTTTTGTCTTTCTTTGTTTTTTTTTTTGTGTATTCTTGTGTGCTGTACCAAATACAGATGTTTCTTTATTCTTTACTTATCGTTATCGCTATTCTATAAATAAATTGTCAAACGATTGGGTTTGCTGAACAGATTGGATAAAATGTTGTATTGTGAGTGTCCTTAAGTCAATTCAGTGGCGTTTTGGGATGGTCTAAAAAACCTCATACCAAAGGAGCGACTCTACAAAAATCAAATAAAAAAAAACTTCAAAATAAATTACTTGAAATCTGTTCGTTCACTTGTCCAGTATTGTATAAGCGACGCGCGAGGATTATTATCTTAAGCTTAGTCCGATCAGAGAACGCTTGAGTCACAATGATACATGCAAAAGAAAAGTAATCAGTCTTTTTGTCCTCAATTATACATCTATACTATATATTATTATTAATATTATAAAGCTGAAGAGTTTGTTTGTTTGTTTGTTTGGTTGAACTCGCTAATCTCAGGAACTACTGGTTAGAACTGAAAAAATCTTTTTGTGTTAGATAGTCCATTTATCGAGGAAGGCTTTAGGATATATAACATTACGCTGCGACCAATAGGAGCTAAGCAGCAGTGAAAAATGTCACAAAAACGGGGAAAAATATTCATACTTGAAAGCTTCCGTTGCGTGCGCTGCGTAAACGGTTCGAGTTACCCAAAATATATGTATGAAAGAATTGTTCCTCTTTAAATGATCTAAAAAAATGTCTGCGACAGTATATGTCTATCTTTTAAGATTGACTCACTATAACCTTTTTTAAGGTAATCATTTGGTCGAAATTAATGCATTATTGCCAATTATTTGCTACAGAGTTTTATCAACATAATATTAACTAAAATTATCATTTACGCAGAAATACTTTTTTTTTAAACTTCTTAATCGCGGTCATAACAACAGAAATTGACGCGGACGAAATCGCGGGGATCAGCTAGTATTATATAAAATAATTAGTTAACAAGACAGAATTTTAACTGTAGGTACTACTGAAGGGCTAATGCCTTGCGAATGAATATGTAAATAGCCATTTTACTTTTATGGATTTTTTTTAGATTTTTTTTAGATTTTTTTTAGATTTTTCATAACGTTACTGTTAATTGGTGGGCGAATAAGAGGAAGGCCGATAAAATGTGGATTGAGTGAGAGATTAAATGTAAAAATATGTGAAGATAATATAAGAAAACATTGTGCACCTCTAATCAACTGAGAAAAGTGCAGGAAGATGAACTACTTGTTCACACTTTTTTCATAAAGCAGGTTTTTTTTTTCAGGTTTTTTCAGGTTCAAAACACAACTATTGATATGTTCCTCAGGATTGGAACATATCTATGTGTTTACGTATGTGTAGTAATGTTGTAGTAAAGTGTTTAGTGAAGATATTGTCATGGTAAAGCGTTTTAGCCATAATGACACTAGATTCCCAATGTTTGGTGTGGTGTGACAGAACAAGCCAATGATTGTCTACAATGATCTCTTTTGCCATTTTCTTCATTCGTATTTCTTAAACTGAACTTCAACAAAAACTCCTAAGTTGGAATGTGTTGACGATCATAGGCTCATTGCACCATAAATTGCTGCGTCACTTACCTATATCCTGGGACAGGCACTCGTGCGAGCGGCAGTGGAACACTCCCTCAGATGAACACACGCATACGTGGCATGGCCCTCTGACCGTGGCCGTGGGCACGCATTGCCTCACAGGCTCCACTAGGTTAGGCATAGACTGACTTTATCTTTATCTCTCTTATAGGAATTATGCTTAGAAACTATTGCTGTCCTTGTCTTTTCGTGAAACTTTGTGATTCCAACCGTTAAATCCAATTTCCATCATTAGGCACAGGTTAAAAAAATACCTCTGTTCACGGTCGCTTTCCAGAAAAGTTTAAATAAATAAATGCGGACAACATCACATTGCTCTGAACCCAAAGTAAGTTGCTAAAGCACTTGTGTTATGGAATTCAGAAACAACGAAGGTACCACAAACACCCAGACCCGGGACAATATAGAAAAGTGGTTTTTCTACATTGAACCGTCCGGGGATCGAACCCGGGACCTCAGAGCTGGCGACACCTTGAAAACCGGTGTACGCCACTCGACCACGGAGGTCGTCGTCGAATTTAGAATACTTATTCTCTATTTGCCAGGTAAACAATAGTTAAATACGTTTATGTATGAATATTCCCTATAGAAAAGAAAACTAGCTACCAAAGACACAAGTTTAAAGGAAATGTGTAAATTAAAGCTAGGTTCTCCCATGTCGTAATACAAATTATGCAATAAGTTTCCTCTAATCTACCAAAAGGAGGGTACAGAGAAGAATATTTCCATCCTAAAAATGTAAAGAAGTGGGAAAAAGTCCATTTCACATTTCAGGGTATAACGGCTTCATTTGCTTTTTTGGTGAATACCTTATTACGTAAATAAAACTTTAACAACCTAATCCATTTATCGATTTCGACGTAACAGTAAAAAATAAATTGAAATTCTACGTAACATTACACGACCATTTTAAACCTTATGTAAGAAACATACTTACATAACGATGCTTCAGTGTCCTTTAGAAATAATAATAAAGTTGGTATTAATGTGACCAATCCGATCCACATACTTCAAAATTCTGATCAACTCAATACATTATTAGAAAGTCGAGCATTCACGCTCCGTAAATTTCTCCAATTGAACAGCTATAAAAGGAAAGTCGTTAATTAATAGCTATTATGAGTTAATACTAACATCTTAATTAGTAGACCACGTGGAGGAGATAAGGAACCTAGTTTGGTAGGAGAAGAATGGAGACTGTTCAACTGTTTAATGTTTAAAAGTTCATGTCATGATGCCGTAGTATCTTCTACACTAAGATAAAAGTCCTTTGCTCAAAGATATCGTCTATCATTTTCTGAAGGTCAAGAAATCAAATTCGACCCTCCTACACCGCTTCCTTGCATTATTTCTATGGAAATAAGATGATGCAAAAAGACTTCTCTGCGTGTTTTAGTTATGACGAATAACGCTTAAGGACGAACAAGTATTCATGTGCTTTTCTACCAGAGATTTTCTACCTACGCTACGTTGCTACAAATGAGGTTGATTTCTACCAATTAGGTTTATTAATTGTTCCACATAATACATAGCATAGGTGGAAACGGCTTCAACTGAGCTTCGTTTTTATATCTAAGGATGCTAGTGCCTGTGATATAGGTAGGAGTTATGTATCTTCTTCATAGCATTTCTTATTCGCTTCATAATGTAGGTTGATATCAGTACAAACGGTCGTACAGGTTTTTCATTTTTTGCAGTCTAGCCAAATGGCATATGTCTGGGCCTCCATTCAGCTATTTACGAGTTGCTTGAATTGACTGAATTAGCTGCTTCATTTGGTCATTTTTACGATAATTGCCATTCTGCTAACTGTCATTACGATCACGAATTGGTCATTACGATCATTCTCTTCGAGAGTTCAATGAGATTTTATTGTAAGCTTATCTGAATACGAAAATCAGGCACAATGACAAGTACACTGACCGACCACTGACATGCATTTAAAATAGCTGAATCGAGGCCCTGATTGCGCACTTCAGTCCAACATTATATCGGCTGATCATAAGAAATTCTAGGAAATTATAAGCTATAAAACTTCGACTAGGAAAACTCCAATGAATAACATAAAATTAAATCTTTATTTTGACACTTTAAAAACTGGTTAAATAAGAACACTAGTGGCAAGACGAAAACTTAGGCATGCTTAGCTGGTTAACTAGTGGGACATTTCCTGAAATCTTTAATTAAATTTATTAGACATGGTTCCGGTATTTTGTGAGGCATATGATAGTGACTTACCACTGAAGTTCCTACTTTTATCAGAAATGAAAAAGTTTTCCATTATCTACAGATTACATTATGATTAATTTGTATCTACAGATCACATTATAACAGGTTTTGCCCAAATACTCTACTATATTGTACTGTTATAATTTGATGTGGAATATTTCACGTTTTTATATTGCGACAATCGTTTAATGTTTCAATTTCGATTAAGCGATTTTTATAATACAACAATCGCTTTATATCGCAATATCGATTAAGCGATAAAAATAAAACAGTAGGAATGTGGAATACATTTTATGTTATAAATTTCGACGGCCTCCGTGGTCGAGTGGCGTACGCACCGGTTTTCAAGGTGTCGCTAGCTCTGAGGTCCCGGGTTCGATTCCCGGACGGGTCAATGTAGAAACTCACTTTTCTACATTGCCTCGGTTCAGGGTGTTTGTGGTACCTTCGTTGTTTCTGAATTCCATAACACAAGTGCTTTACAGCTACTTACTTTGGGTTCAGAGCAATGTATGTGATATTGTCCGCATTTATTTATTTATTATTTTATGTTTCAATTCCAAAGACGGACTTGCCTTTATATTTATCATTACACTTTCGTATGCCAGTCTTTTTGGTATGAATTTAGTTGGCCCCACCACATCCGTCTCGGTCTACCATTAGGACGGGGCTCCACTAAAGCAGGAATGTGTGTGGTGTGCTGTGCGAGAAGAGATGTTTGGTTGTTTAAAAAACATCTCTCCGCTCGTCTCGTCTCCGCTTTGGTGGAGTCCCGGCCTTAAAGTTTCATACATCATCTTTCTTGTACGAGTTTAGATGGGCCCACCACCTTTACCTCCGTCAACTACTGAAGTTTGAAATATGAAATTCATAGGTATGTATCATGTTTATATGTAAATAGATTTATCTGGACACCGAATAGCAGAATAATCATAAAATCGGAAAACGCAAAAAAAGGCTCGAAGTTGGTGTATGGGATGAAAGAATTTGGGTGCAAGCCAATTCTTGGTCCAAGTAGGGGAGAGTTGGATAATACCGCGCGGTTGATAATTCCGCGCGTATGCGTAGTTCAAAAACTACCCACTAGTTCTGCAAATCAGTGCGTATACATCGAAGCCGGACATGCCTACACCCCTCCCCGCGCACTACCATTACGGTTTTCGCAACGACGGAGATAGCAAGCGCCGTAGTTGTTTTTTTCGTTACTCCTTATAATTTTTCGTGTACTTTCGGAAAGAGGTAAGTAATACTGTATTTATATTGTAATACTTTGATACTATACATTTTTAATGCTTGTATTCTGTAGAATTCATGACAGAATACGTTTCTACGTACTATAATATTTTCCAAATAATTTTGAGTTTAAAAAATAAAATGATCAAGTTTGATAATTCCGCGCCCGGGGGCGCGGTATTATCTCATGGGGAGAAAGGCCACATTTACAAAAGAAGAAGAGAAAGAAATGGTTTCATTTATTACTGTAATGGCAAAGAAGTTTTATGGGATAACTCAGCAACAATTGCGTAAATTGAAGATAAGAAGATAGCAAAAAAAAAGAACGTTGCAGAGAAGAAAGTTAAAGAAAAGAAACAAATTAAAGGAAAGTCTGTCAAGAGAAAAGTTTTGAACAGGAGCGAAAGTAGTGAGGATGAAGATAATAATATGAAAAGCAAGAAGAATAAGGTCAGGAAAGAAAGGCAAAGGGAAGTCTAAGAAACGTTTTGACAGCAGCAGTGAAGATAGTATGGATGATGTGCCCCTAACTCAACTGTGCGATGATAATGATGATGATGACATAGATATTTGGGTCTCCCTATCTTCGCGCAAGAAAATTACTTAGAATGCTATTCATTTTTTTTTTTTTACTTCTATTACTCACCCATTTGTGTGCAATTAATGGGGGCACGATTTTGTCAACCCTGGGCACGATATTATCAGACCAGTTTGACAATATCGCGACTTTATATATTTTTGGTAATTGGCAATAATTACTTTTTGTTTAAATTTTGGAAGTTTTTGTTATATGGTATGCGTACATGAATAAATGTCCTACTAATTACTCAATTTTATTTCTTTTAATATCAATCAGTTTCCTAATTATAGGCACAAGTCCTTAGGGGCTCGGTAATATCCAACTCTCCCCTACTACTTGTATTATATTTTAATAAACTTTTTTCAAGTATGTGACATTGGAAGATAACTTGAGCTAAAATACATGGTCTGCTAAATGATTATGCTGAAATAGGGCAACAAAAACACATCATAAAATTAACTCGTTTATTCGTTTCATGATTATCTTAAACTCTTACTTAAGTTTTAATTACGTATCGTCTAATACATGATGGTACGTACTTTCTAAGTTAAGCCACGTTACACACTAACTACATGCTAACATCCGAACGATCTCGCCGAGTAAATAGTCAGGAGTGAAAAATCGACTACTTTTTTAGAGGTTATGTTTTAGGAAATGCTTTGAAACTGTTTACAAAGGATTTATTAAGAGCCTTACGCAAGTAAATTTTATTGATAAATAATACTTACTATTTGTCTACATATCAATATCAGTATGCTTTATTCGGAAAACGATTATAATTAAGTTAATGCCACATTTATATAAAAAGATAATTTTGAGTTTGCGGCTAATCTCATTTTGAAAACAATAACCGCCATTTTAACAAACTGACCTGACTATCCACTCGGCTCACACTTAATACATAGGAATGAAAATGAAATGAAAAAAAAAACTAGCATACTAGCTCCGTATGCAACTTTGAAAATGTCAATGACAACAAATAAAAATACACGTATTAAAATACAACACACAACTATTTAAATATCAATTAGTTTTAAAGGCACGGGAAATCAACTGTTCAATCTATAAAAGCTAACTTTTAGTCGATTATGCTATAGTAGATGACAATAATTAGTCGATAATCGATTAAAAATTATCTTTAATAAAACTATCGTACAATAATAATCGAAACACGGTCACACTAGTAAATACTAAGTAAAATTAGTCACAAAATACTTAAAAACGCACAAAACATTGAATTATACTAACGCACAGAAATAATCGATGTAAATGATGCAAAACTTTGCAAAAATGTATCAAAATAGTTTTAATGTAAAATAAAATATCCGGCTCTGAAACCAAGTGATATTCCTACAAGTACTAACGATTATTAAAATCGCCTAAATTACACGTCATTTCAATAATACACGTAACAGGCGCAGGCCAGACAGAACAGACGTAAGACGCAGACGGGGCGCGGACATTTGTCAAAAGGTGCAGACGTAAAAGCGTTGCGCCCGCGCCCCGTCTCTTCTGTATGTTTTGCGTCGCGACGCTTCTATACATTTTGTATGAAAGGGACGCGGTAGAGACAATTAATGTCCGCGCCCCGTCTGCGTCTTACGTCTCTTCTGTCTGGCCTGCGCCTTAGACTTGTCAATTGCAACATTTGAGTGACTCGATCAGCGTTACCGGTAGAAATTATAAATAGTCATTTGATACAAGGTTCAATAAAATATTGAACAAAATTAAATATTCGCAACATTTACTCAATCTCTGTGCGTAACATAGTTTATTTATAGTCATAGAACATAGTTCGACTCCAAAGCTGCTTAAGAACAGAAAGGCAAAGGAACTTATCATGATAAAACACGAAACGACAAAAAAACACCTACACCATTTTATTTCAATAACTACAAACCATTTAAAAATGTAGACGTGAATCGTGATCTGCATAAAAAATATCAGATAGTTTTTTTTTTCCGGGTTAAATTATGCTAATACTTTTTCACTATTCCACGTTTTTAAATGGTTTTCCGTTAATCGAAATTCTTAACCATAATTTACATTAAAATAATTGTGTTCTTAATTATTGCAGTTAAATCTCTATTTGCTTAAAATAAAAACTTTGTGGACAGGAAGAAAACATTTACAAATCCAAACTTATAATTGTAAAAAGTGGATTTAGTTATTGTTAAAAGTTCTAATAGTTTTGCTTTTGTTCTTTTATATCTTATTCTAATTGCAATGTTGAGCATTATAAAAGGGCTGCACAAAATAAGGTTGTATATTAAATAAGCTCGTAAGAACCTATTAGATTCAACGAGCAATCACGATTTGTCGCGACAATTTGCCTTAAAGTGAATATTACCAATGTACAATTTATGTTTCTGGCAGTAATATGTAAGTGAAATACATATTTTAATGTACTTTTAATGCAATTAAAAAATTGTTCACCCATTTGAAAACAATTGTTTTTTATTTCTCGAAACGGCAAATTCTCAAGCAACCATTTACGAATATTTCCCTTAAGCCACTTATTAAATAGGTTTAATGATAAGTTACGTACTAAGTGTACTTTAAAATGTATGAAAAATACTGTATAGCAAGAAAACCGGAATGAATATATTTAAAAGTAATGATTATCTTACCATGTTGAATCGTTTTACACAAAATACGCAGACATTTTTTTCCTTTACATATCTATAAGTCACTTACAAATCATAGAGAGCGTATTTTAAAGTTTCAATAAATGAGAAGTTAAAAATACACACAGTACAAAAAATATTCACTGGTATACAAAAACTTACATTAAACAATTCACAAAATAATTTATTCATGTAGAAGATGAATTCAGATTACAATAATATTATAATTTAAACGGCCATGATGGAAAATGGCGGGACTTAATTGTCAAAAGCTTCTGTCAATGAACGTCAATGTCTAACGTTCGATATTTAAATTCATAAGATTCTGATTTTTTTCAGCCAGTTACTTTTGTCTATGCTTACTTTAAGTGAGGAAAAAGTTCTGTTATAACCTGCATAGAATGAAACTCTGACAAAACAGCTTTAATAACATTCAACTTTTCTAAGGAAATAAGTATGAGTGAGGAAGTGATAGAGTTGTGTATTTAGATGTCAGACGTTAGGGCTTGATCACAGAGACGCAGTGTGCAGAACACGCTCTTACCGTCGGCAGAGCAGGTGCAGTCGTTGCAGTCACGTTTGAACTGCTCGCCGGGGTTGCAGCGGAAGCCAGCATCAGAATCTGTGACAACTTTTTTATTTTTTATTTATTTGGGTCTTTGGCAATAAGTACATTTTTTGCGAATAAATATACATTGACAACTTAAGTCTGAGCGTCCCACTACTTAAAGAAGAGCACTGCATGTACTATTATATGCGAAAATACGTGCAGAAATACATTTATACCACACATATTTATTGAGTCTCAATTTAGCTACTAGTATTTATTACTACTTTATAAATTAAATACATTCATAAAGTTACCCTCGATTTCTTAAGGGCTGTTCAAGTTATTCTGTTGTCAATTCTGATCATGACGGTGATTGGCTGAACCAAAACACTACCAGCTAATCAACAATTAACTTAAAAGGTGATTAAAAAATATTTTTGTCTATCATGTTTAAGAAACCGGCGGTCAATCTGTTATGAATAATTGTCTTCTCTCTGGTGCCGTACTTACCGTCAGCTTGGACCCTATTACTGATTGGCTACTATATTTTATATGTACATACAATAGCACTCACCAGGCTTATGCTCCTCCTGTACCTTCCTATCGCAGACTTTAAGCGTGCAGGTGGCAAACTGGCCGTTGTCGGTGCAGCGACACACGTTGCAGTCGCGGTCGAACACGCTGCCTGGAGTGCACTGCATCGACAGCTGCTCCGATTGCGGGGCTTCTGGAAGTTTGATTCATTTATGTAACAAAGTCTATTTCTACGTTACCATTCGCTTCGACCGAGTTTGTAGCTTTTTTTCTATAAAAAGCCTGTATAGCAGCTCGAGCGACATTGACTACATAATCCAATTCACCATTGACAATCGGTTAAACTCAAAATTGATTGGACTATCAGAGAATGTGATGGATGAACCAGAAAATTAATGTCAAAGAGTGTCTCGTGGTTAGTTACCATGACTAGTTAACCAGACTTCGTGGGTTATAATTCCTACCAAGGACAAATGTTCATGTAATGAACTTTATCATTGTTTCTGGGTCTTGGTGTAATTTATCTATACCTTTCATGTATTTAGGGTTATATAAGTATGTTTATGAGTTCTCTGGTTACCGCAGTACAGGGTCTGCCTAATTGGGATCAGATGGCCGGGTAAAAAGATTACTTTATTTCCACCAATCATAGTCATCAGTCTCCACGTAGAGCACTTGTGTAAACATAACTAAGTTACATTTTATATGGATCTAGCTTAGTAGACCTAGGTTGAGGAGTTATTATAATGTAATACATACGTCGTTTACTCCTGGCCCCTTCAAATGCACTATTATGGTTGCTGTTGAGCGCGTTGCAGTCGATCCTGGTGCAGGAGAAGTCCTGGCCCTTGTTGTCGCAGAGGCACTTGTTGCAGTCCATGCGGAACTCCTGGCCCGGCTGGCAGGCCTTCGGCGGCTCCTACTAGATACAGCTGCGTTGTTATGTGTTACTTAAAGCCTACGTTATAGTGCGTATAATGGTCAAGATCTATACAAATGTCTTCCTATTCAAGAATAACGAGAGACGATCCGTTTTGGTAACGGACGAAGAATTTTCTAGGACATTCTACCGTCCGAGAAGAAAACTTTCTTGAAAAGAACCAGACTTTATTGTAGATCTTAGCTGTTACAGATGCTATACAATGTTTACAATCATGCGTGGGTCAAACCGCTATTTCAATATTATTAAAAGATGTTCTGGCCTCGTAACTTAATTATTGACAAAAAACTGCTACATTTTTAAAGGTTTTTTAAATATTTTGCCTTATATTAATTATATTAAAAGAAAACATAATAAAATCTTACCGTAGTGAATGCTCGTACTTTTCTTGATAACGTGACTTTCTGTAAAGCAAAAATATAATAATTATTACTTAATTATGAAGCTGAAGGCTGGAAAGTTTATCACTTTGGTTAAATAAAGGAACTTGATTAAAAATAGTAAACTAGAAAATAAATCTCAAAAGTTGAAAATGAAATAAATTTCTATCGCGTTAAGAAAAGATTAGCTTCCGACACCATATTATTTTCAAAAACCAATATTAGTTACTAATTAAAGTATTTTTTTCTAAAGAATCTTAATAAGTTAATAAAACAACAGTTAGTATTTAAAAGAAGTCTTTATTTCAAGTTTTCCACCACCACCATTAGGTAAAAGCCAAACCACTGAAATAAAATAGAAACAAGATAAGTATAAAGTTTTTGGGTTAGGTTTAAACAATACTTTTGTATATTAGAAATTAAGTTTTTATTTCACAATCACCTTTCAGAAACCATTTATCTCAAAGAAAGATCTACGGTAACCCCCGGTTAATGAAAGACTTACCAACGCAATAATCATTAAATAACCTGTCAAATCTCATATTAAGTGCTATGATTGATTGTTAGACTTTTGGTTTAACCAATCACAGTCGTGATCAGTTGATTTGACAACAGATTAAGTTGTTTAGCTTTTCAGAAACTGGGGGTAACTACAACCGGGCAAAAACGAGTTCAGAAAAAATGAGAACGCTGCCGCTGTTTCAAACATAAGGATACATGTTTTATACACCCATATATTACAACGCAAGATTATGATACCGTTTCTTTTTTTTTTGTTAAGTTATTAGGGCAACATAATTAATACAAGATTACCATATCGTTTAATAATACTATATTTAGTTCCATCTAACCTCAAACTCTTTTTTGCCAGGATGTATAGCTAGTATAGTTTACAATTTACCATATTTCAGACCTTTAAAGCATGCATTTTTAAGGTGAAGTTAAAAGTGGTAACTAATAAATAAATTAATCCTACCTTTTTATCGTCATTTTCTTCGCAAGCTCGTCTCGTGCAAGCGTAGGATTTGCCGTCAGGGTTACAACGACACATGTTACAATCTAGCTCAAATACCTCGCCTGGACGACACTCTTTCTTTATAACTCGTAGATTCTGAAAATACAGGGATTAGAAATTGTAACTAGTGTAAAAGTATTTCATGGTAATTTTGGAAGCAATGGATTTAGAAAACAAAACCATCCTAAAAGGCATATAACTACAACTAAATATTTAAATAAATAGCTTCTTGTTATAAAACAAAAAGCAATATATGAAAGCAGAATTTATAAATAAATAAACCAATATTAAATGGTACATAAAAAGAAACAAAACTTACATTACAGATTTCCGTATAAATAACCCATGCACAATAATTATGATACACCAATAGTACCTCTAAATATCATGCGAAAAGCAGTATACATTACGTACATAATTTAAATAATAAATAATTAAACAAAATACTCGTAAGCAAATCCCAATCCCTAAAAAGGGAATTCCTCAGCCACAAAATAATTGTCTACATCAAATCTGATCGCCAAGGATTTCGTATTCGGATAGGTCCAGGTGCAGTATTCAGCTAAATTCGTTCAAAAGGAAGCGTCAGTAATGAGTACCTGGATTCCAATTGGAATTCGAAATCGCTAGTCCACAAGTGAATTAAAAGCCGATATCATAAGGCTTGAAACTAAACCTAACCCAGTTTTGGCAGACATTCAAAATAGATTTAACTAAAGCGTTTGATAAACTCATACTTCTGCCGGGATCCCTCCTAAATCTTCTACATCATCAGGATGTAAGGGAACACAGACTCTTCGCGTACAAAAGTAGCCTGTACCATCTTCATTGCACCAGCAAGTGTTGCAGTCCTTTATAAACATTCGGTTCGCCTCACACACTTGAGATTTCGTCGTGTTTTTTGAAGGAACCAGTTTTTTCGTCGTCTAAAAATGTTGGATGAAATTAATTGTGTGATTTGTCTGAAAATCTAGTATAATATGGGATGTTTGGGTAAAGGAAAATACATGATAGTAACTTTGGTTTTAATAAGGTAATAATACAAAGCAAGTAGATGAATGTTATAGTATATATTCTTCGTGGTTAAAGTTTTAGCATCTTTAATTTTCTGTCCGATTCTCCCAAATATGGTACAGCAGGTTTTACTTCCTAAAAAAGAAAAAGTTGGGTTACTTCCAGCTGATTTTTATTGTCAAATAATTGATACAAAAAATTGGATATCAGTTACTAAATTAAAGCATTATGACGTGAATTTTTGTACACTGACTCTATACCAGATGTACTTTTCACCCCTTTTGGATAGCTATACCCTTTCGGTAACACCCTCTATATTGTATTTAATTTTAAGGACAACATACTAACTTTAAGTTCATGAAACAGTTCGACATCAGCGGGCAATGGACACGGCTTGTTGGTGCAGGTGTAGTCAGTACCGAGCGAGTTGCAGTGGCATGTGTTGCAGCCGATGTAGAACGTGCTGCTGGCGCGACATACTGAGTGACGCTCTATGTGATCTCCTCCCTGCAAAAGTATTACATTTTGCAAGTTTCTATTTTTTTTTTATTAGGAGCCCTTACGTCATTACGAGAGCTAATAGACTGGAATGGAAGGAAAAACATTGTGCGCCAACCCCAAATAAATTTGGAAAAAGACCTTTTTAAGAAGGAACAAACCCAAACTGATGGGCTCGTGGTTATAAAAGTTCCCATAGCCATCATCTGATCAGCTTAATGTACAAGTAGAAGGGTGATGAGAAGAATTTAGTACTTAACAGAGTCAAGGGCGAAATTTTGCTGGCTGATGCTAAAAGACGTACCAACCCCCCAAGCAAATTCTCATTGCCATAATCTTTATCGTAGATAGAAATCGGTCGTTGTATAGAAGCGATAAGTCCCCAAACTAAAGTTTAATTTGCATATATTTAAGAGGTTCCTATGAAGTGTCCCTGGAGATACAGCTTTAGAAATACCTCTTGGGAAGAGAGATAAATCCAGGTTTTTTCCAGGCCAATGTAATTTGCTTCATCGAAAAATATTTTTAAATAAGTGGATAATACACACCTCACTCTGCATAAACACTTCCACCTCCTTGTCCTTATCCTCAGTCTCTAAACACTCATTATGGGTACACGAGAAGCTCAGCCCATCTCTCGCACACCTGCAAGGGTTGCAGTCCTTCATGAACTCTTCCAGTGGCTTGCAGATCGTCGACCGCTTGAGGATCACCACGTCGTGGTCCCATTCGAAGAAGTTCGCTTCTTCGTTTGATAGGTTCTGAAGATTGGGTTAAATGGTTTTAGATTGCATTTATTGAAAAATTATTACATAGTTTTAGATTTAAAATATTGTAGGTTGATTTAGTTCCCAAAATTTCGTCTTATATGTTTTTAAAATATTTTTGAAGGAATTCACATCTCCGGAATGGAAAATTACAATCTGGATATAAGGTAACATGTATATTGTGATATAATAAAATGGGCCTCATGGACTATAAATTTAAACAAAGGGAACTTTTTCCGAACACCTGTTTTTTTTTTTTTTGAAGTAAGCAAAATGGCAATTTTTCAAATAATATACGATGTACTTACCTTAAACATATTATTTTGTGCATTCCGACCACCGAATAGTATTTCTTAAATAATGTCACTTATAAAAAAAATGTTCTCGATGTAAGTATAAAGCATCGATTAATGGAAAAACCTTTATACCTTTAAATCACAGTTAACAGTAGTTCTTAGATCGAGTTAAAATGAACGAGATGTATAATGCAGGTATTATGGTAAACAAATAATTTTAATATGGTTGTGCAAACGTGAACTTATTTTGCATAATTAATTAGATCGTGTTGTACTTATTAGATATATTATTGATTTATTAAGTAATTTGTGCATAATCCTTAATGATGTGCATGTTAAAGAGAATATTTTGTAAATATTCTTTTGGGAAAATATTATTTTTTAATGAGCTAAATTTTATTTACAATTCAATATGTACTTAAATCTAATACAAGAACAAACAAAGACTAAAATTAAATCTTATATAGATAAATAAAACTAACACGCGTCAAAATACTCATCGTCATCCCTGTCAATGGCGGGAAACGTGCCCAGAAGGCTGGCAGCATTGCCACGTTGAATGGCTATGCCGATTCTCTGTGCAAGGAACAAACCAGCTCTCTGATCACGAGTAGAGTCTACCAAACGTTTTGACAGTTCTTTAAAAAGATTTCGTGCACTCGGACCCCATGACCCGAGCGTTTCAACCCCAAACGGCTCGAAAATATAATTACCCATTAGGTTATTATACTTTCGCCGTTTAAGGGTCTCCGCTGCTCCAGCAGCAGCTCCAGGAGAGGCCGCCGAACTTAGAACGTGGGATGGCGCAAGGGTGTCGACGCACGTTGCGTCCCACACCAAAGGCCGACCCAATTTCCAAGGCAACAATGACATACCGTCAGGTCTCTTACCATCGCTGCGCACCAAACCATTGGGTTCCAAAACAGCTGGTACACCGGCAATGACAAGAGCACGACGAATAATGTCATTAATATTTGCGTGACGGGATATACGTCCTGCGCTCCTGCTGCAGGACAGGCCATGGTGACCGAGGCAATCGACTGTTTCACCGCATTGACACCGATGACATGCGACACAAGGTATACCTAAACGTAAACTGATGGCGAGCCGGAAAGTATTGTCATCCAAAATCGTACCAAGAGTGGTTGACGGAAGTGCCTGTAACCAGAGGCCCGATTCCCATTCTCCCACAGCCAGGAGACGCGCGCGCTCTGCAGTGTTGATTGACGTATTAATTAATTCTTTCCGTATCAAACTGCAAAGCGGCTCGTCCCACTGCCTCTGAGAAGAACGTTGCTCGGGTAGATCTGTGCCCGGGCAGGACAATTCCCAACTATTTACTGCCTCAGTCATGCACAGAATCTGAAAATCAACCAGAGAAGACCCTAAGATTTGCCTGGTTAGTTTTTCAGTGCTGTGGACCGAAGACAAAAATGCTGGTAAGCCTAGACTGGAAACTTTACGTACACCAAGCCCACCAAATCGGATCGGCAGCGTGGCTTGGGTCCACGCTCGGTCATCCAACGTTACGTTAAAAATTGACGTTAACGTGGACCGAATAATTTTATCGACTTTTTCCAAAAGCGGCAAATGTTTCCATAGTCGTGAAGAACGAAGAAAATATGTAAATTTTGGACCAAAACAACAAAAACGAATTAAAGTAATAGCAGAATGTAAAGAGATTTTGAAAAGTCTATTCGAAATTGACTGAAAATTTTCAAATTTATCATCTATAAAATTTTCATATGATTCTTCTAAAATTGGGGACCCTAGAAGGCGAAGAGAGGAGTTATTGACTATGTTAATTTCAGGGGCTATTGTTTGGATTTTTTGTAAAGCTAATTTTTTATCTAAATGTGTATCTGGAATATATATTTCACACTTACTTGTGTTTAAATCAAGACCAATTTTTTGTAAATTTGTTTTATGGGATATATAATCATCTGCTACAGTGTTGACATCGCCTCCTAGAGTTCCGTCATCCAGATACCAAACATTAAATTTTGATTTCAATTCCTTAATAATGGGATGGATGGCTAAACTGAATATGACCGGCCCGAGAGGATCTCCTTGTTGGCAACCTACAGCCGAATTTAAAACATTGTCTTTATAGACTAATTTTGAAGGTAAAGGTATACAATCGAATATTTTTGATCAAATTTAAATGACACTTACTAGCTTTTTGTAACTAATATTGCCAAAAAAACAAAGTGCAGATGATTGGATATATTTTAGTATCCCATCGCCATCGGGATTTAAACTTTATTCCTTACCAATGAAAGTTCATATTTCTTTATTTTACCGGTTTCTTGCACTTACCGGTACTACGTCATCAGTGTTCGTGGACCTTATGGTAGGTTCGTCAATTTCACTGAATTCACTTTGACTCTCTTCTAAAACTACAGGAGTACTTGCGAGACTATCTGAAAGTAAAAAGGAAGTGATTAAATACAAGAGTTTTAAAATTAAACTAACTTTGAAATTCATATAACCCACCAAAGAGTCAATAAATAGTCAAAAGTTAAAGTTACATAATATGGATAATATTTACATAAGACCTTATTTCACCTAGCGATTGTTTGCTAGGTGAATGAATAAGGTATGGAAAAGTTCTGACGATTCCACTTGACTAAAAATAACCTAAAATTGCTTATAGATCAAAATCCTTAAAAGATTTTCATAAACTAAAGCTTAGTACCATTTCGAACACGTCAGGTTTCAAACAAAAAACCGCATCATAATCGGTCCATTCGTTTAGGAGCTACGATGTCAAAGACAGACCGACACGTCAAAATTATAACATCCTTCGTATTTCGTGATTGCACAAATTATGTAATAGACAATATTTTTAAGAATCAGCCGCTCACCTGATCTACTACAGAACGATAGGGTGCAGAGTCCCAGGCCGTTCTCGAGACAGACGCACGTGTTGCAGTCTCGCTGAAACGTCGTGTTTGGCTTACACAGCACTGGCTCCGCTGGAAACATTGAAATTTTCAAGTTAGAAAGGTATTTTAAAGACGTTTTACAGCAAGATTGTGGACACAATTTTTTATGTTACCCATTTAGAGCCCCACCGCTGGGTAAAGATTTTTCCTTTTAACTGCAGACTTGTTTTCGTTCGCCCCCAGCCAAAAACCTACCTAGATGTAAGTATGCCAAAATAATTGAGACTAAATAGTAAGCTTCTTTTGTGTATGACATACTTTCAAATACTTTCCCAAGTATTTCTTATTTGGTAATGGTTTTTTTCTAAAGATACATATTTCTATAGATATTGGATCAATTCTTTCTTTCTTTCTAGTGGTCTTATATAATTTATTGAAGTCGGTTCTTTTCACATTTATGTGTAATCAACTATTTGCGTCTAGATTTTTATGCGTTCGGAGATCTGAAAAAAGAAAACCAGATTTCTGTTATTTTTAACTTACCATAGATGCCTTTATCACAGATGTCTTGTTTCGAGCACTGGGCGAGCCCGTCGTCCGAGCAGCGGCAGTAGTGGCAGTTGCTCTGCCACTCACTGCCCGCCAGGCACTGCGCTTCCGAGGACTCGCTTTTGAAAGGTTCTGAAATTTGCAACAAGAGGAATGACTACAAATGTTAACAGATTTGGTAATATTATAGGTATATTTAAATACTAATTGGACAGGACAAAAACTATGAATTAATCTGATGAAGGATTGGCTTTAAAAGGACATTAGTAAATATTTTTTGGTTGATATTTTTCCGCAAACAATTAAGCCTGATTTAGACTCATTTTAAAATGAAGTTTAAGTTCAACTCACCTTGTGAATCTGTTTGTATCCTTTCTTCTGTGCAAGAGGAGTCGGTCACACCGGGTGGACATTTTAGCGCTGGAATTAGAAAACAACGGTTATTAAGTACCTGTTATTTTTAACAGAAATAATTTGTCAGGATAAAGGTTTTACAGCCAGCCGGTAGGCGAAACGTAGTATTATTATTATTTAAACGCAGTATGGCTGATAAATAATTTACAAAACTTAAAAAAGAAAGAAAATTGATGGTACAAAAATATCAATTTATGTAGTCTCGTATAAAAGTGACCTATATTTAATAACTTGTGTCTACATGCGTCAAAACAGAGTTAACGATGCCGAGGATTTTTAATTACTTAATTGGCGAATGTCACATTGTCACTAGACAATAATTCTTCACTTACAATAACTTTTAAACTATCGCGCTGCATGTTTATAGTAATATTTTATAAAACGGGGATTAGCGCGTACATGCATAAATACCTTTAGTTTAATATTCTTCACTTATGTTACAGAAACCTTTTTCGTTTCCTTTTTATGTTTAATAGGAACCATTTTCTTTTTAGAATTTATAGGATACAAAACTTTTATTTACAATTATTTATTTATTTGTACTAAATACTCTGCCTAGTTTAGGATCATATGGCGTTGTGTGAGCTGTCCCTTTTTTTCTGTCTAAGTTTGTCCTAGATATCTATACTTATAATAAATCTGTAGAGAGGTCAATTCTGTACATGAAATATATTTTCAAAATAACTATCAGGGGGTGATTAGTGATCGATACTGATGCCAATAATGCAAGCAGTAAAATTTTTGTCTGTCTGTCCGTTGTGTTCCTTATAGAAACAAAAACTACTCGACGGATTTTAACGAAACTTGGTACAATATTATTCTTCATACTCCTGGGCAGGTTATAGTATACTTTTCATCACGCTATAATCAATAGTAATAAGTTCGTCATTCATTGATAAGTTTCGTCCTCCACGCGAACGAAGTCGCTGGCACAGCTAGTTATTATATAAATTAATAGTTCCACATATTTTGACATTACAAAAAGACAGCCATAAATATATTATCATTGCATTAAAAGTGCAATAAGTGCTTGTGATGATATAAAAAATATTCAATATCGAGTTTCGTTGCCGTGTTCGGCTGTATGTAAACGTCCAGCGATTTGACATTTCATTTCGCGCCATAATCTTAAAAAATGGCGGCGAAATGTCACGTGCGATGTTTCGGACGAAGCGCGCCCGGTCGGTCCTCATGTTGCCCTTTAACCTTCGCAATTATTGCAGTTCTATTAATAGCGACAACAATTGCTTTCAATAATCATGCCGATGATCATCTTTGATGCCGTATTACGAAATTTTGGCCGAAAATAGAAAATTTCTAAAATTAGAAATCGGGAGTTTCGTTTTTTTTCTATCAATTTTTCGGTTTTGCAGATTAATAATAATAATAATAATAAATTTATTTATTTAAAACTATGACGCATTTAGTTAGTAACGTAATTAATCCTTTTTGTAGTCATGTCACTTAGCATTGTAATTTTAGATAATATTCCTAAATCCTATACCACTTTGCATGAAAAAAAACCGTGCAGTGCGAGCGCAACAAACGCTTAAAGAGATCAAAATGACCCACATTAAAACTATAGAATAACCTTAACATCAAACCTTATTAAGCAGCTTATTGTAAATTTGTTTAATTTGGCAAACATGTAAAAATAATTTTCCTAACCTACACTGACGCATGGATTACCTACAACTTATACGTCAGAATTTAAGCGAACAGTTTACATCAGTCATTGTTATACACTAATCACACATCATACAAACTGACTCATTACTGGGTCATCATAAAAGAAGCTTCATTTATCAAACAATGGACCCACAATTCCTTAATCCCAGTCTTTACACAATGGCTCATGTAAGCATTGGTTATCAATTTATAATTCTTCTACCTCAATAACCTACTACTCTTATACTCAAAACAAACTTGTCTCCAATATGTTCTTAAAAGTCCATCTCTGGCAACATAATACCTTAAAGTGATAGGCAGGAAAAAGCTGACTTTTTTTTTGGCCCGGTGTAGATCCTCCCTGGACTACCTCCTACCTCCGTCTTGGGGAAGAGGGAGAGGCGTGCCGGACTCCTACCGGCTAAAACCACCGGAGTGCTTCTCCGTTCCCTATTGCCGGGGACCAGGGGGGAACGTATTTTGCAATACTACCGCGACAAGGGAAAAGCTGACCTACATCAACCTAACTACTCACTATTCAGGTATAAAGAAAGTAACATAACATTTTCGTTCTAAAACACACAAACATATATTATACCAATAGTAGTTATACCTCATGAAATGTACGTGCTTTACATTTTTAAATACCTCATACTTGTGTGGGACATTCATTAAGATTGACAGACACTTTCCAGTCAAGAAAGTCAAGAAAGTTTCTAAGTGAAACACAAGAAAATTCGTCTACATTCTTGCGGTGTGAACAGTGCGAAATTTTCTCTGGAATTCGTATGCAAAGAGACATTGAGTTAACACAGCAAAGTATATTGTTCAATCCTTACTAAAATTATAAATGCGAAAGTTTGTTTGGATGGATGTATGGATGTTTGTTACTCTTTCACGCAAAAACTACTGAATGGATTTAAATGAAACTTTACAATAAAATAGATTTTACATAGGCTATAATTTATAAAGTTAGTATATGAATTTTCATTCACGCGGGTGAAACTGTGGGGCACAGCTAGTTAGTAATAATAAGTATAAAATAAATGGAAGTATATGGAGAAACAAAACGGTAACTTCAAATTGAGATTACACATTTAAGCAGTATGCACGAAATAGTAAAGTAAAAATGAATTTAAGCTAGGGAATCCTGAGATCGCGGATGACCCAAATATTCCATTGTTTACACCAAAATATAAATAAATACTTATTTGTATATTGCATTGAACACGTGCAAGTTTGCCCGTCATCCTTATACCTAATTTACTTAATTACTTAGGTATATATACATCCAATAAAGCTATAGGTATAGAAATAGAAAAATAATTGAACAGGGAAAACACACTTCTGACAAACTCATTAATATTTTATTATGGGAATTCTAAGAAATGGAATGACTTATTCATTGATTGTTTACATTTGTTAAGTGGGATAATAATGTTTGTTTTATAATATAGTCATAGTTTCAGGCTGGCTCTATTAGGTAATTTACAAAATGTATTGGAAATGACCGTGTACACACACGGGTTAGTACAGCTGTCACATAATGCTACATTTGCTACCCGGTTGAAAGACTGACCCCCGGTTTCTGAAACGTTGATCAAAACAATAATTAGTTAATCAACTGTCAAATCTTATGTTAAGCTCTGTGATCGGTTGTTCATCTTTTGGTCAGGTAATCACAGTCGTGATCAGTTGATTTGAGAACAGATTAGGTTGAACAGCCTTTTAGAAACCAGGGGTGATTAACGCAAAAATTAGTTAATTACCTGTCAAATCTTATGTCAAGAACTGTGATTGGTTATTTTGTTAGAAGTCTACCTATTAGACGTTCGTTTACCCTTAGTAATCTATGGTCATTAAAATATGTAAAAATCATTTTAGGATACGTATTTTTGACGACCTCCGTGGTCGAGTGGCGTACGCACCGGTTTCAAGGTGTTGCTAGCTCTGAGGTCCCGGGTTCGATCCCCGGACGGGTCAATGTAGAAAATCACTTTTCTACATCGTCTCGGGTCTGGGTGTTTGTGGTATCTTCGTTGTATCTGAATTCCATAACATAAGTGCTTTAGCAACTTACTTTGGGTTCAGAACAATGTATGTGATGGTGTCCGCAAAAAAATAATAATTTAAAAATTTACTTTATTTTTTTTTTCTTTTTGTTTTACCATAATTTTAAGAGCCATTTACTGACTAACATTTTGAGGAAAGTCCTGTTTATAAGATAACCAGACACAACAAGATGTTTGAATTTAAATGGTGCATAATTAATGATGGTAAGTAAATTTAAAAAAATAATAAAATGAAGCATGCTTGGTATTTCGCGAAAAATTTTGATGCTGACCAAGGAAGTATATGGAATATTTAATGGAAGAATGAAATCTGTCTGATAATTCAGAGGTTACACCGTTTTGACAAAAAAATTTTTGCTTTAATTTAATTTATATCAGGATAGATTTTATTTGTTAAGCATAGGTAAGTAACTAAGCTATATCACCCCAAAATGCATAGCCTTATCCTACCCAAAGCCCACTCAAACTAATCATACAGCCTTGCTTATACCTACGTAATGCTATATACATGGTGCTAGTGTATAGTACATATATATACATGGTGCTATGATTCAAAGAGGACAGCGCGGGCTAATGCCCTCGCCGCCCACGAACAGGTATCCTACACCTGATGCACTTGAGGCCAGAGAAAACGACACACCATTTATTTTATAGGAGTCAAATATTTTCGCAATCTTCATGCTTTATTGTAAGTTATGTATAAACGGTAAGTAGGTAGTGTAAGGACTTAGAAATCAATAATATTAAATAACTAATAGTAGTTTTGCTTCAAATACATTAGGTATTTGATATTATTCAAAATTAAAAGATAAAAAATACTCAAATGGGGCTCATGACTTTTTATGTTCGACATATAGATTGTAAAAAAATATTAGACATGTATTTTACCAAAACAATACTTACGATAATACACTGATTTATCTTATATTTGTTTATTATAAAACCGACAGACAAAATACATTTTGGGTTTTTCATACGTAATCATCTAACCATATTATTCAAGAATTTCGTTCTCGTAAATCATCGGAGCCCACATTTTAGATCATAAAACTAACGGACTAACAAATGATGTATACTTAACAAATAAATCATAATAAACTATGCATGTTCAAAATAGAAGTTTAAATATAGCAGCGAAGTGTAATGTTATCTCAACAGTTATTAATAGTGTGGCCGTAGAAAATCTCGGTAAATATAGACCCATATCTGCTTCGATCTATATTTAGTTCAAGTTAATGATCTCTCTGAAGTTTAAGTTCATATTATGTAGAACAGTTGATGTAGGGTTATAAATTAACCCATTCCCTGTCCAATGAGTCATATGATACATTCCTATTGTTTAACTATTGTGTCTACTGGCGGCGGGACAGTAAATGTGTTAAGGTGATTTATGGATGAATAAATAATAATAATATAATAATCCAGCCTTTAAACGTCCCACTGCTGGGCACAGGCCTCTTCTCATATAGAGAAGGCACGAGCATTGATCACCACGCTTGCTCTCTGCGGATTGGCGATTTCAGATGCCAAATTTTGGAATCCAGGTTTCCTCACGATGTTTTCCTTCACCGTTTGTCAGAAGTGTCTAATAAGAAAGTACATATAACTTTGAAAAAGCCACATAGGTACTTGTCTGGGTTCGAACCTGCAACCTTGTGCATACAAATCCGTTCATTGAACCGCTAGGCCACCACGACACGGATATGGATGAATACTTAAAGCGAAATCAATTTGAAGTAGTCGTAAAGTCTATCCGTCAGTATAAGGTTTATACCGTTTTAAAGTTAAGTTTAAACTTGAGTTTGAGTATTTTGGTGATGGATTTATATCTTCGATCTCATTTTGAGTTAATTGTAATTAACGTTAGTTAGATGTCCGATAATTATCTAGTAGATTAATGTCCGAAAGTCATTATACACTACGTGTAATGAGGGTCACAAAACAGCTAAAAATTTTGTTACTTGGTCTACTACAAGTCACTAAATTTTAATACAACTTTTACTATTTTATCAGCGAATGCTGTTCTAAAATGATGACGTCTAATAAATAATATGCTATCTGTTTCCCTATTCTTGGCCTGCAGTGTATTTAGGACCCGCTATTATGCGGAACATGCGCTAAGCAACAGCGTCCAAGTTAACGGTACATCGCCATGGAACTATAAAAGCGACATAACGATTGCAAATTTATACCAAGCCCGGTTTTATATTTGTTTACTTTGAATTTTATGTTTATGTTTACAATTTATAGATATTATTGTAAATTAATTGGAGTGTACAGTTATTCTGGCTGGATATGTAAATTTTGACAAGTTTATAATTAGAATGTGAAATTAGTTTTGTGTTGCTAGGATGATTATAAATGTGTATGCATAAATACTTTCTAGATGTTTAAACTTGTATCTGTTTTTGATATTTACAAAAGAAGGGAAATAGGTTAAACACTATTTGGATACCTTTTTACAAATGAACTACCTTCACTAGTAATTACTCTAAGACCTTCCCACACTAAAAATGACTTCTGACGTTTATATTACTATGTATATGTCGCAGGCAAATAGTATGATCCCACCGTTTACATTCGGCGTCGTCAGTTTAAAAAAGTCACATAACTAACAGATCAATAAATAAGACAGTGAATACAGATAAGGATGACCGAAATGGAACTTTATGGATTATGTGAAAGATTGGAGTTAATGCTGAGATGACCAGTAGCAAGGATGAAAGAAGAAGAATATTTATTCAACCACCAAAATGATTGGGAATAGAGTAGGATGAAGCAGTCCAAATAAATAATCTAATGACGACCTGCGTCGTCGAGTGGCGTACGCACCGGTTTCAAGGTGTCGCTAGCTCTTAGGTTCCGGGTTCGATCCTCGGACGGGTCAATCTAGAAACCAACTTTTCTACATTGCCTCGGGTTTAGGTGTTTGTGGTACCTTCGTTGTTTCTGAATTCCATAACACAAGTGCTTTAGCTACTTACTTTGGGTACAGAGAAATGTATGTGATGTTGTCCGCATTTGTTTTTTTTGAAAACTCATCATTGTGTGACACGAGCTGTGTGAAAATAGCATTGCAATCCTATTCTGGAAACAGAATCTATTTACCGTAAGCTTACCGCTACCTACATCCCAAACCAAGTCACGAGTTGATAAAACTAAAAGTTTACCCTTCTTGGGACGATCCAAAAGTGGCACAAAACCTGCCTGTGTCAATTAATGACTGATGATTGACTGGCCTGTTGGTCTAGTAGTTAGTGACCCTGACTGCTATACCAGAGGTCGTGGGTTCGATTCCCACCCAGGACAAATCTTTGTGTGATGAACATGATCCTTTGTTCTGTGTCTGGGTGTAATTTATCTATAATATATATGTATTTAGAAATATATAAGTATGTTTATCAGTTGTCTGGTTACCATAGCACAAGCTCTGCTTAGTTTGAGATCAGATGACCGTGTGTGAGATGTCCCAGGAGATTATTATCATTAATGACGCTCGGTTTTTGAAACCCTGATCAAGTTAGTTGTCAAATCAACTAACCACGACTGTGATTGGTTGATCCAGAGACTAACAGTAATAACCAATCAGAGCTTAACACGAGGTTAGACAAGTGATTAACTAATTTTTGTATTGATCAACGTTTCAGAAACCATGCCTAGGGCTGGATTCAGCTATTTAAGAGTTGCTTGAATGGACCGAATGACCTGCTTCATTTGGTAATTTTTACGATAGTTAGCATTCTGCTAACCGTCATTGCGATCATTAATTGGTCATTACGATCATTCTCTTCGAGAGTTCAATGGGATTTTATTGTAGGCTTATCTGAATACGAATATTAGTCACAATGACAAGTACTTCTACTGAGATGCATTTAAAATAGCAGAATCGAGGCCCTGACTGTGTCTTTATTTAACATGCGAGTTGAAGTAAAATTGAGATGATGTTTCGGGTGAAAAAGTTCTGACAAACAGCTTGCTTTTAAAGCGGGCGTATCAACTGAATAATATTAATCTCAATAAGTCCATGAATTAATTATTTTCACAAATGGACTTATCAAGCTACGTCTACGTTTCTTGTTTATCAAAGGTCGGACGTTCATTCATGTGTTGGGCGCGATCGTTCGCTATCGGTGACGTCACCGAGCACGCGGCTCCCAGCTGGATTCTACAGTAATATACGATAGTCACAATATTTACTACTAACTTATTAACTGTCGAACTGTTTAAAAGAAAACCAGGATTAATAATAATAATAATCATTTATTTCAGGTAATATAAAACAATGCTAAACAAAGCTTACAGAGGCCCATATTATATATACCTTACAGACTAACATACATACAATATAAACTTATAACTAAGTCACTTATTCGCGACGTGTGACGCAAATATTGTGACATCCGGAGGACGCCATAATGCCGAATAAATAGGTTTTTTTTCATAACATTGTCTTCTTTCCAATCGACGTTGTCAGCTTCCAGTCTCATCGGATTTTGCTGAATACCGAACCTTTACATGGAAAACAGGTTATATACGTGCATTCGGGGGCCCAAATTTCGGTCAAACGAATTAACAAACAAAAAAGAACGCATCATCATTGGTCTGTTCGTTTAGAAGCTACGATGCCACATACATTATCAGACTTATAACATCCCTCTTTTTGCGTCAGGAGTCTTGCTCTGAGGTCCCAGATTCGATCCCCGGAAGGGACAATGTTGAAAATCACTTTCTACATTGTCTGGGGACTGGGTGTATGTGGTACCTTCGTTGTCTCTGAATTCCATAACACAAGTGCTTTAGCTACTTACTTTGGGTTCAGACAATGTATATGTGATGTTGTCCATGTTTACTATATTTTAATTATTTTTGTACCCAGCCTTTCATATACACACCTACACAGAATGTCTGGAGTAAAGTGTCTACGTGTATAAGTAGCATTATAGTGCGATATGGAAGTTTAAGTTTATCGTCGTTCGGGGATGTTTTGTAACAATATTGATAAGAAGGTGATGTCATACAAACCGTACACCAAGCTTAGTACGAAGTCAATATATTACGCACATACTTAATTACAATAATAAATACATGTGACTTGAAATCAATAATTATCATGTGTTGGCAATCGAAGCTTTAATTGCCCATGCAACAATAAAGATATTTCGGACATTAAATTCATGATAGGAAACAATTGATAATTCTCATTTGCTTTTTTATTGAATAAACAAATTAAGACAATAATTTTGATCGAGCTAGGCAGATTAAAACGGATTTTTCATTTGAAACTAATATATAATTTATTTATTTGACAATTTATGGATATCTACCAAAACTAATAACATACCTAAAATATTAGGTAGGATAAACATTTACAAAGGTAAGTACTGCTTATTTCTTAAACAAATCTATTACCAGCAGACCTGAGGAGATTCATTATTTAACCGACTGCGCTAAATGGAGGTTGAAATAAAAATTAACTCTAAATTTCCGTCAATTTGACATTTTGTGGCTACCGACTGTATTTTTTTCCTAACATCATCATCTGCGTAGCCTTTTTCTCAAACTATGTTAGGGTCGGCTTCCAGTCTTACCGGATTCAGCATATTTTTTCCTAACATGCAATACAATTTACAGAACAATTACATTGCCTACAGATACATCTGAATAATAGTTTAAAGGCACACTCTATGCTATTTCCTGACCTTCGTAGTACCTTAACGACGTCACAATGAGAACAATGGGAGGTTTTTACAATGCCTAGATAATAATCACATTATTTTCTATTACATGCACAACTGAACTAAAATGGTGTGCATACAAACATAACCTCATTTATCTGCTACGTTTTCTTTTAATTTAATTGGGTCATCGATAAAAATAGAAGAAAATTGGGTTTGATTGCATTATACCACGATTAATTATTCAATTTTATACTGCCGCACGCCGCGACGCAAAGCGTCGATTCCTTTGCGAGGGATCCTTTTTACTTTATTAACATCTTTTGTTTTCATCATTGCGCTTCATCAACAGCGAATAAATATATATTAGATACTATTCTATTTCTGCTTACTACACTTTATATCATCATCATCATCCACAGCCCTTGTCCTCCCGCTGCTGGGCATAGGTCATTCATTACGGTCCTGTGCCAGTCTCATCCAGACTCGACCCGAGACTTTTACTATGTCGGCGACACATTTTGCTCCCACTTATATAGCCGCCTTTATATGCTTCGGTTTTCGTGTGTCTTTCCTTTATCGGGGGTAAAGGAAAGGAAGAGGACTAGACACCGAAATCCCTTTTACCGGAATCCGTAAACCTTAGTTAATATCGCCTAACTTTATAAATATCCGGGTGTAAAGCAACATCGTATTACGTTATCTTGAGGAAAACAATTCCCACGTAACGTCATCTCTTTGTAATAATATAATTAGGTGTTTGATATCGCAAAACCTTTATTGCTGGACAATATATTACTCAGAGGCACAAGTAACCGGCAACTTTAACTTTCCGATGTATCTTCACGAAATATTTGTGGAATTATTATTTTTCTTGACTATATTATAGCTGAACTCATTTCTGATGAAAGACTATAAAAAATAAGTTTGATATAGCTGTCCTTTTATTAACAATGTAGGAAACTAAAGATTATCGATTAATAAACTAAAACAAAGGTGTGTTAAACAGTCTAAAACTTCGTTTTTACTTTTATAAAAATAATTAAACTATGATTTTGAGAAGCATCGGAAGGTTAAAGTGGCCGGTTAATTGTTCCCAGGTCAAAACGCTCCGGTACAATGAAAATTCAAAATTGAAGAAACAAACTCACTTATAGCTCCAAAGCTTATTGCTAGACTTGACAACAGACATTCTCAGAGAAATTGAAATCAAGTGTAGTCTAGACAGTCGATTATTTTGAGAACTCATTAAGGTTATAAGGTAGGCAAAAAAATCTTGAAGCCAATGTTAAGAGTGGCTCGCTTGGCGCCTTACTAATAAGTTCAATCATGCCCAATTGGATTCAATCGAGCTTTCATTTGCGTCAACCGACCACCAATCATTTGAATCAACACCAATAGTTTACAAGAACAGTTTTTTTTCGTCTACTACTAAATTGTTGCGGACTTTGGATGGAATGGTAGATATTGGCGCCACTCTATTCTCCGTACAAACAAAATGCGATCAACATGGATCTATGTTTTCTTTGCGTCCATTTTCCGTGTAAGAATTCATGACACACATAGGTTTGTACAGAGAGTGTACTATACACTCTCTTCTTCTCTCTCACTTCTCTCACTCTCGTCTTATATTTAATCTTTATATTTTCTATAACACTTGGCCATTCATTATTTCACACTTTTAATGAACAACACACCCAAATTTTTCTGACGTATAACTTCCGACGTTCATTCAAAACCTTGACAATTTTTATTGGAGTACTCCACTTTGCTTCCAGATGCATTATTCACCTTAGCAATAAGGTAATTTGTTCGCCTATTAGATATTACCCAAGTGAAAAATGTGAAATATGTTTTTTTTTTTATTATAACGAATGTTAGCAATAGCAAATTATTTTCTGCACTGAAATATTGTTTCTCAACGTTTCCGGAAATAAGTAGAACTACACAAAACAATGTTTTAATAGCTTCTTATTGCTACATAACTGTCGCCTTGACAAACAGGAAAGAAAGAGGAAACATCTTATAATCGTAGTTAAACAATAAATTATTGTAATAAGCTCATTATCACAATCACGATTGTCTATGTTCCACAGATGGACGGACCATAACGTATTCATATTTTTGCACTTTTAATAAAGGTTTCTAATGGATAAGGTAAGGTATCTACTATTTTGTTTGTAATAATTAATTAGTTTCAAAATACATGTGAAAAACTACGTCCAGAATTAGGTTTTGTTCTTATAAGTATTTGATAAACAAATTAAAGGCTGCTGTGAAAATATGGATAGATTTTTGTAAATGTTACACGGGTTTGGTCGGTATATGGCACTAAATAGTTTATTCATCATCAGATTTACAAAATAGCATAGGTACCTACTTTCTATTCGGAAAAGTTCACGAAAATGAAATATGCGTGTGTGTAAAGAAATATAGAACCAAGGGGCGTTATATCGTGGGGTTAAAAAGTATCAAATACTTTTCGGTGGCATAAAGAATCGGAACATAGTTTCTTCCTAGAAAAAACCCGTCTTCTCTCTGATAATTAAATCTAAAGGGATACCAATCTGCTTCAAATGTGGGCAAAAGCTGATTTTCTTATAATAGCCGTTAGATGTAGTGAATTTGACGCTATTTTAGAAACATTAACTTAACAAAATGGGTGTGAATAAAAGTTACTGGGAGAGACGATATATATTTAACGTAACGATTTTTTGACGCGTGTTAGTTTATTTATATATAAGATTTAGACCCCATCTCTTCCCATGGGTGTCATAAAAGGCGACTAAGGGATTCACTAGAGAATGGGCAGCAGCGTTCTCTGAGTACTTTGACAACCATACTGCGATCGCCAACCCGCCTGCCAAGCGTGGCGATTACGGCAAACCCTTCTTCTTCTTGGGGGAGGCCTTTGTCCAGCAGTGGACGTCTTTCGGCTGAATGATATAAGATTCAATTTTAGTATAGTTGTAAGTGTTTGTTCTTGTATTAGATTTAAGTATTGACAATAAACATTCATATTTAACTATTAGCCCATTGATTATACGTTTTGGTATTGGAAAGGTAGAATACGATTAATACATTTAAGAACTTCAAAGGAGATTCATTGACTGAAACTAGATACCGCAAACAAGTAATAATATTTTTTTTCTATTTAGGACTAGACTAGTTATGTGACATGACATGACAGACATGGGATTAATAGTATCCAATTCTGCAAGGAACGCAATGAATTAATTATTTGAGTTTGAGCTAAAAGGAGAATGATAAACCAACAGTAATGATAAAAAAATATTGTTGTATAATATTGATGAATCTGGCTATTTTTTCTGACATTATAAGATTTTAAAGAAATGGTCATTCTTTTCACTAAACCCGATAATGTTTCTAGCCATCATTTCCGCTGGTTTAACATAGCTAACCTTTTATAAGGATTTCCAAGGCATAGAGACTTGGCGATCTGCGGATACTAAAAAAAAAAAAACATACAAACATCCGAATTGAGAACCTCCTCCTTTTTTAAAGTCGGTTAAAAACAGTGCTAGTTGTCTAAAACATACAGCGGCGACATATAAAATGACTAGATTTCATACATACAAACTTTCACATCCTGTCCTTACTATGTTTTTCTTCACCGTTAGTCTTTGAAAGTTAACATAACTAAGCTTTCTTGTTCAGTTAACCTACTGGTTAACTTACCTATGAATAAACTTGCAGCTTTGTAAACGAAATCGGTCAATGCACCAAGAGACCACTACGACATGTAGACACTATGTTTCACGGTTTTAAAATCGTCCAATTATAAGATTTAATTATATTTAAGATCTTTAAAAACCGGAAATGTTTTAAGAAACGATTCAATAAACAAACTTGTTTAAAAGTTAGACAAAAGAGGTATGATTTTTGTTTTGGGGTCGTATCACTTAAAATGACCAAGGTATTTAAAACTACAGACAATAATTAAAAAATGCCATATTTTTTAAGTAAATTGAGATAAATAAATGATACCTTCTAACCCAACCGCACATCCTAACAGAACTACTACATAAAGTATTTACACGATATTAGCCACTGATAAAACAACAACGATTGTTTAAAAAACAATAGTAAACGACCGGAATTTAAAACCCAACGAGATAAATAACATTTTATCAAAAGTTCGTCGTTTTTTACGTCATTCTACCTATCGATGTTAAATCGTGTAATCGACCCGGTTCATTAATAAATACGTTCATTAAAATTATTTGGTCCATCGCCATTTATCGTAATCAATGGATCTCATTCAATAATTTACAATAATATTGGTTTTTAGTGAAGTGACAGTTTGTATCGATGTTTGTTGAATTGTGCAGATTTAGGATCTTAAAGTCACTTTGATTTATAATGACGATTATCATGAACATGATTTGAGTTTTGTAAATCTTAATAAGTAAACACAAACACGCGTCTTGTTGTCAAATGTAAATCCACTTAGATTGGGTAGGTATAAAGTTTTAGATAGATTTTAAAATACCCGAAATTTAATAACAATATATTCAGATCAGTAAAATCGTGAGGACCTACGTATATTTTTCTTAGTAACTGGGTCTGACTTACCCAAGCCGTTGCAGAAACTCGCCAAGCACACGACCAAACAAACAAATATCGACCACTTCATCGCACTATCAGACACAACACTAAATGTAATGATCCGCCGGTACGCGCGACCGTCGCCCGCCAACTCCAAGACACAACTGATATTTCTTCGCGTACAATTCAAATGATATACTCCTGCGCAACATTAAATTTACCGTTCGATTTATGAATTTTTTCGCCCCACCCTTCGTTACGCGTTTTAAATAAGGGCGAAGTTGCGTTTAACGTAATTTTCTCGACTGCAAACGTAGCTTTGCGATTTATTATCTATAATTGTGATTATTTTTAATAGGTTCTAAATACGGTAGAGTTTGTGAATTGAAATGGTCCGTTGTGTGACCGGCGCGGGCGCGATCTTGTGACCTCTTAGCAAATAGCCGCGGCTGATAATGAATATAGTTTGTGTTTCGTAGAAATTTTGTGATTAGTAAATGTTTATTAATCGCGTGTGTGCCGTAAACATCTTATTGATGAAGACGTAGTGTTGATTGATACGTATGTTGTACTAGCTGAGCCCCGCGACTTCGCCTGCCTTTTTATTTTGTAGGTGTTCATGTTTTGCGTAATTAATTTTTTTTTCTAAAATATTTGTAGCATATATTATGCCACATAACTCCAGCTCTCTACCAGTCAAATTAGTATATTAAGTATAATAGTAGTTTGGGAGACGTTTAAATAAATAAAAAATACTCCCACTTTATAATATTTTGCATAGATTTCCACTTTATATTTTTTTAATTGAATGTATGTACTTATATTTTCACATTTCCTCGTAGTTGTGGGATTGACGTATGTTCGTCTTATCATGTCAGTGAGACAGTATGGCGACCAAGTGATCACAATAATTACGATAATTATCTTACTGCTTTTAATTAGGTTGCTTGTAATTAGGCCACCTACGTCAAAATGCTAGGCACAATGAGTGGTCCAGATTATATGGATCCTGGTGGATTGCGATACGCAGCGAACTAGGTTCGATCCCTGCGTGTGTTTTTTTTATATTATGCGAGATGTGATCGCATAATATAGATTTTTTAATGAAATTGTACTAGACAAATGAATTAAACTTTTCCGCTAGATCTAATTATTTCCTTTAAAACATCAAATGGAAATAAAAAATTCTTTATTGTTTTCACGCCACAAGAGTTACAGCATTTTAGGATACAAGATACGATAATACAAGTGATTTGGTGCACCAAACCGTATTATTATTATACAATAGATTTGCAATGAAATTTAATTTAATTACTTATTAACATTTTCGAAAAAGACGATCTATTACTATATTATCTAAAAATATATAATAACAGATAGCGACACTATGCATAACATTAACTATATTAGGTATAGGTACCATCAAAGTTCACGCCGCACACGCACTATACAACCAAAAATCATTTTAAGAAAAAAAATATTAATAGTGCTAAGCAAAATATATGTCATTAAATTGTAAAATAATTACATACATGTTAAAAATCGACTTTAAACAGGTATTTTTCATTCATGTTTCCTCATTAGAAAGTAAAACATTCTCTTGAAAAAATATATATAAAATTTTATATTCATATAATGTACCTAAGTAAACAATTTAAAGAATAATTGATTTCGGTTTACATTTGCCGAAGATGATAAATACTTACATACAACATATTTAGTAAATACAGCAATATTCAAAGCTCCAGCGGGAAAGTTAGGTTAAGTTTTCCAAACAGCAGTAAATAAAAAAAGCTAAACCGCAATCCAGTAATGCTAAAGGTTTACATACACACACATACAACTTTAAACATCAAACTCAAGATATTCAACGCAGAAACTTAACAAAAATGCACCCTCAACTAACGATGCCAATATTAACGAAAACAAAACGTTTATTAACATAAACCCGACATATAAATTCAAATCCTAATGTCCGCCATTTTCAAAATGGAGTAAAAGCTTTTGAAAAAATCAGGCAAAGGTATCGGCGAAATGCCTTCGTGAGCCTATCACAAAATAAGTTTAACCGCCGTCAAAGGCTCCGCGATAACTTTACTGCGCTTTTTACGACGACAAACTTTTGTTCCCTTTGGTATGTTGCGTTTAAATTTAGAATTCGCATTTTCCAATGCCTTTAGGGTGTTGGTATACCAAGTAATCGAAAATCAATTTATGAATGTATGAAAAAATATGTATGGATTTAAAAAAACTGTACCGTCGTAAATAAAGCACATTAATACAAGTAAAATAAAATGTCTTCAAAACTAATGTACCTAATATTTGAAAAGGAAAAACTTTTTTTGTTGTAACTAGCAAATATGCTTACTTTTTGTCGAAAAACTAAAGAGTAAGAAACTAAGCTGGAACTTGGAAGAAATTGCGAGCTATTTATACGAAAAAAACAATGTAACAAAAAAACAAATGTATACTTATGAACTAAGTTTAGGAATAAACAGATCAAGAGATTGCGATTACACACATTAGTTGCGTCCATTGTGCCTCTGCCCTTATCCTCGTTTTTTTAACGATCCCAGTGGCCAGTCTGTTGCTAACTCCGGTTTTGTTTTTAATTTTTTTATGGCGCGAACTCTTTGATGCTAGTCTTTGGAACCTGCTTAATTTCATCTGTAGAAAATACTATAAGGTTTTTTATAAACCTACGTCAAAAAATATATTTTTAGAAGTTTATTAAGCTCATTATTTTAATAAGAATTTGAAAAGTGCGTCCGCCCACGTGGAAATTTGACGTATAGATTTAAATCTTGCTATAAATTAAAATTGTTTGTTTGTATAAGTTTCATTAGTTTTTTTTTTGAGATTTATTATGAATAGTTGAAATCTCGGATTATAACGGTATTTAGCCGTGGGAGATCATGCGTAACCTACATTATATTTTCGGCAAGATATAATAATATTTTTACTAACAATGCCGAATTATTTTTAGCAAAAGATAATTCAGTGTAAAATAAAGTAACGAAAGTAGGTAAATGCTTCCGTATTTTATATTTAAAACTAGCTGATCCCCGCGACTTCGTCCGCGTCAATTTCTGTTATTATGACCGCGATTAAGAAGTTCAAAAAAAAAGTATTTCTGCGTAAATGATAATTTTAGTTAATATTATGTTGATAAATCTCTGTTTGGCAATAATGTATTAATTTCGACCAAATGATTACCTTAAAAAAGGTTATAGTGAGTCAATCTTAAAAGATAGACATATACTGTCGCAGACATTTTTTTAGATCATTTAAAGAGGAACAATTCTTTCATACATATATTTTGGGTAACTCGAACCGTTTACGCAGCGCACGCAATGGAAGCTTTCAAGTATGAATATTTTTCCCCGTTTTTGTGACATTTTTCACTGCTGCTTAGCTCCTATTGGTCGCAGCGTAATGTTATATATCCTAAAGCCTTCCTCGATAAATGGACTATCTAACACAAAAAGATTTTTTCAATTCTAACCAGTAGTTCCTGAGATTAGCGCGTTCAACCAAACAAACAAACTCTTCAGCTTTATAATATTAGTATAGATTACCAAATTAGACTTCTTTGTTAGTACTTATACGAAATACTTTTTGTATAATAGGTTCCGCAAAGCCTTTAAGGAAGCTCCATGTTATTATTACTTGCCAAATTACAAGGAATTCAAGTTCTGAAAATACATTTAATTAAATCAATAATAAATAATTTACGTTAGGTTAGCGCTAATTGCTAAATTTGCGGTGAGAAGTTCGCATGCCCAAAGATTGTTGCTGTTGATTATTATCATTTCTTTCCTGTTCATTTGATTAGGTACCTTCGAAATGAAGAAACTTATTTTAAAGACCGTATGTGTGATAGTATTTATTTGTTGCAATACTCAAAATAAACGAATAAAATGTATCATTAGGAACAAGGTAAGCAGATAAATTGTTTATTTAGAAAGAAAGAAAATTTACTTTTACAAAGAGCACAATGACTTATATTATCTAAACTTAACTGGTAGAAAAGTGAATTTTCTCATTGCCAGTCTGGGATCAAACCCGGTACCTCGAGATCCGGCGACGCCTTAAAAACCGGTGTTTACGCCACTCGACCGCAAAGGTCGTCGAAGAAATGTTAAAAATCATAAAAATAAAGAATAAACACATAAACTAAACTACGCTTATAGTAATATTATAGAACGGGGATTAGCGCGTACATGCATAAATACCTTTTGGGCTTGAAGTTTCGACCGGGTTACACAGGCCGTGGTCGCAAGCAGATCTGCGTTCTAAAACATTACTATAAACATGCAGCGCGATAGTTTAAAAGTTATTAAACTACACTTAGATTATTATTAATTCTTTCTACACTTATTTGATGATCAAATATTTGGCTTTCTAAAATGATTTCGTCGCCAAAAAAAGCTAGACTTGTTTTGTCAGTCTAGTCTATACTTTACATCGTATTACTAGAAATGTGATAAGGTAAGCATTAGTCACTGTATTTGTAATGTAACGTTGTTATTATATATTATTGGTCAGAGGTTACTTTCGCGTAATTAATTAGTTAATCAATAAATGTACACATCACTCATATTAAGTTTAACTTTGACTTGTATCTGACAAGATAACCCTTGGACATTTTCGTGGCAAAAACTTATCTGGATAGGCTATCATTATACATTAGGATAAAGAAGGAACGAGCATTAAACTAGTTATATACTACACAGTCATAACCCTGTTTCTGACTGAAACAACACATAAATGAGTTAATCATCTGTCAAATCTCATGTTAAGAGCAGTGATTGGTTGTTATCCTTTTAGTCAGCCTTACATTCATGATCAGTTGATTTGATAAAAGATTAATCAGCCTTTGGAAAATCGGAGGTTTCTATTATAAATCCCCACAAGGCCGGACGCCTTTGCAAGTTTTCCTCTAGAAAACGAGAAAAAAGCCTTACGTTGGTATATCTACACTTTGAATTGACATAATGACCTGCTTCATTTGGTAATTTTATTCATTAATTGGTCATTACGATCTTTCTCTTAGAGAGTTCAATGAGATTTTTTTTTAGGCTTATCTGAATACGAAAATAAGGCACAATGACAAGTACACTGACCGACCACTGACATGCATTTAAAATACCTGAATCGAGGCCCAGGAGTTTTGGAGACAGCTTAATTACGTCCATGTTTTCGTGCGATTAAGCATGGAAGCTATATGTTGTAAGATACTGAGTCATGGACGGTCATGGGACGGATATGGCGGAGATACGGACAGGAACTAAAGCGAGATAGACGTGGGAACATCCTCGCTAGTATAACATGTAGATTAGAATACTCGTTACACTTCACTCGAAAGGCTAACCCTTTCTGATAGGCTGTTTAATTAATCACTTGTTATTTAGTTTAATCAACTTATGTGATTGAACAAAACACTAAAAATCACTCACAGCACTTCAATTGAGGTATTCATGAGGTGATTCGAGTCTCCTAATCAATATTGGCTACATTAACGGCAATTGCAGTGGTTAAATTTAAGTCCTCCAAACCACAGTTGACTTGAAGTTTGCCTGTATTATATTCAGCTATTTTGTAAGGCTGATTAGAGGTTGCAATGCTTGCTGAAGTCTCGATTTGTGAATGGACGGACTATTCTTAATCAGCGCGTAGCGCCCAGGGACCCGAGTCTGCTATTTACACTCCGTAACAGTGTGCTCATAGTTGCATCGTCCGGCGGCGCTCGGGCCCCAGGTTTCTTGTTTGGTCACATTCGATCCTCATAAACGTTGTTAATTCCCTTAGAATGCATTTTGATTCTTCAAATACCTCTGCCCTTTTTACTAAACTACTTTATATGTATGTCCCATTTATAGTTTTGTTTTTTAAAAGCATTTTCAAAATGCATAAGTATACCTAACTAAAACGTATAGTTGACAGTTGACACCGATGCGAGACCGATCCCGCATTTCATCGCACAGGTTCCTACTTAGTAGTTTAGCATTGCGGCCTTTTAAGAAATGGTTTAATATTAATACAAAAAACTATTTCTAATTCGAGTTGAAAATTTCAATATAAATTATTAAATACCAAAGTTAAAAACGGTATTCAAGCTTCGTAGGCGTTTAATATGATCATATTTTATAACGAATCTCTTTGTAGATAACTCATAAAACTATGTTTGTTTTAACCGGAGTTAGTTCGTCGGAATCTGAAGAATTTCGCGTGCGTTTATAGTCACGAGATTTTTTATTATCTTCTATATTAGTTAACGAACAAACATCATTTACTTAGCTTTCGGTAATATTAAGAAAAGTTCGTGCTGATATTAACATGTACCTCTTAATTTAAATTACAGATCTACCCGAGCAACGTTCTTCTCAGAGGCAGTGGGACGAGCCGCTTTGCAGTTTGATACGGAAAGAATTAATTAATACGTCAATCAACACTGCAGAGCGCGCGCGTCTCCTGGCTGTGGGAGAATGGGAATCGGGCCTCTGGTTACAGGCACTTCCGTCAACCACTCTTGGTACGATTTTGGATGACAATACTTTCCGGCTCGCCATCAGTTTACGTTTAGGTATACCTTGTGTCGCATGTCATCGGTGTCAATGCGGTGAAACAGTCGATTGCCTCGGTCACCATGGCTTGTCCTGCAGCAGGAGCGCAGGACGTATATCCCGTCACGCAAATATTAATGACATTATCCGTCGTGCTCTTGTCATTGCCGGTGTACCAGCTGTTTTGGAACCCAATGGTTTGGTGCGCAGCGATGGTAAGAGACCTGACGGTATGTCATTGTTGCCTTGGAAATTGGGTCGGCCTTTGGTGTGGGACGCAACGTGCGTCGACACCCTTGCGCCATCCCACGTTCTAAGTTCGGCGGCCTCTCCTGGCGCTGCTGCTGGAGCAGCGGAGACCCTTAAACGGCGAAAGTATAATAACCTAATGGGTAATTATATTTTCGAGCCGTTTGGGGTTGAAACGCTCGGGTCATGGGGTCCGAGTGCACGAAATCTTTTTAAAGAACTGTCAAAACGTTTGGTAGACTCTACTCGTGATCAGAGAGCTGGTTTGTTCCTTGCACAGAGAATCGGCATAGCCATTCAACGTGGCAATGCTGCCAGCCTTCTGGGCACCTTTCCCGCCATTGACAAGGATGACGATGAGTATTTTGACGCGTGTTAGTTTTATTTATCTATATAAGATTTAATTTTAGTCTTTGTTTGTTCTTGTATTAGATTTAAGTATTGAATTGTAAATAGAATCAAATATATTCAATGCAATTTAAATTGTAAATTTTAACCTATCTATTTTTTCATTTTGTCAAATTAAGTTTTTGGTTTCGAAAATAGTTATAACTAACATGCTAACTATAAAAACTTAATTGATAAGGTCAACTCTAATGTTCCGAAAATAATGCGGTTATGTTACTGTGTAGCATCTTATGTACTTATTATGTATTTTCAGTAAATAAATAATTTATTATTATTATGTATTCCTTTGTTTAAAGCCTATGACTAATGATTCCTGGAACGTAAAATTAAAACGTATTGTTTATATACTCTTTGCTATCATTGCCATCCAATATCAGAAATTTCTACATAGTGAAGGACGTTTAATAATACACTATTTATAGGCACTAGTCAAGTATTTTCCATTAGGTACCTACCAAATATTTTAACTATTTTTAATGCAAAAGTGTTGGAAGTAAGAATGTATTATTCCCTTGTTGGGAACGAACCCGCAACTAGATGACACAAAAACAACTGAGCTTACTACGCCTATCAAAAGTAAAGACCACAACAAAGTAGAAATACTATGTTAAAAGACATAACATAAGTAATTGTTGACACTGGCTGTAATAAAACTTGAAAACAATTCCAATCTCACAATTAAATAATTATTAGGTATAATTTAATATGATTTCATTGTTTATCTGTAAGCGCAATAAATTTTCTTATTAGATCTGCAGATCACAAAAGCAATTATTATTGTCTACCTGTTACCTTTATTGTTTCAATGGTTTTGCCGCGAAAGCGCAACAGATAGAGTTACTTTTGCATTTATGATGTTATGATGTATGGCTAGTATAAATGTGGATAACGAAAATACTTAATAACTAAATCTTGATAAATAAATAACAATCGTCTATTTTTGTTCAGAACAGTAAACATATTTTACCCACGATACAATTTCACCAGAATTAATAGCATTTTTAAGGAAGCAAAAACACCGATACCCATAATGACTACAAAAAAAGATATGTCTAATGTCAAAGTGACAGTGACAGAAAACAGCCGTGACGTGACTGGTTTCAGATTCTACTACTTAAAGCTTAGAGTTAAAGCTTGCGTTATTTACTTCTCTTTTCCTCTTTACACATTTCCCAAAAGTTAGAGAGAGTCAAATAAAAACTGTTCAGGTGACAGAAGTTCCTTAATTTCAGAGAAGACGATGTAAATAAAAAAGGATTTTATGTTATTATAGCATTTTTCAGCTAAAATGGAAGAAGGAAACTCAATTATTTATGGACTAGAACATCAGGTAAGTTATAAATAAAACAATTTCCCGGATTAATCTTCCAAGTTACATGTTTACAAATGCATTTTGAAATATACTATAAAATCTTTGTTTTTCACTTTGTAGACTAAATGCTTTACCTTTTATACATATTTAACGTATTAAATGTTTTGCTGTACAAAACGAAAGTGTATCTTGATAATTATTAAATATAAAACATATTCTGAACCATTCTTGTGATAATAATTACTTACAATAAAATACTAACTTTTATTATTTATTATTCAATGTAGTAAGCATTAGTTAATTATGGTGGTTGGTATGTTCAAAGTCATATGAAAAAGAATATATTAAGTAACTAAAGATAAGTAGGTATGTAATCTAGGCTTTATTCATTCAATAACAATAATACAATTGAAGCTGCACTATATACAAAAATAAATACTTACTGACAAAAGTCTAGATAAAAATACACTTGTGATATCCCAATCATGTTATATACATAATTAGGATCTAAAATCACCAATCCGCAATGAGGAAGCGTGGTGAGCAATGCTTGTCCTACTTTATATAGGAAGCAGCCTATGCCCAGTAGAGAGATGTTTTTAGACTGATATTACTTATTACTACTTATATAAATATTAAATATAATACTAACAAAGTGTGTTTCTTTCAGACTAGAGCACTATCACCGCAGTACGGAGAGAGTGACGCTATCCGCTTCCTGATTGGCACGCAGAGCCTGAAGCCCAACTCCAACCAGATCCATGTGGTAGAGCTGGAGGAAGACACCGGGGCTTTGCATACCAAGGTAACATCCATATATCATTCCTGTTTTATAATATTACTATAAACATGCAGAGTGATAATTTAAATGATACTTGATAGGTAGTGTAACATCAATATAAGATAGGCTGTCAAAATAATTAAATGAAAATTTAAAATTTTCCTATCAAATTACAATGAAATAAAAGTAAAATCGATTGGAAAACAACAACGGTTGTTTACCAATCAATCAGTACTGCTACCGAGGCGTGCCGCGCTAGCGCGGCTACCGACTAGCAGAGGCACGGGAGCGCGGCGGCGGGCGGCGGCTTCGGCGGCAGCGGGCGGCGGCTTCGGCGGCGGCGTGCGGCGGCTGCGGCGGCGGCGTGCGGCGGCTGCGGCGGCGGCGGCGGCGGCGGCGGGTGCTCCACCACGGCGGCAGGGCGTGTGGTGTTGTGCGGACGTTTTTGACATTTCCGAATTTTTTAATGAGTGTTTTTTCTATTTTGTAACATTTTATGTCTTCGGATGCAGATTGTGACGGGTCCGCAGGTAGTGTTATCCAATCGTCATCCACATCAAGTGCTTTGGTTAGCTGCCCTTATTGTCCTCAGGCACGATTTTTCAAAGGTGATCGGGGCTTGAAGATACATTTTGGAAAGGTCCACAAATCTCCGAACGTGTCTTCTAGCCCTGATGCCTCATCGTTTCCTTTAATTTCTCCGACAACCACATCATTACCGTTGTGGCAAACATTATCAAATTTTAAGAAATCCGTTCCTATTTTAAAACGTGTTCCCCGGGGTGCAAGACCTTCAGTTGCTTCCTATCTTGCAAAATGTGTTCGTCTTGCATCTCGCGAAAACACTTTAAGTGCCTGGGAACAATTACTCACCTTCCCTTACAAAATTTTACACGTACAAAAAAATTTGGCTTGTAAGAAATCTCTTACCGCTCAAATTAAAGATAATTGTAGCTATTCAAATCCGATTTTCCAGTCAAAATTCACATCACAAAAGCATCACGTACCGGGTGATGTTTCTCGGGTCGTTCAGACCAAACTAAGTGAAGGTGATATTCGGGGAGCTGCCAAAATATTGTTTAGCAACGACGAGGTTGCACCATGCTCTCCAGAAACCCTCTCCGCGCTGGAGAGCAAACACCCTGTGCCTGGAGATAACCTTTCCTTTCCTGACCCACCAGACCCAAATTTACACTCCTTTCAAATTTCAGTAAAACAGTTGGTCGAAGCCATAAGTTCTTTCCGGAGCGGCTCCGCTGGCGGTCTGGATGGCCTGACTCCCCAGCACCTAAAGGACCTCACAGGCCCCACTGCCGGTGAAGCTGGTGAGTCGCTTCTGAGGGAGCTTACGGCTTTGACCAATTTAATGCTCGCAGGTGGGGTCCATGAGGGGATCATTGACACCCTTTATGGAGCCAACCTGTGTGCCCTTAGCAAAAAGGATGGTGGTATTCGCCCCATTGCTGTTGGCACCACCTACAGACGTACGGCAGCCAAAATTTGTTGTAAGTTGTACAGCAACGTTTTGTCTGATAAATTCCAGCCCCTTCAGTTAGGCTTTGGCTCAAAAGGGGCTGTGAAGCTGCCGTACACGCACTGTCCACATATTTGGCCCACAGGAAAAGTGAGGTTATTCTAAAAGTTGACATAAGAAATGCGTTCAACTCAGTGAACAGAGACACCTTGTTGGCAGAAGTCAAAAGTGAAACCCCCAAAATTTACAGTTTCCTTTGGCAATGCTACCGAAACCCTTCAAAATTAGTCTATAAAGACAATGTTTTAAATTCGGCTGTAGGTTGCCAACAAGGAGATCCTCTCGGGCCGGTCATATTCAGTTTAGCCATCCATCCCATTATTAAGGAATTGAAATCAAAATTTAATATTTGGTATCTGGATGACGGAACTCTAGGAGGCGATGTCAACACTGTAGCAGATGATTATATATCCCTTAAAACAAATTTTCAAAAAATTGGTCTTGATTTAAACACAAGTAAGTGTGAAATATATATTCCAGATACACATTTAGATAAAAAATTAGCTTTACAAAAAATCCAAACAATAGCCCCTGAAATTAACATAGTCAATAACTCCTCTCTTCGCCTTCTAGGGTCCCCAATTTTAGAAGAATCATATGAAAATTTTATAGATGATAAAATTGAAAATTTTCAATCAATTTCGAACAGACTTTTCAAAATCTCTTTACATTCTGCTATTACTTTAATTCGTTTTTGTTGTTTTGGTCCAAAATTTACATATTTTCTTCGTTCTTCACGATTGTGGAAACATTTGCCGCTTTTGGAAAAAGTCGATAAAATTATTCGGTCCACGTTAACGTCCATTTTTAACGTAACGTTGGATGACCGAGCTTGGACCCAAGCCACGCTGCCGATCCGATTTGGTGGGCTTGGTGTACGTAAAGTTTCCAGTCTAGGCTTACCAGCATTTTTGTCTTCGGTCCACAGCACTGAAAAATTAACTAGGCAAATCTTAGGGTCTTCTCTGGTTGATTTTCAGATTCTGTGCATGACTGAGGCAGTAAATAGTTGGGAATTGTCCTGCCCGGGCACAGATCTACCCGAGCAACGTTCTTCTCAGAGGCAGTGGGACGAGCCGCTTTGCAGTTTGATACGGAAAGAATTAATTAATACGTCAATCAACACTGCAGAGCGCGCGCGTCTCCTGGCTGTGGGAGAATGGGAATCGGGCCTCTGGTTACAGGCACTTCCGTCAACCACTCTTGGTACGATTTTGGATGACAATACTTTCCGGCTCGCCATCAGTTTACGTTTAGGTATACCTTGTGTCGCATGTCATCGGTGTCAATGCGGTGAAACAGTCGATTGCCTCGGTCACCATGGCTTGTCCTGCAGCAGGAGCGCAGGACGTATATCCCGTCACGCAAATATTAATGACATTATCCGTCGTGCTCTTGTCATTGCCGGTGTACCAGCTGTTTTGGAACCCAATGGTTTGGTGCGCAGCGATGGTAAGAGACCTGACGGTATGTCATTGTTGCCTTGGAAACTGGGTCGGCCTTTGGTGTGGGACGCAACGTGCGTCGACACCCTTGCGCCATCCCACGTTCTAAGTTCGGCGGCCTCTCCTGGCGCTGCTGCTGGAGCAGCGGAGACCCTTAAACGGCGAAAGTATAATAACCTAATGGGTAATTATATTTTCGAGCCGTTTGGGGTTGAAACGCTCGGGTCATGGGGTCCGAGTGCACGAAATCTTTTTAAAGAACTGTCAAAACGTTTGGTAGACTCTACTCGTGATCAGAGAGCTGGTTTGTTCCTTGCACAGAGAATCGGCATAGCCATTCAACGTGGCAATGCTGCCAGCCTTCTGGACACCTTTCCCGCCATTGACAAGGATGACGATGAGTATTTTGACGCGTGTTAGTTTTATTTATCTATATAAGATTTAATTTTAGTCTTTGTTTGTTCTTGTATTAGATTTAAGTATTGAATTGTAAATAAAGTTATTTATTGATTTGTTTTTACACTTTATATTAATTATAAATGATATCAAAACATATAATTTTAGTTAATTACTTTATTCTTGTCACAATTTATATGCTAAATGTGTAAACAAAAAACATTTCCAGAAAAAGAACTTTATTGCTTGTGTAAGGTTTAATTTGTGGTACAACTTTATATATTTTTGTCTTTTGAGAACAATATGTACCTACAGTCTATAATGAACTTTATTGACAATCACACTGAGTTGAAGTTTGTTTAAGTGGATATAACATCAAATAGTCAAAATAATTTGTATGGACTTTGCAACCTTCTATTTAGTAAGGTTTTATGGAAGGACTTGCCGGAAGCCTTAGCCCTGCTGAACAGTATATAGGCTAGATAAAAAAAATCCTCTTTAGCTATCCCACATTTGGGCATAGTGCTCCCTCAATTTGCTTCTGTCTCTTCTCTCTGCTTCTCCAATAAATTCTTCTCACCAAATTGATAATTTTGATATTTATGTTTCTATTTTGTTTTGAACCTTACCAACCTAACAATAAATATGAATATCCTGTATCTCTCGCAGGTATTCAAGCACGACATCGGCGAGGTATGGCACTTACGCTGCTCCCCACACGACGCTGCCACTCTGCTTACCACACACAACTCCTACGACCCCAACACGTCGCAGTGTACCATGGGTGTGACTATATATAAGCTGCCTACTGTTGAAGTAAGTATATCCAACGTGATAAGTATAAGGTTCACAAATAATAAGTTAAAGTCCGGTGAAGCAGTCAAAGCCTGCGCTCAGGCTAACTGCAAAGAACACTACCAAAAAAAAAAAAAAAAACTAGTAATAAGTATCATAACTTCCCTGCTCTGTTCCCAATTACTTGTGGTCGGCGCAATGCGTATTAAGCTACCATTCATCTCTACAACTCGTCATCGCACTATTCCGTCCTTTCTCTCTCATATCATTTTTCACGTGATCCATCCATCTCTTTTTCGGTCTTCCTCTGCATGTATATGTACTCACAGTCATACACATAACTCGTTTAGTTACGTGACTTTCACCCCTCCTTATAACACATCTATTTCTTTCGTTCGATCGATTCCTGAGTTTGTGTTTGACATTTCTTCTTAAGGAGAATTTAAATAGTGACACAAAAGATCTAAAAAAAAGTGGCATGTGTGGCACTTATGAAAATTGTAGAAAAGCAATAAAATATATACCTAAATATGTTTACTTTGACAGGTAATTCCTAAAGACTTGGATGACCTGAGTGCAATACAAAGCAGGAACGCGGAGGACATGGAACTGCTCACGACTATTAAACCAGAGGTCAGTCATTAATAACAGAATAGAAATCAATTAATTGTATGTTGTTCACTTGTAATTAGATTAGAATTTAGAATCTAAATACTACGGATTTTGAAACTTTGTATAGATTTAGCTTGAACCCCAAGAAAGCACATAGAGGCTACATTTGCCGCGACTCCGCGACTCCTTAAGTCTGCGCGGAAAATATAGGCTTTGCCAGAGCGGCGCAGAGGTTGCGTAAGTGACACCGCGGCTCTGGTAAAGGCAAGGACGGGACCGGAGTGTTTTTGTCGGTGTAAGACCGACATATACCCAATCCTTGCCCTCGGTATGGCGTGAAGTCATAAGAGTGTCTAAAAACACTTACACACTCTTATGTACGGTTATGGTGTAGCGTTAGCTTGACCCCCAAGGAAGAATATAGGCTACTTTTAGACGCGAGATTTTTTTCATAAACTTCCTTTTTACCTACGATAAAATTAGATTAGCTTAAAAAAAGTAGCTCATTATGTAGGGCGAGGAAGAGATCCGTTGCGCCGAGTGGCACCCTACAGACGCGAGCCGCGTGGGCGTGGTGTGCGCGGGCGGCGTGCGCGTGCATGACGTCACGGGCGCGGAGCTGGCGCGCGTGTCGGCCGCGCCGCGTCTCAAGCTGGCCGCTGGCAAGTGGAACCCGCACCAGGGGCATTCACAGGTACGTAAAACGAAAGTGCCACATAACTAAAGTTTTATCCGACTTCCAAAAAGGAGGAGGTTCTCTATTTGACGTTATGTTTTTTTTCTTGTTATCTCCGGCAATTGTGGATTGATGTCAAATAAGATTTTTTTTCATCGATATCTAGATAGGGTTATACCAGAGGTGGAACCATATTTTATAAAGTGCGGTCTATTTTTACATTTACAGATGTGCTGTGAATTGAAACTGGAGGATTTGGTTTTATAATATTCTTATGATATAGTAACTATAATTGCTTGCAGTTCGCAGTACTACAAGACATGCACATAAAGTGTTACGACACGCGCACGGACTGCACCAAGCCCTCGTGGAGCATCGACAATGCGCACACGCAGCTCGCTAGGGACCTAGACTTTAATCCTAACAGGTAACGATACTAATAAATAAAACTTGTTTATTTCAAATTCACAGCTTTTCACTAAAAGCATATGAAAGTATATTATTATACGGTACGTACAGCAAAAAAATTAGTTTTAAAATGTTTGCTTGATCCGGCTAATCTCTGAAACGGAAAATCTTTCCGATTTTGACGGGACTCTTAGGCGCAGATAGCTTATGTTATAAGGAATAAAAAGGCTACTTTTATTTTAGAAATGTTATTTGTAATTTATTTATTTTTACAGACAATTTCACGTGGCCAGCGCGGGCGATGACGCAGCCCTTAAGATCTGGGACTACAGAAATGGAAAGGAACCTATATTCAACAGGACCGACCATTCGCACTGGTGAGTTCTTATTACTCATGTAAAATGAGATTTATTAACTCCCGGCTTAAAAATGTTATGTTTCGTTCACTGTCTGTGGCATCGTAGCTTCATAACTAATTGTCCGCTTTTGATGCAGGTTTTTTTTTATAGCTAACGTGAACGAGGACTAAGTCCTAAATCCTCGTTACGCTATAATTTATAAAGATCCGTTTGGCTTTTAAAATTTATCAGCAATTATGTAGGTATGTATTGTGAAATACATAAGTCTGGTTACATAGCAGGTTCTGCCTAGTTCTGGATTAGATGACCGTGTGTTAGTTGTCCAGAGATATTATTAATAATATGTTATTACTAGCTGTACCCGGCATGCGTTGCAATGCAATTTTGTCTACCTAGCACCTGCCTACTACCTACCTACTACCACTTAGGGGTATGAAAAGTAGATAGTAGCCGATTCTCAGACCTACTGAATATATGCATATAAAATTTCATAAAAATCGGTCAAGCCGTTTCGGAGGAGTATGGTAACTAACATTGTGACACGAGAATATTATATATAAGATTTTAACTAATCTTTACAGGGTCTGGACGGTACGCTACAACACTTACCACGAGCAGTTGTTGCTGACGGGCAGCTCGGACGCCAGAGCGCTGCTGACGGCCGCCGCCAGCGTGTGCGTCGACAACGATGACGATGGCAAGAGGCTCACTCAAGTGTAAGTAAAGTTCTTTCATATAGATAGAAAATATTTTAAGCTGCAAAGAAAATCTTCCTTTTCACCTGTTATACGTGTTCCTCTACATATTACGTGTTAAGGTCAATAATATTATTATTATAAATGCGAAAGTAACTTTTTCTGTATGTTTTCTGTATGACATGTTTTTTTTAACCCGGAGTGTTCTTGGTTTGACGTGTCGGTCTGTTTGTGTTACTGTGTGTCTATCTGTGCCATCGTAGCTGCTGCTCCTAAACGTATGGACAGATTATGATGCGGTTTTTGTTTGAACGCTGACGTGGTTCAGAGCAATTTTCTCGTATATAATACTATGTATTGATATTAAGCTGTTTTTCTAGTTTAGAGGACGGAGTCCTCCAGTCGTACGAACAGCATGAGGACTCAGTCTACTGCGCGGAGTGGAGCGCGGCGGAGCCCTGGACCTTCGCCTCGCTCAGCTACGACGCGCGCCTCGTTATCTCTAGGGTCCCGAGACACTTCAAATACAAGATACTACTGTAAATTACGCAATTCTGCCTTTAGTCAAGGGCATAGAAAACAGTGAAATATTAAGAATATAATGTATATTTGAGAAAGTAAGCAAAATAAAAAGTTTAATATATAAATATACTGTTTATTTACAACTAAAACCTCTCAGCAACTCTGTTCGCAACATTTCTTAGATTTCCGTACACTTTTGAAGGAGGTGAACCCATAATAAGGTTACATATAGCTCTCCTCGCCAATGCAATATTTTGATAACTGCCAAGGATGTGAATTTTTGAGTCTGCCAACACTATTCTGGTTTTCGTCACATTCTCTATGGTGAATTTCGTTCTGCCAGCTTTTCCCGCCAATCGACCAATGGCGCGGCTCAAATGGTCTCCATTTAAAGTTTTCACATCTTTAACTTCGAATGACTCAACAAATAAGTCATCCAATCGTAGAAGGGCGAGCGCGTCGTCTACCTCAAATCCGTAGATAAATGCCTGTTAAACCAAAAACAAAATTAAATTATTAATATACAAACTTTTGGTCTGGTTTTTTCTTAAGCTATGATGCTTTTGGGTTCCAGTCTCAGGGCTAGCAGAATTAGCTATAAATATGTAAATTGGGGGATTAAATCCCAGTATTACTACCTTTTTCAATAACATTAGCGTCTCATATAACATAATATTAAATACTAAACATATACTCAATCTAAACTAATGTGACAAAGTATGTTGTTTGTCAAATGTTTGCACTAAATATCTTATTATTTTGTACACATGCCTAACCAGAGAGAGATAGAAGGAGGCTAGCCTTTTCACCAGCAATGGCTAAAACCAAAACCATGCAGAACCTTAACCGTGTATCACAACTAAGAGTATAAATAAGTAAAGTATATATCTTAGCAGAGTATGAACTGTGAGCACCATGAACATGTGTAGTTGTAAACATGTGTTGTTGTAAAATTAGGTTCAAAACAGAATACACCGTTTATAATATTTCCCTAATGATAATGGAAACAATATTATTTACTGCATTGACATCTTACATTGCATGGGAATGGCACTTAAATCAGTAAACAAGTGTGATACTTCCAGCAAGTGTACACTCTATGCTCAATTATGTATACTCTAAGTACACCAGACATTTTAATAAAATAAAGAATGGAATGAGAAATATAGATACTTTTATAATAATTAATTACCTTAACAAAATCAGCAGCTTTCTGTAAGTTAGCAATGTCCTTTGTCTCCGGTCCCACTTTGATCTCAACATTACGTGTTTTGGTGTTGAATCTGGCTTGTAACAGTAAATGTTCTACTATAGGTGTGAAGATTTTCAACCAATTTTCTTTCAGAGGTGTGTATCTAAGGAAAAAAAGTATATTGTAATTTACAAAACAAAATTTAGGAAAATTGGAGAAAGGCCCTATTCATATCATACACCAAAAAAATACTTTAAAATAATACACAAGAACCCCTAAATAATATTATCATATAATGCATTAATTTAATAATATATATTCCGGGAAAACTCACACACGGTTATCTGATCCCAAGCTAAGCAGAGCTTGTATTATGGTAACCAGACAACTGATAAACATACTTATATAATTCTAAATACATACATATAATAGATAAATTACACCCAGACACAGAACAAATGATTGTGCTTATCACACAAAGATTTGTCCTGGGTGGGAATCGAACCCACAACCTCCGGTATAGCAGTCAGGGTCACTAACCACTAGACCAACAGGCCCGTGAATTTCTGAAATGAACATCTCATTCTTTACAATAAATACCACAAATGAAGAATTAGAGGGTTTCTTATCATTAAAGATTCAATGTTTATGTCATCATGAAATCAGTAATGAATAAACACTTATATACTCTAACTACACTTATATACACAAATAGCTTTCTAAATTCTTTGACGGACTTAGCAGATTCTCATGAAATATGTTTATGAATATAAAAGTAAATAAATACGTAGTACAATAATATACATTTTGAGGTTATACCTGTGTGCAGGAACAGCTATCTTCCTCATATTCTCTTTAGACTCGTTAGGTTCAGTGTTCCTCTTCTTTTTAGGCCTAGAACGATTGAGTTTAGCTTTCCCTTGAATACCATTGTGTTCTTCCACTTCCATACCTTCACCAGATTCTGATATTGCCCTGCGTTTCATATTCTTCAATTTCACCGTCTTCTTGGCAGGCAAGAACTCATCGATATTGATATTTCCTGTTTCCATGTTTAATTCTGTTTCTTCCGTCATGTTATTTTATTATATATCGCGATTATTTCGTTTTATTTGTTGCAAAATAACTATTCTCACATGGCTTTTTAGATAACCACAGATAAAAAGAACTCAAAGTGACATATTGCCCAAAACAAGAAATGTCGAAACGTCAGTCGTAAAATTCATAAGTATGTAGATTATAAATAGTAACTAAGTCAATAATTATTATAATATTTTATTCAGATTCAATACTTGTCTATATTGAATAATACTTTAATTTAAATTCCAGTGACTAAACTTATGTATTTTCTCTAGCTCAATTTCGCAAAATAAAATTTTCTTCAGATATTCTTGGTACGTTCGTAAACTATGGATTTTAACCAATTGCAGAATTCGCAACAATTTATTGAACACTTCTTAGATGATAAAAACATTTTTAATATAGCGTATTAAACTGTAAACTGCTAAAAAACCTAAATATTGATATTAATAACGTAACCACTGATTTATTTTTCCAATCAATATGATGTATAAGTTTGTAAGATTTTGAACGTTACCTTTGTGAATGGTTATGTCACAAGTTCTCAAGAATATTTTTTTGTTATTATGAATTGATTTGAGGTAAGAAATCTGGATCAAATAATATATATATATAAACGTTAAATTTAAGAACCTTCATTCTTATATTAGTATTTTTTTAGGTATCATACAACTGAAGATACCTCGAATCAAAATGTCTACGCTAATAAAAACTGCAGTTGTTAAGGTGCTCAGCCCGAGTCAGGGTTGTAAAATAGCGGCTTGCTCATACGTGCAAAACCGTACCATCGCTGGAAAAACGCTGAGGGAGTCGCTACCTCCTGGACCCCCTAAGAAACCTCCGTTCGACTATGAAACTAAGGACTACACCTGGTTTAGGAGTTTGTTCGACCGCACGACGCACAGGTTCGATGAGAACTCCAAAGTGATCGTGGTCGAAGGTCCGGTGGCGTCCGGCAAGACGGAGTTCGCGGCAGCGCTGGCCGACGACCTGGGCATGAAGCACTTCTGTGAAGCCAACATGGACATCCACTACGTGCGGCCCAATGGCTACGACCTGAGGATGTTTGACCCCGAGATCCCAGAGGACACAAGAACATTTGACCACATCAACTTTAACCTGACGCCTACTCATCGTCTGGCTGGAAACTACCAGATAATGATGTACATAGCTAGATACGGCCAGTACATTGATGCATTGGCCCATTTACTGAACACTGGTCAAGGTGTTGTGTTGGAGAGGTCTCCCTACTCCGACTTTGTGTTTCTGGAGGCGATGTACACCCAGAAGTTCCTCAGCCGAGCGGTCAGGTCCGTGTACTATGAGCTGAGAATGAACACCATTGAGGAACTGATGCGTCCTCACTTGGTTATATATCTGGATGTTCCTGTGAACAAGGTAACTAAATAATTATAATTTACTATACTCAAATATGCAATGTATGGATTTAGGTACCACCTATACTAAAGCCAATCTGGAAAGAGAATTAAACTTTATTACTAATTACGCAATTGTCAACTTTGACGACATGTGTTTAAGTTCATTTTAGAATGACAAATATTACCGAAAAGGGCCTAAAAGTAATTTGAATGTGATGGAAACTGAACTGTTAGTCATTGAGTTAAGGTTCATTATCCCAAAGCACGGTCATTATTTCTTTAAAGTGGCTGACATATAGAATAAAAGTAATTACCTTCTGTCTGATACACAATACATTATGTTATAAAAATCCTATTCAAAGCCCAGGTATTGAATTAATTTTTTTTTTTATGATGAAACGGTTGATGTCACATAACTATGTCAATTTATTATTTATACAGATATTATGTTATACATAACTAGATATGTTTGGTAACATACATATCTGACTTTGTTTTATATACATAGATTATGTATTGTAAGTTAACTAAAAACACAACAATACTTACAGGTCCAAGAAGCCATCAAGGCTAGGAAACACGACCACGAGGTGAACGGCAAGGCCCTCACCACCAACTTCCTGACGGAGGTGGAGCGTCAGTACAAGAACAAGTACCTCCGTGACATAGCCACACACGCTGAGCTGCTGGTCTACGACTGGAGTGGTGGCGGTGATGTTGAAGTTGTATGTATCTTGTTATTAAACTACTTCTTGGATAGAATATATAAAGGATTATTTAGGTTTCAGTTCCTGACGTTTCCTTTGCAGGTGTCATGACATCATGTCACAGGCAGACCCTTGTGGTTTATGTATCTGTTGAATATTATATTCTAGTAAAAAGCTTTTTCTGACTTGGCATGGTATACATATAGGACTGTAGAAAACACTGAATCAATTACGACTCAATCATCAGACGTCAATGTCAGATGAATTCTAGGGCTTGACAAACTTTACTCATATTTTCAAACCTTATGTACCTGTGTACTTTATTCAACCATAATTTTGATTGAAGTATTGTTAGAATCCTTACATCATCCTGAGTAACATGGGCTATATTTCTTGAGAAATATGTAGGGGCTGTTGCTGTTATTTAACCTGGTGGTAATTGATACGAGATATCTCTCCAATCCTATTTAACGCTTTCTACCACAGGTAGTTGAAGACATCGAGCGTCTCAACTTTGACCAATACGTTGAGCGCGAGGAGCCCAAGATGAAGGACTGGCGCCTCCCCCGCGAGATGATGTGGGCGGACAAGCGCATGATCTACACCAACCAGAAGCACTTCCTCATGAACCTGTTCGGCATCCCCAAACTTGATGTTCCCGAACTTATTACCAGCCCTGATGACGCGTATGAGAGGCAAAGGGTGAGTTTCCAACTTCCCATAATAAATTATATATTTTATTTATTTAGATTATACTTTACAGAAAATATCTAAATCGTTGTGCAATAGGTCACACACAAGATAAAAGTACACACAAACAAACAAAAAGTCATTATTAATTAAAAAATTAAGGTTATATAAACCTAACACCTAAACTCGATGTAGAAAAGCAATTTCTACATTGACCCGTTTGGGGATCGGGATCTCAGGACTAGCGACACATTGGAAACTGGTGTGTACGCCACTGGACCATTCTGAGAAGAGATGGAGAAGTTTAATAAACAATAGGAATTAGTTGTTTACACTTCGCTGTGGAGTCGGGCCCGAATTCTTATTGGTCATTTAAAAAACTTATCTGCCCCACTCTGCTTATCCGCGCTTTTGTGTAGTCCGGCCCTTAGTTTGGATGACACTGGAAGGTTAGCTGTGTGACGTCATTCTAAATCGAAAATGGATTAATTTAAATCTTTTATTAATTAAAAAAGTATGAAAATTTAAATAAAATCTTTTATCTTTGTCAGGTCATCGACGCGCATCCAATGTTCCAACACATGGAGGGCTACACTCCCGGGGAGTCCGTTCTATTAAAATCCAAGATGTCCAAATACACAGAATACGTTTAAATGTGGACGGGCACGTAGATTGTTTTGTTAATATAATTTAAATAAATATATTCGAAATTTTCATTTTGTTTTTATATTATTTCTGCCATTTATCTGCAGGTTGTTAAACTAATTTTAGTTTAATGACAAATGTACACCTACTTGCCACTGTTGTCATTGTAGGATTGCAAGGGACTGTTCTTATCTGCATACGAAAATTAGGCACAATAACAAGTACACTACTGGAGCGTTTATTAACCCGCCACTCACTGACTTTAAATAGCGGACTTGGGGCCCCTGGCATAATGATATATATTTGAATGATAATTATTCGATAAGGACAAATAAGTAATATCCCGGGAATAACTATTTTCTTCTTATCGATCCTGTTTAATAAATTCTTCGCCACAATCTTCCTGTTGACTACGGCCTAGCAGGACGCATTGTCTCAGCAGCTGGACTAGTAACAATTTTGCTTATTTATAAAGAAAAAGACAACACGGTAAAGTCAACTGTTTTTATTCATGTAAGTTATTTAAAACATATAAAGAATTAAATCTATGCATCTCGCAGCACCACGGATCGATGCTAACGTGAAACAATCTTTAGAACTCAACTTTAAGACCTTCTTAGATAAAAGACTGAATATTAAAACGTCAATCAGTTTGAAGCCGGTATTTATCATGCCGTCTCTGTCATCTTAAGATGTAAAGGAGCGACAGATGTATGCTTAAGGACGTGTTAAAGTTAAATGGTATTTAAGTATTCGGGGGTAATTGACGCATGAAACATAAGGGCCACTTAAACTGAGTAGCGTTTGAATGTTCGATCTTTTGACGCAGTTATGTGATATCAATGACACTTTTGGTAAATTTTGATACATTTTTATTTATTTACTTCGGGTATTATGTAAATAAGTCCAGAGTTTTGTTTCACGTTTCATCTTTCACTTTACAAGTCTATACCTTAAGAACTATTGCTTACCTATGAACGTAATCGCTAAACGTATTTTAATTTCTATTAAAAATAATAATTGAAATTAATATTTTTAATAGAAATTCATTATTTACAAGGTACTCAAAGTAAATCAGCCTTTTTAGCCAGCTGAAAGTCAGAGTTACCATTTAGCTAAATTAAAAAGAAGCAAATACATAATTGCAAAAAAATATGTTTAGCGATTTCGTTCATTCGAACCCAGAAAAAAACATTAACGGAATGTAAAAATATTTAATTTTAATTATCGTAAGAAATAAAATATTGAAAGGAACTTAATCTTTTGGTTTTACTATTTTTTTAATAACATAATTTTTATTTATTTATTTATAACACAAATACGCCGTTTAATGTTTACTACAATTCTTATTTATTTAAATTTCTGATGGCAAAATAATAAAATTTTCAGGTGACAGTACTATAAAATTAAATTAAACATTGTTTTTAATAAAATATGGATTTTTAAATAACATAAACGTCATTTTTTATTATAATTATAAGGCTATTTTACAGTAAAAAAATTACGTAATATAATCGAATGTTAACAATTATTATAATCCTAAGTTTAAAATTAAAATTCGGAAATTAAATTTGCTATAGGTTATATAATATATTTAACTAAATGTAAACTGTTACCCTGTTACGTATATGTATAAAAAAGAAATGCTGAAATTTCGGCAAGTAACTTAAATAAAGTACTTAGAAAGAGGATTTTAGGAATTAATGTTTTTTCATATAAGTGGCATGTTTTCGCGATTAGTTCTTAATAGTAATAGTTTGTATGTAGTATATAGAATGTCCCCATTAAGTGCCCTGTAAACGATCAAATTGTTTGTCAAATTTTACGTGTTTGTCAAATTATTTGATAGTGTACAGCTGTTTGAGGCGTTTGTCAAACAATCTACGTGTTTGTCGCGTTTGATGAAAATCTGGATTGATGTGGAGTTTGACAAACAGGTTTGAACGTAAACGGCGGTGTTGGTCAAAAAAGATCTCACTCGTTGTGTTGGCGTCATGCAGGACGCTACGCCCAGTGACAAATTTATTTGATATTTGGTTTGATCGTTAAGCTATTGTTTGATGAAAACGTGAAGTTTGACACAACAAATTTGTCAAGCAAATTTGTCCGTTAACAGGGCTCTTTACGGTTCATTTTGTTTAAGTTACTTGCCAAAGAACATAAAATAGGAGAAAAATAATTAATATTATATCCGTAATCCCGGGAATTCCGGAATATGCAATGATGGCCTTTGTCCAACAGTGGGATTGAAACGTTTGATAATAATAATGAAGTGTAAGTTCACATTTAGTTAAATATAAATAACTTTGTACGTTAATAAAACTTTAAACTAAAAGATAAAATGTTAATCTATTCACAATATAATCAATTTTCAAATTATTCGGGAAATTATTTCTAAACCAGCCCGAGTTTGCGATGTGCGTATTTTTGGTTTTTGTGAACTTCTTAAATCTTAAACACACACATCGTATTTAAAATTAAGATATTTTATACAGATGTTAGATTTTAGGCTGTAACCACGACCCTAGGCACATAGGTTTTTAGAACTAGGTTTAGAAACCCAATCATAATTTTATAGTACTTATTACATAAATGTGTTCTTTAAAAAAATACTAGACTCAAGCTCGATTATCCGTAATATAAAAAAGTACTTAATGAACGTTTTTTTCCTATATATTGTCCTATCTGTCTACATAACTATATTTCAATAAAAGTGGTTACTGGTTGATTCTCAAGCTTAGTCTAGTAAAATACAGACGCCATTAAAGATATTGTTTTTAATTGACATCTTTGAATACGATATTGCAAACTGACAAGGATGACTCAAAAACTCTGTATGCTATAATGATTTTAAATCTTATGTTACATACCTCCGAATTCACACGTAAGTTACGTTGAGACGTACTTATAATCTGTCGATTCGTATTATATAGTTTTCATCTACATTTATACTAAATTTTGAGTCGGTCTTCATAATAAGGTTCACAATCATAAAGTGTATTGTAGCAGTTGACATATGCATCTTTCCAATGTAATTTGAGTCTTTTCCCTTTACAATAAGGTTTAAAATCATTAGAACACTAAATCATAGCCTTACGCATCTTGCCAATGTATTAAGAGTCTTCTGCCGTTACAATAAGGTATATAGTTACGAGTCTAGTAGGTACGGCGAGTCTAGGGCTCCGAGGCCGGCGGCGACTCCGCCCTCGTTGGCGTCTGCCAGCTTTGTACGTAGCATGTGGCCTACCTGACGGTTGCAGTACACTTTATCTTTGGTCCTGAAAATTGGATACATAATGTTGTTAGTTTAGAATCATTATTGATATATTATTATAAACTGCCGACATATTGTGAACTGTTATTGTAGATTATATGTATTTATATATATATTGATCTTTTGTCAGGAGACAAAATAGTTGATTTTGTCTCTTGGCGGGACAGTTAAGTTGGTACTATTACAAATAGTTCGTTCAGGTTAAGTTCTCGAATATAATTCCAGAAGTGTTTTGTTTACAATTTGTAAACAGATATCATAAAGCAAGAATATATAAACTAGAAATATATTACAATCATTCAATGTCATAAAAAACAGTCTAATTAAGATCCTCCTTCTTATGCAGTAGGTTTAAAATTCCTAGTCATACCTAAGCAAAGTTTACAAATAACATATTATTATAACAATGTACGTACCCAATAATAACGCCGAATATTCCTAGTTCAGACACCAGGTCGACGACTGGCGGCGGGACAGGCGAGCCTGGACGTACTACATAGCCGGGCACCTACAACAAAATCAATGTACATAATAATAATATAATAATAATATTCCGGGACAACTCACACACGGTTATCGATCCCAAGCTAAGCAGAGCTTGTGTTATGGTAACCAGACAACTGATAAACATACTTATATATTTCTAAATACATACATATTATAGATAAATTACACCCAGACAACCAGAACAAATGATCGTGCTCATCACACAAACATTTGTCCTGGGTGGGAATCGAACCCACGACCTCCGGTATAGCAGTCAGGGTCACTAACCACTAGACCAACAGGCCCGTCAAATGTTATATTAATGTTAGTTATTTTAGGTAATCTGCTAGTATACACAAATTTTCGTGAGTTTCTGACACTAATCATAACAACCGTGTCACCGCACTGCAAGTATCAATATGTTATTATGACACTTGCTAAATGTTAAGATACATCGCTTCAGCGGGCTGGGTACGATCTTTGGCGTCAAATAATTTGATACGAAAAATTGGATATTAATTTACTTATTTTGTGCTGAAATTTTGTAGACTGACTCTATACCTCTGTACTCTTCTTCTCTTTTGGGTAAATATACCCTTTTGGTAACAACTTTTATATAGGATAACACCCATATACAGGTGTTACCGAATACCAAATGGTCAATTATTTTTGACAAATTAATATACTAGGACTGGATTTTCGATTTTCCCCCGCTAGGGAAAAAGTTCAGGGGGAAAATAAACTTTTGATTTAATATAAATACTCCACATTTGCTCTACTGGCCGAAGTTTTTAGATTTTTCGTTATAATTATTTTTTTTTCGATGTAAAGAGTAGTTTCGTGCAGTAAACCTTTTTTTTATTAACGTTGTCGTGATTGGTCCGTTAAGCGCTACTCACCAGCGGCGGTAGGATCCTCTCCATGAGTATGTACGCGGCTCGCTCGCGGGAGTGGCGCATGCGCAGTAAGGCCTCGCGCACGTCCGCGCCGTACACGTTGTTGCCACCGCCCTCCCTCTGTGGCTTCAGTACGAACCTGTTATACAAAGTACAACATTAACAGATAATAATGGGCTGAATATCGGTCATACACCCCGATAATTGTGTTCTTCCATGTTTTAGGGAAGATATTTGCAGTTCATTTTTACTGGTCGTTATAAAGCAGGCGGGCAGATGAGTTATTTATTGTCAGTCGTTATCCAGCATGCGGCCTGCCCCGCACGCGGCCTAACAACAGATAACCTAGCAACGAATGATACGCACGCGGCATAGCACCCAGTGAAAGTCATCGTTCAGTGAAAGTCAGCGGTGCCTAAACAAAATCTCCTGGACCCCAAATGCGGGTGCTAACGTCCATTAAAAACTGTTACCTAATGCGGTCTCCCGCACCCCGAATGCGGGTGTACTTACTTCTCAGCATCAGCCAGCGCCATCTCCACAGCCCGCTCGCCCAGCTCGTCAAAGTCGAGCGAGTAGAGTCCGGTGAAGATGTCTCTGACGCGGGCGGTGGCCGGCCCTCCTCCCATGAACTTCTCCAGCACGCCGGGAGCCGCCAGCGCTTGCTGCACCTTCTTCGTGCCGGCTAGCTGGTAGTGGATGGACGGGCATTTGATGGCTCTGAAAAAAAAGGGTTTATCAAAAACTGTAAAAACAAAGCGGTCTGGCAGGTTTTAGGGTCCTAATTTCTGTAACTGTAAAGTGAAATAAATAAAAAACTGGGGATGCAACGATTCCTCCATGGTATCGAATAAAGTATCGAGTGAACACTAATATCGTTTCATCACCTATGTACCTACTGAAAACGAATTTATATTTCAATTATTTTCAAATTCGCGTACAATTTTCTTCAGTGGTCTACGGCTTCGTTTATCAATAACCCTGTTTTTTACGCTCTATCCACCTATTTTTATTTTAATGCTGGTCCTTTTTACACGACTGCCCAAAAAGGAGTGTTATGTTTTCAGGGTTCATGTATGTATGTATGTAGGTATGTATGTATGTATGTATGTTTGTGAGTTTCTTTATTCCACCATAACTTCTAAAAGGCTTGACCGATTTCAAGTTTGTGGTATCATTAGAAGCTTTGTTCAAGTGTGAGTCGAAATCGCCTGCAAAGGCTTCCGAACGATTTTTTTTTTTGCGCAATATTGGTCATTATATCACTAAAAGGTATGAAATAAAAAACCGAACCGGGGAACGGTTACTTGGAACAATTAAACTCGAGACCCCGACTGCAAATATTAGACTTGTTTTTATTAATTTTTTAGTTCACTTTTTTTGTCATGGCAGGCGTGTTTTTTATTTTTTTTAATTATTGGTTTTTAGATAGTTCTTTTCTTTACCTACTCATACCTAAATGGGTTATACGACTATATACCCTATTAAGATAACTTACGTGGATCTCTCGACTCGGAGCCTGGCGTCCCACTCCTTGGAGGTCGGGTACTGCGCCGGCTCGTAGCCTGAACGGTAGTACACGACTGCTACCGGACGTCCTTCCCTGGTAATATGACAAGGATACTAGATAATAAGATACACAATTTGAAAGAAGCAATTAATATTTTAATAAAACTTAAACTTTAATTTATGGAACATTAAGCAGTTGTGTTAAGGATTCATTAAAATTCCGTCAGTTAATAACTTAAACAGAGGTTTTTCGGTTATAAATAATAACCTACTTGGGAAAATCCGTGATTGGTAAATAATTATTAATTTTAGATATAGGTGGATTACTCACAATATAAGCTGCTTCTTATCATTAAGATGGGTCTCTTCAAAGATCTCGTTGAGAGTTTTTCTGTGTATCTGCAAGATAACAAATAAAAAGCTTAGGCCCGAAAAAAGTTTAGACTGTCCCTTATAATCTTATAACAAAACAAAATAAAAAAAAATAATACTAATTATTACTCTGAACACTTTTTTAGGGACTATATCAGGGGTCCTTTATAAATATCATAGAAGTCAGTTCTCTTCACATTTATGTATCAATAATAATCTTTATATATATAAAATTCTCGTGTCACAATGTTAGTTACCATACTCCTCCGAAACGGCTTGACCGATTTTTATGAAATTTTATATGCATATTCAGTAGGTCTGAGAATCGGCTACTATCTATTTTTCATACCCCTAAGTGGTAGTAGGTAGGTAGGTAGGTAGTAGGTAGGTAGGTAGGTAGTAGGTAGGTAGGTAGGTAGTATGTAGGTAGGTAGGTAGGTAGTATGTAGGTATGTAGTAGGTAGGTAGGTAGTAGGCAGATGCTAGGTAGAAAAAATTGCATTGCAACGCATGCCGGGTACAGCTAGTAATAATATATTATAGTAAATTATTCTCACTTGAATATCTGGCCGTTTCTCCGCAATTTCGAACTCATGGAACCTCTGGTCGCATATATTGTATGACACTTCTTCAACCACGAACAGAATGATCGCGGAAGGCACACCAAACAAGTCATAAGCCTCAGTGATGCCTGCACATAAGCCGGATAAAGCCTTGTTTTCAGGCATCTGTCGAAAATAAATACAATACAAATATAAAATATACAACCTTTTTTTTGCTCACATAAGCCGGATAGAGCCTTCTTTACAGGCATCTGTAATAGAATAAATACGATGAAATATACAATATACAATCTTTTTTTATTTTTGTACAATGAGTTAGCTATAGAGTTTAAAAAGTAAAAACTATAGAGTTCCTGTATTGCAAAAAGCTACATGTTTGGCTGTATGTAGCACACTCCTTTACCGATTATAAGTTATTTTCCGTGAAACGACAGACCATCGATATGATAACATCGATGGTCGACCGGCCGATATTATTAGGGTTTGAGACAGTTTTATTAAAACGTTTTTTTTTACGACGAAAATAGTTCATACCAGCACACGGTTCATACCTTAATATGCACACTCTGTAGTTTCTTATTTATCTTCTAAGGGATTATCATATACCTACCCATTCAACGTGCCAATGCTACCATCTTCTCTGATCGGGCAAGGTCTCCGTCATTGACAAAGATGCTTTTTATCCTTCATTAAACAATTTTGTTTGATAATGTTTAACAAGTCCTTGCTTTATTTAGTTACAGTTTCAAGGGAGTAGTTTTTTTAATGGAATTCTTAATTGATTTGTACAGCATATTACATTTTGTCGCTGCTCGCTCCGTAAAAATGTTTTCTTTCACAAGATAAGGAAGGAAGGAAGGCTCGTAACTTGTCAGTTATTAATGAAAATATTTAACAAGTTTCTCAGTTTAGTACTTATACGCTTGCCCAAAATAAGGTTGGAGTTATTCAATTTAATCGCCCAATTGTAATTTTCACAATCTCCTTATACTAATAGCAAAAATTTTAACATAAAAAAATATGCTATGCCGAGATTTAAGTCTACCCCTATTCTTATTCAAAAAATCTTGAGTGGTTTATTCAAGTTTTTTTTTTCTCATTATATTATTTTATTCACTTACATTTTTGATTAAATCTCCATGTCCCAACTGTCGCAGGACGTAGCTGAAAAATAAATAATATCGTCATTAGAATAAATAATAACTGTATAATGACGTCATTTGTTCCAAAACTGAAAATTTTATTCTCCCTTAGAACTGAAATTAGAAATTAACCTTATGGGGATTAAATGTTATTAGTTTATTTCCAGGAATGCATTTAAATATGTATTTAGATTTTATATACTTTATTTAAAATTTTGCCGATCATCATGACAAATGACGTCATCAATGTAACGTTACTCATTGCATACTTATTTTAAACTAAAAACTTAAGTCATGCTGATCTAATAACATACGTAATCGGAAAATGTAATGAAATTACAAATGGAAAAATTAATATTATGATGTATTTTCCAATTACGCCGCTGATATTTTAAATAAAACTTAGTCAATTCAAACTAGTTTTTTGATATTATTATACCTCTTCATAATACCATTACATAATAATATCACATTAGAAAAGATTTCTTCTTTATTTTTAAGCGTCTAAATTGACCATGTTTTTTCTTGGCTTGCGCAGAGGAAGAGCACTTTATCTATGGCGAACAATTGGATGCACATAAAAATCGCTCTTATTTCAAGGCAATAAGATTGGTTATGACGTAACTACGTTTAATAATGAGGTTGGTGCTAAACTCTTCGTCTGCAAAAGCCTGCTAAAACTACATTTTACAACAAGCATTGTTAAATTATAACTAGCTGAATATTCATACAAACTACAGGCAGGTTACAATATACGATATACTTCTGTAACTAATACAATACATTCACAAGGCAGCTATTACTAAAAGAAACATATTTAAATGATTATGGTTGATGGAAGAGAACAGAGTATGTCTATAGATAGGTATGTCTTAGATGTTTACGCGAATTACCTACGACCTTTAAAAATGGCGCTAGTGTCGTCGTAAATTTGCAGATTTATTTTAATGAGTTACATTTCAATAAATCTGTAAACTAACGACGCCACTAGCACCATTTTTAAAGACTAATAATCGCCTTATATATGTTGAAATTATTGTTTAAAATTCAAAGTTAGTATTTGATAAATATTTTCAAAATTGGTTAATTAGTTTTATTAACCCGTTGTATGTCGGAAGCGCAGATCTACGCGAGACACAATTGAATTCTATTGTCTTATTTATTGCGACAGACGAGAGGTTAAATAAACGTTTTGGTCCGAGATAAATCATATTGTTCTCATGACTTTAGTTATTCAAAAACACTATATTTATTTTTGGTTTATGTTATATATTTGTATGTATTTTTTGTCTTAACTATACATAATTTATTTACACTTTTTTTCAATGTTGTACTCGTGCATCTATCACGATTTGTTTCTGCGTCACCCTAAGGTTGACTGGCAGAGAATGCCTTTTGGCATTAAGTCCGCCTTTGTGCAACAGTGTTCAAAAAGTATTAAATAAATATATCAAGAATAAATAGCTTTTAATCGAACACATGAAGTATCGATAGTATTGTATAGCTGTGATTCGGAACTAGTCAACCAATCACATCACAAAAAACCTAAAACTGGTGATTTTTCAAATTGTCGATCGAAAAGTTTTTGTTTTTAAAAATAATTCTGCCTCTGCCTAGCCCTTTTCCCAAGGTATGCTGGGGTCGGCTTCCAGTCTTACCGGATTCAGCTGAATACCGTATTTTACATGGAGCGACTGCCTATCTGACCTCCACAACCCATTTTATTGGGAAACACAGTATCCCATAGTAAGACTTTAAAACTAATTAACAGTCGATATTATTAAGTAGCGTCAAAATTTATTTATTATTTATTTATTTACATTTATTTATTAAATGTAAATAAATAAATATATTAAATTCAGTGCATTTTACGGCTTTTTGTCATTTTTTTATATCTCGGTATCGTATTGTATCGTATTGTATCGGTATTGTATCTCGGTACTCATATGACCGTTACCAAATGAATACGCTTGTGTCCTTATTCGCTTCGGAAACATTGGAGCTAGCTGATATCTATCACCTATGTGCAGAAATGCAACTTTTTTTATAAGTACTCACTCACATCGTAGGTACCTACTATACTTTACGGATAGAGGAAACACGTTTTTCGATAAATTATAATCTAGACCTGTATACTATAATATAATATATATAAAATACGTATAATATAATGAAAAACAAAATGGTTCCATTACATTGGAAACTCTGTATCGCCTGCAAATAGAAAAAAAAAACTCCTACCTAAAATGAAAATCTTATATTTAACGCGATTTATTTAACTTCATAACATGAATGAAGCAAGCGATCCCTAGCGAAATGCATTCAACGCAGCATCGCAACATTCCAAATGGCTGTCGAAAACTTGTACATAACAAGAACTAGAGACAAAAGAAAAGCGCACAAAAAGAAACATTAAAATATCTTTGATTAACTGTCAGATACATGTATAGAGTAAAAATCTGTGCATGTGTGTATGAGTGGTAACACAAGCGGGAAAATAACTTTTGAAAGATGTGTACCCTATGCCATACCCAGCAATGATTGGACAGAAATACACATTTTAACACGCGGAATTTAACACCGTACTTTAGAATGGTTCCGTACCAAACATGGAAATAAACGGAACTGAAATTTAACCGACAATGCAGGCGTGGACAGGTAACATCTCTCAAGTGAACTTGCTACTGCAAAGCGGTCTAAAGCTAATCCAAAAACATGCACGCAAACTGAACAATTAAACTAGTATAAAATACTGCTTACCTAACGTAAGGATACGAATCAAACAATTCTGCAAATCAATCAACAATTTTGCGATACCATACAAAACTTAACTAAAGGATCTCGCGCACTAGGAGTCCAAATCCAAAACTACTGGTCACATTATACCAAACATATATGAAACTATTCATTCTAAATTGTTCGAAGAAACGCATAAGAATGAATAGTTGCATGATGTGACCTAGTCTTGTTTTCAAACTACTGGTGCGCAAGACACTTAAGAAGCAAGGATACGTGTCTGCATTGACAACCATGCCTGAAACTGCCACCAATGAAAGCAAAGCATACAGTGCAACAAACAACTAAACAATACGAAAATATGCGGAAATACACGAAGCACTATCGGTGATCGAGGAAAGGGATAGATGTAGCGTGCAAACAGAGACAGAGCTGCCACATGAGAGATGTTCGGCTGTGGTGTGCTCAGGGACTTGGAAACTTAAAAATGGAATTAGATGCTTTAGATATGGTTTATTTTGTTAGTTTCCAAGTTTCCTGATCACCCCATTCAGCGGATGTCGGTACCGAGACAGTGAAGGTAGATACGACGTTATGGCGCCAAAACTCGCCGCCACAGTGTTAAATTCCACTTGCTTGATGCAATTTTTCTCCGGGCACTGCATCAGGTAGTCGGACCGGAACAGACCGAGGCTGATCGACTGGAAAATGCAACACTGTGAAATTCTGTCCAATGCATTTAGTAGAACATAAGTACATTAATGATATGTTTATATTCTTCGTTCAATTTCAGCAAACGCCACCACCACCTAATTAATATTTACAAAAAAAATCATTAGATTTTCAGAATGTTATGATGATATGAAAAAATATGACGATTTGGGATACCAAATCGTGTCATTCAGTACCAATGAAAGAATAAATGACTATGTGAATTTTCGGTACACGTGTATTGTGAACTATTAAATACATTTTGTATGATTCATCTTAGCTAAAATTAATTAAAAAAACATAACATTCAATCTAATACTATAAAGTAAATAAATATCTTGCTTACAACTAGACAAGCAGTGCTCTATATTTCAGTGATTTTTACATAAAACTCTTAATTAAAAGTAAGTACATAAACATTAAAGCAAAAAAATAAAAAACACTACATAATAAATCTACTTTTCATTGTTACCAATTAAATCTCTTAAAAATAAAACTTATTTTTTACCAGGAATACACATCTTTCAAATTGGGTTTGTATTTATTTTGACTGTTCTGTTACCTACACGTTTATAGGGAAAAAAAATAAAAAACTAGCTTTGTAATATTCGATATGGACGAACGCATTTCTTTAAAAGCATTGATCAATAAATGTAACAGCTAGTTGACCGCTATTACGTATTTTTCAACAAAAACTATTTCCCCAACAATTTCATAAAAAACTGGGCCGCATGAAGCAAGTTATGTACCACAAAAAGTTTATAGATTGTTGGTTTTATAATTTGTGACAAAGTTGATTTCAAAAAGTTAAGTTTTATTTAACTTCGTCGTTGGCCTAGTGGTTCTAAGCGCGACTGCTACGCTAGAGGTCTTGGGTTCGATTCCCAAGTCGACCAAGGTGTTGTTGGGTTTTTCTATGAAATTCTCAGTAGCAGGTCGGAGTTTGGATTTGTGCCCGGTTAGTAGCAATAGGCTCGCCCCCTATTACATGGGACCTAAACATACCGGCGAACTGTGGGTGTACATTGGTACACCTCTGCCTAACCCTTCGGGGATACAGGCGTGATGGAAAGTATGTTATGTTATGATATGTTCAGTTTTAGAATTTTGTGGTCAATGTCTACTTTTTATAAAAAATCTGCTCTTTACTGCTTAATATTTTGTCTAGTAAGTAGTTAATAATTATAGACACAATTCGTTGCAAAACGTACAAATGAAAAACGACTCAATCAATTAGGACCTTTTTTTACGGTTAGTCCTAGTTAGAAACTTCGCTAAGAAATTCGGAAAATATTTTTGAAGTCTTTATTTCATTTAACGTGAGATCCATTCCACAAAATCATTAAGATTTTGTACTAACTGATGATGATTAGATGAGATGAGATTCATGCCATTCTCGGGACTTTCCTAGGTAGAACTTAATCATTTTATTTTTCCTGAGTAACCCATGAATAAAATCATGATGTTATATCCCGTTTACTAAGGAAAAATATTACGGAAGCCACAATATACATTAAACTATCCTTAAAAATTATCCTGTCATTCTCTACTTTGAATGGACGGCAATTAGTCGACCAAAGCGCGGGGAAATACGAAAATGGAACTCTGTCAGTTTACGCTCAAGAAAATAAAAGGAAATACATTATTTTTGCCTTTTAAGAATGATTTCATACTATTTTTTAAAGAAATCCCCAACAATAACCCTTTCCCTGTCCAATGAGTCACATATGATGCATTCCAATTGTTAAACTATTGTGTCTACTTGGCGGGACAGTAAATGTGTTAAGATTGGGAAAAAATGAGACATTAAACGCGGGTTTTATTACATACAGGAAGGTACCAAAACAAATATACCGGGGAAAAAAGTGGAGCACGTGTGACTAGATTACTAATAATAATAATTATCCTTCCCGTTTGCTCATGAATTGGTTTCAATTCATTAGCGCACAATGAAAGTATTTGTTGACGGGTTTATCCATTCATCATTTTATTACTAACCTTGAAGTTTTACATATTATATTATGCTCGTCATGCGTTTAAGAACATGATGTTAATGTGTTATGTAGACTATTGAAGTTGGCAAGTTATTTTTAACTAACTTCAAAAAGAGGAGGTTCTCAATTTAAATAAATGTATTTTTTTGACGTGTCATCTCTGGCGAACAGATGGTTTTCTCATTATATTTTTGTGATTTTTTGGTAGGTGTACCTATCTCAGAAATTTCCCTATTTAATTTTTATGAAACTTGATTATAAAACGCGTTCTTTTAAAGTGTATCTACAATTCAAAATTTTAAATCTCCTCACAGATCATACGATGACAATATTATTTTTTAACTTCCGCAGAGTTATTTTCTGAACACAATAGTGGATTGTTGACGTAAAATCTATAAATATTGACATTCATTCTAACTGGCATACAAGACTGGTCACCAGAGTACTAAATAGCAATATACAGCAAATTACATTAATTTTACAGACTATAAGAATCTAATTTCTACATATAAAACATACTATCTACTGTCGATAATATGAAAAACTTTTGTTTTGTTTTAATTCGACGCAAAAAGAGGCTAGTCTAAGCTAAGTTTGGCGTGTGTGCCTGTGACATTCGCATCTAAACTAATGAAGTCATTAACATGTGATTATTTTAATTTTAACTTTAGTTCGCTGTTTCTTTCAGGGTGCATCCAGATCTGACGAAAGCGCACCGAACGAGCATTACACGAGCTGCTCGCGAGCATGGCGCGAACGCAGTACTAGTGTCAATAACGCCGTCCGCTAGACGTGCGTGCGCCGCTCGCGAGCTGTTCGTGTAATGCTCGTTCGGTGCGCGTTCGTCAGATTTGGACCCGTTATTTTGAAAGATTGTACGCAGCTTTACCCTTCTATTGCTACATTACAGTAGAATTTATACCAGAATAAAAAAAATCCTTTGGACTATCATAGAGAAAGCTCCATCTAATATAGGTATATTAGGTATTCAAGTTATTTTTTAATTGTTAACCTTATTATTGTTAATTCCTGTTCTTCGTTCTCTTGACAAACAGTGTACAGTTAAAATGGTTATAATTAGTTAGTTGGGTATGCAACAGTTTTTCAAATTACCGACTTTTAAACAATAAGCCGCAATACTCGTACTATATATTTCTAAGGGCCTGCGTACACGAGGGATAAGGCGGACAAAATGTCTGCTGTGCGCTGTTTTAATACTAAAATATGTTGCTTTCTGAGGTTTACGCGAATGACATTTAAATAAAACTACTTTATGCGGATTATATCCCGGTATTTATATGGTGCAAAGGTGTTAAAACGTCGGGAACTAAAACCTAAATATACACCGCGATAAAATCCGTATAAAGTAGTTTTTATTTATTTCAATACTAGAACATGGTTAGACCTTGTCCGTGAAATACATCATATCGAATGGCCGCATACGTACAAAGGGCAACGTAATGAGAATATACCGCGCACATTTTGTCCCTCTTTGACCGTCGTATGCGCAGGAACTAAGTTTCAACAAGCAATGCACGACGAGGATACTTCCTTAAATGTAATCTTATGCCTTTCCCGAGCTCTTGTAATAAAGAATGAAATATTGTTATAGCCTCAAATAATAAAGCTCAATTAAATTATAACCAGACAGTTATAGGCTGGCATTATTTAATATATATGTATATCTTAATATATATAAATCTCGTGTCACAATGTTTGTCCTCAATGGACTCCTAAACCACTTAACCGATTATAATAAAATTCGCACACCATGTGCAGTTCGATCCAACTTGAGAGATAGGATAGTTTAAATCTCAAATTATAGTCGCAATTTTAATTTATTGCTAATTATTTGTCTGTTATTATATACAAAGGCACCGGGAACGGGACCTAGGTATTCACGCGGGTGAAACCGCGGGACACAGCTAGTATTATTATATTTAAGAAAATAACTTTGAAAGAAGAGACTTCAAATCAAATATGACTTTCATAAAAAAGACATGAAAACTCTTTAACTACTATTAGATAGATATTTTATCATTTCCTAAATAATTATTTAAAATATGGTCGCAATGCATTGCTTGTTTTGAATCGGGCAACACGTTCAGTTGTCCGTATTTACAATTAAATAACATGCTATTATATTACATATTTAAAACTAATTAATATTAAGCTGTTATTAATTTTATTTAATTATAGCGACACATAAAATTAAATCAGATGATATTTTTGACCAGACCTTTTTGTTAAATACATATTTAAAAAAAAATACTCGGTGTTGCTATAATTAAAGTAAAAACAAGTCAAATGAAAGTTGTAGATTAGAACATTGTTAAATAGAACAAGTCAACATTTAAAAACAAAACAAATTCTCATTTTTTAGACTTCTGTACTCACTCATGATAAAATAACAACTACTTTAATTACACATACCTACCTACATAGATATTAACATAAATATAGATATTTACTAAAGAGTCGAGTAAAGAATTCTTTATTAAGTTCTTAAGAACTTAAAACATGTTAGTTTATTAGTCACAAAAAATAGTTTTACTAGAAATTGTTATATTAAAAAAAAAAACAAAAGATGCAGTTTAAAAAACCGTGCACTTTTAGGTGTATAAAAAAGAAAATAAGGAAAAAGGCAAAACAAAATACTTATAAATATTAAGAGGCAAAGGCATTGTTTAATAAGTCCTACGCTTGGCGAAGCTTAAACTGAGACCTATTTGAATGAATGAATGAATGACTTTTTTGTTTGAACTATCATCGCGTGCAGGTATCTTGGTGTTTAATAATTTACTTATTTGTTTGTAATTCCCTTTAGGTACACTAATTGTAATTAATTAAAAAAGTTAATTATGATTCTGTTTCTGTGTAAAATACTATGTAATTAAAATCTATTTGTGACACAGAATAAATATGTTTTTGTTCAGTCTGACATACGCAAGTACGATTGTTTTTTTCGTCAATTATCAATTTCTAGTAAAGACTGTATAAAACAAAGTAACAAGCACAACTGAACGAATCGCCCGGTATAAACATATACAGCAGAAACGTTCGTTTACCTCACTCACACATTCGTTAAAAAGTTCTCTAAATATTATAAAACTAGGTTTTTTTATCGATCTAAAAAATCTGGTAAATTCGGTACTGTCTGCAATTATGTATTTTTTTAATAACAGAAGACTGAACTACCCGTATTCTTTTATTTCTAGATATGTTGTGTTTTTCATTTTCTTGTAATATTGTTAATGAGTATACATGTAATGCATCACAGCGAATTAAGTATTTAGGCTTCCAGGCTTTTAGTCAATGTGAAAGAATCTTATAAGCTACTATTATTATATGTTACTAACTAAATTATAAAAAATCTAAATCAACTAAGAGCCAACACATAAATATTTAAAAATAATAAAAATATTTACGAAGACTAACCCCGTTTTTTAAAGTCCAATCAATAAAAGGGCATTTTGTTTGACTGGGTGAATTGTTATATTTCAATTAAAATAATGGTTTAATAAAGCACTTTCTAAGTAATTTGATCATCTGTCAAAGCTCAAGTCAAGTAAGTTCTACGAGTTAATCTTTAGGTCAACCAATCACTAACTTGACATTAATAACCCGTTAAAGATTTGCTATTGTTCGTATAACTTAAAAAAAAACTGTACTGGTAACTTTTAAACCATCTTGTAGAAAAAAAAAGGAAGCCTTTAAAAAACTAGGGATCATCAATTCAAAATTCGCCAACTAAAACGAACTAAATGAACGAATGAACGCAATGTGTGAATGAAGTGTAGAAGAACGAGCTCCGCCTCTACCTCTGTATTTCTCTGGACACGGGACCGAGGTGGCCGAACCCTGAGGCGATGCTGTTGATCTCGACCTGCTTCCACGAGCAGTACGGGGTATGCTTAGCGCACTGGTTCTCCGTGTGGGGGCACCGGGATTCCAGCATGATGTCAGAACGCAGCATACCTAGTGATACTGGCTACACCACATTGCACATTTTATATGATAGAAACACCGTATGTTATTATGAATGATGTATGATGATTTACACATGTATTCGCGACTATTTATTTTATATTATATTTATTTTAAAACAAACAATACTGACCGGAAATTGGAGATCAAAAATAATTTATTGGGGAACATCATCAGACAAAAGATACCCAACTGCAAGGGCAACCCAGTGTTAGAGGTTGACTACGAATACGCGGCGTGCTGTAGATTCGACCCCGCATGGGACAAACATTGACGGTTTGTTGTTTGTGCGTGTGATTTGAATGTTTGTGATATATACCGCGACAGAGATATTTCTTAGGGAAAAACCAATAGTAAACTATGTAGGTATATGTCTCCGGTTGGACTAACTAACTAACATAACCAATTATTTTGTGACCGGTAGATTACATACAGATAATACGTCATGTATATAAAAAACCAGATCGTGAATACGAAACATTTTTGTCTAGTCATCAAAATGGATGACGACGACTTAATAAAACATTGCAAGTAATGATTCAACTTGTAATTGTATAAATATACTAATCAGTTTTCATACAAGAACTACTAAGATTTACATATCATTAGGTCTTTTGTTTCTGTTTACATTATCTATGTACCTAATGTACCTATGAACTAACTAAACAAATATGGAAACACACTGATTAGGAAAAAATTGACCATAAATTTATAATTTACTCTTTGTGACGTAGACTGTATTTATATTATTTTTCTCCGGTGTAAAGGAAACGGTAAAAAATATTTAATCAATAAATCGCGAGTACATGTGTTTTTAATTAACAACTATTAAACTGCAGAGTGTAAGTATGGGTTTACATAAAATTTTAATCTTTTTCTGATATTTTAATTACGTTTCAACCTCTCATGGTCACTGGTTGGTTGACCACAAGCTCAAAGCAGCACAGGTTGCCACGGTCAACTTGTTCATGGCAACCAATCATCAAAAAACCTTTCTTTCTTCCTTACAGTACAAAGTATATTGTATGTAAGTTAAGAAATTGTTATGTATAAACCCTATTTACATTCTGTAGTTAAAAAACATTATATAGAGCTGTACCTGAGTGACTCCTTCGTTCCGAACTTTCACCCATATATCGTAGAGGCTTGCGGTGAACTCATCAACTTGGAGAGCATTCTGAAGGGTTTGTTCTAAGAATTCATCATCGTGGGCTACCTAACACATGAATAAAGCAAACTGAGATTCAAGTCACATCTACAGTCTTATAAATTAAAAAAATGTCACCATTTAAATTTTATTTCAAATATGTTACTTCAGAAAACAAAAAAAAATATAAAATTGATTTAAACAAAATTGAGCACTAAATTTCAACCAGAAATATAATTATATATTTTAAACATCCTAAGTACTATACAGACTACAAAATATAAAAGAACAACAATTAATTAAAAAAAACACAAAGCCATGAATATACTGCTTTTTCCTAGCCTATATTCACAGTCTTCCCCAAGTCTGTCCATATACCCTTTCCATGTACTTTTTATCTGTAAAGTACTTAATTATATCTAAACACATACCTTATGCATCAGCTCGTTTAAAACGGGTTGAAGTTCCAATGCCTTATCAAATTCTGTCTTCGGAAATGGGGAGGGCAACAACACAAATGGTGCAATCTATAAAATAGAATAGCTTAATTATATAGAAGACGATACATTTTCAAATTTGTTATTATTATTTATATGCTATAAACTAGATATGTATATACAAGCTCTTAGTTGTTTGTTTAATTGAGTGGTAATAAGTGTTTTAAAAAATTCCCTGATAAAAATCTCAACTTTAAAGCTGAATCGTTAAAAAGAAATTTGTTGTTATGTGATATTTTTTTTAATAAACACATGTCTATGAAGCAACTCAATGAATTAAAATTATCTAGCGTTTTGAACTTTTATTGTGAATGAAGTCAGCATGTTACTTGCCTGAATTTATTTAAGTAGCCTGAGAAAGCTAAATAACTGATAATTAACCTAGTTTCGTAAAAATAAGTAAAGTAAGTATTTATTTTTATTTATTTTAAATATAAGGTTAAATAATACATTATTTAGCTATTGATAAATGATTAAATATTGTAAAAAAAATAAATGATTGCATAATTCATGTAAAGTAAGTTTATTTGATTTTTATTCCTTAATACTAGGTAGTTTAATTAAATAAAACAAAATAAATAAGTTTAACCTGAATGACATCTTTGTTGAAGTGTTTCCTGTCTCTCATACCGACGCCGTGCATAAGGGCCCAGTCTTTTGCTTTTTCTATCACATTAACTAAGGTCTTATGGTCCAACGGCAAGGGAATACAAGAACTAAGGCGGCCTTGCGACATCTTGACAAAAGTTAAAAGAAAATATCGCGAATAAAATAACACCAAATCTTTTAGTTATGAAGTTCTATTGACGTGGTGTTCAGTACAACGTTAAACGGCGTATGAGTTAATTTTGAAGTATTTATTGTAGTTTAGTTTTATGAAATGAATCACATCACTTCATTGTTGAAATTTGAAGTTGCGATATTTTAATTTGACATTGACAATAGAGTTGACAGTTACCAAAGAGTTTAGATGTTCAAGAGCGGTCTTATGGCTATACCTTGGCCGCTGAAACCATAGAGAAAAGTAATTAAGGCTGAAACAATGCTTTAATGACACATGTCAGTTAGTCTTAACTAGTAAAGGGAACTAAATAACGTTTTTGAACGACTCATAATAAAAAAAGGATAGGCTATGTGACGAGTTTTTTTTATGCGATGTCTGAGTTTGTGTATCTGACTTTCAATTTCTAATGTTAGTGTCTAGTGAAACAATTATATCTATTAGAAAACATTTTAATGCATACCAATATTTTACTAAGCAATAATAATCAACAATCGCTTCAAAATGTAATACTCGAGAACGTAGTCTGTGCACAAGCACGAAACGACAAGAGACGTCGGTTTTGTTTTTGGCGGCTCAACGACCTCGTCTCCGGCCCAAAAGTAGATGGCGCGGATGAACTTGATGAACCGAGAGAATTGGGAAAAAAATATTAAAAAAAGTGAATTAAACAATTAAAAACAAGTCAAATATTTGCAGTTGGGGGACGGTTACTTGGAACAATTCATTACAAGTCCCCCGACTGCAAATATTTGACTTGTTTTTAATTATTTAGTCTACTTTTTTAACATTTTTTTGACATGGCAGGCGTGTTTTTTTTTTTTTTATTATATTTTTTTAATTTAATACCTTTTAGTGAACAACAAAAACTCATGACACAACACAAAAAAAAATCGTTCGGAACGGAACCGTTTGCAGGCGAATTCGACTCACACGTCTTGACCATTTTTTAATGTCCACATAGCCTATGTCACTCGGGATAACTCAAAGCTTCTAATGATACCACAAACATTGAAATCGGTCAACCCTTTTAGAAGTTATGGTGGAATAAAGAAACTCACAAACATGCATACATACATGAACCCTGAAAACATAACACTCCTTTTTGGGCAGTCGTGTAAAAAGAAAGGGAGGCCATTGCCCTGCAGTGGTACGATAATAGCTAAAAATATATTTTTTTTCTTATGATTGCATTGGTGCTTTGCTTCTACTATGAAACTGTATTTGCACATTCGGTTTTTACGCAGATTTATAATTTACTTGATGTATTATTTATAAGTGCATTATATTATGTATATAACCTTATATAACTAAATAAATATACAAAAATATATAAATATATTTATCTTTCACTCTAGACGCGGACTACGTTTAAAAAATCGTTTTAATAGAATATACAGGTGTAAAAGCTTGTTTAATATATGTTATTGTAGTAAGTAATAATTGTAAAATTATTTTACGGTAAAACGACAAATAAAATATAGACTGCCTAGTTCTTCTCGCCGCCGCGCCGCGCCGCATCACAAAATAATCATTTGACGTAACATTGTAACAGCATACCACGTATTTTTTTATTATATAATAACATTATTGTCATAATAATTGAACGTTTAATTAAGCATGAAATTAAAGCATTAATTCTAATAAAATTAAAATCAAAATGTTTTTATTTCTTATAAACCAAATAAAAAAGGCGCTCAAGAAACGTTACGTTAAATCTACTGACTCTAGTTGCTCGCTTAATATTTGACATAACGCTATAGTTTTTAATGGAATTATTCGTTAATAGGTCAAATAAGTAAAATCAAACATGCCTTCGCTACATCAAAATGATTTCGTGATCGCGACTCTGGAACGCGTAATTTCAGTAGCCAAAGTATAGTATAGTTCCCCTAGAGTTCCCCTTTGCGCCGACGGTAAACTTTAGATTTATTCCATAGAGAATAAACTTGAGATAGCAACATAGGCAAAGGCAAATAGTACCAAAGAGCAAAGTAATAAATAAATAAGTGAATATTACTTTCTAAGGTTGGCAAGACGGTAACAACGCCGTTTTTTATGGTTTTTTTACTTTTTTTTATCTATTGTTTTTGGTATCATTCGTATCATTAAATCATTAATACTAAGACTTCATTTTACTGATTTTACTTCCATTATTATTTATTTTGTAAATTGTTCGTTTAAATGTGATGGTGATTGTGCTTGATCGACCACGAAAGTTAAATACCTAGTTTATAGGTTAAAAGTTAGTAAATTGTATAATAAGCTACGCCGTGAATCGTACCACGGTTTAGTTAGGTTGTTTTCATTTCATTATTGTGAGTTGGTTTCGGTTTGTTTCTGAACAAGTTCTGAAGTAGGTACCAATGGAAGCGTGCATTCTATCACCTTCTGAAAATTGTTTTAATTTGTTTCTAAAAATAATTCAACGTCGTTTTTGTCTCGGACGTCTCGTTCTTGTTGCTATGTACGGAAAAATAGTGTACAAGCAGAAGTGTTTGTTTGAGTATCATGTCTCTCGTCGTTAAAGCTTATGTGAAGGGTACACGTACAGGGGCAAAACAAAAAAGATTTGTAAATAACGGATCGGATGCTGCTAGGTTCCGCCGTTTACTGCGTGAAATACATAGGTTATACCCAGGACTAGGAAGGAATGGTATCCAAATAAGAAATTGCCGATGTAGGCCCACTTGTCCCCGCCGTTAATGTACGAAGCTTGGTCGACGTGCCCTGGTACCGTAAAACGGGGTGAATGGGGACAAACCCCAACTTTACGAACAATTTTAAAATAGTTGTTGATGGATATATTGCTATAAGAGTCATTTTCAAAATATGTGTACGTCACGAAATTGTCAGTAAATTGTTTCGTTAGGAAATGTCAGGAAATTGTGAAAGTAAGGTCGTATTCAGAATTAAGTAATATTGTAGTAGTTACGGTGTTATACTTTAATTATTTTCAGACTATAATTTATGAGAAATATCTTTATAAACTTTAGCACTTAGGGTCCATGTCTAGAAAGAAAAACAAAAATAAATTGAAAATTGTTTTATTTTTTAAAAAGCTGCATTGCTACATTGGCCTTACAAGGGTCAACTGTAAATAAAAAAACTTAAACAAAAAACAAAATATACAAATTAAAAAAATATTGTGTCTTCCTCATAGGCTAATACAAACTCCTGACGTTCTTTCGATATTTGTAACAATTCAACATGTTTAACAATACAATCTTGTGGTACTATATCAATATCTTTGGTAACTCTTGGCTTTGTAAATTTCAAACTACCTTTTTGACGGATGCTTTTGAAGTAATTAATCTTATAACTTTTATTAGTATTATCGATCTGTTCAATTGTACCGATATAATATTTCCAGGTTTTTTTAACGTAATATCTGATCAATACAGTATTATTTATTTCCCATTTGTTTGTCTCGGTTTTCTCGTCCTGAAAGTCACTTCGATTTCCAATGATAGGTTCAGTTTCAACTGCTTTGACAGGTATAATTTGTATATTGCCTGTTTTTTCATTTAATATCCTCTTTACTGCTGCTTCAGTCAATATTTTCTCCGGTGTTAAATTACTAATGCTTGTGCTTGCACAAGGAGGTGAGTCCTCTTTTTGATTTATTAGTTTTATCATCATCTTAGCACTATCAGTCATTTCCGGTTCTTCGTCGACATTCATCTTCACTTCTCCTTTAGTTTCCTTCATGTCTGTTTCTGTTCTTAGGTTTCCTGAATTACTTGTTTCTACTTTCAGCTCTTTTGCATGACTGTCCATCAATAATTGGGCATGCCAAATTTTATTTAAGGCGTGCTAAAGAAAAAACCATTTGGAGATTTTTTAATTTGATGCTTTATTTTGTTAATTTCGATTCATAAAAGTACTTGACAAGATTACAAAATAAACAGCAATAATAACTATTGACCTTCATTTGACCTGACGTGACGTCACATGTTCACATCTTTCATTATCTGTGGACTAAAAATATTATAAGGATTTTTAGTGCTGCCAGACTTTGTAATAGGAAATACACACATTCTGTTTATTTTAAACCTTATTTAGATAAATTTGCATTTTACGTTACGAATGTTTATTGTTTCTATGTGGTTATATTAAAATATAATCACATAGCTTTTTAAATATGTGTAAATAGATATATGTACAACAATATTAAAAATCGACTGCTTTTAGATTAAAAACCGTCCAAATTTGACTATCAGAACTAACTAACTTTGGACTTTGGTTGGTTAATGGTTTGTTCGTTTCGTTGCTTGAGCGCTGAGGAAGTTTGTTGTTTTGTGGATTGTTTCATATTAAGTTTTACTACGACCTGGCCTATTTATTGGATTTGATTTGACTGCATACACGTTGACTATCGCATTGTTTAATCGCACCACCGTCTTTTTAATTTATTGTTTACGTGAACAAACACCTTATCCGGTGTTTTTGAGATAGAGCTCCGACAGTTCGGTATAAAACATTTAAACCTACGGCTCATTTTTTATTTATATTCGTTTTAGTATTCTAAATAAGGCAGAGATAACTAAATAAGCACTAGAAAAAATATCAACACCTATCTGCAACTGTAACTGACATGACACTGACAGCTGCAGTGAGCTGCATGTTTTGAGTTCGTTTAGAAACTAAAATTGTGAACATGTGACGTCATCAGGGATTAATTTTCAAAAAATTATAAATAAATAAATAATGATCTAAAAATTAAAATAGCCAAATTAGTTTCTTAAAATAGTTTAAATTTACGAAAAAAAATATAAAAAAAATACACTTTTTTTTTTAAGCATGCCCAATTGTGTATTGTAAATTTGCCTTTCATTGGATTTTTGTTTCTCTTTTTTTGTTTTCTTCAAATCATTATCTTCTTTTACGGGTATTATTTGCATATTGCCTGTTTTTTCATTTAATATCATTTTTACTGCTACTTGAGTCAATATTTTCACTGGGGTTTCAGTTACTTGGCATGACTTACTAATGCAAGTACTTGCACAAGGAGGTGAGTTCTCTTTTTGGTTTAGTAGATCTATCATCATCTTATCATTGTTAGCATCATCAGCCATTTCCGGTTCTTCGTTGACATTCATCTTCACTTCACCTTTAGTTTTTATTCTCAGCTCTTTTGCATGACTGTTTATCAATTGGGTAAGGTACAGTTGCCCTTCATTCGCTTTTTGTTTCTCTTCTTTCTTTGTTTTATTCAGGTCATTATCTAAAATCTGATCGAATTTATCAATGGTGTTTATTTCCAGGTCATTTTCATCAATGTGCTCAGTTTTCATTTTTTCAATGTTCTCAACACTATCTGCATTTATGTCAAGTTCTTCTACATCGAATATCTCTTCCAGCATAGCATCTTCCTCATAGTAAGTACTATCATCTGAATCTGCATAGGGAATATCGTCACTATCATAATCATCGCTGTCAGACGAGTTGTATCCAGATCTTTTATTGTTTATGCGTTTAAAAGTTTTTTTGGATTTCCCGCTTTTATTTTGAGCTTTGTCTGACTTATGGGTTGATATTAAGTCATGTATTTTTGGTTCATAACATTCACAACAACCCTTTTTTGGGCCACAAAAGCAACTTAAGTCTCGATATAGGACACAACCTTGTTTTGCAGTTGTGATAATCTGATGAATTCTCATTGTACCTGGCAACGCAATTAACTCATCGGGAACTTTTTGCTGCATTTCTCTTATTTCTTCCTCTGATATAAAAAAATATTTCACCTTTTTTTCTGATTCCTTCAACATCTTGAAAGCGATGGTTGCATTAGGAATGTCTGTTCCGCGAGATACAAAATCATCCAAAGTTCTTTTTACTGCTCCACCCACCCCATCTGCCGCTCCTTTCCCATGGGATGCTTCAAAAAAGGACCAGGAAGCATAATCCAAAGTCCTCTCTTCAACATTTTTACTAAAAAGATAAAAGTTCTTTTTCTGTTTGTATTGTGTGGCGGGGCCATCAGAATACATGTGAACAACTTCTAAGGAAGGAACTATTTGTTTTGCATATTCAAAAACTGGTGAAAGGTGAGCCCAAATCGCTCCAGGATCGTGGTCACAACATGGCGATACAGAACAAAACGATGTGGGATTGTTGTTCTTACTATAAATGAGTCGTATAGAATCAAAAACAGCAATCTTACTTTTGACTTATTAACGGTAATTAAGAAAAGAAGTTTCATTATTACAAACAGCAAGATATTTTTTATGTGTATTTATAATTACGTTTGTTTTAGATTTTTAAATTTATTATTTTAAAATTAAAATAGATTTAATATGAATTAAAGCAATAATTAATAACTAAAATTATCAGATTGCTGTTTTTGATATTGACTTCCAAACATTGCTGAATATGATACTCAACAATGATTAGATTGCTGTCTTTGATTCTTGCCAAAATGTAACACACACAGGGTTGTCAACTTGTCAATAAATAAAACTTCATAATTTACAACAATATTTTTATTTGGTTAGCGACGCGGCAGGGCGAGTAGATCACTAAAGTGATGGCGAACTAAATTTTACACACGTAAATTTCGGAGTCTTCTACAGTGTCACTACAATAAATTTCGTCTGTAGTTGTTTCTTGTAAATCCTCCTGGCTTGTTATGGTTTCTCTATAAAACTTTAAATCCGGTAAACTCTCCCATTCCGTTCCAAAATGTTTTCCTAGTAATTTTTTCACGTCATTCAATTTTGCCTTGTTAACAGCGATTTTATTCGGTATAATGACTTGATTGATCATTTTCATATTTTTTCTTGGCTTACAAATATTTTGGGGCTTGGTAATATCACTCTTGTAAAAAACTTCGCCCCTCACAAGAACATTGTCTCGTTGCTTAGAACGACGTAAAATAAAGCGTTTACACTGATTGAATTGTATACTCCAACTTGTAGTTGGTTTCAATACATCTTTGACAGCTGTTTTCCAGTCATAAACTGGGCAATCTACGCCGATTTTTCTTAAAGTTGCGTTGTCAGATATTATGTCTGACATTTCTTTTGGGTCAAGTATGACTTCATTCCTGCGCAACTTTTTTTCAATTATGCCAAAAACACGGTCGGCGGGCATAAAAGAATGACCGGTAACGGGAAATATAATTTCTATAACCTTGACGTCAATATTTTCTACCAACCATTTGCAACACATCCCAATCAAGATACTATTTTTATTCTGTCCGCCGCATCCATCTGCAACTAACCGTATTCTTGTAATGCCTGTTTTGTCAGTGTGATTAAGGCGGTCATACACGCAAGATGCCACCAAGTTAGCATTTTTAGCGAATTCGTTTTCAGTACAATAGTACGCAAAAACACGATCTTTGTTTAAAGGTAAATCAGAAGATCCTTCCACAATGGCTAGATTATAAAAGTATAGTTGACGACTATAATAGCAGGACTGATCAGGTACCTTAGGCAAAGGGAGGTTTTTTTGAAAATCGAAAGATATAATTTTTAGACCAGATGTTGTTTCTCGCAAGTTTTCAAAAAATGATTTAGCCCGTAATGTGTGAACTCTCTTTTCTGCTATCAATGTAGCCTTTTGAGATTCGTCTTGCTCTCTTTTTACCTTTTCTCTTAATTCCAGGCATTTGGAGCAAACGTCTGTTTGCGGTGTGCCAAATCCTATATTATATTCGGTATTGAAAATGTGTCTAAAATATGATAGCTTTACCCCCATTTGTGAATTTTGCTGGTCCGTATTAAACATGAGAAATATTTTTTTTATATTTAATTCGCAAGGAAGGTATTTTCTTTCAGCATGTTTGTTTTTGCGGCAATAATGTGCCTCAATGCAATTAAGACTTTGAATAAAGCGGTGAACCGAGTTTCTTTTATCCGCATATTTTATAGCCTTGCGATCTCCTCCACGAGCTTCGCGGGGGAACTCTCCGGTTTCATAAAATTTTTTCATTAAATACTCTACTCTATACTTCTTTATTCCAAAAATATTAAGGAAGAATTTTTGGCAAATTGGCACTTTGATTTTGTTAACAAATACAGAATAGTAAGTTGTAAACTTTTTCTTGCCTTTAAATTCCGGCCTTTTCTTTGTTTGTTTTATTGAACATAATTTAAACAGCATAACATCTTGATCAAGTTTTGTAGGTCTCTTGTAAAACTTCTGATGTATTAATTGTATATCACGCATCGTGAGAGTTGTACACTTTAATGCTTTTGTGTTATGTTCACATACTCGATCTGGCAAACTTTTCGATGAATATCTGAAAAAAAGAAAATGAATCTAGAACTATTGAAAATATGTATGTTTATTTCCCTTACTAAAGGTATTATACTAGTACGTAATTTAAAACTTCAATCCGACTGCCAGCTAACACCTCATGTGACGCACCGTTATTATTTTTTATTGGTTTACGACACTCATGAATCATTTGATAGCTATTTTGTGGGAATCAGTCCACTAGTTGAGAGTATACAAAGGAATACCCGACTAATAATATCAATACACTTCTTTTCCCTCGTGCAGTCGGGTTAACAAACTGTAGTAGAAATATTAATAATAATGTCATCAAAACTATAACTTGTAGAATCCAAAACAGAATGCAAGCGTAAATTTAAAATTAATTTCGATTTTCTTACCAAAATATCAATCAATATTTTCAACAAGTTAACTGTCATTTATTTTTTTATTGGTCTGAGTTGACAACCCTCGAGTTTAAAATGGCATAAACTTACCTTGCACGTTTAGCAACATTTGCTTTCCAATTTACGGGATCTCTTTTCTTTTTTCTCGCATATCTATTGTTTACACGTGTGGGATGTACATCCATGTTAAGTTTTTTCACCTCCAAACGAATTATTTAACACTATTTTAGCAATAAAATTACAAAATACGCACACAGATCTTATGACAAAATCAATGCAGACGCCATCTTGACGCATGATCAATGAACGCCTGTGATTGGTTGAAGCTAGCAGATTGCTGTTTTTGAATCTCATCATAGACAGATTGCTGTATTTGTTACCATTATGGGTTTTACATTCAGGTTTCTGGTAGAATATTGCTGTTTTTGATACGATGTGACTAAATAAGTAAAAAATATTTTAAAAATACAGTGTTACCATATTCATAGCTCGAATCGCGTAAAACTGTCAATTTATTGTTTACGTGAACAAACACCTTATCCAGTGTTTTTGAGATAGAGCTCCGACAGTTCGGTATAAAACATTTAAACCTACGGCTCATTTTTTATTTATATTCGTTTTAGTATTCTAAATAAGGCAGAGATAACTAAATAAGCACTAGAAAAAATATCAACACCTATCTGCAACTGTAACTGACATGACACTGACAGCTGCAGTGAGCTGCATGTTTTGAGTTCGTTTAGAAACTAAAATTGTGAACATGTGACGTCATCAGGGATTAATTTTCAAAAAATTATAAATAAATAAATAATGATCTAAAAATTAAAATAGCCAAATTAGTTTCTTAAAATAGTTTAAATTTACGAAAAAAAAATATAAAAAAAATACACTTTTTTTTTTAAGCATGCCCAATTGTGTATTGTAAATTTGCCTTTCATTGGATTTTTGTTTCTCTTTTTTTGTTTTCTTCAAATCATTATCTTCTTTTACGGGTATTATTTGCATATTGCCTGTTTTTTCATTTAATATCATTTTTACTGCTACTTGAGTCAATATTTTCACTGGGGTTTCAGTTACTTGGCATGACTTACTAATGCAAGTACTTGCACAAGGAGGTGAGTTCTCTTTTTGGTTTAGTAGATCTATCATCATCTTATCATTGTTAGCATCATCAGCCATTTCCGGTTCTTCGTTGACATTCATCTTCACTTCACCTTTAGTTTTTATTCTCAGCTCTTTTGCATGACTGTTAATCAATTGGGTAAGGTACAGTTGCCCTTCATTCGCTTTTTGTTTCTCTTCTTTCTTTGTTTTATTCAGGTCATTATCTAAAATCTGATCGAATTTATCAATGGTGTTTATTTCCAGGTCATTTTCATCAATGTGCTCAGTTTTCATTTTTTCAATGTTCTCAACACTATCTGCATTTATGTCAAGTTCTTCTACATCGAATATCTCTTCCAGCATAGCATCTTCCTCATAGTAAGTACTATCATCTGAATCTGCATAGGGAATATCGTCACTATCATAATCATCGCTGTCAGACGAGTTGTATCCAGATCTTTTATTGTTTATGCGTTTAAAAGTTTTTTTGGATTTCCCGCTTTTATTTTGAGCTTTGTCTGACTTATGGGTTGATATTAAGTCATGTATTTTTGGTTCATAACATTCACAACAACCCTTTTTTGGGCCACAAAAGCAACTTAAGTCTCGATATAGGACACAACCTTGTTTTGCAGTTGTGATAATCTGATGAATTCTCATTGTACCTGGCAACGCAATTAACTCATCGGGAACTTTTTGCTGCATTTCTCTTATTTCTTCCTCTGATATAAAAAAATATTTCACCTTTTTTTCTGATTCCTTCAACATCTTGAAAGCGATGGTTGCATTAGGAATGTCTGTTCCGCGAGATACAAAATCATCCAAAGTTCTTTTTACTGCTCCACCCACCCCATCTGCCGCTCCTTTCCCATGGGATGCTTCAAAAAAGGACCAGGAAGCATAATCCAAAGTCCTCTCTTCAACATTTTTACTAAAAAGATAAAAGTTCTTTTTCTGTTTGTATTGTGTGGCGGGGCCATCAGAATACATGTGAACAACTTCTAAGGAAGGAACTATTTGTTTTGCATATTCAAAAACTGGTGAAAGGTGAGCCCAAATCGCTCCAGGATCGTGGTCACAACATGGCGATACAGAACAAAACGATGTGGGATTGTTGTTCTTACTATAAATTACTCCCGTATGGAGAGAAATTTGATCTCTATTTCCACCAAAATGGACGGATTGTATTTCCTTATGTAATTTGCCCGCATAATTTTCTGAGAAGTCACAAATTATGACTACCGTAAAACTGGGTGAATAGGGACGAGTTTTAACTTTGTAATAGAATTATTTGTCATTTAAAAAGTCTAGCCATAGTGCACCGATCATAACTTTGAATTGACTCTATAATCTATGTTTTATGATCGTAAAAAGTTGTCTATTAGGTGTTGTTCTTGATAATTTTCGTTAAAAAAGGTCGTCCCTATTCAAACTTTAAGTGCGTGTCAATAGGGACGGTAGAGTGGTTATTAGGGAAAACTGTCAGGGTTATCACAATAAACAAAAAAATAATCAATATCTTTTTTATCAAAAGGTAAGTAAGTTACACTTATCAGTTAGGTACATTTATTTGGTAGGTACATACTAATTATACTTTTTCAAACAAAATATTAAAATTACTTATATGAACTAAAAATTAAACTTTTTAAAACAAGGAATCCTAACGAAAATAAAATATCAAAAATCAACTTAAATCAGAAATTGAATAAACTCAAAAAACTTCTAAAAACATGGAATAATACTAAGAATAAAATATGAAAAATCTAATTAAATCAAATCAACGTAGTTAGGTAGATTAATCAGTCTTCCATTAAATCACGTAAAATATCTTCATCATTTTTGTAATGGTAACTTTTTCTTTTATTGTTGAGTGAACAACTGCTCTTCATTGGATCAGTCAAAGATACTTTTTTTAGTTTTAAGTGCTCTTTACTGAAATGCAAATGCGAAACTTTTTCATCGGATATGATTTTGACCTTGGAGCCTAGATTTTTATTTTCAGTTTCCAACTCATCAATAATTAGTACTTCAGACAATTGTATGCCGTCGTCGAAAAATACGGGCATATGCTCAATGTCTAAATCTTCACTTAACTGCAATGTGTTTTCATTAAAACAACATTGTGATTGTTTTTCATTTTCATTAAATACTACTGCTTTCGTGTTATTATAATTATTTGCGTTATGTTCTTCCTGTTCTTCACACTTTGTTGTACTTTCCTCTCTTGTTTTCTTTCTTTCAACAGTTTTACCGTCTTCAGCTGCAGTACAGTCATCTTTTATATAATTTTTAACATTCATGTCATTTTCTTTCCGTTCTTCAAGCTCTTTTACACTTTCATTCCCTATACCCTTTTCTTTGATACTCTTAATTTCTTTAATTGCAGTCAAATCATCAGACTTACAATTTAATACTATGTTTATGTCATTTTCCTTCTGTTCTTTATGATCTTTTACACTCTTCTTTCCTTTACCCTTTCCTTTGATACTCTTAATATCTTTAATTGCAGTTAAATCATCAGACTTACTATTTAATACTATCTTTATGTCATTTTCCTTCTGTTCTTTACGATCTTTTACAATCTTCTTTCCTATACCCTTTCCATTGACCCTATTTTTATATTCGGTTGCATTACAGTCATCTTCGATATTTTGAGTTTCTTTTACATAGTCATCCTTTGAACTCTTCTTTGTTTTCTTAATTGTACATAGTCCTTTTGAATTAGTGACTTCCTTATCTTTATCTTTTGTGCTTGCTGTAATTTTTTTCTTCTTAGTTATTTTATCGGATAAGGTATCTTCTTTACAGCTTGTAGAAGGGATTTCACTGTGAGAATCCGAAGAATCTGTAGAAACACAATCAGTTTCTGACCCGACGGTCTTGCCCGGAAGTACATTGAGTTTCTTTCTCTTATTACAAACTTTACCTGTTCCTGTGCCATAACGCATTTCCTTCAGCATATTTAGTACCGTCTCATCGACACATACTTTACTGAAGATCGAATCATCCCTTTCATAATTGTTTGGTAGTCTATCTAAGACTTTTTTTCGGTATTTTTATTATTTATTTATTTATTTATTTATTTATTTTCGGTCCAATGGGCTTATGCCAGCTTTTGAAAATCCAGATAATATATTTTGTTTTGCGTTGTCATCTAGCCGCTGGAGTAATTTTTTCAAAAGTTGCGGAAAACAAGCTTTTGGAACTGTGGCCTGTAATCGCCCATCTGTTTTTTTCCAATGAAATAGGATATCTCTCCAAGCTATCTTCATTGGCCTAAAAAAGGCCACATCTAAAGCATGTGTGATGTGTGTTGAATTAGCTGGGAGAAACACAAAGTGTATATCGCCTCTTTGCGAGAATACTGTAACATCTCAAAAAAGGCAATTTTACAGGACGCGTATTTTAAACTTTCGAAATGTTATAAAATCTAAAATAATAGAGCTAAAGCAACAAAACCTTCTAGTGATTTATAATTTAACTATTAATTCATCTAAAACTATAGTAATTGTTGCGCTATTGGCTATTTTTCGGTATAAATTAACAGGATTAAAAAAAAAGGGATATTTTGTCACACTATTACTGAAAAAGTTTTCAAGGATCGATGTGACATATGAACTTGTCACATTGTTGATAATATATTTTTTTGTGTTGTGTTAGGTTATATGATAAAAACACATTTTAAAAATAAAAATGTTTATTAAATCAATGAAAAATTTGTAGGAAAAGAAAATCAAGCATAAACATTAGTCATTATAACGTAGGTAGGATATACAGTTACCTACTTAAATACAGTAATTCAACAGTTAACAATCAACAAAGTTAACAAAATGAAACTATAGCTATCAGTTCTTAATTAAAAGTATACTGTTATTACTAAATTTGTTATTATTATTTTAGATCTAGCTAACCAATCAGTCTCTTCGTAACATTAGTCTTTGTAAATAATCACTAGGTTTATTCTAAACCTACTTTAGGTGGACCATAATCTATATTTTAACTAAAACAAAACCATCTCAATAAGAATAATAATACATACTAAAAATATTTTTATTCATATTGAGATAGGTTTTAAAAATAAGTATCTAAAATTATAAGTATTATATACTTGCAAAATGTATTAAAAACTTGAGTATTTATCATTAAGTACTATAAAATTACGACTTAGGAACTTTTCATTATAAAATATCACATAGGTATTGTACTTAAAGGAACCGACGTTTCACTTATCTCACATAAAGTAATAAAAAATAATTGTTATAAAAATTACAAAAATAGTATAAAAAATAAAATAAAAACATTCTTAGAGCGATTCGTAAAAGCTCCTATGAACTCCGGGAATTAATTTCTTATTAATCAAATCCATTAGGTCCGATTTTTTTCGTTCAGCTATCCCGGGTTTATTATTATAGACATTTTTTATTTCTATATTGTTGTTTCTCTTTTTTCTCAAAACGACGGCTTTTTTAAAGTCCGTTTCAGCATAAGAATTTTTATAAAATATAGCATTTGTATCATCTTTACTAACTCTTATTACTCTTACTTCTGATAGTTTAACTACATGGTTATCTTCATCTTTTGTTAAGTTAAAATTAATTTGATTACACACACTTTTCCAATCATAAAAATCTTCGAAACACATTTCATTGACGTGTATTGGCTCACTCTTTTTCCTGGCTGTTTTTATAGCACCGATAAATCCGTCGGGAGTGTATATAGGACCGGATCTTAATAGCCTCTTTACTTGTCTCTCAATCTGGGAATGGGCAGAGTCGCCTTCGTTCTGGGTATGGCCTTTTACAAGATATTTGTGTGTTATGGATTTCAGGTTAGGCAAGGTCTGTACGGCATATAAATACAGGGCAATCATGAATTTGTTTTTATTTTGCCCTGCGCAGTTGTCTGAATAGAAGACAACCTCTAAATCTTCAGCTGAATTTGACATTTTGGTAAGGTAATTAAATACACAAGTACCTATTTCATTTATGCCTCTATTTGCATGTGACTCGTCCCATACGTAACTTTCAACAACATTATTCTGAATATTATAAATTGTTAGATTAAGAACATTAAGTTTGCATTTGTAGTAAAATACAAAAATATCGCCCTTAGGGCACTGGAATACAGCTTGGAGATCGTAAACAGCAACTAAAATATTTTTATTGTTCTTGTCATTTGTCTTTTCAATGCGTGATAATTCTTTTTCTCTGATATGTTTTTCGTAGTCTTCTTTTTTCAATTCTTTTTCTTCGGGCGTACTATTTTTATAAACTTCGCATGTATCGCACAAATCTTTCTTCGGCACAAAAAACGATATATTAAATTCTTGTGTAAATATACGATAAAACATTAAATAACTTGCATAGGGTATATTTTTAGATTTACATTGTTCAACGTAGTCTCTATGCAGGTCTGTAATTGCTTTGCTGCCGTCAATGTAATGTCTTTTCGAGTTTGCTCGAATATAGTGCGATTCTATTTTTGGTATCGCTTCTATAAATTTTCTTATGCTTTCTTTAATGTTTTCATCAACTTTACTGTGATTTAGATGAGTGCCACGGTAATCTTTCATTGACGAGATATTAGTGTCATTATTTTTCTTTTTCAACGCGGTCTCTATAGGGCGGTTATTGATAGCCAAAGTGTTTTTGAAAAACAATTTACATACTCTGATCTTTGCACCAGAAATAGTCAAAAAGAAAGCGTTGTTGTTTTCACGCTTTGCAGCAATATTTCCGTCTGAGTCCACTTTCACATATCGCTGTTTTGGAATAACTAAATCGACATTATTAGCTATAAACGTCCATTGTTTCTCAATTTGTCCTAAACCCCAATATTCGTTTAAAATTTTCTCACGTTCAAGCTCTGAGAAGTTAGAGCTACATTTAAATTTACAATTTTCTCTGCAAGGTGGTTTAAGCTGGCGTTTTGGAAAGGGCTTATTAGTTTTTGTTGAAATATATGATAGTCCACTATTTCTTAATCGCTTAGCGATGTTCTTCTTCCAATTTAACTCTTGCCTTGGTCTTTTTTTTCCTACTTTAGTTGGGGTGATGTTGGAAGTGGTTGGCTCTATTGGCATAGTGGTATCATTCCCAACTACAAGCGAATTATTCTCTGTTGCGACCAGATCTATCTGATTTGTATGGTTAACTATTATGTCTCGATTTTCTGCTGAATTACTTACCAATAACATGTCAACTTGCTCTATGGTGTCAACTGAAGCAATATTATTATTTAAATTAAACAAGTCTTGGTCTTTTGAGAAGTTGTAGCTAGTGCTGGCACCTTCTTCTTCAGAGTCTGAAGTATGTATATTATTACTTTTTGACTTCTCCTCTTGATAATTGGGATCCTTTACGGAATCATCACTATCTGGGGAAAAGTTAAAAGAAAATTAGTCCCAAATAATTACGTTGCAAACGTTCGGCATCCGAAATGCACAGAATTGAACACAAATTATTACATAAATTGAATAAGTGCATTTATTAAGAAATAGTAGTCTCTGCCTACCCCAATGGGAAAAAGGCGTGACAATAATAATGTATGTATGTATTAAGAAATATAATAAATGCATTTATATAAAAACTTACTACCTTCATAAAAAGATGGTCCACTGCTTGAGGAGGAACTCGAAGAAGAACTCGAAGAGCTACTTGAAGAGCTACCGGTACTACTAGTTGACTCACGTCGACGATGTTTTGAGTCATCGTTACTTTTGTCTAAAAGAAATATAAATAATAATAACTTAAACAATAGAAAAACTTTATGAAACATAAGTACCTAATAGTTTAAATTTTTGTTTTAAATTCTTAATTTAAAACAAAAATTTAAACTAAAATCGAGGTGTTTACATAATTATCTGTAGAAAACACACTAAGACTCCTTATAATGTTGCTCAATTTGTTTCTTCTTCTCAGCCGATGGACGTCCACTGCTGGGCATAGGCCTCATGTATGGATTTCCAATATTGGAAATCCAATTTGTTTAAAATCTATGAAAATGTAAGCACCTAAGTTCGTTTCGTATTAATAGGTACTCATTTTAAATAACTACATGACAACAGGCTCGCCCCTTGTTACATGGGACCGAACATAGGTGGCATTTAGTCTTTACAAAAATATTCTTTAAAAAACAAAATTATTAAGTCTTACCTTCTGGAATCATTGCGTTTATATTAGAGTCATCAACTTCCTCGGCTTGGATACTGGAACTATCATTTACGTTACTATCAACTACGTTTTGCATAGTTGCTAATTGTACTAATTTTCTGGACCGCGATCCCATCTGAAAAAATAAATATTTATAATTCATTTGTTTTAGTATTTACAACGTGACATAACGATTTAATTTACAAAAAAACTTATAATTTATGGTTTGTAAAATTTTTCATTGTCAACAACGCGTCATCTTATGATGTTACAAAACAAAAACGATATCTTTTCAACGAAAACGTGATATCAAAAGTCATAACAAGTTAAAATTGCATACTATTTTCAACAAAACTGTGTCAATTCAACATATCACATTACTTAATAAAAAAATATCAAAGAGTTCAAACTTACCTTAGCAATCGTAATGTGGTATCTTCGTGATGTCACGTTTTTGCACAAATACGAGAGCGCCCTTCCCTCCAAATGGCACGCGCCGACTGATGGGACACGTTGTCGAAACAAATCACGAGGCAGAAAGAGACAGCGCGACAACACAAAATATTGCAGTTGTCTTGTCTCTTTCGCTCATAGACGCACCGTTATTGTCGAAAAAATACCTCGTTTTTATCGAAAATAAAGTTCAATACGGCGGTTTTGATTATGGAATAAAAAAAAAATCGATTTTTCTGAAATATCACAGTATTCTTGCAAAGAGGCGATATCTCTTTCCTTACACTCTCGAATAAGCTCAATGGATAAATGTGATGATAGATTGTCACCAATTAACACTTTTTTTCCTGGTTTATCTTTAAAATAACTGTATATTGCTGATCTTACCCATTCTTCAAAAGTGTGTCCATCAAACCACCCTGAGGAGGTCCTGTTGTATTTACAACCTTTAGGGCCACCAGTGGTCCACGTATCATATAGATGCTGCGATTTATAAACTACATAAGGTGGAAGTAGCGTCCCATCGGCAGATGCTGCCATCATTAATGAAGTAGATGCCTTACTTGTATTCATGATTCTCTCTGGGTATTTTGCCCCTCTTTTGCAGATAATTTTCCTTTTGCCAGGGTCGTCACATAAATTTGTCTCATCGTAGTTTACTACGTTGCACAATGGAACACCCTCCACAGATAATTCCAATTCGTCGAAATATTGATTAATTTTTTCAGGGGATACTGCTGCTCTTACACGCTTAATATTTTGACTCACCCGAAGAGATATATCCTGTTTATGTCTTGACAGAAAACTTCTGATAAAATCTGGTCCGGGCATATTATCTTTGAATTTTTTTATTATAACTCCTTCTCTGTCTAAATAGCCTTTTACTAAAAGGCGTAAATCGTAGGTGTCCAATGGGTATCCCCATTCGGAGCAAATATTCAAGTATGTAACGATATACTTTTCTGTTTCCAGGTTAAGCGCAGTTTGTCCACCTTGTTTTTTCATAAATCTTGTATAATGTCTATGTAACACTGATTTAGGTATGTTGTGTTTATCTGCGATAATTTTATATGATTTTTTGCTTTCCTCATATTCTTTAAGGGCAGCTTCTATAACATCTGTTTCATATTTTTTATAGGGTTTCTTGCGTTTTAATATGGGATTGCGTGACATATCTGAAATAATAATAAAGCAATAAATACAAATATATCACAAATAAACCAATAATCCATGACCGCATGTAATTAAAAATTACCTACATAGTTACCTACATAACATTTTGAAAAATATGTAGAAACGATTTAGTTAATAAATCTATATTTATTATTTATTTACTTGGTTTAACCCTTTCCTATACATGCCTGGAATGTATAAAAAAGGGCTAAACCATTTCTTTATTGAGTGTTATTTTAATTTACTTATGAAATTAATTTCTTACATACTACAAAGTATTAAACTATTTAAAGAAATAGGTAGGCACTTAATTTTATTTCATAAAAAACGAAGGTAGGTAAGTACGAATATCTTTGTGACAGCCCTAGCGAGATTGTTTCATTTCACACTGTTGTCGTCTATATAGATCCATTCCTCGTCTCTATTATTAAAATACGGCGTCCCCATCCAGCCCTATTACTAATCCCTATTCACCCAATTCTCATCCCCATTTTCTACGATTCGAGATAAATATGTAGGACTTCCAAAAATATGTGTTTTCTAATTAAAATAAGTAAAAAATAAATACTTACTTGATGCTCATGTATTGTTGGGTAGTTATTTTACACTGGCACCCACTTCCGCAATGAAAAACAATCAAATATACTAATTAATTTGGCAAGATTCAAGTATACATAAAAACATAGTTCGTTGAAGACACTTTTTGAACTGACGTTTCGACGACTTTTAGCCAACTTCACAGCGATTAAGTGTTGCCAAGAAACAAAAAAATAATTCTACTAAACTTTAAAATGATACAATAATTCAAACTTTATTGCATAAGTGTAAGGTCTTCTTTAAAATCTTTTTCTCTGTTTCGTCCCTATTTACACCCACGTCCCTATTCACCCAGTTTTACGGTACTTCATCCTCAGATAGGTTCCGTATGCAATTTTGTAGAGCCTTATGCTGATGACCAATATTGTAATAATGTTTCTTAAAAACACTCAGTTCTTTGTTAAATTCTTGAATTAGCTCACCAATCGTACCACTTTTAATATCCTTTCCGACTTTTTTGGTAGTCATGGGTTTTCTTTCGCCAGTTTTTAAAATCTTTATATACTCATGCTTTTTTAACCCCCACTCAAGCCAAGTGATATTGATGTTATTGGTATTATCTTCAAGAGAAACTGGAATGGACTTTGACATACAAGATGGGCATGTATTATACATACATTCTTTAGACTCAGGGTTGCAAGATATTTCCGTGATTAAATCGGTGACTTTACAACTCGGTATTATTTTTAAAGCTTTAAGTTTTTCGGCCTTCATTATCAAATTGCTGTGTTTAACACAAGCACAAGTTTCGCGATCGTTTAGAGTAGGATTTACTACGTAAAATGGTCTATACCGAGTAAATGTAGTGTAAGAGTCTTTTTCACCTTCCGATTTATATTTGGCGTGCAAATTTTTCATGGAATCCAAAAGAAAACGTTTCTGTTGTTTATCTTTTTTAAACGTTTTACATTCTTTTCGGCCTGCTGTAGCACGGCTGACGTCGTCGCGTAAAAAGAACTCCTTGATTTTTTTAATATTGTCTTTTTCTTTGGCCTCTTTCACTGTATTATCATTTCTAATTCGTCCCTTTAATCCTAAAGTTGTTGTTAGTTTGGTAGTCAAACTATATTTCTTTACAAGATCGTTGTTAACCACATTTTTGAGTACCCTTTTTTCATTGTTTGTGTCTGCATTGTTATACTGTTGTTTTAAAGATTCTGAAATAACATTTAATTCGAAAACTTTTCTCTTTACTTTTTCTTTATCCTCTTCTCTTACAACAATCTCTTCGACAAAACTGCTTGCTTTTGACATTGGAGTTGCTTCTTCAGGAAAATTGCTTTGTACAGGCTGGTTATCTGTGGCTGTGACTAGATTTCGGTTTTTAACTTTGAGATGTTCAATACATACTTTGCTTCTATAAATGCGTTTTTTCATTACAACCATTCTTTTCATCATTTTGCTCACCTTTTCTTTAAGTTTTTTATTTTCCTGTTTAGGTTTTGTATTTTCTGCTTTCAGGTATAGTACTCGTTTAGCTGCATAGATTTCTCTTTTTCGCCTAATATCTTCTTCCTTTTTTAGCTTTTCTGTTTGGATTTTCTTTTCTTTTCTTCTATCGTTAGCTTCTTTCCATTTTTGTCTTCGAGCTTCTTTTTCACTATCAATAAGATCTGATATTTTTCTTTGTTTTTGTTTCACTTTCTCCAGGTGTTTTTTCCTTTTTTCTTCATATTTTTCAGGGTTTTGCTCTTTAAGTTTTTCAATATATTTTCGTTGCCGTTCGGCACCGCTCAACGGCATTCTGGAACTAAAACAAGCTGTTGGATATCTTTTGAATAACACTAAAACTCTAATAGGGAAAATAAAATCAAAACAAATAAAAATTAGGAAAACTTTAGACTTTGTGTAGCATTAAATGAAAATTGAGCTTTTTGTATCCGTAAAAAGATTTTTTATATATTTTTAATTTTGCGCGCGGTACTCTATAATAACGATATTCAGTTTTCTTTTAAGATAATCCGTAAATATTTATCGTTTCTCTCTTTTATTTTTATTCATTACATAAAACACTCATTTTAATATTATAATGTACCTTATATTTTCATACTTTACACATGAGAGCCACAGCCTTACCGGCTACAATTTACTGACGTCAGTAAATGTCAGGAAATTGTTCGTCACTAAACATGTAAAATTTAACCTAAAAAATATTTTTACACTAAATACAATCACATTTAATAATAGATTGAAAGCGTAATCTATTATTCTTGTCATAATTTAAGTATTTTACAATTGCGATGGCTGGATTCTTAATAAAATACTTACTTTTGTTGAGAAGACCTCGTCAGGAAAAGGTTAATTATTTTTTTCACAATTGAACTACAGAACTTCTGCCGTGTCACAACGACAAAAAAAATGGCGGCGCGTCATTGTGATGTTACTTTTCGTGACATGATCAGTGTTGCCAGTGATTAAAGTTAGATTCCCACTCTTCGTGACACAAAAAGTTGGTAAATTATGTCAATAAATCAATGTCACGAAATTGTTACGATTATTAAGGACATTTTTTAAATGTTCATTCTTAGTTTATTTAACGTGAATTTAAATAGTTTATCTATCCAACATAACACTTAAACATTGTTTTTTTAATTATGGTATACAAAACTAGTAAGTTTCGTACAAAAATTCTGATTAAAAAATATGTTTCCATTGTCATCCAAATAAGGGACACTAAAAAATGTATGGTGTTTTTTTGTTACCTTATTTTAAAATTCTACTTATGCTAGGATTTGAATCGCAATTCATTGCTTTTTGTCAGGATTATTATGCAGAGATGTCTAAATTAGTCTGTGAAATTTAAAAAAATGATTTATGTTATTTGAAACCATTTTGTTTTCAAAGATTTTTAATGAGGACAAACGTTTTGTAGTAATAGTACACATATTTTGAAATGACTCATATTGCTATAAGGTCTGCATATATGTGCATATTTTGGCCTTCAGCTATCAAAATTTGGCACCGATAAAAATATTCAAAATATATGAATTTGACAATTTTGTGGTTTCAGGAGTATGTCATAAAGTTCTGGAAAAATTAAAAAAAAAAAATCTACAATAGCCCACTGCTGGGAAAACTGGTGTCTGTCACAGCGGACCTTGCCAATTACTGTGAAATTAATGGTCAGATTTATATGTTCTCTGAGGCGGACACTGCGGCCAAACTACGGAAAATAAAAACCACAGTTATTTTTATGTTTTTTTACTAAAGAAAAATACAGAAATGAAGATTTTAGAACTAATTGATACCGAAGTACAGTTTATTTTGTATGAAAATTTAAAAAACAATTTCTGGGGGCTTTTCCTGTCACGAAACATAATCTTGTGTTGCATTTTATGCAATACACGACAGTTTTCTTTTGGCAGAACCTGCAGCGTCCTTCTTCCATGGTCGAAGGGAAATGTCCTGAATATAAGTTTGTCTGCTCTACGATACTAGTAAAAATATCTTGAGAAAAGAAAAGGTGAAAGAAACTCAAAGGTGAATCATCTTCTGGCAGGTCTATGTAATCATCCTCCTCACCCTCTTCTATTGTCGCTTGGTGACGGAATTGAGCTACTCTCCAATTGTAAGTCAGCTGATTTTTTTTGTTTTTTTTTGGTCTTTTGGCTTTGACTGTGGGTGGTTTCCTAGATCTTGTTTTTCGGGGTGCTAATGAAGAACCTATTGGTGTTATAGGCGTTGCAGGCAATGAAGGAATATCAGATAGGGATGGAACATTTTCATAAAAGGACTCGCCAATTTCACGCACGATAGAATCTGGTATAATATCAGCATCTTCGGAGTGTAATTCTTCATCGTCGGATGTATCTATTGTTATGTTAGCAAGGGAAGATGCAATAGATGGTGCAGGAGAAGACAGGGGGGTGGAAGATTTAGTACGTGCATCATGCAATTCAGTTTCTGAATCTGATATTTCGCTAGCATCGGAAGGTGCATGTTCATTCGGCACTAAAGCAATAATTCTACTTGCGCGATTAGGCTGTTGGCAAAGAAAAAAAACCAAACTCAGAACCATAACCAAACAAGCAGAAGCACACACATTTTGGCGTTGTCCGCCGCAGCGGACATAGTAATAAAGTGGTACTTTTCTATACTATTAGCAATGTCCGCTGTGACGGACAAAACATTTTAGTTACAAATAAACATAAACATAAAAATGTAATAAAGTGCGTATGTTTTTGTAAATAATGATTGAAATGATTATTATCTAATAAATAAATCTATAATTCAATTCATTTTTCCACAGAAAATAAGAAAAACAATTATAAATACCTTGAGCAAAACAGGTGGCCGCCTTTTCGCAGACTTTGCGTCCCAACTGACATAATAATATGCAATGTTGTCACAATCATTACTTTTTTTTTACTATTTATTTATGGTATAAATAAACATTTAATCGATTAGAAATCGATGAACATGAAATAAAAACTTGGCAGGATTTATTTTAAATAAGTGTTCGTCACACCGGACTTTATCAAATTAAGGGTTAATAGAAACAAATCTTCGTTTTTTAAATATATGGTAAAACCGCCAGTAACTGGCCACTTAAACATTTTCACCAAGTCACACTTGGATTATGTAAAAATAAGTTACAATATTAGATTTATCGTAATGCCACACAATAATATGCATATTCTTTTATGTAATTTGAGGTTTTAGAAGTAAAACAAAACACTATGTGTATAAAATTTTAATAGAAACTAAAAACTATCACTATTTGGTAGGGTGATTAGGCCGGTTCACGACCACTTAGTAGACTTGTAAACTTTAAAGTGACATTGTTATTTTAATAAGTGCTAATATTTTGATATTGGATTTTTATGTGAAAGAAAAATGTTTAATAAAAAATAAAATACACGATCTGATATCATTTTTTGAATTTTATTAATGTATTATTTTATAATTTAAAGATTAATCGAAAAGTGCGATATTGTCATTTCTCGGAAACCTACAGTCAGTTTACGTCCGCTTTTTTCGTTAGTTCTCGACCGTTAGGAAGCCACTGTAAAAAGAACTCAATAATTATCAAATTAAGGTCGAAAATAAAATAATTAATAAATGTTTTGAATAATCACCTTTTTTTAATATTAGGGAGTACAAAACTGGCAGGTATAATCTAATTGTGCTGCTTCTAAGACATATTTTTTAAAATTGTACATCTTAGATGAAACCATCGAACACATTCATCGCAACCAATGTTCTTTTCAGAGTCATCTTCGACATCGCTGATCAAATCATTGGAACATTGGCTGCATTTTAAAACACCTTTTTTTTTGTTTTCCGTTGTGTCTTCTTCGTTTTTGATCTCTTGTCATCTCGCTCTTTAGCTTTTCTTTCTTTTACCTCTGCCCTTAATTCTTGTTTACGTCTCTTTTCTTTAATTTTATTTTCTTTATCTTCATCTTTTTTATTATAAAATTCTCTCCATACACTTGTCGATATTGCACTTGGCAATTTAGGACCATTTCTGATTTTGTCAGGTGGCTCAGGAAATTTTAGGTGCTTTTCGAAAGCCTCATCAAAGGAAAAAGTTTGATTAATAGCTGTAGCCTGACCAGTCTTTTGTGTTCTTTGTTGTGATGCTGTTAGTACATCAAAGATAGACGCCTCAAGATCTTCATATTCTATGATTTCATCATTTATACTTAATATGGTTTTCTTTGAACTGGTTAGCAGTTGAAACCTGAATGTCTTTAACCACTATCTTGTCTTTCTCAGCATTATGGACATCAGCTGATACCGTGAAGGGAAAACATTGGTTTTCTGACACAGAGTGGTCAGATAGTATGTTATTTTGATCCAGAGATATCTCAATTTCATTAAACGGCATAAGCGATATATTGTTTAGCGAAATATACGGTCCAGTCCAGAAAACTTATATTTTCAATATTGCTGTCAGTGGTATATACAGGATACAGGTTAAGTCAACCTAGATCCATTAAGGGCGTGTAGTACCCATCTTTTCCGACATATTTCACTATGGAACACCCTACCCCAAACCTAAGCATTTTCAAGAAAATCGACATTTAAATTTTTTATAAAAATTGCCAATTTTTTGCCATTAATTACGATATTTTGAAGTTAGTGCAACTTATTATTATTATTGATTTTTTACATGCGATTTAGATGTTCTATGAATTTAATAACCAAAATCCTACGTAGGTTAACTAAATACGTTGTTCTGGACGATTGAAAGTTCAAAAAGTTAATAAAAAAATTGAGAATTTACCTTTCTTTATTGAAGATCTAAAAAAAATTGTATCGCACACGTTTGGCAGATATGCCTAAAAACATCTACGCTTTGTCAGCTATCCAACAAGGTATAATACTCTAGCTAATGGTATCTTGAATTACGTCATCTAGTTCTTCCTCGAAATATACTGCTGTATTTCCTGAAACCATTTCCTAATATCCTGTTCAGAAACACAAGCACTTGCATTGGTAACTCCTTCTGACGTTCGAATAGCAATATTACCACACATCTCCCGGTTTGTTGTCTCGGAAAAAGTTGGGTCTCGGATTTTGTTGCAAAAAATTCTGTACACACAATTGGATATCCTCCTTTCTTGGGAAGCCACGCTTTGACAGTTGTATGATGAAGTCACATTAACTGATTTCTTCAGCTTCAGTTAGCACTGGATCTGGTCTAGCCTGATACTTTGTGTCAGGGTTTTGAATTTTGAATTGGAGGCTACTTCTAGGCACACCAAATTGTTTTGCCGCCTGTCGAATTGAACCCTCTTTATTCTCAATAAATTTAAGAGCCCTATCAATTGTTTCTTTCCCGTATTGTCGTTTTTTAGACATTTTACTTAGTTTCAATGAACTGTAAAAAATATAAGAAAATAGATTAGTAACTGGCCACAGACTGGCCATCTATGCCAGTTTCTGATTAGAGTTGACTAATTCTTCTTAAAAGGAAATACACAATATTACAACTTATAGACATGTGGGTGTAATTTCAAAACCCTCTAAATCATCTTGAAGAAATTTTTCACCAGAAGATTATTTTGAATATGTTGTGCTAAACTTAATGCAAATGACAATATTTGATATTAATTTGTTTGTCATGTCATGGCAATCTTAAAAACGTGAAAAATCTAAAATATCTATGTGCATTTTCAATCAAATTAAAGAATTTACTATAGAGGAGTTTGCAAGCAACTTGCCATTTTAGCGGATTTTGAAAACTAGCTAGCTGTCATACCATAGAGGGTTTTGCATCTAACCTTATTCTGCTTGGTGGATGACGTTATGCAATAAAATCGAAAAACTTTATTACTAAACTTTGTAACTGAAACTATGTAGCTAAGGCATAAAATAAATTTAGAAAACAAACTAAAAGTGCGTAGGTATTAAAGTACTTTTAATGAAAAAAAAAAAAAAAAATATGTACAGCTACATCTTCGAAGCCATGCTCACAAAGGTACAAAGGTCATTACAAATGTCATTATTATCAGCATCGGGTATGCGAGGCTGATTTTCAATATCAACATAGAATTGTAATTCCGGTAAATTTCTCCATTCTTGCCCGAAATGCTTTTGAAGTAAATCGCTCACATCTTTGGCTTTGCTTTCTTTGGGTAAAATATTGGGGGTTATGGTCAGAGGAGTAATCATAGTATTTTTTTTATTTTTTTTTGTAATATTTTTTTTGCTATTAATTTCATTCCGGTAGGTCTCTTCTCCTTGTACCAAGATATTCTCGGTTTTAGTACGAGTTAGGAAAAATCGTTTACTTCTCATGAACGGAAAGTGCCAGGATGAAGTAGGTTTTATCACTGGCTCATAAGCAGCTTTCCTATCGTAGACTGGTATCGTTGTCAGATTTATGCATGTTCCATTTTCCTGTAATACTTCCGTGTATTCCGAGGGAGAAACAATCACTTCTTTGGTTCTTAATGTCCTTTCAATTTTCGCAAACACCCGGTCGGGAGGAGTGAAAGAGTGACCGGTAGGTCACTCTTTCACTCCTGGAAAATTATTGGAAAATAAATAATTACCTAATTAATTACTGGAAAATTATTTAAAATTATTTATTTTTTTTTACATTGCGCGGTGCTTCACTGTACAGCCATTTTCCAAGCATACTCATCATTCCCGTATTTTTGTTTTGTCCGGAACATCCGTCACGAACTATCCTTAGTATCTTCATGTGCGGCTCTATTGAAGAAAGTGATATTCCCTGTAGAAAGTGATAAACTGCACTAATAATTTGGTTGCTGCCTTTATTATGATCCAACTCTGTCCAGTAATATGAACGCACATTTTCCTTAGTGAGTTTTGCTTTTGAATTGCCTTGTACTATAGCATAGTGGTAGAAATTAAACTGTCTGCTAAAATAAGCAGACTGATCAGGCAGTTTTGGAAGTGGTTGGTTTTTTTGGCAATCAAATGTTATTGTTTTGATGCTTTCATCATCCTCTTTTAGAATATTATAAAATGCTTTGTACTTAAGCCGGTGGATCCTCTTCTCTATTATCAGCTGATTTTTCTTTATCGGGTCCTTTTCAATTTTTAAGCGTTTTTGTAAAGAAATGCACGTGGAACATACATCTGTTCTGGGAGAACCAAAACCAAAGTTTTTTTTTTTTTTTTTTAATTTATAATGAAGAACTTTGTCGCTTAGCGACAACATCGTTCTATAAAAACAACAAATATATATACAACACAAAGAAAAAACTTAAACGTAACATAAAAACAAAACTAACTACCTACAGCAATAACAACTAACTTATACAATATTTTAGCCTCTCGGGAGAAAGGAGAGGCTAAAATGCTATTTACAAAGCCCACATTAGCACTATTACCTACATATAACCGCCTAAATGAATCGTTCCGGACACATTCCGTCAAGATATGGAGCACATCCTCCACTGTGCCACAGTCAGAACAATTGGGTGACGAGACTTTCTTCATCAAAAAAGCGAATTTTTTAGACGGAATGTGTCCAGAACGAAGCCTGAGTGCAACAGTCAAAGAGTTTCTGTGGAGGGAACCACAGTCAATCCACGGAACAGGAGAAATCTCCGAAACAATGGAACGATACCACAGTCCTTTATCGACTGAGCTTTTTTCAAAATGTGCCTGCCACAACCTCAAACACTGACGTCTAAGGTCAGAAATAAAATCGGAAAACAAGGGAAGAATAGGTAAAATACTTCCGTCAGAGATAGCCTGCCTCGCCAACAGATCTACCTCCTCATTTTCTCTGACGAGAATATGTGACGGAATCCACTGAAGACAAATTTTCTTTGAAGGCTGTAAGTCCAAAATTAATTTATAAATTTCATATGCTATTGGCGAGCCACCAGCGAGTGAAGTGTGACGACACAAATGTTGCAAAGAGCTTTTCGAATCTGTCAGAATGACAAATTTATCATATTCAAGTGAACTAATATAAGAAAGGGCTTCGACTATTGCTACTAACTCCCCAACCATAGAATCCAAAAATGCACAGCCACCCATAGACTGCTGTTTAGAACCATCCGTAAATACTTTATAAAAATCTGAATATCTTTTATTAATGTAGGATTCACAAATAACTTTTAGCTGGTGTTGATTATAGGTACGCTTAGGACGGTCTACAGAAGGAATATTCGGATAAATTACCTCATGTAAATCTATATTACTAGTCCATGTATCTAGGGAAAACATTTTAATTTGATTGCTAGAATAAATTAAGAGACTATCAAAATGGGAGACAAAAGAAGAAATAAGTAAAGGAAGCTTTTTGTTTACCCAGAAACTAGATTGACTTTGAATAGAAAGATCATTTAGTACACGAATAGTTTTGTTATTAGTTATTGACTTAGATTTAAGAAAAAAATTGCCAGCTAAGAACCTACGACGAATAAACAGAGGAGGGATACATAACTCACTCTCCATAACATGAATAGGGGTGCTTCGTATAAAACCACCAACAACACGTAACATTTGATTTTGTACTTTGCCTAACTTACCTATATTGCATTTACTGCAATTATCATATAAGAAACTACCATAATCAATTCTGCTACGGATAATGGAAATATATAACCGCCGTAAATGCTTTTGGTGAAGCCCCCATCCAGGACCAGCTAATACTTTGACAAGATTAACATACTTAAGCACCTTATGCACAGTTTCATTTACATGTTTTCCCCATTTTAAAGACCTATCTAACCACATACCTAAGTATTTAATATGATCAACAACGCTTATACATTGGTTATTTATGGAAAGGCAAAGCCTGTCCATAAAACGACCTTTTTTAAAAACACACACTTTAGATTTTGCTGGAGAAATAGAAAGGCCCAAATTACTTATTATATTATTGAACTGAAATAACGCTAACTGTATGTCATTTCCAGCAGACTGAAAATTTGCCTTCGAACAATATAAAACAAAATCATCGGCATATTGAGAAACACTAACATTGTGAATGCTTTTGCATACTTGAATCGTAACAATATTAAATAAAAGTGGAGACAACGGATCACCCTGCGCCAAGCCACGATCAGTAGACCGACATAAATCGCCTGCATAGGTACAAACCTTTAGATTTCGATGTCCAAGGAATGACCACAAATACTTACAAAATTGAGCCCCAGCTCCCATTTGATCCAATATATGTAATAAACAAGAAATATCAACATTGTTATACGCACCATCAATATCAATAAAACCAGCTACTGTAACTAAATTTTTTGTAAACCCCAACTGAATATGTGAAACAAGCCTTACTAAACTGTCAAGACAGGATTGTCCCTTACGAAACCCAATTACGTCTTCAGAAAACAAACAATTTTTTTCAAAATACCATTCCAGTCTTTTATTCAAGATGGAGTGTAAAATTTTACAAACGCAAGATATTAGCGATATAGGACGTAGCGCTGAACGACCACTACTCCCCTGTTTAGGAATAGGAATTACTTTAATATCACGCCATTGAATAGGAACAAAACCCAGAAAAAAACACTTATTATAAATAGAAAGTAAAAGCCTTTTGGCAATTAAGGGAGATTAAAAACCATTGAAAATGATATTTCATCACAACCAGGAGCAGTATCCTTTTTCTTAAGAGAGTTTTCAAACTCTTGCATAGAAATTTCAGCCTCCAACCGACCGTTGCTGGATGAAAACAAGGGGAGAGGAGGACGAACAGAATCAGGAGTAAGAGATTGAAGAAGGTCTGCAGCCATATCCTTATCAGCAGTAAAATTGATATTTCGTTGCCCCTTTAACCACCGCATCTTCCGCCACATTTCAGATGAAGAAGTAGTCTCATCAATAGTCAGACAGAAATCCTGCCAGGACTTACACTTTGCTGCACGAATAAGTTTTTGAGCAATACGAACTTTTTCTTTGAGCACGCTTAGATTAGAAGCCGAAGGACAACGTCGTAAATTTGCCAAAGCCAATCTACGCTCAGCAACAGCCTTTGATAACTCTGCAGACCAATAAGGTTTAGGAGAAAATTTTTCACAAATATTTTTTGGGGTTCTTATGTATGGAATGTGCTTTTCCGCAGCTTTTTGCATGGAATCCTGAAAGACATTATACATACTCTGTGGGTTGTCAGGAATTACACACTCAGATAAATAACTACCGATAAAAGCTGTATAAGAAGGCCAGTCAGCCTTCTTAAAATTCCTTTTCTTAGAAAATTCTTTATCTAAAAGAATTTTACACGATAACTTAAGTATTATATGGTCACTGCCTAAGGATTCATTCGTTGTAACCCACGAAAATAATAAGGCTAAATCAGAAGATACAAAAGAAATATCTGGAGACGACTGTTGTAAAAGTCCACCAACCATCTTAACTCTAGTAGGACGCCCGTCATTAAGATGAATAAAATTATGATCTAACATCGAATCATATATATGACTTCCCCTTACATCAGTCTTGCACGACCAGCTGGAGTGATGACCATTAAAGTCTCCCAAGATAAGAGACTTTGAATGAGCTAAAGAAAAAATAAAATCCCAATCATTCTGTGTGGTATGAGTACTAGAAGGACAGTATATAGAAAAAATGTTCTCAACATGCCGACAATTTAAAACCTTTATATGCAAAAGTTCTATTCCAGAATTGCAACTTTTAATTAACTTCGGAAGATATTCTACACATACTAAAAACAATGAATTAATTTTGTCTTTAAAAGATTCTTCGCCTAAAAATATATTCTTTAACCTAATAAATAATTGAGTAAATCCATTTGAAACCTTAGAGTCTTTATGTCCTTTCCTATGAGGCTTCGGCGGTGGAGAAGAATCATCCGAGCACTCCGACTGTGACGTCAAAAAGTTGTCCCAATTCGCTTCTACTCCTACATGAGGAGCTCGTGTAGTGCTCTTTTGAATATTTTTCTTACGTTTCTGAACAGGTTTACTCGACGCAGGTACAGTCTGGGCTACTTCGCTGTATGACTTTCTGGAATTAGTCGGCAACTGATTGATAGGTACAGCGGCTGTAGAACCTTGATCCCTATGAATAAGCACATCACACAAAGTTTCACGTACAGCGGGCTCCTTAATTTTACTAGGACTCATTTTAGACTCGGCATAAATGGCAAGCGCTTTTCTGTAAGTACAATTGTTCTCTGCCATTATATCACGAATCCTGTTCTCCTTCTTATACACCGGACATCTTCTGTCGAGTGCCATATGATCCCCAGTACAATTCACGCATTTATAGGACTTAGATGCACAATTTTCATGATTGTCAGTACATTTTGGGCAAACAATGCTTTTAGACTGACACATTCTTAATGTATGTCCAAACTTCCAACATCTTGAACATTGAGACACCGGAAACTTAAAGCGCTCTACCTTAACCTTCAAATCATAAATTGACACATAAGCTGGAACCAAACTGCCTCTGAATGCCACTCGAACAGATTCACAAGGAACCCATCCTGTGTCGGCCTTGTCGTTACTATTACTCCTCCTACTTAGCCTCTTCACGCTTACAATTTCAATATTAAACTCACAAGATAAATTTTTCTTCAACTCTTCCTCCGAAATATCCAACTCAATACCTTTAATGATGCCAAAAGACAGCCCCACCTCGGAAGTTTTTTGACAAAGCCAACCCATGCTTGTCCAGGCTTTGCAGCTAAGGAAATGATCGGCATGAAACTCGTCCTTAAAAGTAATTAGCATCTTGTGCTGATTAATGTATTTGACGCTTGAAATTTCTGTAATTTTGTGTTCACTAAAAAGACGAGCCAAACCAAACTGTTTAAGTAGAGGACCCTTACTTGATACAGCAACTTTAAACTTATTATCTTGTCCCGCATCTTCAACAGACTTCCTTCCGACTTTGCTTCGTCTGATGGTCTTCCAGCTCTCATCTGATAAAGGGTCCTCACGTGCTCTTTTTATTCCTTTCACACTCCCCATCTCTCCCGCGTTCTCTTCCTGCTCATACTCCTCAAAGATATCACAACTTGAGTCATTTGTACTTGAATTACCTTGTTCTAAACTCATCTGAATGCGGCCGGGGCTCCGACCACACAATCAAGCGCGGAAGCGCGGAGCCAAAATAACAAAACAAATACCTCAAAATATAGATTAAAACGGATCAACTGTGATGATCAGAAAGCACGAATAACAAAGGAATATAATTTTTAATGAAAAATAATTATTTCCAGATTTTTTTTTCATTGTTACCCGGTAACCATAAAAAAAACCAAAGTTGTAGGAAGTATTTACAATTTTTCGAAAAAAACTGCTTCACTTTTAAATCCTCATCTCTCTCTTGGTTGTACATTCGCCACATCTTTCTGATATTTAATCCTGACGGCAGATATATTCTGCTTGTTTGCGATCTACAATAGTGACTCTCAATACCTTTAAACTTTTCAAAAAACCATTCAACTGACAATCTTTTTGCTTCAAATTGTGCACTTTTTCGGTCTCCTCCTCTATTTTCTTTTAATGGAAACTTGTAGAGTAAGAAGGGTTCATCACTCCCTGAACACGATCTTTTTTTATCTTTAATGCGTCCAAAAATGTTTTTTGACACACAGGTTTTTGACCACCTCCATTGATAGGGATATTGTATTTAATGGTCAACTTTCTCTTACTATTTGGAATGTTTTTTTTAGGTTCATTAACACAATATCTTAACAAAAAATTGTCTTGATCGAGTTTTGTTTTACATTTATAAAAAAGTGTGTGAAATTTCCGAATATCTTGACAAGTGACAAGGTCGCAGCGAAAAGCGATTGTGACCGCAAGAAGGAAACTTCGGAATTGATTTTGCTTTATATCTGCGCTAAATCTTCCATTATTTCTTGTGAATTTCAATTAATAACCGCGAGCAACTATCAATAACACAACGAAAATTGTCATACTGTTTTAAAGGTCACGTGACTCAAATGCGGCGCTGTCATTGGTCGATTTTATTTTAGCGGATTTTGATTGTAACATAAGACATTTTAGCGGAATTTGCAACTAACATTACTTTTAAGACTGATTTTACTGTGTATTTCAACATAACATAACATCACGCCTGTATCCCCGAAGGGTTAGGCAGAGGTGTACCAATGTACACCCACAGTTCGCCGGTATGTTTAGGTCCCATGTAATAGGGGGCGAGCCTATTGCCACTAACCGGGCACAAATCCAAACTCCGACCTGCTACTGAGAATTTTATAGAAAAACCCAATAACGTGTATTTAAGTGGATTATGAAAATTAAAGTATAGAAGACATATTGAAGGTAAAATTTAAAACATTATTTTGGTGCAAAAATATGTAAATGTGTATGAAATCATTTTATTAGTTTTGAAATTACACCCCTCCAATATGAGTTATTTTTAATGAAATGTGAACAATAGGTAAAACTGGCATACGTATTCTAAGCATTGAACGAATTAATATTAATGAATCAATGAGTTTTTTCGTTTTGAATCTGTGGTCAATATTTATTTCGATAACAAGTTCGGTACTTGCTGATTCTTGTTTGTTCGTCGTTTTGTAATAAGATCTCATTTTAGTACTGGAACTTTCGGTAGTACCGTAACAAACCTAGACATGTAAGTCTTGGTTTAGTTCCAGTACTTACGAGTATTTTGTAATAAGACGGTTCAGGTTTTAATAAAATTTCTTCTATTTAAAAAATCAACTCTAAAGAAACAAAACATAAACTTCTAACACTTTTGAACTTTTCTCACTTTGGTCTATACGCGTAATAGTAAGCAACAATGTATCACAACAAAAATACTGTCACAAACAATAACATTCGTAGTGAAATGTAAACTATACTTACCGAATTTCAAAATCAGTCTAGCTTAGGTCTAAAACATAAAAATAAGTCTCTTTTCATTTACATTCAGTCTTAAGGTTCGAGCATATTATGCCGGGCCGCAGCGGGGCGGAGCGGGCCGCAGCGCAGCGCAAAATGCGTACCTAGCACATTTGTGACGGGCCGGGTCGCATTGCATTGACGGATTTTGAGTACAGTGTACTGCCGGAATTTGCGTGCAACTGTACGTTATGGATAGCTCTGACGAAGAACTTGCGTTTTTTTGCCTGCTGTTAGAAGAAGAACAGCATAGACAAGAAATTCGTCAAAAGAGAAAACGTAAAATATGGATACATCCAATTTGTTCCAAGAGAAAGATTTTCGGCGAATATTATCATCTTTTTCCCGATCTTTTAGCAGACAAAACCAAGTTTTGGGGATATTTTCGGATGACTCCTGATCGATATTTTCAATTACTTGAAATAATAAAGGAGGATCTGCATAAAAAAACTACAACTTTTCGTGAGCCTATCGGACCAGAAGAGCGGCTTGTGGTGTGTTTAAGGTAAGTTTCACTATAGCCTACCTAGTGATTTTTAATTATCCTTGAACCACCCATTTAATCTAGCAAATAAATAATTTGATTTAATTTAAATCCTGTGTAAATTGTATCTTCAATTGTTAGTGAGGTCGTACGTTAGGATCTTGTGTATTTGTCTCTTTAGTTAGCAACGGCGCTAGTTAGGGTATGTTTTCATTTTTAAAGAAAAAAAAACGGTACACAGTTTGTTTATGTCAATATTATATTATCACAAAATCACAGAACTTAAACTATCTTAAACTCTAGTAAAACTATTCTTAATCAACATGTTCCATTTCTCTTTGTGTTTGGCCTCTTATTAGCCCAACATTCAAAAAATACCATTCATTGGTTATTTTTTTTTTGTTGAATAGAATTTAAAAAAGCATTTAATGCGTTATCATCAAGATCAAGAGAAATCTCTTCCTGTGTGTCAATATCAGTTGGATTCACGTTTGTTGAAGTTGGTGTTATTATTTGGTTTGAAGGTTGGGCATCAACATCGTTTGAATTAACAACGATTATGGGCGGTGCGCTCTCTTGAGATATTTCTAATACACATTGTGGTTTAGACTTCTCCCTGAAAACCAACTCCTCTGCATCGGTAACTATTTTAAAAACTTCACGTTTTACACTAATTTGTACATCTTCCGGAAAGTTTGAAACAGTCTCCCCCATGTTCTTGAAAAACTCAACTATTTTGTCAGATTCATTTTTCTGGGCCCTATATTTTTTTTCTAAATACTCTTGCAATAACGAGTGTGTTGGTGAAAGCTGTGGTGGAATATCTATAGATCTAGAATTTCTTTTATAAGGACGAGGTGAACTGTCTTTTGAAGAACCAGGACGATTTCTTATAGTGCTTTGTGAAGTACCAGCACTTGAACCAGAGCTATCACGGCTATGAATATCATCTAAAAGACTATTATCCTCATTACTTGAGTCTTGGGAAACATTATTTTGTGGAAAATTTGATAAAGTTTCATCCTCGTTGCTAATATAGGGGATAAGGAATGATAATAAATCTTCATATTTTGGTTTCTTCATATTTGTAGCAGCTTGTCCACTTTTTGTTTTCCTTAACTTTTTAGCGCGTCTGTAATTATCTCTTATACGTCTCCATCTGTCTCTACAAGTTTGAGCTGTGGAAGAAAAAAATATAGGTATTAGTAAAGTTTGAACATAAAGCATAAATAGACTGATAATCATGGCATTAAAGGACACCATGGAACATAATCTTATTGGCTTGCATAAATGTAAGAATAGGTCAAAAGAACATTTGCATAATGTTTGAACCACATTGCTTTTTATGTTTCAGATATTTGGCAACAGGAAATTCAATGAAGTCATTAGCCACTACTTTTCGACTTGGTGAATCAACTGTTAGACAAATTATTTACGAGGCATGTACAGCCATATTTAAGAAGCTGTCACCTAATGTCATGCCCGTACCGACAGAAGCAGATTGGAAACGTAAAGAACAGCGTTTTAGAAGGCAATGGAACTTTCCAAATTGCATTGGGGCACTGGATGGAAAGCATGTTATTATTGAAGCACCACCGAATAGCGGTTCCCTTTATTTTTCTTACAAAAAAACGTTTACTATAGTTTTATTGGCCTTAGTCGATGCGGACTACCGTTTTACAGTCATCGATGTTGGTGCCTTGGGTAAAAATTCTGATAGCCTAATACTCAATAACTCTAATTTTGGAAAAGCTTTAATCGATGGACAGCTTAGTTTACCTGCTGATCGTTTAATACCGGGTACAGACATAAAGTTACCATATGTCATCGTTGGAGACGAAGCTTTTCCATTAACCAGACATTTGATGAGACCATATCCAGCAAATCAGGTGACAAATGACGAAGACAAGAAAGCTTTTAATTATAGGCTGAGTAGAGCTAGGCGTGTGAGCGAAAATGCTTTTGGTATATTAGTGAAAAAGTTTAGAGTTTACGAAAGACGTTTTTCGTTATTGCCGAAACATGTTAATGTTATTATATTAGCCACTTGTTGTTTGCACAATTTACTGCGAAACGATATTTGCTACTGGTCTGGAGAGGAAGCTCAGAAAAATGTGGTAACAGAATCTATAAGAGATTTGCCATATATTGGAGGCCATGCGGCACTAGACGCAATGTGTGTCCGTGATCAATTTAAAAGATATTTCGTTTCTCCAACTGGTACCGTTGAGTGGCAGTCGAGGGTCATTAGAAGAGGTATGCGAAGAAACTAATATCTTGACACTAAGGTGATTTATTGAATACTACCCGCTTACTTATAAAAAAACTGGCCAAGTGAGAGTCGAACTCGCTTATCGGACGGGTTTCGTACCACAGATAATACGGAACCCAAAAAATTAAATAATACTGTTTACCTATTCTTTACTTAAAATAATGCAATTATCAGAAAAACTCCGAACTCGCAAATTTTGAGTTACATCTTTTTATTTAAAAGCCGGGTTTTGCCGATACGAGTTGACTCTGATGAAGTGCACTATGACGTTTACTCTGATGTTACTATGATCAAAACCCGGTTACAAAAAATGTGATTATAGTACATCACGATACAAATGCGTTCTGATGGTTACAACATAAGAAATAAATACTTGACAGTTACTAACCAGATTCTTTCATTATGTCCCCTATTTCCTTCCAAATATTATCTCTTCTTTGTTGATCATCATAATGAGGATCTTGCAAATCATAAAGTTCTTTGTATCCTTGAACTAAATTAATCAAAAGTTCTTCATTCATTTTTGTGAACGCCAAAGGAAGACGCAAGTAACAAGAAATGCAAATATCGTGAAATGAACACGTGTGCGCGTGCACACCGATCCGCTTACTATAGCACACTGTTGACGGGGCGCAGCGGGGCGGGGCGGGCCGCATCGCACGGACGGAAATCCGTCGCGCAATAATGCGAGCCGCTGCGGCCCGACACAGTGTGCGTTATTTAATGTAAATTGTATTGAAGCGATTTAAGCGGATTTTTGCGCTCCGCGCCGCCCCGCTGCGACCCGGCATAATATGCTCGAACCTTTAAGCAACAAGTCTTTGATCTATTTATTAAAAACAAACAAATCAAAAATGGCTAATAGGAACTTAAGTGAAATTTACTTACTGAACATTAAAAGTTTTAAAAGACATTTTAAAATTTATTTGGCCTCTACGGCCAATAACAGGCTTAGGCAATTTAGTAACAATATCTTCTTGATGCTTCACCTCAGATATATCTTCCAATGCGGGATAAGAGATCATTTTCTGGTCTTCTACTTTAGTCAGTGTCTTTCTTACATATTGGACAACTGGAACACCATCATCTGTCATCTGTTATGCGTAGCACTACTCCAACGTAATGTTTTACAGATCGTTTTGAGCAGAATTTAACCAACAGCCAATCGTTTCGAACAACATTTAAATTTGAGTCTTCTGCTTTTTGCGTGTTTTCTTTATCTTCTCTACTCTTATCCTCCATTTCCATGTCTCGCATCCGTGTTTTTTTATTTGTTTTCTTTTCATCGGTCTGCCTTCTTGTCCTTCTTCGTCATCATCTTGCATATAAAGATTTTTGCAATACTGTTCATAGTCTTCATCATCTTCACTTTCATCCCTAGCAGGAATCCCTTTGCAGGAATAAGAACTCTTAAGTTTGTGTGTCTGTTTTGAAGAGCTTCGGATACATTAACTGCTTCTTCACCAGATTCATTAGCAGTTACTGTCTGAATTTTGCTGGATTCAATCAAATATTCTCCTAAACTCAATTTGAACTGTCTTAGTTTGTCAATCTTTTTCTTTCTTTTTGCTTTTTGATCATCTTTGTAAAGAAGCCATGCATTTGAAACAGAGAGATCTATCATATGGGCGATGAAGCGTTGCGTCCACTTGCGAGTACGATATCGGTTTGGACATACGGCTAAGAAACGATTTGCCAAATCAACGCCGCCCATATCTTGGTTGTATCGTCGCACACATCTAGGTCGCGTGATAATGATATATCTTTGTTGTATTTTGCACCATCTTTTGCATGTGTCTTTTTCATCCTTGGCTTCATAGTCCATCCAACAAAGACATTGTAGAGTGCGTGAGTTAGGCCCTAAGCAATTACTTCAGAAAATTGTTCAGGTTGCTTAGAGAGTTAACATACTAAAAGTCCTGACATCTAGGGGGTGAGGCGGAGTGGGGGGAGGGGGTTAAAGTTCCCATTTTTCAGTTTTTCGCTAATATCTTTTAAACGGTGCGTCATGGAGATAAGAAGTCTTCTACGCAATGAAAGCTTATAAAATTATGTACAACTTTTATCTTACACACTTTTTCACATTCCTACCTATTTTCGAACTACACGTTCCGGAAAAGTGAAAATTGAAAAAAAAAACTACTTGAATTGAACACTACCTCTCGTATACTACTTCCTTCACGTTATTTGGGGATAAAAAGTATCTTATATCTTAAATCAACTCCTACTATATCAATTTACTAAATTTTATCCAAATCTGTACAGCCGTTGGGATATCAAAACTTTTATCTACACTTGTCTTATACACTTTTTCCAAATTTTCACCAGTGTTCGAGTATTAGTGTGATGTGACAAGCATTACCGAATGTTAAATATGAGCTAGTATATAAATTAGGTATTTTATTGATAACATAAGCTGGGAGTACCTCCAAGCGGTGAAGGCGGTAACAGTTTGAGATCTCATTTTCTACCAGTGGTAATGATATAAGCAATATAGAATGATTCGCTTTTCTCGACAAAATTCAAACATTTCCTGATTTATGTGTGACTTATGGCCATCAAGAAAGAGTATTACCGGTAGTTGAATCTCATTTTGTACAAGCCAATTGTAAAATAATTTAATATATGAAAAAAAAGTGCTCGACACCATCCATCCGCTATCCGATCCATCCTTATACATACTTGAAGTTTCAATATTTGTTAGAACAAACACTCATCTTTTTACCCTAATGGACGATATTAGAACACGTCCGGGGTTAGTTAGATCCCAATATAAAAATCTAATGTTTACAGGTAGGTACAAAACAGCCTTATTAAAAAAAAGTGTATTATCAATGGGGCCTGTCATCTATAATAAAATACCCCAGACCTATAAAGAACTAACATTAAATATGTTCAAAAAGAGGCTAACATCACTTCTTATAGATAAATGTTATTATTCAATACAAGATTTTTTAAATGATAAGAGTCTGTAATGTTATAGGTTATTGCATTATTGTGTACACGTAATAATAATAATGTAATTTTAGGTTTCTTTAATATATTATGTTTGTTTGTATATAATTAAGTAATTTCCTCTTTTGCATGCCGTAAGGTAGAGTATGTTGGAACTACTATTTCAATGTTTTTACACCTTATTTTGTACCCATATTCTTTGCAAAATAAACTATTTGATTTGATTTTGATTTGATTTGATCGACCAATATACCAGGAATCCGGAAAACTTTGAACAACTGCCGGTGGCATTCGCTTTTATGGATATACTACAAATGGAGGAACATAATGAATGAACGGTCGTTCATTTACTGGATTTCAAACGATTTTTTGTTCTAATGCTGGGACACCTAATAATTTACTTAAAACTGGCTAAAATGCAGTAAATTCGATATGAGACAAATAGCATAACGATTCTTTATTCAAATTAATAAATAACTTATGTTACATAATTATTTATTTACAATTCAATACTTAAATCAAACAAAGACTAAAATTAAATCTTATATAGATAAATAAAACTAACACGCGTCAAAATACTCATCGTCATCCTTGTCAATGGCGGGAAAGGTGCCCAGAAGGCTGGCAGCATTGCCACGTTGAATGGCTATGCCGATTCTCTGTGCAAGGAACAAACCAGCTCTCTGATCACGAGTAGAGTCTACCAAACGTTTTGACAGTTCTTTAAAAAGATTTCGTGCACTCGGACCCCATGACCCGAGCGTTTCAACCCCAAACGGCTCGAAAATATAATTACCCATTAGGTTATTATACTTTCGCCGTTTAAGGGTCTCCGCTGCTCCAGCAGCAGCGCCAGGAGAGGCCGCCGAACTTAGAACGTGAGATGGCGCAAGGGTGTCGACGCACGTTGCGTCCCACACCAAAGGCCGACCCAATTTCCAAGGCAACAATGACATACCGTCAGGTCTCTTACCATCGCTGCGCACCAAACCATTGGGTTCCAAAACAGCTGGTACACCGGCAATGAGAAGAGCACGACGGATAATGTCATTAATATTTGCGTGACGGGATATACGTCCTGCGCTCCTGCTGCAGGACAAGCCATGGTGACCGAGGCAATCGACTGTTTCACCGCATTGACACCGATGACATGCGACACAAGGTATACCTAAACGTAAACTGATGGCGAGCCGGAAAGTATTGTCATCCAAAATCGTACCAAGAGTGGTTGACGGAAGTGCCTGTAACCAGAGGCCCGATTCCCATTCTCCCACAGCCAGGAGACGCGCGCGCTCTGCAGTGTTGATTGACGTATTAATTAATTCTTTCCGTATCAAACTGCAAAGCGGCTCGTCCCACTGCCTCTGAGAAGAACGTTGCTCGGGTAGATCTGTGCCCGGGCAGGACAATTCCCAACTATTTACTGCCTCAGTCATGCACAGAATCTGAAAATCAACCAGAGAAGACCCTAAGATTTGCCTGGTTAATTTTTCAGTGCTGTGGACCGAAGACAAAAATGCTGGTAAGCCTAGACTGGAAACTTTACGTACACCAAGCCCACCAAATCGGATCGGCAGCGTGGCTTGGGTCCAAGCTCGGTCATCCAACGTTACGTTAAAAATGGACGTTAACGTGGACCGAATATTTTATCGACTTTTTCCAAAAGCGGCAAATGTTTCCACAATCGTGAAGAACGAAGAAAATATGTAAATTTTGGACCAAAACAACAAAAACGAATTAAAGTAATAGCAGAATGTAAAGAGATTTTGAAAAGTCTATTCGAAATTGACTGAAAATTTTCAATTTTATCATCTATAAAATTTTCATATGATTCTTCTAAAATTGGGGACCCTAGAAGGCGAAGAGAGGAGTTATTGACTATGTTAATTTCAGGGGCTATTGTTTGGATTTTTTGTAAAGCTAATTTTTTATCTAAATGTGTATCTGGAATATATATTTCACACTTACTTGTGTTTAAATCAAGACCAATTTTTTGTAAATTTGTTTTAAGGGATATATAATCATCGGCTACAGTGTTGACATCGCCTCCTAGAGTTCCGTCATCCAGATACCAAATATTAAATTTTGATTTCAATTCCTTAATAATGGGATGGATGGCTAAACTGAATATGACCGGCCCGAGAGGATCTCCTTGTTGGCAACCTACAGCCGAATTTAAAACATTGTCTTTATAGACTAATTTTGAAGGGTTTCGGTAGCATTGCCAAAGGAAACTGTAAATTTTGGGGGTTTCACTTTTGACTTCTGCCAACAAGGTGTCTCTGTTCACTGAGTTGAACGCATTTCTTATGTCAACTTTTAGAATAACCTCACTTTTCCTGTGGGCCAAATATGTGGACAATTAAATTACGGCTACAATGTGTTAACAAAGAAGTTGCGTCTTACCCGAGTCCTAAATTCTTGTCCGAACAAATACACAGTTACAACAACACTACAAACTTTTAACGCTCGACATTTTCAAACGAACAGTGACATATGAAATGAATGTTGCCACTATAATGGCAAAAAGAGTTGCAATTATGAAAAAAAATACTACGTTGGGTAGAAATATCCTAATTTCTTATTTTTTGGAAAAAAGTTAGTTTTGTTCATTCACTGGGGTGTGTTCGTTGACTGGAGCACCTATCCTATATCACGGATGAATTGAGGCCTGAGTTTCCGCCGTGGAGTGAGTCATTAACAGAAGTATCAGATTCAGAGCTATAAATTATTGGTCGTCTTATTGTTGTATCAGACTTGCTTGGTCCTGCAGCTGGTAAGTTTTCATTTGCAAGTTCAGAATCTGATGAACTGTAATCAACTATACGTGATTTTACTCCTGTACTAGTTAAAACAGGCGACACTAAGTCATACTGATTAAACAAAGACTGCGAACTTGGATTATTGTCATCAAAAAATGTGTTGTTGGAATTTAAACTATTAGCAGAAGGACTTCGTACTGGTCTCCATAAATTAACATCACTAGGACTAGCAGTTATGGGTGACTTTTGCAAAGACCGATTATTTTCTTCTTCATCATCTTTCTCAGAATCTAAAGATCGATCGTTTACTGCCCTTGAGTTTTCTGGTATCGGTGGTCTTTCAGTCAATACAGATGGAGCATAAGCTGCATCCGGTATTGCATCCGGATTGTAGGGATACAGCCCTGTAGCTCTGAACCCGTTTACTACATTCTGAAGGGTCATACATTTAGACCAAACTCTACTAAAAATAGAGTTGAATCGCGCTTTGCTTAGCTTTTTATCTGGGTACTAATATAAAAATAATAGTTTCTTCGTCCCAGTGATGTTCAAATGATTTGTTTACACTTTTGTCGAGGGGCTCGAGCTCGTGTGTAGTGTTTGATGGCAAGCAGTATAATATGATATCATGTTGGTCTGCTGCCTCAACAATATTATAGTCCAATTGGCTTGAGGCACCATCAAAAACTAAAAGACACTTGCCGGCCGCTTTATATTTCCCAAAGTGATGTATAAAATCAACAAAGAGGGACGTAGTCATACTGCCTTTTGGTGACATTTTCACGAGGGATCCTGCAGGCAAATTATCATTAAATTCAGGCTTTAACCTTTTCCCTTTGAACAATATCATCGGGGGAATTGGACTCCCTAATGCATTTACACATGCAGCCACGGTAACATTTTCAGCGTGTTCGGGTGCAATCATATGCACTCTTTTAATACCTTTTTGTGCCAATACCACTGGCTGATTATGAATGGTGAGACGGCAGCCTTTTTCGTCCATATTATACAGGCGCTGCGGATGCTGCCCGATCAGCCGAAAGTGCTGCATAACAATAGGCTTGTATAGCTTCTGCGCTCTTCCTGGATTTAATATCTGAACCTTACGCTTTGATATATCTGGATGCCTTTTTAGAAACAACTGTAAACAGTCTTTGCCTGCCCGCTTTGTTGTTTAATTAAAATTGTTTGGAATTTTGTGTTGTTCACTAAACACGTACGCTTGATAGCGTATAACTTTTGGTGTTAAAGGAAATCCTATGAAAGCAAGCCTTTTGATTCTCGTTGCCAAATCATTTTCTTGCTCTGGTGTTAAAACTGTAGGACGTCCTATTTGTTTTTCGACTTTTCCAGAATTCAAGTGGTTTATTAAAGTTCGTCTGGGAATAGAATACCGCGCAGCCGCTGCACGTTGTGACATCACTCCACATTGAACAGCAGCCATTGCGGCTTCTAATTGCTGCAGTGACCAAAGCAGGAGGTTCCATAGTTTTTGGACGGGCCTGTTGGTCTAGTGGTTAGTGACCCTGACTGCTATACCGGAGGTCGTGGGTTCGATTCCCACTCAGGACAAATCTTTGTTTGATGAGCACGATCATTTGTTCTGTCTGGGTGTAATTTATCTATAATATGTATGTATTTAGAAATATATAAGTATGTTTATCAGTTGTCTGGTTACCATAACACAAGCCCTGCTTAGCTTGGGATCAGATAACCGTGTGTGACTTGTCCTGGAATATTATTATTATTATAGTTAGGTCATATATTCTGAAAAGGAAATAAATAAGCTCAAGCCATGAAAATGACAAAGAATTAAACCAAATAAATAAAATGTTAATGACTCATGAAGCTGTCAACAATTTTTTTAATTAAAACGGAAAATGCTTATACAAAAAAGTTGCACATAAGAAAAAAAAATACATTCCGTAAGTCTAATAAGGGCCGGCCCTATAAACCGACCTTTTTAGTGGCCTTTATTAGAATATCAAGATTCATTTTAATTTTTGAATGTAAAATCGTTAAATGGTCACATATCAAGTAAACTTACCTTGATCAGATAGCACAAATCACTGATTATTAACCTAAAACAGCAAATATTTTAAACAGCAGACTATTTTACGCACATTTTGTCGGTTATGTGAAGAAATATTTACTATTAAGCGGCGCAAACCAATTGCCTTGACGGATTTGTGGCTACTGGTAAAATGGCGGATCGTGCCATCACGCGGCGGCGAATATAAGCCTTCCTATTGGTCCTTTACATGTGTAAGTAAGCGTGATCTAATAAATACGTTAAAACTGTGTTTTTCTAGTAGTGGCTCTTGTTAGACGCCGGCTTTTCATACCCGTACCTATATATATCATTAATTAATTACGACAGTAACACTAACAAACAATATCAATCTCTTAATGCTATAGCGTGAACAATATTCTTTGTGAGCCCATCTTTAGCTAACACAAACAAACTGGATGGTTTACTCACTCGAGAGCATGCCACGTGTAATTGTCCGTGTGAAAAACATTGTGTGCTCAAATCTAAGCCACAAACAGACATCGTTTGGCCTTAAGACTTATAGATAGTCATTGCAAATGCCAATCTAATCGGAAACTGAATACGTTTAGTTTCTATTGCAATTTTATTTAATAAAATAATAGTATTGTTAATAATAGTCACACCATAGAGAGATATTATTTAATAACCATCATAATATGTACTACAAAAAAATAGAAATATAGAAAACAATAATTTGGTTTTGCAGAAGTCGTCACAGAAACATTAAATATTATATGTTAATATTATAATATGATAATTAATATAATTTAATAAAAATTGAGTGTAATATAAGGTTAAAAACCTACTTTTACGGATTTTATCGCGGTTTGTATTTGAATTTTAGTTCCCAAATACAAACCGCGATAAAATCCGTAAAAGTAGTTTTATTTCAATGTCTAACATTCGCGTAAACCTCAGAACTCAAAGTTAAAAACCTACTTAAAATTGATAACAAAAATGTAAAATATATATTTTTTTCACAGTAATTTTGTTAAAAGAAATAACAATGTTGAACCGATTTTGATTTTGATGAAATTGATTTGGGACCCCCGAAGCATACCATAAACATAAAAAGACATGTTTCTACAGGGTGGCCCATAAGCACCTTGAAATGTAAAAAAATAATTAAAAAGAAACTAATGACATTATGAAAAAGGTTTTTATTTTGTCATAATCCTTATAAAATGGTAATTATTTTTTGAAAATTACATCATCTAAATGTACTAAATCCGTTACGATCGCGGCACTCCTGTAAGCGACGTTTAAAATTATCCATCACTGCGCGGCAAGTAAGCTCTGCAATGTTTGCCATTTCTCGTTGGATATTTTCTTTCAGGACGTCAATTGACCGCGGGTTGGTTTCGTACACTTTAGTCTTAAGATAACCCCATAAAAAAAGTCCATTGGGGTCAGATCTGGACTACGTGGTGGCCAAGGAATATCTCCTCTTCGAGAGATCACTTTATTAGGGAAAAGTTGACGGACGACCGGCATAGCGACGTTAGAGGTATGGGCAGTTGCTCCATCTTGTTGAAACCAGGTCCGCGTATTGAAGGCTTCATTCATCATTCATTGCAGGCTTCAGCCTGGAAAATTCTGCAACTCTGGTGTAAAAAAGTCCTCGATCATAGCTACATACCGTTGTGAAGTAACAGTAACCGCGCGGCCTCTGCCGTCCCCAAAAAAGTAAGGGCCTATGATGCCATGCGCTGACAAAGCCGCCCAAACGGTCACTATAGGGCTATGTAAGGGTTTTGATGGTTGCGATTTGGACTTTCGCAACTCCAGTAGCGACAATTTTGCTTATTGACATGGCCGTTGATGTGAAAGTGAGCCTCATCAGAGAAAAACACGTTATTAAACGAAGTAAAGCGGTTCAACATTTCATTTGCGAAAGGAGAAAGAACCGACTTCATACATATCTGGGCCCAGGTGTTAACTAAATCAAAGTACTCTTATTTCAAGGAGGATATAATAATAAGTCCTTACTAAAAATTTGGCGAATTTTGGCTTTCCAGGAATAAAGTTATATGAAATATAGTGAAAGTGAGGTTATGTTACAACACAGTCGTTTTTGGAGTTATTAGCAATTTTTTGGATATTTTATTATAAAGTAACAGCATCACGCTTGTATTCATCTAAGGATTAGGCAGGGATGTACTGTAGTGTATGTCTTTAGTAATATGTGATAAGTCCAAATGACATCTACCCTATTTCCTAACTGGAAATCCTAATAACACTTACCCGACCCGGGAATAGAACCCAGGACTCCGCGGTCACCAGCCGAATATTTTATAGTGGTTCTCACGCAACTATGTAGGTGTGAGTGACGAACATCTGACGCGACTGGCGCGCCTAGACAGCCGCCATGTGGAAGATCTTTATCTTTACACCAAACCGCACTTAAAACGGTCCTAGATTGAATTAATACGTCAGGATAGTTAAAAAAAATTTATTACAATATTACTATAATATATAATAATATATAATATAATATATAATATAATAATAATATATAATACTACAGAATTGCTACTCTTCTGAGATTATGTTAACTTAGGTATTAAGGTTCGTGTGAGCAATAAAGACTGCACGCTTTTTACTTGCTATCACGCCTACTATGGAGTTTTTACAAAAAATCAATAAACGAGTATCTCCATAATGATAATCTGCAATTAGAAAATTAATGGAGGGAACTTCCACTTCATCAATATGCTTAAAAGTGGTCTTGCTTACATTTAAGCTGCGGTTTCGATTGTTGTACAGGCTTCCCTTCACAGTTTTAAAAGACGGTAAGTTTAGGCCTTGCTGCTTCAGAGGTCTTACATAATTTTTATAAATAGCTACCATGGAATCCGCTGATGAACCTGCCACATTCTTGAGTTCATCCATTGACAGCGCGACTTCTTTATTCATTGGTTCACAGTCACTCGTGTGCGCAATCAATTTAACGATATTTTCACCCTAAGGCTCGGCGCAAATGGGCCACCGACCACAGCCACCGGTGTCTGTCGCGCGCTACCGCCACATTTCTAAAAGTGTCAGAAGCGAGCGACAGCCACCGGTGTCTGGAAGCCGCCACATTTTATAACCCGCTCGTTGCTGCGCAGTCTGAAGATGGATTCTGACACGGAAAGTTTGCTCGCGCTTTTGTTAATAAGCAGAAGACGTAGACGACACCGTCGCCGCCTGTATTGGGTGCAGCCAATTTTAACTGGTCCTACAGTGAAACATAACTTGCATTTCGATAATCTACAATGATAACCAAAAAAGTTTTTTAAACATTTTCGAATGAGTTTGACGACTACATTTCAAGAACTGCTGTTGGTGTTACAAGATGGATTAATACGGCAAAATACCAATATGCGGCAAAGCATCACCCCTGCAGAAAGACTCGCAATCACGTGTCGATACATATCAAAAACGCCTAAGTCACGTTTAAACATTTTTCGGATAATAATGTTCTTTTCTAGTTGAAAAAGCTGAGATTATTATTTTGTGCTATGAATATTAAGCCTGGCAACGCTGACAAAATAAAAAGCAAAATAAATTCACAGTGTAAATATACATTTTCGATGAGTTTTGTCAGGACTTAGGCGCCTATGATATAAAACATGTATATGGACTTGTTCAATATTGAAAAATAGGGCACTGGACTTGGGAAAATTTGAAATATTGCAATAGGGCGAGTTTGATATGACTTAATGATTAGAGGACGGATTCAGGAAATTAAAATGCAATATTATCTTAAAAATATTTATTATTCTTAAGAACATGAATTTTGCTTATTGAACTTGAATATTTATCGCTTTTTGCTTATTTAAATTAGATTAGAATCATAGTTTTGCCTTACATACTAATCATGAAAATATTGAAATCAAAACAAGAACAATAAACTAAACAAAATCAAATATCTCCTCAGGACTAAAATCATCCTCCTCTTAGACCGCAGTTTGAGTATCATGGCCGGGTAGAGCTAAAAGCTTTTTAAAATAACGTAACTCCGGAATTACAATTTTTTACAATTCCATATTTAAACTTTTTAAGCAGTGATAGACGAAGGATGCTATTTCGTTGGAGCCTTTTGGTGCCTTGTCCTCAGTCCAAACATAGCAGAATACATTTTCACGTGTTAAATTTGCCTTTGAGTTGCCCACAACAATTGTAAAATTATTAATGTATAGCTGCCTCGAATAATATGTATACGCTATTTTGGGCGATGTTGCAAATTGGTGTTTCGTTTATTTGCATATTTAATGTTAATTTCAAGGCAAAATGTGCAGTTCGTGTGGAATGAGACATTCTCTCCCTTGCCTATGCGCATCGCAAGTAGCTGCAGGCATGGATAGTCTCAGTTATTGTGTACGTTATGGCATGCCTAAAGCAGATTTATTTAAATAAAATATGTTACCTTTTCCTGTCCCTGAAGCACTTATTTTCGTTTGCGACATGCATATCATTCAACATTGCGACGATAAGTCTTCATATAAATAAAAGTCTGAAGCATCCAATGTTTTGACAATACATTTCCGATTATTTGCCATTTTTAATCTTTGGACAAAATCATCAAAATTGTACACTTTATTTTTACCTAACGTTTTCTCTACCTGATGATGAAAATGATCAGCAGACATGAAGGTATGTCCTGGCTCGAAATATCGTATCTCGATTGTATTCGCAGATATAAAATAACTATTAATGAAATTAAACAAAACTAAGCCTGCACAAGAAATAAGAAGAATTATAAACTAAATGAAACTAAGTACTAAAACAAGGCATCAAAAAATTCATCCACATCGCTGTCGACTGGGAGTGTACCCAAAAGACTGGCAGCATTGCCACGTTGTATGGCAATGCTTATTCGCTGACCTAGGTAGAAGCCAGCCTTTGGGTCACGCGAAGTGTCAACCAGGCGTTTGGATAAATCTTTAAAAAATTGTGTGCACTCGGACCCCACGGACCAAGGGTCTCAACCCCAAACGGCTCGAATATATAACTTCCAACTAGGTTGGTATATTTCCGCCGCTTGAGGTTCTCAGCAGCCGTAGCAGCAGCGCCAGCACAGCACGACGTACTAGGAAGATGGGATGGCGCAAGAGTATCGACGCAAGTAGCGTCCCACACTAAAGGCCTACCCACCTTCCACGGGAACAAAGACATGCCGTCCGGTCTCTTGCCGTCGTCGCGTGCCAGGCCATTGGGTTCGAGTACAGCCGGAACGCCGACGGCGACAAGAGCTCGTCGAATAATGTCATTTATATTCGCATGCCGCGCCATGCGGCCCGCGCTACGGCTACATGATAGGCCGTGGTGTCCGAGGCTGTTGACAACTTCGCCACAGTGACAGCGATGCGGGGTACAACTCGAAGCCCCTAGGCGTAGAGCAGCAGCGAGGCGGAAAGTAGTATCGTCGAACAAGGTGCCTATGTTCGACGAAGCCAATGCTTGAAGCCAAAGGCCTGACTCCCACTCTCCCACAGCCAGTAAGCGCACACGCTCAGCAGTAGTATTTGAAGAAAATATTAGATTTTCCTGAACTACTCTGCAGTGCGGCTTGTCCCACTGTCTCTGGGAAGATGGGTGGATAGGAGTATTTGAATTCGGGCAGGCAATTACTAATACGTACTAAAAACGACATCAATGCCCAATTTTTATTTTGAGATGCACAGTTATAGCCCACAAAATAACATTTTCGACATCTCGTTTGTGAAGCAAAGAAGCCTTAAATGTTGTAATTACGTCATGTTGATGACGACCTGATACAGACTCATTCCAAACAACTGCGTACGGCATTTCTTCTTTGGATGTTTTTCCCAATGGTACGAAACTTTCATTAAAAGCAATAATTCTGGGACAAATAATTGAGGCTTTATATTAGTCTAATCTTGGCAACATGATTACTTTATGTAAATCTACGGAATAACTTGTATAGGCTTGCAAGGATTATTTTCAGATGTTGGCATGTTTGGTTGATTATAATCATAATACCCGGAATCAGCTTTACTTATCACTTCATCATATATTGCCCGATTAACTGAGTTTTTTGTAGAACGAGAATATTTCCATTTTTGCTCGAATGAAATGTACAAAAGCATTAACTTCTGGAGATAATGTCGAGGTACTGCTCAATTGTAGTCTTTTAAATATTTAACGTTTCATTAACTATCTCATCTTGCGACGAATTTTTCTTTTTGGCCGGAGGTGCAAGGAAAGTTTCTTCTTGTACCTGCCGTTCATCTTCATAGTCCCCTATGTCTGCTTGTTCCTGTGTTTAAAGATTATTTTTTAATTTGAAGGTACCGAGAAGTACAGATTTGTGTTAGAAGTGAGTAAAGAATTCGAGCAGAAATGGCGTTTGCCGTAAACATGTAATACAGGCACGTCCGAAAAGTGGAAGTGAATATTATAATTACAAATCTACTTTTAGTATTGTTCTCTTTGCACTGGTAGACGCAGATTATAAATTTTTGTTTGCTGATGTTGGTTACATACAACATAATATATTTAACACATAACATAATAAATTAATTTACATGTATTGGCTCTGATTTTTTGTCTTGCAGCTTTGATCGCCCCAATAAATCCTTCAGGGGTAAAGATAGGTCCACTTCTCAACTGCCTTTTTACCTGGCGTTCAATTTGGGAGTGGGCCGAGTCTCCCTCATTCTGCGTGTGTCCCTTAATGAGAAAGGATAATGCCAAGATTCCCTACAAGACTCGGCCAGAACCGACAAAGATGAATTATATGTCATTAAAAAGGAAAACAATTATAGAATTTAATTCGTTTTTTATTAGAAGTACACCAAAAAAAGTTATAGTTCTTTAAAGTTGACCACTCATTTAATACTTCTGATTTTAAATAGTAAATGATTAATTAAATTAATGCATACCTAAATGTTTTTTATAGTAAAAATACACACAAAACACAACAATACCTACCTTCATTATTTTAAAATGTTTGGAAACAAAACCACATGTCATACTTTTTAACAATTTATTATTCATCAAATAGTACATCATCATATTTAATTAATAAATCATCTAAAAACTGGGCTGGAGGGGTTATATTTGTTTCATGCCTTGCCCAGCCAAGGTACCATAATATTGTCATTGTATGGGCACAGCAACCTACGGTTCTTCGTCCAACTATGCAATTGCAACAGTATTGCACAATTGCCTCTCTCCCACTTATATTATTGTTAATTATGATATAAACATAATATATTTTTCGACTTATATGTCTGCTTTGAATTTTGCTTCTGAGAAGCCAGTGATTTTGGGAGAGTGACAATTCATCCCGCAGGTTGCTAAGATGAGCCTCTCTACACACTTCAATAGTATAGGAACCATTGTATCGAATATGTTCACCGTAATAAGACCGTGCTTGTTTTATTTGATAAGTACCACAAGCAATTAATATCAAGTCTTCCTGTGTGAGTTGAGGGAAGTTACTTATATTTTGTGAATCAACATTTATGTTTGTGAAATGTGCTCTCCTTCTATTGTAATTATTATTATTTATAAAATCAGCTAAAACATTATTTTGATACATTTTTTGATTAACTATTTCTAGAATCTGTGCAGCATCAGTTCTGTCTGTATAACGACAATGAAACCGGTTTATCAATGCAGCAGCAATAGAAAAATCTACCATCAAATGAGATGATGCTCTATTAAAAAATTCATGGCGGAATATTTTAAATTGTTCTTTAAATATACCATTTACTGTTTCCACTACCCAACGGCACATGGTTACTGCCCTTGATCTATTTGCTGCTAACGTTGACAACTGTGTTTCATTCTCTTCTAATGAAAGTGGCATATGAACACTATAGTTACTATTTTCGAGAACTGATACTGCATCTCTAAAACCCCTATCCAGGATAAAAACATCACCATCTCGAAAATACTGCCTTAGCGGTAGAGACTCATTTATAAATTCATTTTTCATAATATCACCATCTGATGTAGTTGCTGGATAGGGGCCAAGAACTTCTAAAATATACCCATCACAACACACAAACATAAATGGTTTCACAAGGTTCCTATACTTATGTAGAGAGTATGTATCCTTTTGATATTTATAATTTGAGCTTTTCTGGCAATATAATATATAAGTACCATCAACAATGACAATTGGTAATCTCTCCCCATTCTCATTAATACCTCCAAAAAGACCATTAGGAATTAAAAGATTTCTATTAGCAATCTCTGCCCTCGTCATATGGCTTAACCCTAAATGCATTGGCACAAAATCTTGTTGAAGCAACTCTCTTGCTTTGGACATTAAATTCTCCAAAGTACTACGAGGCATTTGGAATAAACTGGCAATTCGCTCATTAGAGTCTCCATTTCTTAATTTCAGTAATAATGCAGCTAGAGCAGTAGACCCTCTATGCATTTGAGATAATCTAGGGACTTCTGCCAACAATGTACGGAACTGCTCTTTGCTTATACCAAACCAATAATGTACTAAATGATCATCCATCATGTCAATATTTTCAAAATCAATTGATGTCTCTTTACTTAATAATGACACAAAGTCATATATATATGCCTCTGTTCCTATGCCCTACAGTATGTGTAAGTGGTCCTAATGCTTCAATTGATTGATGTAGTAGCAACCAACAAGCATGACACACAACGCTATCCCTCGGTATCTGTAAAAATAAGAAACTTAGATTTTCCAATCCACTGATAATGAGCTATAAATAAATTATTGGATGGGTTAAGTTGATACTTTTTTTTTATGATGAGCTCAGTGACATGTTTTTATTTTACACATAACATCGTGTTTCGCCAGTTATGTTCTAAGTCCCATGTGATAGGGGGCGACGCTATTGCCATCAACCGGGCAGAGTATATTATTTTGTTTGTAACATGAAGCAATCGCAATGAATATACTATTACAATATTCACAATAATAAAACACAACTTACATCGGTAAGAGCATTTTGTTGCTGGATCAGTCGCCGAATCTCTTTAGTCTCAGTTTCTAACGAGTATCGTCGCATCCGAAAGACATTTAAACCACAATTGATGCAGCGGATCATGGTTAATAGATAAAAGGTTCAGATATCCAGATATGAGAAAAGCCAGGTCAACAAATAGGCAGGTTCAAATGTTCCGTTGGGCGAGCCGAGTCAGCGAGTAATACAGGTTCAGGTTCAGTTTTAACAGCCAAGGTAGTCGTAAGTGGTAGAAGAAAAATCAGAGTCCAGAAACACAGCAATAAACAATACAAAACTCAAAAGGAAAACGGAATTACTTCGTCACTCGAAACGCGGGAAAAGTGAAGTGTTAAAACTTTTTGACAATGACGTGACTGTCAAAAAGTTTTATTCAGTGTTGCCAGCACTATAATAACATGATTAGATTGACGGTATCGATAATCGATTTTTATATAATTACAATAAAAATATGATTATAACTATTCAGAAATACAACCCCTCCTGATTGAATATCCTGAATGTGATATGTTTGTTGATGGATGGAGAGAAATTATACGTGTGTGTTTGATGTTTGGCGAGAGAAAGTATGCGAGAGTGTCAACTGTTCTGTATTACGCTAAGAACTCACGGAGCGATTTTCACCCGCGACCGCCGCGGTTGCGGGCCCGCAGCTTCTGTAGAGTGCAGATATACATGTAAAAAATTAAAGCACATTTCACGACGCGTTTTACGCCCGCAGTCTGCGCGTTTGTTTGCGGGTCCCGCAGCAACGGCGGGCAACTAGTAGAATCGCGCGGGCCGCGGTCACCCGCAGCCTCGGCGGGTTGCACCCGCGCGCTCTGCGGTCGATTGGCGGGCGATCGCAGTGGCGCAAAGGCGGCGGGCGGCGCGGGGGGGTACAGAAATCCAACGGCATTTTGCACCAGTGACCTCCGGTGATATAGGATCTCGCATATTAGTATGTTGTTTTTGAAGAGCAGTTTCCATTTTTTTTTAAAGTTCTAAATAACTAGAGACGGACATTCTAAAATAATTGAAGAATTTTTCTTCGTCCTTCTTTAATTCACTAATAAGGGTAACAAATAATCCATAACGATCTCTATCCTGAATCAGTGGATGCACCCAGAACCTTTTGGGTCTTTTTTTTTAATTCTTCTGTGAAGTAAATATAACACAACAGCTCGTTTCTGATGTGTGTCCATGGCGGTCTGGACTTCAACTGATCGTTAACTGCCCGTCTTGCGATCATCGCCCGCCACCTCTGCGGGTGATGATCGCAACCGCGACGGCTGCGTTACCGCGCAAATAGCCGGTCTCGTGAGTTTTGAAATAAAACCGCAGTTCCGCCACCGCGGCGGTCGCGGGTGAAAATCGCTCCGTGAGTTCTTAGCCTTAATTCGGTTCCGTGTTTGGTTTCAAAATAATTTGTTATTAGTTTGTAATGTATATACTTGTTTAAGTGTTTGTTATATGTACCTGTTATTTCTAAGTTAATTAATGTAATTGGTTTTAATCGTTTTAATTAACTATAAATAAATAACTTATCGTAATAAATTCACTGGCGCATCTTCTCGTAATTATATTATTGTAATCGATTGGCAAGTGCAATTTCGTTTCAATATTGTTATTTTGGTCTTGGTAACATTTCAAATTGTAAAAATTGTAGTGAAATCGTTGTGACATGTGTTGATAAATTAATTTGCTATTTAAAATTACTTTTCAACGGTGTACTTCTACAGATTTTAATTATGTTGTAAAATTCTTAATGTTTTTAATACGAATGATCATAATTATAGAAAATCTGTCGGTCTTTATATGATTCGGGCCTATTCTTGGCATTATCCTTTGTGTGTAATTGAGTTTATGTTTGGAAGGTTCTGAGCAGCATAGAGATACATAGCCATCATGAATTTATTCTTCTGCTGGCCAGCACAGTTGTCGGAGTAAAAAACAACGTCCATTGAATTTTGCCCTTCAGCAGAAATCTTCTTTAAGTATTAGAAAACACAAGTGGCAATCTCGTTCACAGTTCACACCCCTAAGGGCCTGTGCTTCATCCCACACGTAACTTTCAACGTAGTTCGTTTTGAGATCATAAATTGTCAGGGTTAATACGTTCAGTTTTGATTTATAATAAAAAAATATCATTAAAAAAATTAAAAAACACGCCTGCCTCGTTTAAAAAGACCAAAACAAGTGGATAGAATTAAAAGCTTAAAACTAAAATATAGCAGTCGGGGGACAGTTCTGCGGAAAAATATCTTTATCGGTCCCCCGACTGCTATATTTTAGTTTTAAGATTTTAATTCTATCCACTTGTTTTGGATTTTTTTTGTTCTTTTTAAACGAGGCAGGCGTGTTTTTTTATTTTTTTAGTGATATTTTTTTTATTTCCAAATTTATTGGTTTTATAACGAAATGTAACTTTAAAACGCAAAATAGTCAACCACAGTTTCACAAGGAAATCACAGCCACGAAAACCAACTGCGGCCATCTTGAACATCTAAAAATAGCAGCCTGTGATTGGCTCAAATGGACAATGGCGTGTTTGCATGTGATTGGTTTGGGACAGTGGCGTTTTTGCTTCTCACCCTAACTTTTAAACACCATTTACTATGGGACAGTAGGAACTTTGAATCATGTAAATCGGTCCACGCGTTTAGAGATTATTAAGAATTAGTATAGTGAAAATGTAAACAGCCAGAGATTTAGTAATAAGTACCTACTGTTATAAAATGTAATAAGATTAACTTACCACAACCGGTGACATTACTTGTTTTTTCTCTGTTTCTCTCCCTTCTATAAGAACTCAAAAGACTTTTCATTTTCAATTTTAAAGCTGCTTTTGGTTGTACGAATGTTTTTGCTATTTCATCCCATAGATCTTCTCTCACATTATTATTGTGATATTCTTTACGTCTAGTATCCCATAATGGACTATGGGAGCCATAAATTTCAATAAGACGAATTGCTGTTTCATTATCCATTTTATTTGATAAAATTTGCCGTCTACACACAACCACTGGCGAACCAACACTAACACCGTTCGCGGCGATCGTCGCGCGCGGCAGGTAGCTCGCGGCTGCAGGTAGCTCGCGGCTGCCGCGCGCGGCAGTCGTCCAATCATAGCGCGGCAAGCCGCGCGCGCCAGCCGCGCTCGTATGCCGCTTTATGTTTGGACACACCTTTACTGACACCAGTTCTACAACCTGAAACAGTTTCAGAAGAAAATTATAATAAGGCCCATATAAAAACAAAAAACACTGTTGAAAGAACAATAGGTGTCTTGAAGAGAATTTTTTCTTGCTTATCAAAAAAGTTGGCAACAAATCTGACAACAATTTGCCATGTTATTGTAGCAACTTCAGTTTTATACAATATTTGTAGATCTCATGGCATTGTTGAAGAAATAGATGATATTGGTTTTACAACAACTACTCGACAAGACATTAGAAATACACAATCATCTAACAGAGAAGGGCTGCTATTTAGGAGAACTAAAAATAAAAAATAATAAGTTGTTTTAAAAAAAAACAACTTATTATCTTATTACTTCTATTTCCAATTTAATTTTTTCTAATTGTAAAACATTGAGTTGTTTTTCAAAATCTTTTAAATTTTCTTCCCGTTGTATCAGGGCCTTTTCCCTTTTAATTCGCAATTTATGCAATTCTGAATCCTGTTGCATATTTATAGCACATCGCTTTATTCTTGCTTCTGTCTCACTAGTAATTTTCTTAAGACCTGAAAGATAAATAAAGTGCATAATTATAAACAAGAGTGCTGCGTTATTGATGATTTGCATCTGAGTTTAATTCCTGCTCACACCTCTTAAATTGACAAAATATTCGGTTATCTGTGCTAGTAGTGGATATTTCCTTTCGTTTTTTTGATTGAGAGGGAACATTCTTGTCTACTTCACATAGAAAAATATTATCCACATTCATAACTGTAACAAAAAAATCTTAATGTAAGTATTGTTTATGAAAAAACATACAAAACTACATACCTCGATAGATACATTTTTATGACAATAATAAAAACATACCCTCATTGACCTCAACACAGTTTTCAGAATCATAGATTGTGTTAATATTTTGATACACAGGTTTGTCACTCACTACTTCAAGATCCACAACTGAAATATAAAATAATGATTACTGGACATAATACTTATACACACAATGCTTACATGTACATATTTTGCACAAAGAATACAAATTGCCTTACCATTTTTATTTTTTTAATAGCTTCTTCTCTTTGTGTCAAGTCATCTGTAAGCACTCTGACATTTACTAACTTTCTATAGAATTGGAGTCAATAACCCCTGGAACTGTTAAATTTATAAATGGACAAATTGCATCCACAACGTTATCTGTAGGTAAACCAGGGCCACCTTCTGGTGGGCCTCCACCTGTACGTCTCATATTTTTGGACTCAACAGAAAGCTCCTCCTTTCTATTACATTTTATGTTCTCCCAACATCTTTTTAGCTGAATGTTATTCCTAGGCGTCACATAGGACTGTGCATTATAGGCCATTGTCGGCTCAGCCCAGGCCTTCTTCTTCAACTCGATGTTTTGAGCGTGTGTACGCTTATCCTCAATAATGGGCCGGTCCCGCACTAAAGCTACAATTAGTTCTCTTTCCGAAGAAGTAAATGGTAATTTCTTTGAGCTGAAAGAAAACAACACGTGTTATTATTTTCACAACTTTGACAATGAAACAAACAGAAACATACAATTTAATAAGTACTTACCATGTTTTCGGTGATTTCGTAGTCATTATAGGCAAGCAACTATTATTCATAATGAAAAATTTGTTAAAAATAATGTAAAACCTCTCAAACAGTCAACAAAACTTTTAAAATGTATTTGTTTTGACGTTTAAGGTCGATTCACACATATCAGTGAACCCACAGTTCCGGCACAGTACCGTTACAGTTACGTATCCGTGCTACAGTGGTGCGTCAGTGCTTCAATTCACACATATCAGGCACAGTACAGTTCTCTGCGGGTCTTCGTGCACGACGTTCCCTTCAGACTAGCGTTGACGTCAATTGTTTTGATGGCACTCTTCATTGAACATGTTAAGTAACGTTTTATTAAAATATTTTTGTCTTAACAACTTAAATCTGTTTTTGAATTTGCCATTCACCGCTTCCACTACCCATCGGCAAATTGTGACTAAGCGGGACTTATTTGCCTGTTCAGTAGTTAATTGCGTTGCGTTCCGATCCTTTGAGGGAGGCATAATAATATGCGCTTCATATTGGTATGACTCTATGTCATCGATGCTGTCCCGAAATCCCCGATCCAGAATGAAGACGTCACCAGGGTTTAAAAAACAATGCAGTGCATGTTCTTCATTGTTCGTTATTAATTGCATTATTGACGCATCAGAAGTAGTTGCGGGGTATGGGCCCATTACATCTATGATGTATCCATCACTGCACACTATCAAAAATGGTTTTAATAGGTTCCTAAACTTATGATAGTGTGGGTCTCATATAGGTGACAAATACTCTTTATGCAGATCAAAAACCTCCAAAAACCAGTTTTTCTATTGGTGTTCAATAAAGGCCTACCACCTAACTTCAGGTGTGTCAAGTACTCAAACATTTCTTCTAGAAATGTTTTGTGCCGTTGATAATTTCCCTTGTACAGGGTGGGCCATAAGGGTGTTGGCGGTTTCAATATTCAATTAAAAAAAAACTACGAAATACAACAAAAATATATTTGTATTTTGAAAAAGTAGGAACATAGGAATTTTAAGACTTAAAAATAATGTTGTCCAAATGACTTCCCTCGGCTGCTTGGCACTCTTGGAACCGAAGTCGCAAATTCTGGAAAACTCGATGAAAAGTTGTCCTCGGTATTTTGCTACTTTCCTGAATAATATTCCTCTTTAGCTGCTCTAAATTGGTGGGATTATTCTCGTAGACCCGATTTGAGGTAGCCCCATAGAAAATAATCGCATGGAGAGAGATCGGGGCTACGTGGTGGCCATTCAATGTCCCCTCTTTTCGAAATGAGTTTTCCGGGAAAAACATTTTTCAGCAGCTCTATGGATACCCTAGCCGTATGACATGTGGCCCCATCCTGTTGAAACCACATCCTCGAGGTATTGCCTTGAAGTTCTTGCAAAGCTGGCACCAAAAAGTCTGTTATCATGTTGCAACAATTGTTAGCTCTAACCGTCATCGCTTGCCCTCTTTCGTCTTCAAAAAAGTATGGCCCAATAATGCCGGTTGACGTTATCCCAGCCCACACGACAAGCTTAGGGCTGTGAAGTGGACGTTCATGCAAGCGCCGGGGATTAGTCTCGGACCAGAAACGACAATTTTGCTGGTTCACATGGCCATTAAGGTGAAAATTGGCCTCATCACTAAACATCACGTTGTTGAAATTGTTGAACCGCTCGAGAATCAAATTGACGAAGTTAAGTCGGTTAGTGGCATCATCTGGTTTTAATTCTTGGACTATCTGAATCTTATTAGCCTTCAAATGCAAATCACGCTTTAAAATTCGTCGCAAAGTCGTTCTTTTGATGTCCAAAGACTGACTTCTCTTACGTGTTGACTGTTGCGGGTTTTGCTGAACTGAAACACGAACACGCTCCACAATGTCGGCTGATCTTGCAGAAACTGGGCGACCACGAGCCATAATTGGTACTGTTGAGCCGGTTGTTTCGAACATTCTGATCCATTTCCGTATCACATTGGCGCTTGGAACTTCACTTAAATCGCGTAAACCGTGTTCATGTCGATACAAACGTCGTGCTGTAATCATTGATTTATTGTTTTCGTAATACGCTCGGACACAAAATGCACGCTGCGCTCCCGTGTACGGCTCCATGGCGACTAAATTTCCAGGAAGCGGCGCAGCTAACAACATAACCCCCCTCCGCCCCGCGCCACGCGTTTCCGAGAAATTGAAGAATTAAACCGCCAACACCCTTATGGCCCACCCTGTATAAAGGTTTTTTGAAAGCATATGCATTCATATTTCTCGAATTCAATAAATCAAATAAATCATTTATTTTTCTAATGAACTCTACTGTTGCTGCTGAATTTTGAAACCCGTCGACATGAAGTTCATCAGCACAAAATTCAATAGCGTCGGCAACTGAATTGCTAAAAGTCTGGGCTGCCAATTTCACCTTCATAATTTGTTTGGTGAAATTTTCATGAGCTCTGGTCAACTTGTTGCCCAAGTGCAACCCCTCATTTTCCGGTAACTCCACCAAAAGTTTTATATACTCCCAGGAAATCGTGCGACCTTTTCCATCAGTTAATGGCCCCTTTTGAGCTAGCGTGTTTCTTACTAGCTTCAACATGTGTGAAGGGTCCGGAAAAATCACCACAATTTTGTCTCCGATGCAAAAGGAGGGATCGACTTCTGCATCATGTAACTTGCACCCTAATATTTTTGTCATCGCAAAATTAGTGGGGAATCCATCGAAAGTAACTGATATAATATCAACTCCACATTCATCATATACCATTTCGATGCACGTCTTCACTAAATTTGCTTTTTGGTCTGCAGAAATACCATTGATCAGGAAGTAGCCTAATGGTATTTTCCACGAACCATTCACACATGTTAACATGAAAACTAGCGTTCTTTGGCCAATTGGCCAGTGTTTATATTGTTACCACAATCAACGAATCCTACACAATCTTTGCCATCAAAATGTACAAACTTCCGAATGGCCATTTCATCAAAACTCAAGGCGCAAAGTAATTTACGCGAAGGATTTTTTTTACTGTTAGCTTTATTGAGCAGTCTGACAGCTTCAAAAGACTCCTTGCTAAACCCTGGATTACCATCTACGCACTGATACCACCGTGATAGCGTACGTGGGTGGGGAAGACATGTATTAAAATGTTTTCTGACATAATCGTAGGCCCTAGGGCTAATAAAGTGCAGAGTTAAGGCAAATTTTCTTAACTCCGCCGAATATTTTCTTTCTACGGTCTCTTAACAAATAAACCTTTTAAAAAATCCTTATTTGCAGAGTCAATAGAAGACAAGACATCAGCAGATTCTTCGTTTATCATCGAACGGGATTTTAATTGTTCTATAATACATGAAAGTTCTGCTGTCTTCTTTTTCAACCCCCAGGCTCTCGACCTCAATACAACCATATTCTTTTTTCTTTTGTCAGCCAGAGTGTTTTCTTGTTTAAAGTTCTTCTTAACTTTTGTTTTCTAGGCGTTTCTACCATTTCAATTGTAGGGAGCGCGCAAGATATGTTGCTTTCGACCTGCAAAACAAAATAAACGATTAAATAAATAAAAAATCATATATATCATAATCATAATATTATCAGAAAAACAGGTGATCAGCTTGCAATGTCCTAACCAAACTAGAAACAACAACAATCAACGCTCTAACCACTAAACTACAGAGGCTGTTGAAATAAACCCATTACTTAAATTATTAACTATGACTGTAGGTGCAGACTGATTTCTTATTTTTTACTTACGGAAGAAATTTCAATTTCCATAGCCACTTCTACTGGTCCACTTAAATTATGTTCACTTGATTGTTCTCCAAAATTTGCACTGTTATCCTAAAACAAATATAATGTATGTATAAAGCAAATGCTTATATTATTATTTATATAAGTAATTACCATTTTAGATTTTGTAGGTGTAGAAAATAAACTTACCATAGGTAGAGATTCTTGAAATTCAGGTAATTCACCAGTACCACCTGAAATTCCAGGTGGTTTACTAGTACTTGGTTGCTCAATTGTGACGGAATTGTCCTCTCTTTCCTGAGAATAATAATAAAATCAGATTGAAGTGGGTAGGTAGGTATCTCATTTACTATTTTTTTTTTTAGTAGCACTCTGTTGATTAAACTTCATTTTTTATACTCGCCTAGATGGAATTTCCATATAGATATAGAAAGTAGACACTTACCATAATTCGAGATTCTTGATATTTGGGTGGTTTACTAGTACCAGGTTGCTCAATTGTAACGGAATTGTCCTGTTTTTCCTGAGAATAAAATAAAATCAGTACAAGTCGCGCAACGAATTAAGAGCGGAGCCGCGCTCAAGCGGCACTATCTTTCTTTCACTCACACACAAGCATTCACGTGTGTGAGTGAAAGAAAGATAGTGGTGCCCTTAATTCGTTGCGCGACTTATAGCTAATAAGTAGACTTGATATAACAATCTAAATAAAAATAATAAATAAAGTGTGTGTAATGTGTATAACTTACGGGAATAATAAAGAGTGTTGGTACCGAATTCAGATTTAGAAAAGTCATATTTTTTGTCTTGCGAAAACAACGTGATTCAAAATGTTTGGAACATATCCGAGCATTCTCATCAGGATGCCAGTTTTTTCTTCCAGTTGCTTGAATCCACGAAACTTGAACACTTGTTTCTTTTGGAAAGCTAAAAATAAATAACAATACGAGCTATTATTTTTATATAACGAATTTGGACATAATAGGGTAAATTTACAGAGCCTGGTATCCCTGACAAGATTATAACCCCAACATGATGATAACATTAAACAATATGGCCGTGTACTACAAAATCAGTGCTACCTATTTTGGTCGGATAATACGTAACATTATAAACGAGAAATACGCTTATTTTTTACTTCGAGTTGAATAATTATTGTGCAGAGATGTTAAAAACAAAGTAGCTAACCAATTGCTGAGTAAGTATACATGAAAAAGCTTAAATAAGCTTACTTACCGATGATAGGTTATGTTTGGACTTTTTCTATACATGAAAAAGCTTAAATAAGCTTACTTACCGATGATAGGTTATGTTTGGACTTTTTCGTTCTGGGCGGTTTTTACAGCCTATTACACAACACCGTCCCATATTTTCGCATATGATCTAACAAAACAAAACACTGAACTATTTTTAACAACTTGAAACGTCACAGACACTAAATATTTAACAAAACACCGATTGTCAACATTCATTTGTTTGGAATCAATGCATTGTGAGTCGAAACAAAACAATCGCATACGCAGAACGAGATAAAAAACAATACGTTTGTCTCGCTTGATCTTACGTAGGTTGAAATTTGTGCGTCCCTCTCACATAATTATTATTATTTTAGTGTTCCGTCTATACCTCTATTCTCTGTCTACGCCGTCGACTAAGAGCGTCATAAAGCGCGGGGATGTATTTAATTTGCGTTCAGAATTTTTTTTTTTAAGAAATGATAAAAATTAATATTGCTGCGATGAATGACGATTTTCTCATGACAAAACTTCGATTGTTAATTCTAGCTTAACAATTATAAAGTTTTATTTGGTTTTATAGTTAAAACGTTCTTAAATTTACTACAAAATAATAAATTGTTGGCTCAGATTTTATACATTCATAATTGAATATTTTATGTACACATATTTTGTCTCAGGAACGCGTGGAGGTATCAAACTGAAATTTATATCTAATACTCAAGTCTACTATCCCTTGGAGCTGTGAAAAAATCAAACTTCTAAGCCAAAACAATCTAAAGATACAGCCGTTTATGCCGCAAATTTTCGAAATTCGCACGGGAGTCAAAACCTACAGGGTACTTCCCGTGAACTTAGAATCTTGAAATTGGGTACGAAGTAACGTCTTATAGTACAAATAAAGGAAAAATTGCGAAAACCGTAAATTTTTAGTTTTCACATAATAAAAATATTCTTTTAAATTTTAAAGTTACTACTACTTTTCTCATGAACGCGTAGAGGTATTAAATTGATTAGAGGGTATTAAATTCATATCTAATACTGAAGTCTACTGTCCCTTGGAGCTGTGAAAAAATCAAACTTCTAAGCCAAAGCAATCAAAAGATACAGCCGTTTATGCTGCAAATCGAATCGGATTCAAAAGTAGACCGCTAATCCAGTTACTGGACTGGAATGCTTACTGGATTCAGTTCATTCCAGTGCCGGTTTACATTTTTCCAGTAAGCAATCCAGTACTGGACTGGATCGCTGGACTGGAATAATGTAAACCGGCCATAAAGTTCTGCACTCTCTTTTACCGCCAGTAGATCGGCTTATATCGTCTCTTAAAAATATTTTTTCAATAGAATTCTTAGATCCCAGTATTTTGGCTGCCTTTTTTCGTTTTTTTATTTTTCCTTTTAAGCCTAGAGTTTTCTGAATGAATGATAATGCTCTTTTTTCTTTTACTGTATCATTGTTAGCGATAGACTTGAAAACATCTTTTTCTTTGTCGCTATGACATCTTTTATAAGCATTTTTCAGTGATAGTTCCAATATTTCATTCCTAGCCGTTAACATAGTTATTTGTTTCTTCAATTCTTCTTCCGTCTTCATGTGTTTCTGATTTAATCGATAAATCTTTTTCCATAAATTTTTTGTAAGCCGGTTTAAGTATTCTATTCGACTTTGAGCATTGTTCCATTGTTTTATATATATGTTTCTGGATTTTTTTAAACGTTTGATTACTTGCAATTTGTCTGTAATCAAATTAATTTCTAAATTTTTATTTTCCATAGTTGTATCAGTGTCTTTCTTCGTCTTCCGCTTTGTCTTCCTTTTCTGATCCCGCCACTTTTTTCTTTGTACCTGTTTTTCCTTTTCAGTCATATCCTTGACTTTTTTGTATACATACTTCGATTTTATTCTTTCTAGGTTATTTTTCCTTTGTTCTTCCATCTTTTCAGGATTTTCTTTTAATCTTTCCCGATACCGCCTCATTTTTTCAGCCGGGTTTAGAGGCATATTTAAATCGGAGCTGTAAAATATTATAACCGTTCACCTTATCTTACATTTACCATGCGAACACACATAAAAAGCATTTTTTTAAAACATGATTAATAAGCAGCCACATTGTTACAGGCCAAACATTCACAAACTTCAGAGTCCACGCGCCTCAGGTGCAAAACGAAAACAAAATATTTCAAAATACAGACAATATCAATAGGTATCAAACATTTTACACACATTCAAAATTTAGATCAAAAGAATCAATACTGTTAGTAACATGTCCACAGATAACATAATAGGAGCTATTACTAATAGTAACTAAACATTAACTAAGTATTGCAAATGAAAATATTTTTAATACCATTTTTAAAATGATTAAAAAATATATATTTAATATTAAAATGTCAAATAAATAAAGGAGAAAGAACCGACTTCATACATATCTGGGTCCAGGTGTTAACTAAATCAAAGTACTCTTATTTCAAGGGAGATATTATAATAATAAGTCCTCACTGAAAATTTGGCTTATTTTGGCTTTCCAGGAATAAAGTTAAGTATATGAAATATAGTGAAAGTGAGGTTATGTTACAACACAGTCGTTTTTGGAGTTATTAGCTATTTTTTGGATATTTAGTTATAAAGTAACAGCATCACGCTTGTATTCATCTAAGGATTAGGCAGGGATGTACTGTAATGCATGTCTTTAGTAATATGTGATAAGTCCAAATTACATCTACCCTATTTTGTAACTGGAAATCCTAATAAAACTTACCCGACCCGGGAATAAAACCCAGAACTCCGCGGTCACCAGCCAAATATTTTATAGTGGTTCTCAAGCAACTATGTAGGCGCGCCTAGACAGCCGCCATGTGGAAGATCTTTATCTTTACACCAAACCGCATTTAAAACGGTCCTAGATTGAATTAATACGTCAGGATAGTTAAAAAACATTTATTACAATAAGCGCCTACTACAGAATGGCTACTCTTCTGAGATTATGTTAACTTAGGTATTAAGGTTCGTGTGAGCAATAAAGACTGCACGCTTTTTACTTGCTATCACGCCTACTATGGAGTTTTATGCATGAACATTAGAAGAATAAAACGGAAGATTTTGTCTTGTAAGTAAATAATAACAGATAAAATCGTCTCATCGTCCAAGATTCTTCTTCCAATAGAGTTATTGCGACCAGTCGCAATAGAACAATTTACACAGCGATCCATGTCGTTATAAAGCAAAGGTCCGTAGTATTACACAATAAAATATGAAAAATACGTACGGTGCACTCAGAACGAAAGCCGAACGAGTGGCCATAGAGAAAAGTAACGAGTGGCGTTTTTTATTGCTGTCATCTGTCAAACGGTGACTAGTGTTGCAAACTGTGAAATAATTTAAAGAAACCCGATTCGTTATGAATAATCGATTCCTCATCATGGCACAGGATTTCCAATTCCACAATACACAATTTGAAATCTAATCGATAAAATCAGTCTCGATTACTATTTTATGATTCGAATATTCATGTTTTCGATTATTTGGTTACATAAACTATCTTTTCTCGCTTTCTAGATAGAAAAATGATACTGTATTTTGTGATTTATATTAGAAAAATATAACGGTTTTTTTAATACACGTTTCAACTAGTTAACTGCTGGGCCCACAAGTTCCCTTCTCCTTTTGGCATTATAATTTACTTGAGTTATTATCAAGTATTGCGAAAAAAATATTTTAATTGTTTTCATAAATGATTAACATAACATTATTGATAATAAGAAAATATAAATATATGATATTGTTTTTATTTTGAAATATTTTGTTTTGAAAATCAAAATTTTATTCTTAAGTCCCTGGCGCGACATTTTGCGAAAGAGACATTCTGCGAAAGATACATTCCGCGAAAGAGACGTTTTACGACCAGGCGACATTTTGCGAAAGAGACGTTTTGCGCCTGAGCCGTCCACGCTGTCTAACCACTTTTGTAGATCTGCTTCTGTTTTCTCGGAATAGGAACCTGAAACAAAAAATATTTTTTTATTTGCCTATAATGTAACATTTGTTAGTTGGTAAAGCCAGAATACTACTTCGATTTACCACCGATTTGTTCTTCACGCACATATACATACCCAGGTTTATTTTCTTGACCTTTTCCGGTGGTGCCTTGTCTACTTCCACCGCCGGGGAGTTTATATCTGAACCTGAAATAAATTTGCATAGTTAAAATCTGTGTACATAACATTTTACATTATAATACTCACCAGATAGTTTTTGTGGCATTTCAAAAATAGGCAAGCAAAGCCAATTTCCCTCATCACTTTCTGAAAGTTAAAGTAGGGTCTATTTATGTTCCATAGAAAATTTAAAATAATTTATTTACTTAATAATCCACTTGTGAAGTCTACCATGAGTTCACCTACGACCGAGCTTTCGGCAATGCTTATATTGCTGAAAAATGTATCAGTCATATAATCACAGTAGTAACAAAGGTCAAGTAAATCCTTAAGTTACGATATACCTATTTGGAGTAGCACACGAATCCTGCCTCGCCAATCGATGGTCTTCTGACTCTTGTTTTGACGCTTTTGCGGCGTCAACTTGCTGCTTGCTGAAAACATTAAAAGATGAGGTTTCGATTGTACTTATATCTTTAAAATATTGTACCGTACCGTACATACCGTATTTCCCAAGGCTGTAGCTTAGGCGCTGGCGGCGTAGTAGGAATTCCAGAAGTCAATCTGCAATGGACTCGTTCAGGCGATATTTTTCTATAATTTGATTGATTTTATTACACGTCCGAATAGTATTTTTATGTCATATACCTATATATTAATTATTTATATATATACCCTATTTTTACTAACTTTTGTCTCTTTCGCGGTGGTGCATCAGGTAGAAGCGATCGCGAAAGTTGTTTCAATCGTTTTCGTGCATCGAGCTCCTTTTGCACTCCCGGTTCAAGCTGGGACAATACTTTTTTAGTAATTGTTTGTGATTTCCGCATCAATTTCACTTCTTCTTCATAGTTTCTAAAATTAGGAAAACAAAAATAAATAAAAACATACATTCGATATTTCAAAATATTTTGTGAACTAAAATACAACAATAATACCTTGTACTTGGCCCGGGAACAGGTTCTAATTCACTGCTGCCTCGTCTACCCCCCCTTATATTTACACCCCTCCTACCTCTCCCCCCTCCTACGACTTGGACCACTTCCTCCACTAGCCAAACCACATGCTTCTTGAATATTACTACAAATTAAAAATATTATTAATAATAAATAAATAAAAACATACATTCGAGATTTCAAAATATTTTGTGAAATAATACAACAATAATACCTTGTACTTGGCCCAGGAAAAGGTTCTAATTCACTGCTGTTTCGTCTGGGGGGGAGAGGTAGACTACCTCTCCCCCCCTACCACTTTGACCACTTCCTCCACTAGCCAAACCACATGCTTCTTGAACATTACTACAAATTGAAAATAATATATTATTAAAAAATAAGTACTTAAATAAATAAATAGTAAAGTACAGCCAAAGCTTTATGAAATGAGTAACAAAAGATTAAGTAAAAAAAAAAAAATATCGAGTAAGTTAGTTTGCAGTTTACCAAAGCATAAAAAACACAAAACCTAAAAACCACAAAAAATACATTCATAATCAAGCCACCAACACACATGGTCACAATAAAACAAAAAATGGAAACGTGAGATAAAGCACGTGCTAGGTGCAAGGTCCCTGAGAGCAAAACTTACTTTACTTTGTGAAACGATTGTTGCCAAAACAATCGTCTCTTTTGTACATACTCACGGGTCGCCTATATTCGAGTAATCCAGAATATCTACAAAATATTTAAGGATTTTAGAACATATTATAGTTTAAGGCTGAGTTGCACCATAGAAGAAGTTATAGTTAAGGTTTGTGTCTAACGCTGACTTTAACGGTTATAGCAAAATGTGTTGCACCAGCGAATTCATTAGCTTTGTTAAAGTTAAAGGGGTTGCAAGTCAAATGAGGCGTGATTTACCCAAAATTCGATGCGGGTAACATTTTTAAATATGGCAACACTTCAGAACCGTAAAAACTCGTTTCTAGCGCTGTCATCAGTGTCACTGAGTGTCACTTCATTTCATTGATGTTAGTTCGGTGTCTGTTAAATACAACGAAAATTTTCAAAGAAAGTTTAGAAATACACACATCAAAAAAGTCTAAGCAACACGAACGGTTTTGAAGTTTTGAACGGTTTTTTATATTGGAATATGTTTATATTTCTGTTTAAAAGAAAAACTAAGCCTTTTTTTATGTAATTGTGATAAAAAAATAAAGGTTTCACTCATTTAATAACAATAACTCACATAATGTTGCACCGTAACATGCATGGTATAAAATATAGTTCAAACGATTTTGAACTTTTCTTTTTTTTTAAGTTGGATTCCGTATTTTTTTAATTATTCGGTAAATTAAAACATAATGTAACCGCTTTTGTTGTTTTTTAATTTGTTGGAAACGATTTTTTATTGAATTTTTAAGATTGTTTATCTGATCCTGCGGTAATCGCTCTCAATGCAATTTTAACAACTCTTTCAGTGGTTGAGTTGTCGGCTCTCCGTTCCAGTTCTCTAAAACCCGTCTCTGGAACATGTCCCATGTGTGCTTGATGGTATTAAGGTCTGGCGATCATGCAGGCCATGGTAATACCCGCAGGTTTTCCATTGCCAAGTAATTTCTGGTCGTCCGAGCTGAATGCGAACGGGCATTGTCAAGCATCAGCTTAAAATCGGGGCCAAATCTTTGTACAAATGGGTGAAAATAAGACCAAGGAACTTCCTAAACATGATTTACAGCGTTCAAATTGCCATTTACAAAAACGAGCTCGGTTTTTCTATCTATACTAATATTATAAAGCTGAAGAGTTTGTTTGTTTGTTTGTTTGGTTGAACGCGCTAATCTCAGAAACTACTGCTTCGATTTGAAAAAATATTTTTGTGTTGGATAGTCCATTTATCGAGGAAGGCTTTAGGGTATATAACATCACGCTGCAACTAACAGGAGCGAAGCAGCAGTGAAAAATGTTGCAAAAACTGGGAAAACGATTCATTTTTGAAGGCTTCCGATGCGTGCGCTACGTAAACGGTTAGAGTTACCTAAAAAATATGTAAGAATGAATTGTTCCTCTTTAAATGATCTAAAAAAATGTCCACGACGGTATATGTCTATCTTTTAAGATTGACTCACTATAAACTTTTTTAAGGTAATCAATTTTGGTCGAAATTAATGCATTATTACCAATTTATTGGCTAGAGTTTTATCAACATAATATTAACTAAAATTATAATCTACGCAGAAATACTTTTTTTTTGTTTTAAGACTTCTTTATCGCGATCATAATAACAGAAATTAAGGCGGACGAAGTCGCGGGCAACAGCTAGTTCATCATAATACCCGCCAAAACCATAATTTTCGAGCCACTGTAGGGGTGGACGCATCTCAGCCGTTTAGCATTTCCGGAATGATGATACGCTTCTACCCTTTTCGTATCGAGCATAAATTCAAACTGGGACTCATCGCAAAATAAAGTTGTATCCCATTGCTCTAAAATTGTTGCGAAGTGTTTCCTACATCATTCGTTTCGGCGAGCGCGATTGCGATGTCGTATAGCTGGGCACCTAATTGGGCGTCGTGCTCATAGGCCGTATTCATGCAGCCTATTTTTCACTTTTTGGTGGCTAACAACACATAAGAATTCTGGCTTTAAGCCTATCTCCCGGGCAGTTAACATTACTTGATGTCTTGCAGTCACTTGTATGTAACGATCCTTTACGGCAGTTGTACTTCTCCCTTATCATGGGTGCTGCTCAGTAGGACCCCCAGTAATAGAGTAAGGCTGCGAAAGACGGAAAATCTATAATAATAATAATAATAATAAGTATTTATTTCACAAAAAACTTACACTTTGCACAAATGTATACATTGTTGAGAATAATGTTCAATAGTAATGCAATAGTAGACACTATCTTTTAAACTAGGACTAGCCTGTATCTTAAAAGATAGGGTTCACCCAAATGGATTTAGTTATTATTTACAATAATAACTATCTCACTCTCATTTACACTAAAATGACGTAATACCTGGGACTGATTACTTGCGGCTTGTAGCATTCCTAAAGCTCTCTGCATATATCATCAGCAGTGAAATTATGTCTTTACATGACGTAAAAAATGTCCCAACACTAAATTAAAAAAAACCTGTCAATCTCAAAATGATAAAAGTAAAATAAATACCAAAATCAAGCAACGAAAACTTATTAAATTGGGATAAAATAACAAGGAAACTTTTATTTCAACAAAAACAAATGTTTCTATTTTTGAAATATGCCTATAATGTTCCCAAGACAATAAAGATACCTATACACTTTTTTAAGAAAAAAATAAAGTATCAGTTAATAAAACATATAGATTCTGTAAATTATGCGTGTTGCTTAGACTTTTTTGATGTGTGTATTTCGGTTTCGGTTTAAAGAAATTTATTTCTTATAAAAACTTTACAGTTCATTTATAATAAGAAATAGGTAATTACATTTCATAATACAATTTCATTTACCTCTGGCACATGCTTAATAATTGATAATCCACGAATAAATTTACTTAATTTATAATTTTGTATATCGTGGTTAAAAAAAATATTTTTTCAAAATAATAATATTTAAAAAAAAAAAAAAATTGTAATAAATTAAATCAGATCAAAATGCAGATAATAATTAAGAATATAATGGATTACAATAAATTTATCCAAATGAATATTAATTTGTAAATATTAATTGAAAGTGGATTTATAACTATATGACATTATGATTCAGTATAATTTAAATTTATTTTTAATAATTAACATAATAATTAGACTAAAATAACAAGTTATGACAAATGGGAAACTTAATAATTTATAATAATATAACTGCCTGTTTTTTATTTTTAAACAATACGTAGCCCACACTAGGACTTTACCCTGTGTCGTGGGTGCTACAGACATATAATTTCACATGCACAAACACCCAGATCGGAACAAACATCTGCAAGCCATGCAAATACTTGTCCCGTGCGGGAATCAAACCTGCGACCCGTAACGCAGAAGACCAATCGCTCAGCCACTGCGCCAAAACGTGCCGTATAAAATATGACTATTTTCAGTAAAAAATTGATTATCATTATATTCATGTCGTGCTTACATATTTTCTTAGTTTAGTTTTAAAATTATTAATGTTTTCACAATTCTTTATTTCTGCGGGTAGCTTATTAAACAACTGTGCGCCCTCAAATGCTATCGTTTTGATACCGTAATTTGTACGCGGTCTCCTTAATTCGATTTTGTTGTTATTTCTTAGATTATGTGTAGTTTCTTTTTTGTTTAATGTTATGTTCGTTTGTATGATATTGTCGCTATTTACTATTCTTTTTCGGATTCCGGTGAGCTATTGAGAACATAAAAACATGGACGAAAGTTTGCTTGCAAACATTCAAACAAAGTAAGTACCTACTTATTGCTTTGTCTATAACGCGTGTTATTTTCTGGTTGAACAATTGTACGTACTTATGATGAATATCAACTAATTATTATTATTATTATATTATATCTTGTTACGCCTTTGCTTACATTATGTTTTATCGTTTCAGAGAAAGAAGTGTAAACTTCAGTTAAATAGAGTTGGATAGACTTCAAACACTTATGACAAAATATAAAAATATTATATTTTGCAAAAAGACGGACGGCGTTAGTTCGAAGCAAAAAGAAAGTGCTTTGAGTAAAATCGAATGCGAGTTTGAGCAGGGACATGATTTTTAGAGGTTCAACGCGTTTGACACTTGACGGATAATTTAACACAAACAATAACACTAACCAGCGGAAAGTGAGCGGTTACAGTTACGGTTAAAGTTATGACGTCATTTAACTATTTGTCAAATGGTGCAACTCATTTTTGGCTTAACCGATACTTTAACTAAAGTTTTGATGTTTGTTATTGTTAAAGTAAGATGGTGCAACCCAGCCTAAATAATGTCTAAACTATAATATTTCACGTAAGGTTTTACCTGGTTTTGCACATTTTTACCATTAATTTGTATGCATCATTTTAATTGTCATTTGACTAAAATCCTGACCAACATTATTTATTTTACTAATATTTGATAGCAGAAAGAAATCAATTTTAATAAAAATGTACTCTGAAAGTACATTTTTATTAAAATTGATTTCTTCGATAACTGCGTTAGAGTCCATATCAGTCAGGTCTAAATTATCAATGCGATTTTCAGCGAAATTATCTCCGCTAGCAACGTGTTCTTCTAGCATGAATAATGCTAGCATGGCATATTTGGCAAGCAATGTATTTATTTATGCTTATTTCTATAAGCTTGTGCTGCTGTTTTAGCTTCATCCTCACCATGATATTATTATGTGATTTTGCCAGACAAAATCCGGTTTATTGAACGGCACCATCTATTTATAAGCACATTAATTATTGTGTTTTCAAAATAGTTTTTTAATATTTTTGTATGTGTTTCACAGTAAAAGGAAAATCAACAAATATGTCAGTTTTTTGGGAACATCTTATTTTAAAATTTCTGTTACTAAATTTTGAATTTGGACAAAACATTTTTCCATTTCCTTGGATGGGTATATTAGTGAATTTTTTTGCTTATTGTATCCTTAGGCCCTTATATACAAATTTTGCAGCTTTTTGACACATTTTTTATGCATTTCCCCAGGACCCATCCACACACATAATTGCCTTGCCAACATCGTTAATACTATTATTTAAATTTATAAACGGCACCACAATTTCAGATTCAGATTGTGGTGTTTCAGTTTTGGTGGGAATATCAGAAGTTGATGCAATATTTTCTTTTACAAAAAAATCCAGATTCTGCAAGAAGCTATTATTATCGATTTCGCAGTTTGCATGCAAATAATGGGACGAGTTAAAATTGTTTATTAAGAGGGCCTTAAAGGCCCCCTCAAACGCAACTGTGTCTGGTGCAGTATTTCTCGCCCCATAACTTGATATTCCCAAAGAAATTCTCTAATGGGTCCTGGTTGAAATTGCGAGTTAGCATAGCATCAAATGAATATTTTCGGGACAGCAATATCCATATTTGTTGCATTCCTTCAATTGTGCGAATAAAGTTTTTTATCGATGGTATTGCTTTTGTTTCAATACAACGGATTTTATTATTTTTATCCTTAATTTTTTTAATAAATGTTACTGTTTTTAGAGTTTTAATGGCATTCTTCCACAAATCATGGTGTTTACTAGTTCGTCGTACACAACCTTTGTATATTTTGCCATCAGGCACATGAAAGGTATTTGAATTTAATGAATCGAATACATTGTCCATTAGTTTAGTAAATTTAACTTAATTCTGGCATTCTCTTAGAATAGCGACTGAGTGACTTAAAATTTGGGCTGCTGGCTTCACTTTCATTTTTCTTATTTTGTCGACATAAATATGCTCATCTGTGAGTTTTAGGAGGCATTTTAATTCTCCATAGCACTTGTCAGCTTCGTAGACTTGCTTGAAGTAAGCCCATTTAACAATTTTTTCGCACCTATCGTTAAAGTCGTAATATTTTAAATCTTTTGTGAGTATATATTATTGTTCCTCACTCCTTTCAGTAAGTGTGGGACATCGAATATAGGGATTACTTCTGTTTTCCCTTTTTGAATTTTTTCGTGCTTCCACTCCTTCTTTTCTGTTAAATATTTTATTCTAGTTTCCTCCACCAACTCATTTATGACACTCACGTTTACTGTGCTTTGGTCACAAACAGTACAAATTTGCTTCAACCCCGTACTATGTACATATTTCACAACATCTTGTAAAAGGACATTGCCCATTTTATTAGGAGGTTTAGGCCCCCGTAAAAGATTGTCGTGTCAGGGTGATTTTCATTTTGTTTTGTAGATACCGTACCGCACCGCCCTCAGCTCGACAAGGATGACCTGCAAGTCAGTACCAGGAGCCAGCGACAGCTCGCGGGTGGCAGCGCAAGCAATAGACACCTCAGGCGTTAGGGGAGTTGCGGCGGCAACGAGTTATAGTGGTGTTAGGAGTGCTAGAGCCCGCTATGCTCGATATCCCGGTAACATCACTTGGGGGACTTGGCGTGGGGCCTCTGACCGGGGTTTCATTCCTGTTGTCCCTAGCAACATTTTTCTTGCACTCAGGACATCGCCAATTAGCTTTATTGACAGGTTTCCCTCCACATACTCTACAGTAGAGAACGTTGCACTTGCCACGCCTAGCGCCCTCTAGCGTTGAGGCAAAGCGCGCGCATCCTCCGCATTTGACGGCCGGCATTGCTGAGGACTGAGTGTACTAGCTTTGCAGGCGGTACCGAAGAAACACGCTAGATGACGTTACAGGGGATTCGCCGCACAAGTCTATAAATTGCTTGCCACAACGAGACAGATGGCTCTGGGGTCAGTGAAACTTAACAAATCCTTCTCAGGGTTTTATTTATTTATTTATTTAATAATTTATGTACACACACAATAGTTTATAAAACAAAAGATATTACATATTTACAAATGATGTACAAAGGTACTGCTTATTTCTTAAGAAATTTCTGCCAGCAGACCCGCGAAAGGAGATGTCGTTAATATTGGCAGTCAGTGTGCGACTCAATTTATGAAAACTACAAATTATAAACATACATATATATATAAATATAAATACACAAATACTACATACTTATAACGAATATATATATATAAATAAATAATATATAATAACTCAATTATAAGGAGAGATAATGCTCTTTGATACGTTTCTTAAAAATATACAGAGATTTCGAATCACGGATGTCAGGCGGAAGCGAGTTCCAAAGTCTTACTGCGTGAACGGTAAAGGAGTAGGAATAAAAGTCAGTGGAGTGGGATTGGAAATGTAACAGGGATTTTATTTGCGTTCTGCAAGGGACGTTAGGAGGTCGGTTAAAAGTAAAGCGTTCACGCAGATAAGAGGGATACGTTGGATTGTACAGGACATTGTAAAGGAGGCATAAAATGCGAGTGTTCCGGTGAAGACGGATTGGGAGCCACTTGAGCTGCTTGCGAAGCTTTGTTTTTGTTTATGGCAACGATGTCAAAAACTCTGTCACAGACGTCTAATTTATTTTGTGGCGGGTAGCCGTATAAACAAATTGAGTAACCTAATTTTTGTATTGGTCTATTACAGCCCACAAACGCAATATTTAGCACTCACTACAATGTATGTAATATATGTTTTCACTAAGTTCACAAATTATACAGTTTCAAATAACTTTGACTATTATTTCTAATTGTTGTAAATAAAAGTTGCACAGATGACTTGCCGAGACAGACGTCAAACGTCAACCCCCAACCAACCCAACCCCCCGTCATACGTAATGTAACAGAAGTAAATACGGAGGACTATAATACAATATAGACGAATAACCGGCTAATTATTTGACAGATAAATCTACCCTACTTATTAGTTTATTTTATCTTTGTATGCAAAAGTACAAATGTGCGGATGTAGGTACTGAGATTCAATTAAATAAACATTTATTATTGTTTTCAATGCTAGCGTAAAATAAATCTTAATAAAAACACATATACATTTAAAAATAAGATATAAATTTTGTATAGCATAAAGTTGAGACACGGCGCCACAAAGTGGGCCTGTCTGTGGGCAATCTCGTTTTCTTTAATTCTGCTTTTTTAATAGAGTTGGTAAAGTAATATGCGATGGGTTGTTTGTACTTCTTCCTCAATCCCTTCACCATAAAGACTAAAACATGGTCTGCAATCTTCTTACCGTCGAAGGTGAACCCTCTAAGCTGGTCTTTTGCAGCATTGTAGTGAATTTGAGGAGAAATAGACATTTCACTGCATAATCGGTCTTCTGGGCATAACTCCTTGACGGTATTTTTAATTTTTATAAAAATGCTTTTATTCAGCCCTGGCTCCACTTCTATTTTGGTCAACACTCTTTTTAGACATTTACTGGACGGCAAAGTAAAATATTTTGCCAAAAGAGGGTAACACCTCGGACTTTTCTTATACATATAAAGAAAGTGAGAGGACATTTTCTTCTAACGAGAATCTGCGTCCAGAAGGCTTCTTGCTTGTCTGTGTGTACTGCATTTTAGTAAAAAAAATTGCTGCTACTGTCATATTATTAGTCAGTTTTTTAAATAAAATATCCTTCGTCAATTTTTCAGCACTGGCTAATCTCGACTGAAGGCTTCCGTTTTTCTTTTTTGTTCTCATTAGATTACACTGCAAGGTTTTAATTTGCCTTCTTGTTGTTCGTAACTTGTTTAACCATAATGACGGCAAATCCAGGCCCTGTGGTCCTGAAAAAAAAAAAAAAATGTTTGTAGTTTCAAAATAAGCTTACTTGCATGAATGTATATTCATTTCTATTAATTTGTATTTATCTGTTGTTTGCACATGGTTGGTGGAAAAAGGCTAGGCAGATGATGTATTCATCTGTTTGTTCAACATTAACAAAATTACGGCCAGTTGATTTTTAGTTAGTATGGTGTTTCTCTTGAAAGTGCACTCACTTTGCTAAGCACCTGACAATATAAAAATAACTTACTTTTGTATTTATCTACTGCCTTCTTCCGGCAATAATTGTGTTCTGATGATATCAGTCTAGCAGAGTTATCTGTAATGTGAGAAAATATTCATGAGAAATATTGACTTTGTCAGTACCTTTTACACTTTTATGCCTGAACCACTAATCCAATTTTGATGAATTTTGTCATAAAGATGTTTTAGGATTTTTAGATAGATCAGGATACTTTCGATTCTGAAAAGTTGTCTATATGGCATGTAACATTATGTAAAGTTAGTTTTAATTTATGCATTAATAAAACATAAATAATAAGTACCTGTGAGTGACGGTTTTAATATAGCAAGGCTACTTTCTTGATTTACAGGTTCAGGTACAAGTAAAACTCTCTCTGAAGAACCAACTTTATCAAACTTGTTTTAAGCATAATGCTTAGCACAGAAACATAGGAAGATCTTCATAAATCATAATTCAGTTCTGGGCAAGAGTCTATTGTCATTGAGTTCAAACAGGCCACACTATTTGCAGCATTGCCAAGCTTTTTTAGTCTAACATTATTTATGTACAAACAACATGCAAGTCATAAATAATTGGAATTAATATAATGCAAGTACCTGTTTGCATTTGTTTCAATATAGTGAGGCTGCTTCCTTCATTTATATGTTCAGGTGCAAGGAAAATTTGCTCTGAAGAACCAACATTATCAGACTTGCCTGAAAAATTAAAGAGGCCATTTTACATCGGAATCAGGGATTCTTTTAAACTAAAATGAGTCATACTTGGTCATTTGATTCTTGTTCCTGCCAAGGCCCATTAAACATGATATATTAACGGACCCACCACGGAGGTACTTATATAACGTTATGTTATGTAATTCTAAGCACTGATACATAAAAAGATCAGGTCATTAATCTCCATTCAGGTCTGTGCGTGATTCTATTGTTAACACATTTTAACGTGTCACTTTTTAATCTTACATTATGTATGAACAGCTTAATGCTATAAATTATTGGAATCATTATTATCTAAGTACCTGTCTGTGTCAGTTTCAATGTAGGAAAGCCACTTTCCTCATTTACAGGTTCAGCTGCAAGTAGAACTTTCTCGGAAGGGCCAACTTCATCAGACTTGCCTAAAAATTAGAAAATGATTATATATTTTACTTTAAAAATAAAGACATAGTTACACATAACCACAAACAATTTTTGAAGGCGTGGCACTACATTTTTATTTGCTTAAAAAAAGGGGAAAATAAAAAAAAAACCATGATTGATGAATGAAGATGATTTCCATTATTTTTGATCTTTGTTTGATTTGAATGTTTGGGATTTTATAAACTCCAGCCCAGTAATCATTTATAGTAACTAATAATTATGTAATTAAATTATGTAAAGCTTACCAGGAAGATGAAGTGAGGGCACGGCCATAAAATTCAAGCGGTTGTTACGGTTTCTATCCCTGTCTGTAAAATGGATATCACAAACAACCTTCTTCCTATACAGTTCGTAATCAGCAGGACTATCCAACTTCCCACCAGCAATATGAACCCAAGTTTTAAAACGGTTAGGATTCCTTTCTGGATGTGGAAATTTATGGTAGGAGAAGGTCTGCAAAAAATGAAAGATGACTTTTAATTTTTATCTTGATAAGTTTTAAGATCTAAAACTACTTTCCCTTATCAATGATGGCATATCAATATATATTGACATACTCGAACTCAAAGGGTGCTCCTTATGTCAATCAGCAGGCTTACTACAGATTTCAATAAAATATAGCTTCAGTAAGCAAATCAATAAATAGATTGGTTATAGAAATGCACCATTAAATCACATGAAGGGTATTTCTATTTTCTCTATAACAAGAAGTAATTTTGGATTCATTCGGAATTTGTAAATGGTAAGGAATACCTTACCATATACAAATTGTCACTATGTTAACAGTAATACAGAAAAACTAAAGAAAGACTAAAGCTTACAGCTCATTGCATCGGCTCGGCTCCCACCCAGCAAGGCCTAACCACACGGCGTTCACGGGTGGATGCCTCGTTGTAACAAATGAAAATCGCGCCGGTCAATACTGTCCGCTCGCGTTGAGGCGGTGCTGGGTGGGAGCCGAGGCGATGAAATGAGCTGTAAGCCCAAAATAAGGTTTAACCTTATTTTGGGCCCAATTCAGTTGTAATGTACTCCGATCGAAAATTCATAAACGATGAGCGCTTCAAAAACGGCCGAAAAATAATTCAACGGAGAGATGAGCTGCCTTATGTCAAACCAGTATGGTCCAAACACAGTCAATATCAAGTTGTCATTTTGTCTTATTGTGGGTACAAAAACTGTTAATAATAATTCAATAAAATTGATTACATTTTGATGTAAGAATATCCCCATTCATATGTAACTGTAAGTAACTGGGGCCCACAACCAGCTTTTGTAAGAATTTTTATTTTTGTTGAAATTTTTTTAAGTCCTGAGTTCTTTGCACACCCTTTGCTACACTCTGACCCGTAACGTGGATGGCCTGACCCTGATGTTTTGCATTTAAAATCTCCAAATACTTAAGAACACACGATCCGATCTCGCTAGATCCGCGTTTCCCCTGAGTTTCGTCCCAGAAAAAGCTGTAGACATCTGCGTAAGCTCCAATATCACTGTTCACTTTCTGTGTTTTCCTCCAGATTTTTGTCTCTTTTCTTTAGTAATTCCACGATTGTGAAGGCAATTCAGTTTTGTTTTGTAATAGAAAGAAGACGAATCACCGCTAGGACATTGCATAACTGCTTGCAGGTCGAAAACTGCACAAATATGGGTTTCATCATTGTTCAGTCGATCATTGTGTTTCTCTTTTCGGGATAAATCTTTTTCTTTTAAATGACGATCATATTTTTCTTTTAGTTGTAGTATTTTTTCTGGAGAAGCAAGTTCATATTCAAAACATAGGTCGCACCTGTCTTTTTTGGGTTGGAAAAATCCAATATTAAACTCTTTTGTGAAAATGTCATAATATAACCAATATTCACATGTAGCTTTTCCTGCGTCCGCGTCGCGTTGATCTTTATCAAAATCTCTCCATAGATCCATTATGGTCTTCTCTCCACCTATATACTCGCGAGAAGTTGAAGACCTTAAATAATGCGATTCAATCCTAGGTATGCAATTAATGTGGTTCTTTATATCTTGTATGATTGCTGGTTCTATCCTTTTTTTTATTCTGATTTTTACCTCGGTTATCTTTCTCTACGAAACCTTGCGCATCTGTCTTCTTTTTAACAGTTCTTATTTGCCTGTCACATATACCTAACGTGTTTATAAAGAAAGTTTTGCAAACTCTAATTTTAGTACCATTAACTGTAAAATAAAATGCATTATTAGGCTGTCTTGGTCTAGCCGCATTTGTGTATATATATTTTGGTTTTACTTCTACCATGCAATTTCTTATAAAAGATCTCTGCAATTCCAAGTTGCCTAGTGCCCAATATTTTTGAAATAATAGATTTCTATCGATCTCATTTATGTTATCGACACATTTGACATTTGCTGGTACATGGATCTTTTATAGAACGAGCAGGAACATTTTTTTTAGATTTAGGGTTAGACACAATTATTTATAAACACATCAGAATTGTTTAGTACTTAGACAGACCCATGTCTAATACGGGCAGTAAATAATAATGGTAAATATTATAAGAGGGACTCAATAAGTGATGATTTTTTATCTTAGCCATTATTTTCGAATTAATAATAGGTCTATAATTATTACCGTTCTTCAATCAAAGAGGGTCCCAATGTCAAATAAGTCACAAGTTACTCAAGAAATTATAATATTATATAGACTCAATTATGAACAAAGTTTTTATAATGTTGAAAAGTATTGTACTGCTTACCTTTACATTTAATCCTGTAGCGGCCTATTTCGGATTAGGTCACTGTAAAACTAAACACGCAACGACCTGCTCTGGACACTCGCGGCACGTCACTGCTTGCGTCCGTCTAAAACCGAACAAACGCGGCGAGTGGAGGGGAGTGAGAGAGACACAAGTATACGTTATTGTAGCTTTCTACGCCAAAATCGGTCCATGTTTTAATGAAAGTCGATAGTGACAGTCCTTTTAGGTCGTTATTTGAAATAAAGTCAAAATCATGATTTTTTAATTAGGTCCCTATAATTCTAAAGGTGCTATGTATAAATGACTTGTCGTTTTATTTAGAAGGTATCTGCAATACTGTACTTTTCGCTGACGACACGTCACTCATATTTAAAGTGAATAGAAATAGTGATAGTTTTTATCACATTAACAGTGCACTTTTACAGGCAACAAATTGGTTTACTGTTAATAACTTAGTACTAAATGCTAAGAAAACGAAGTGCATTAAATTTGTAATACCAAACGTTAAAAATCTAGGTCCAAATATAATTGTTAGTAATGAAGTGCTGGAGACTGTAGAATCGACCGTCTTTTAGGTATTACAATAGATAGTAGACTTAAATGGGCAGCTCATATTTCATACCTTGCAAGCAAACTGAGTTCAGCAGCATATGCAGTTAGGAAAGTTAGGCAGCTAACGGACGTGGATACAGCTCGATTAGTGTATCCACGTCCGTTAGCTGCCTAACTATGGCATTCTGTTATGGGGTAAGGCTGCAGATATAGAAACAATATTTATTCTGCAAAAACGAGCTGTTAGATCTATTTACCAGCTAGGCGCTAAGGTCTCACTTAGGGAGCGTTTTAAGGAAATTGAGATTCTAACTGTTGCCTCACAATTTATTCTAGCCAATACATTATACATTTGACAAAATATTCACCTCTACACTAAAAACAGTGACAACATTAATACTAGAAATAAGCATAAGTTATGCATTACATCCCACCGGCTGCACAAGGTGCATAACTCATTTATAGGACTTAGCATTCGTATCTACAACAAGCTGCCTCCTATGTATGTATATGTATGTTAGAATTATCATTTAATTCAATTAAATCAGTATTCAAAACAAGGCTCTGTAAGAAAGCCTACTATACATTAAATGACTATTTAGACGATAAAAACTGTTGGTCGCCTTGATAGACACAAGACGGTTCTGAATTGAATTACTGGGATAATTTTTTCTCATTTTTTATTATTTTTTTGTTTATTTTTGACTGCCATAAAGATAGTATCGTCGCCTTAATTCTAATAAAGCGTATCTCAGAAATGACAACTGCACAGGAGGGTCAAAAAACTGTTTTTATTATTATAATTATTTACAACACTTTAAGTGATGTTCTAAACCAACTATCAAAATATACTTGTATATCTTATTTTTAAGTTGTTATACAATTTGCTTGTCCAAGAAGCTCAATTCCTGAGTTACGCTTTATTAGCATGATTAATTTGCCGAGATAATGTTTATTAACATAAAAAAATTAAAGTCACACTGTATTATATTTTTTTTATTTGTCTACAAATAAGATAGCTTAGTACTTAGATGAGCAATAATGGCACTTTCATTAAAATTAGGAACCATTGAAAAGTATCAAACAAAAATAAACTTCTATCAAACAATTAAAAAAACAATCAAAAATAAAATTCTTCGTAAGTACCTAACATAAAAAAAAAGCTAACATCAACTTTAACTCTCACTTATTTAAATAAAATACTTACAGTGCTACTTATAAAAACGTACAATACTAAGGATATTCAATACTAAAACTCGGAATAGTTAAATCAAGTTTAAGTTCGGAATAACGTCAAAATAATTTTTCACTCATAAACACGGTTTAACGTCGTCATTACTATTCCACCATTAAGTCATACGCACAGAACGACAACGTCGCAAATCATAGACAATTCACAGAAAAAAAGCTGAGTTCTTGAATTTGTCTATGATTGTAGCTATCTGTGACTGTCACAGTGACAGTGTCACTGACGTCAATAGAATAAAGTTTCATGTTTCAATTCAAAATCATTTTGTCTGTTGATGTTTGTTAAAGTTTTCGAATTAAAAATTACGAATTAAAAAATGGCAAGTAAAAGAGAACGCGCTACGAACTGGGAAAAGGAAGAGAAGGTAAATAATATTGTTTTAAATAGTACCAATGTAAAAATGGCGTTGTATTATAATTAACATCGCGTGGTGTTTTTTTTTCAATATTATTTATTGGTTGTGTTTCTTGTTTATATTGTATTTTCTCTGTTACAGCTAATTTTAAGAGAAGTGATGAAGCCTTATGTACATATTGTCGAAAATAAAGATTTGTCTACCAATACAAATAAGGCAAAATTAAAAGCATGGAGCGAAATAACTGAGAAGTGAGTATTTACCTTTACAAGTATTTATATCACCCCTAAGACGACTCACTGACCTCATTTTTAATGTACCTGTAAGAGCTTTCCCTACAGGTTATTTTTTAATATTTAATGTTGAAACATATTTCCAGGTTTAATATCATCAACTCTAAAACAAGGGACAAAAAGCAAATTGTGAATCAGTGGAAAATAACAAAATTAAATTCTAAAAAAGAAATGTCCAAATACCGACAGGACATTTCAAAAACTGGAGGTGGACCACGACCACCATCACCTTCTCCAGAAACTCTGGAATTGGTGGAATTATTACCACAAGAGTTCGAAGTGGACAGCAATGAGTTTAACTGTGATGGTGTCAAGGTACCTACTTAATATTGCTGACGGAGTATATTTGTAATATAATTATAATAATGTTTTTGAGTATTCCTTCATTTGTTTATTTTAGGAAAAGGAAGACATTAAAGAAAATACAGGGGTAGAGCCAACAATTGATCCTAAGGTAATCATTGAGCAGTTGACATTTACTAGAATGCAACTCTTACCTTTTAGTGATTCAACTTCAACAAGTCTAGCATTCATTTAATCTAACAGCGTTATTGTTATATTTCAGGATATTATTATAGTGGAGGAGTTCAACTATGAAAACATTGATAAGGTAAAAACAGTGACATTTATTATATTTCTATTTCTTTATCTAGTGTAACTTGATATTTCTTTTTCTAGGATATTGAAGCATTTGTACCGCAGTGTGAGCCCCCAGCGCCATCGTCATCCTTTACTCCTAAAAGACCTGTTAAGAAAACACCAGTATGTATAAATTATTGTATGCATTGACTGAAATAGATTATTACTTAGTGATTACTGATATATGTACTTTATTTGTTGCAGTCTTCAAAGAATAAAAGTGATTTCAATTTTGGGGAAGCTTCATATGACGACATGCATCAGTTCCGTGTCTTGGAAAATGAACGACTTCAGAGAGAACATGAACTCCGCATGAAGCACATGCAAGAACTTCAAGCACAGGTCTTAGTTAATTTAAAACTCCAGGAAGAGATTCTTAAGAAACAGTTATCTTCTCTTAATAAATAATTTTAATAATTCTGTAAAAATACCTAGTTTTATTATTGCCCACCCTAAAAATTTTCTTCTATAAAAACAGCTCTAACTGCAGCTCCACGCAATGTGTTTTGCAGCAAAGGTGCTATTGATGTTTGAGGCAAGGAATAATCAATATCACTATCTTCATTGAAATGTTGTTCTTTTAATTCAATGGCTATGTTATGCAAAACCGCTAGCGCTACAATATACATTTTGGTGTTCTCCAATGATGTTCTGAATCCCGTCAGTAAACATATAAATCTATTTTTCCACACACCAAAACATCTTTCTATTGTATTGCGTGTTCTAATATGTGCATAATTGTACAATTCTTCTTTTTGAGTAATTGGCCGCAGCAATGGGGTAAATAAATAGGGTGTGCATGCATAGCCAGAATCTCCCAATAATCTACCATGAAATCTTCCTTCCTCAAACTGCTGTTTTAGACGGCTTTCATTGAAAATCCTTGAGTCATGAGTACACCCACGCCAATGTGCAACAATATTCATTATTTTTAATTGACTATCGCAAACCACCTGAAAAGTATAATAATAAGTATATAAAAATGTTTAGATTCAGCTTCAGTTTTTGGGTATGAAAGTAAACTCATGTCTATTCTTTACTCATGTTGTGAATGTGGTAAGGTAACCTGGTTTAATATCTCAAAGAAAACAACCATAAGCCATGCTGGCTCTCATAGCAGCGTAGACGTGCAGAGCATGATGGAAAATATGTGTATAATAATAGCTACCTGAACATTCAAGGAACTATATCCTTTACGATTTATGTAGAATTGGCCACTAGGTCCTTGTACTTTAGGCACTTTGATGTGAGTGCAGTCTATAGCACCAATGACATTTTTAAAATTCGCTAAACCCTCAAATTTTTGCATAATATTTAGCTGTTCATTGACTGAAGTAGGTATTTTAATATAATCATATCTTTTCTCCAATATTGCCCTTGCAACTCGTCTACATATTCTAGTAACAGACTGCTGAGATAAGCCATGAATATCTGCAGCATCATCTTGTATCTAAAATAAAGAATTCAAATTAATTAATATTATATTATATTATTATTATTATAAGTATATAATTAAAAAAGAATTGTAGGTATCTTACTTCGTTGCGGCCCCAATATCTTAGAGCTATCAATATTTGAAGAATAGAAGAGAAGCCACCCCCACGTTTGTCCATTGCTATAGCACTACCGAACAGTCGATCTAAAAATAAGACGCCGTCTTTGGAAAAACGATATTTAATGCGGAACTCTTCATCGTTGTATAAATTTAAAGGATCTTCTCTTGCTTTAAATCTTTTCGTTTTTCTTGTAGATTGCTGCATCATATTTAATAAATTATTTACATTAGCAACTTCTTGTATTGATCTAAAGGCCATTTTGTTAAAAATTAACTGCCAAGGATGTTATTTAAAACTATAATTACAACAATTTTCATAAATGTAAATACAAAGTTAGGTTAGTGACAAACGTCACTCACGGATATACCGGAGATAAACTAGGGTGAGGGTTGGTATAAGGGTGTCGTAATTTTTGTTAGAACTTTATACCAATGTTATTCTAGGTATAATTTATACCCAATTTATAAGTAGACATTTTGCTTATTCTGACTTTATTCTAAGTATATTTTTTATTCATTGTTTATAAGTAACACAGTTAATCTTTAATCAGTCGTTGCCTTAGGCAAATTGTCGTAAAAAGAATGACAGTCGGTGGGCAAAATGTGTTTTAGATCTTGGAGGTCTTTCCATTTTCTTGGCTTCAGTGGTATTCTTCCTGTGTACATTGGATTAATCGTGTAGGTACCAGGCTTCCACCTGATGGGCAACTCTTGCAATTCATCCGAAAAATTAAGTTTAAATTGAATTTTTCCATCTGGGTCATATCGCAACTGCCGGATGTCGGTAACAGTTGGGTCACCAGCTTTTCTTCCAGGTCGAATGGAAGTGTATCGTTGCAGTACTGAAAAATCTTTGAAAAAGTCAAAAGAAAGGTATTTTGCGTCATATTTAGGAGTTTTCTTCTTTGCATCTTTAGTAATCTTAATATACTTATGAGGTAGATTTATGTCGGTTTTTTTAAGTTTAATTTCAATAACGGAATGTACTGAGTCACACTCCATTTGGGTATGGCCCTTTTCCAAATATTTTTGTGTAATTACTACGTTTTCTTTCATAGCCAAGTCAAGAAGAGCATTAGCCATGATTGAGTTTCGATTCTGGGCTGTACATCCATCACTGAAAATAACGAGTGGAATAGTTTTAGGAACCTTCTCTTGTATGTAGTCAGACAAGAAGCGAAGTTGGATGCCTGAAGCTCGCCTTCACATTCATGCCACCAATAACAGGTTACTTCGTGAGTTGCTAAGTTATAAACTGTAAAATTATGACAACAAAGCTTTGTCTTATAATAGACTGCACTAGCTTGAACTTTGGGACAAACCTTCACGCTCTGCAAATCTACAGTAAGTACCGTTATTTTTCCATCAATAGCCAACTTTTTGTCAGCTTTTTTTTCTAGTCTTGCAGCCTTTTTCTTCTCAACATGTTTTTTATAAACCTCTTCTGTCACGTTTTTGGTTTCATAACCGCAGCAAACATCACACCTATCCTTCTCTGGTATAACTCCCGGCAAATAACTTGGCAAGAGTCGTTAGATGCGCAGAAATCGTTTTTTAGGTCTATTTGGTGGTCAAGCGGGACGCGGGGTATGCGGTAGCGCCGATCCGAGCGCGCGATTGGTGCGTTAGTCGACCGAGTCGCCGATCCGAGCGCGCGATTGGTGCGTCCGTCGACCGAGTCGATTAGAGATTGGTGAGTTAGTCGAATATGCGCGGGTTTACCCCCACTACGTCAAAATCTTGCCAAGTTATTTGCCGCGAGTTATAATGCTTAAGTTCAGTTCATCAAACTTGTTAAAAAAAAAACAAGCTGATATTGGTTTCACCTTATCGCTTGCGCATTTTTCCTTGTAGATGCTGTATACATGGCTTTTGCTTTCGAACACTGGTTCAAGATATAGTTTTGTTGATGCACTTCTACAGTAATGTGAGGGTAGCTTAGGTATTTCTTCAAAAAACTTTAGCAGATGTTCAGCTTGACTGACTCCACTGGAGGTAGGTGTCTCAGTAGATCTTTTTTTGCCTCTGTTGCTTTGATGCTTTTTAGTCTCAGTTAATGAGATACCCGACTTTGCTTCTGAAATCCAGGTAAGAACCATGCGTTCTTTGATTCTTAAAGTATTCAGAAACATTTTTTTGCAGACTTGGTTTGTTTCCTCATTCAGCTTTAGATAGTATACATAGCTTTGTTGTATTTTATGTGAATCAACTGTCTTTTGTTTAATTGGGATCTTGTCTATCATTGAAGAAACAAAACTTTTCTTCCCTGACCAATCGAGCTCCTTCCAAAAGTTATCAAAAATACATTGTCTATCATGCTCTCCGAACTCGGAGCAAAACCGCTTGGCGCTATTTTCGCAGAACTTGGAGTCACATGTTGGACCCATCTGCCTTTTACTTCTCTGTATACCTGTCGTAACCTGTTTTTCCTTTCTTGAATATCCTGAATAACTCTCTCCCCGCATTCTCTTTTCTTTCGTTATATTTCCTTGCCATTCTGTACAAGCAGCATGTTTTCTGCGTCTGGGCTTGCTCTCTGGTTCTTCAGTGTCAATTGTTTCAAGTCCAGATTCCACAACCAACGTTTCTGTGTCTATAATCGGTTCAGTAGAGTCATCCAATTCTACAACTCCAATTGTTTGACTATCATTGGTAGCACAATGCGTGTTTGCCAATTCACTGACACCTTCCAAAGATTCGCAAATAGCATTAGATTTAGGGGCACCTTCATCAATCCCGGTAACAGAAAATGTGTCTTCAAATTCAATTCCAGGACCATTTTCAGTACTAAGTAATGAACCCAAGTTTGACGTTTGCTCATCAACTTCTAAAGGGGCTTCGTTTTGGCACTTAATGGCAGGATCAGATTCGGCTGCTATATTAATCGCATGAAGGAGTTCGTTGTCTGGTTTGTATACTAAAATGTTCTCTAAAATTTGTATCCGGCTCTGATATTTTTTCTTAGGATTCGTTACTTTTATTCCATTTTCTGCTAATATTTGAAGAATTTCCTGGTCCTCATCATCTGATTGCAACAAATCCATTGTGATAATATCTGAAAACAATGACAAAAATCCACGTGAATAGGTCGTATTTCAAAGGCAAACTAAAAACTTTAAATTCGAATAGGTAGTATTTCAAAAGGCACTTTTAAACTCGTAATTATTATACCATCAGTGGTTTTCCACAAATGAAGTATATTTTAAAACAGTTAACAAATGTCAAATAACAAAATAAAAACGATTTCATACCTTGGCAGCTTATAAAAACAATCACACATCACTTAAATCGCGGAGCAACCTGCGCGCTGTTAACAAACTATGGCGACTCAATGAGTTAATGCATATTCGCAGAAAGATCGAGCGATCCGACATGCGTCGTATTACGTCAAGTCTTTTATCTCACTCTTTTTCATACAAACTTTGCAAAGTAAAGAAAGAGAAACATGTATTTTGTCGCCTATATCCAAAGCACAAAATGGTCGGTTTCGTTCAAAATTGAGATACGACATATTACAATTAAGGCGACGGTATGTTACTATATTTTGATACAATTATACTATTGTATAATTAACTTTTATTATTCTCTTTATTTCTTTAAATACATACAAAATACATTTTTAAATATATACAATAAAAACTAAAAATATACATTTAAAAATATAAAATGTAGTTTCCAACCGACATCGGGAACAGGGCCCAAGCTGCCGGTGGTTAGGGCTCCAGAGAGAGGAACCTCCTCACAATACGCACCGTGTCGAGAAGTGCCGTTTTCTGAATCAAACCCTTGACCCAGGCGCTTAGCGAGAGCCTCTTAAGGTGTTGGTCGAGGCTCTTGGCTATTATGCCGTTGGCTGTAACGACTATCGGGACAATGATTGCCGAGTCCACCTCCCACATGTCGACAACCTCGTGCGCTAAATTTTATTATTATTATTATCTTTGCTGTTTTGACATTTTATAACTTTATTAGTATACAAATCTAATTATTGTTCCAAATTGATTAGCATACACTCGGTATGTAACAATATATTGTTTAATTTGTTTTATTATTAATGCAGTTATACGCATGTATATTGGTATACTATTTTAATGCCGCTTTGATAAGGGACTGTGCAGTGAATCAGTGCTTGGGGTTTTCTTCTAATTTGAACACAGAATTCCTTTTGTTTCATTTTCTTCAAGCCGGCAGCAGTTTCGTCATGCTCCCTTAGTTGTCATTGCCTGCGGTGGCGTCTTGGGTCGGGTCTCCTCCTTCCCTCTAATATGGCGAGGGAGGAGATGGCTGATCCTTGCGTCATACTCGTGAACGGGTGCCGCTTGCGGTGACTGGTCGTTCTGCTGACCTTGGTCTCCACGTAGATACAATACTTTTCACTCTTAAATAGTAGGATACCCATCTACCTAAACCACTTGTTCACTTTGCGCGGTCCCTTATTGTTATTATTTGATATTATTTATTATTTTTAATGTAATGACAGCGTGCTACTGGGGAGTTTGTTGCGCCGTTTCTTCTCCTCAGCCAAAGCACTTAAGAAGCGGTGAAGGGTGTGCGATTTGGGGTCGGTTCATATCTGGCAGTGGTGGCGTCGCGTGTTGTCGGTCGCGTGGTGCTGGGGCGGGCGGGCGCATGGTGGAGCATTCAGCCTTTCACACTGACCTGATGACGCGTTGGTGCGTCAGGTGTGAGAGGTTGGATGTTTTGTTGTGTTTGCTCGTTCTGGCGTTGCGTGGCCGATGTTGCGCGCTGCCTTTTCCGCCGGATATGAACCGACCCCTAGGGTGCTGACTTTTTTAATAATTTTTGACGTTTGATAATTGCTACTTTGTAGCCTAAGTTAAATAAATAATGTTTGATTTGATTTACTCTTTGTTACGTATTTTTGAAAACTTATCAATTTAACATTTATTTCAGATGACACTTGACAATCTTATGTCATTTTGTTACTTTAGGATTATAAATTAACAAAATAGGCACACGCCATTCATCTTAGGTACAAAAATCGATAGCAGTTTTTACCCGACTGTTAAAGTTTTATATCGTAGGTATTCAGGTATGCTACAGACTAAACTAGTCAGGTTACACTCAAGTCTTATTTCTATTGTCAAATCAAACCAATATTAATTATTATTTTTAAGCATGAACCCAAGGTTCGTAGACATTAAACAAAAAATAACTAACTTCAACATTTGTTTTGTTTTAAATATGGCAAGAATCAACAGCCTAAATTAAATAAAATTTAAGTAGGTAATAAACAACACTTACAAACTTAAATAATTAGGAGAAAAACACGCATAGTTAAAGTACACAATAAAGTTTAAGGTGGATGCGTAGTGGTAGCCCGCGAAATTCCATTCCATTCCGAAATTACTCAAATCTAAATTAAAGCGATGTATTGATTTTCGTAGGTTTATATTGATGTTTAAACTTACTTGTTAATGCTCGAATCATATTATGATCAAGTTACAACCTGACGCTAACCTGTAAATTGCCAAAACAGAAGATATTTAGCTGCTATATTTGATTTTCGCGGGCTACCAATAAGCTTTCACCTTAACATAGCCAAAATTTAACATACTTGTATTAGCTTTAGTATAAAGTCTTATTTGTATCACATACATATTAACTATTCCTACTGGCTGCCAGGGACATGGACGATGCACAACCTGTTATCATGGATTCAGTACAGGTAACAGAATTAATATTAGTTCAGTATTTATTCGCATTTATGAGAACAAAATCTAAAACTTTTGACAAACAAACAACAATATAAACATTTAAAAAATAAATAAAACAGTATTCACTCTTAAGTACACGTGATCAGAAAAAAACTACAAAATGCCTATATCTATTTATTGCAGCATTGGCACTCATCATAAGGATAATGATCATATGCGCTGACATATTATGAGACAAAAAGGGTTTTTCAATTTTAGTGCCTGACTCCAAACGATTTTTTGAGATTGTTGGATATGGTTCTATTTGAGTAGATGTTTTGTTGTTATTTCTTCTGTTTTCTTTGTCATGTTCTACATTTTTACTTTCGCTAAAAATTTCTAAACAGCTGCTATTTTCGTTTTGTTTTTTTCTTTTGATTGTTCAGGTAGATCGTCATCTTCAATGCATATAATTGGTAAGTCAGTAGTCATGTTAATATCGTTTATGAAACAGCGATCACTGCTAAAATTTGTAGATTGAGGTGGCATAAATGATTGTGTCTCGTTATATATGTCGACTTGGAAGTTTTTTTCTTGGAGTTCGTGTTCAACATGTGTATCCACTACAAAATGTTGTATAATCGCTGTTTCATTTGAGTCATCGTGGTCAAATTGTGGCAAAACATTTGTATTTTTTTCAAATTTATGTTCGATAGGGTCATCCCTATCACATTTATGAACCAAATTGTGACTGGAGATGAAACTTGGGTCCATCACTATGTACCTGAGTGAAAGCAAAAGTTCGTGCAGTGGCATAAAAAAGGTGCAGCACCGCCTAGGAAATTTAAGGTCGCACAATCGGCCGGAAAGATTATGGCTACAGTTTTTTGGATTCTGAGGGGGATTTTGATGATTTATTATAAATATAAAGGTGTCAATATCACTGGGAAATACTACGCTACACTAGCGGAAAAATTAAAAAAATCAATTAAGGAAAAACAAAGAGAAAAGTGGTCTCGAGGTGTGCTCCTTTTGCACGACAACGCGCCCGTTCACAAGGGTCATGTTGCGATGGCTGCATTACAGAAGTGCGGCTTCGAATCTTTGAATCACCTTCCCTACAGTCTAGGTTTGGCCCCTTCTGATTATTATTTGTTCCAGATAATGAAAAAAAAAAGCTTCGTGGATAGAAATTCACCGATGATGAAGAAGTGAAGTCGGCGTTCGTTTCTGCCTATTTTGAGGGGCTTGACAAATAATTTTTTTAGAAGGGATAAATAAATTAATAGAAAGATCTGACAAATGTAGGGTTATATGGAAAAAATACCAAATAAGAAAAATAATTTCGTGTTTAATTTCACCCCGCTTCCTTTCCATTCCGCGAACTTTTTGACCTCCCCTCGTATGTGTTGGTAAAGCACAGCTGAAACTTGGTGCAGAACGCAGGCGTTGGCCATTTTCGTTCTGCTTTCCTATGCCATGGTTCCCAAGGCAATCGGGCCAGGCGGCGTTATCCTGCCCTTCACGAGCGTTGAAGTCTCCTAGAATGTAGAGTCGATCTCCAGCCGGAGTGGCTACAACCGAGCAGATTTTATCATAAAAGTCATCTTTAGACTCAGCTGCTGAGGTGAGAGTTGAAGCGTAGGCAGAAATCAAAGTGACAGACCCGCTTTTGGTATTAAGGCGCAAGGCCATAATACGCTCACATACACCTCGAGGTGTTTCTTTGGCACTTAGGAGAGTGTTGTGAACTGCAAACCCACACCGTGCTCACGATTTTCGCTCGAGGCCTTGCCTTTCCAAAAGAATATATAATTTTGTTCGCGCAATGAGCCTGGAAGTCTGGAAGTCTGGTTTCTTGAAGTGGAGCAATAGATATATTGAGGCGTGTCAGTTCTAGATCGATAACAGCCGTTTTACGCAGATCTTGGGCGTAATCAGAAGTCTTCGAGCTGTCCGGGAGACCTGTCCTCATAGTTCGGACATTCCAAGAACCAAAGCTCATGGAAGTGCTAGCTTTGAGTTTGATTTTCTTTAGCTGTTTAGTCGCGGGTGTACAACAGCACAGCGCCGTCTTTCGGGTTGCCCCTGTGTTCCCAACACCCCAGAGGAACAACGACGCCGAGGCGGACCAGTAGGTACCTTATTGACTGGGGGCTGCCCAGTTTGGAGCGGGCGGTAACTGGTCAGTGGGTCTACGATGGACCCTCCCACTGTCGAGAGCGACCCCTGGCGCCCACGCTTACGCCCATGCGCGCGGGCTTATAACCGGTGACTGCCACTCCCCGTGTAGTTATCCACGCCGCGGAACGACGTGGGTGAAGTGTCCTCTCCACAGACGCTGCATCGCCTGGGACGCAGTTTGATGATGTAGGGTTGCCCAGGACCTTCGCCACCCTCTCGGCCTCCCCAGCTTGGTTTGCAGGAATGGCATGCCAATACGTGCGAAACCACCAGGTTGGGCTGTTCAGATTAGATCCTACTTGCGCCTAACGAAGTCATCGATTCCGGGTTTGATTTCGGAATTTTCCTTCTCCTAGACAGGTTGCAGACCAATGCTAAGGACGCCCATCTCGCCCGGATCGTACGCCTACAAACTACTTAAATATCTATGACACGGCGATACTAGTGAACGGTAAACGATGATAAAAAATAACACGAAACCGTCTCAAACGAAATTGGACAACCACCACATACAAATAGTCATTGAAATACTAACGCAACACATATACATGTCATAAAATTTACTGAAAGAGAAATATGGAAATTATTTTTGATTACGTTTTTGTTTTTTTAGAGACTTTCAGATGTTATCTTTCCAATTCACGATATTATGTTAAGTGTTATTTCCTAGCGCGCCGCAAGATATATAATTTTAGCATAGTACTAAATATAAATGAAACTAAATAACTACCACAGTAGGTATTCACTTAACAGAAACGATACACTTTTAATATTACAAGATAAATATTTCGGAAAACTGTAAGCTAATGTGAAGAGCTGATAAAACGACTCAATTGACAACTGACTCGAGTTCATTCACAGTAACTATAACCACATCGAGGTATGAGTGTAGCTCAGTATCAGGGCTAAGCTGACGCGTCACCACGGCATACACGAACAATTGCACGGTACTCGTGAAAACGGTAGCCATCACATAACAACCTTCACAGAAACTTATAAACACGTCTTAGTAATATGTACCAAATATTCATGGCAATATTTTTTTATGTCATTTTTTTATTCAAGTATCGAAAGTCCAGTAATAACCGCCCAGGTGTGAAGAGAATTTGAAATACCTACGAAAACGTTAGCAGTGAATACACATGTAAATTTCGCTTGGCATACGATTAAAAAATTGCATAAAGCTGTTACGAGTTATTCATTTATTGAGTGGAAAAAGAAAATTCTTTTCCATCACTCAAACAAAGATTGTAATGCAAAAAAGTATGATCACAAAACATTCGCAAAATTGTACAAAGCGGTGAGGAAGGATAATATAAAATGACAGTTTAAAAACTGAATAAACTTTGGTGTATTGCTATCGAAGTAAAATACTTAAAACTAACACATTTTTGTTGAACTTAACATGTAAAGGCTGGCCGTTTCCTCCCAGGACCTAGGATACACTTGTTAGAATAAGCAGTCTATAAGTGTGAGGAAGTCGGCTCGTGGCAGCCCTAGCCGGCCGAGGGTAATTCCGGCCCCCGATTCAACGTTCAATCTCCAAATTTTCACAGATCTAAACTATACGTGCTACGTACCGTCTAATCTAAGCAAAAACGTAACAACTAAATGTTTTCCGTCGCGACGTGTACACTCACGGAATCTTTCAACGGTGTTTTGAGCCACACGCTGCCGTAGAGATTGAGAATAGCGTTCACTTTCCTTACAATATTTTCTTTTAATGCCGATAAAGTAGCCGGGTTGCTATTGTACACTTTGCCCTTAAGGTACCCCCATAGAAAAAAGTCCATGGGGGTTAGATCCGGCGTTCTTGATGGCCATGGGATGTCGCCAAAGCGACTTATCAATTTTTTAGGGAATAATTCCCGAAGGATGGTCATAGTGGCCCTTGCTGTATGAGTTGTGGCGCCATCCTGTTGGAACCACGTATGTGAACTATACGATGGGTGTTCTCGAAGATTAGGCATAAAATATTCCTCGATCATGCGGCGGTATGAATCACAGTTGTGGTTACTCCTTGGGAATTTTCAAAGAAAAAAGATCCAATTATTCCACTGGTGGAAAAAGCGACCCAAACGGTCACTTTTGGGCTGTGCAGTTTAAGTCGCGGGTTTTGTCCCTTGGGTGCCCAATAGTGGCAGTTTTGCTTATTGACAAATCCATTTAGATGGAAATGTGCCTCATCGCTAAAGCAAATTGTGTTAACAGTGTGAAATCTGCTTAACATGTTGTCACAAAATTATTTTCGCGCTCTATAATTACCAGGTTTCAAAGCCTGCACTACTTGGATCTTAAAAGGGTGTAGTTTAATGTCACAGCTCAAAATTCGATGTACCGTTGTTTTTGAAAGTCCCAAAGATGATGCTCTGCGGCGCACTGACTGTCGTAGATTTTCTTGCACGCTGCTTTCAATGCGTGCAATGTTTTCTTCCGTCCTTGAAGTTCGACTATGGCCTGGACTCGGATTATTTATGGTTGAACCTGTTGCACGGAACTTCTGCACCCATGTTCTGATCAAATTTTCACTTGGAGCGTCACTCAATCTACGGATATTGTAGTGAGAACAAAATCTTCTTCGCGAAATTACGCACGATTCGTTTGCTTTGAAGTATGCCTCGACAGCGTACGCACGGTGCTCACTAGTCCACTGCGACATCGTGACTAAATAATCCGCACGAACGTCGCGTCGAACTAAGCCGCCCCCCCGCCCCGCCGCGCAACGGTCATAGAAATATTTTGATTCAAATTCGGAAATCTGCCACGGGACACCCTGTACAAACAATCATGAGCTTGAATTAATAATATCAATTTTTCGTCGTTCATATTTTTAACAATCGCAACCGCAACGCATTCACTCACTACAAAGTACTGTACCGTACGAGTGTTGACAACAAAATGGCGGCGCTTGCCCGTGCCCGTGCCGCGCAAGCGACACTCCGGTGAGCCCGGCGGCTGGAAGCGCATGCGCGCGTAGCAGCCGCCGCGCCGGGCTCACGCGCGTTACCTTTCGCATGTAGTCGCTTCGATGCTCTTCAGGAATAAATTGTTTGGTAAATTGATTTTAGATATTATTGCAATGAGAACAATGTCGATAATAGGTTGAGAGTGAAAAATGCTCTGCGCTGCGCTCCGCCTTATGTGCGCTGGCCCTTAGACACTTCATGCAGGAAACGGACGTTTGATGCCACCGCTTTCTTTTTCGTCTTCTTTTTTATTAGTGTCCAATTTATAAGGTTCGAGTTTACAATTTTGCCTTCATGTAACAAGAATTGATTCACAAACTTCAAACTTATTTTTTTTAAAGATTGTGGCTGTTTTAATTTTTGGTTTGCATTCAATTCAGTCTTGCTATCTTTGTTCGTTTCAGTCTCGTTATTTTCATCTCTCATATTAGTTTTTTGCTCAACAGTTTTCTCCAGGATAAAGCCACTACAATTATCTTCTGTTATAATCTTTTCTTCGTCTACTTTATTCATACTACATTCAGTTTTAATGTTGGCTGTCTTGTTTACTTCGGTCAAGTCTTGTTCCTTTATGTAGTTTTCTTTATCGATTGGAGAGAGTTGCATTTGACAATATTTCTCCCGTTTAATATATTTCCTGTTTTGCAATTTATTTTGATTTTCATCTTCTTGTAATTTTAAAACATTTGAAATTTGAAATGGTTTTTTTATAATTACAGTGGACAAAATGTGGATTTTTTTATTAGGATTAACGCTCGTTTGAGACGAACAGCTGGATTGCTTGTAGTGTAGTTTGACTTTCTTTTTCGATTTTTATGCAATATTTCTATTGTTTTCAGGATTATTACATCGTTTTCTTTTACGACTGCTTTTAACAATTATTTTATTAAAAGTAGAAAAATCATGGAATTTGGGTAATGACAAGCACAAGCTTCACTCAGCTCAGATCTCTATACATGATTTTGTATTGTCCACAGGTTATTAGTTGGTGAATTTTCATAGTACCAGGTATAGGCATCAGATTCTCAACAATCAAAGGATCAAGAGGTTTAATATTTTCAGCTGGCACGTAAAAAATCTTAATCTTGGTTTCTGTAGATAACAATGCTTCATATGCTGCCATGGCGTCGGGTATATCTAGCTCAGCTCCCCTCAGCTGTTTCATATGGAGGGTTCGTTTAATTGTACCTCCAATGCCGTCAGCAGCACCTTTACCGTGCGCTGCTTCAAAAAATTACCAAGAACTAGTACTGAACCCATAATCATAAATATTTCGACAGAGAAGAAAAAAAAAAATCTTTTGTTTTTACTGAGTCGCGGGGCCGTCAGAAAAAAAATGAATGGTGTTTATATTTGGGTGATTATTTTTGACATAATAATTAAGGATCGGATCTAGATGCGCCCATATGGACTCTGGGTTGTGTGTGTTATCAGGAGATATTGAACAAAACGATGTAGGTTTTTGGTTCTTAAGGTACAATACACCTGTATGCAAAGTAATTTGGTCTTTTACAAAATGTTTAGCTTGAACTTCCTCGTGATATTTACAAACATATTTTCTGAGAAATCTATGTGTACCAATACCTCATGCTCTTGTAAATTTTCTGCAACTGGTACTAGAAATACTGGTAATAGAAATGAAAAACGTGTTTCTTAAATGGCTTGATTTATTTGATAAATGTCTCTAATAAATCTTTGAGTGTCCCCTCCTTTATAGACTTCATAATTTTTTTAGATTTTTTCATATTGCCTTCTTTGCCATATTCATAATCTGTTAAAGCCCACTTAAACCATTTCACTTCAGTATTTGGATCTAAATCACCTTTATCTATTTCTCTTTCAAAACAATCAAAACAGTCATCTTACATGCACCATTTTGATTTTGAATCACAAACTAATTCCTGTACTACGTCATTCAAATTATTGCTCTTAAGAAAACCAAACGAGTGTAAATTGTCTATTAAGAATTGCATATTCGAGTGTTTTGTGCACGCACAACTCTCACAGTCTTTGATATTAGGAGGTAAGACGTAGAAAGGGCGGTATTTTTTGAAGGTACTGAAACTTACTCTTCCTTCTTCTTCAACATATTAAAATATATCGCCATGGTAGATGTCAAATTTGACGTTTTACGTTCCTGTTGACGGTGGAGGTATGTTTATTCAATTTCATCATGTCATGTCTTGAAAAAAAATAATATTTTCACATAATAAATTAAAAATAAAAAAATAAAAAATAATGTTAACTTAATTCGTAATTAATTTGCTCTGAAAACGCGCTGTACAATGCAATTACATTGACTTTTTCACATACAAAATAACGAATACTTTTTTTTACTGTGGAACGGAACGTAAAGCGACGCCGTTTTGTTGTTTATTCGTCACTGTCAGTCATCGTTCGTTTGTTGCCTTAGCAAGTTGCGTCTGTATGACTACCATGGCGTCTCCGAAGCCCTATGCTTCTGTGTCCGAAGAGTCGAGTGATGTGCAAGTGTTGGACTCAAATGAGCCGCTTGTTACGGCCTCCTCTTCTACGCCTACTGCGCGAGTGCAAGTGTTGGACTCTAATGAGCCACTTGTGCTCCCGTGTGTGTCGTCGGTCCTCGACGAACCGGTTGCTGGTCCTAGTGGAGTAGCAGCGGGCTCTAGTGGTAGCTTACCAGCTATCGCAAGTTCGTCGGAGGACGAGGACATTATTCCTGCGATGCCCAGGCCTACTGGGTCAACCAGGAGAAGGAAAAATCTTAGCTCGGATGAGATAAGGTAAGTTTTTAATTATTGTATCTGTTTTTGCTAGCGTATATTGTTAATTAGGTTCTTTACCTAAAACAGGGTGACACTTTGTAATCAACAATGTATTAGTCCATTCATTAGTGATTAGGATAGTCAGTCCAGGAGCGAGCGAAGCGAGCTCGTAATTTTAGGGCACCCCGACTCGGTTAGGTTAGGTTAGAAGGAGGTGGCGGGGTCTGAGGGAGCGAGCGGACTCAGACCCCGCCACCTCCTTCGTGGTTGTTTTTTTTTTAAACCACCCAGAAGTAATTACTAATATAAATCATTTTTTGTTTCAGATCTATGTGGAACTGGAGAAAGATTTTCTCCAAACTTGGAACCAACAATCAGTGTGTGCAGTTTGCGGAGGAGCGAGGTCTCATCCCTTTAACTAAGTTGTGTTCCTACCATAGGTCACCAATGTCAGTGTCAATGGAATCTGGACAAGTAGGAGTATTAAGATGCCGCAAAAGTAACTGCCGAACAAAAAAAGTCTCCCGTGCTATTGGAACATGGTTGGAGAACACACGGTTGTCCCTCACACTCATTTTTCAAATAATGTATGCATTTAGTGAGGGACTGACATACCATCAGACCCAAAGAGAACTAACAAGCGATGATGGTCCAGTAGTTTCAACAAGGACTGTGGCGGACTGGTTCAGCTATTGCCGGGAGACTGTCACACTTTATGAATTAGAAAACCAAAGGGCCCAAGGAAAGATAGGTGGCCCCAGTAAAATCGTCCAAATAGATGAATCAAAATTTGGAAAAAGAAAATTTAATCGTGGACATTGAGGGCCACTGGGTTATTGGCATGATTGAAGACGGCAGTGACGACTTGCGGCTGGAGGTGTGTCCCGATAATGATAGATCTACAGAAAAATTGGTGCCACTAATAAAAAAACATGTTGAGGAAGGTTCCATCATTTATACAGACTTTTGGAGAGCGTATCTGAGCCTTCCTCAGCATGGATATACACATAAACGGGTCAACCATAGCGACCCGATAAATAAGTTTGTGGCACCAGATGGGACACACACCCAAAGGATAGAGAGCCAGTGGAGAGGGCTAAAACAAAAATTTAAACAAAAGCAAAATAAACAGGATTTCACACTGTGGTTGTGTGAATACACTTGGAGGAGGCGAAATATAATAGAAAATTTGGATAATTTTGAGGAGTTTAATTAAGGCGATAAAATATGTATATCCTTTAGATTAATAAAAGTATAATAATATTCTTTTTTTTTTTATTTTAACTAACCGTAAATACCCTAACTTAACCTCAAAAATTTAACCATGAATATCTCCATAACCATGGGGTTCCGCACTGTGGGCTTGGTACAGGGGGGTAGGCACCTGCCATCCTCACCCTCCCCTTCCGATAAATCTTTGGAAATTAGAGTTCAAATTGATGGAAATTTGAGTTTTTACCGATCCTAACCTCAAAACTTTAACCATGGATATCTCCATAACCATGGGGCTCCGCGGGGTGGGGGTGGTACTGGGGGGTAGCCCATCATTGACAACATTTTCTATTATATAAGCAATATTGCATTCGCACTGTATTTGTTCATGGTTTCCCACACACGTTAATCTGAAATGTGTTCTGAGTATGGCATTACGCAGTTTATAAAAATCATCACATTTAGTATCGGTACTTACAAGTTTTTTAATAAAATCAAAGAACATAATATGTATTACCATCTGTATTATTGATATTTACATTAAGCTAAAATCCATCTACTAATCCAATAGCTATAGATTGGGAAAACGCATCGAAGGCACATGTGTTAACAGATGATAAGCCATCTTCTGTTTTTACTAATGAACCATTAATCAAAATGGGTATTTTTCTGAAAGTATGTTTAACTTTAGTTTTTTTAGTATTGCCTTTGCCACGCCAATTCTCAACAAATGATGGATTTTCAGCAAAAATTTAATCAATTTCATTGTCTTTTAGTGTCTTATATTTTTTTTTGTGATTTAGGCCTTATTCTTTTCTTAGGAAGAATAGTGTTGTCCGAATGTAAGTTGCTCAAAGCCAACTTAGTTTCCCATGAGAGGTATTGATTATGTTGAGTACAAGAAACCTCAACAAAGACAAACGTATTTTCAATTATCGTCTTAGTAGAGCACGGCGATGTGTGGAATGTGCTTTTGGCATATTGACAAATAAATGGAGGGTACTTCATTCACCAATACAAGTTAACCCTGATTTAGCCATTCAAATAGTTAAAGCTACATGCATTTTGCACAATTTCGTGCGAAGAAGAGTTGGGGTTAACTTTGACGACGAGTTTCTACAGTGTCAACTACGATCAACTCGACCAATTGCAGCTAGAACGAGGCCATCGAATTCTGCGATAGCCATCAGAGATTTTTTTTTTTAAATTACTTTGTCAGTGAAGTAGGAGCGTTACCCTGGCAAGAGAGAATGAATTCAGTGTTCTGATATTTTACTATTAATTAGTGCTGTTATACTAAAAATTTCATGTTATTAGCAATTTCGTATTAATAAAAATATTTATGGTAATAAATAAATAGGTACTTACTTTTATTATTTCTGTCTTCGTTGCCCAAATTATTCCAATTATGAAACAATTCTCGGCGACCTTTTCCCATGCCCTCTGTTTTAAAAACTTATCACTAAACGCCTTCTCCGATAAGTTCTATAGACATGGCCGTTGTTCAATTTCAATTATCATTTCTTCTGTGTCCAACATTTTTTGAGTAAAAATGCGTGCTGACTCTCACGTAATCTGTACCTTACTGACGCTTTGCTCGGCCTGTGTCTACCCCCTCGCCCCGCGAACTCAATTCGGTCCGATTAATGCATGTGAGTCGGCAGACAACTCATTTTGCGTTGCCGTGTGAATCAAATAGGACTTTTATATGAAACCGATTGCAGCAGAATTTCTGCGACCGAAATTCTGCTACTGACGACTCACAAAATTACGCTCGTCTGGCCTCAGCCTAATAAATAACAAAATCTACTGAAAAATAAAAAAAGAAACATAAAATAATAACTTATTTATAAAAAACAAACGAAATATTAAAAACTAGGATAAAACAACTAAACAGAAAAATTTGGATAGCATAAAAGTATTGAGAATTCCCAATATTTCACGTATTTTGTGTAATGTTAACGTAGGCTCGAAACTTTACCGTACTGTAAAACGGGGTGAATAGCAATGATTTTCAACTTTGTCCTAAGATTTTGGTGTCTGGTAACTTTTATTTTTTTATTTCAGATGATTTTATATCATGTCCGGTACCATAAAGAAAGAGCTGTAACAATATTTTTCTAACAAAAAGCACAAGTTTTCAAGATTTTTAAAAAAATGTACCATTTCTATTCACCCAACAACTAGGGTCAATAGAAACGCGTGAAGGGGTGAATGGAAAAACTGTTAGGGCTGCCAAAAATAACTTATCCAACTTGCAAAAATGTAAGGTTGTGTGTTTAAAAATTGTCTTGGTTTGGAAATACTAAATGAAATTCAATTTTGTGACAATTTATGCATAAAAACATAAATGTGTTTATATTTTAACCGATTTAATTTTTACGGAATTTTTAATTTTTTCTCTATTCTATAAATTGAACAAGATGCTTATTTGTACTTTTATTTGAATTATGAAACAAAACAAAAAAATTAACGTGTTGCTCTGAAATCAAAGATTTTATTGTATAGATTTTACTATATCACTACAACCTAATAAAAACAAATTAACATAAATATATCAAAACATACCTGAAATCAAAGAAACGACATTTTAAGTTTATTTTTACACATCTTATTTAAACATAATATAACACAAAACCAATCTCCATTTTTATCATCGACAGATGTCAAACCAACCAAAATTCAAATAAAGAAAATTTAACAATGTTTTTTTCTTTACATCTCCTTGGGAAAGAAAATTTACATGAGTAAATTTTCGTCGTCCTCTTCCATTTCTTCATCTCCTGCTTTTTCTTCCTGTGTTATCACACAGGAAGAAAAAGCAAGTAAGTATACCTATCGGTATTGGAATAAGTTTTGTGACATGAAAAAGATTTGACTCTGTTTTCTTGTGTCCTGTGTCAATTGTATATATTGATTTTGATATCTTTTCTATAATCTGAAGTGGTCCAATTCTCAGTTCTTCAAGATTTTTCCTATTTAACCTGTTGCCGTTTTCCACATACACCATATCTCCGACATTAAATTCATGGAATCTTCTATTTTTGTCGAATTGTGTTTTGTTGTAGTTATGTGATTTTATTGTGTTCTGAAGTGCTGTGGTCCTGTCTTTGACCCAGTCATTATATGTTTTTTCTCGTTTCAATTCCTTGGGTAAAATCGTGATATCTGTTCCATACAAAAGATAACTTGGTGCGAAGCCAGTTACCGAGTGAATAGTTTCATTATATTTTGTCACACATTCATGTGCTATTGTTGTCCATGCCCTCGTATTTCCATCTTCATTAATTTTGCATCTTATTTTGTTTACCAATGCTTGATTAAGCCTCTCATTTAAACCATTTGAGAATGGTGTGTTTACTGCAGTAAATACTAAAGTTATGTCTTTTTCCTTCAGGAATTCTTTAAATTCTTTTGAGTTAATACCTGGATATTGATCGGTTAGCAGCATACCAATGTCTTCTGTTTCTGATACATTTGAGACTAGTTTGATAAAATCATTTGCACTTTGAGTTTTTGAAGTTAAGATAAATGCGTATCTAGTGAAATGATCCACCAATAAGTGTAAATATTTTTTTGTAGATCTTTACCCTCCAAAACCTCCTATTGTGTCTATAGAGATTATTTCAAATGGCTTGGTGGCTGGGCCCAGATGAGACATAAATCCAAATTTGTACTGTCCTCTTGATTTGTTTCTTATACAAATTTCACACTCTGTAGTTTATTTTTACACATCTTATTTAAACATAATATAACACAAAACCAATCTCCATTTTTATCATCGACAGATGTCAAACCAACCAAAATTCAAATAAAGAAAATTTAACAATGTTTTTTTCTTTACACATATACGACGAAAAATGAACAATTATAAATCTTCGACCTTAACAATTATTATCTTATCAAAGTTATCACAGGTAATCAAGTTCAGCCTACGTTACAGCTTTGTAGAATTAGTACTACTATAAAAATAATCAAAATTCTTATGAAAATAAACACTAAATTCTTAAAGATTACAAAACATCTAGATCTTCAGTTCACATCATCCTCTTCTAAAATTTTTAATATTTCGTCACTTTTATTATAGTAATTATCATTTGTTTGGTTTTTCCTTGGCATTTTAATGAGATCTTTTACCGCCACAGTCTTGCTTTTATTTATAATAGGTAATCTGTATTTTTTGTTAAACTGACCGTCATTCACTATCTCATTGGATATTATCTTTATTTTATCCTCCATAATCTTGTTATCATCAGTAGTTTTTCCAGTACTGATCGTAACCTCTTCACATAAGCTGCCAAAAAAGAGAATGGGTAGACTTTTGATGTCTTCTGTGATACTGTTATAATTTTGCTGTCCTATATTATTATCATAATTTTCGTAAGCCGTGACGTTATTGTAATTTTCCTGTCACATGTTATTATCATAATTTTCATAAGCCGTGATGTTATCGTAATTTTCCTGTCCCATATTATTATCATTATTTTTGTAAGCCATGACGTTATCAGTCTGTCTTGTATTTCTGCATTTTTCTTGTCCTGCGTTGTTATTAAATTCTTCTGTCCGTTCTTTATTGTTATCATTATTGTCGTTGTCCTCTGTTTCTATACTTATTAAACTATTATTTCTTGTTCTTTCCTCGATATCTTTACCTTTAGTCTTGTTGTTTTCTATATTATTATCGAAATAGGGTGTTTTAGTTTTTTTTCCAATGCCTTTGCCTTTCCCTTTGTAAGGTTCTGTTTTATTAGGGCAATTTTCTTTTTATTTCAAGTTTGTCATTTTATTTTTTTTAGCCTATCCTTTATTTTTATTTATTATACCTGATGGACCACTAAGATTTGCCATACTATCGACATCAGTTTCTGCATAGTCTTCTATTTCTTCTGCAGCGACACTTTTACCTGGGAGTACATTGAGTTTTCGCTTTCTTTTTGGTTCCACGATGTTCATGGAACCATCTCTCATTTCTCTGAGGAGAGTTACTACCGAATCATTTACAGCACTTTCATGGTCTTCACCTATGTCTCCATCGGGAAGCCTAGCTAATATTTCTTGCTAATATTTCTTGTGCATTTAAAGGGCTAATCCCTGTTTTCTTGAAACCAGCTATAATATTTTTTGAAGCATGTATATTAATTTCATCCATTAACAATTTTAAAAGTTTTGGAAAGCATCAAGACGAATGTAGATGACGTATCATTTATCGAAATCGGTTGAGCCGTAGAACTGAACTTCGCCGCAGTAACAAAATATCTGTATCTACGAGCGTTTGGAAATTGAATAGATATACTTACCCGTTATATTTAATTCGGTGGCTATTTGCTCCCAGGCTTCTTGTTTTTTTGAAGCATTTTTGTAATCCTTTAATTTAAGATTATACATTAATTCCTTGTTGCGAACACACTCGATAATTCGTTCCTCCATTTTTACGGTACGCACATGCTAGCTCTCGCATAGTCCGCGTCCTTCTGGTGCGCTGACGCGTCCCGCACCCCGTGCATACCGTCCGCGGACGTTTTCGGCCGACAAAAACATAAAGCGCGCCAGATTTCTGTCGGATGTCCCGAACGCTCAAGGTCAGCATAAGGTTACGTCCACGGCTTACCTCCGATAGTTTGCACAGTTCAGTGTATATTCATTATCTAGATACCTATAAGTCGCGGCTGTGAGCCGCGTTTGTCAGCCGCGTCCGATAATTTGTCCCCAGCTTAAGGCTGGTCTGACGGCTGTCTTGTACACTTTACCCTTTGTTTTTATGGGCATACGGGTATCACACAGAGCTCCTGTCATCGACCACCATTTCTGCCACTCTACATTTACACGGTGCGTAACATCGGCCTCCACATTGGCATCCGGCCACCGTTTACCGTATTTTTAACTATTTACCACAACATGTAGCTAGATATTTAAACTTTTATTCATTTATTTTGTACCAAATATGTGTCTCTTTTGGTTGAACCAATTAATTCTACTAAATCTCACATAGAATCGCTAAAAAACCAAGAATATGAGCGAGGTAAAATTGACACAAAATTTGGCTAGTTTACCTAGCGTACAGTTTTTATTGAATGTGTGTAGCGATGCGCGACAGTGTTGCCACCTTGCAGAAAACATTGTCACTAGATTTTAACTGAAATTTCACCAACTTTTGGGTGATTTTTACCAAAAAAAATCACCAGAATTCACTAAATAATTTAAAATGAAATCACAAGGTAAGTCAAAAATAATAATATTTTAATTGTAAATAAAACGAATCAACATAAACATAAAAAACTAAAAATTAACTTCAAATACTTCTTGTGAATCAACAATTAAACATAAAAAAAAAAACAACATCAAATACTTCTTCTGGTATTTCTTCGGCTGAGATGGATCATCATTTTTTTTTGTTTTAAAAGCGTATTTAGAATTGCTTCCAATAGCTCTAATTACATCGGCCGGGAGCTCGTAACTGTAGCAGCTCTTCTTAATTATTTTTAACTGATTTCTTATAAAAACAGCCATTTTGTTTCTCAGTTTGTTTTTAACGATATTCATAGCACTAAATAATCTTTCCACTTCAGCATTTGAGTGAGGAAGTGACAATGCAGATATAGCGAGATCAGACAACTCTCGGAAGGTATTTATTCCAGCAGCATTCTTATGTTTTCGCACTTCAGCCCAGAAATCAATGACGTCGTGTGTACCACTCCATTTAACAAAACATATACCATGCCACTGCCGTAACAGTTTGTCTATTGCTTCGTCATCAAATCCGAGTTCCGCGGCAAGTTCTGCTATTTTGTTGTCTTTGCCCTGGCGAAGAGTATTTTCTACACTCAGTTGACACATTTTCTCCAAAATTGTGTAGTTAGAAGGTAGTCTTTGCTGAATCTCCTTTCCTAATTTGACAGCAAAATCAACACAACGTTTCCTGATTGCATTGATGACAGTAATTAAAAAAGATATCCTAAATACGGTACAGGGTTAGTGGTCTTCTATTTGAATGGTCAAATAATCTTTGTCGGTCGTTGCAGCCGTCGTCGGCATCAGAACTCTATTACAAATAGAGCGAAGCAATGTCATTAAGGTGTTCAGTACTTAAGCAACTGGATTTGAGTCTTCACTTTCAAAAGTCTTAACTCCATTTTGGACATCATTCAAGATGCTCCTTAAAAAGCACATATACAGGCGATTGCTCTCATCGGCATACATCGAATGAAGTAATTCTGCTGCGTAGCAATTATATATCTTATATATCTTTGTATTCATCACAGCGTTTTGGTGAATGTGAGAACCAACGTCACGTCACGGTAACGTTATCTCTGACGCGTGCGACACCGCCAATTGTAATGAGTGGCAAGTGGGTCGTTTTCAAATTTGGGGAATGAATTGAAATGAAATGAATTCAAACTTTTTAAAATTTTCCTTATTTTTGTGTTTGGGTAAGTTCAGAATAAAAAATACTTCATAAGAATCAAATAAAAATTAAAACCACTCATTAATTGCAATAATTCGCAAAAATACAATAATTTCAGTGACACAAATGAGTCACATAATTAGTCAAATGATATTTTGTGAAATACTATTGAGATACTTGGTTACACTAATGATAATACTCTTTTGGAAAACAATCTTGACAGTATATTTGTAATAAATGTAATAGGAATATCAATAAAATATATAAGATTTAACATATTCATCGATCAAAAACATTTTACTTAATATAGCAGCGTCTAAGGATGTCATTTAGCCATAACTATACTTGCGCCAAACTCCGAAAAAAATACAGGAAAAAATACCGTTGCTAGGCAACGGATTGTTTACTACCGACAGGCAGAGGTTAACAATCATTACCAGTAAGATATTATCCATACAAATAAATGTGAGTTTGTTATTATTAAGGTAAAAACAGCACAGCCGATTTGAATGAAACTTGGCATTCAGATCCTTTTTATTACAGTCAAAAGCTAGCTTAATATTATAATTACTAATTTACTACAAATGCGTAAGTAATTCTGTTACACTTTCACGACTAAACCACTTAATTCACCCTTTGGCTTAAAGATACATGGATCGTCCTCCTGATCCATGGTATCCATAATGTATTTTTATCGTAATAGAACAGACATCCAGTTTATAATATTATAATAGGGCAGTTTTTTTATAAATTCTATTACAAGTGTGTGTGAGAGTCTGAATGAACTGTCTCTAAAAATAAATTGTAATGAGAGTATGTCTGATAAATGAGGGAATAATTAAATGAAACAATTTTTCATGGTACAATCGGGGACATCCACGCCTTATCACCTTACCGTCGAGAAACAGTTTACGTCGCTTGCGCTCTTTCTAACGCACTAGCGACGCGGTGACGCCTCCTTATTTCTGATTGTATTTTAATATAGAAATTGCCAGTGTCATTGCAAACGTTGAACACTGAGCACGAGTGAAACATTATATCGTATTAATGTTCGTCGTCGTCGTCACTAAATACTACGAATGTATTGACGACTTATGCAATATGTTTCTGTTATGCAAATATTTTCATAAAAGTTTGTTGTCTATCATGTTAACTAGAAATGCTAGAATATTAATATGTTAAGATGATTATTTTTTATTTGATTTTGCAGTATATTTGAAAATAAAATTAATAATAGAGTAACTAAAAATTATAGATTTGCCTACAATAATGCGTTTACATTTAATTATGTAATTTATCGTTATTTTTACTCGCCTGCCAAGGAAGTGTTAGGTTTATTGCTCGTGTCTCATAATAAGTTTCTAGATTTCTTTTTTTAAACGTCTGGACAGATTTCGGTTTTTTTAATTATTTCTATGGGTGATTTAAACAAAATTAGCCATTTTTTTTCTACACCTATCGAGTGCGTTGTCAAAACATCAGTTTTTATAAATGACTGGCCTGTTGGTCTAGTGGTTAGTGACCCTGTCCGCTATACCGGAGGTCGTGGGTTCGATTCCCACCTAGGACAAATCTATGTGTTATGAGCACAATCATTTGTTCTGTGTTTGGGTGTCATTTATCTATAATATGTATTAGAAATATATAAGTATGTTTATCAGTTGTCTGGTTACAATAAAACAAGCTCTGCTTACTTTGGTATCAGATGGCCGTGTGTAAGATGTCCCAGGATATTATTATTATGTTATAGTATTATTTTAAATGTTGTTTTTTTAATTTATGCACTTTGTTGCATAATGTTATGTTTTAATGTAATTTGGGTTGAGAAATGAATTAATATTAAAAACTAGTCGGGATTTTTATGCTTTTATTAACAGCTTGCAGTACTAAATAGTAAAATTGCATCAATACCAAAATTTAAATGTTATTATATTATTTGTTGCCTAACTTTAAGTTAATACATATAGGATGCATAATGCATTTTACTACTACTAAAATACTAATTAGATATAAACTTAAAATATCTGATTAGTATTTTAATGCTATTTTCTTTTACTAAAATCACCGTTTATACTCCAGTTTTGAGATTTACAACTCTATAAACCCAGTATTCTTTTGAATGGAGTCTGGAGTATGAATTTTGTTGCGCCTTTAATTGCCATAGCAATATTTTTTAAGTTTGCATCTACACCTAGGACAACTAGCTAATGACAAGGAGTAAACGCGCAATAAAGAGACGTTGCTGGTCGGTCAACGTCTGGCTTGAAGCATAAGCTAAGCATATTATCTAAGCATATTATTATTTAAGTAAGGAATAAAAAAATAAAACAAATTAGATACTTCAAAATACATTTTTATTTACTAGTTTACTAAAAATAAATGAGAGCTACCGTTATTACGCTCACCAGTAGATGCCTTTGGCGCGTCAGTTGCTGCCTACCAACGAACTAAACTAAGTTAATATGATCGTAATTTTGGATATCAAATTAGACTAGCTCCATTGGTGGCGAAATTGCTAAAGGGGCTACGTTTGACGATGTAGTAATTTTATTATTACCTACACTCCTACTACTGCAGTAGGAGTGTAGGTAGCAATTTTATTGAATCCATAACATTTATAATATTTATTTACCTTATTTATCAAGATCAAGAGGGTTTTAAACAAAAAAAAACTATATGGAAGTCGGGAATGCATTTATAAGTGCCGAGGCCAAAAGACGGTTCGTAATCGAATTAAAAAGTGATACCTTGTATCAACAAGATATTCTGGCTCAATGGTTTGACAACCAAAATTATATTTATGATTTTAGCGTCGGTCTAACTATCCGAGCAAGACAAACAAAAGGTATATCCTGTCCTTTTCTAACGCATGACGTGCGCAGTAGATAGAACGAGAGCTGCATTTTGTGCATTACATTACAGTTCTTGAGTAAACTTGAACGATAACAATAAGCTGTCGCGAGCAAAACTAAACTATTTGCTAATGATTTTAAGGTTCATATTAGGATGTTACTGTTTTTTTAATGTTTCTCATAGATTGTTTGTAGATTTTATTTTGGATCCGACGTCCATTTAGTGTTTTAATGTTAAAATACGATAGTATATAGTAGTAAGTAGTATATATAAACAATTCGAATTAAATTATATCTTTAATAGAGAGGCAATAAAATCAGAGGTGAATAAGAAGATTATTGATGGAACTTATAAAACTACTTTAAACCGTCAGGGGCCTGATAATATACCTAGAATGACGATTGAAATATAATAAGACTGCTAAGAATTAAGCATTATGCTACAATTATATTACATATCGTCGTCAGACTCAACGACCTAATTTATAACTGAAAGTTAAAATAATTAGTATACTGCGGTCGAAGAAAGTTTTAAAAACATTATAACGCTCCCAATAAGCCAACCGCCAAATCTCTAGCAAAAGTCAAATTCAAATTCAAATATTCTTTATTCAATATAGGCTACACAGTAGCACTTATCGAACGTCAAACACAAAATACAAAAAAACAGACAGCACCCTAAGGGTCGGTTCATATCCGGCGGAAACGCACCGCGCACCATCGGCCGCGCAACGCCAGAACAAACAAACACGCAATGAGACATCCAACCCCCCACACCTGATGCGCTAACGCAACATCAGTTGAGTGTGAAAAGCCGAACGCCCCACCAGGCATCCGCCCGCCCCGGCGCCAAGCAACCGACAACACGCGACGTGCCCCCCGCCAGAGATGAACCGACCCTAAAACGCCCACCCTTCACCGCTTCCTAAGTGCTTTGGCTGAGGAGAAGAAACGGCGCAACAAACTCCCCAGCAACACGCTGCCTTTACAATTATACTGAACATCATTAAGGGACCGCGCCAAATAAACAAGTGTTTGAGGTACTATGAAGTTAAAAGTTCAGACACCAGTACACTGATCTTAACCAAGGTCAACAGAACGACCAGTCACCGCAAGCAGCACCCGTTCACGAGTATGACGCAAGGGTCAGCCATCCCCTCCCTCGCCATATTAGAGGGAAGGAGGAGACCCGACCCAAAACGCCACCGCAGGCAGTGACAACTAAGGGAGCATGACGAGACTGTTGCCGGCTCAAACAAATATAAAGCAAAAAAAAAAAGGAAATCCCCAAACACTGATTTACTGCACTGTCCCTTATCACAATTATATGAGTGGATACATAATTAAATTCTATAATTAATATAATTATACATTAAAAAAAAAAAGAAGACGAACAGATATCGTTCATTGGATATAGGTACACTATACCTACATTTGTATAATCGTACTAAAAATAAAATAAAAATAGGTAACAAATGTTACATACGAAATGTATGCCTATCAACATAAAGATAAACCAAGGTGTTAAAAAAAAAAAAAAAATAATAATAATAATAAAAAAAATAATAATAATAATGATCCATACAGAACCGTCTTGTGTCTATCACGGCGACCAACTATGTTTATCATTTAAATAATCATTAATTGTGTAGTAAGCTTTTTCACACAGCTTATTTTTAATTGTGCATTTAAATGAGTTAAAGGGCAACTCTAACAAACTAATAGGAATTTTATTGTAAAAGCGAATACCAAGCCCCACAAATGAATTGTGTACCCTATGCAGCCGATGTGATGTAGAACATAACTTATGCCTATTTCTCGTATTTATACTATGGATGTCACTATTCTTGGCATACAAGTGAATATTTTGTCTTATAAATAATATATTTGCAAAAATGAATTGAGACGCTACAGTTAAAATACCTATCTCCTTAAATCGCTCCCTAAGAGTAACTCGAGAACCTAGCTGGTAAATAGATCTAACAGCTCGTTTTTGCAAAATAAAAATGGTTTCTAAATCCGCCGCTTTACCCCACATCAATATGCCATAGGACATGATGCTGTGGAAGTAGCTAAAGTAAACAAGACGAGTCTCTACCTATATAGATTATATTATTAGTTTTGCAGGCTTTCTGCTTTTCTTTTTAATGTTCTCACTGTTCGCATAGAAAAGACAAATTGTCGATCAAAGGTCTTCGTTGGAGTAAAAGGTTCGCCTTCATAGGTTCTCAGCATCCGCTGTCGGTCTTCTTCGTCGATGAAAAATCGTGACCTCACTTCGCGCGGGCAGTTATTTAGTCTGCCATCCTCTTCCTACCGTCTTATCCACAGCCTTACTGTAAGAACGCTGCAAACAAAATGTTTAAACAATGAATCCATACATAATAAAATTCTAATAAGTTTACAAAAACATGACGTTAACAAGATGTTTTATATTTTATTTTATACTTGGTTACTTATGTAGAATACAACAAGCAGGAAAAGTACTGCCTACTATAGAACAAACTATATTGTATCATATACCAAGTAGTAAGATAACAATTTACCGAACTAGATTGAAAGTTTTGACTTAATAGGTAATCAAGTGAAATTTTAAGTTTTTTGTTATTATCTGTCATCACAAATAGATTTCTAAAAATCTGTCGAGTTGGGTTCGAACTCGAGACTTAAGTTTTAACGGGTCACCGGTAATACTAGGCTATCGTTACTCTCTGCTAATGTGGTCATCTACCTATGTATTACTTTGCTCTTCGGTGGTCATAATCACCTGATACACGATTATAACAAGTTCTCTCACTTTCGTTAAAATTAAACCGAGTGTTACTTTATCTACTCCAGTGAAAATGTGTTTACTAGCGCGAGTGCACGACACATAATAATATGTGCACTGATACATTGTAGTGGCCACACCGGCGGACTTTGATGTAATTACTTGAGCTAACCAAAATTCAATTAATTTCTTTTTTTTTACAATCCAGTTACTATGATTTTATTTAGATATAATTTGGTCATAACAACTAACATGCGCTGTGCGTAAACAAGTCCTCGGAAGCTCGGGTTTATGACTCTTTTGTTAAAAGTGAGCCGACTAGTTTTTTTATCTATAGCAGTGGAATTCTATTGTTATAGTGACGAGTAGGTTTGTGCACTGATACCTTGCTCCGGCCAAACCGGCCGGCTTTGCTAATTATTGTTTCATTTTTAAAATTCAAATTTAGACGTTTATTTAATTACTCTTTTAAAGATAGGTTTAATATTATGATAACCATAAGGAATGAAATAATGAATATAGATGAACTATCTTTTTAACTACAACTTTTTTTTATTTAACATATCACTCATTTGGTGAAGTTAAATAAATCCCAACAAAAGTATGAATGGAAATGCACTGACTTACTGTTACTTTATACAGTGCGTAAAAAAAGCTGTAAGAGTGTGTGTTCCTACAGGTGACGTGGAAATAATGAAGTTTGAATATAAAAAAACAAGTATTGGCCACAAAGATAACTTTAAAATTTGACACTAAATAGATTAAGATGTTAAGACATGAGACTAGTGTCAGATGACTCACACAATCAATTATAATTATCAATTCTGAAAACGTCCCTACTTAGCACAACAGGAATTTTTATACATTTGTATTAAAACCATTAAAACACATTATTAAAATATCAACGTGAACAACTCTTAATAAATCTATACTTAAAAGAAACTTGTGTTTTCATGTTTGGTGCAATAATAAAAAGTATATGAAACAATATTGACCAACTAGAATTTGGTATATGTAGTTCGCGTTACTAAAAATCTTTTTCTATCCCACTACTATGCATATACACTTTATCTATCTGGTTTTCGGCTGACTGATAAAAAACATAATGCTTAAAATAAAATTAAAATGTTATACTTACAGATATTCTCAGGTCATTCGCAATTTGACTAATATATATTTTATTCGCTCTTCGAAAGTCAATTTTCAATATCACATAAAATAAAAGTCCGGTAAACACGCGCGAGTGTTCGTAAACAGTAGTCAAAGTCACGGAGAAAACATCGAACGTCAACAATCAACAAACAGTGAGATGCGACTGACGTCCACAAAAATAGTCAAAATATATATTTCCATCTCGTTACTGCAATGTCCTAATTGGTCAACGTCACAGGAGGGCGGAGCTTCCGCGCAAGTCGCCTGCGTCGAACGTCAAGCTAAATATTTTTAAAAGTGATAAGGCCTGGGTGTCCCCGATTGTACATGTTTTTTATTTAACCACTCTTACTTTAACACAGTATGTGACAGTGACGATTATATAGTAGTATAGTATATTATATTAATCATCATTGTCACTGGCCGAAGAGCATGAAGAACTTGTCTCCGGAGACTTGAATAATAAATGTATCTATTATGTTATCACTAAGGCCATCAAGTTGAGCCATCTTTTTTTCTTCTTTTATTACATGCTCAACGCAGTGTCGCATGCTGCAGCAGTAATTGATTGAATGCACTGGCTTCTGTAATACAGTTTAAACTAGCTCAGAAGCCAGGGAATTCATTTACATGTGCAACAAAAATGTCAATAAAGAATATTATTATTATTATTATTAATTGCTTCATCTAACAATAACTTCAGTTCAGCAATTAAGTTTTATTTTTAGCTGCAACATGGCCTTTTACTTGCCCCCATATAATTTCTATTGGATTTAATTCACAATGATATGGGGGCAATCTAAGTACTTCAATATTTTTCTCTTCGGGCATTTTATCACAAACATATGCTAAATATATTGAGTTCTGAGGTTTACGCGAATGTTAGACATTGAAATAAAACTACTTTTACGGATTTTATAGCGGTTTGTATTTTGATTTTAGTTAAAATCAACTCAAACAAACTCAAAATCAAACCCAAGAGCAGCGCTGCAAGACCTCAAGACACCGTGAGCTCATATTGCGTAGGCCGGAACACAAATAATTAATAAAAATATGAAGGTAGAACGAGCAACAACAACCGTCATGACGAACACCACCTCAGTCTGCCCGTGACCATGATACCTGCAAAGGTGTCGAAACGTCGGGAACTAAAATCAAAATACAAACCGCGATAAAATCCCTAAAAGTAGTTTTATTTCAATATGCTAAATATTTTTCTCTTTCCGGACGCACTAATTCTATTAATTGTCTCTTGACCAACTTGTCTTGGAACGATACCTTTATCAGTCAACCAGCTTTGAATATCTTTTTTTATCCAATTCATTGTTGGTACTCGTTCGAAGGGTCGAGAATGATATGGCGCATTGTCCATGACTATAACTGAATGCTCCTCTACTCTGTTCAAAGTTTCAGCGAATCATTTTTCAAATATTTTTGAATCCATTTCTTGGTGGTTGTCCCCGTCTCCTTTCTTACTTTCAAAAATAATATGTCCATTTGGTACAAAACCATCTTCATTGCCTGCCAAACAAAAAAAAGATATCACGCCGAGTTACAAACAAATAATATAAGAAAAATAAAAAAAAATGTAATTTAAAACTGTATTTTTTTTTACCCGTCTTTCAAGGAAGAGTTATTTTGTAAATCTACTTTTGATTATTTTGTAAACAAGTTTTTTTTTCTGTATTTGGGAAACAAACATACCAATGTGCACTATTATCAGACGCTTTTCTTTTCCTGTTGGTGCTTTTAGACCAGTAGAAAGCTCTTCCCGGTGAGCTTGTCTCGATGATTCAATGGTAAAATCTTACCACACTTTATTTTTAGTATGACCCTAAAATTAATAAAAAAAAAGAAATTAAGTTTTTTCCTGAAACATTCTCTCATTCATCTTAACAACTCTTTTGATAGAACAACTTAACAAATTATCAGAAAATTAAGTTACAACTTGAATGATGTATCAGGTATTGCTACTATCAATAGGTTTGCTTAACATTGAGCCGATGACACTATGATGGGATATATTTATCTTCATTCACCCAAGTCTCGTCAATATAATATATTTTGCGGCCTTCCTCCCTCAAAGTCATTATTTTTGTGAGGTAGTTGAAGCGCCACCTCTGAATCTCCTCTTTTTCTATTAGAGCACTCAAGAAGCGCTCAAGAAGAAGTTCTTGAGCGCTTAACATATTTTATGTTTTATTTTTTTTTTAACTTTTGAAAGGTGTTCCTTTTGAAATTGGGTAGAGTATCATCTTCATTCACATTTTGAAGGACTTTTTCCAATATTGGTGGTTCATTGTTAAAAAAGAATTGGTGTACTTTTCTACGGATTCCACCAAGCTCAAGGTCGTCCAAGGCATCGACCTTAGTTCCCCTTTCAGGAGTAGGTGTTGGTGATCGATACTGCTTATCAGTTTTATATTCTCTAAGCACTTTATAAACTGTACTGATATGTACATATCAGTACAGTTTGTACGCCAGCGGTTTCGGCGGTTTTACTTGCGACATCTTTACCACTCATAAATTCGTTTTTCGGCCACATTTGTTGCACTAACTTGTATATGTTACAAATTACAGTCTTTTCTGCTGATGATAGTGACGAACTTCTTTGTCATTTCTTTTTTGGAGAAGAAAACTTCTGCAAACCACTTGTACCGGCTAATGGGTCGGGCAGTGCACCCGCACGCACCCCGCCACCCCGCACTACACTCGTATCCAACCATCGCACCTTCCGCCGTTTTCATGAAATTATGATCAAAAAATATTATATCTCTTATTCCTTTTTATTGTACTCGTTTTAACATTTAGAGCTGCCCGCAAAGCGAAGCCTGAAAGTGGGTTTTTAGACGGCACGAAATAGTTGGTAATATATTATCTTTGCCACCCTACTAACATTATTAGTCGCCAAGTCATTATATATAGCTCCTCGCCTAATATTTGAATTGACTGGTATAGTTTATTTGCTACCTAAACGCAGCTGCTAGTTTTTAGTTTTTATAACACCCTTAATTTTGAACCTTACATAATACAATAGTCGCGAAAATATTTAATCGCTGGCAAGTTATTTTATTTGTTGCAAACATTTAGTCGACTTTTAAGTTATTAGTCACTTGGAAAATAATATAAGCTATCTCTATTTACCCAGGAGTCGGGGCCAATAGATACGATATATGGGGTTAATAGAAAAAAATCTGTAGGGTTGTCTCATTTTAAACAATTATTACAGTAGGTCTCGTTTAATTCGGTGATAAAATAGATATTCGAAGAAAAGTCAGTGTTCTTATCAATCAATGTCTTTATTTATTAATAGGAACTACAGTCAGTCTTACTATTGACATAAGCAGTCGAAAAAATATTAATCATAATAAGTAATTATACCTTTAATTAAGGTTTCTTTGTGGTACCTAAACTTGGCTATTTTGGTGACAATCACTTTAAGTCGGTGATACGTACTTCTCTAATTGTGCTATAACCTAATTACACGAGCTTTTGTATTTTTTTGTCACCGAATAGAAAAAGTTATAAGACCTTAGTTTAAGTGAACACATAGGTAGGTTTAGGTTAATTACATACAGGTACCTAGAGAAGTAACAATTGAAAGTCAAGAAATCGACGAAAATTAAACAACGTAGACGATTGTAGTGATGAATTGTATTTATTACAATTCGTCACTGGAATCGTCTACGCTACATGCGTCACACATGTAAACTTCTTGATTTTCGTCAATTTCTTGGCTTTGACAATGGAGATGATATGGTCTTGTGAAAAACGAACAAGTTATCCAGCCTGCCCCGTTTTTGGATAAAACGTCTTGAGAATATAAGCCATTACACGAATGACAAACCCAATCATCCTCAATCTTCTCTCTTCTGTTATCCTTACTTTTCTTGTTTTCTGTTTTCAGGATATCTTTCTGTTTCATTTTATTCTTATTTGAAGTTGATGGCACGGGAGAAACAGGTCTATTATTTGTTTCTGTTTTCAATATTGACCCTTTAACTTTTCGTTTCATTTTAGGCTGGCTCGAAATAATATTTGTCTATGTCTGTTATGAGTGAGTAAAACATCCGATCAGCTGTAATCGCTAATACATATGAGCTAGTTGGCTCGATAAGAATGTAGGTATCGGGTTTCGACATATCGTAAGGAACAGGTAGGGGAATTATCCTATACAGATCATAGGCTTGTGGTAATATTAGAGGGATCTTAACAACAATAATAACTCTATTTAAATGGAAAAAATATGTAAGTTGCGAAATATCGATTAGGCCGTGTATATTCTGTAACGTTAAAAGTATAGGGAGTTCATAATGGTTAGGAATGTTGTTCCTATGCTTATCTAATTCACTATACAATTGGTGCGGGCTGAGTACAGTCGGATGCAAAACGTTGAGTTTCGCGAAAATAATTGCATTATTAATATCCTCAATATCGAAAGACAAGGTCATTATGATGCACTCTAGTGAATGTAATAAAGAACTTAACTCAGATTTAATTTCTAATTTATCGTTACTATTTGTAACCGTTTCTAATATTTTATGGATTGTTTCTATGTTCCGTAATATGTATGCTATAACATTCCAATCACTATTAGTAAACTTAATATCTAAGAGCTTATCAAAGTAGAGGCCGGGACTGCTGACGATAGAAGAAACATATTCGCATGTGATCGGCGATGGCAGCGTCGATCAGAAATAATAATGAAGCGCTCGTGTATCATTCGTTACGTTGCTGATTTCATACTGTTACGTCACCGGCCGGCTTGATTTCGTCGTAGTGGTGACGTACGTGTTTTCGGTTAATAAGTAGTGTAACAGAATGGTTGCCATTTAACTTTATTATCTTGTAAGGGCCTTTCCATACTGGAGATAGTGCCTTTTTCTGCTTATGGTGGCAACGTACGTATACCATATCCCCTGTTTTATAGGATAATGGTTTCGCGCGGGAATCATAATAAGTTTTAGATTTCTCTTTAGAGGATTGAATATTTTGGAGAGCCTTCTGACGACTGTAGTATAGTCGGTGATTAAGGGCCAGGATGTAATCCGTATAGGTGTTAGTATCGAGAGTATCGATACTTGAAGGTAAGTAGGGTTTGAAACCGAAAAGCAATTCCAGGGGTGAGTAACCTGTGGTGTTATGTATATTTGAATTATATGCTATCATAGCACTGGTGATATAAAGGTCCCAAGTGTGTATGATCTGAGATACTCTTTTAGAGTAGAATGACTGCGTTCAAGGGCACCGCATGTCTGAGGGTGATAGGGAGATGCGAACACGTGTTTAATGCTAAACAGCTTCTCAAGTTGTTTGAAGACATCAGAGCAGAAGTTGGTGCCTTGATCGAATATTATTAGTTTAGGATTTCCCATATGGGATATGAATAGGACTAAAGATTTCGCCGTTTCTTCCGCGGAACAGGATTGCATAGGATAGGCCTGAGAAAATTTAGTTAAGTCATCTTGCAGGGTAAGCAAAAATTTATATTTGTGTTCATGTGTTTCAGGGAGCGGACCGACTAAATCAAGATAGAGTTTTTCATTAGGTCGAGATGCCGTTGACGTGATAATCATGGGGGCCTTATTTGTTTGTCTTAGAGGTTTATTAATTTGGTAAGAGCGGCAATTTTTTAAATGATCCTCGATATCTTGCCTCATGTTTTTCCACCAGAATTAGGTTTTGATTCTTTCAAACATGCGTGGTATACCCGGGTGGCCAGCCAGAGGAGAATCGTGATTATCTCTAAGAATGCGTTTGACCTCGTCAGGGGTCGGGTATCGTATAGAATTACGCTAGATGTTGACTTTAATGATCGTGTTGTGAAATAGAAAAGATAAAATATTATACATTTTTGTGTAAGGATAATATCGTATAAGGATCTGTAAAGTCTGATATCGCAAATTCCTTTTCTTCTATGTACCAATATTTTATCATTTCTCTATAGTCACGAAGGAGGTTAAATATGTCCTTGTAACTCATTTCGTCATAATGATTTATTTTTAGAAATAAATAAGTGAATAAATGATCATCGTTAGAAGTGGAGTAGTAAGTGTTTAGTTCGCGTTCTATGTCGCAAATATTAGGTTCGCTAGTGGAGGCATCCATAACATCCTTGCAATAAGGCACAGATTCGTCTAGGTCAATGGATGTCGGATAGGCAATAAGTTTACACTTTGCTTTCATTAATGACTCGTTGTGTTCTCGGATGACGGTGTCGAATGACACATCGGGGTGTTTTATAATTTTAAGAAACTGCTCGTAAGTTTCTGATATGGATGGTGAATTGTATGAGTCTTCTTCGTTATCTTGTAACACATTTACAGGGAACCGAGATAAAGCGTCAGCATTTGCGTTTAATTTACCTTTCTTATAAACGTTTTCGTAGTCGTATTCCTCAAGTTTCAAACGCCATCTAATGAGTCTAGATCCTGGGTCCTTAACATTGAAAAGCCATACTAGAAGTTTGTGGTCTGTAATTATTTTCAATTTTCGACCAAACAAGTAAGGGCGAAATGTTTTTACGCCGAATAAAATTGCTAGGAGCTCCTTTTCAATAGTTGAATAGTTGCCCTCGGCCTTATATAGGGTACGTGATGCATACGAGACGGGTTTGTCAGAACCGATTGCGCCCTGAGAGAGTACTGCTCCTATCGCATAATTAGAGGCATCAGTTGTTAAAAGGAATGGTTGTGTAAAATCAGGATATTGAAGCAGAGGCGCTGAAGTTAATTTGTCCTTGAGGTTGGTGAACGCTTGTTCTTGGCTATGCGACCATTGAAATATATCATCCTTTTTCAGAAGGGCAGTCATTGGCTTAGTGATTTGGGAGAAGTTATTAATAATACGACGATAGTAGCCCTAGAAATGATTTTATGTCCTTCGGATTCTTGGGAGTAGGGAATTGAGAGACGGCTTTGACCTTCTCGGGATTTGGACAAACACCTTTATCTGTGATTATATGACCAAGATAAGCGACCTCGCGTCGCAAGAACTCGCACTTGTCCAGTTGAAGTTTTAAATTAAATTTTCGGATGCGGTCGAAGACTAACCTGATTTTTTCCATATGAGATATCAAATTACTGCTGTAGATTATGACGTCATCAAGATACACATATGCGTGAAGACCTTGGAGACCAGAAAGAACAGTATTCATCAACTTCTGGAAGGTCGCTGGGGCGTTTTTAAGCCCAAAAAGCATCCGCAGGAATTCGTAGTGCCCTGCAGTGCTAGAATTCGTGTTTATTGAGTTTTTTGTGCGTCTAGGGGGTTCATTCTGATCTGATGGAAGCCACTTGACAGGTCCAATGTGCTAAAATATTTTGTGTGGCCTAACGGGTCTAGGACTAGTTTTATTATCCCACGCTGTTTAAAAGGTGGATAATTCCATGTTGAGCTCTGATTCACTCATATTATAGCACTTATTATATACAATAATCACAAACGCAAATAATGAATATAATAATATAAGTTATTATGTGCACTCAAACCGGTTTCAGGAAGTAGAGAAGCTCAGGTCCAGTCGCACGCGGTGGTGCCGGTGCTGAAGCTCACGCCGAGCAGACAGCTTGGCCAGCAGCTCGTAGCCGCGCGCGCACACAATGAACCCGTTACTCCCGTTAGCACGACGTGTCGTCCTCAACCGAACAGGGGAGGGAGCTGGAATTGTCGGCAAATAAAATTGAAAAACGGTTCGAGTATTGAAAAGTCTAGAAAGGCTTTATATACTTAGGTATATACCCTATTATTTGCACGTAAATAGCGATGTGAGTGCTATGGAATTAGCGTGAAAATCGTAAAAATAATGAGTTATAAATAGTTGCGTTAATTAGGTACGTGCAACGTGCGTAAACACACTCTCAAGCTAGAATACTTTATAGAGCTACGCCATGAAAGCGTCACACACACATGCTTAAACGTTATGAAAATGCAACACCTTTTAATGCAAATAGCCGAGTCGAAAACTTGGGCGAAGCGCTATGTTAATAATTACGTTCACAGCCTGCCACCGGGAGCTAGATTAGGAATATAAACACCTAACGCTCGAGTCGCAAGCGTCCGTTACGCACAGTCGAGGACACACAAAGGATATTTAGGATTATGGACAGATTAAAGGAACAGGGCTCACTCTCCTTGTGGGCTAGAACTCCTGTGGCTCCAGTAGGCTCCCGAGCAGCTCAGATGTCCTCCACCTTCACTCCTTTCCTCGCCGGCGCGTCGGTTTATGTGTGGCACGTAATGGCGTCGCCGCGGCGTCCTTTTCTTTGTCCTGTCACGGTCTCCACTTTTGTCGGAGACAAAATAATACTTCCTGGTTCTCTTGATAATATTATAAGTAATTTTATTATAGTAGTAACACAGGTACGTTATACAGTTAGTTATAGAGGTAAGGAAGGACAACGCGACACAGCTTCACTTAATAGTTTCGTCGACCTGATGCTAGCGGTAGCGGCGTAATATTGGTTGGTAAACTTTGTAATGGCCGTGCGCGGTTGCGGCGCACGCGGCTTGCGCCCGCGTCCCTCTCTCCACCCCCTCGCGTCCATAGTGCCGGGCATACATCCGGCCGGTTTTAGTAACTTTTAGTGTGGTAGGTAACATATTTCTTATAAAAAAAATAAGGAAACTTCCGTTTAATAAAAAACAACTTAAACTGCACATAAAAAAATCACATTATTTTGGCTTATTCAAATTCAAAAATCATTTATTTAACTTAGACTACAAAGTAGCACTTATTAAACGTCAAAAATACAAAAAGGACAGCACCCTAGGGGTCGGTTTATATCTGGCGGAAGAGGCAGCGCGCAATACCGGCCACGCCACGCCAGAACGAACGAACACACGATAAAACATCCGACCTCCCACACCAGACGCACCCACGTATCAGTTCAGTGTGAAAGGTCAAACGCTCCACCACGCGCCCGCCCGGCCCAGCGCCGCGCGACCGACAACACGCGCCGCCACCCCCGCCAGACATGAACCGACCCCAATTCGCCCACCCTACACCGCTTCCTAAGTGCTCTGGCTGAGGAGAAGAAACGGCGCAACAAACTCCCCAGTAGCACGCTGTCTTTACAATAATTTCAATATCAATAAAGGATCGTGCAAAATGAACAAGTGTTTAAGGTAAAATGGGTACCATACTATTATAGAATAAAAGATATAATATCTACAGAGACCAAGGTCAGCAGAACGACCAGTCACCGCAAGCAGCACCCGTTCACGAGTATGACGCAAGGATCAGCCATCCCCTCCCTCGCCATATTAGAGGGAAGAAGGAGACCCGACTCAAGACGCAAGCAATGACAAACTAAGGGAGCATGACGAAACTACAGCAGGAATAAAAATTAAAAAAAAAAAACCCAAGCACTTATTCACTGCACAGTCCCTTAACAAAACGGCATTATAATAATACACTAATATACAAACGCATAATTGCATTGATAATAAAAAAAGGCAACATATTGTTACATACTCAGTGTGTGTCTATCAAATTAAATAAATTACGTTGTAAAAATAATAATTAATTGATTTTATATAAAATTAAATTGCGTCATATCCTGACGTCGACACTGCCGCAGTGCCTGAAAAGCCGGGTGTTTAACCAATGCGTCTTACCAGTTTTAACCTACGGAGCCGAAACGTGGAACATGACAGTCAAGTTGGCCGACCGACTGCGCGTCACTCAGCGTGCTATGGAAAGGTCTATGTTGGGGATCTCATTAAGGGATAAGATCCGGAACGAGATCATACGACATAAGACCAAGGTGATTGATATTGTCCAAAAATGTAGCAAGCTGAAGTGGCAGTGGGCTGGCCATGTCTGTCGCAGAACCGACGAGAGGTGGAGCAGGAAGGTTCTCGAATGGAGACCACGTTTAGGCAAACGTAGTGTAGGACGCCCCCCGGCTAGATGGACCGATGACCTGAAGAAGGCAGCTGGCAGTGACTGGATGCAAAGGGCGGGAGATCGTGCGCTGTGGCGTTCCTTGGGGGAGGCCTATGTCCAGCAGTGGACTGCGACAGGCTTATATGATGATGATGATATAAAATTAAACAATAATTCAAATCAACATAACAATTATGATGTCCGCATATCATGTCAGCGATAATAAAAAAAAAAAAAGTAATTATACTATAGTATAATTGAGTCAAAAATATTGTAACATACTATCTGTACGGCAATAAAAAAAAATACAAAAATTAAACAAAAAAAAAATAATAATAATAAATAGGAGAACAGTTATTCCATACAAGTGCTTTAGCAACTTACTTTGGGTTCAGAACAATGTATGTGATGTTGTCCGCATTTATTATTATACAGAACCGTCTTGTGTCTATCAAGGCGACCAACTGTTTTTATCGTTTAAATAATCATTTAATGTATAATAGGCTTTCTTACATAGCCTTGTTTTAACCCTTTAACTGGTAGAGGGAATGAGCCTAGATAATGAAATAAAACTTCACTACTTGGAATCATATATTTTTTTATACTTTTTTTTTAACTTATTATTTATTAATTATATAGAAAAAAACATGATGGCAACATATAAACCACCATCAGTCTAGCCTTAACAATTTATGTATCTGTTTGATGGTAATTTTTGAAGCAAGGCACTGCACACAATGGCACTTGACACCTATCACATTGTATCCTGGATCGTTGATTATTGTGTGCACTACTACACAAGCGACACCTTCTATAGGTGGGTAATTCTACAGGCCAATGAGCTCCCAGCTCAGAAAAACGAATTTCTCGAGGCACGCCAAATAGTTTCTTTTGCCTTGATTCACTTTCTTCGGATTGTACGGACTTACTTTTTTTGGACGCGAACTTTGGCATGGTGGCAAAGGGTCTCTTTCGGAATGTTGCGTTTGCTACTAATTCTCGAGACAATGTCAACCTAAATTCCTTTTGAGACAATACGGTGTGGTTACGTCTGTTAGAAGCATACAATATATACGCGTTTGTTATAGCAGCATCAATAAGGAAATAGAAGATGCGTTTCCACCACTTCGAGCTATTTCTTCCGACTGCGTACGGGGTTCTCTTTTGGTCAAACCGGTCCACTCCTCCCATACGCTTTGTGTATTCTGTAATTGTCAGCGGACAGGGGAATGATTTTTTAGATTCATCATTTTGAGTTCTTTCACAAGATGTTTTCTGCTTTGGATGAAATGCAGTGCTCAAAACGCTTACTAATTTGTTATCTTTCCAGATAATAAAGCCAACATTATTTTTTACCCTCCATTTCCATTCTCCTCTTTTTAGCTTTTTGGTTTGCATTTTTTACAGCCTTTGCTATCTTTTCATCAATTTCTTTATTACCAGTCGCTTTGGGCTTTTTTACAATTAGTGGCATATCTTGGCGGTCATTTCTGACTGTAGCAGTTGCATATATACTATTATTGTATAACGTTTGTAGTAAAGCTGGACTAGAAAAAAAGTTATCAAATGCTATATGACCCATATAGGTTTCATTTATGAGTGACTGGCATAATGTCATGACAACATTACTGCCTAATCCTGTTTCGACGTTTTCGGTCTTTCCAGCATACACTTGAAACTGATACAAGTATCCTGAGTGGCTGTCAGCTCCAGCCCAAACCTTGAAGCCCCGTTTTATGGGCTTCATGGGCATGTATTGCTTTAGAGTAGATCGCCCCTTGAACTTTATCATGCACTCGTCAATTGATTGAGAATATGTGTTTTTGGCATTTGTCTGACATTTGTTTATCACTGCTATGGCCAGCAAATCAGTTGCAACTTTCTTGTACCAGATTAACGTTTTTCTAACAGACGTGTTGTAACTGGACAGTTGATCAGCAATTTCTATTCCTTTTTTAGCTTTGTTGTAGGTAAGTATCATATCAGGCTTTAGCTTTGGAGTGCGTGCTGTCGTCATAGATAGTCCTTTGCCATGACAAGTCGACAATACACAAACATCTCGCTTGTCTTTCCATTTTAGAACAGTGATATTTTCATTTTTTTGCTTGACGGCATTTGTGACATTTTTTGGTATACCTCTCCTTTTTTTATTTAGAGTGCCACAGAGATCTGTATTACGAGAGAGCAGAAATTCTGCGAGAGGCACACTCGTGTAGTAATTATCCGTGACCATACAACGACCTTCATCTAACAGTCTGCAGTCTAACAATAAAAACAATATTATTAGCAGTCTGCGGTCTGCTAATAATATTTTTTTATCTTATTTACTACAGTTAGCTGCCCCATAGCCTCTATTCTCAGAAGGCTTTTGACATGCCTTGACATTCCTGTTAGGGATTTGATTAGGACTACATATTTATTGTATGTAAAGTTATATTTTTATTTTGCCTTCTTCTATAATTTCTTTTTCCCTTATATGTTTGTCCTTTGTAAATGTGACGACAATGTAAATTAAGTTGAATGTTCGATTTCTATTTTTTTATTTTTTTCTTCCATTTTGGATGTGTTAGTTTACATTTATCTAAACATTCAGCTGTTTACGTTGTTGTCGCATATTTTACAATCAGTGTAATATTAACATCGATGTTAACCTTTTTTTTAAAAGAGTAACCTATGGAGTTTCTTGCCGGCTCTTCTCCATAGGAAGGACACTTTGGAACCGAGCAACTAGAGTCAGTAGATTTAAGGTTCGAGCATATTATGCCGGGCCGCAGCGGGGCGGAGCGGGCCGCAGCGCAGCGCAAAATGCGTACCTAGCACATTTGTGACGGGCCGGGTCGCATTGCATTGACGGATTTTGAGTACAGTGTACTGCCGGAATTTGCGTGCAACTGTACGTTATGGATAGCTCTGACGAAGAACTTGCGTTTTTTTGCCTGCTGTTAGAAGAAGAACAGCATAGACAAGAAATTCGTCAAAAGAGAAAACGTAAAATATGGATACATCCAATTTGTTCCAAGAGAAAGATTTTCGGCGAATATTATCATCTTTTTCCCGATCTTTTAGCAGACAAAACCAAGTTTTGGGGATATTTTCGGATGACTCCTGATCGATATTTTCAATTACTTGAAATAATAAAGGAGGATCTGCATAAAAAAACTACAACTTTTCGTGAGCCTATCGGACCAGAAGAGCGGCTTGTGGTGTGTTTAAGGTAAGTTTCACTATAGCCTACCTAGTGATTTTTAATTATCCTTGAACCACCCATTTAATCTAGCAAATAAATAATTTGATTTAATTTAAATCCTGTGTAAATTGTATCTTCAATTGTTAGTGAGGTCGTACGTTAGGATCTTGTGTATTTGTCTCTTTAGTTAGCAACGGCGCTAGTTAGGGTATGTTTTCATTTTTAAAGAAAAAAAAACGGTACACAGTTTGTTTATGTCAATATTATATTATCACAAAATCACAGAACTTAAACTATCTTAAACTCTAGTAAAACTATTCTTAATCAACATGTTCCATTTCTCTTTGTGTTTGGCCTCTTATTAGCCCAACATTCAAAAAATACCATTCATTGGTTATTTTTTTTTTGTTGAATAGAATTTAAAAAAGCATTTAATGCGTTATCATCAAGATCAAGAGAAATCTCTTCCTGTGTGTCAATATCAGTTGGATTCACGTTTGTTGAAGTTGGTGTTATTATTTGGTTTGAAGGTTGGGCATCAACATCGTTTGAATTAACAACGATTATGGGCGGTGCGCTCTCTTGAGATATTTCTAATACACATTGTGGTTTAGACTTCTCCCTGAAAACCAACTCCTCTGCATCGGTAACTATTTTAAAAACTTCACGTTTTACACTAATTTGTACATCTTCCGGAAAGTTTGAAACAGTCTCCCCCATGTTCTTGAAAAACTCAACTATTTTGTCAGATTCATTTTTCTGGGCCCTATATTTTTTTTCTAAATACTCTTGCAATAACGAGTGTGTTGGTGAAAGCTGTGGTGGAATATCTATAGATCTAGAATTTCTTTTATAAGGACGAGGTGAACTGTCTTTTGAAGAACCAGGACGATTTCTTATAGTGCTTTGTGAAGTACCAGCACTTGAACCAGAGCTATCACGGCTATGAATATCATCTAAAAGACTATTATCCTCATTACTTGAGTCTTGGGAAACATTATTTTGTGGAAAATTTGATAAAGTTTCATCCTCGTTGCTAATATAGGGGATAAGGAATGATAATAAATCTTCATATTTTGGTTTCTTCATATTTGTAGCAGCTTGTCCACTTTTTGTTTTCCTTAACTTTTTAGCGCGTCTGTAATTATCTCTTATACGTCTCCATCTGTCTCTACAAGTTTGAGCTGTGGAAGAAAAAAATATAGGTATTAGTAAAGTTTGAACATAAAGCATAAATAGACTGATAATCATGGCATTAAAGGACACCATGGAACATAATCTTATTGGCTTGCATAAATGTAAGAATAGGTCAAAAGAACATTTGCATAATGTTTGAACCACATTGCTTTTTATGTTTCAGATATTTGGCAACAGGAAATTCAATGAAGTCATTAGCCACTACTTTTCGACTTGGTGAATCAACTGTTAGACAAATTATTTACGAGGCATGTACAGCCATATTTAAGAAGCTGTCACCTAATGTCATGCCCGTACCGACAGAAGCAGATTGGAAACGTAAAGAACAGCGTTTTAGAAGGCAATGGAACTTTCCAAATTGCATTGGGGCACTGGATGGAAAGCATGTTATTATTGAAGCACCACCGAATAGCGGTTCCCTTTATTTTTCTTACAAAAAAACGTTTACTATAGTTTTATTGGCCTTAGTCGATGCGGACTACCGTTTTACAGTCATCGATGTTGGTGCCTTGGGTAAAAATTCTGATAGCCTAATACTCAATAACTCTAATTTTGGAAAAGCTTTAATCGATGGACAGCTTAGTTTACCTGCTGATCGTTTAATACCGGGTACAGACATAAAGTTACCATATGTCATCGTTGGAGACGAAGCTTTTCCATTAACCAGACATTTGATGAGACCATATCCAGCAAATCAGGTGACAAATGACGAAGACAAGAAAGCTTTTAATTATAGGCTGAGTAGAGCTAGGCGTGTGAGCGAAAATGCTTTTGGTATATTAGTGAAAAAGTTTAGAGTTTACGAAAGACGTTTTTCGTTATTGCCGAAACATGTTAATGTTATTATATTAGCCACTTGTTGTTTGCACAATTTACTGCGAAACGATATTTGCTACTGGTCTGGAGAGGAAGCTCAGAAAAATGTGGTAACAGAATCTATAAGAGATTTGCCATATATTGGAGGCCATGCGGCACTAGACGCAATGTGTGTCCGTGATCAATTTAAAAGATATTTCGTTTCTCCAACTGGTACCGTTGAGTGGCAGTCGAGGGTCATTAGAAGAGGTATGCGAAGAAACTAATATCTTGACACTAAGGTGATTTATTGAATACTACCCGCTTACTTATAAAAAAACTGGCCAAGTGAGAGTCGAACTCGCTTATCGGACGGGTTTCGTACCACAGATAATACGGAACCCAAAAAATTAAATAATACTGTTTACCTATTCTTTACTTAAAATAATGCAATTATCAGAAAAACTCCGAACTCGCAAATTTTGAGTTACATCTTTTTATTTAAAAGCCGGGTTTTGCCGATACGAGTTGACTCTGATGAAGTGCACTATGACGTTTACTCTGATGTTACTATGATCAAAACCCGGTTACAAAAAATGTGATTATAGTACATCACGATACAAATGCGTTCTGATGGTTACAACATAAGAAATAAATACTTGACAGTTACTAACCAGATTCTTTCATTATGTCCCCTATTTCCTTCCAAATATTATCTCTTCTTTGTTGATCATCATAATGAGGATCTTGCAAATCATAAAGTTCTTTGTATCCTTGAACTAAATTAATCAAAAGTTCTTCATTCATTTTTGTGAACGCCAAAGGAAGACGCAAGTAACAAGAAATGCAAATATCGTGAAATGAACACGTGTGCGCGTGCACACCGATCCGCTTACTATAGCACACTGTTGACGGGGCGCAGCGGGGCGGGGCGGGCCGCATCGCACGGACGGAAATCCGTCGCGCAATAATGCGAGCCGCTGCGGCCCGACACAGTGTGCGTTATTTAATGTAAATTGTATTGAAGCGATTTAAGCGGATTTTTGCGCTCCGCGCCGCCCCGCTGCGACCCGGCATAATATGCTCGAACCTTTAACGTAACGTTTCTTAAGCGCCTTTTTTTGGTTTATGAGAAATAAAAATATTTTGATTTTGATTTTGATTTTTGAGTCCTTCTGCTAATTTCACAACAATAGTTCCTGTTGTATCTAAACAAAAAAGCTGTTCGCTCTGTCCGCAATATATTCCCCACGTAAAGCCATCTACAGTGCATAACTTATATATTTTGATCCCGTATTTATGAGACTTCGACGGTATAAACTGGCGAAAAATTAATCTGCCACGAAAATGCACCATTGATTCGTCAACAACTATGGTATCCCCAGGCGTATAAATCGATCTAGAATTATCAATAATAAGATCTAGCAAGGGGCTAATCTTGTATAGTCGATCATTCTCGCGTCGAGGCGCTTCATTGTCGCAAAAATGCCAACATTTTAGTATAAGTGTGAATCTGTTGTACGACATTTTGATATGATGAAATAATGGATGATAATAAATTACATCCTTTTTCCAGTATGATTCTATCGTTAGGAAGGGTATTATACCCATTAGTAGAATTACACCTAGAAATTTTAGCATTTCTGATTCATCGACATCTGACCATCGTTTTTTGCGACTGTGTGGCTTTGCCGGTTCTTGTAAAAGCCGCGCGGCATACAAATTCGTTTGTTGTACCATTAGTTTTAGGACATCATCATCAACAATTTTTCGGAAAATTGTAAAAAGGTCTGTGTTCAAATCGAATAGCAGATTTTGGCGAGTTTTTCAGTTTTGTAGAGAGTTTTGCAGATTTTCTGCATATTTACCTTATATTATTCACACAATACAAATTGTCACTCAAAACGGGCAAAAAGTTTTGAATGTGAGTTGTCACTTTAGCCATATGACAGTTGACAGAATTCAAAAGTCTTTTTTACTTTCTCTCAATGTCAATTTGTGTCAATGTCAAGAATATTAATAAAAAAGATGCGTTTTATAAATAAATAACCGTTCACAAGTCCGCGGTACACGCTAAGTGTACACGCTGCTTCAACTCGACGAGTCCGTGTACCTAGTACGGTATACGGTTAAAAGGTGTGATAAACCGAGTGGTTTGATATTAATTAGGCATATTTATCCAAAACTAGTTATTTTGTATTGATTTGAGACAGAATATTACAAAAAATGATTTGGACATTCGGGGTTATCGAAAAAATATGTATGGGGACAGTTAACGTGTATCACATACTTTTAAATAGTACACTAACATTTTTTGACTATTGAACAACTTTGGTAATTTATTTTGTAATCTAATGAGCTTGTTTAGAATGTAAATATTTAATAAATTGCAATTAAATATTACTTTCGCTTAGAATGTCTTTATAATAAACAACGTAATAAGATTTTGGAATAACGTTCTTATCAATCAATTCTTGTATGTCTCTTTTTTTAGCATCCGACAATGCAATTTTTTCATTGTATGCCTGTGTTAGGCCAACTGAAAATAACGATTGATCTATGACGGTTCCCCTTGTACAGAGATTCCTCTTTCACACACAAGCTTTTCTATAAGTTTCTTCGCCAAATGATGTTTTGTAGAAAAAGGATTAAGGGTGTCCTTTTTCAACTTTGAGTATCTTAATGTCATGCCACTTAATTTGGTTTTTCTCCTCGTCAATATTGAAATTATTGCCCCACGATTCTTGCAATGCTTTGACGTCATAAAACTTACTATGAGTCATTTCTACAACTTTGTAAGGTTTTCCCGTCTTTTTTGCTGTAACGATCATAGTTTTATATTGTTCTGGTATGTAGATTGGACCCGATTGCAAATATCTCTTAATCTGTTTCTCAATTACGCTGTGAACGTTATCCCCTTTTTCTGTAAATGTCCCCGTATCAAAAACTTGTGGGTAATAGACTTAACTGGTAACTTGTTGACAGCATAGGCATAGGCAGATAGCAGAAACTTAGTTTTTTGCTGACCACCACAATTTTCCGAATAAAAAATGATGTCAATTTCTTTGTTGGGATTTTGGTCTACCTGTGATTTAATGTAGTCAAGTAAACAGCTCCTCTTTTTCCTTCTGTTTCATCCCAAAAGTAGCAAATTACATCTTTTGCCCTTAAATCGCTGATAGTAAAATTGAGGCAGTTGATCCTGGATTTATAGAAGAATAGAGATATATTTTGTCCCTTAGGAATCTTCAATACGGCTTGTAAGTCGTAAACGGCTACGATTGTACCATCTTTCCTATTCTTGTCGTCGTGTGTAGAAGCTTAGTTTTTAAGTTAAATCGTATTAAATAATAAAAAAAAAAACAATCAATTCATTCCTCTTTAAAATATTTTTAGTTTAGATTTTAGCCAAATTGATTCAAAAAGCCATAAATATAACGTTTCCGATGTTATTAGTGATAATATAATTCACGGAATCAGAGCGGACGCAGCGCGATACTTTAAAATGTAATGTTATTAGTGATGTTGTAAAATTATATTTGACGGAATCCATCTAAAGAGATCTAACTCAAAATTTAGCAGTAAAAAGACTATAAACTTTGTAAATGATAGAACTAAAATAAAATTATACTAACATGTAAAAATAGTCATCATAAATAGTAAAAAAAGTTAAGTTTAAATTGGTTTTTAAAGAAATATAAGTGTTTAAAATATGACTCAACAAAACAGGCTCAACTATAAATTCAAAAATTTTTCAACAATATTGTAACAACTCAAAATAAAAATAAAACCTTTACTCACCTTGCCAGCAATACGGGTTCAACTCAAAATATTGTATTTATTTACTTAGCAGTAACCATCAGGGAGAACTGGAAGAAGGAAAGGGAGGCCTTTGCCCTGCAGTGGGACAATTATGGCTAAAAATAAATAAAATAATAAATAACCATCTAAAAGGCGTCAACTAAAAATAACACTGCTTAACCCATATATGCACAGAACTTTTTTTAACACCGATTTTTTTTATTTTTACATAATTATGTTAAGTATGAATGATCACATATAAGGCCTGTAATAGTAGAATTTCATTTTCAGTACGTGAAGTACATTTTTTTCAGCGGGTCGTAAACGACCCCATGGGCTCAAAAAGTCGTACAATAGAATGGAATGAGAACCGGCAAAATAAAAATACGTTACAGTTATGTTAGTCAGTCTATATTAGGAACCATTAAGTAATAACATCAGATAATTTTAGAAATTATAAAAACAATTCATAGAAATTAAAATAGTTCATTACGAATGAAATTCTGCAAAACATTTGTCATGCAAATTGACGTTACATTTACGTACGCACAGCGTTTTCTGACCTGACCGGTGAGAATAATATGTTGAGCTAAATGTTTTCTAACAGAAATGGGTACATTTATTTTCACTTGCTGACGTGGCCCAGGTTGAGATCTTATATTCCCATATTTCAGGAGTAAAGTTCTTGCAATTGATCGACGAAATTCTAAAGTGTCTACGTTTGCTCCGTATGATCTAGCGAGTAAAGTAGCATTGTTCACAACGACGTCAATCAACCACATCAATATTTTTTTCCTCTAATGGCAATCCGGTAAACGCCGACATTAGCATCAAGTCTATCTACTCCACCTATGAATCGGTTGTACTGGTGTACAACATTTGGCTGATCAATGTCGATTTTCTGTTTAGCAGCAACTGAATATCGACGTGCCTTTTGAACAGGGTGGACTCACTTTGTTGGGTTTGAAGATCTCGCTTTATCCATTTGCGTGGCCTGACGTTAGGCTGTCTACTACGTTCTGAAGAAGGGCTATCACCCCTAGGTGTCCTGGTGGTGCGCACATTCGAAAAAGAACGTTCTGAATCAGTGATAATCGTCGGTGTCTCAACCGGACGAGAACGTCCTGATCTGCGTGGGCTAAGTCCCGATGGCGAGGAAATGGATTCTAGGTGTTCAGAACTAGGACGTTTCGGACGAGGATTGACTATTACCTCATCGATAGTTCTGTTCTCTTCAAAATGTTCTTCACGTTGTCGTAACACCATCTCAGCCGGCGCAAGTAATTGATGACGGTTCAATCGATTTACATTATCACAATCTTCTTCACCTGCATCACCATCCGACATGGTACCTTCGCAAGGCGGATCTATGTAAATATCGATGCCCTGCATATCTTCATCGTCATCGAACACCTCCAGGGCATCAGCTATTTCATTTATCGAGAGTACGTGTCAAGACCTTAAATAAAAAATAAACAATATGAAACACGATATGTGCCCACAGGGTCGTTATCGACCCACGAAAACCATATCAACCGATTGTGAATAGAAAAATATACTAATATACTGAAACACTCATTAGATTTCCTATAAAAACTATTAATACGGTAAAATAACATAATACTTAAAAATTACTTCCATTTGCATCCGATCGGTCGCAAACTTATACAAGAAATAAACAAGTATAAACTTGCACTCTTAATAAAATTGTCACTCGAAATTGTCGTGAACTATCAACAAAACTATCTCATGTTTCAAAATTGTTCCTGTACCTATTAATAGAAGGCGTTTTATTATTATATTATTATTTTCATTATAGTAAACAGAAAAATAAACACTTTACATGGAGGCTATAATACCGAAAGCGAAAGGTTCGAGCGTCAGCTTATGCTCAGGAATAAATGAATTGTAATTTAGGAGTACTTAAATAAAAGAAATAGGCTTGACAAAAATACTTTTTATTCTTCATCCTCTCTTACAACTACAGCATCGAGAAATGCTGCTGGCGCTGATATTGTCGGCTGATGCCTGGCCCACTACTATAGCTTCCCTTCCAGACACATTATTTTCAATTAATATATAAACATAATATACTTTGCTCGAAATGGATTTAATTTTGCCGTTTATAAGTGAATTGTTTCCACTTCCCCTCAAACGATACTCTCTGTTACATAAATGTTTTCTCTGCTTATTTCAATTCGATACCCTCCGTGAAACCTGACATGTTCACTATAATAGGACCTTGCTTGTCGGATCTGATATGTTCCTCGGGCAAATAAAATAACTTCACCATATTCTGGACGGGGAAATATAATATTAGTATTGGAATAAGCTGTAATACTAGTAAAATCAGGTGTTCGTCTATTCATAGTGTTTATAAATTCAGATAAATTATTATTTAATGGGAATCGTTCCCTAGTCACATTTATGATTTGCTCAGCATCATTCCTATTTTTTAACCGAAAACCGAATTTATTTAAAAGGCTTGCAGCTATGGAAAACATTTGCATCATATGTGGAACTGTTTTATTAAAAAAATCTTGCCGAAATAATTTAAAGTCTCGTTTGAAGTACCCGTTAACGACTTCCACCACCCAACGGCATATGGTCACACAACGACTCCTGTTAGCTTGCTCGGTGGTGAGCTGATGCTCACCTTCAAGCAAGGATTCCGGCTTATACGTTTTGTAGCTGCAAGCCTCTAACAAACTAATCGAATCTCTAAATCCCCTGTCTAGAATAAAAATATCATTATTTTGAAAGTATTGTCTGAGAGGAGAGTTTTCATCTTTGAAAAGAGATTTCATTATATCTGCATCAGATGTGGTAGCTTTGTATGGGCCAAAGCAGTCTACAATGTAGCCATCTGGTGTCACCAGCAAAAATGGTTTTAACAAGTTTCTGTACTTATGTAAGGAATATGTGTCCTTTTAGAACATATAATTGGAACTCTTGTTTATATATAAATATATGTCCCATCACATATAATTATCGTATTTTCATTATTTTGATTATAAATTGCATTTGGAATCATTAAATTGTTTTGCAACAATTGTTCACGGAATATGTGTTAGAGTCCTAGATTTCTAGGCACAAAATCCTGTACCAATATTTCTCTAACCTTATCCATTAATCTTTCTAATGTTCGTCTCGGAACCATTAATAACTGGGATAACCGGTCGTCTGAGTCACCAGTTCTCATCTTCATTAGAAGAGCACCTAAACCCAAAATGCCTCTATTTGTTTCTATAAGATGCGGAACTTCATAAAGTAAAAGTTCAAATTGCTGTTTATTCATTCCAAGCCAATAATGAAACAAATGTTCATCAATTCTTTCAACATTTTTCATATTTTTAAAAGCATTTATAAAAGAAAGTGCATGTTCCACTTGGTCAGCCGTAAATGTTTTAAAACTATTTTGAGAATCGAACAACATATCCCAATCAGTACTAAATGTATGTTCTACACCAGGGGTTCCCAAACTTATAAGTATCGCGCCTCCCTACTGCTTAAAATGAATATGCCCCCCCTTGGTCCCAGCAAGTAGCAGCAAGTGGGCTCGTCGAGCAATTGTTAAATAAAATAAGAGTAATAAAGTTCAAAAATATATTTTTTGGTGTTTTACTAAAAAAATACTGTTTTTACACATTTGTAAACACTTGTACATATGAAGAGTCAATGTGACGGATGAGCTTGTATATTTTTGACAATGTTTCCAATTCTGGGTGAAATAGAAGAAAGTGCACAACGTAGATCACTAGCAATATCTAGTTTGCTTCTGTACTTTGTTTCTATTGCTACAACTGCTGAAAACGCTTTTTCGCACAAATAAGTGCTTGAAAAAGGTAAAAACAATTTTAGTGCTTGCTCTGCTGTGCTGGGATAAACTTTGAGATATTTAACCCAGAATTGTGCCTTCTCCATCTTCTCAAAATCATATTGGGCAGCAGAATCATTTTTTAATTCCAAAGTTTGCTCTTGTATAGTATCTGGCAGCAAGTCTATGTCGACGTGAAAAGGGTCGGTCGCTAATCGATAAATAATATTATTGCACGAGTCGGGACAGTAGCGCTTAAATTCGTCAGTGAGGTGCTGCAAATGGTTTGATATTTTATTTTTGGTATTAATTTTGTCCAAAATCTCCTTAAAGAACGCTTCTTCTGTGATCGCAAATAGTTTAGGAAAGCAGGAATAGTTGGACGCCAAAATTTTGCGCTTCCACAGTTGCAACTTCTCAGTATATGCCGTGACAGCATCCCGATGATAAATTATGTTCGAATCTCCGCCTTGTAATTTCAAATTCAAAGTGTTCAATGAATCGAAAATATCTGATAGATAAGCAAATATTACTTGGACCCATGGTTTCTTAAATTCCAAAAACAATTCACTTTTGTAACGAGACGCCATCTATCGGGCTAGGCACGCAACTCAAAGCCACCCAAATCGATATAGATAATAGCTGGCAGCGCCACCTATCATGATTGTGGAGATTCTGCGAGCATCACATAGCGCCATCTATGCCTACGCTTCACGCACACAGCGCCACCTACGCCTACACTGCACGCACACAGCGGTCAAGCAGGCGCCTTTAAAAGGAGACGCTCGCCGTGAAGACATCACTCGCTACTTAGGCGGCACAGAGGTCGATAGCCCCGCAGTCACTTCTGTTGTCCAAGCTTGAACTGAGCGGAGGCCCCGTCGCCCTCAGGAATAGCATAGCTAGGAGGTTAAGGGATAGGATAGCCCCGCAGTCCATCCCTAGGACCACGAATAGGCTTCTTCAGTACTATTTTTTTAATTGCATACCTACCATATAAGTAAAATAACTGTATGTACTTGTGTTGGAATAAAAATAAACACCAACTGTCATCCATCATTGACGTTTCAATTCTCCCGCCATCATATTGGCGCCCAACGTAAAATTCATCTACCTCCATCAATTTGATAATTATATTGACGGAGTACCCTCATCAAAATTTTTATAAATACGGAGTACCCTCATAATTTTTTTTTTAAATACGGATACCCTCAAGATTTGATATTATCCTACCATGGCTGAGAAAAAACAAGAAATGATAATGATGACGCAAGAGCAGTTTACCTTATTGGTTAACAAACTGTCAGAATCAAATGACACTGGAAAAAAAAGTTTTGCAAGGTGCACAAAACGATTTGACGGTGAACGAAACTTTAACAAAGTTGAAGAATTCGTGACAAGTATCTCAGTGTACAAGAAAATTGAAAATATCAGTGACGAGAACGCACTTGAAGGCTTAACGTTGTTGCTTACTGGTACTGCTGCTACGTGGTGGAACGGAATAAAAAGTGACATCAAAAAGTGGAACCAAGCCCTAGACGCAATTAGGACATCGTTTGCCCCAAAGATGCAGCCACACGAAATTTATTTAGAATGTTTCGCAAAGAAACAAACTAAAGAAAACATAGATTCTTTCGTGTGTGAGAAGCGTGCTTTACTAGCACAACTGCCGATGAAAAGGCACAGAGAGGAGGAACACCTTGATTTCGTGTACGGACTCCTCAACATAACCTACAAAAAAGAAATTCCACGCACAGAAATCAAAACGTTTGCGGAATTGTTAGAGCAGGAGGTAGGTGAAGTGCAAGCAACGCAAGAGCGGAGACCAGCAAAAAGATGCTCTTTCTGTGGGAAAAAAGGTCACCTTAGTGACGTATGCCGCAAAAGGTTGGCAGAGCAGAAAGACGCTAATGAGGAGACTGCTAAAACCCCTGCTATAGCTTGCTACGGGTGTGGAGCACTGGGAGTATTTAGGAGTAACTGCAAAACTTGTAAGAACAAGGAAACCCCTCCTAAACCGGTTGCATTCTACTCCATAGAAAGCAAGTGCCAAACACAGGTAAAAATACCAACCATACAGGTTAGCATAAAAGGTGAAGTAGGATACGCCTATATAGACACAGCTGCTCGGTGCAGTATAGCCAGTACGCAGCTATACAAGACGCTGATACGGAAAGGTATGAGCTTTAATCAGCGACCTACGGACATCACCTTGGCGGATGGTACCATCAAGACCACCAACATGTTAAACGCAACTGTTGATATACTAGTTGGAGATCGGTTACTGCCAATAACATTGTCAGTAATACCAGAAGCTGTAGATAACCGTACTCTCCTTGGTATTGATTTTCTGGAACAGTCGGGAATTGTACTGAATTTGCCACAGCGCAGTTGGAGCTTTATTGACGACCCAAAGACGACCCACAACTTCATACAATTAAAAAATGAGTTGAAGAGGTGCATTCCATTGAAGGCAGCAAGGCCACTGACATTCGAGGCACCAGTGGAACCTGAGGAGGTGAAGTTAATGTCAAATTTTATTAATTGGGCTAACGAGCTTAACAATCTGTCACCGTTGCCCAACACCCCATCACCACTCACAGAGATCGAAGACAGCCCGCCTGTAAACAAAAGACCAAAATGGAATTTAAGAAAATTAAATACACCACCACGTCCTGTTCGTCCACGAGAACCTGCTGACAACAATTCATGTAGAGACCCTAGAATTAATTATTTACCAATAAACCCTACTTCTTTGTATTCTATTGATATTTATTTACATCCCGATGAAGGAACTTCACTTTCAAATAATGAACGACAAACGTTCAATGAGTTGCTAATTGAGTACAGCGACATCTTTGAGAAAAACACTGAACCAACTCCATTTACACAACATAGAATAGATACAGGCAATCATTCACCCATTAGCGTTAAACCCTATAGACTGTCGCCTGCAAGACAAAAACAACTAAGGGAAAAACTTGATGAGATGATAAATGACAACATTATAGAGGAATGTGATTCCCCTTGGTCAGCACCTGTAATTTTAGTTCCAAAAGGAGAAAATGACGTTCGGGTATGCGTAGACTATCGTCGATTAAACGAGATCACCAAACCTGACAGATACCCTCTACCTCGTATTGATGATTTATTGCATCAGGCAAAGGCAATGCCATACATGTCAACAATTGATTTACAAGCAAGCTACTGGCAAATTTTAGTACATCCAGATGATTGTGACAAAACAAGTTTTGTATCGCCATTTGGAACGTTCCGTTTCAAGCGAATGCCATTCGGATTACGCAACGCGCCAGCTACGTTTCAAAGATTAATGGATAAATTTATACAAGGATTACACGCTCAATGTGTGTTAAGCTATTTAGACGATCTTGTAATAAGATCTACTACATTCTATCAACACATACAAGACTTGAGAGAAGTTTTTACTAAACTCAGAGAATACAAGTTAAGAGCGAACAGAAAGAAATGTAAATTAATGTGTTCTGAAATTAAATATCTCGGTCACCTTATAGTTTCTGAAGGGCTCAAAACCGACCCAGAGAAAATATCTGCTATTGCGGATCGGCAGGCGCCGAGAAACTTAAAACAACTGATATCATTTTTACAAACTGCATCATGGTATCGGAGGTTTATTAATAATTTTGCAGAGATTGCTAGACCACTTACCAATCTAACAAAAAAGAAAATAAGTTGGAAATGGGGACAAGAAGAACAAGAAGCATTTATAAAATTAAAAAATGCATTGACTACTGCACCCGTATTAAAACAGGCAAGTGATGATTTACCCTCTGCTATTAAGACTGATGCCAGCCAGTACGCTATAGGAGCAGCCTTGGTGCAGGGGGAGGGAGAAAATGAGCATCCTGTTGAATATGCAAGTAGACTCTTAACCCAAGCTGAACGCAACTATAGTGTCACAGAAAAGGAAGCGTTAGCCATTGTATGGGCTATATCAAAATTCCGTGGCTACATAGAAGGAACAAAGTTTATAACTATTACCGACCACCAACCGTTGAAATGGTTAATGAATCTCAAAACGCCTACTGGTCGCCTTGCACGATGGGCTTTACAGCTACAACCCTACGAGTTTAAAATACAATACACTCCAGGGCGAACGAATGTTCTGGCTGATACCTTGTCACGACCACCGTGTGAGACGCATGATGAAAAATGCACCATATGCAGCGCAGAGATAGATCTGCCTAGACATAATGAAAAACAGTTAAGAGAAGAACAAATGAAAGATGAAACCCTTCTAACTATCATTAAAAGTCTAGAAGAAGGTAAAGAATCAACAAGTTACATAGAATATATAAAGCAAGGATACCTACTTCATAAAGGAGTCCTGTATCTATATAGTCCTGAACAGGAACAGGATAATGCAAATTAGTAGTTCCACGTCATGAAATACGTAATATTCTGAAAGCTTACCATGACTCGCCCACTGCTGGTCATATGGGAATAGAGCGAACAATACAACGTATTACGAACAATTTTTATTGGACGGGATTACGAAAAGGCGTTATAAAGTACGTTAAAACATGTGTCGAATGCCAAAAGTATAAGGCTGCGCTCACTTTGGATACGAATTATATCGTACGTAAACGTATGAACACTGTTCGTACGAATTGAGTGCGCACACTGAATACGTTTTTCTCCGTCAAATAGACACGAGTACCGGTGTTAACGCATACATTTTGATGATGAACGCACGAACGTTTAATAAAATCCCAACAAGTTCGGATTGATTTCGGACGTCGGACTTGCACGCACGTATACGTACGACTAACTCGCGCGCAGTGTGAGCGCTTTCATATTACTCAGAAGGTCGGGAATGTTCGTGCGTGTTCGTACGTTTTCGCACGAATGGAATTCGTACGAAAACGTATCCAAAGTGAGCGCGGCCTAAGCCTACAAACATGAAACCAGCAGGTTTATACCAGTCTACACCGAATTCACAAAGATTCGAAGTATTGTCCATTGACCTTTTTGGACCATTACCGAAAGGACCATCAGGAGAAAAGTGGATTCTAATAATTGAAGATACTGCTTCGAGATGGATTGAATTATTTCCACTAAATGAAGCAACAGGTGAAAATTGTGCCTTGATTTTACTCAATGAAATATTCCTCAGGTATGGATTGCCAAGGAAAATAATCAGCGATAATGGAGTACAGTTTATTTCCGCGATAATGCAAAAACTTGCTTATTGTCTAGAGATTCAGCAAATTTTTACCCCAGTGTATCATCCTGAACCAAATGTGGTAGAAAGGAAAAATAGAGACATGAAGTCACAGATTGCCATTATGGTGAAACACAAACACCGTAACTGGCCATCAACCTTACCAGCAATACGGTTTGCAATGAATACAGCTCAGTGTCAAACAACAGGATTCTCACCAAATGTAAAGTAAGATACCTTACATTTGGAAGAGAATTACGTACACCATATGAATTGACACATGACTTAAGCGCTGTCGTAGATTCTGAAAAAGTTGTAGCAGAAATAACACCAAAATTGAAGCAACTAGCTCAAGACTTGGAATTAGCCAAAGAAAATATAGAATACAACAAAGAAGCGACACGCCAAAAAGCAAATAAGAAACGTAGACCGGACCCAAACTATGAAAAAGGCGACTTAGTGCTAATAGAATCGCATCCTATCAGCAACATTAATAAAGAGTTTACTGCAAAATTCGCTCCACGACGAGACGGTCCATATACTATTTTGAAGAAACATGGAACCTCTACATATGAAATTGCGCACCCAGATACTCCAGACAAATCGATTGGAAAGTATCACACGTCTGCAATTACAAAGTTTGAAATGAGAGACGATACGATATTCAAACCATCATATCCAATTCGCCGTAGAGGAAGACCACGAAAACAAATAGATCCTGGTACTCTGTCGGGACGACTATAGAGTACCAGAGGGGGAGAATGTAACGAGACGCCATCTATCGGGCTAGGCACGCAACTCAAAGCCACCCAAATCGATATAGATAATAGCTGGCAGCGCCACCTATCATGATTGTGGAGATTCTGCGAGCATCACACAGCGCCATCTATGCCTACGCTTCACGCACACAGCGCCACCTACGCCTACACTGCACGCACACAGCGGTCAAGCAGGCGCACAGTAGGCCCAGATTGAAAATGAGTGGACATAGGCAACAAAGTTGGAATATCGATGCGATTTTTTTTTATATGACGCCTTTTGATATTCCTGACAACTTTTACTCTTGTGGAATTTCTTCTAAAGTTGATAGTTTGTCTGAAAAAAAATAAATTAGATTTTTTTGTATGGAGCGAAACACGTTTTATTTTTTTTCTTCAATTGTACAAATTTGCCGAGTGTATGGCGTCAGTGTATGATAGCTAGGGTCATCCTCTATCCACAAAAAAATAAATCAGCAGCGGCCAGCTGCGGCCACGCGAAAAATCGATCGGTAAAAAAATCATAATTGTATGATTTTTTTTGCCTATTAAAATGAATTCAAAGTATACTATTATTATATTTTATGTCTAATTTGGCTGTTTTGACTTTCTTTTTAGTTAAATATATAGATTAAATAGCACATAGGTACTTACAACTAGTCATTCTGGTAGTGATTTAGTTATTATTGCATATTATCGGTAGCACCTGCATTGTGATTGATGATTCATTTGTTTGTGCGCTCCGCTAAGCGCATAACAAACGACTCACCAAAAATGCTTGTCTCTGATTGGCTGTTATTTCTTTAACTACCTGCACGTTATCTATTGTGATAACAATGGATTAACGATAGGTAGCACCTGCATTGTGATTGATGACTCATTTGTTTGTGTGCTCCGCTAAGCGCATAACAAACGACTCACCGAAAAATGCTTGTCTCTGATTGGCTGTTATTTTTTAACTACCTGCACGTTATCTATTGTTATCGGTAGCACCTGCATTTTGATTGATGACTCATTTGTTTGTGCGCTCGGCTAAGCGCATAATTAATGAGTCATCGAAAAAGGTTCGTTTCTGATTGGCTGAATAATTTTCAGTCACTTTTATGTCCATTACTTGAGTAATTAACACTGACTAAAATACAAAGACATTCATTAAGTCCATCTAGTTTCGCTCTTGTCGTTTATTTGTGAACACAGTGAAATACTTTAATTTTTATATTAACATTAGAGCTAAGGCTGGATTTTGTACCAACCTAGATCTTTTTGTGAAATTAAGAAGTAGCGGTGATATTAAAAATTGTATGTTTCTACATGAATGTATAATTTCTGACTTGAATGCCGAAGTTTCTGAAGAAGACAAGAACCTAATCAAGGAGTTCTGTCGACATTTTTTGTATTAATCTAAATAAAAAGTGGTTAGAGTCAAGCAGAAATCAAAAAACTTTTATGAATCGTGAAAGTAACCGCAAGTGGTTGGAAAAAAACATCAACTGGCTTGTTTGTGATAGTATTGACCTGAGAAGTGAGATGGGCTTTTCGGACGCAGCCTTATCTGAGCCTGTGGATATGGATTCCCATGTTCCTACTCTTGCAGTATGCACTGCGGAAGCGGGAACATCTACAGAAAAGGAGCACAGAAAACCGTTCGAAGACTTAAGTAATAAGCAAAAAAAAAGACGATCTACTTCCTTAGTAGTAGAAAATTTAGAGGAAGAGTTGCAGCACATGTACTTAATAAAATTGATAGACAACGGCAAAAGGAATCTGGCAAAAGTGGTCGAATACCTTTCCAGTAATCCAGAAGCGCTTTCCAAAGTACACGAGCGACTATTCAAAAAGCAGAGCTTAGCTACTGTCTCTGAAGATAAGTGTTTAGCTCTTTATACATCACTCGAAGTACTTAGCCCTTCGACAATTTCTGAAAGAAGAAAACTGTGCCCCTTTTCCATCTTATCCAAAGCTCGTAAATGCCAAGAAAAGATGTTACCCACCTCAAGAGATTATGCAGATTACCGAAAAAGGAGCTCAAATTAAATTGCAGGCGCTATTGGACCACACTGTGGAGAGTATTTTACTAGATGTGAATTCTGTTGATAGGTCTCAAAATGAAGAACTCAAGTTGACCTGGAAATGGGGACTTGATGGTTCTTCGTCGCAGAATAACTATAAACAGAAAACGTCAAACACAGCTACAGAGTTCGGTGATTCATCAGTAGCCATGATAAGCCTCGTCCCTCTTCGGCTAGTGTCTACTAGCCAATCATCTGTAAATGAAAATATAGTTTGGGAGAACCCCACACCTTGCTCAAATCTGTACTGTCGACGAGTGAAGTTCACTTTTACTTCGGTGACAGCTGATTATATAAAGTCTGAAGAGTCTGAGATGAAAAAACAGCCAATCAGAGACCAGCATTTTTCGGTGAGTCGTTTGTTATGCGCTTAGCGGAGCGCACAAACAAATGAATCATCAATCACAATGCAGGTGCTACCGATAATGCAATAATAACTAAATCACTACCAGAATGACTAGTTGTAAGTACCTATGTGCTATTTAATCTATATATTTAACTAAAAAGAAAGTCAAAACAGCCAAATTAGACATAAAATATAATAATAGTATACTTTGAATTCATTTTAATAGGCAAAAAAAACATACAATTATGATTTTTTTACCGATCGATTTTTCGCGTGGCCGCAGCTGGCCACTGCTGATTTATTTTTTTGTGGATAGAGGATGACCCTAGCTATCATACACTGACGCCATACACTCGGCAAATTTGTACAATTGAAGAAAAAAAATAAAACGTGTTTCGCTCCATACAAAAAAATCTAATTTATTTTTTTTCAGACAAACTATCAACTTTAGAAGAAATTCCACAAGAGTAAAAGTTGTCAGGAATATCAAAAGGCGTCATATAAAAAAAAATCGCATTGATATTCCAACTTTGTTGCCTATGTCCACTCATTTTCAATCTGGGCCTACTGTGAGGCGCCTTTAAAAGGAGACGCTCGCCGTGAAGACATCACTCGCTACTTAGGCGGCACAGAGGTCGATAGCCCCGCAGTCACTTCTGTTGTCCAAGCTTGAACTGAGCGGAGGCCCCGTCGCCCTCAGGAATAGCATAGCTAGGAGGTTAAGGGATAGGATAGCCCCGCAGTCCATCCCTAGGACCACGAATAGGCTTCTTCAGTACTATTTTTTTAATTGCATACCTACCATATAAGTAAAATAACTGTATGTACTTGTGTTGGAATAAAAATAAACACCAACTGTCATCCATCATTGACGTTTCAATTCTCCCGCCATCATACTTTGTTTTTGAATTTCTAAAAATTGAATTACTTCATCTCGCAGTTCAAATAATCTTGACAACATATTTTCTTTTGAGAGCCAGCGCACTTCTGTATGAAATAACAATGTCTTGTGTTCTGTGCCCAAATCTTCACAGAGAGCCGTAAAAAGCCGCGTGTTTAATGCACTCTTTTTAACATAATTTACAATTTTAATGCATAATTTTACTTTCACTTGACTTCATAGAGTTCATTTGAAAGTGTTTTAGCTGCCAAGGCTTGACGGTGTATAAAACAGTGAATTGTGATTACGTTGGGATTTTTTTCTTTGACCAACAGAAATAACCGTTCACTGTCACTACTCTAACACACAATAATAGCAGGTCGCTTGTTTGTTTTTGCAACAAAAGTTTACGTGTTCGCTTGGCGCGTGCGACGCGGGGAGTGAGGTGCGTGCGGTAGGTATGCGCGGGAGACCGGAGTGATAACCACCGCCCGCGCCCGCGCCCCCCTGTACATGTCTTCGCGCCTCCCTAGTGGGGCGCGCCCCCTAGTTTGAAAATCAATGTTCTACACAAATACGAGCATTTATAGGCAAGTAATATTTGTGTTTGCTATAAGTTGTTGCTCTTAAAGGATCAGAAATCCTGTGCAAATCTGTGTTCTGGCAACCAGAAAAAACACAATGTGCTGCAGTGTTAGCCGCTCGTCTATAGTGCGGTAAACTAATCACCCCAGGTACTACCTCAGCTTGCTGGTCTGTATTTGGAGAGCTTTCAGGTTCTTGGGGTTGAGGCTCTGGCTCTGACTCCTGCTCTGGCTCAGGCTCTTGCTCCGGCTCTACCTGCTGCTCAATATTTTGCTGCATATTATGTGTAGCAACTCTCTTGAGTCTCAGCCAACAGGGATGACAAACATGGTCTGTTGAAGTTGCCTGAAACAACCATACAGCCTTGTCTTGTAAATGTCCCAGCTCATTATTATTAAACTCGAAGCAAATAAAATCATTGTTACAAATCAATATTAAATTGCAGTAATAAATACACTATAACATTGAACCAAAAGGAAAAAGTAATAATAAGCAAAACATAATTACCTGCCGTGGGGCAATTCTATTTTCAAGTTCAATATGTATTGCTTGTTGCAACTAAGATGGATTCTCTCTCACGATAAGGTCACGTTTACGGTTCCGCAAAGAACTTCCACAAAGTATGCAAACATGCATGTGGCCACGGGAAGATGAGGCACCAGATTCATTAGCTAATCCGGAGTTGACATGTTGCATTGCCAATTGTTTATAGGCATCACATAATAATATGTAATCTTCTTCAGTGATCTAAAATAAGAGTTCGAGTATTATGATGTATGATTGTGTGTGACGGTTTATGTTAGTGGTGTAATAAAATAAGAAGGTATGTAAATACGTACTATTATTGAAGAATTCCACTCGCAGATCTTAGAAAGTTTCTAAGATCTGCGAGTAGAATACTTATACCAGAGTGGTTTCTTATAGAAACCACTCTGGTATCCAGTTCAAAAACGAGATGGCGGCGAAGTGTATCAATACGTATGTTACAATTAACACATAGCAATCATGATGTCTCTCACAATTATCCAAGATACAATCGATTCAACCGATATCCAAGACCGAAAAATCGGTGTCCAGAAATCAAAAGCACAGGAATAATCGTCACAAGTGGTACGAGGGCTGCACTTAAACTTTCGGGTATCAAGGAAGTGACACAACATTTCTATTTAAAAATGTATTTATTGGTTTTCGAAGTATTCTCCGCGAAATTTGACACATTTTTCCATACGATGGAACCAATCATTGAAGCAACCATTCCATTCAGAAGTTGGGGTCTCCAAAATGGCCGTTTTGTAGGCGTCCACAGCTTCTTCAGGTGATGAAAATCTCTGACCACGCAATTTATTCTTTATTTTAGGGAAAGTATAGAAATCATTAGGGCTTAGGTCGGGACTGTACGGCGGATGGTCTAATAATTCTATGTTTTCTTGCTCTAAAAACTCTTTTATTCTGTGCGCGGTGTGAGAACTCGCATTGTCGTGATGGAGGATGATGCGGCGTGGCGGTTGCAGTTCTCTTTACGGAGTTCAGAAACGACCTGTGGCAAACAAATGCTAGCATACCATTCTGCATTAACCGTTCTTTGTCCCTCATGAGGAATAGTCGCAACATGGCCGGTTTTGGAGACAAACGTGGCCACCATTATATCAAATTATTTTATGTTTTTAGTTTTAAATAATCATAAATATTCAATGCCTAAGATCACATATAGATTATAACTAAAAGATACAACACAACACAAAAATTATATTACCTGACGAGGCGCTATCTGTTGGGCAACTATATTTCTAATCGCAGCTTCACGTGTTCTGTTTGTATTCAGTGTATGTGATCGTCTTCTTAAGAGTGATGTGCCACAGCTGATACATACATTTGCATGACCAACCCTAGGCTCAGATCTTGTGGGATGTCGTATCTCATCCCAAGCATTAGTCCAACATGCATGGCACACTAAACTATCACTGGAAACTTGTACCTAAAAGATGAGAGAAGTATTAAAGTCAGCGCTTAAAATACGTCTAGAATAGTATTGTTAAATAAAGATTTCTAATAAATACGTAAGTATGTATATCATTATTTACCTGCCCAATCCATCGTTGTATAAAACATCGAACTTCAGCAATTTCCAAAGTATGTCTTGGCATTCTAGATATATTCAAACCGCAGTTTATACAACGTAGATCACCACTTACAGCAGTTGACTGTTGTGAACAACTAGGTCCAGAAAGAATGCCGGGTTCACCGGTCGAAGCGTCTAATACCAAATGCAAGTTGTCGACAGTGTCGTCATGAGTAGCGGGAACAGAATCCATAATCAGGCCGTGGTCGTCAGGTATAGGAGAATCGTCAGAGTCAGTATTCATAGCGAAAAGTAGTCAATTTAAACCGCAATAAACATAAGCAAGTAACCGCAATGGAGTTGCTAGAAGCAATGATTTTGACATTTATGTTCTTCGGCAACTGACAGTGACAAGTAAAACTTTGACATAGCAATAGGAAGTTGCCATAAAAAGTTTTTATAGATAGATATATTTTTCGAAAAGGTCGATTTATAGATATATTTTTTTATTAATAATTGGTATAATAATTATTATTAAAAGATATTTTTAGGAATTAGATATAATGTATGAAGAAAATGAACGGAATAATAAACGAAAACTTATTATTCTGATTAGTTACCTGCCAAAATTGAAACTTTTGTAAAGGCAACATTTGAAACTCAATTTATGTTCAATTCCATTAGTTTAGTCGTTTTTATATTTATGAATAAATGTTACTGACATGCACAGACTAATGAATACGTAGAAGACATTTGAAAAATACCAACATATTTTTTTGTAAAACGAATCTCTTGTGCAATTCTGGGCCTAGACTCGTCATTCCCCTTTCTTTTGAAAGATGATCCGAATCAGATATTTTAGTGGCAGATTCTACATATTGCGATCAATAGCATTTATAAGTGCAGAGGTGAATTCTTTGTTTTCTGTAATGTCATAAATGTCAGGAGATGCTTGTGAAGTTAGAACTGACTCGGATTTGTCACAGTTTATATCTTCAAGTGAATTATTGTTATCAAATTCTGAAACTATTACTTGATTGGCTGTGCATATAATATCAAAGGTTGTCTGGAAGATATCGCTATTAGCGATAAGAATCGCTATTAGCGATAAGAATCGCTATTAGCGATAAGACCGCCATTGTACGCTTCACTATTACTGTTTTTTATTATTGTTATGTAATTTTAAAGTTGTACAATAAAGTATATTCTATTCTATTCTATCAGGCGATGTCGTTGAATTTTCAATGAAAGCTTGACTTTTTGCAGCAATCTCATTAGATATTTTGTCAAATAGAGTAGGTATTTAAATTGTTTGCATTTGACCGTGGTGTTTGAGTGACGCTAACTTCATTTATAGCTGGCGATTTGTAGATCAATGTTTTGTTTGAATTTCTGTCTTCATTTTTCTGCTGAGATATGTAGCTATCATTTGTAACATCTGTAATAAAACATTGACATTTGAGTGATATTCAACTAGTAAGAGAAGGATGGATATAAATTTCACCTGACAAATCTTCTGTCATAATCAAAATTAATTTAAAAATTTGAACGCAGTCATCAATTGCTTCCCAATCTGACTCGTCTAGATTTCTCGGAGCATTTGGCAGTGATGAAAGGGCTGCTGACAGTGGCAGTTTCATTTTTGATAACCTTTCCATCATAATTACTGCAGAGTTCCATCTGGTGGGTACATCTTGCTTGAGTTTTAATTTCTGAAGTCCCATCTGATGCTGTATTTCCCTCAATTTATATGCTGCCAAATTGCTTTGTTTGAAGTACGTGACTAGCGATCGGCACTTTGAAAGTAAAGTTTCTAGAGATGGATTTTCTTTGATGCTATCTTGAACCGACAAATTGAGCGTGTGAGCGACACATGGATGATGATACTTATGAAGATGTTCCGTGATAGCTTTTTTCATATTTGCAGCGTTATCAGTCACCACTGTAATTATCTTGTTGGTAATATTCCATTTTGCTAAAATATTTATAAAAAACTTTTTTGCAAAAAAAAAACCGACTTCAAAAATCGATAAAAGCACTAAAAAGTTAAAAATAATTCTATAACCTACCAATATTAATAAACCTCACCTAAACTACGATTAACCTATAGGTATTATAATACAATTTAACAATTTTTGGAGTCGGTACCACATGTCAGTGGTTGCAGAAATGTATTCAGTTTTTTCAAATTGGTTTTTGAAACTCGTGGAAGGTCGAGACTGCCAATATAACGTTGTTTTCAATTTGGCCAAAACGGCTATTCAGTTCCTTAATATGTAGCTAAATCCTTCAGTTGGATAATAATATCATTTTCGTCGCCTTGTGATCTAATGTCGTTGATTTGTGCTCTTAAACAGTTTACTGTAGGTATAATTTTACTAGTTGTTGCGTATTTATCTCCGCAAATTTCTTTAGTAACATACCCAAATAAGTCGGTTGCAAAACCAACATTACTTTTTGAAGAACATTATTTTCAAAAGCAGTCAAAATGTCAGGCGCATTTGGATTTTTCAACAAAATTTCATATACAACACTTCTCATTTGTATATAGCGCTCAATCATGTAGAATGTGAAGTTCCAACGGGTTTTTACGTCCAATATCAGTTTTTTTAGGATTGAGGCCTTGCTTCTTTCTTAACAAGTCGCTGTTGACGACGGTGCCCTTAAAAAAATTGACAATTTCACGGACTTTTGAAACAAGTTTGTCGATGATTTCTAATTTAACCATATTTTCAACCACCCTGTTTATCGTGTGTGCAAAGCACAGTAGGTGTTTTGCTGGTTCTAGGAATGAGTTGACGGTGGCAAGTACATTTGCACCATTATCAGTACTCTGATCCATGTATTTCTCCATGTCCTTTTGATTGCATAGCAATTCCAGCTTTTGCTATTCCAATTTTTCCACTTTCTTCTTGAAAGTTGAGTAATAAATTTTTCTTGTTGGAAGATGGCTTGAAGATCCTGAGTCAACAATAAATGTTATAGTTTCATTATCATCATCTTTATTATCCTTATATGTCATAAATGCTGTGTTGTTTTTAGGATTATTATTATTCTTCTTATGATTATTTTGTCTATAGTAACATTTTTCCGTTGTGTGATTATTTTTCTTACATATGGTACACTCTATCTTCTTGTTATAAGTTTTATTCTTAAAGAAACATTTTTCTGTTGGGTGATTTGTCTTTTTGCATATTTCACAAGTTTTTTCCTTTTTATTATATTTGTTGAATTTTCTTTGAGCCTTGTATGCAATAATATCTCTTTGTTCTTCTTTCATTTTGCTCTACATTTTATATCTTTCCTCTTCTTTTAATAATCTGCTTGTTAGATTTGTAGTTGTTGGGGAAGATTCCCATGATGTAATAAAGTTGTTGTAATTTTCCGGCAATAATAAAATTATCTTGGCAATGAAACTGTTGTCTGATATTTTTTCATCATAAATATTTAATTGATATCTTAAATTTTCTAGTGTACTAATATTTTCAGCCATATTTTTACTTTTATCATACTGGTATGAATAAAAATTTTGTAGCACTTCGCATTTGGTTGTTCATTTGGCCTCTCAAACAAAGCACAAAGTTTTTCATACATTGATTTTGCATTCTCACTTGCATGATGTGTATCATAAGTTTTTTATCAATGCTCAGCATTATGATTTTTTGCGCCTTGGCATCTTTTAACTCGTAATCGGTTAAATTTTGTTCTCTAGATGGCATAGGAATTGCTTCTGTACCTGTAGTTCCTTTTATGACATTCTTTAGGCCTGAGCTTTTGAATAATATATTATGTTAATTTGAAATTTCCATTATGGGAATTCGTTTTCACAATAAAGTGTAGTTACTTTTTGTAATTCCTTGAATGACTCCATTTTGTAACTTTTCTCGTGTGAACAAGTGCACTCACTTTCACTAATTCGTAGTTATCACTTTTAACTTTTATTTTATGTTTTATTGCAAGTAAACGCTCTGGCCCCATAACCTGTTATGATTTCATTTGTTATCTTATGTTTTTTATTAGCAGAGTATTTTATTTTAATAAAAATACACATTGTTGGTTACATGATACCAGGCGAAGTACCACAGACATTTTTATTTCTTAATATCTCCTACCACAGACAAAGGTATAGAGTAAACTATTATTTGAACAATAGGTAATTACTGTTTTTATAGATTAGTAGTCTTATAATATTATTTAACATTGCGGCCGTTATGTTTGCCGCATTATCCGACACCACTTTATAATCTATGTCCCAGCACCGAAAACAATCTTTCAAACATTCGGATAAATTTTCACTGGTGTGTCTCTCTCCATATTGTATGCATTCTAATAGATATGAACACAGTTCCATTTCTTCATTTATACAGTGTGCTGTCACTGCAATGAAACTATATTTTGTGTAGTCTGAAGTCCAACCATCCGTTGTTACAGAAACTGCTTTGGCACAGGTAAGTTTGCTCTTAACTAATTCTACGGGTTCGTTGTATATTTTTGGAATCAAACTTATAGAGAGCGTTTTTCTACCAGGTAAACTATAGCCTGGAGTTTGAGACACCATTTCTAATATTTTTAAGCTCTGGTTCTTCAATGATACGCAAATAATGTTGGCCTTTCGATATCCACTTCACCACTTGCTTATCTATGACCTGCGATCTTTGTCCGGAAATGGGTCTTTTTCCGATGATAAAATCAGTAATATTTTGTTGTTATCTTTGTTGTGGGGTGTGTCGTGATGTTTGTTGCGATATTTATTTATTTATTTATTTATTTATTTTTAAGAAGGCTTACAGACTAATGGTACACTTAAAAATTACAAATCAGGTTATCATATCGCTAATAACAAGCCTCCACATATAATAGGCATGTCGGTTATTACATTAAGAAAAAACAGGTGTAACGTGCCACATTCCAATGTGTTTATCATTTTATGCCAATGTTTTGTAATGTAGATATTTTACAGTGCAACATTAATCAAAAAATGCCTTAGACAAAAGTCTTCTCGCTGTGCTTGCTTTAGTACAGAACAGATCAATATCCATTTCATACGGAATCTCATTAAAACTACGTACACTTCTCAAGAAGAAGGAGTTGTGCCTATAATTAGTTGTAGCAAAAGGTACATTTATTAGCGGCCGCTGACGAAACGCAATGTTATTGGCGCGCAGTGATATTTTTGATAGAAGATCGGGACTGTCAGTGGAGCCATTAGCAATATTTAGTAAGAAACAAATATCATTAATTTGGCGTCTAATATGAAGTGGCAAAAAATGGTACCTTTTACAACGATGGGTATAGTCGTTAGAGTATGTCTGTGCCTTAAAATCTAGGTATCGCAAAAATTTTCTCTGGACTCCCTCAATACGGGATTTATAAATCTCATATTGAGGATTCCATACTTGTGATGCATATTCTAAATGGCTACGCACGAACGAACAATATAATATTTTTATGGGTTTAAGAGAACGAAAAGATGCCGATTGCCTTATTATAAAGCCAAGCGCTCTGGATGCCTTCCTTACAATATGGTCAATATGTTGATCTAATAAAAGCTTGCTATCCAAAATAATACCCAGATCTTTTACACTGTTAACCTTACTGATGTTTTGGTTATTCAGGCTGTATTGAGAATGTATGATCGACTTCTGACGTGTGTAAGATACATGGAAGCATTTGGATATATTTAATTGAAGCTTATTATGGGAACAATACGTTTCAAACCTTAGAAGATCATCTTGCAATAAGTGTGTGTCACAGATGCTACGGACAATTTTATGAATCTTCATGTCATCGGCATAAAGTAAAATATATGAATGCTTAAAACATTGTTTTACATCTGCAATAAATAATATAAATAAAAGAGGTCCCAAAATCGAGCCCTGAGGCACTCCAGACTGCACATAGCTCCACCTCGATGTATATCCCTGAAGTACTACAGCCTGTGTTCGGTTCTCAATATAAGAACAAAACCATCTGTATAGGTCACCATGTATACCAGATGCCATTAGTTTCTCCAGTAGCAATCGGTGGTCAATACGATCAAAGCATTTACTGTAATCAGTATATACTACATCAACCTGTGCACGTTGTTCCATCCCATTAGATATAAAATCATGTGACAATAGCAAGTTTGATGTAGTGGACCGCTTTTGAAGAAACCCGTGTTGTTCGTCACCAAAGTTACATTTCATCGCCGCGTATACATTGGTATAAACTATGCGTTCTAGGATCTTAGAGAAGAGACAGACTTTGGAAATAGGGCGATAATTTGCAATGTCGGACTTATCACCTTTTTTATAAACTGGAGTAATGAAAGCTGATTTCCAGATTTTGGGGACTATTCCTTCAGAGAGTGAACGTTGAAATAAAATACATATCGGTTCAACAAGGCTATCCACACATTTAACGAAATAAAATATATTTGTTGCGATGTTTGTTGTTGTTTACCAGAAGTTGATGGGTGAGTATCAGATCTTAAAATATTTATTTCAACTTGCCGTTCCAGAACTATAGGAATTGCAGGATGTTTCCTAGTCATATGGCGTCAAATTACTTGTATTTCCAGATGCAATGCTAAAGATTGCATTGCAATAACCACAGTTTGCTCTTTTTGGTTCTACTTCATTAAAATATCCCCAAATATCACTACGCTTCCGTTTTGAAGTCATTTTTATATACCAAAGTACTGTCACTCAACACAAGAGTTATTAATATTATAATACACTATTTAGAAATCATTACCAATTTACACTATTTAAAAATTATTTACTATTTAAGTATCTACACTAAAATGAATGAATACAAAATAAAGTTTGATAAACTTTCACACAACTTTGTTCAACTAATTTTTATTTTTTGTGTTATGCAATTGACGTAATATATATCTCGTTTTTTACCTTACTTAAGTTTTCTGATGGACTCTGTACTTCTTTTCTTTCTTCCAATTCAGAGATATGTTCTTCTGTTTGGCCAGTCGTTTTCCTTTTGATAGTGGTCTTTGGTTTCGTGGCAAATTTTTTAATTGGTCGACAAACATATCAAGATGTTGGCGCTGCAGACTGATTTACCCGAGGGAACATTTAACTGAGTGTTTTTCCCTCGTTTAATTGGGTTAGGATGTTTATTTTCTTTAAGATGATTAACGTCATATCTAATTTCATCTTCATATTCGGGCAGTTTTTTATATACCTCATAAGGATTAAACGGGTGTATTCCAGTAGCTTTAAAACCGCTCAGCAAGTTTTGTTTTTTAATGTTAGCACCATCCATCAATTGCTTCAGTAGAAGAGGAAAATGGGTTTTGTTTAACAATGCCTGTTTAGGATTTTCCGTCTTATATCGAAGAAGCATTTTCCTCCATTCCTTTTTCAGAGGCCCGAAGAAAGCAACGTCGAGGGGCTGCGGTAAGTGAGTAGATCTAGGAGGTAAAAATATGAAACGTATTTGGTGAGCCTCGCACAATTCCACCACATCGGGATTTAAATGGCAGGATAAGTTGTCCCCTATTACTATTTTCGGCCCTTCTAATTGTCTAGCCCATGGAATAACGATATTTGTGAACCAGTCCAAAAATACAACGGAGTCAAACCAACCGCTTTTCGAGCGATTGTAGCGTGCCCCCTCTGGCCCATCTTTACACCACTCAGTCCATAAATTTTCAGATTATACACAACGTATGGCGGCAGAAGTTCACCGTCAGCAGTTTCCGCAAACATTACAGATATGCAGCCTTTTGAATGGTTCATGATTCTCTCGGGGTATTTTACTCCTCGGCGAAAAATAATTTTTTTGGAGCTTGGGTCATCAGAAACGTTGGTTTCGACATAATTCATAACATTTTTAGGTGGCACATTCTGAAGAGAAATCTCCAGATTTTCAAAATAAGCTTTGAATTCATCCAACGTTCTTTCTGCTCGCGCTTTATTAATATTTTGAGTAGACCTGAGTGTAAGTTGGTCTTGGTGCCGCTCCACAGTATATTTTTTGGCCAAAATTTCGGACATGTCTTTTTTTGTGATAACTTTGTTTGTAATGTTTTATAAAATTAATGAATAGAACTCAAAAGCGCCTATTTCTCATTATGACCAAAAAAACCACTTAATTATTTTTTATGATAAAATTATCTTTTTGTTTTTCCTGATAAACAATATACTTAAGGCACATAATACTGATTGATTTATATATTTTTTAAACAAGTTTTCAGAGATTTATTTTACAGTTAATGTTTTTTTTATTTTATTTTTTTATGTTCGTTTTTTTAATTATTTGGATTCTATTTTTCTACAGAATTGTTAGAAAAAAGTGAATGAATCCATGAAAAAAAAATCAGATCCAAATATTGAAGGATCTCGAACTTAGAAGCTTCTAAAGTTTTCTATGGTAATTATGATTTTAGGGTTGTCAATATTTCTAATTAGAATTTATTGTAAAAAGTTACTATAACTTATATTAATATATTAACCTATAATAATATATTAACTGGAGGTTGTTTACACAGAAAAATATTTTTAAATTAACCGAAAAACAAAAAAAATAGATTACTTTTTATTTCCGTTTTGGATCGAGCTGTGGTTTAGCACAGTTTTCCTAGACGTTCTTAGATAATAAAAAAAAACTATGAATTTCATTTGACATGCTAATCCTGCCATACTAATTTGGAATTTTTTGAACATAATCTACATATTATATCTAATATTATAAAGAGGTAAAGTTTGTAGGAAGGGATCTCTGTACTGAACCTATATTGAAATTTCTTTCTCTAGTAGTAAGTTACATTATGCCATTTTTCTTAATTGTTTTCTGATGTACATTCTTCAGCCTGATCTGACGAAAGAATTTCTGTTACATTGTCGGTATGTCCTTCAATAATTTCAAAATTTTCGTCATTTTCTGTTGCCACAAAATCGTCTTCTGCTGAGATTTCATACGGTTTCAGTAACCTATCTACGCTGGGTGGTAACGGTAAGGATTTTAGTTTTTTCAACCTATTCTGTAGCCTTATGTAGGAAATTTCTGGATCTGACGTTTCCAGTGCTCTGTGAAACAAGTCTATCATGTTTTTTTCGCGGTCGGATTTTCGGCTATGGTGTTCTCTGTCGTAACGCCAGAACTTATTCCGCGCTTCACCGGCTTGCTCTGATAATAAGCCCACTGGAAGAGCTGAGTTATTAATAATATTTTGCCTGTGAATAAGAATCTTATGTATTGTTACTGTCATTGGGTACCAACCATATTCTGCCACGAATTTAGATGCAACGCTTTTGCAAAAATCACCAAATTTATTAGCATTTACAGTTAGACCACAAGATAAAGTAATCAGAATCGTGTGAAGATCGTCCAACAACCACTGACCAAGGCCTTGCCAAGGCAAATACTGCACGATTTTTATCAGATAGAACACATTGTTTTCTTGTTGGTCGTTTTCCATATTGTCAATAGCCAATTCACAATTAATAATAATCTAATGAACGATCAAGCAAGCACGAATGGGCGCGAAAATAATTACGTTTGTCATCCACAGACTGTCAAAAAGTAGCCTAACTAATGTCATCATGACAGTGAATTGAAGTGAAGAGGGCTTAAACCCATGAAGTTATAGGTAAAAATGGAGACCACACTTCGAATACCTACTTGAAGCATAACCTATGTATCACTATCTCGCTCTCTGTGGGCAGACTCTCTCTTTCTAAGTAGGGTAACCTTTATTTTATTTTTCTCAGGACATCACTGTAAGTAGCTTTCCATTTACTTAGGTATTGGTTTATTTATAAATATCTACATCTCTGTATACTACTAAGACCTAGCCCATTATGATTGTATACATCATAATATGTATGCATATAATAAATTACGAAAGAGCCTGTTTGTTTTAGTGTGAAAGTTTGGATGTTCCTGAGTACATTTGGCTGTTTGTCTTTAATCACGCTAAAGTCCTGGGTTGACGGGATCTGTGCGGGTGCGGGAGGAACCGCGGCCAGACGCTGAAACTGAAGCTGGAGCTCAATGAAACATTACTTTTGGGATCATTGTACTCATAATTATACAACAACTATGGGACCAACCCTGAAACCGCGAAATAGAAATCAGATGTTCCAATAATTTTGTAGAATATTGAAACATAATGAACAGCAGATTTTTTGGCAATTTCTGGGTTTAGGTAGTGTTATGGATGTTTTTACCTGTGCGCAATTTTTTAAATATTGTACGGTAGGTACTTTAATAGTGACGGTAAAAATCCTCAACAAAAACACTTTTCAAATTAAAATAATTTATTATAAAACTTGTCTATTACACATGGCTCTGTGTAGTTTTTGTCTCTTACCACGTAAATTACTAAGTATATTTTCTGTATGCTTCTTTAAGTGAGCACGTATACGCATATTAAAAAATGAATTTGCTATTTGCTTAAGTATCATAGTTTCATGCAAATCATTACAATCAATTGATTCCGTGATCGGATGGTTAAACATGTCCTGCAACAGAGGAGCAAAATGTTGTGATACGACATTAATTAACTTGTTTTCAATGTTATTTGCTCTAAGTTGGCCCATCAAATAAGATCGTTGAAAAACTTTGTCACAATATTTTACAATTTTGTAAGCTGCTACCGAAGGAAAATAAAGTTTGCCTCGGTTCACAAATGTCGTAAATGAATTAAATTTATTTATAATTCTAGAATATGAATGATCTGTTGGCAGATTTTTAAGTGATACTAACGCATTATGGCAATGTTCACAAGAAATGCGGGCAAGAATTTGTTTAATATTGTAACCAGTTATATAATATAATATGTTTTCCTAGTATGGACTATGTATTGAGTCTAAATTATGAAATACATTTTCAACGTCTTGTTGATAGTCAGGTTCTTCCCGAGGATGAAACAAACTTTTCGGTTTATTGAAATCGAAGACGTGTGAAGTCTCAAAACCATTTTCTATGCAGTTGGCATTGATGGAGGGTTGAATAGAATGTCTAAACAACATCTTTCTCATTATATAGCGGAACTCAAGTGGACTCGGGTTATCTTGTGCCCGACCGCGAGCCATAATTCATGAAAAAAGAATTTCTAAGTTGTCTTGTGAACACTTAAAAGTCAGCAAATATTTCAATGGATTTTGTTCAAGTGTACACAAATCATTAACAAGTAATGACAAACTATGCATGTTCATTAAAAATCCTAATACGAAAGTTTTTCTAGGATGATTTAAAATACCCCTACCATTTATTGTTAAAGATTTTAAAAACATTCCAGTATCATTAAATATTGGTTCCCAATAACGTTTGTTTTTAACCGATAATGGAGACTTAGAACCTTTTCCAAAGGGTGACTTTGAATTCATTAGATCAAAAAGCCCACCAATCTTGTGCAAAAACTCTGTAGTGGCTTCGCTATTTAGAAAGTCAGGATGACCACTAACCCTCAAAAAATCTATTGCATCAGCAACTGATGAACTAAGTACCTGCGCAGCAAGCCGCACGTTCATTTTTTTATTTTTAAAATTTATATGTAAAGCGGTTAATTTATTGGCAAATTTCAACCCCTCTTTATTTTGTATTTCATGTAATTTTCGTATATAAGGTGTTAAAAAATCAACTTTGAAAAATTTAAGGAGTTGTTGAAAATTATATTCAATAAATAATCACGAAGAAATATTTTAAAAAAAAGCTACCGTTCAAAAGATACGCAATTATTTGCATTACGCGTAAATAACCTGATATGCGCACCGTAGTCATCACCTAGTCCCGCTTGCCGCGAGCGCCCGGCGCGCTGCGCCCGCGTCACCCGCTAGCTACTTAGATACGTACTCTACAGTTCGATGCAAAAATAACGGCGGTCAATAATTTGGTTTTTTCGTGTGTGGTACTTTTTGAAGCAATTTCATCACACTGAGCCTCCTCAAAATCAGAATCATCACCATTTTGTAATAAATCAACAATTTCATGCGCAGAAACATTACGTTGCGATGAAGCCATTTTGCGCCAAAAACAGTTACACTCGCCGACGGCCGACTGAACGGGCGCGGGCGATCGCGAACTGTAGCTTTCGCGTTCTAACTACATACAAACATTGCATATGTGTGTGTAGCATATTAACTCAGCTACAAACGCGTACAACGCGGATCACGATAAGACGTCGTGTTTTTCTAATAAACAGTATGAAAGGCGATGACGAGTGCTTCTCGTGATTCGCGAATAAGAGAAAAATATGAATGCCGAGCCGAGATCGTGATCCGCTGTGAAAGTGTTAAAATATCAATAAGCTCCATAATACTTTATTTTAAATACAAAAGGTGTTTACTACAAGTAACTGTGAGCAACATTTCCTAAAGACAATGCAATTCAAGGGTAATGGCACACGTGTTCTAAGCAATTAACAATAACAAAAGCAAGGCGGCTATTTTACGACTTGTTTTTTAGAAATTTCGGCACCACAAAGGGAAATTCGAAACCTTTTGTTAACTGATAGATAACGCACGATGTGCAACTAACTGTAAACAAAATATGTTTACGACCGCAGGTGTTTTTATTTTATTTTAGCAGATCAAACATAATTCTAAATAACGTATGATGTGCCGCTTATGGTAAACAAACTGCTAGTGCCGATTCACATTTTCCCGTCACATTTCTCAGACTTTGGACTGGCAATTTATTCATAATTCATTTCTTGGATGAAAATTGCTTTATTTTATTGAACATTATTACGTTCCATAAAATGAAGTAGTCGTTAGTTATTACTAACGACTACTTTTAAATAAATTAAATTGAATAAATTGGTATGCTTAAAAAATTTCAATCAGCCTATTTACAATGATTAATAATAATAATAACACAAGTATTTTCACAAAGTTTTTACCTTATTTACAAAAGGTGCTGGAAATGTCTTCCACCTTGTTCAATGCATAAGTTTGCACGACGTATCACATTGTTTTTCACTCTCATTAATGTGTCTCTGTCACTTTTAATAATGTCGAATGCACTTATGATACGGGTTTTTAATTCGTCCACGTTTCTAATATTGTTTCCACTATGTCCATAAACTAAGTCCTTAACACGACCCCAAAGATAAAAATCTAGGGGAGTGAGGTCTGGCGATCGGGGAGGCCAGGCAATCGGTCCACCACGGCCTATCCAGTGATTCGGATAGGTGGCGTCCAAGTACGAACGGACCTGTCTGTGGTAGTGTGCGGGCGCTCCATCTTGCTGAAAGTAATGGCCCGCTATTTCATTGAGAGGAACGTCTTCCAGCATCTCATCGACAGAGTGGAGCAACTGTAGATATGTTCCTCCGTTAAGGCGTTCTAGGAACACAGGACCGAATACCGTGTGCCCCATAATTCCAGCCCACACGTTGACCGAGAACCGGTGCTGAAAGTGGTCAGGAATAACGGCCTTCGGGTTTTCGGACGACCAGTGAGCGTTGTGGATATTAAATAAACCCACCCTTGTAAAAGTGGACTCATCTGTCCATAAAATGTTACGAACAGGGTTTTCCACCAACCACTCACAGAATCGTCGCCGTGGTTCGTAGTCGGTAGGTATGATCTCCTGTACTTGCAAAAAGTTGTACGGATGCTGGCCATCTTCACGTAGCGTTTTCCAGGCGGTAACGTGACTTATTCCTAAGTCCCGACCTGCGTCACGTGTGCTCGCGTGTGGGTTGTCGTGGAAGTAATCTAAGACTTGCTCTTCAATGTCACCGGAGAGCCGCGGCCTGCCAGCATCTGCTTGAGGAGGGCGAAACTGACCATAATCTAATAGACGCTGGTAAGCCCCCAGGATGGTTTGCAAAGCTGGCACACGTCGTTGGTCACCATACAGTTCCCGGTACAAGTTACGTGCTGCGGAAACATTTTCATCACTCCTAATGTAACACAATATCATATCCAAGTACTCGCGGTTAGTGTACGTAAACGGCATTATTGAAAATGCGCACGAAAGTTTCGGCTGACACTGAGCGACACACCCACCCTGCGCGGCAGATATCAAACGACTGACGTTCGGTAAAGCTAAAGGGTAGCGCTGGGGAGAGCTCCGTGTCGGCTCCACCACCGACACGCGCGCGGGCGCAGCCCCGCGTACAGTGTGCATAAAAATTGTTATAAAATTACTTTATTTTAGTGAAAAAATAAAATCGCTCAAAAAAAATTTTTTTTTTTAGTTATGTTTATTTATCGACACCGAGCATCCTCGTAAATTTTTTAAAGTTGATTTATTAACACCTTATATAATTCTGTGACTGGTTGAGGAAAAAATTGTACTGGGAGTAATATTGATTGTATGACATGAATGTATTATAAGCACCTATGACATATCTTTACTTTTATATTGTTATTTTTATGTATCTATTCAACACAAATGTATTTTGTTATGAATAAATGACTTATGACTTAATTCAGAACTGCCGCAATTGTCAAAATAGTTATGTGTTTCGCGCCTTTCATCATCTTTTTGACAATCAACTGACATTGACATTTGGCCTATGCCGTCAAAATATAGATAACTTTTACTAATGTTGCCAGTGCTATAATGGCCTAACCTTCCTAGGCCACTATGGCACTTTGATTTCCGTCAATTTAAACTAGGGCCGAAATGGACTTGCATTGCCATCTATGTCAAGATGGTGTTAACAATTTTAGGCCGCTCTGGTCTTTTAGATTTATTATTATGGTGAAACACTTGTCTCATTTACTGTACTGAATTGAATGACTTGAATACTGATAATATATATCAAGAGGTTGCAGCAAATGCGATGTGTGTGGCGGTAGTTTAAATATTGTGACACGGTTTCGGATTGCCAGCTCCACAACTTTAACACGTGAGTTGAGTGACCATCATAAATAATAAGAACCGGGCGCTCTTCGCCCAGACTTGGTATAAGAACTTTTTCCATATAATTATAGAAAATGTCTGTTTCCATCCACCCCTTAGTACTGGCTGCATACAATAATTCGAAATCGTAATCATTACCGTCCAGTTCAGCCATCCACTGATCCCAAACAAATTTGCCTTTAAATACAATTAAAGGCGGCAACTTCTTGCCACTACCGCTTGATAGATAGATAGATAGATAAAGCTTTGTTTCAAGGTTTGTTTATTTGTCCAACTACTTTTGTTCTGGATCCGGGCATAACGATGTCTCATCTAAGTTCCAAATAAATTGAAACAAAAAATTATAAAGTACTATCTTTTTCCCGCGGCTTCACCCGCGTGGAGGTTGGAAATTATCGCATGGGAACGTACTTCCGGGATAAAAAGTATCCTATGTCCTGATCTACATCATGGTCTACTCACGTATCAAATTTCATCCAAATCCGATCAGCCATTTTAGCGTAAAAGCGTAAAAAACAAGTATTTTTTATTACACTTGTATGTAGATTTAAAAATGTGTCCCTTTACTGACTTTGAAACATAACCGACATAATGTGTGTGCCACACATCGACAAACCTCAAAAAATCAGTTGGTTTCAGCGTTGCCAACTTGACGGATTTTCCGTCAAATCTGGCGGATTCAGGCATGAGTAAAACGGAACAAAACATATTTATTTATTTATTTATTTAATCATTTATGTACACACAACACATTAACAAATAATATTACATATTTAAAACTGATGTACAAACGGATTTTTTTGCGGAATCTTATGAATATTACTACTATAACTATTAATACTAACTATTCAGCCTTCAATCGATTAATTTATTTATGATTCTTAACATACGAACGGGACTAAAGCGACATGGAAAAACTTGTTACACGTATGACTTGCCGAATAAAGTTATTAACCAATGTGGTACAATTAAAAGTTATAGCCAGCCGTCAACTTCTACCGCTTCCACTTCCACAATAAATGAGAGCACAGAGAGTGATGACGATTTAGATTTAGGCTCAATCGATATATAAGGCTTTCTGTCGTTTTACTTACATACTAAGCTACTTTATTTTTATTTTTTTATTTTGTATTTATGTCTTAGTAGTATGTGTTTTAAATTGAGATTTAGTGTTATGTTTACAATTACTTTTAACGAGTTAATTATTTTATATCATGTTTTTGTTTTAATTACAGTACTTTTTTTTTGTTGAAATTTTCAAAACTCTGTATTTCCAGAGCTTTAGAAGTTAAAAAAGTACAAAAGTACTACAACCTCGCCTTATCATTACGGGTATTGTTATTTAAAAATAATTTTTACAAAGAACTTAGATTTTATTTGTATGTTTTTTAAAATTAAAAAATGAATCTACCTAGTTGTAATTGTCTTTTAATTTGTCGCATGTATATTTATCATCTATCATTAATTGGACGAAATATTCTAGCGGATTTTATTGGCGGAAAAAAGAGAAGGAACAACGGATTTCTAACGGATTTTTTTAATAGAGTCGGCGGAATTTCAATATTATTGTTGGCAACACTGGTTGGTTTATAATAGAAAAAGAAATCAATAATAGGAAAATCCCTAATTCTAAACATGAAATCAATTCACATTTAAATGCAAAAACGCTATTTATAATAATCTTTAATAATATGACTAGAAGGTAGTGCTCCGTAGTGGATTTGACCTAGACTTACGTGGGTCAATAATTTCTTTCAAAAGGCAATAACCTAGTTTTCATTGCCTTCTCCCAAAATTCATCGTCTCTAGGATTTTTTTCCACTTTCACGGGCAACTCTTTACCCGTCCAGACTGCAAATAGATATGATTTTTTATCTGCTGTGTAATTGCCCTTGCACTTGATAAAATCATTCGTGTTTTCGGTTTATGGTTCCCGCTGAATGCCAGAATTTTATTTTTTTATCTCTGATTGTGTCGTCGGCGTTTATACCAAATGCTGAGATCGGACACTTAATTTCTACGATACCTTCTTCGTACACGCCATCGAGTGAAGCCCCAGAAAAAAGAAATCTTTGTCAAAAAAGAGGCCACATTTACGTATTTTAATATGCTCTTGGTTTTCGAGTTTTGAGATTTGCAATTGGCTCTTTGGTTTTTCCGTGCCTTATACTGCTTATATGATCAAGAGAATATGAATACAAATGGCTTTTTACAAGTGGCGCAGAGCTAATATTTTTTCTTCTTTTGCACACTTTGCCGAATGATGATGCCGTTAAAAGACACCTTCGCAATTCCAGCCAAAGTGCGCTTTCTGCTTGAAGAATGACACTTAATGGCAGAATCAGATTCGGCTGCTATATTAATCGCATGAAGGAGTTCGTTGTCTGGTTTGTATACTAAAATGTTCTCTAAAATTTGTATCCGGCTCTGATATTTTTTCTTAGGATTCGTTACTTTTATTCCATTTTCTGCTAATATTTGAAGAATTTCCTGGTCCTCATCATCTGATTGCTACAAATCCATTGTGATAATATCTGAAAATAATGTCAAAAATCCACGTAAATAGGTCGTATTTCAAAGGCAAACTATAAACTTTAAATTCGAATAGGTAGTATCTCAAAAGGCACTTTTAAACTCGTTATTATTATACTATCTATATAAAATAGAGTATATGTCGTGGTACTAGTTGGTCAGCCAATGTTAACACTGCCTTTTCACCCAACCCAAAAGGTGTATCAGCATAGTCTGAAAAGGTCGTTTTCCCTTGATATACTTGAAAAACACACACAGTTGCGTCTGGATTTGCTAAGACAAATGCTTCTATGCCTACGGGATTAGGTTTTCCTGGACAGTACTTTTTTATGGAACATGACCCGATAAATGCGATGATCATTTCGTCTAAGGATAGGCTTTGGTCTTTTTGTTGAGCGCGACATCCAACCAGCATATGTTCGATTAGAGGGCGTACTTTCCAAAGTATATCCTGAGATTTCATTTGCGACGTGATAACATTGTCAAATAAAACTTTCAAACTGTTTCTCAGCTGAAGGAATCTGTTTCGAGACATATTATCAGCTATGATAGGCACCTTCTATTTCTTCTCCCAAGCCATTCGCAGATTCGTATAATTTATCGAAGACATTACTAATTTTATACCCAGGATGTTTCATCTGCGGTCAAATTTAAGCTCCGCCCATGTCTCTCAACTGCGGTTTGGTTGCTTTTCTGGACAATTAAATTGATTAAATTGTTGTTTATATATTGCTTCCAATAATCTTGCTTCTGATAACCTTGACTATTAACTGGCAAATATGGCTCTAATAAAACTGGAGATTGACGAAAAAACTCTTGAATGACCATTCAAGAGTTTTTTCGTCAATCAGTTGCTTGAAGGTACCGATGACCCATCTGATGGCTCAAAAATTAATTTGTTTTCCGTTTCAATATTGTATCCACGACCCCTTCCCCTTCTTACTTCTCTCGGTTGTCTAGTTCCCGACCTCGCCTAGCACCACGTCCACTCACAGCACGGCGTCCACGACCTCGACTACGTCCAACCAGCCTCTCCTCCTCCTCTGATTCCATGTCACTCGATTCGGAATTATGATGTGTCCTATTTTCTGGGGAATCTAGAACTGGCATGAATTCTGGATCCCCTACATCTTCGTCTGAAGGAAATAGTCATCAATTTCCAAATCAACCAGTAAACGTTCAATATCGAACTCCTTCAGACCTAGAGAGTAAAATAAAACAAAACCATTAATTATACAATAACCCACTGTACATTAGAATGTATATATTATTTAGTACTGACTTATCTTCTTGGGCGGCTTGAAGTATGTTTTAATTAAAGCTCGCTTCAGGATGTAGCCAATCTTGTCTGTGACACCTCTTACGTATGGTAGTACAGCAGGTAAACGATCAACTGTGGCTGGCTTCACTCGGTTTCTGTGACGGGGCCGTGGAGTTTAGAGCTTGTTGTCTCGCAGTACTTGCTTGACATGTTGAAGCTCAGCGGCAAGGTGTCTGTCATCAGAGAGTCCGTGTTCTCTCTGAAACAAAGATTTTCCCACGGTAGCTAACTGTTTAGGGTGACGGATGGTAAGTCAGTCCTTACCATCCGTCAAGTGTCATATACCTCTACAAGATGCAGGAGTATACAAGGTGTTAAACGATTAATTCCAGCCCTCACACACCCCAATTAGTTTATTAAATTATAATATCAAAATAAGGTCTATAATTTAATTTAGTCAAACCAAACCCAGTAATTTTTCATGAAATAAGTACCCTAACTTTACGTTAAACGTATGGTCGTGTTACCTACGAACGCACGCAGAGCACAGTACGCGTACTGTGCTCTGCGTGTGTGCGTAGGTACTAGCGATGGGTCGTTGAAGGTTTTTACGTCAACGAAACGTTAACGTTGATTTGCGTTTGTCAACTAGTTGATCAACTAGTTAATTTCGTCAACGAGTTAACATGTACGATTGTCAACTTGCATGAACGATAAACGCCTAAACGCTCTTATTAACTTATGCTGTTGTAATGTTAATTAAGCGAACAATTTGATGCCGTTTTTTTTTTTTTGTATTTTTTGTTGTTTTTTTTTACTATTAATCTTGTTTTTAGTAATTTTATGTACATTCGTAATTTTACCTTTTTTATATTTTATTTTATATTTTATTCATAGCCCTTGAACCTGTCTTCAGGCAAATTTACGTTCAGGAAGTTTTAGAGTTCAAATTATTGTGACTATCGTGTCGTAGCGGGAGTTTTATTGACAAAGAAATACAATTTACATACGTTGAAAATAACAAAATGTTGGGTTAAGTTTCTCGTTTCGTCAAACGAGTTGAAGTCGTAAACGTCGTTGTCTCGTAACTCGTTGACGAATTCAACGAGTTGATTTGTTCACGGTCAACGTTAACCCCGTTGAAGAGACATCAACGTTGATTCAACTAGTTCGTTGATTCAACGCCCATCGCTAGTAGGTACGCGAACTTGATTGTTCGTCAGCTGTTTTGGTGGGCACTAGTTCAATGATCGAATATTCTCAATTCTCATCTATCTACTCATCTCATCTCACTACTGTTCACACTTAGCTGGATATTATCTTGGTATATAAGTTATTGATAGTAAAATAGGTAGATAGTTTTCCAACTAGGAAAATAGGTACCTAATAAAGATTCTGTATTTCTATCACACGGCTGTTCGGACTGGCGTGTTTGGCGTTTTGTTAATTTCACAGTAATTGTGTTTAATAGTAAATCAAACTTAATAAATAGGACAAAATAACGGTAGTTACTTTAATCGGTGTGCGACTTTCAAACGTTTGAGAGGTACCTATCGTCAATAAGGTAACGTTGAGGGGTTCTCGCCAGAGTCGCCGTATTACACTCGTAGGTATTTAGGTAATAAAAGGCGGCATAGAAGGAATTAGAACAAAGTTGTACTTACAAAATTGAACATTATGTAGAAACACTAACTTTCTTTGTTTATTCGTCACCTTCACAACAATGGCTCAAAAGCCCGCCGCCTTTTTCGATACACTTTAGTTATAACCCACTTTATCAAGGTATTTTTTTTAGTTTGTTACTTGAGTATCACTGTTCACTGTTTCAAAAGCGAGTTCTATTTTACTTTTGAGGTCATGGACACTTGTTGCCTAATTAGTGCACCTACACCAGTGACTTTATTAGACCCACACACAAATAAAAATCCTTTTACGTCAAGTCGCCCGATCAAGAATACCACTGCATGGGTCCCCAATAGTCCCCAGCGACCTATCCATCAGGGTGCACTACTTCACGTCAAGGTCACAAAATCACAACATAAATAAATAACGAAACATTCATAGCACGCTGTCGGCGCCCGGCGGATGACTAATCGCCTTTGATGTTAGGCGGGCGGTTGCCGCTTGCCGCTCTTGGCGCTGCTGCAGCGCGAGCGGCCGCGGCGCGTGCGGCGCTCATTGGTCAGAGGGTGGCCGGGAAATGATTGCGTCTCACTCTTTTGCATTATGTTTACATCTTCTTTACATTAGCAAATGACATACAATATTTTTTTCGGAATTTCGCGTCAGATGACACAAAGTAAAATGCCGACTACAAACTTGGAAGTACATTTAGATAAGCTTTGTTCCGTTGCAGTAAGTTTCAAATTTCTTTGAATATTTATTGTTCGTATTCTAACAACTTAAATATTATTTAAAATGTTTTTATTTTTTATGTGTGTGTAAGAATAGCTAGCGACGTAAGAACGAAATACAAATTGGACTTTATGCCCTTGACATAAGGTTTACATCACTTTAAAATAAAGATTAAATGTATTTGTTATAAGGTGGTGGTTCTAATTCAAGACATGTGAAGGAAGTTTTCCTGAAAAATTTTCATATATTTTTTATTTCGGAATTCGATTAAGAAGCCTATTCTGAACCGACTACTTTCTTAACTTGCGCGAATTGTGTAACACGTTGTATAAACTAGATTGTGACTGCGGTCTCTCTTACATCGGTCAAACAAGGCGAAGCATAGGGACCCGCGTTAAAAAACACATAGCTGACGTGAAACACCGCCGCTCAACGAAGTCTGCAGTCGCCGAACATGCTGAAGGTTCCAGCCATTATATTAGATTCGACAAACTGGGATCCTCGCTAAAGAACCCAAATTCCTGATGTTTCGCGAGGCTATTGAGATTAAAAAAAAACACCCTAATTTCAATAGAGAATATGGCTGGAAGATATCACCTACTTGGAACCCAATAATACATAAACTCAAGGCCAAACCCAAGAGCAGTGCTGCAAGACATCAAGACCATTGATATATTAAAAGGAGGAAGATACGTTACGCGCTAACATTGCAATCAAAAAACCTGGACTCGGTCATCACGGTCGCACACCTACAGTCACTGATAGACAAGGACAGAGTTATGAGCCGGCACTGTCGTGCGAGCGAAATCGCATTAGCCGCCGAACGTTGCCGAATGTTTACTTGGTACTCGTCGCGTTCTCGCAACTCGCGCATTATGTGCGTATCGTGTCTCTCACGCATGTTTGTAAGATCGATCTCGCTCTCACAAACATGGCGAAGCAAACATTAAATATTATTGTAATTTTCAACAAATTAACATTTTTGGCTGTAATCCATATATAATGTAGTGGTAAGTAATCCCATGTGTCTTATTTTTCTTCCTTGTATTATTGAAACACTGTTTAGCTGCACAAGAAGTCATTTTGATGCGTATTTATCAAAAAACTGAAATGATTGAGGTGTGTGATCATAACGACGTTCCATGCGCAACTGAGTGCCAACTACGGGCAATCACTTAGTTGAGTAGGACCAGGCGCTGTGACTAAGTAACGTATCTACCGCTTTTAAATACATCAATGATCAAGACACTCATATTGCGTAGGTCGGAACTAAAAAATTAATTGAAATATGAAGGTAGAACGAGCAACATCTACTGTCAAGACGAACGCCATCTCAGTCTGCCCGTGACCATGAAACCTGCAAAGGCGTCGAAACGCCGGGACCTTATTTAAAATCAAAATAAACCGCGACAAAATCCGTAAAAAAGTAGTTTTATTTCAAATCAACTACAATAAAAATTAAGCGTAACAAAGGTGTAACCTTTTGCGCACTCATTTAACATTATGTAATTATGTTATTAATACCTTAAGTAATTTTCATAGTCTAAATCTCTAATAAGTTCTCTCTTTATATTAAAATCAGAATATGTATTAGTTAAACTAAAAACAGCCTCTTGTATTAATTAAATATTAAATTATATATATCAAAAAATATATATTATAAAAATCAACAACAATAAGATTGAATATTAACACGTTAAACTCCGAGCAAAAAATGGCAGTTAGTCATTTGGGCCAAGAGGGACACCGGTGGGCTAACCTGTATTGAACTGTTCGGGCCACGGCGGACACCCACCCGTCACCGGAGCGAGGTGTTCACATCAAACGTTGATTACAAGCCATGGGGCATTAATATTGAATGAAAACGGTAAAGATGTGACCCGCGTGGCCCTGTGCAATGACCAAAACAGCTGGGTTTTTTTATATTTAAAAAAGATTAAAAATTACAGCGAGTTTCTTAGATGTTAGGATGCTCTAAAACAGAATAAAAAAATGTATAATTTTTCTTGTGTTTATTTATGTATAAAAATGGCTAACAATTAAATGACTTAAAAAATATTAAAATAGAAAAAAAATGACATTTATTAGTGAAGTTTATTGAAACAGGGCAAGCAAAGTGATAGTTTGGAGGGACATTGTTCCCAATAAGTGATCACTTTTTGTGACTTATACTTACAATAAAGTTAATTCTTATCTGATTTTGTGGATTTGAGACTATTTACCTTGTAACATACTTCTCTATACGGGAAGAGGCCTGTGCCCAGCAGTGGGACGTTTATATAATTAATGAGGTGTATATTGAGGTCTCTGTATGTCACTCAATGGAACTGGTTTTCAGTTTTCAGCTGAATCCGGTATGACTCGGACCAGAAATCAACAGGAACAACTTTGATACCTTTACAATTGTCCTTCAAACAACTTACAAAACTGTCAATATTTGAGATATCTCTTCCATGGGCAACAATATTGTCACACGTCCGTTTTACGCAGCCACCAACACCATCAGGTGCCCCCTTACCGTGACCAGCTTCACTAAAATGCCACACGATTCTCTCTGCATTGGATATTTTACTCACATAGTTTATAATTAAATGGAACATAGTCTTGTTCCGATATTGCGTTGTAGGCCCATCGCTTAGAATATGTAATTCCTTCAAATGTGGCGAGATAATTTTAATGTTTTCAATTATAGGTGTCAGATGTGCGCAAATAAGAACGGGATCGTGTCTCAAATTTTCAGATACCGAACAGAAAGACGTAGTTTTTACTACGTTTTGTGGTGGTTCTAAATTAGCAGAATAGTAGACACACGTGTGTAAAGAAAGTTGCGATTTTGATCCACCAAAATGGGCTGATTGAATTTCAGAACCGTACTTGCAAGAATAGTTTTCTGAAAAGTCTATATGTAGTAAACCCTCAGATGGTGAAAGACTTTGTTTTATGAATTTAATAGCGTTATACTGATTAGTGATGTTGGCAAGATGCTGCATGAATGTGGGCAGGTTTTTATTTAAAATATTAACAAGCAATTGATGCGTTGTCTTTACGCTTTCTTTCACAGTTTTCTTGCAAATCTTCTCATTGCCTTTAATTATTCAAATCAAATCAAATCTTTTTATTCGTCAATGCAGGTGTACAATACAAAAGGTGTTAGAGATACAGGAAGTTCGCTACATTGTGCCTGTGGGTGGGCATACGAAAATTATATTAAACGAGAATTACTTATATTCTATTGACACACTTTGTTATTAATTTCATTTTCATTTCATTAATTTTAATTTCATTTTCATTATTACAGTACAATTCTTAGTTACCCATCTTTTTTAAACTATTGTATCATTGCCATTTAACACAGTGTACTCTGGAACTCTCTCAGAACATTGTGAACATGTCCGTTCCAAACAAGGAACACTATAAGTGTTATTACAGCAAAGAGATTTTGCTAAATCGGTGGCAGAATAATGATTTAATATCTTATGTTGGTGCAAGGCTCGAACAATAAAATCATTATTCGTATGGACGGCACACAGGCAAGTATTTCTTGACGCGGCTTTAGGAAAAATTACCCAAAATGGACGATGTCGGCGGAATGTTTCATAAGAAATTTTCAAACCAGTCGTATTATTAAATCTTTTATGAAGATTGAGAAGCGTGTCATTTAAAAGACGTATTTGCTTTTTGACTTTTCTGCGTGTGATCGTTTCCTTTTTACCAGCAGTTAGTCTGCTATTTTCGTCATTGACTAAAAAATCATGTATCTTTTTCCTTAAGCCTAAATTTATGATAATCTTCGGTCCTTTACTTTTTTTAAATCTTATTATTCGCATCCTATACTTAGAGAGCTTTCGTTCTAAAATATTTAACCTTTCTATTAAAAACTGATTTTGAGCCTTCCATAGCCGGCGATTTCGTAATCGCATTGCTTTACCCACTTCTACACGTGAGTGTGATGAGCGAGAAGAACTGGGAGAAGAAAGCGGTGTATTTACGCGTACTGTTTCTTCTGTTCGTTTTCTCAGGCGATCTCTTTCACGTCTTAGCTTGGTTTTTTCACGCCACATTTTTCGCATTTGTCGCTGCTGTCTGGGTGTATAATCTTTAATTGTCTTTAATAACCCATTTTGTTTCTTTAGGTGATATCTTTCGCGTTCCTTTCTTCGTCTTTCTTCTATGGCAGTAGCATCTAATTGAGCTCTGGCTCTTCGCATGCTGAGTTTTTTCTGTTCACGACGACGTATTTTTTTCTCTTCGTCAGTTAATTTGGACTGACAGGATCGAGGCATTGTACCTGAAACAAACCCAACCATGCTAAGTAACCCACATTTTGCAAAAAAAATTGTCAAGTTCCTTTTTCGTGAGCCGATACCAATTATGCAGTAATTAAATCATGCTATCTCAACCTGCCCGTTTGTTTAACCAACATTATAGCTTTGTTAGCATAGAAAGTTAGCTAAGCTGTTATTTTTTGTGGACATGCATCTTTCCTGTGGACCATTATATCCACAGGAAAGATGTCCACAGGAAAGATGTTTCAAACTAAAATCAAAGCGGCCATTTTATTTTTAAGGTTAGAAAATCAACAAAAGAAACTTTGAAAATACTCCTCAAGAGGCATATTGGCGCAATATTTACTAAAATATAAAATAATAACTTACCAAATTACAACCCAAGCAGGAAAGACGCACTGAACTTTGACAAAAACACTATATTTTATTTTAAAACTTCGTATATTAGAAAATGGCACGTAGCTGCACTGACAAGAACTCCAACAAATGGCGGCTATCCAGTGTTGTCAATTTAAAAAATAAACGATACATGATGATAGATTTTGTAGAAATAAAAAATTTGGTTGAATTTTGGGTCCACCAAAAACACCTAAATCCGTATAACAGCATGTTTATTGCACATAAAAAAATATATCTTGTGCACTAACAACTATCTAATAAAAGTAATATTCATTATATTATATCACGTAAATGCGACAAAGATGTGATGATAAATATGTACAAAATAATTAACTACGTCTATCCAAATACTCATAACCCGAATCTGAACAGTCCACACGAAGAGACTTTTGAAACGTTTGTTTTTTTTTTTTTTAGGTATTTACATTAGGTAACCTGGAATATTATGAGTAACCTGCAAAGCAACAACGATTTAACTAAAAAATAAAAATATTCAGTTACTGTCGTAAATTTTCAAGTTATTTTATCCGAACACCCATATGTGTATGACCCATCTGTACATGGAAGATTCTTAGAATAATCGTGGAACATGGATGGAATCCACTGCAACGATTTTTGTAAGTCGTTGTATTTGAGTCTCGAAATGGGCTTTTGAGTTTCTCGAATTGGTTTCGGCGTGGGCACTGAAAATCCTCTCCGTTTATTTCGTACGAAACTAACTTCTTCAAAAGTTTTCTGATCAAAGGAAGTTCATCGAAACTATTTCATTTTTTCGGAATTGCATCCATACTATAGCAGAATATGGTACAGACTCTCCCGCAATAGATTTTTTTCTGTGTACAAAAGGAGCTGATGATCCGTTGCAAAAGGCAGAAAAATCCATGAAATGGTCAGTTTCCATGTTTACCACTTTAATTTTTGAGTTTCTTGAACAGCTCTTTATAAACTGTTGCCAGTCCCAAGGAGTCACGATGGGAAACTCTTGGATTTTTTTCTTTTTCTCTCTATTATTGAGTGGACTACATCCACTTCCATGTGAGTATGCCCTTTTAATAAATACACTCAGCGGCACGAAATCTTGGCCAAGCACTTATCTCGCAAATACTCGCAATAACAAGAACTTTAAGTGATTCCAATGATTGTTTCTTATGAGGGTACGTCAAAAAAATGTTTACTCTTAGTTCAAGAGGGTAATCCCTTATGTCTGAGTGCACTATGGTGCAACTTTTAATTTTTAGTTGAATCGTGTCACTTGAGCGTCTAAGTTGCAAGTTTAAATTTGTGTGTTGTAAAAGTTTACGGTTAACTTATTGAATTATTGTGGTTTTGTGCTTTTTATTGATAGACTGAAAATTGAAAGAAAAGACTGAAGATTGAAAATTGGCAAAATACAAGTGCCCATATAAATGAAAATTAAATACAGACAAGTTTAATAAGCACGTAATAATGTTCTTTTATTTCGTTTTAAAAAAAAATAGAATTTATCTATTTATTTACAATGTTGTATCTACATACACAGACAGCTGTAAACCTTATTTCTTACAACATAAAATTCTGACACTTCCGTCTCTGTATATACTAGAACTAGCAGTATTTGTAAAAACGAATCCACATTTATTTCCCCGATTATCTGAAACAGTGATTCGAAACCGCAGAGATGATAGTATGTTAAGACTACGCCCGGCTAAAACGGAATTAATGAGGAAAAGTGTTTTCTGTATGGGCCCCACTGTCTACAATAAATTACCCAAAGAAATAAAAACTTTGAACACTAATATGTTTAAAAATAAATTGAAGCAGCTGCTTACTGCAAAGTGTTATTATAACATAAAAGATTTCATTAATGATACACTTTAGATTTAATAGTTTTGTTCTGAAAAGGTATAACATGTAGCACTTATTTTATTATGTAACACCCTTAACACACATGGTTAATGCAAATAAATAATTTTGATTTTGATTTGATTTTGATACATAGACTCACGACTATAATCCCATTATTAGTTCTTTTCTTTTCTTCATGAAATCTTTTTTATCTGGTAGTTTATTATTTGGAATCCTGTTTTGTTGCACAGTCCCCAAAGTACGTATTCCTTCTTTAGCTAGAAAATATACCAATGGCAAAGTGGTATAAAAATTATCAAAGTATATTATGTGGTTTAGCCTTCTTGGCACTCCCCGAAGCAAACGCATTACAACATTTCCTGTTGCACCAAGATCTGGTTCATCGGAAAGTTTTTCTGAATTCTCTTGTCCAGATATACCTCAAACTTATGGGCATATCCCATCAAATCACAAAGAACATATAATTTGAAGCCCCATTTGTGGGGTTTATTGGGCAGATATTGTTTTAAGAAGTTAAGAAGTGTGTGATTACAGGGCGGATTTTAAAAAGCTTGTCATGTTCTGGATGGGCTATAGGTTTATGAAGTTCATTGTTGTTGAAATGCAATGGTAATTTTATTTTTTCAAATTTATTTTAGTGGCATTGTTGAAGAAATGGGTAACCAAACTTTGGTGACCAGTAAGACCTTGTGCTAGGAAATTTTTGTACTGACATGTATAACAGGATACCAAAGAACTTATTTAAATCATATTCTGTAAATGTTATAGATGAATTGGGATTACTTTGTATTATATTATATAAATTTGTTTGCTCCACTAATCTATTCATAAAATATTTCCTTATGAAATGGTTGAAACATTGATATGGGGTTTCCAGATGTGATATTTCATCTGGAGCAGCAGAACTCCCCAAGAAAGTAATCTTATCTGCATCATACACAAGATTCCTTTTTTTCCATATCAAGTTTCTTTTGTCAAATAAAAAACTGGATGAAGACTGCAAATTAGATGAAGATGATGAGTGTGAGGGTTCCCGGTCTTCTGTGGTGACCTCTTCTACAAGAGGAGGATCAATGTCAGCAGTTTCATCTTCCACGTCATCATTATCATTTTCCTCCTGCAACACTCTTATAATTTCATCAGCATCACGGTACTCATCGTCGGAATCAAGGCCATCTTCCGAGAGCCAACCGACTTCTAACTGACTCAAATAAGCTTTAATGTCTCTGTCTTTCAAGTTACCCTACAAAAAAAAATACTAAAATCATTTTCGCCATACATATTACAAGTGAAGTTATTGCATGTAAATTTCTGTCACATAGTTTTGAGAAATTTATTCAGGGTATTTCAATATAAATTGCACATAATTTAACAGAAACACTAAAAACAAACCTTTTTTCACTCACTTTCACTTTTATTAGTGGATAAATCTCAGATTAGTTTCCTAAAACAATTTATAAATTCACTCGTTTCTTCGAATCACAACAAACAGCTGAATGACAAGTTCAAGGCCTTGTAATTGACTGTAAGGTTTGTTTTCTTTTTTGACAACTGCCTTTCGTTTTATGCCTTGGTCGTGTAAAAAGTTGCCAGCAACAAACAATTTACAGTACGCCTGTTTTGTGTACTTTTGTCCACTAAATCTTTGTGACGGAAATTTCCATCATCATGCAAAGAAGGGTTAAAGCCCAAACATAGTTTTAAAAAGTACGCGTAAACGCCCAGCGTACATTACGATGAACAAAATAAATTTTGTGTTTATTTTAAATTCCCCGCCAGTATACTATATGTTTCCTTGTAAATTTTATACAAATTAGCCAAACTTCAGAATTCTTGAGGATGATAAAATCTTTTCGAATTTTTGCGACAATAATGCGACGGTAAATATGGCAAGTTTTTGATATAATTCCTCGTTTCCTCTAAGTTTTTCTCTGAAGTTTTGTTTGCTGGAATATGCTTTCCTCTACCATCTTCTATAGATGACTCGTGTCTGGCTACTGTAACAATATTATATATAAATATTTTTGTTTAATATCTAGCGTGTTCAATAAAAACTTTAAACAACTTTTCTTTTTCCTTCGCCTTCATTAATGAAATAGTCAAAGGTGCATTGTCTACAACTTTGGTCATCTTTGATACGCTTTCTCTTGATTACCGTCCTTTTGGAATTGCTCACTAACTAATCTCTTCGGCGCTCATTATTAAGACTCCAATAGTGATCAAAAATAGCCTGTCTCTTATCTGTACTTACCTTATAGCATTCATTATGGCAATTCCCAGGTGCACATGGGTTACTCTTAATATTTTTCTCTGCTATGAGTTTTCCCGATATAGAAGTATATTGCTTGCCACTGTTTTTTAGCTGGGTTCTTAGTCTATTCTTGTTAATTTTTGGCTTTTTCTTTTTTCTTTTTCTTTTTTCAGAAAAATCACAGCGAAATTGTGACATTGGTGATCACAGGACTTGAAAATGCGACCAAGGGTGTCGAATTTCAACTTTTGATTATTTCAGTTAGTTACGATAGATTAGCTCAGTTAGTTACGGATTGGCCGCACAACTAAGTTAGTTCCACTTAGCTGGGGCATTTCACGTAGCTTAGCTGGCATAGTTTGCGGTGGACGCACATGTATGAAAAACTGGCTCAACTATGCGAGCTAAGCTAAACTAACTTAGTTTAGCTTCGGTGTATACCAAATATTTGCAGTCGGGGTCGGTTACTTGAAACAATTCATTACAGGTCCCCCGACTGCAAATATTTGACTTGTTTTTAAATTTTTTTGACATGGCAGGCGTGTTTTTTAATTTTTTTAATTACATTTTTATTATTTGGCTGGTTGGTTTGGTTCATTGTCCGATACTGCATACGCGCGTGAAATAATGGTATCTATGTAGTCGGTATCCTCCACACTTTTTCCGGGATAAAGTTATTTTTTTTTTGTTCGTAGTTTTTGTACTTTGCGATCCATATCTCATTTCTTTTAATAAAGACAAAACTGACTCGTCAATTGCTTCTTTTTCTTCCGTACAAACTTCCGGTCTTGTATGATTTCCTGGCAATCTATTCATAACTTTATCTTTGTTCAGAGGACTTATTCCTGCTTTCATAAGTCCAGCTAAAATATTTTGTTTTGTATTTGGTTCCATTTTTTCAAACATCTTCTTTAATAAAAATTGGAGACCTTGCAAACACTCATTCATATCCTCTTTGTAATGTGCCTTTTTTGATTGCGGCATATTATAATTATTCAGCAACAATGCTTTAAATGCCCCTTCAAATGAATTGGTGTTAGGGGCATTATTTCTGGCTCCATAGCTCCTGATATTCCCAAAAGAGTTTTCTAAAGGGTCCTGATTAAAATAACGTGCTAATACTGCATCAAAACCATATTTATCAAACAGCACTTTGCAAAATGCTTCCATGCCATTCATGGTTTTAATAAAATTAGTTACAGATGGAATAGTTGTCACTATTAATCGTACTTTATCTCCACTGATCTTTTTTTGTACCAATTTTACACTTTTCAAAACTTCTTTGGCATTATGCCACAATTTGTGATGGGGTGAATGCCTTCTTATGGGTCCCTCATATATTTTACCGTCAGGTATATAAAATGTGTTGCCATTAAGGCTGTCAAAAACATTATCCAGCAATAAAGTAATATCAATTAGTGCCCTACACTCTGTAGGTAAATCCCCTCTTGCTACCAAATGCTCAGTCACCACAGCTACACTGTGAGTAAAAATCTGCGTTGCAGATTTTACTTTCATTTTATTATTTTCTTCGGGTACAACACGTTCTTCGGTTATTTTATTTATTAATCCAAGTTCTCCATATTTTTTGTCAGCTGTGTATACCTGCTGGTAGTACTTCCATTTTACCATTTTATTATCATTGTTTGAAGTGTACAACATTTCTTTGTCCAACAAATTATTCCTTAGTCCTTTTACGAGATGTGGAACGTGATACAATGGAATAATTTCCTGTCCAATAACTGAAAAATTACCATAGCGCCACTCTTTGCCAAGTCTCAAAAACGATGCTCTGGTATCGTTCACCAATTCTGTTATTGCACTTACATTGACGGAGCTTTGATCGCAGACACTATATACAATTATAAGTCCCGATTTTTGTATTTCGGATACAACCCATTTTATGATTTTTTTCAGTTCTACTTTTTGTAAACCGTTTGTGAAATAATAGGCGGCTGGCTATTTAAAACTTTGTTTTAAGCCTTTGATCATAAAAACCAAAGCGTGATCTGTAAACCTTACATCACCAGAATAATAATAATATAAATAATAATAAGTATTTATTTCACAAAAAAAAAACTTACACTTTGCACAAATGTATACATTGTTGAGAATAATGTTCAATAGTAATGCAATAGTAGACACTATCTTTTAAACTAGGACTAGCCTGTATCTTAAAAGATAGGGTTCACCCAAATGGATTTAGTTATTATTTACAATCAGAGAATTGGCGAATCCCTCAATTGCATCTTTGTGTTTATTATAAAATTATGAGGGATCACAGACATTTCGTCAAATATAAGACTGCATAACCTATCAGATTTTTCAAATAAAATGGGATCAATACCAGGGTAGAGCTTAATTTGGCTTAGCAGACGTTTCATTGCCTTTGATAATGGCAATGTAAAATATTTATATAATAAGGAATATGCCTTCGGACTTTTCTTGTACATTGTCAATATATTATATTAGATAGTATTTTCGAATTTGACGACCTCCATGGTCGAGTGGCGTACGCACCGGTTACAAGGTGTCGCTAGTTCTGAGGTCCCGGGTTCGATCCCCGGATGGGTCAATGTAGAAACCAACTTTTCTACATAGTCCCGGGTCTGGGTGTTTGTGGTACCTTCGTTGTTTCTGAATTCCATAACACAAGTGCTTCAGCTACTTACTTTGGGTTTAGAGCAATGTATGTGATGTTGTCCGCATTTATTTATTTATTATTTATTTAATTCGTTTGGGAGAAAACAGACTGAATCTACCACAGCCACAACCCTTGTACCAAAATGGAGAACCTGTACCGTTTGTTTTTATTAGAGACGAAGCTTTCCCTTTGATGCCTAATTTAATGAGACCATATCCACGCGATAATTTAAATAAAGAAAAACGAACATACAATTATAGACTTTCAATAGCTTGTCGTATTGTCGTAGCTACATTTGGTGTATTATCACGGAAATGGTACCGTGTATACCGTAAAGAATTTGAATGTAAAATAGAAATAGAAACAGTGGAAAAAGTGATAAAGGCAACGTGTGTTCTACACAACTTTTTAATTGACAAGATGCCTGGCTATCTAGATAATAATGAATCGGGTTTGGCCACGACTATGTTTAACGACACAAACGTGGAGAATCTATTATCGAATGACAATATGGATGCCTATTAAGTTCGAGAAAAATTCTGTAGTTATTTCAACAACGAGGGCGCCGTTACATGGCAAGACACTCATATTACAATATTACTTGAACGAAATACTTAGTATAATAATTTGCACTTACCGTCAGATAATTGAGTTTCTTTTAAAACGTTCTCCCAAGCTGCATCTTTGACGTCAGAAGGTTTATAGGTATCTATTGATGTGTTCCATAGACATGGATATTTTTTTACAGATTCAATAAATTGTTCATTCATTATTGAAAAATACAAACTGCACAAATTATTCACGATAGAAGCGTGTGCTCGCGTGCACGGTACTAGCAAGATGGCCGGCGGGCGCACGCGCGGTGCTCTGCGGGTTGCTGGCGGGCTTGAGGGGGGAGGGTGACTCCGCTCGTCTCGTCTCCGTTTTGGTGGAGTCCCGGCCTAAGACATAGTTTTTGGCGGTTTGTTCCTTTTTATTAATTGAAAAAGTTCTGCTTTCGTGAAGCATTTGTCGTATTCAATATTTTTTTCTGATAACCATGACTGCATTTCTGCTTTTCTATTGGTCATATTTGGGGGCTTAGATGCTTCCATGCTGTGGTACGGAGCGTTATCCATTACAATTATTGCATTTTGCGGTAGATTCGGTATTAACAAAAGGCTTTTCAGGTTCAGGTTGTAGGAAAAGTTCGTAGAGAAATTCAACGTACCTTTTCTACAACCTGATATTTCTGTAAAATTATATATGGTATGCCATAAAGTGTTTCGGCTACGCCTTACCGTTTTCTAAAGGCAATTAGTCAGTCAACATGAACTGGCAATATTGTTATCAGGCGCCACCTAATGACGGTGGTTGTAAATATTAATTGTAAAAATTATTATACTTTTGTTCTCTGTCACGGACGATCATACGTGTTCCAAATTTTGTAAATCCTTTTAATTATATTTGTAATTGTCGAGAATTAAGTCGTTTCATTGAAAAACGAAGTCTTTGTGTCTGAATAGACATAAAATTGGCGCCCCCGGGTGGGCTCGGTACGAAATATACGAAATCTAAAAATTGTTCGCCGAACCTGCTCGTCGCTGCGAGTTCATCGTGACCACATAAGGCCGAAACCCGTTGCGAAGCTACAAGAAGCGGTCTGGAGCATTGATGCAGCTTAAGTATCGACCCAGAACTACTGAACCAGATCAACAATAAGCTATATTCTCGCGGATCGGACAGCGGACCAACATAAGTTAAGTGCCCTTCCTTCCTCATTCTTACCAAACTTTTCCAACATAGCCTATCACCTATCAGTTATCTGAAGTCCCGTCTAAATTTACTGGTGTACAAAGGTACGAAAATTGCATTCCACTTGTGCTTAATTTCAACTTGTGTTGATCGTTTTCTTTTTTTTGCCAAAACTAACCGGCGTGGCTCAAGTTTATATAAATGGTTAGTTCATTTAATTACTGTGTGTGCTAGCGTGTGAATCATAATCATAATAATTAATATAGGTCAATCCGATAATTTAATTTTGTTCCAAGGTATTAATACCTACATATATATTTGTTTTTTTTGAATTCTCAGTATACCTACTCATGGTTTTCTCAAGCAGCTTAATAAAGTAATTAGGCACGCCCAGTTTTGACATAATTCGCCGAAATTTCCAGATTTTGTGAAACATCACGCCAGCAACTCTCGAGAGCACGAGCAGAGGTGTACATTTCGTGCTGCGCGGTTCTGCTCCGGTTTCCTGGTCGGCAGGTGTCGTCGGATTGAGGGGCGTGAGATTCTTTATTTTTCTAAATCATAAAACTATTTTTCTCAGACATTTTAACGCTGATAAAAGATTGAGCTGTTCCGTCTTGGTAACCTGTAATCAACATTATTGTGCTAGTAATTCAACTTTAATTCACAACAAACATTAATAAATAAACGATAATTAAATATGACGCAAGAAGTTGATGCTAAGGCATTACGTGACTTATCCATTCGGCGTAGCTCAATCAAGGGCCAAATTACCAAGTTTAAAAATTACTTAGATAAAATATCACCTTCAGTAACCTTATCAAATATAGAAATAGCTGAATTGACTATTAAGCTTGGTAAATTTGAGCAATTATCGGCCAAGTTTGATGAGCTGCAGAGTCAGATTGAGGTCGTAAATAGTGGTAACCTGGCATCAGAGCTTGAGGAACGGGATAAAATTGAATATGACATGGTAAGCGCACTTGCCATTGCAAAGAGTTTATTAGACAGTTGCAAGTCACATAGTCAGGAAGCTAAATCCGAACCTCATGATTCTGGTGTAAGGCTGCCGCGTATACAAATTTCAAAGTTTGATGGTGCATATTTTAAATGGCTCGAATTCAGAGATACGTTTTTGAGTTTGGTCGACGGTAATAAACAAATAACCTCCATACATAAATTCCACTACTTAATTTCTTACCTAGAAGGGGAAGCTGCACGAATTATTTCCAACCTCGAAGTGTCTTCTGAAAATTATAAAGAGGCTTGGAAGTTATTGTGCGACCGATACGATAATAAAAGGCTTCTCGTAAATCATCACTTAACTTCATTATTTAATATCCAGCAATTTAATAAAGAGTCTGAAAAATCACTCAGATTTTTAGTGGACCATGTAACGAAAAATTTAAGAGCGCTGTCTAGCTTAGGGCAACCAACTGACCATTGGGATACTCTCATAATATTTAATTTAACATCAAAATTAGACAATCGCACACTAATAAAGTGGGAGGAATTTAGAAACAATTTTGATGATATTCCAACATTAGAAAACTTTAAAAAATTCTTAGTAGATCGCGCCGATGTGCTTGAAGCATTGAATAGGAATAAAAATGATAGCAATAGCCAAAAGGGATCTCAAGGTCAAAACCGTTATAACTCAAGTACATCTGTGAACCATAACAATAGAGGTGAAAAACATCATAATGTAAAAACGTTCACAAATGTTAACAAGGAAGCTTCTAAACCTTACGAGTATGTTTGTATTATATGTGGTCAAAATCATAAAATCTACGATTGTCCAAGTTTTAAAAGTAAATCTTTACAGGAAAAATGGTCCGAAGTATCAAAATATAAGCTGTGCCCTAATTGTCTTAAACAAGGACATCCTGCTAGTTCGTGTGGTATTGGTCCATGCCCTGAATGTAAACAAAAACATAACCGTCTCTTGCATAAGCCTAATCCATCCGTTTCTAACAATCATGTACATGTAGAATCAGACCCATTAAGCGTAAATTCCTCAGCAAATCCTTACAGTCAAGTCATTTTGTCCACCGCCTTAATTGATGTACACAATCCTATTAATAATCAGTGTGAAACGGTACGGGCTTTGTTAGATTGCGGTAGCCAAGCTAGTTTCATAACTGAGTCATTGAAGGATAGGTTGTCGCTTAAATCAATTCCAATAACTAGCATTAATGTTATCGGCATAGGAAACCATCCCGCCGACAAAGTAGAAGAAAGCTGCATAGCTCAATTACATTCTATATACAAAAATTTTAATGTTACTCTTAATTTGCTTGTCATGAAGGAATTAATTGGTCAATTACCAAAAAATGCTATTGAAATTCCATTTAAACTTCCTGAACATATAAAATTAGCCGATCCAAAATTTCATAAACCTTCTGAGGTTGATATTTTGATTGGATCTGATCTCTTTTGGGATGTTCTAGGAAGAGAACAATTTTCCTTGGGACCCAATAACCTTAAGTTACAAAATTCCAAATTCGGTTGGATTATAGCCGGACCCTTAAACTTAAATAGCCTAAATAGTATACATTGCAACAACAGTCTCATAAATGCACGTGAAGAAACTCGTGACGAGTCTCATATTGAAAAATTACTTACTAAATTCTGGGAGATTGAAGAAATCCCAAACAAATTGATTCTAAGCGATAGGGATAAGGCTTGCGAAAAGCATTTTTGCAACATACTGTACGCTTAGAAAATGGACGATTTAGTGTCAAATTACCTCTTAATTGTTCTCCTAACAACCTAGGTGAATCCTATAATATTGCAAAAAAAAGGTTTCTTAATTTAGAATCACGGTTTAGGAAAAATCTTGCACTAAAATCTCAATATATTAAGTTCATGAAAGAATATGAAGAATTAGGACATATGTCCGTAGCTCCCAAGGAAAAACTATTCCCCTCATATTTCCTGTGCCACCATGCTGTATTTAAAGAAAACAGCGAATCCACTAAGCTACGTGTCGTTTTCGATGGATCCGTTCCCACATCTTCTGGCCTATCTGTCAACGGCATACTGATCGCAGGCCCTAACATACAGGACTCTCTTTTCTCCATATTGATAAGAGCAAGGCAATATAAGTATTTATTAACAGGCGACATCGAGAAATTTTATAGGCAAGTTGCCGTAAATGAAACGTCTAGAAATTTACAGCTAGTCCTGTGGAGAGAGGATGAGTCCTTGCCCTCAAGACGATGCAATTAAATACTCTTACTTATGGCACCACAAGTGCGAGTTATTTGAGCACTCGTTGTCTGTGGCAGGTGGGTGAGGAATGTGGGGACGAAAATATCAAAACAATAATACAGCACGATTTTTACGTCGATGATTTGATCACTGGTAGCGATGATGAGCAAAATTTGCGTAATATCCAAATTTCTATATCTAAAGCCTTAAACACGGCATGTTTTAATATACGTAAATTCAAAACTAATTCCACCAATCTATTCCAAAATTCACATTTAAATGTACAAGATAATCTGACCTTAAGCGAAGCGTCAAGTACCCTAGGTCTAGGCTGGGACCCAAAATCTGACAATTTAAACTTCCCGGTCCAAACTAAATACAATGATGACAAGGTTACAAAAAGACGTATATTATCAAATGCATTCAAAATTTTCGATCCGTTAGGACTTTTAAGTCCTTGCATTATTCAAGCCAAAATGCTAATACAAGGCTTATGGTTACAAAAAATAGACTGGGATGAAGCCATTCCCCAGGAAATAGAAGAAAGATGGTTAGAATTCAAAAATAGTTTAAATTCCCTATTAAATTACCAAATTCCAAGAAGAGTTTTGTGTGATGCACCTAAAACAATAGAAATTCATTCATTTAGTGACGCTTCAGAGCGAGCCTATGGAGCATGTGTGTATGTGAGAAGTACTGAAAATAACCTCGACTTTATGGTTAGATTGTTATGTGCTAAGTCAAAGGTCGCGCGTATAAATCCCATGACCATACCACGGCTGGAACTGTGCGCAGCTCTGTTAGCCGCTAAGTTATGCAACAAAGTCATTGAGTCTCTTCGGTACAAGCCATCACGAATCGTTTACTGGTGTGATTCCAGTGTCGTGCTCGCATGGCTCAAAAGCGATCCCACTAAGCTTAAAACTTTCGTTGCCAACAGGGTGGTTGAAATAAATGAGCTCACGGATTCTTTGTCCTGGCGTTATGTCCCCACGGACATGAATCCCGCCGACCTTATATCTAGAGGCATAAATGCTACGCAACTGGTACAAACCCATCTATGGTGGTCAGGCCCAAATTATTTATCAAAATCTGAAGGTTATTGGCCTGTTTTAAATTCAACTGATCTAAATAGTAATTTACCTGAAAGTAAAAATACAAAATCCACTAAACATAAATACTTACCCCAGTCCAATAAATCAACCCCCAACATTTCATCGCCGAAGGAACATCCTGTGCAGTCTGCATCTGAAATAAAACCATCTAAGTCAAAAAATTCATTAGTATCACATATAAAATTAATCAATAAAACAAAATGTCAAAATGAAATAAACACTTACCTCAGTACCAATTCACTGCATCCTATTATAGAAATTGAAAACTATTCTAATCTAAATAAAGCAATAAAAATAGTTGCGTTTGTTAAAAGATTTTGTCATAATATTCGCAATCCCGATAAGAAACAGGTTTTACCACTCACCGTTAACGAGTTAGATGAGTCATTTTATTATCTTTGTCGAATGGCTCAGTACAAATGTTTTCCAAATGAATATAATGCGTTATCTAAAAACATTCCTTTGAATAGTAAATGTAAAATATTAAACTTGTCTCCTATTTTAGACGAAAATAAATTAATTAGAGTCGGTGGTCGATTAAATTCTTCTACTTATAGTTTTGATAAGAAGCACCCGATAATCTTAGATTCTTCTCACCATATGACTAAACTTTTATTCGAGCGAGAGCATATACGCCACATGCATGCCGGTCCGCAGCTATTACTGTCTATGATACGGGAATCAGTATGGCCAATAAATGGCAGAAGGCTAGCTCGACGTACGGTGCATAATTGTGTGCGATGTTGTCGTGTCCGAGGCAAAACTCTAAGTCCTAAAATGGGAGACTTACCTATCCAACGTGTGACCCCAGGCTTCCCGTTTATTTCAGTGGGGATAGATTTTGCGGGACCCTTTTACATTATAAATCGTAAGGGTAAAGGTGCCAGATTACTTAAATGTTATCTCTGCATATTCGTGTGCCTTCGTTATAAATGCGTTCACTTGGAGGCGGTTAGTGACCTCACAAGGGATGCATTTGTAATGACATTGCGTAGATTTATTTCACGGCGTGGTAAACCCATTGAGATATTTTGCGACAATGGCAGTAATTTTGTGGCTGCTGCTAAAGATATAGGAGATTTTTTAAAGTTAAATAATATAGCCTTAACTGAATTTGCAGCTCATGAAAACATAAAATTTATTTTCTCACCTGCTCACGCTCCTCACTTTGGCGGCATCTGGGAAGCCGGAGTCAAATCCGCCAAATTCCATATTAAGCGCGTTATGGGAAATTCCCATCTCACCTTTGAAGAGATAACAACCCTCTTCGCACAAGTAGAGGCAGTCTTAAACAGCCGTCCTTTGTGCCCCCTGTCCTCATCACCTGATGACTACCTTCCTTTGTCCCCAGGGCACTTTTTGATTGGAAGGCCCCTGAAGGCATTACCGGAACCTAATTTCGAAGAAGTAAAGGAAAGTCAATTGCAACGGTATGCTCGACTGCAACAAATTAATCAGCACTTCTGGTCACGTTGGCAGCATGAATACATACACGAGCTGCAGCAACGCCTGAAATGGAAGACGAGCAACAAAACACTGAGTGTTGGAGACCTAGTGCTCATACAAGAGGATCACGTTCCACCATTATGTTGGCGGATGGGTCGTGTTACACGTTTGTTCCCCGGTCCCGATGGCGTCTCAAGGGTAGCTGACGTGAAAACCACAAGAGGTGTGATTCGTCGAGCACTAGTCAAGCTATGTCCCCTACCTTCTGCTGAAGATTTGCAGTGTTGAAAGACAAGCCTTTCAACGGGTGGGAAGATGTTTCGGCTACGCCTTACCGTTTTCTAAAGGCAATTAGTCAGTCAACATGAACTGGCAATATTGTTATCAGGCGCCACCTAATGACGGTGGTTGTAAATATTAATTGTAAAAATTATTATACTTTTGTTCTCTGTCACGGACGATCATACGTGTTCCAAATTTTGTAAATCCTTTTAATTATATTTGTAATTGTCGAGAATTAAGTCGTTTCATTGAAAAACGAAGTCTTTGTGTCTGAATAGACATAAAGCAGCCGTCAATGCACAAATTAGTATCATACTCCAGGCATTTCCAGTGTTCTTTTGTCTATTTTGTTTTGGGTACACATCCAACACCTTCCCTGTCTATAACCAGTTTTGACTGGGAAGTGGCGGTGTTCTAGCTGGGGTCGACTTGCAGTAGTAGTACGCTGTCGTGTCGTCGTCGTCGGTCCGATCCTAAACGTCAGAAGTCTTGGTTCAGTCGTCAAGTCTATAAGTTTATATTCTCATAATATAATATATTTTAATAAGGTCCTCTGCCAGTGTAACCCTAAACTGCCGATGTGAAATTTTATTGACTGAAGAAAAAATTACGAAGCAATTAAACAATGCTGCATTAAACATGCGGCGGAACAATTTTTTATACCAAACCTTGCACACGACGCGTTCCAAGGGATGGGCAGACAGGAACTGATCTTTCCTGTCTACCCCTCCCATAGACTTGTTGTAGTCAAGTACGATTTTCGGCTTGTAAGTTAGCCGGTTGTATTTTTCCTTCGTTCCGACTTGTAATTGATGGTACGTCGAGATCATACTAACTACGTTAGAATCTCGCCACTCCATCAAAGACAAATCGGAACAGTAGGACGTAACTACTTCTCCCTGTCTTAGTTCCGTCTTCGTCAAAGTCTTTAACGGCTCTGGAACAAATTCACGGTTAAGCCTAATCGTCCCATAACAGTCAGTTTTTTTTTTACTTTTAAAACAACGTGCTAATAGTGGACTGTTGTAAAAGTTATCCATGATTAATGTATGTCCACGTTCAAGAAGTGGTTCTATCAAGCTGTATACTATTTTGCCTGTGGCATTGCTGGGACGTTCATCACTACTACCAGTCGTCAGTCTGTCTATAGTCGACTCCTTGTCGTTTATCACGTCTTCAGTTATTGTAGTGGTAGTCTTTGTCTGATTTTCAGTACCGTCAGTCATCAGTCCGTCAACTGTCCCAGTCTCGTCTATCACGTCATCAGTCGTGGTAGTCACTGGTCCATCCTTTCGGCATAGACAAAAAATTTCCACAGGTACCCAGTGGAAGACACATAATTCATAGGTTTTGACACCTACACTGGCAGCTTTAGAAATATTTTTTTGAGCGAATCCCAGTCTACCATGCCACTTTAACAAGGATTCATCAATAGCCGCGTACTGATTGAGCGAGCAGCTTCGCGAGGCTGCCTCGCGAGGCAAATCCTCGGTCGGTCAAGACGTGCCTCACCCGAAAAAACGCACGCGCTGCCTCGACTGAGCGTGCCGCGGCCCGAGCCGAGCGTTGTCGGTTTTTGTCGATGCTCAAAGGCGCCTCAGTACGTTTGCCGCGCTCACTCAAGACGGTAGTGTTTTGCCTCGCTTATTCGTTGCGTGTTAGTTGTGCGTCATGGATAAAGAACAGTGTCTTAAATTAATATAACTATATGGTGAATATAGACGACTTTGGGATACGCAATGTCCTGATTACACAAATAGAGGACTAAGGGAAGATGCATGGAGAAACGCGCGGTCTCTATTCGACTTCAAGTTAAACTGAGCGTCGATGCTCACGTTGGCTCAGCCTTGCCGCGGGAGGCAGCCTCGGATTAGAAAACTTACAGACCGAGGCCGCCTCGCGCGGCATGCGTACTGCGGCAAATGTCTGAGGCTGCCTCGCGAAGCCGCTCGCTTGGTCAGTACGCGGCTTATGACGATTTCCCGGGAAGGTGAGTATAGGCTACTCAATTTTAAGTTAAAGAAATCTACTATGGGCTGAATTTTTAATTTTTGGCATGCTAATTTAGATTTTCCATGATTGCATGAAATTGGCTCCGGCAACGACTTTGCCGAATATCTGTAAAACGATATTAACAAAAAACATTATTTTCTAAAATTCCAGAGATATTTCGAATAAAATTATCGTTATGTGTGCAGCACTAGTCCGCACATTACCTTTCAAGTTTGGCTTTGTTGGCCTTCCAATTCCGCGGGTTTCTTTTTCGTTTTCTCCCTTTCTTCTTATATTGTAGTGTATTGTTCTTTTTTCTACACACTTAACACGCTTTTTAAACTTAAATTACCCAAATTACTAAATAAAAACAGCAAAAACTGCAGACACGTACGCACTCGTTTGTATGAGAAACGCCATCTTGAAATTTTTGAAATGGAGGGCTGTCATTGGCGGACGGCGACTTTGGCTATGTTTGTTTCCAGTACCAATGGATTTAGCTTTCTTCGATACTAATCATGTTTTTTGAAGTGGATTTTCTTATAGATATAGCTGGTTTTGATAGTGAAACGATTATATAATTGGATGGAAATTGTACGAACAACGTGGCATTATTAACTCATAAACCGTGTTAGAATGGATTTAGCTAACTTTGATTCTATACCCCTCAATGTATGATGAATTGTTTGTAATGTAGGGTGATTGTTTAGTAGATACAAGAACATCTTAGTGACATATGTTGTTCTTATTTTGCCCACCACATGTGTCTTGGTACTCAGCTAGCTCTGCAATTAATGGTACCTTATTATTTTCATCTGCAACCTTAATTTTTGCTTGAAAGATATCACAAGTATGGATCATTCTCGCTAGTTCCAACGGCAATTCAGCCTGTTGGAGGTGTTTAGTATTGTGTTTAGTATTGGGTGGTAAAGCGTACAGAATTTGTTGTTTTGCTTCACAAAATGCACTTAAATGATAAGTGAGGTAGGATTTATGGCCGTCAACAAAGACGGGTTTTTTTACTTCTTTTTCTTCGACCCATGCATTGACACCGTTAGCAATAATCCTTTCATTCAGCCGCTTTCCGATATTCCCAAGATAATCGTCGTCGGCACACTAAGTGCAACTTCTTTAGGTGGTTATTTAACATATGGAAAAACTACCATCGGGGCTACAAGTAGGCCAGCAGCTTGGATGACCATTATAACTGTGATAGTTTCGTTTTCGCTACTTCGTTTCACTTCGTAGATGTTTATCCACTATCCAGCAGAAGGCTGAATAGTGGATCCTGGCATGTTTTTGGACAAATATAAAAACTAGTCTCATCACCATTGAGATTGCGGTTCGGGTCTTCCAGAATGTCCAAATTATTTGTTTTTGTCAGGAAATCTAAGAAGTTTGAAAACCATTTTCGTATGTAACTCTTCTGTCACTATCGCTCTTGCAGTATTTATGCTCCGGTGTTCGTTGACTGAGTTCTGGGTGACTTTTCATAAATAATTCGTACCAATTTTGGCTCTTTTTATCATTATTTTTGAAAGGATTTGGTCAGTTTTCAGCTTTCATTATTTTTTGAACACTATTTATTAAATCGGTTTTCTTCCTCGGGAAACCGCACTTGGCAAGTTGTATCAACCATTGAACTAATGTTGCCTCTTCGAATAGGTTTAAAACCGAAGGACTTCCAGTTCTAAGTACATCTATATCTAAGCGACCAGCTTATCTGTCTTGCAACGTTGTTCGTGGGACGCCGAATACTCTTTAATAATTTTGAGGCTGCACGAGTAGGCATTCCATTATTTATTGCCTCAAGAGAAACTCTTCAAACGGAATTTCCACTGTTTTGACTCGCCACTTGTTCTTGAGCTACCGAGGTTTTCAGTTTCCTCGCTTATTAAATATGTAACCAACCCTATTACATTTTCTTTTCAGATATCCATTTTTTACCATTCAATCCATTTTTTGTAGTAGTTACTCGCGTCGGTGTCAATTTTAAAAGGGAGGTAATTAGCAGGACACGAAAGTACGGCTGCAGAAGCACTCTTTTAACTTAGTTAAAGCAGCATTAACCTTATAGAAATGGTGGAACTTTCGTGCTATGCAAAGTTTGTTTGTTCAATGGTGGAGCCAATGAACTAATGTTGGGGATAAGAATCAACGAACTTCTGTTCTGCTTGTAGGAGTACACACATTTTTTTTATGGTGAAAATAACACCCTTTAATCACAACTGACGGAAAGACTGTCGAAATGGCGTTCATAGCGGCATATGTAGACACTAGTTGGTACAATTTCACACAGAGGAAGCATGTTTTCTGATGCTGACTTCCTGGTATTCACTATATTTGTACGAGGTTTTAACGAAGAATGAAAAAGGTGTGTCTTTGATCACCTTTAAGTCTTTCCATAAAACAGTTCTCTCGTCTTTAGTTTTATTTAAATTAAAACCCCAATCTTCTTGCAGTTTTTTTTAAGTCTAAAACGACTCGAATGTCAGTTCTTTGCATATTTTATTATGGCCACGTATTGGTGAGTGGAATATATTGGACCGGATTTCAGTTTTTTTTTTTTCAAAAATGTTCATGTACCAACCACGCCTCTAAGTGAAAAATATAATTAAAAATTTATTTTTCACTGTAACATTAAATCTTCACAGTTTATAATATCTGTTTTGCTCACCGATAGACCATCACCATACAATAATATGCTATTTGAGCCTACGTCCTCTCCTTTTCATTTAACAAAATCTGCCAAAGACTTTTTGATAGGTCCAAGCTGGAGGCGGCCTTAATTTGTTCTTCTTTTTCTTCGGCTTATTTCATTTGGCCGCTGTATCTATTCCATTTTAGAGAAACTCTAAATAATTGTGGCTATTTAGGCTTTGCGACAAGAAGTACTAACTGAAACGTTTATTCGCAATTGATGTTGAAAAGACGATTCTGTTGAGACACACAGTTCATTGTCTTCAACAATTTAGAACATAAATCTTGTAACGTTCTACCTGTCTTTTGTACCAGTGGCAAAATGTAAAGCGAGGCATGTGGTGCCACTCCCTGAGTGCGAAGAAAATGGTAAGAGAGACGACCGTCATTACTCAGCATTTGCCAAACCTGCACGTGGTTCGAGGTGCCCAATGCAGCTCGACGTCTGCGTGTGCACGGTTTGTATTTCGAAATATTCCAGCAAGACTTCTTCGAATTTTGAACATTTCTGGTCGTTCGACCTCCTAAATGAGCGCCTAGAATGAACAGGTCTAGTACAAACGATGTACCATGCGAGTAAAACACGCCGAGGGCAGCTGACGACGCTTTGCTTCTAGCCTGACGTTGATAAAACTGTGACGATATAGCTCGAGGGCAGCTCGCTGGTTACCGTCTTCTGCCCCGACACATAGCATAACATTTCTGACACAGAAATCATCCCTAAAAAGAAGTTATACTTGGTATAAGCCATTCCAACAAATTATACCAGTTTAACATATCAATAAAGAAAGACTCTGACGCTAAGAACTCACGGAGCGATTTTCACCCGCGACCGCCGCGGTTGCGGGCCCGCAGCTTCTGTAGAGTGCAGATATACATGTAAAAAATTAAAGCACATTTCACGACGCGTTTTACGCCCGCAGTCTGCGCGTTTGTTTGCGGGTCCCGCAGCAACGGCGGGCAACTAGTAGAATCGCGCGGGCCGCGGTCACCCGCAGCCTCGGCGGGTTGCACCCGCGCGCTCTGCGGTCGATTGGCGGGCGATCGCAGTGGCGCAGAGGCGGCGGGCGGCGCGGCGGGGCGGGGGGGGGGGGGGGTACAGAAATCCAACGGCATTTTGCACCAGTGACCTCCGGTGATATAGGATCTCGCATATTAGTATGTTGTTTTTGAAGAGCAGTTTCCATTTTTTTTTAAAGTTCTAAATAACTAGAGACGGACATTCTAAAATAATTGAAGAATTTTTCTTCGTCCTTCTTTAATTCACTAATAAGGGTAACAAATAATCCATAACGATCTCTATCCTGAATCAGTGGATGCACCCAGAACCTTTTGGGTCTTTTTTTTTTCAATTCTTCTGTGAAGTAAATATAACACAACAGCTCGTTTCTGATGTGTGTCCATGGCGGTCTGGACTTCAACTGATCGTTAACTGCCCGTCTTGCGTCTTGCGATCATCGCCCGCCACCTCTGCGGGTGATGATCGCAACCGCGACGGCTGCTTTACCGCGCAAATAGCCGGTCTCGTGAGTTTTGAAATAAAACCGCAGTTCCGCCACCGCGGCGGTCGCGGGTGAAAATCGCTCCGTGAGTTCTTAGCCTGAAACAGACATTCCTGCACATTACGATTCTTTTACAAATATTATCTCACCTACAAAAACTGCCAAATTCCAAGCAGATCTGCTCATTTCAGTTTTTAAATGTTGATCATTGTTTTCGGTTATGTTCATACGAATTTTCTTACTTCGTGATGTTTAAGATTCTCCAGTATGGCTTCTAATTGTTTGTTATAACTTATTGTTTATAATGTTCTGGCACCTATTGTTTTGTTTCATGGACTTACTACACATACTACATAGTTAGGTGTAATATTTTGCTGTCCATGTAGCATTTCTTTTAATAATGACAAAACTGATTCGTCAATAGCTTCTTTTTCTTCAATACTAAATTGTTGTCTAGTGTTTTTTTGTATTTCCAGACAATCACCTGAGTACTTATTGCCTTGAAATAGATACAAGTCTTAAAACCTGTTAATATAATAAAGCTAGGTTTTTTGGTCATTTCCTGCACGGTATGTATCAATGCCGCAACTTTTTTCATCTACACAGGTGTCGCTTCTCATGTAGGTATATTTAGTCGTGCCTTGTCTCTCATTACCGGTCCAGTCTTCCCGAGAATGCATTTCCAAATTAATGCATAATCCAAATGAACCTGTTTCTATTACCAAAGATAAGTCACAACCTACATCATCTTTCAAATACGTAACTTATACTTCTTTTTAGAAATCTAAAATCGTAGTTATCTTAAATTTATGTAAAACAAAACTCTTCGATCTACTTACTGCACATGTCTACGAGGGGCTTTATTCCTGCTAGTTCGGAATTCCACTGTTCCTTTACAGTAAAAAAACATCTCCCGCAGAGCTTCCGGCTATAATAGACTGCCCTAGCAAATAGGTTGCCCGCTGAGATACGTATAGATAGAGAGTGTAAGTATTTGATTCTTTAATTTTTTGCCCAAAATGCTGGGCAAAAGCTTCCCTCCACTTTTTTCACTCGTGCCTGCGACTAGCGACATCCTTCTAGTTGTCTAAAAATTTGTCAATTTCATCCTACCACCTTTTTGCAGTCTATCCCGTCCTCTGGTAGTAGGCGGATTCCAGTCCTGTGCTATTCAAGTCCACCGCTCAGCTGGCATGCTTAAACTTTAAAAAGATATTTTAGTGCGAATTCTCCCTTTTATTCTGATAGTTAGTCCCATTTTCGTAGCCATACGATACTTCTTAGTTACAGAATTATTAAATTAACAATTTTATTAATGACTGCTTTTCCTTTTTTGTAGACTCTTTGTAAACTGAACTGAGGGACTCGGATAAAATTTCAAATTCAGTAGGTGTCGATGGCTGCTCTTCTACTGTTGTTTGTTGTCTTATCTGGTTTTTGCTAATAATCTTTTCTTGATTTAGCCGGTAGATTTTTTTTTCTCTTTATTTATTTATAGAGGGTTTAATCATAAACTGATTATGCCACCCTCATCGGTACTAACGATACAGTAAAACAATAACAAATATTTCTTATGATCTAAATGCTAATCTGGCTAATTTATACAAGTTTCTGGCATCCTTCGACAAAGGGGCCGCCAGGATACTATTGCATCTACCAACATCCAGTGACTTTTTAAAAAAAGTGCTTCTATCGGGCTCGTTCCGGACACACTCCATGATTATATGGTAAGTGTCTTCCACAATATCACACTCTGGGCAAAACTATTCATTGGAATGTGTCCCGATCGAAGCCGAAGAGCCATTACGATTTCGGATCGGCTCATATTTGCCTGGTCGAGCCGGTAGATTTGCTTTCTCATGGTTTCCTGTTTTTTTAACGACATATCTAATCTTCTTATCGAGTCGATCAATGGCAGTTAAATTTTTCCCGACCAGTATTCAGCCACGCACACGGCATTGTCCGGCATATCTAATGCATCTTGGCAACGTTTTAATTCTTTTCGAAGTTAGATTGTCTTAAGTCTCCACCTCTTTATACTAAGCTCGTTTGAAATTGTTACTCTATTGGCTGCAGTCGGTTCTAGTCGTCACTAATAGATTTCTTATTCTTCTTTTTATAGTAGCGATCAGAGTATACTCTCCACTTCTGTCTTGTTCAAATTCAAATTCAAATATTCTTTATTCAATATAGGCTACACAGTAGCACTTATCGAACGTCAAACACAAAATACAAAAAAACAGACAGCACCCTAAGGGTCGGTTCATATCCGGCGGAAACGCACCGCGCACCATCGGCCGCGCAACGCCAGAACAAACAAACACGCAATGAGACATCCAACCCCCCACACCTGATGCGCTAACGCAACATCAGTTGAGTGTGAAAAGCCGAACGCCCCACCAGGCATCCGCCCGCCCCGGCGCCAAGCAACCGACAACACGCGACGTGCCCCCCGCCAGAGATGAACCGACCCTAAAACGCCCACCCTTCACCGCTTCCTAAGTGCTTTGGCTGAGGAGAAGAAACGGCGCAACAAACTCCCCAGCAACACGCTGCCTTTACAATTATACTGAACATCATTAAGGGACCGCGCCAAATAAACAAGTGTTTGAGGTACTATGAAGTTAAAAGTTCAGACACCAGTACACTGATCTTAACCAAGGTCAACAGAACGACCAGTCACCGCAAGCAGCACCCGTTCACGAGTATGACGCAAGGGTCAGCCATCCCCTCCCTCGCCATATTAGAGGGAAGGAGGAGACCCGACCCAAAACGCCACCGCAGGCAGTGACAACTAAGGGAGCATGACGAGACTGTTGCCGGCTCAAACAAATATAAAGCAAAAAAAAAAAGGAAATCCCCAAACACTGATTTACTGCACTGTCCCTTATCACAATTATATGAGTGGATACATAATTAAATTCTATAATTAATATAATTATACATTAAAAAAAAAAAGAAGACGAACAGATATCGTTCATTGGATATAGGTACACTATACCTACATTTGTATAATCGTACTAAAAATAAAATAAAAATAGGTAACAAATGTTACATACGAAATGTATGCCTATCAACATAAAGATAAACCAAGGTGTTAAAAAAAAAAAAAAAATAATAATAATAATAAAAAAAATAATAATAATAATGATCCATACAGAACCGTCTTGTGTCTATCACGGCGACCAACTATGTTTATCATTTAAATAATCATTAATTGTGTAGTAAGCTTTTTCACACAGCTTATTTTTAATTGTGCATTTAAATGAGTTAAAGGGCTATGTTTTTCTTGTTGATGTCTTAGAGCTCTTAATATATCCATTTTTTTTGTTGATATTATATCAAAATACTAGTAATGCCATCTATTGTGTCTTTAGGGAACTATTGTACTATTGTATGACATTCATGTTCTGGAATAAACTTATTCACTCGATCACCGTCTCACAGTAAACGTTGTTTTATTTAATAGTTGCTGATAAGGTATTTGGCAGTATTAACTAGGCCGGATATAGCATATTCAGTAAGTTTCCTTAGTCAATTTAACAATTGCTATGATAGTGTAACATGGGGTTATGCAAAAAGAATTTTAAAATATTTCAAAAGGACTGCATACTATGGGTTAAAATATACTAGATGTGGCAATAATAATTTAAAAAGGGTATTGTCTTCTAAGTTAAAATTGAAGGATTTAGGACAAGTTAAAAATTGTTTAGGAATGAATGTAAACATTGATAGAGTTAAGGGCACTGTTACATTGAAACAAGCTAGTTATGTTAATCAGTTATTGAATAGATTTAACATGACAAATTGTAAGCTAGCTGATACACCTTTAGAGCCTAAATTAAATATTAATTTAGGAAATAAAAATTGTGATGGTCAAGCATCATTATTTTTTTATTAGTTTGTTTCTCAACTTTCGCTTTAAACTCTGAAAAACATCGAAGTGCTTCACTTTTATGTTTAATAAAATACACATGCATCATTCTACTGTAGTCATCTATAAATAATATGAAGTACCTGGAACCCGCTAATGATTCATACTCCATATGTCCACATATGTCAGTGTGAACTAAATGCAGTAATTCATTGCTTCTTGAACCCTCATTTGTGAATGGTAAACGACACTGTTTGCCCTCACAACAAATTGTGCATGATGTTTTGTCAATATCAACTTTTCCTTGGAGGTTCATTCCTTCTACAGCACTTGTCATTTTATTTATGTACTTACTATTAACATGGCCCAATCTACGATGCCAAGTAATCCCTAATGCAGACAAATTAGCCACCAGACTGTCAGGTACTATCAGCTTATACACACCATTATTCAACACAGCTGTGGCCACCAATTCACTGTTTCTATTATATACTTCACAGCCATTTGTAGTAAACTGAACTGTATTACCGGATTTTATTAACTGGCTCACTGATAATAGATTAGTAGTCAATCCTGGAGCGCATAATACTTCCTTAACTGGTATTTCATATTCACATTTATCGGTTTTTGTTACAATAGTCACATTTCCGGAACATAATACTTGTAACCTCTCACTGTTAGCAACATATCGCTCACTAGTAATATATTGGCACATCTACTTTTTTCACATTTAACTGAAACGAGGATCGAAGATTTTATAAATGTTCGAAAGTAATTCTTGAGTTAATGGCCCCCGTGCCAATTTACGATTAGCTCGTATCCATTCGCCTTCGAAAGATTTTTTAAATTCATAAGAATCACAATTTTTTGTGAATTTGATCATTGTCAGATCGGTAACTTTTATTAGGTCTTCATTAGTATCTTTTAGAAAATTAATTGCTTGTTCATCAGCCAGTGCTTTCAAATCGTAAAAATTGCTGAAATGCATCTCGTGGACAGTAAAAGGGTTACCTTTTTTTTTCGCATCTCGTATCAAATTTATGTACTGATCTAGCACGTAGATGGGTCCAGACTTTTTGGCTCTTTTTATAGATTTCTCAATCAGAGAATGCGCATTATCACCTTGCAATGTGGGGCGTCCGGGAGTGTAATAATAAGGCGTGTGCTCTTATGTAGTGCTTTATTATAACTAACTAATATTACCTAACCTAACGCTTTATATTGGGAGCAGGTGTCACACACACTACACCTCCCCCGTTATTGAAAAAAAAAAGAACAATAAAGGTTTCTTTTTTTTTTTTTTTACTTACGCTAACACTTTAAAATTAATTGGCTTAAAATTAAGTGAAACATATGAGTACATATAAATTTGGGTGAAAATTAAAAGCTATATTTTGTTATATAAAGAGTACGCTGTTGACAATATACCTATCCATTTTTTATACAAATGTACCATGTTATCTTTTCAGAACACATGTAAATGTGAACAATGTGAACATAGTAAAATATCCGATACGTAACCATTTTTTTTTTCTTTCACTTCTCAATTCCTACTTATTAACACTTTTCACTACCTATTCATTTTATTTCTTAAATTCTGGTTTTGGTACACACACAATTATTTTCGTCGACTTATACAACACATTTTACATTTCACCATGTTTTCATAACTTATAAAGTCTTCTTAAGACTTCTTCAATACTTCTCATATTTAATATAAGGTCCATATTTTAAGACACCTTAGTCTCCAATTATTTTCACAGAGGAAATCTCGTTCACACCATGATCAAATAAAGGAACTGGCCTTATTATATCTTATTAGTGTGTACCATAGTTTTTATACAATTATCACATAATCCAACCAAAACAAAACATTAACGCAATACCATTTGAAACATGTGGTCTATAAGTAAGTACCCTGTTGCTTTTGGGTGATCAATCCATCAGTTAACTTGAGTCTTATCTACCAAATGCTTCCCTGCTACAATAAATAATACTTTACCAAATTCATAAAATTGCCTTCTTAATCTAATCCTCGAACAAGAATTACCTACATCATATTAATAGGAAAAGTACCAAATGTCATTCCACATGACAAAAGATATTTAATACAATTCCAATTACATCGACATTAAATATCACGTTTACTTTAAAACATTACCTTATTCGTACATGCTTAGTATCTGACCAACAGTTAGTTACGTATCTAATAAAGAATGCGGTCGAATTTCGAAACCACAATAGCGTCATGGTATGTATGCATATGTGAGAACATTTTATTAAAAACAATGTTTATGACTCATTCACTAGATTAATACTATTGATACAATTTTAGCAATACAGATTACTTGTACAATTCACGTTGTTTTTCAAACTAGCTCTTCATACAAAATTCATAGAATTAAGCAAAAATTACACATTTTTTTTTTTAACTTCTCGCAAAAATAAATGCTGAGCTTATATATTCGTAACATTAATACATTTGACTAAATAATTTTAATACCGGTAAAATACTTTAAATATACATAGGTAAATAATAAACAATAGTATGTCTGTTGGAAAAAATAAAATTAAAAAAAAACTTATCAAAACTTAACTGTAAACGTCAGAGCACTCAGAGCTATTGTCAACAGGTATCTAATGCACTATAATATTCATAACAGAATTAATTAGATCTATGAAAGTACAAAATTAATTAAATCTACGGTATTTTAAAGTAATACCTACGTTACAGTCATTATATTATTGCAATCACTTTCACACAAAGTTTCGGAGCCGCTTTAAGGTCGCGTTCACGGAGACGTTCCAGAAGCTCTCAGGTCGCTAATATCTGCCAGCTGCTCCACATCGGACGCCAGCTACGCCCGGCATCCAGCAGACCATTACTTAGTAATACTTCTCTTACTATATTCGTAGCCGAATTCTCTCTTCACATTGAAACACATTCTTCGGCTCTTACTCCGCAGCCTTAGCATCATTTACATTTTAAAAGTCAATTGCACCAAAAATCGCTAAGATCTGTTTATTGTACTCGTGCTCAGCGCTGCCATCGTGGCAGCACTGGCAGGGTCGCCATGCAATGTGGGGCGTCCGGGAGTGTAATAATAAGGCGTGTGCTCTTATGTAGTGCTTTATTATAACTAACTAATATTACCTAACCTAACGCTTTATATTGGGAGCAGGTGTCACACACACTACAACCTTCATTCTGACTGTGGCCGCTGATTAAAAACTTATGCCACACAGAATTTATACCAATCATATTTGTTGAATTTGCCACTCAGAAACACCGCACTAAACGCATTACTTTGTTTACGATGTATTTCTTTTGTATTCGTACTGGCATTATCACTATTTGGACACCGATTCCTGTAATGACCGGACTGTTTACACCGGTAGCATTTGATACGACTTTTCGCGCCACCATTGAAATTTGTTTTCGTTGCGTTCCGTTCGTTCGACTGGTATCCCTGCGCGTTGGCCATAGACGATTTATTATTGTTATTATGTTGCCTTTTCTGCGTACCACTTGCGAATGCACCACTAACTTCATCGGATTGACAGCTCACTTCCGTTTCCACCATATCCATGAGTTTTGTTCTAATGGCGTCTGTTGAGATTTGGATGCCCGAATGCTCAATCGCCATTATCATAGGCATGAATTTTTCGGAAAGCCCCGCTAACAATAAGCAACCGATCCACTCATCACTGATGTTAAATCCTGTCCCACTTAACTTTTGTCCTGTTTCGAGTATCTGCGTTACGTAGGTACGACTGCATTGAAACTCAATTTTCTAGACGAATCGAAATCAGATTACGCAAAAGAGATATCCTTCGCGTAAATCCTGAATCGTCGAATAATGCCTTCAATTTATTCCATAGTTCCAACGAAGTCTTCACGTCTTTGATGTGTACATATAACGCACTATCTATAGTCATTTTTAATTTTGCCTTGGTTCTCGCGTCATCTGCGGCTTCTATTGTTTTCCCGGCTTCTGGCTTGATGCAGTGCAACTTATCCTCCAGGATCAGAAAATTCTCCGCCGCGAAGATCCTTTCATTGTAATTTTCCCGTCCCTCTAGCATGGGCACATTTATTAAAAAAATAAAGATATTGAGGAGTGATAATGGGTGTGAATATTAGTGGTAATAACAGTAAATGGTTTCTTTTTACTACATGTTCGGACAAGTTGATACCAATCCCGCGGATGATGAATGTCCATTTGAGTTTTTTTCTTGGCCTTTTCAATTAACGCATGATCCACGTCACAATCCATGTAAGTATGACCTGGTACTAAAAAATTATGCGTTATGGTTTCCAAATTTGTATTATTACGCATAGCTAACAGGAACATGCAAACAACGTGAATATTTTTATTTTGGCCAGAACAGGAGTCAGAATAAAATACAAGATTCTTTATGTCATCAGGTACGCAGTTCATTATGTAATAAAACAAACAGGAAGCTACTTGATTTGCCCCTCTACCACCAATTCCTTCATGCCACATAAAACAATATACCTTATTAGAGGTACAGTCCCTCAAAGTCAAATTATAAGTCCATAATGAACGTTTGTAAAATGCAGCACCAGATTTAAGGTATGGTGTGGCAAGCATGGCTGTAAGTCAAATGACAAGACTACTGTATCCTTTTTTGTAATTGAAACCGCCCGATCTTGAGATTTTTGATCATAAATAGTTTCTGCTCTACGTTTGTGCTCTATCAAAAGCTTCTCATTTTCTTCTCTCTCCGCACCTTCACTATATTTTATTTTCGTACCTAAAGTATCGCATTTCACACACGTATCAACATAAGGCGCCTTAAAAGATAGATTTTGGGCTCTGAAAACCCATGAGTAGATGGTGATTGATACTGGATTTTCATGCATCTCACTGTAAGCCTTGTACATGCCCTTAATATGCAGTTAAATGGGGTGGCAAAAACTATTTTGTTTGTCTTCGATCGCCCATAATGACTTTCGTAAAGAGGGAATGACAAAATTTGAGCTTTAACATCTTCTAGCCTTTCGTCATCAATTTTAAAGACACTGGGTTTTTTCCCTCTTGACAATTTATTTATAATCAAACCACCGCTTTAAAATTCTCGTCAATCTAATGTTAGTAAAGGTTGTTTATAATTATTGGTCACTTACATGATGAAGCAGCAGTTCGATGAATCTGGGGACTGGAGAGGCTACTTGGGTAGAACCATGGCGTGAAGGTGAAGGTGTGGGTGTTTGCGAAAGTGTTACAGTTGGAGGGGACAGGCTGGGATGATATATATGAAGATTTGGAGGAGGAGTGTGTTGTAACTGGTTATTCTGAAACAACAGAAACAATCTTAAAAAGGAAACCCACTTCCTCATATTATAATTAAATGTTGACAATTCCAAGGAAAGTTGCAAGTGACGCAGTAAATAAAATTAAAGCATTTGAAATGTCGAAAAAAAAATTAAAAAAATCTTCTGTATACTTCTTAGGTTTAAGAAGTTAAATAAAAGTAAACAAAAAAAAAACATGTGACATGCTTACCCAACTAATGCCCTATAGCTTGAGTCAGAGTGTAGCGGATTTGAGCGAGAGGCCACAAGTGACCTTCCGATCCGCGCCCGGCGAGCAAGGGGCAGAAGAAGGGCTCAATTTGCCCCTCCTCCAGGCTCCATAACCGGCCTCGGGTAGCAGACTTGGGGAAGTTTGTTGCCTATTAAAGGCCAAAGACGGCGTGCGCGGTGCTTTCGCGCGCCTCTAGTCAAGCGAAGGGGGTAGAGTACTTCCCCTTGAATGAAGCGGTTCCTATAGATGTAGCTTCCCTGCCAGGGGGTCGCGGTAGTATTGCAAAATGCGTTCCCGCCTGGTCCCCGGCAATAGGGAACGGAGAAGCACTCCGGCACGCCCCTCCGTCTTCCCCAAGGCGGAGGTAGTCCATAAAGGATTTCCACCAAGTCAAAAAAAAAAAAAAAAAAAATAATAATTGTAAGAGAGGTTGGTAGGGGTTCAGCAGTCGAAGGAAACACACGACGTTTTCAGGAGATTTATGTATTTTCAGGAACAATTACAGGAGATGCGATGTTACAAAAATGAAGACAGGGATAGTTTCACCGACCAAGACCGTAGGACGAAGGTCGGGAAATAAAGTCCCTCTAACCAAAAAGCTCCTTTCGGAAAGGTAATAGCAATGACTATCGGAATAGTCCGCAGTAACGACTATCAGAGGTGTCCCCAGTAACCTTTCCAAGTAGGACGAGATTCCAGGATGCACTCTCTAGGTAGCTGTCTTCTAAAGAAATTTATTGATCCTCGGAGGGTCATTAAGTCACGGAGAATCTTAACACCGCCATTCAGAAATGCACGCTCAAAGCACAACGCCATCTATTGGTGCGCGGCGGAACCGCTTTTATAAACAACTTAGTCAATGAACTTCTGTTACTTCTTATATCTAATAAATAAGAAAGGTGTACATAATAAATATTAAACTAAAGGTATGCTACATAATAATAATAAAAAAAACAGTGTAGCGGATCTGTTCTCAAGGTATGATTTGAATCATCACTGTCACAGGATACACTTGCGGTGACAACTCAAATCTGTCTCTACTCAGATACATACCCTTAAAACGCTTTTGCTGGTTCCAACAGTCGAGCTGGATGAGGACGCAAACAGTTTTCTCGAATTTGCACCAGCTGGTGGTCTGTAATTACGAGAGATTTCTTGACTATCCTCAATCATGGTGGAATCCTGATAAGTAAATTGGATATAATGTTACTCCATATCTTCCTTGTGGGATAGAATTAGATTAAAATATTTTGACTCCAAATTAATTTGAATATGGTATAGGTATAACATTTATATAATAGAATATAATCTAGACACATCAGATTTATAATAGTGGGTAAATGTGAATATTACTACCTACATAAATCTGATATGACTGTACCTAGTCACATCAGATTTATGTATGCAGCTATGTACAAGATTAATTCGCATGACTGACTGTTATTTTGACTGGATCTCATAGTCTCCGATAACAGCTTGTTGTGGGTTTCCCAAATGTCATCGTTATCGACATCATCAGCGGCCGAAGGTATAGGCAGTGGGCAGTAATCAGGTTGTTGGTTTTCTTCGATAGATCTTTTAATGTAGTTTATGATGCTCCGTCATCAAGGTGTAATTTTTTAAAGCGAGGGTCTAGAAATGTTGCAATATTGAATAAATGAACTTTTTGAATATGCTCAAATCTTTTCCTAAACTCATTTATTATAGAATTTTTTAATTGAATGGCCAATCATGGCTTGGGTTCGTTTTTTCTAAGAACTGTTTTAGGCACATAATTATGGGTATAGCTTTGCTTGCGCTGACATATTTCTCACTGCACATCTCTTCGCTAACTTTTTCAAAAGGTTTCAGAATTTAAACAACTTTTTTCAGCACAGCGATTTCACAAGCTAAAATCATGGGAGGAGCATTAGGGTGATTCAACAAAATGCCGCCCACCGTCACACTCATAGCGATAAACCTTTCAAGCATGTGTAATTGTGAATTCCACCGCGTTGAAATATCTCCTACCAATTGTTTCATTTTTCCTTCCGGTATATTTTCGGCCTTTTGAGAATTTCTCAATTGGTCTGCCCCAACTCCGCTCTGATGAAACCATTGTACAATTCTGCGAACTTTGTCGATGAATATTTTTATTTCATTTACCATTACTGAATTTTGCACAACAAGATTTAATGTGTGGGCTATGCAACGAATATGTTTTGCTCTGCCAAATGCCAATTCAATGGCTTTTACAATATTTGCACCATTGTCGGTAGTGACGGCCACAATTTTTTCATCGGGTATTCCCCATTATTCACAAATATTTTTAATGGTCGTTAATAAATATTCGGCTGTATGACTCTCTGAAAGCGGCTCACAAGCTATATTAAATGAAATAATCTTAAAATTGTTGATGAAATGAATGGTTACTCCCAGATAGCTCTTCATTTGTAAATCCTTCCATTCGTCAATCGTTAAACATATATTGGTAACGGATTGTAACTTTTCGATTATAATAGCTTTTTTCTCCTCGTATTTTCCATCAATGATGCCGGTTATCGTTTTGCGACATGGGATTTTATACAATGGTGCAAGTAATTTAATCAGTTTTCCAAACCCTTCTCCTTCGACCACGCTGAAAGGAAGATTATCGCGGTATATCAATTCTGCAATAGCGTCTGTAATCCGTTTGTTTTTTGTTCCCTCTGCTCCAAATTCTAATATTTTTGAGAATGACGCTTCTATGCCCATTTTTTGTCGTTTAGGAGTTGAACACCCTAAATGATCTTCAATTTGAGATGCGGAAGTAGTCGGTATCATATTCATAGAGTCTTCAGAACGTGTAGATGTCGATGGCTTAGCAAGCAAGTCAGCAATTGATTTGTCCTGCGAATTGTTTCCCGACTTAACAGTATGATCCTGCAACGCAATTAAAATTGGTTAAAAATATCCTCTATTATATGGCCACTAAACTAAAAAAGAATCGTATTATCAGCAAATCAAAAGAAAAAAAAAATATAAAAAAAAATTACTTGATAAACCGAAATTAATGGTAAGTATACCACCCATGTATATATGGGCATTGTATGGCAACCCTAAAATGGAACTGTCAAAACTCAAAACTAAACTTTGACTTGTCCCGGGAATTTCAAATATTGTCGTATGGCCCTGGTTTATCATTTGTTTGGTTCATATAGCAACAAAAATAACAGGTCACTGGTCAGTCAATATTACACGAGTGTATTGCTATATAGAACTGGACTCGAAAAACTAGAAGGGCAAACTACTAAAGTACTAATTAAACAATATGTCCGCGTAGTCTCGTTCTTCGTTTGCAATTTAAAATCGTTTGCAATTTTAAAATAAATCACTGACGAACTAACGAAACACTTATTTTTTTTAATCAATTATAGTTATAGGTAAATTAATTTTGAACTATAATCTAGTAAATAGTGTTCCTATTATTATAATTCATTAAAAAAACGAATCATTGACAGGTTAGTATTTTCATAGAAAATAGTTCAGTTTCTTTGTAATTAATCATTGTAATGAAATCCAAATTGTTGGTACTCACCTCTTTATTTTCAATATTACTTATGAGACCAGAGTGTTTCCTTTCCATGTACTGTTTTAAATTAGAGGTATTACTGCAGGTTTTTAAAATTTCAGGGCAATATTTACATTTAGCATTGCCAGATTTATTGTCCACATGAAAATATTGACGCCAAGTACTTGTCGTCCTTTTAGTTAAAGACATAGTTAAAAAGGAGACTTCTTTTAATAACTCTAAAAACTTTTTGTCACGAAAAACATTCGAATTATGGTTTGAAAAATGAAGTTTCATCAACGATTAATGAAAGACTTACTACCAACCTGACGTCGGTAAAATAGTATAGTTCGTTAACTCCATCTAGTGAATATTTGATGTAATGAATCAACTAACCCTTAGTTGGGCCTGAGCAAAATAGTGAGTTTATATAGTAACTGCAGTTATTTATGTAATGTAGACAGGGAAATAAAGAAGACCAGTATTAAATTTTTTGATATTTTTATTTGTAAATATAAAAAAAATTGTGTGGGAAGTATGTTCCTTCAGCCTTCATAGGACCTGAATGGAAAGTGTCATGTGGGAAATATTTTTCATGTATCTTGTGCAGGAAAATTATTTTCCACATCACAATTACAATGGAACCTTTCAAAGCATGGAGCTGGACATAATGGCACTTGACATGTACTGCAAATGTATTTGGAACGCACTTCTTTAGCACGAGTGCTGCAAAAACGGCATCTTCTAAATTTATTTAATCTTGGCATATGGTTTCCTACATGTGAGAGCCGAAGCTCATCAGGTACACCATACACACCACCTTTTTTGCTTTTGAATACTGGTGGCCTTCTTGTCCTGCTGGAAAAAGGGTCGATCATTGATCGACCTAATCGCAATCTGAAACTTCTGTGTGTGTTCCTTCTGCTGGAGTGACCTTGCATGTACAAAATATAAGCATTGATCATTGCAGATTCAAGCAAAAACCAAAAGAGTCTGTGCCATTTTTTTTTTTATTTCCTCCCTAGGGGATAGGATGACCTGTAATGATCAAATAAATCCACACCCCCCATATTTTCTGTATACTTTTTTATAGCCAGCGGACAGAACATCTCTTTTTTCGAACCATCTTTTTGTTTTCTTTTTATAACTGTTACTTCTTTAGGGCAGTAAGCTGTGGTAGCAACAAAGACATCTTTGGTATCTTTCCACTTTATTATAGATATAGGCCTGCTATAAAAATATATAAACTCACCAGCATTGAGACGTGTTTTTCTCAAATTTTTACTGTAAGCTTCTGGTAGACCTTTTCGGTTACTTCGGATTGTTGCCACACCATAAATTTCTTTTTGAAGAAGTGCTGCAAGTACTCCTAAACTTGTGAAAAAATTGTCAAATGCCAGTAAGGTATTTGTAGGTACATTTTCAGACAAGTCTAAAACAACTCTAAATCCAAGATTTTCTTCACTGGCGATACCTACTTTTCCAGTATAAATTTGAAACTGGTAGAGAAATCCTGTGTTAGCATCACATCTCGCCCAAGATTTATACCCTCTTTTTATGGGTTTTTTAGGCATATATTGTTTCATAGTGCTTCTGCCTTTGAAGCGAATCATAGATTCATCAATGGATTGGTTTGATGATTGGTCACATGCCTCTCCAAATGTCACACTCAAAATATCAATGATTGGTTGGACTTTACACAGTTTATTGTAATGTTGTGAGGTCCTTGGCAATTCTTCTCTTATGTTAGAAACATGTAGATTTTCTGTATTTTTTTTAAAACGTTTTAGAGTCATGACCCTGCATATTTCTTGATTATTATAGAAGGGATCAGTGCTCCAGTACAGCTGGTAATCAGATAAAGGATTTACAGACATTAGTATTATTATCCCAAAATATGCAAATAATTCTGTTTTTGTAATGTCAATCCAATTTTTGGAATGTCTTGCTTGTGCATATATATTACTATTTTCTACAATTAGATTTATTGCTTCTTCAGGACACATATCCATGAAGTAATCCTTGGGCTGACTCCTGTTAGAATATCTTTTTCTGACTGTCATTGGCCTATCAAATGTAGGGCAATCAAAATCATCAATATCATTTGTCCACTGCCAGTTTCTATTTTGTACCTCTGCATAGCTTGGCCTAGTTGACATAGATCTTGAAGGTTGATTTCTCGATTGTTCAGTAGAGCTGGCTGGTAAGTGAATGGCAGGCGTTGGCACAACAACCAGAGGAGAACATGAATGTACGTGACCATCAGGGAAAAGCATTGGCACATCAATTGGAGAACTTGCAGGTAAGTGAACATCAGGGGCAGGCATTGGCACATCAATCGGAGGAGAACCCACAGGTAAACCAGAATCCTCAGCAGAGATTTGATCATCAACTGGGGCTGGAAAATAAGATTTTTTTGTAAGAATTTCAGTAAAATTTTGCACAGCGAGCTTACACTGAAAAATAATTAGTAGGTTTATACCTGATAATATTTCATACAAATCGTGGTCCGTAACTATATTTTGGATGTAGTCTAGTCTATCATTCAACTCTTCTCCTACATCCTCGTCATCATCGTCATCATCTTCTTCAGAAGACATCATATGTTGTAGTGTGTCATATATTTCATCACGGTGTTTTTCGTTCATCAGAGAAAAAATCTTCCGCCTCTTAGCAGGCTGCAATCAAAGAAATAAAGGTATAAATGACAATTGATACATATGAGGGTGCTAACAACATTCAATCAAAATCGGGCTCTAGGCACATATATCCCACATTTTTGTAAAAGCATTTTACCTCATATAAAACATATTATACGCGTCAAAAACTAGTGCTTCAGGCAAAGAAATAATAAATCTACTAAAAATAACCATTTCTGTTTACTTACCGGATTTTTTTTGGACATAGTATTTAGTTTTCTGAGAAAGTCGCACGAAAACACTAACGTTCACTGAATAACCTCAAAGGAATAAACAAAATTGACATTGACAGTAAAACGGTGCGTTCCGATTTACGCATCTACATTCCGGACCATAGATAATATTACTGTTGTTGTGTGTTTGACATATTGTGGGAATACTTTGCATACAGCTCGAGTAGAACCTCAAAAGTTAATGTGGGGAATATTTTCCTTCAGTCCAGTTAAGGGCTAACTAAACTGTTTCAAAAGCACAGAAGGAATATCATCATAGATGCGTTAGTGTAATATTATGGAGATATTATTCTTTGGTAGTTCGCGTTCTGGGCTCCGGACCAGAAGACCAAAGCAAACTTAATGTCGGGGAGTTGCAAATGAAAAATCGGGAATAATTGATTGAATGATTATAAATAAAATCGATTATTAATCGGTTATTCATAAAAATAAAAACATAAATTTAAATCAATTTTTAAATCGATTTTTAATCGATTATTTCCATAATCGATTATTTTTTCACATCCATATCTGCTGTTGTTGTGGTGGTACATGAATCTTTAATAAGTAAATATAAACAAATAAATGCTAGATAAGAGTATATCATTAATTAATCCTATACAATTATGAATTAAATTTAAATACTTACATTGTCAGTATCAGCATCTCCTTGCACTTCATGTGATGGTGACAGAGTATCATATTCCTGAAAAAGCTAGGTAAATATGCCAAAATTTTCTAATCAAAATTCACTTTACATTAGAAAGGGTCTTTTTTATATGTACTAAAAAAAATGGACGCTATAAAAAACGACAGCAAACCTTGCAAAGTACTTCCAGTACTACTTACTTTCCTATTGCATTTCTTACCGGAAATGGCTGTATGCCTAAATGTGCATCTCCCGTAGCAAAGCTTTCACCACCACATACAGCAACAATTCTTTCTTCGACCTCCGAGAGTTCAACTACCTCCATACACTCGACCCCACCACCAGTCCTACGCCTAGCAGCAGAGCGTGCTGCAACTTTTTTTTATGCCGCTTTTTTTGTCAGCCCAATACCACAATCAGATATTTAGTTAAAGAAATTATAAAAAATTGAGTGTTATTAAATACACATTTATTTTTCAAACTACATTAAAATCACCATTTTCCTATTATTAATAGTCAAGAATTGAGTAAAATTAACATAAAATTAAAATAAGATATTTATGAAATCAAGGAACACTTTAAACCAAGATTTGTTTTACATTGAAGTGGTTTGCTTTAAGGAATTTTAAGTGGTTCTAACATGTAAGAAAAGCACTGCTAACCTTAGTCCACTGTTTGTAGTTTATCATAGTGCCACCTATACTATTTAGGCGCACGGCTAGTTCCTCCCACTGGCGTCGACTTCGGTCTCTGGCATTTGGATTTCTCAAGAAACCATTCCTCCTTCATCCTCGAGTCTACATTCATGCTTTTAAACTTGTCACACTCGTGCACTAAATGATTTTTTGTGCAAAAAACACAAGATTTATTAATATTAGACCCTTCCTTAGAAACTACAAAAGATTTTGTTACCTTTGTATCTTTACTATAAGAAGGTTTTTCAGACTTGGAATTATCAAACTTATTACTATAGTGTACAGTTTCTAAAACATCCGCACGATTACGTAGAAATGTATAAAAATCTTCAAGACTAGGTGAGTCAGACAACGAGTTCCTGTGCTCCTCCCATTTGCGACATGTGGCGCCATCTAGTTTGCCAGTCATCATAAATATTATCAAAACATCCCATGAATCAGTAGGTTCCTTCAATGTATTGAGAGCACGTAAATTTTTAGTAAAATAGTCAATTATATAACGTAATGATTGATACGATTCTTTTAAAAGAGGTTGAAAAGAAAATAATGCTTTTAAATGGTTGTTAACTAAAAGTCTACTATTATTATATCTATTACACAAAAGTTCCCAAGCAAATTTGTAATTTTCAGCTGAAAAGGAAACTGATTTTATGACAACAGTGGCACTACCTTCTAACGAGGAACGCAAATAGTGAAACTTATTAATCTCCGGGATGTTGTCATTTTCATTTACTAATGAATTGAATGTATCACGATATTCAAGCCATTTTAATGAATTTCCATCAAACTGAGGTAAATTAATTGTAGGTAACTTAATGTTGAAAGATTTGGAGGCTCTGGATGAATTAAGTGAATTTGAATCTAAATTGTTTTCATTATTTTTATGCACATCCGAGTAACATTCAATATAATTTTGAGTTTGAGCAATTAATGAACAAACGTTATCCTCAATGACTTCTCTCTCACCGATCTGTGCCTCAGAATCAGATGAAATTAATTATATCTTTCCTTGAATGTCATCAAATTGTGACATTAAAGATCTACAATTTTTTAATTTGATTAAAGGTCTACTTAACTTCAATTGAAGTTCATCTGAATCTTAGAAACAATCTTTTGATCAATAGCTTTAACATTGTTAAACAACACAGTTCGTTGTTTTTTATTACTTTTACTCACTAAATGATTTGAAAGCACATACGCATACGAAATATGACGATTTTTCACTCGGCTCACTGACACGGAATTCACATATTTTATTCACACGGATTCATTTCCTTCTTCACGTTCTCGCTTTCCCGACAACCGCAAACGCATTCTTCTTATAAACTGTGATTCAACATGTCTCTCGTTCCATTTCTTTTGTCTGTCCTTCAGCTTTTTCCATATGAATATGTGGATTATAATGGCGAAAATTGACAAGGCCGACGCCAGTAATATATTATTTATCTGCATATGAGATTCGACGGCAGAATTACTTCCTCCAGATGCATTTTGTGCGATTATCACCTCCTTGTCTCCAGTTTTTGAATAACTCTTGCCCATTTTCGAAGCGACGTACGTGACTGGTTACGGAGAATGTCCCTTGCGTTATATCCATTTTCATAACGTCAATATTATAAAAGCTCTAACTCAGTGCACTGAAGCACACAGAAATCCGCTGAATTGCAGAATTCGCCTGATACGCGACACCCGGCAACAGCAGGCAACTTACGCCGCGGCGCTCGCGCATGGCAGGTTCGCCATGTAGTGTGTGGGTTGCGGGGAGTCGATAAATGAAATACGTGTATCTGCCACGAGTGATTTATTACGCCTAACTTAAACTAATACATGAATAAAGATGCTTAAGCTACCAACACATACACAAGACATAATACACAGTACAATTATAAATATGTTTTACCGCTTCGGCGCAACCAATGAACCCAATAAAGGCTGTTTTTCGCGGGCTTTGTATAAACAGTCTGTCGTCTAGACATTTTAATCTTGATAGGTAATCGACGGTTGTGTCTAGGAATCCTAAAAGCTCCATTGAATTATTTTCCGTAAAAGCTTACTTAAATTTAAATTGAAAAGAGCTTCGGGAATTGAATATGTCAAACATATTATTAATTATCCTCAAAGATTCGATGTTGCTTCACTATTTTTAAATGCAGGTAGTTTTAGTTCATTGCAACAAAAGTCTATAGCATCCGCTACACTAAGGCTGAATAGCTGTGTTGCGAGCTTAACCTTCATTTTTTGATTTTGAAAATGAAGGTGACGGAAAATAAATAAAAATTTTCGCTTTCTTGAAGCTTGTTTAGTTCTTCCAAAAATTTCCACTGTATTTCATTGCTATCTGGACCTATAAAAGTTTTATAGCTTTGAAAAGCGTTCCGCAACAGTTTGATCATGTGAGATGGATCCAACATTACCAAAATTGGGTCTTTGGTTACAGGATGGTTAAAAGTAATTTTTCGATCTTCTATAGAACAACCCAAACATTTCACCATTGCTATATTTGCAGCGCATCCATCGAAAGTCAACGATATAATTCTTATACCAGTTTCTTGGATAAGTTCTAAACATTGTAAAATTAAGTCAGAACGCTGACTTCCTGTTATACCATCCACAAGGAAATAACCAACTGGAACTTTAAAGTTACAGTTTACGCTTGTAACTAAAAAAACTAGAGCCTCTTTAGCTTCTAATACATATGATCTCCTTCAACGCCAGTACCGATATCAACGTGCCCCACTAATTACCGAAATTAGCGGCCCGAGCGCGGGTGATCTTTAACCGATGTTCTACCACGTTGAAACTCTGCACTCCACCGAGCCACTGTGGAATATGGAGGAGCCGACTCCCCCAAAAATTTGTTCCGTAGTCAAATTTTTCAAGCAAAAGTATTTTATCACCGCACGGATTTCAATTTTATCAATTTTTAGCGAGAGTTATCGACACGTCACAAACAAATAATTAATACAACTGACACAGACAAGATAGAAAGCTAATTATTGAGGGTATTATGATAAAGACCTAATCTTTCCGTGACAATTTTTTTTTTTTCAAGTACTCCCTATTACTACGTCATTCTCACTACATACTTTTTGAATGACGTAGTATAATTCGGATCTCTAAGGTTGTCATCACTATCAATGACGATCTCCGTGGTCGAGTGGCGTACGCACCGGTTTCAAGGTGTCGCTAGCTCTGAGGTCCCGGGTTCCCCGGACGGGTCAATGTAGAAAATCACATTTCTACATTGTCTCGGGTCTGGGTGTTTGTGGTACCTTCGTTGTATCTGAATTCCATAACACAAGTGCTTTAGCAACTTACTTTGGGTTCAGAACAATGTATGTGATGTTGTCCGCATTTAAAAAAAAAAAAAAAAAAAAAAAAAACAAAATATTCAGGTACATCTGTATGTTTAGAAATCTCATTATTTTCATCGTTACTATTGATTGCCTCACACTCAGTTAACATGTTAAATAATGTTTGTGTTTCTGGTGACATGGGTCGAATAGGTGACGATATTGGCGAATGGTTTGTTGTTACTAATTGAGACGGTGAGGATAATGGGCGAGAAAAATCATCTTGTTATCTGCAGAGATTTATTCTAAAATAATAATACTAATCTACTTTTCTAATAAAAAGTATTAAATAGAAAAAAAAATAGGTCTTGTAAATGAGATATTATTATGTTGCTTAGACTTTTGTTTATATCTGTATTTATAGTCGCTCTTTACAAAATCACAGCGATTAACGAATCTTTGTATTCGTCTTTATTCCTTGCTTTATTAAAATGTTCTCATTTCGATTAAATGGCGCAAACTTCAGACGTTGCTTGAGTATTTCGCATTCAATTGTGGGTCCAGTCAGATGGTAATTAATTGATGTATATGTGTGGTGCCTGCTAGCAAATCTCAGTGGCCAGTAAGTTTGATAGGCCGAAGCGGCTGGTACGCGCGGGCTTGCGCGCGCGCATCTCGGCATGCGTTCGATATTTTGAATATTATCATGGCGGTTTATAGGTAAGTTTTTGTTTTATTAATTTGTTGATTTTTTCAAGTTTATGTGTTGGATTTTTATAGGTATATATTACAGATATCTGTTAGGTGTATGTTTGTGATCGTATTTATTTAAATTTTAGGGTTTCTTTTCCGTAGGTACCAGCGTTCCAATATTTATCGCAAGTCTAGATATTGAACCATTTTGAAAAAAAAAGCGGGACAGGAAAAAAAGTTTGATAATCGCGTGTTTTAAAATATTAGTATGAGTTTAACATAACGTTTACGTAACACTTTTATTAAGTCTGATTTACATAGGGTAAATATGATTTATAGTAAGTAATGTAGAGTCTTCTTTATTTTATAATTATTTATAAGAATTACTTATTCATGATATTTCCGTAAAGATCTAACTTCTTTTATAGTTTCGTTTTTATCTTTAATTAAGTTAAGAACTCTGTATAGGATATGTATATGTATATTATACTGGATGAGTAATTCTTCTTGCCCTTTTCTTTTGAATGGTATAATATAGTCTATTTTTAACTTTTCGCCTGTCTCTTGCCGCGTATTTTAGTTTCATGGGTTTTTCATTTTCTTCGCAGGACACCAACTCGATATTTTTTAAAACAGTTCTCTTTATTATGCTTTGTAACCCCAGCTATGTACCAGTAAATGACTCATTAAAATTAGCCTTGACCAGAGATTACTGTGTGTAAACATTGAAATAAACTTGTATTAAATTTATGTTGGTATTGATTAGATATGTGTATTTTAAGCACATTCTTTTAAATCACCTAGGATAGCAATACATTAGTATTGCCATCCAATCCAATATATTAGTATTGCCAATATGTAGCGAAATATGATTTCAATTTCCTAACCTAACAACTAGTTGTAAAGTATAATAGAAGTTGTTTTTAGTTTCTTTAATTAGTTATAATATAACAGTTTCCCGCTAGTAAACAATAGTTAAACAATGAAAATGTTATATGACTCACGGGATAGGAATTTAGTCAAAATGATTAAACAACTTGACACGGAGAGCATCTGGAAATAATAGGTGTTAGATTTGATGACGTCCTAATACAAGTCGATAAGTATATATAGATAGCCTCTTTTTATCTACTTCTATGGGCCGTAAATACTGATAAAATAGTATTGAGACACTTTGTAACCTCCGACGCAAAGGGGTGTAAGGGTGCGTCCACATCTAACAAACGAGCACTACACGAGCAGCTCGCGAACCGCTCGCGAGCATGCCGCGAACGCACTAGTGTCAATTACGCCGTCTGACAGACGTGCGCGCGCCGCTCGCGAGCTGCTCGTGTAGTGCTCGTTCGTCAGATGTGGACGCACCCTTATAATTTATTTATTTTATTATCAAAAAACATCCACAACATAACAGAAAAAACTAAAGCATTGTACAGTAAAAGTAATAATTAACATGTAAAAAACAAAATATCAAATATTTACAAACATAAAATATTCATATAAAACATAAAAATAAACAAAGAATATAGCAAAAAAAATATATATATATCAGTCATTCATCATCTCGCAAAATCTCAAACACTCATAACATAACATAAATCTTCATAATCTTAAGAAGTTTGTGTCGGTATCTGTTTTTGTCTTTAGTATCGTATGTCCTAAAGAAATGGACTTATTGTGATGTAGTTCATTTTCGTTTTATAACTGACCTAGTCAAGATGCTTTTTAGGGCAAATTTATAAAGATATGTTACGTATTTAGAAAATATCGGCATTTGTTTCTTATTTTTTAATTTATAGTTATTGTCTTTCTTACGCTGTCAACATAACCATTGTTCTTAACGGAGTTATTAAGCCTTTTCGAGCCCTCACAGTTTATGGGATTCTCCTGAACTGGAAAAATACTAAAATATAAGGACATGTCTTCATCGTAAACATTGACCTATTCAAATGCTTTGACGTCAGTACCCGTTACTGATCCCATCAAATTGGCTCTACCACTCATTGGCCGTTGAAGGTCATTTCAAATGGGCCAGACAGATCAATTATTTGTTGACCCGCATATCGAGATTTGATGTCTCGAAGTAGGACATGGTTGATGTTTCAATTATATGATGCATCGATCTTATGTTAAAGTGTCAATGTTAAATCATTTGGTGGTATAAACGTTTTGGTATTCCATTTACTGGTCTTATCAACGGTTTAGTTTGTCTCATGGTTATTCTGATACCGTTGTAAGTATCAGAATAACCATGAGACAAACTATTATTGTCAAAATTTATGCTTAGTGTTGTCGATCTTGTATGGCATTCTTTTGTTTTTACTTTGAACCATTTTAATTCATATTTTTTTATAATTATGCCACTGCAGAGTTCTGGTTAAATACTGGGTAGACATAGCGGCTTAAAGTTATTTTAACTTGATTGGAGAAAGTTCAGATCAATTCAAATATAAAACTTTTATCATTTCAGGTTAACGATTTTCTTAATACTGGTAACAACATACTCAACCACTCATGGAGAAACAGGTAAATATAAAAACTTTTAAACTATTGCGCTGCTTGTTTATAGTAATATTATAACCTGCCTGTGTAACCCGGTCGAAAGCTAATCCAGGTGAATATATCCACAAGCATCTGGTGCAGCTAAACTGCAGCCATTATTGTTTTGAATCTACTTTAAATGGAGGAGACTCAATTGACTGTGCTTTTTCTTGTATGTTTGTTGCAAAGCGGATCAATTAAAAAAGAAATGTCCTAGTCAAAGTTTTATTGCATAGCAAGTGACAGTTGGTATCTTTTAACAATTATTGACTTATTTGCAATGTAATTAATAATTATTTTACGCACTTCACAAACTTAAAGATGTTATGTAAGTACTAAATGTCTTTGATTCCTCAAAGGTAGTCCCATGTAAATTTCTTGAAGTTGGTTCCTTTTTAAATTTTTGTGTAATATGACAAACGCCTCTCACGCGAAGATTAATATCTTCGCGTGAAGAGGCGAGATGATTCGGCTTATCCGACATCCTAGCGTCAGCACAGACTTTCTAGTTAAATCCTGTAGTTAATAATAACTCGAGATTGAAAAGATATAAAAAGTTTTATGAACCGGTGAAGTATAACAGTGACAAGATTCGTTGCATAGAAACCAAGCACAAAAGCGCCACGTATGTTAAAAAAACAAAACTTACATATCAAATATAAAAACTAATTGTACATTTGTTGTTATACATCAAAAAATTCGAAGTAAATTTTTTATAGTATACATTTTTTTTATAACATTTTCTTCTAGAAAATACGACAACAGAACTGCCCCAAGCGGACATGGTGGCCCCCTGTTCGTCGTTACGGCCTGGAGACGTGGACTTGCAGACGGTGGACCTCATCGCGGTGTACCGGCTCGACCAGCCCAGCACTGAGGGTGTCACCATGGTGCAGGGGTCGCAGGACCTGCAGAGAGCCTACAGGATCGGGCTTGATGTGAACTTCACTTTGCCGTTGAAGTAAGTGGAATGTTGAGCGGCGCGTTTAGTAGGTTCACCCATATTATATTACATATTAATAATAAACCTTAAAAATTACACGAAAGTTGGTACAAAAACTAAAAAAAACAATAAGAAGTATTAAAAGTAAAAAAAAATATTTCGACGACCTCCGTGGTCGAGTGGCGTACGCACCGGTTTCTAGGTGTCGCTAGCTCTGAGGTCCCGGGTTCGATCCCCGGACGGGTCAATGTAGAAACCAACTTTTCTACATTGTCCCGGGTCTGGGTGTTTGTGGTACCTTCGTTGTTTCTGAATTCTATAACACAAGTGCTTCAGCTACTTACTTTGGGTTCAGAGCAATGTATGTGATGTTGTCCGCATTTATTTATTATATTTCAATTACCTCAAGTATTCAATTTAAGTTTATACATATAGGTTTAGTTCTGAAGTCGGTTTTCGTCACCCATTTTCGTTATTATTCTCACCTCACAGCATTGAATCCTCGTTTTGTATAGATACAAATTATGCATATAACATCTAACCAGGAGTTTTATCCATTTTCCGTAGAGAGGTGTTCCCGAACGGGTTGCCTTCTCACTTCAGCATAGTGGGGACGTTCAACGCTCGCGGGCAGCGCCGGCCCTGGAGTCTGGTGCGCGCGCGATCCGACAGCTTACTGTTCTCACTGACCTTTCTGCCCGTTTCAAAGAAAATCGCCGTTTTCTATCGAGGATCAAGAGTCCTTTTCAACAGTTGGGAGGTATTGTGATATAGCTAATTTAAGCTCGACCCAAAAACGTGACGTTTCGGTCTATTTTAACCGTAGCTCCTAAACGAATGGACCAATTGCGACGCGTTCTTTTTTTTTGTTTTAATCTGACGTTATTAAGATGGTTTTTAGTTGTAACTTATGAAAGCCTGCTTAGCACCTTGTAGTTATGAGCAGTTTTGAAAACTGTCGGGGGTTTCTTAAATTTTTAGGTATTGTTATAGCTTATTCAACAGTCAGTCTGAAATTAACTTTATTTGCAGTTGTATTAAAGTTGATATTTATTTAAGTGGAAATAACATGAATGGCAAAGGAATTTAAATAGACTATAAAGTAGATAATTTTGGACCTTCTGTTTTTTTTTCCACTATCGTTGTGCACTAATTTACATCAGATGGCAAAAATGGGCGTGTAATATATTAAAGGATGCTTATAAAATAATTTGAAAATACATGTTCATTTGATTACAATTACTACATCACGCTATTTTACTTACATGTAAAGTATTTGCGAAAAAAAATTGCCATTTACTTATATGACATGATTAACAATACATATAATTTCTAGATATTTACACCTGGGTGGCATAAGATACACGCAGCGATCACCAATGAAACTGTACACGTGGCTGTCGACTGCGTGGAGGTGAGATTATGTTAATTTTAACAATTATAATTAGACAAGCTTTGCCCTGCGGTTTCACCCGCCTCGTTGAGGTATTTTTTGTAAATTGTCCTGTGTTTTTATAATTAATTTTGTGCAATTCGAGGCGTAGACAAATCAAGGTTGAACCTATTGATTGATGTCATAAAAGTACAGAATAAAAACATTTCTGATTTAGCTCATACAACCGCATGAGCCGGGGTGACAAGTGTATATTAAAAAATATGAGGATGCAAATTGTTTCTTTTTAAAAATACAGCATTGTTTGAAGTTCGACATGCTATCTCTAGTATTTATGGCACTGGCCCTCCAGGTGGCAAGATACAATTTCATATATAACTAGCTGTACCCGGCATGCGTTGCAATGCAATTTTTTCTACCTAGCACCTGCCTACTACCTCCCTACTACCACTTAGGGGTATGAAAAATAGATAGTAGCCGATTCTCAGACATACTGAATATGCATATAAAATTTCATAAAAATCGGTCAAGCCGTTTCGGAGGAGTATGGTAACTAACATTTTGACACGAGAATTTTATATATAAGATATACAGATATAGGTATGTACTATTTTAAATACGATTGAATTTCAGTTAATGCCAGAGAAGATAAACTTCCGGGATTACACGAACGCGACTTCTGTGACAATTGTGTCAAACGACGATGGGACAGCGGCACCTGTAAGTGATCAAGACATTATTTTTACACTAACTTGTCGGTACTAAAATATTAAAGGTCAAATTGTCAATTAGTTTTTTACTTAAAAGGTAAAATTTGAAAAAAAATTGAAGTAAAGTTGCTTCCAAATTAACATAATCAAAACAACATGAGGAAACCTGGATTTCAAAATATTTAAGTAATTATATATTTTCAGATAGATCTCCAGTGGCTATCATTAAGTTGTGACCGGTACAACTTGAGTAGGGATAGTTGTGAAGAAATTGTAAGTAATTTATTAACTTTAAAATACAAAAATGGTCCAATACAGAACTATATCTTAAATATTTAATGTTTACATTTTTCAGGATAAGCCACAACTTCTCATTGCTACGTCACCGCCTTCTGTAAGTTTTTTTATAACCTAGCATTCAAAAATATACCTAGTTAATTCTGCTATCGTTGCACTAAAAACAAACAACCATAAAAAAAATCGAGTTGAGAACTTCCTCCTTTTTGCAAGTCGGTTAAAAATCTAAAACTTTCTCAGGTCTAAAGTTCGTAACATATTATGCTATATTTCATGAAGATTTATTTATTTGTTTAGTATGATGTGGACCCTTCGGCAATAGCTGAACCGTTCGTGTTGTCCTGCAATAACACCTGCCCCCCAGTAAGTAGAAATACATTACAATGTTTTATATTACTGTATTGTATAATTATATTATGGAGTGTCGAATATGCACTGGCTAAAACGTCACATTAAATCATGTTTGGTGCGATGTTGTAGATTCTCATTTTAATCACAAAAATATTCGTGTATAAAAAATTTAATAAAATATAGCATTTTAGCCTCTCCTTTCTCCCGAGAGGCTAAAATATTGTATAAGTTAGTTATTGCTGTAGGTAGTTAGTTTTGTTTTTATGTTACGTTTAAGTTTTTTCTTTGTGTTGTATATATATTTGTTGTTTTTATAGAACGATGTTGTCGCTAAGCGACAAAGTTCTTCATTAATAAATAAAAAAAAAAAAAGAAAAAGGCGTCAATTTCATCATCATCATATCAGCCTGTTGCAGTCCAATGTTGGACATAGGCCTCCCCCAAGGAACGCCACAGCGCACGATCTCCCGCCCTTTGCATCCAGTCACTGCCAGCTGCCTTCTTCAGGTCATCGGTCCATCTAGCCGGGGGGCGTCCTACACTACGTTTGCCTAAACGTGGTCTCCATTCGAGAACCTTCCTGCTCCACCTCTCGTCGGTTCTGTGACAGACATGGCCAGCCTACTGCCACTTCAGCTTGCTACATTTTTGGACAATATCAGTCACCTTGGTCTTGTCGTCAATTTAATTATAGTTAAAAGGCTTGTAAGATTCACAGCGCTTATTGCGGAGTTAATTTTGTCCAGTAAATTTGCATGCTCCAGTTATTTAAAGATTTTATAGTCACGTTGTTTATGAAAAATTGTTAACTTAGACTTTGTATTAAAGAAAAACATAAACAACCGAATTGAGAACATCCTCCTATTTTGAAGTCGGTATATAATATAGTCTAAACCCTAATTATTTCTACATTTCAGGGTCCCATTGGACCGCCTGGTATGAAGGGAGAACCGGGACCAAGAGGATTTACTGGTATCCCGGTAAGTGATGACTATAATATTTTTTTTACACAGCAAGACCATAATGTATTACACAAAAATTTAAAAAAGAGTAATTTTATATGGAACCACCACTACTTCCACAAAAATAAAGTGTAATCGGTCCGCAATTGCCAAAAAACTGGCGTTACAAAAAAATTACAAACAAATACGAATTTAAAACCTCTTCATGAAGTTGGTTAAAAAGTTATTATTCGAAAATGAATACACCAGCACTTATAAACCCTTTTTCCATTCGTTATAAATCCCCTTGTATATTTTGTCAGAGTCCAATAAGAAATGAAAACACAAGACTACAAACGTACTTTTTGTATATTCTCAGGAACAACAAGTTGTTATATCAATTAACAAAATATTAATCTACATAGATAGATTTTTTAATCATCGGCCCTATTTTTCACTGATCCATAGACTCTTCTACTCATTAGAGCTGTCAAGTAACTAGTGTTGGGTAATTTAGTATGCTTTTGAAATATAACTGTCTGCGCGTGCCTGCAAAGGTGTCGAAACGTCGCGGGGCCTAAAATACAAAAATAAACCGCGGAAAAATCCGTAAAACTTGGTTTTATTTCAATGTCTAACATTCGCGTAAACCTGAGAAACCAATAGTATTTTTTTGTTGGGCAGTATTTATTTTATCCCATTACTTTTCAGGGAATACGAGGTACGAAAGGTGACCCAGGTTTCATAGGAGCGCCAGGTGTACCGGGGATCAAGGGGGACAGGGGAGACCCTGGGGAACCGGGACAGCCAGGGTACATCGTCAATGTAAGTTATTGTTTTATACTTCTTGTTTAAAGGCAGTTCAGATGACTGTAGAAAATTCAGCGTAAAGGACGGACGGGCATTAGGGTGTTTCATTTTTCAAAATTTAGATTTTTCTTTGACTTCGTTCGAATTCTTGTTCTGACTCATAAGAAAGGTTCATATGCCAAAATTCAGTAAAATCCATTAACATCTAAAGGTTGCACAGTTTGATGACTTATACGTCAGCTAATTGATATCGATGTAGTGGAGGATAAGCAAATATTTCAAGTTCATTATCTGAAGTTCAGAAGTGATTCATGTGTTTCGTTTATAACATTCAGCCATATTTTAATGTAAAAATGAATAATAGACGAGGAATTTGATTACTCAAGTGGGTTCCTTGCTAAATACTTATTTAATAAAAAATATATTAAATATTTTAAATTTTTAAGGTAAGTGACGTCATCAATGGCTCATAAGATTCAGTGCCATTGTTTCACAGCTACATAAATAAAAATTTAAATCTGTCAACACAACGTCATCCAGATCACATCTGCCAAAGTGTAAATAAACGTCGTAAATAATCGAATCCTATCTTAATATCATCGTATTTAATATTTATTTAAAATATTATTTATCATCGTATTTAATTAGGGTTTTTTCAAATTAAATTGTTTGTTTTTCGTTTTCCTGAACCATAAATGACCACAATGAGCGATACTTTTGTTTAAGTTGACTCGTAGGGGTGGCATTATGATACAGACCATACAACGAAATCTTATGCTTCAGAAATACTTACATCAAAGTGATCTTCGCAAAAATATTGTTTGGACTGTTATTGCTGCAAGTTTGAACAAAGCACTTCCTGTATTCCATAACTCTTCCAATAATTAAATATTGTCGAGTGTTGAAATAATATAAGTACTGATCTAAACGAGAATAAATGATAAAATGCGGCAAGTCACAATGTTTATATTTTTGACATTTAAATTATAATTTGACACTTGACAGATTGTAGACAATACTTGCCACTTACTTTTTATGTTTTGATGCAACTATACAAAACTGTACTTTCAAAGCTGACGTAATTTGAAGGGCAAATAAGGTCAATCGTATTTTATCAAAAACATCAATGAAATATTTTTTTTTTATAATTACTTAGTCTGTAATAATCAGTAACTCTATTCCTCGAAATGGTTTTTCAATTACAACATTAAAAAAAAATAACTTTGCCCATTGTTCCTTTTCTTATATCAGCACTCTCATCTGCTAAAATACTTTGGGCCTACAGTATTTTCGAAGGCGTTTCTTTGACTTCATTTATCCGCTTTTCTCTGGGAAGAACTCCACATGTATTATTTTTTTTTTGTATTTTAGGAGACGTATATTTTATTACAGTTTTCATGTGGTTTTTTAATATTTCGTCGCCAGAATCAATTTTAAATCCAAGAAAAAATTGTAAAACGCCGTCAGCCTTTTCTTTTCCTCTCAATGGCACATCATGAGTACCATAAAATGTTATGGTTGTAATTGTTGATACTAATTTATTTCTATTTTTTGCATATCCCTGTTTGCAAAGTAACGTCCACATACGTTTTTACATTTCCAAAACAACTGGCCGAAGCACACCACGCTGTGCCATTGGGTTTCCATGTCCTTTACAACAAGTGTATGAAACTAGTATTTCAGCACTTTATAACCTTGGTATATGGTCACGTAGGTAAGGTGTGTGGTATAAATAGGTAGATAACTCACGTCGTAGAGGATTTATTGTTCCCAAGTCTTTACACAGCAACACAAAGTTCAGAAGACACAATCGGGGAGTATTCACAAGCACAAGCTTAAGCACAATAACTCGTGCCTTTGCGCAATTCGTTTCTCGCAATTTTCCTCCATTTCTTGCAAAAAAATAAATAACGCATCTTCATCGTTAATGATCTCTACCTTCTTTTTTTTGCCGCTGGTGTCATTGGCGGGACTGCTGTATTAGTTGCGTCCTCTAAACTTTGAGAGAACACATTACATAAAATAAATTTCTTCTCTCTCAGCATTGTCCATGTATGGAAGCAGAAATTCCAAATGACTCGTACATTTCCAAGGCTTAATGTTTTTTTGTGCCTGTCCACTTTTTTTTTCAACGTTTCACTTTCCTTCTTCGCATTTTTTTTTCATTTTAACTTTGCTAATGAAACTGCAATTAAAACGAATAAAATACCATGTGATTAAGTTCCGTTTTTGCTCTACGGACGCATCATATTTACATGTCTTAATAGAAAGTGTCATAAAAAAACCTTAAGTTTCAGAGAAGCTATTAGCACAAGAGAGCATCTTGCTATGTGCATACATATTTTTGGTCGTGACCGTACATTGATTCAAAAAAAGTCACTTAGTTTGGGGTCAATGTTTTCAATTTCTTTATTTGCTGTGTCATTACTTTCGGGATCGATATTAACTGCTTTTCCGGGAATCACTTTAATCTTTCTTTTCTTACTACATTTTTACTTGTTTTTACAGTCATATTCCCAATTTTGTTTTCACATTCACTTTCTACATTCTCATCATCAATGTTTGATACACTTTTTCCAGGTTCTGCATTTAATTTTCGTTTGTTTGTAGGTTCTTTAACGTTAATTGTGCCATATCTCATTTCCTTAAGTATTTGTAAAACTGATTTATCAATTGCGTATCTGCACTTATTAGGGTCTTCATCTTTATCACTGGGAAGTCTTGATAGAACTTGATCTGGATTAAAAGGAACAAGCACCGTTTTTCGAAAACCTGCTTGAAGATTGGATTCAGAATTTTCAGACAAGTCATTTATAAGACATTTTAATAATTTTGGAAAACATCCTTTGGGTACAGAAGCTTGGTTTCTGCCATCAGTTTTTTTCCATTTAAGTAAAATGTTCCGCCAAGCAATTTTCATTGGCCTAAAAAAGGCGACGTCTAGTGGCTGTGTTAAGTGCGTGGAGTTAGCGGGTAAAAATATAAATGAAATGTTATGTTTTTCACAGATTCTTATTACTTCTACAGATAAGTGTGATGACAAATTGTCACCAATCAAAACTTTTTTTCCAGGTCTATCTTTATTAAAGAATGGAATGATAGTGGACTTAATGTAATCTTCGAAGGTGATGCTATGAATCCATCCCGACGTAGTTCTGTTGTATCGTGTGCCCTTAGGGCCGCCTGTTGTCCAGGTATCGTAAACATTGCTTGCCCAATAAATTACGTATGGAGGCAATAATTCGCCTGAAGCCGTACCCGCCATCATAATGGATATCGAAGATTTAGATTGGTTAACAACTCTTTCGGGATACTTTGTACCTCTCTTAACTATAACTTTTTTGCGACCTGGATCATCGCAAAGGTTTGTCTCATCATAATTGACGATATTTTTGGGATCAATTTCTTTTAATGAGTCTTGTAACTCATCAAAGTATTCTTTAATTACAGAGGGTGATACTTGAGCTCTAGATTTTTTAATGTTTTGACACATTCTTAAAGAAAGTGTATCTTTATATCTTTTTAAAAATCTCGAAACATAATCGGGTCCTGGCATATTATTTTTAAACCGCTTGTGAGTCACACCTAAATTATCTAAATACGATTTAATCATTATCCTTAAATCATAAGTATCCAGTGGATAACCCCAGTTGCTGCATATGTTTAAGTATCGTACAATATGGGTTTCTGCCTCTTCATCTAAAGCGTTCTGTCCACCTTGGGTCTTCATGGTTTTCGTATTATGTCTATATAAAACAGATTTATTTATATTATATTTCTTAGCAATACATGCCAATGAACACTGAGGAGTTCTTTTGTACTCTTCAAAAGCTTCCTGAATTGTTTGAGTGTCGTATTTGCGATACTGCCGACCTCGTGGGTCTGGTTTGTAATTTCGAGGCATTTTACCTGAGAAATAAACCATTATAAAATTAGGTTTGGAGAGAAAATTAGTTTGGTCGCATTTGAAGTATAGTTTTAGTTGATTTTCCCAATTAAGTACATTGGTCAATATTCAAGCAAAACCGTATGCAAATGGGATTAATATATACGAAATTGTATTTTTGTTCATGACGATTATTTCCTCGAGAGGGCGCACATACTGAATTTGATGTGACGTCGCATCGCCTTGACTAACTGACGATCAAGACGTAATTTGTTCATTTCTGATAAGTAGTTTAGTAGTTCTGAGGAACAGATGGACATACATACACACATACAGACATATATACTTGCCTTCGCGTAGTCGATTAATTAATGACATAATCCTTAAATAAAACTAATTAGAACCGTACCTACGTAAATAACGACGATTCAAGTACCTATGTGACAACCCTGTAATAATCATAACCAATCACCCCTCTCTCGTTGCTATTCACCTCTTTGTCGTGTCTATTGACCCTTTAGGCGTTTCGGTCAGTGGGTCATCTTAGGGGTTTCTAATCACCCCATTGGCGTATCTATTCACCTTGAAAAGTTTGTGAAAATAAACCCTCCCGAAATATAACCAATAAATGTAATAAATGCATGTTCTTACCTTAATTTTTACAGCAAAATATCTTTATAAAAGTACTATCAGTAGTCCAAACACAAAATTGCACTAATTCCACACAAAACTGCACTTTTTACTTGAAGTAAAAGTCATGTTCCGTAACCGCTCGTCTAGCTATGAACTTTGTCGTTCACTTTTTGGCAATTTTTAAAAATGACAGCTAGATACGATGTTGCCAGGCAAAGAAATAAAATACTACCAATTTTAGAAGAAATCGGGAATTTTGCTAGAATCATCGGGCTTGCCATAAAAAAAAGTTTGAAATTACATCACGTCTTTTTTTCTATTCCCCCCGCGATTTCTATTCACCCCGTTTTACGGAACTGTTTACTACTCTTTCAGGGTACTTTGTACCTCTCCTAAAAATGCATTTAGCATTACCCGGGTTGTCGGAGAGATTGGTCTCATCATAATTAAGTATATGACTAGGTGGAATGTCCTTAATTGTTTCTTGCAAATTAGCAAAAAAAATTTTGCAATTCTTGGAGACCCTTCTCGGCCCGGACCTATTTTATGTTTTGTGTAGTTCGAACGGACAATTTTGACAAATGTCTATTTAAAAATTGGTTTACCCATGTATTGCCAGGCATTTTGCCATTTAAAATGTCAAGGCACGTTTTTTTTATAAATAACTAGCGGTACCCGTGGCCTTGCTCACGAAACATTCGATTTGGGATTTTATTAATATATAATTTATGAGACTGTCTAAATTAATTGACTCTTGATAATAAAAAATAGACACAAAAAGAAAAGGTAAATTTTTACACGAACTAAATAAACAGTTCCACACGAGAAAATTTATTATAAAAAAAATACTATAAACAAACAAATTCGCACATTATTTAAAAAATATACTGTGCACTATAAGAAAATTAACTCATTAACTTGTTTAAAATCATATTGAAGACATTGTCTTTTTAACGCTTAATTCTTAAAAAAATATACGTGAAGTTAAAACGGAAATGTGAAAATGCTAACTATACAGAATCAAAAGTTACCAAGCTATTTACGAAATCATTTTCTTAATAACGACTAATTAGGCATTGAAAACATAAAAAAGCCTAGCTTAACCTAACGATTTACTACACTTCTCTGTAAACAATGTTAACAGTTTCGCCATCGGCAGCCAATAGATACAGAGAGTCAGAGCCCGTTACGCGGGAGCAAGCCACATACAGTTGGCCATGAGAGAAGCAGCTGGATCTGAGGTCTACACCCGCTACCTTCAGTGTCTGCCCCTTTTGCCTTGTTGATGGTCATAGCAAAACAAACGCTCACAGGGAACTGTAAGCGTTTAAATTGGAAAGGATAATTGTGTGGAATCAAAGAAATACGCGGTATAAACACAGACTCACCAATGCCACTACCTGTCAAAATTTCGGCTTTAATTATGTTTCTCTGTAAAGAAACAACTTTGAGCCGCGTTCCGTTACACAATTTTGGAGGCGTTATGTTCCGGAGAAGCATAATTGGCACACCAACTTTTAATTTAAGATGTGCGCTGGAAGACCGCTTGCAGTCAGGGAGTTTAGAAATTCTACCGGGTAATTCGTGGCGTCGCCGCGTCGTCTTGATCGACAACAGTGTTTATCGACGTGTAGACTACTTCATTACCTTCTAATTTAGAAAGAATAGTCTCGTTAATAATGGCCACATTATCGTTTTAGGCGTTAATATAGCACGTTCAAACACACAAGAATTCGCCTGGTGCCGTATTCAACTGACATCTTCGTAAACCCGGTCAATTAATACCTCTAAAGTAGGAACCACTTTACCAAGTTCCTCGGGTAAGTTTATCAGGCCACACTCCTCTTGTAAACTGCCTTCACCTACTTTAAGGAGAACGTCAGAAAATTCTTGCGCACCCGTATTACCGCCAAGTTGTGCTCTCATGTTTCTGGTTAAGCGCAAAGTATGTACTTGTGACCACAGTGAAGAACGTTTTAAAGAAGCAGATACTTCATCAGCTTTAGTTCCGCCACCACAGGGAGAGTTTGGCGGAAATCGCCGCTGAACACAACTGTTAACCCACCCATCGGTTGTTGGTTTCTGCGGATGTCGCGCAAATTTCTGTCCACCGCCTCGACTGCTTTTTTGTGAGCCATTGTGCACTCATCCCATACGATCAGAGAGCTATCCCTGAGTACGTACGCTTTGTCACTATTACGGGACACTCCGAAAACAGGCGTTTCGTTGCTCTCTAGATCGATGGGAATCTTAAACATGGCATGTGCTGTTTTGCCACCAGGAAGCAGTGTGGCGGCAATGCCCGACGAGGCTACCCTGTCGCCTGACGTCTGCAAGAATTGCTGTGGTAATAAAGGTTTTGCCTGTACCTCCAGGAGCATCTAGGAAAAATAATTTACCTTGACTTGAGTGGACACTTTCGAGCACAGTCTCAAAAATGTGTGCTTGCTCCGAAGTGAATTGGCAGACAAAGTCATTTACTACCACAGACATTGCCGCTGGGTCTTAGTTGAGTTCAGCAGCTTATTCTCGGCTCCCGCGATTTTAGTCACCTATAATTGCTGGCACAGGAGCTGGTAATCCATATTCAGCTAGGGACTTGCCACCCATCGAAATGACTTCGTTTTGGAGTGAACAAAGGCAACTGTTTAAAGCTCGTTCATCAGTTGAAGCAGCTTAAAACTTATGTAAAAACATTCTAGCGGTTGAGTTAGGTGTGTAGCATTTTTTGGAAGAAAAACAAATCTGATGTTTTAATTTTGACATAATTGAATAGTCTCAACGCTTAGGTGCGATGCCAAGTTATCACCGATAACTAGTTTTACGCCGTCTCGAGAGTTAGCCCATGGCAAAACTATAGTCTTAAACCAATCATCAAAACACATCATATCGAACCACCCAGATTTGGTTCGGTTATACCTAGCATTTTTTGGACCATTTTCGCACCACCTGGTCCACAAATGATCTGCCTTGTAAACCACATAGGTTGGTAGGCAATGTCCGTCAGCAGTTCCACTAAACATGATTGATACTGGACTTTTGCTAGCATTAATGACACTTTCAGGGTGTTTTGTCCCTCTTTTAAAAATACATTTTTTAGATCCGGGGTCGTCGCTTAAATTTGTTTCATCGAAATTGAGAATATTGCTGGGGATTATTATAATTATTGGAATTATTCTATCATCTTTAAGAGAAGTTTCAAGATTCTTGTAAAATTCGTTCATTTCCTCAACTGTTTTCGCAGCACGGCTTCTTTTTATATTTTGCGTTGCCCTTTGCGAAAAATTGTGTCGTTGTAGGAAACCACGGGCCCAGCGTTCACCCGGCATTTTTCCTTTAAAGAGATGGTTTTTGGCGCTTTTTTGTATGTAGTTGTATACTACAATACGTAAATCTAAGAGAGTGAGAGGACAGCCGAATTCAGCTGAAAGATTTACAATGTCTGCAATATGGACTTCTTCCTCAGTTGACAACTCTGTAGGTCGACCAAATTGTTTTTCATGTATATTTTTGAATTTGTTGACAATGGTCCGTCGCGGGATCCCAAACTGTTTTTCCGCTTCGTAAGATGTAATGATTTTATTTCGCACGAGATCTGCAGCAACTTCTAACATTTCCTGTGAGTAATCAGCATAATTGCGAGCTCCTGGTTTTCTCCTGCTTCGCTTTTTGTTGTTTCCCATTTTTCATGTAACTGTAATAAAATTAAGACTTACTAAAATACAATACACAATTCAAAATCACGTCTGTATTCCCTGAAGGGTTAGGCAAAGGTCTATGATACACCCACATTCAGCCAGTTTTTTTTAAGTCACGTGTAATAGGAGGCGAGCCTATCGCCACCTTATTAGTCACTACACTCCCTTAACAGAGGGGTCGTGGGTGCATGCAATCGAAACGAAATAGGCAGAGTTGGGCTTACTTGGCAAACTTGCAGCATTTTACGGTAACCGTCTAATGATGAATTTTGTACAAATTATGACAAGAGAAGAGTTTAAATATTTACGTGTTTTAATAGAAATTGCAAGTCAATTTCAACAAAAAAAGGCAACAAACAACGACTGGTTGAAACGTATGGAATCTTTTTTTTCTGTTAAGGCCCCCGCTTATACAAAAAGAATTCTTTCGGACACCCGCGACTCGGGAGAGTGGATGGGTAGTGTGAATGACATCCACTCTCTCGAGTCTTACTGACTAAACCTAAACCGCCGTGCAATGTCATCCACGTTTGGTGTTGGTGCGTGGCAAAGCGTAGCAATTCATCACGCACCAACTGCGGAGTTAACCGTATGCGATCCCTATGGCATGCTTTACCAAAATTTCTGCCAATCTAAATAAGGACCCTGACGAGAAGAGTACCGCTTTCTAAATCAAGCCCTCTTGACCCAGATGCCTAACGAGAACTTTTTATTACATTTTCCAAAAGCTTTCATTTTTTTTCGAAAAAGACACGTTTCTTAGAATTCTTGTGATAAAGATATATTTATTTGTAAGAATTTGGTACAATAAAGATGCTACAAACATTTTGATCCATAATAATGTGCTGTTTCCGGCAATGGGGTTCAGTTTCCCAATGAATTATTGATTATGACTGAATTGAACAATTTCAAGATGATTCATGGTTTGAAACATATTGAACTGAATTAAGTTATTTATATATTTTCAGGCTACTGGTGCTGGGTATGTGGGGCCACCAGGGGAACCAGGCCGCCGCGGAACCAAAGGGGAAAAAGGAGATATAGGACAAAAAGGTTAGAATTAAATAATAAAAAATCACATACTCGTCTTTATTAGGTATATATTATTTTATTTGTTTCATTAATTGCTAGTAATAATGGTATTTGTAACTGATATACAGGCAACTTCAATAACATAGCCTAAGACAGTGCTTCCTCATAGAAGTAGGCATCTAAAGTCATTTCTATGGCACTTACGTCAAATTTCTATCTGCAGTAGCAAAAGTGATCTATGGTTAAGTTATTGAGTTCGTAGTTTTCGTTTTGTAAAACTATAACAGTAACCTTGTATACATAAATATCGAGTGAACAATCTTATAGACAGAACACACTGGCTCGTCTTCTTCTTTTCGTCGATGGTAGATTTAAATTAGAGTACCTACATTGGCCCAGTAAGTTGCGACATTAATGGCAGCATCGTTAGCGTGCTTCAAGTCATCCAAAGTGCAGGTGTACGGACAATTTGGGCATGGTTTGGTTGGGAGCTTCACATTCTCATTGGGTATGAAGGGGATCGATTATTCCCCATTTTGCGAGGTTATGTTCACAGCGGCCTACCTGGGCACACACTGGCTTAATAAGATAATTCGTAATTCTTTAGTAGCTAAAAAAATATTGTATTTTTATAGGTGAACCAGGAGAAGCGGGTCTGGTCGGACTTGCAGGGGTGCCGGGAACGGATGGGAAAGACGTAAGTAACAGTTTAGCTATGGGGATGAAATGGCTGTGTTTGAAACGTCACAAGATATTCATTTTTATTGTATTACTAGCTGTGCCCCGTGGTTTCACCCGTGTGAATACCTAGGTCCCGTTCCCGGTGCTTTTATATTATTGGGGGCGGAGATGAATCCAACAAATTACTATCGTAACAAAAGTCAGGATTACTTAATATGGTGGTTAAGTATTCTTAAATTTTCTAATTTTCCGTACAATTTTCAAATTTTTTCTTTCATAAGAACCTTCTACTGACAATAACAAACACAACAAAAAAAGAATTAGCAAAATCGGTCCAGCCTTTCACGCGTGATGCCGTGACCAAGGGAAAAAGGGATTCATTTTTATATATGTTTTATATATATATATATAGATTATACAGGGTGTTACAGAAAGGCTAATAGTATCTAAAATGGGTGAAGAGTACATCTGGTATAGAGTCAGTTTACAAAATTTCAGCTGAACATAAGTTCATTAAATAATTATGGCCTATTTTTTTTTAAATAATGCATCGATATCAAATATTGACGAACGTGTCACCTCACTACGAGTCCCGTATATCCTATTACGTCACACCTTCAATGCTGAGATATGTAAACGCCTCAGAAGTCTGTAAGCCTAGTACTCATTGCAGTTTAACAACACGTTTACAAAGTAAACAGATCGACTTTAAACTGTGTAGGTTGTGTAGGTAGGTACCTAATCAAATGATGCGTAATTAAATTAAATTAACTTGATTAATAATAACAAGACTTACATTTTTTTTAAATGTTGTTTAATGTTTCGGCCTCTGTATTGATCGTATGAACAAAGCTGCTCTCTTCCATAGAAACTTGAACGTCATGCAACATATCTGCTGTTAACAGGCCTCGATCCGCACTTTGGATTGTACTATTGTATCACACATTATTCACATAGCACTGCGTACAAAACCTTCTTAACGCACCCCGACATGTGTCTACGCTTCGACTGGACTTGATTAGGAAAAATAAAAAGAACGCGTGCTGCCGTGTTGAATGTATATTGTAAGAGAGACAAAATGGCGAACAGTAATATTATACAAGAACATTTAAGAACAACGCCATCTACATTTTTATATCATAAACTATAACAGCACATTGAGGTGCTTTATATCGATCTGCAGATCGTTTCACAAAAATTATAATAGATGGCGCGCAACAACATGAAATAACCTAATGATGTCAGGTCTGGTATTCGTAGACACCACGACCTCTGCTGCTCTCGTATCTGATCTACTGTCGAAACAAACTTTGTTGAGATTGTGTATTTGCTACGCTTCTTGTTTTTTCTAATCTCCTGGTATAAAAAAGTGCAATTGGGTTTTTTAAATTACACAATAAATATTTGCCTGACAGTTTCCGTCAAGTGCAACCATAGAGAAAAGTAAATAAGTAGGGTCAATAACCCGTCATATTTTATTCTTCCTCTTTCTCTCTTCTTCTTCTTTATTTTTTTCTCTGACCCGAACACCATAAAGTATGCTTTTACTTTAAAAAAGGTTGTAATATTTTAATGTTCGTGTACCTATCAATTGAGCCTTTTTAAGAAGATAGGTGAGGTATGTCACATGCGCACAGATTTTAAGTAATTGCCATCGCCTAAATCGGCTAGGATGACAAGATTTTATAGCCAGACTACCGACTAACGGACGAACATTAAGGTATTACAACCTTTTTTAAAGTTACTCATACTTTTTGGTGTTCGGAGGGCCAGGCAAAAGAGAAGTAATAATTATGACAGGTTTGCAGATGACAGGAACTATCAGATTAATGTTTATTTTTTCGCACCAGGAGATAAGTAGACATATTATTATTATTTAGTCCCGTTCTATTTATTTTCTTTATTGGAAATTAGTAATGTCTAAGTAACAGTGAATACAACTATGGCGCTACATTAAAAATTCAGTTTACTTGGTGCAGTATGATACAGTAGCACACATGAAAAATTGGATTTCGGCCGCCTTCAGGAGTGTTACAGCAGATATGCTGCAGAACCTAAAGAGGTCTATGACCAAGTAAAACCTTGTGCCGGTTAAACAAAGGACGCACATAGAACTACACCTCTAAAAACTGTAAGTTGGGATAGTTATTCATACATAATATACATTTATTTTAGTTTGAACGGTTTATGCGGTTATTTGTGTAGGTATCTCTTGTAATATCGCAGGTAAATAAATAACTACTGACATTATTGGTTTCTCGACCGGAGGGACCTGGAGTTGGTTTTTGCGTTTGTACAATCGACTGTTGGCGCGCACCTGGTTCTGTAAACACGTAGCGACTAGGGCACTGATACCCAGCAACGTTACCAATAAGTACTAGGCGCACAGTCTGCTGAAGCAATGTAGCTTAACATTTAGCAAGAGATGTGTATGATATGCGCGAGAGCAGTGGCACGTTTGGTATGTTTTTTTTAGATATCGATAATGTTATGCAAATAATTGGAATAATCTACTAAATTAACTCACCATCGTCTCAACTTTTGTAAACTGGCTCTATACCTAATTTATTCTTCAACCCTTTCGGATTGTTATTGCCTTTCCATAACACCCTGTATATTGTTTTGTGTAGATTGTGGGTATCATCAGGGTCGATGGAGGTTTAATTCATTTTATAATTCAATTTATTTCATTTTTCTATTTCATTTTAACGAACTACTCAATAAGTTTATTACGTTCCAGACAACAATTTGAGGTCCTATAATGAAAAAAAAAAACATAATCTATACGGACCCTGTCGGGATCAGCAAAAACCTATTAATTTAATCTACATTTAGGTAGCAAGAGCGTAACAGAGTAATGAAGCCTGCACATTCCTCTATCCCACCTATAATTTTTGTCTATGTTACTATTAATTGATTATCCTTTAAAATTATTTGATACCTATTAGCGATTATTTATTATATGGCCAGGGTGAACCGGGACCAGTCGGGCCAATAGGACCACGAGGCGAGCGCGGCGACCCCGGCCCTCCCGGACCTGCCGCCAATGTCAACGCCTCACTAATACTTGGTGAGAAACTGTTTGAATTACTACAAAACTCTATTTAAATTGAAGTTATTATCAATTAAATAAACGTAACCTTTATGGCAATGTAAATAAAGTTGTTTTTAGACTGACTAGTACTGTTGAAAAATTCATAAAAAATATGAAAGCTGTATCGCAAACTGAACCTTAATCATAACAGTTGTTTTGGCAAGTTGGCTTGGCATATAAATTGCGAACGGAGTTATTATAAAATAACATATTTTCTTTTAACTATTATTGAAATAAGTATTTTATTATAATTTAACTAGCTGTACCCGGCATGCGTTGCAATGCAATTTTTTCTACCTAGCACCTGCCTACTACCTACCTACTACCACTTAGGGGTATGAAAAATAGATAGTAGCCGATTCTCAGACCTACTGAATATGCATATAAAATTTCATAAAAATCGGTCAAGCCGTTTCGGAGGAGTATGGTAACTAATATTGTGACACGAGAATTTTATATATAAGATTAATATTGAAATAAGTTCAAGTTTTCTCATAAACTTCTAATGTTATCAAACTATTTTTTACTAACATAGTTTGAAAATAAACCTACTTTTATTTAGAGTTTATTCTTATTATTGCTTTTACAAAATTGTTTCCCATGTCGATATACAGAAGTATAATGTTCAATGATTATTTAGGTGCAAAAGGTGAGAAAGGTGCGCCGGGTAGAGCGGGCAGAGATGGAGAAGTTGGTCCTAGAGGAATACCGGGACTAAGCGGACCTCCGGTAAATACCTATAATTATGTATAACATTACACAGACAGTAAAATGTAGTGGTAGCCTAGAGGTCCAATGAACACCTTCACGTGCACATGGATGCAAGTTTAAACCCATTACAGGCGCGTGGCAGAAGCAAGTGCAAGAAGGCAACGAAATTCTTTCCTAATTATGTATGACACCAATGTCAATTGAAGGAAAACGTCGTCAGGAAATTATATTTTGTTATATGTGACCTTGTCTTATTTCTGCTTTGTTTCTAGGGTCAAATTGGGCCCCAGGGTCCTATTGGGTTGCCTGGAGTGGCCGGAAGCAGCGGTCCGCCGGGGCCCCAAGGGCCAACTGGAGAAAGAGGTCCCGAAGGACTACAGGTTTGTACGGTTTGATAAGGTTTTTATTACCGTACAAAACTATTTATTTCCAGATAACACCTAACCTACCTTGGTTTCTTAAGAGTTCATTCTCGAAATATGCATAATACTTAAACAGGTGTCAGATTACAAAATTAAAATAAAAGGTGTTTAAGCCCTAATACATTAAGATTCTTACAATCAATTACTTAATGGATAATAATAATAACAACTAAGTTCCGTTTGAGACTAAGTGAAACAAAAACTGATGTTGATTATGATTATTTGATACATATTTTTATTTATTAATATTTATGTAAAAAAAAATCAGAAGGCCATCAGAAATTTTCTTTTATTTTCCGCAGGGTCCAGAAGGCCCGCCTGGACCGCGTGGCTCTCCTGGGCCACCAGGGTCGTCGGCGACTGTTGGGCCACAGATCGCTTTACCAGGCCCAACCGGCCCAAAGGGTCCAAGCGGAGAGGTAATATCGTTACGTTGCAGTCATGAAAAAAAAATTAACCGATTATTTTTTTTTTGCCATTGCTATAAACGTTAAAGATGATTAAAAACGCCAATTATATTTTATAGCGAGAAGTCATGTGACTTAGGCTTATCTTCCATTTATTTGATTCGTTTGATCAGCTTTAACGCTTGTATAAAGTATATAAATGTCACTTGGCGAGCCAAGTAAAGTTTTTAGTTGTTATGATATCCAATGCAAGTACCGTACATTGGCCAGGGGAATAATCTAATTGTTACAACATTTATAATTTTTATGACATTTTCAGAGAGGTGAACGAGGTTTCCCAGGGCTTCCTGGCAAGGACGGTGTGAATGGAGTCCCTGGTGCCCCGGGACCTGCGGGGCCCCCGGGGCAACCGGCCCCACCGGCCAGAGTTATTGAGGTAAGCTATCTCCTATTTGTGGCCAAGGGATACAATAATTATAGCAAAACGATAGGATTTACTGGGCAGTATTTTGTAATTACAAAGAACCGTTATTAAAAAAAGCTGGTTCATTAATCAATTTTTTTTAATAACCATGCTTTTTATATAATTTTATATAATCTTTAACTTATTTGCAGGCGCCAACAATATCGGAAGCTGAAATACGGAACATATGCGAAGATTTAGTAAAGGGTAATTAGACATAAAACTTGAAATAAATAACTATTGAAAAAATATATTAATGGAAAAATATAAAACAATTGAATTTATGCATGAAAGCTTAACTATGTATTTTCTTCGACAGACCGTTTGAGAGAGATGACTGCTAATCTGATCCTACCGACTCAGACTGTGGCTGGTAAACGGGGCCACCCTGGAAGGCCGGGGCCACCTGGACCACCTGGTAAGCACCACAGACAAAAAGAGTTGATAATGTATAAGCTAATAAAAGTATATGATATAATATTCAAAATAACGAAAAATATACTAATCGAGTAATAATAATTTATCAAACTTAATACCAACTTTAAAGTCAGTTTCTGTTAATTAAATAGCGTAGAATATAATATTATTTATTTCTTATTGCATACTAATAACAGATAGATTGAGGGGCTCTTGGCTTAGTGTAAGCCGCACGGTTAGACCGATAATATACGTTAAGCCGCGCTCGCCGCGGTTGGTCCGTGGATGGGTGACCGTTTTCTTAACATACCGAGACTCCTCCGTGCCTCGGATAGCACGTTAAGCCGTAGGTCCCGACTGTCATACGTTGATCTTTGACAGTCGTGAAGTCAATTCTGACGACCAGTCTTACTATGGGATACTGTATTACCCGGTAAAATGGGTTGTGGTCAGATAGGCAGTCGCTCCATGTAAAATACGGTATTCAGCTGAATCCGGTAAGGCTGGTAGCCGACCCCAACATAGTTGGGAAAAGGCTCGGTAGATGATGATGATGCATACTAATAACAGATGTTAAGATTTATTACAGAAGGGTTCCATGTATTACCGTACTTGGTGTAGAAATTTCGAATAGTAATATTTTTTAATATTTTACTTAATGTTTTAATAAATCAATTATTAATTTCTAGGTATCCAGGGTTATTCTGGAGAGCCGGGTCCTCGAGGGTATCCGGGTGAAGATGGGGAGGCGGGCAAGCCGGGTAGCCCGGGTGTTCCGGGCGAGAAGGGTGACAAGGGAGAGCGAGGCCCTGAGGGCGTGGGAGTACCCGGACCAGAAGGCCCTAGAGGGATAGCAGGTAATGTACTAAGTGCCCCATTAGCTTGGTGGTACTCGGGTTCGAATACCTGCAGCGTTATCTGACTGGTTGCTGTAGTTTTACTTTTACATGATACGGAATACACGGCGTTGGGCTAACATAGCAAAATATTCCTCAACGACCATTAGAATAGTTTTCATTCTTTATCTGGGCTTGGTCCCCCTCCTCACATTGTTTATTTAAAAAAGTAGAAAATATGTGTCTCTTACCGAATAGATTTTGCCCTCTTTTTGTCCCGCTGCAAAAGGTATTTCCATTCTTTATGTGCCTTTATACAGTTAGTGATAAAATAATTTTACCTTCAGGTCCAATAGGCCCACCTGGCCACCCAGGAAGAACAGGGGAAAGAGGAGATCCAGGACGAGAAGGTAAGGCTCATGCTTTCCTGTAGCTACCTCATCATTGACATAATATTATAACAAAATGCTTGCTCCTTCCATCATGATATCAAGATGGAGGGACCATAGTAATAAATGACTACCCGGAATATTCTACCTACTTAGTGTTATAATACCTTTATTCTATTATGATAGTTTTAAGGTTAGTTTATTAAATAATAATAATTTTGTTCTCTAGGACCAATAGGGCCTCGTGGTTACCCCGGTCCGCGCGGGACCTGCGAGTGCCCCGTCTCCTACTACGGGTACTCCCCACAAGGACTAGTGAAAGGACCCTAGCCAAAATGTACTTAAATAAAACCGTTATAAGTTTAAATGTGTTTCATTTATAAAACTTTACCTACGATAAACTCTTAGGACAACTCACACACGGCTATCTGACCCTAAACTAGGCAGAACCAGTCAGGATCACTAACCAATAGACAAACAGGCTAGCCAATATATTATTACGGGCCTGTTGGTCTAGTGGGTAGTGACCCTGACTGCTATACCGGAGGTTGTGGGTTCGATTCCCACCCAGGACAAATCTTTGTGTGATGAGCATGATCATTTGTTCTGCGTCTGGGTGTAATTTATCTATACTTATAATAAATCTATAGAACATTGAAATAAAACTACTTTTACGGATTTTATCGCGGTTTGTATTTAGATTTTAAGTCCCATGTCTAACATTCGCGTAAACCTAAGAAACCAATAAATCTATAGAAGTGAAAATTCTGTACATTGAAAATATCAAAAAAATAAATGGCGGGGGGTGTTACTAGTCCGAAACCGAACCCAAAAGAGAGAATTTTTTTTTTTTATCTGTCTGTCTGTCTGTTTGTTCAGGTATCACGCAAAAACTACCGGTTCGATTACGATGAAACTTGGTATAATTTAAACTTCTTTATTATCCTGGGCACCACACTGGGTAGTTTTTATTCCGGAAAAGTATAAACGATAATAAACAAACTTAATTTTGCGGTTAAAAACTCATTGATAAGTTTAGTCATCCACGCGAACGAAGTCGCAGGCACAGCTAGTCTATAATATGTATGTATTTAGAAATATATAAGTATGTTTATCAGTTATCTGGTTACCATAACACAACCTCTGCTTAGCTTGGGATCAGATAACCGTGTGTGAGTTGTCCCGGAATATTATTATTATTATATGTAATACATAACTGTACTAATGTTGCAACGATTATGAATTTTTAATTATTTTTATTCAATATTCATATCTGATTAGAAAGTTTATAAGAGATAATCTAATTTTAAATTATTGGGCTGTCGTAATAACAGCGATAGGGATGACGACGAAAGGTTTAACAAAACATTCAATCTACTAAATAAAACATAATTTATTAGAAATATTCCAAAATATTATCGTCTCTACATACAAAAAATTATCTCCATACTTTATTTTATAAAAACAATGTAGGATGGCTATAGTTTCCACAGATTTATTCACAATAAAGGCGGCCCAGTTGTTTGATGACGTAGAAACATGGCGTCAGTTGTTGGCCGGTTCTATCTCGCGAACTGAGTCTATCTCAGCTTTACAGAAGAAGCACTGCTTGCTGTTGAGTAGGTGCTGCATTATACAAGCTCTGAAAGAGGAGATAATAACTTTATTGTATGATATTCACATTCATCGACAACTTCACATTCATTGCTCTGAACCCAAAGTAAGTAACTTAAGCACTTGTGTTAAGAAAACGAGGCAAGGAAGGTATAACAAAAATCCATTCTCGAAACAATTGACAGGCCTCTTGGTCTAGTGGTTAGTGACCCTGACTGTTATACCGGAGGTCGTTGGTTCGATTCCCACCTAGAACAAATCTTTGTGTGATGAGCACGATCATTTGTTCTGAGTCTGGGTGTAATTTATCTATAATATGTATGTATTTAGAAATATATAAGTATGTTTATCAGTTGTCTGGTTACCATAACACAAGCTCTGCTTAGCTTGGGATCAGATAACCGTGTGTGAGTTGACACAGAATATTATTATTATAATGTAGTTGTGATTTTATGCGTTGATCCGCCCGGGGATCAAACCATCGGTCCTCGTGAGTTCGCGACACCTTCAAAACTACTTATAAGCCCAAGGTCCTGTTAGATATAACACCTTTATACCTTGTAAAGCTTTGTTTCTTCTGAAATAAATGATCTTGTGCACCGAGATGCCTTTCTTGGGAATTATATAGTAGATATCTGCGAGCTCGCGTTCCATATTGTACTTCATTAAGCTAGCGTTGCAGCGCATCACATCACATCGCAGTCTTGTGTGGGAGCCCTACCCCTACGTCGGGGATAGTCCGACATATCCCCACGCTTTCCCCTCTGCTTGGATTGAATTCAATAGAGAACCGTAAAGTCTAATAGAAAGCTAAGAACCTGCAAGAATGATGTCCGCAGGGCACGAAGGCGGTGTCGGCGGGCCTGGCGTAGCATATGGTGCAGAGCAGGTCTGACTGCGCGCCGCTGGAGCCCGGCGACTTGGTCTTGCTGATCGCGTCCCGGGCCACCCGCAGCCGGTCTGCCACCACCTCCAGAGCCTTCAGCTCTTCCATTGTCACGTCGTCCGGATCTAGATTTAGTATAAGATACATCATATCATTGTAATAAATTATTTAAAAATCATTAGTAAAGCTCTAACAAGAGAGAAGAATCAAACCAGACAAGCACAAAATATTTTCTTCTTTTTGGATATTCTGATTAAAAAAATAAATCGAAATGAAATTTACGCGGAACTAGCTTTGAGGCCCCTGCCCATGCAAAATAGATTAATCATTTACTTAATTATTTATGCGCACAGAAAAAAGCACTGCAACAACATAATAGAACAATAAGTTGGTAACAAAGGCGCTGCTTATATCTATCTTCAGAAATCCTTGCCAGCAGACGCATCGCCATAGCATTACCAGTGGTAATGCTATGGCGATATTATGTATAGATAGATTAAATTATAATCTTTATTTTTGCACTGGATCGGTGTTATATCACTATATAAATCTACCATTCGACGAAGGTCCTCCAAAATGAAAATGTATTTAACTAACATTTATAAAACGAGAAGATTTTATTATCTTTCGTCTTGCCAAGCATGAGGTCAAGCCCGTCCATTCTGAAAAGAGGCTCCGTTACAAGAGCCTTCGTCACTCGTTCCAAGTGCTGCAACAGACAACATAGTGTAATAATAATGGAAACAAAATGGCGGAACATGACATGGCGCGTATTCTTAATGACTTTTTAATTGGCTGTTTCAAGTATTTTAAGTTAATTGTGTTTTTCTGTAGGTAATTAGAGCCTTTTTTGCAATTTTTAGTTAAGAAAAGACTGACATAGTTATTTAGATTACCCAACCAAGTTATCATCACTGATTAAGTAACTAAGATGACTTTTTATTTAAGAATACTTTTATTGCTAATTGCTAACTGCCTCGTTGGCCTAGTGGCGCTAAGCGCGACTGCTACGCTAGAGGTCTTGGGTTCGATTCCCAAGTCGACCATGGTGTTATTGAGTTTTTCTATGAAATTCTCAGTAGCAGGTCGGAGTTTGGATTTGTGCCCGGTTAGTGGCAATAGGCTCGCCCCCTATTACATGGGACCTAAACATACCGGCGAACTGTGGGTGTTCATTGGTACACCTCTGCCTAACCCTTCGGGGATACAGGCGTGATGGTATGTTATGTTATGTTAATACTCTTATAAATGTATTATTATATAGGTAAGGTAAAAATTTCTTTAGATTAAATTACTTTTAAACAAAAACGTATAACCATATAACGTATAACCATGCCATCCAGAGACATCGAATCGCATCGTTTCTGGCCAGGGTTGACGGCTGTGCAAACAAAATCATCAAGGAACTTGCTCACAGGTTGCATACCACCGATACGTATAAACGATGGTTAGAAATAGCTGCCTAAATACATAGTTGGTTAAACAGTATTACAGAGATAATAAAAATGATCTCAAGTAGGCAGTTGATAGTTAGTATGTTTATTTAGTTGCCATTTAATGTTATTTGTTATTCTTATTATTATTTTTATGTCTGTTATAATTTTTATTTTATTTTTATTGTACTGATTTTTATATTTGAAACTAGTAATTTTTGTGTATAGGTAATTTTTGTGTATGGACCTTGTGTCTGCAATAAAGATTTTTATTATTACTATTATTAATAACAAATCTTATAACTACATCCATAAGGTCCCTAATCCTACGAACCTCAGCCGTCTGCTTAGGGTCCAACATTCTTATAAGGCAGCCAGCCACTGGGGCTAGAGCCACGTAGTAGTGCACTCGGTCGGTGTCAGGTAAACCTCGGGCCACTAGGCGCGCGAAACTAGCGCCGCCGCCGCCTCGGATACAGACTCGAGACACCACGGCCATTAGGATCTGGAAATTAAATGACAATGACCATGGATTAATAAAAAGGTAAGTAAGGTAATGATGGTAAGATGTTGTTCCACCGATCAATATAAATGTGGTCTAATGTGGACAACATCACGTACATTGCGCTGAACCCAAAATAAAAAAATACTTGTATTTTAGTACTTGGGCTAAAAAATTTGGGTGATAAACTTGCGGTCCAATTGTTTAGTTACAGTGTAGCTAATGCAATAGAGTTCTGTAACAAGGAACTGTGTAGGTATTTTAAATTTTAAACATTCCAGACACACTGTTCAATTCATACATTTAATGAACAATTTATTTAATTTGCTTAATTCACATAAGTTTCCCGGGATCGACTTTAAACAACTAATTAACGAAAACAATAAGATAAAATATTTTTCGTTTTTAATTCAGCGTTGTTATATCTGCAAAATTTGACTACTTTAGATATTGAAAACTTATATTTAGCAGAAACAAAGTATGGTTTTTAGGCCTCTGCGTTTGCATAGAGCGTATAAAAGCACTGTACAGGATGCGTCCAGATCAGACGAACGCGCACTACACGAACAGCTCGCGAGCATGGCACGAACGCGCTAGTTTCAATAACGCCGTACGCCAGACGCGCGCCGCTCGCGAGCTGCCATTTATTCCAATGTACAAGAGTAGTCAAGATCATGTAGAGTTATTGTTTTCAGTAATCAGGTTTTAAGGATTCAACAATAACCCGTCAGTTTTGCAGTTTAAAGCAATCTATAAAAAAAACTATTAACTCATATGGAATTAACGCAAACTCACAAGGGTAATTGTTTTCCTTTAGAGAACATAACTTCGTTGCATTGTGTAGCATCTACTGATCACATTAATTTAACTACTAACGGATATAGGTCTGATGACACCACAAGCAATTGGAACGACTTACAATATAGGATAGATGACTGGGTATGAAAAGTCAAAATTTTTTTAGTCCACCGTTTAGATAATTAAAATATAATAGACACGTATTTTTTCTTTATCATATCAACAAAAAAATACCCAGGTAAACCGCTTTAAAGTTCAGGAGAGTGGCCTGTGACGTCACGGGTAGTTACAATTTTTGCTTAGACTTGACGTCACGCAAGACTTGTACTCACTGTATCTTCATAATTTTTTTTGTTTACGTGACAAACGAATAAATATGTGTCTAATAATTTTATACTATTGAAAAGTTGGAAATAAAATAAAAATTTGTCATCATTCCTATTCACGGCAGATTATGACGATTGTATAGTTTCGTCCATTGATGAATTTAAAAGCGGTAGATACGTTACTTAGTCACAGCGCCTGGTCCTACTCAACTAAGTGATTGCCCGTAGTTGGCATTCAGTTGCGCATGGAACGTCGTTATGATCACACACCTCAATAATTTCAGTTTTTTTGATAAATACGCATCAAAATGACTTCTTGTGCAGCTAAACAGTGTTTCAATAATACAAGGAAGAAAAATAAGACACATGGGATTACTTACCACTACATTATATAGGGATTACAGCCAAAAATGTTAATTTGTTGAACAATAATATTTAATGTTTGCTTCGCCATGTTTGTGAGAGCGAGATCGATCTTACAAACATGCGTGAGAGACACGATACGCACATAATGCGCGAGTTGCGAGAACGCGACGAGTACCGAGTAAACATTCGGCAACGTTCGGCGGCTAATGCGATTTCGCTCGCACGACAGCGCCGGCTCATAACTCTGTCCTTGTCTATCAGTGACTGTAGGTGCGCGACCGTGATGACCGAGTCCAGGTCAGGTTTTTTGATTGTAATGTTAGCGCGTAACGTATCTTCCTCCTTTTAATATATCAATGGTTTCGTCTATAATATTTCTGTCCGAAGTATCAAAGCAAGTCATAACATGCATAGCCGGAATTGTTATTAGAGTTTGCTTAGGAAAATTGTTTGCGTGGAGTGCACTCACTACAAATAATAATAGAGGCTGTTTAAAATATCCCTCCAATGATGTTATAGACATTTGCATAAAAACAGAAACAGGTCTTAAACGTTAATTTCACCGCACTTAGAACAACTAATGAGACCCTAAAAACAATTATTGGACGAGATATTTTAAACAGTTCGCATCAACACATTTTTGAAGATTCGCCCAACAGCTATCACCTTGTCCATCTATTTCGCGCTGTTATACAAATATAGGTATGTTAGTAAAATAATCGAGTACCTGAAACTTCCATAGGCGAGTGAGAAATGACAGCTCATAAAGTGCTTTCGATTGGCACAATGGGAAACTAGCGATACGAGCGGTCTATAGTATAAATAAAGTCTATGGATGTATAATTTAATGACATTTTGGTCACGTGACTGAGACTTGTCAGTTCCATACATATCACTAGGGCTTACCTGACAAGTCCTGCCCAGCAGCAGTTCGTTCTGGCTGTCGCAGGCCTCCGGCTTGGTGAGCAGCGTCGGCGCCAGGTGCAGCGTCATCTCCAGCGCGCGCGCCAGCCCGTGGTACAGGTCGAAGCAGGTCGCGCACAGCTTGATCTGACGCGACTCTAAATGCGCGTCCACGTTTACTCTGTCCATCTACAAGAAGTATATGTAAAAACAAATTAATGCTGCCTTTATCTTACATGACTTTACACTCTAATAGCCTCTATGTTATTATTATTTTTATGTTTTTCTATTTTGTTTTAATTTCCTTGCTCTAAGGCGTACCTTGTATCCATTGTAAGTGTAAACATTAGGCAGGTATATCATTATAGTTTATATTTATTGATATTATAGTTTATAGTTATTATTAGGCTGGCGATCTGAGTGAGTTGTTGCCCCACATATTACACATTTTATGGTGCCACTGGCGGTATTGTTGTGTACCGGGTTGTGCAGCTCCCTCAAAAATGGTTGAGCTGCATGAGCTATTCGGGGCATGCTTGCCGTCTGCTGGCACAGGCTTGCTCAGATCGATCTGGTTCTTTCTTTCAAAGACCAGTCCAGTAAATACACTGCATTTGTTTACACAAATTTACAAATTTATTATTGTATTATTTGGACTATAAAAGAGACTAAGACCCCTGAGTTTGGTTCGACATTTTTTCTCAGGGTAGTCAGTTAGGAAATGTCGACTTCATCTAGCTTAGGAAGACATTGTAAAAGTGATTTATATAGTCCTACTTACAAGAATAAAATATTTCATTTCATATATTTCATTTCATTTCTATGTAATGTGTAACACGATCCAAGAAAGCATAAAAATGAAAAATTAACTAATTTTTAAAGCTATATATATAGTATAAAAGAATATATGGATAATGTTAATTTAAAATAATTAATATCCTAAGCATGTGACGTATTTAATTTTGAGTAAAATAGTTGTAGTTAGTGTAGTTAAGTTTATTCATAATTTTAGTTTATGATACAATTTGGACCCTGTCACCGTGCCCTACAGGGTCCAAATTGTATCTTCCCTTTAATGTAACCACCAATTTGATGTAACATATGGAGTGCAATAAATATTGAGTATTGAGAAGAATAGTCTTAAAATTGCTACATATTTAGCACGTAATCTTATACACATAAACCTTCCTCATTTAACGCTCTTACACAATATTATTTAACGGGTATTAGCGCGAACCTGCATACGTACCTTTTTGAGATTAACGTTTCGGCCAGGTTACATCGGCCGCGCTCGCGAGTAGACTGAAAATGCATGCGCGAACGTGCAATACCAAAAAGTATAATGTTCTCGCTAATTCCCGTTAAATGTTATTACACAGCGCGATAGTTATCGCTCTTTCTGTATCTAACCACCATATCCAATTAGTTTGGTGCTTTAGGAGTTAGCAGAGTAACAGACAAACGCAGAAAGCGACTGTGTGTGACAGTTGTCCGAATACTGAAACGTCAATCAGTTTAAAACCGACAACTTTCATATTGTTTCTGCCACTTTAAACTGTAAAGTAACAATAAATAGACATTTAAGAAGGTTTAAGGCCCCACTAAGATTTTTCTGCAAACGGTAAACCGTGAAACTGCAAAATCGCCCGAGATACACACAGTACGGTTAAAAATCAGTCACGGAAAATAACCGTCAGTGCGGCCGCTTCTATTAGTTTCCTTTATTCCCAAAATCCAGTTTAGCCGTAGTGCGGCCTTAGCTTTAAGCTAATTTGTTTTTCTGTATTAGGGCATAGTCTTTTATGTTATGTATTGTATTATTAATTATGTTATATTATAAATGTTTATAGCGTTGGAGTATGGAGGGGGGCTCGTGGCTAAGTGTAAGCCGTACGGTTTGACCGATAATACAGGTTAAGCCGCGCTCGCCGCGGTTGGTCCGTGGATGGGTGGCCATTTATAACATACCGAGACCCCTCCGTGTTTCGGAAAGCACGTTAAGCCGTAGGTCCCGACTGTCATACGTACATCTTTGGCAGTCAACCTGACAACCAGTCTTACTATGGGATACTGTGTTCTCCAGTAAAATGGGTTGTGGAGGTCAGATAGGCAGTCGCTCCGTGTAAAATACGGTATTCAGCTGAATTCGGTAAGACTGGAAGCCGACCCCAACATAGTTGGGAAAAGGCTCGGGAGATGATGATTGTATTATTATTTATGTTATATATAAATGTTTATAGTGTTATTTACTTCTTGCATCATAGTGATGAATTCGGAGAAGGCCCAGTTGAGCTGGCTGAGCAGCGAGTTGAGGTAGGCTGCTGCCTGCGTCGGGTGGCTAGTCAGGTACTCCTTGATACGGCTCTGAATCACCTCCGACGGACAAGGACCTGCGAAATATAAGCCTTAGAATTGATACGAGGATTAAATAATTTTGAATTACCTACATGTTTTATGTTTGAGAAAGCAGACAAAAAAATTTTTTTTACCCTTTTGGGTTCGGTGTCGGTCTAGTAACACCCCCCGCTATTTATTTTTTTGATATTTTCAATGTACAGAATTTTCACTTCTACAGATTTATTACAAGTATAGATATAGATAAAGATATCTTCATAAAACCTTTGGCTGCGCAGGAAAACAAAGAAATATACACGAGGAAATACTAGCGTAACTTACCGAAACACTGGCTCATGAGTCCGGCGTCGACTTTAGCGCCGAGGTTGTTGACTGTCGGCTCCCTGTCGCCGTACCTGTAATGGTTCCCTTATTATAAAACCGACACTGTCACATTACTGACGAGACGAATAAAGGAAAATATTGAGTACAATAATTAAAGAACTAACTTAATTTAATAAATAACTAACTGCCTCGTTGGCCTAGTGGTGCTAAACGCGACTGCTACGCTAGAGGTCTTGGGTTCGATTCCCAAGTCGACCAAGGTGTTATTCGGTTTTTCTATGAAATTCTCAGTAGCAGGTCGGAGTTTGGATTTGTGCCCGGTTAGTGGCAATAGGCTCGCCTCCTATTACATGAGACCTAAACATACCGGCGAACTGTGGGTGTACATTGGTACACCTCTGCCTAACCCTTCGGGGATACAGGCGTGATGGTATGTTATGTTATAATTTAAATAAATATCACAGTAACTCCGTTAGAAATGTTTTTTGAGTAGTATGTATAAAAGTATACAGATTATATGTATATAATTGTCTTTATCTTTACCTCAGGGATTCGATGAGAAAATTATTTTTTGAAATCGATCCTCAATTGCTTGAGATATGGCATAACACACAACCAAAAAACTTACACTAAAATTGAGGACTTCCTTTTAAAGTTGGTTAATAACGTAAACGATATTATTTTAATGGATCTGATGAGCAATAAAACTATAACTTAGGACACAGGTTTATAATAATAATAATCCAGCCTTTAAACGTCCCACTGCTGCATGCTGGGCACAGGCCTCTTCCCATATAGAGAAGGCACGAGCATTGATCACCACGCTTGCTCTCTGCGGATTGGCGATTTCAGATCCCAAATTTTGGAATTCAGGTTTCCTCACAATGTATTCCTTCACCGTTTGTCAGAAGTGTCTTAGAATAATTAAGAAAGTACATATAACTTTGAAAAAGCTACATTGGTACTTGCCTGGGTTCGAACCTGCAACCTTGTGCATACAAATCCGTTCATTGAACCGCTAGGACACAGGTTTACTATAGGGTAATTAATCTATCTAATTAATCTATAATATAAATAATAGCATCCATTTGGTTATTGCGCTATAAATCTAAATGATTTAGGGGCTATAAATTATTGACTTGGTCATGGGTTATCTACTGTATTTTATTGCCTATGGTTTTGTCGACATAATGGTAATACTTAGGTACTAGTTTAAATGAGTACATAACAGGTGGTGTAGAGATCCATGTAGGTTTATTATATAATACATTTTTATAATCTCTCTTTTCCCCCGTGTGCATAATGACCTGTCTTTATTTAATCATAAAAAACTGCCCCCTGGGTTAACCGGCGTAAAACCCCGTTCTCGTATTTTTTGATTTTTTTATAACATACATAACATAACATACCATCACTACTATACAATATTTATGTCTCACCTGGCAGCGAGATGCGGCCACTGCCTGTGCCGGAAGCCGAACCCGGAGCCGTGCCAGAAGCGCACCAGCACCCAGTTGGACTGCGCCCACGCGCGGTTCTGGTACGGACGCACCAGCTCTTCGACCATGCACATCTGTCTGAAACAACATCACTTATCTTATCACTTGTTAATTACATACAGACTAGCTGTGCCCCACTTAGGCGGTAAAAGTAGGCAAATACTGGCCACATACTGGTAAAAACATAAAAATCAAGTTATATTATTGGCATATAACTCATAACACATTAATGTAAAAAGATCAGACTTCTTTGAAATTTATTTGGGACCACCACTGAGGAAAATTCTGAAATATTTTTTGGGGATCGATCCACAATTATTGACGTAGATATCGATAAAAACATACAAAAGAGCAAAAAAAAAACAAATAAAGAACCTTCTCCTAAATTCGGTTCCAAATGGTGTTTGTATGAGAACGAGATACCCAGCATCGAGCTGGTTGTATCGTGAAAGTGGTCAACTTTATGATTAAACTTTATGTTGCAAGTGTAAAGTAGTTCGAGTTTTGTGGACTGCGGTGTGGGTTTAAAACCTTGGTTACTTGGTTTCATTTCGTCCTCTCTACGACAGATACGCCCGGATTTTGAGTCATATGCCCCGAATAATGAAAAGCAAATTGATTTAGATGTGTTTCTGTCGCTTCTTTACACGTTACAACGATAAAATCATCTAATAAGATAATGATTGACGTTATAGAAGTCCGTAAGAGTGTTTATTATAAATGACTTTATATTCAATAGGTTATCTGTTGTATTCTAAATTCAATTACAAGTCATTTTGAAATGAATTGATCTAATTAAAATAATCTATTTCTATAATGTTTGATCTTTTTTGAATAAATCAAAGAGCGTGTAGGTATGTGTGACAAGTTACATAATGGTGAATTACTAAATATATATTAGGTAGTACCTACCTACATATTTGTAATAGATGTAAATAATCACTTAAGGCATAAAAAAACTAGACCAATAATAAAATATTAAAAAAAAAATTACTCATAAACATTATTATACATGTGCAATATTAAAAAAAACCTTTCTAATCGTTAGTCAAGTACTTGATTCCATTAATAAAGATATCGATGTAGATTAACATTATATGTAAAAAATAAGTACTTGATTAATAAAACAATTCAAAAGAAACTCACTGTTTAATCGGCACTCGTTCTATAGCCCTCATGGTGGCCGGCTGCGTGGCGAAGGAGGCCAGGGTCTGGACCAGGGACTCCCTGGTGCTGGCCAGCACTATGCGCTGGTCCGCAAACTCCGCGCAGAGGAACGCCGCGCACGATACCACTAGCTCTTCCCATTCTAGAATAACCAAAGAATATAAGTTATTTTGTAACTAGCACCGTGGTTGGCTTATTAGCTATCTGTCATTGAAAATCCAAGCAATTTAAACTGGTAAAAATAACGGTAAAATCGCAAATATAGCATCGGTTGACGTCGATGACCAACTATGGTGTAGTAGATCTAGTTTATCATCGTCGTTAGACGATGCTATGTTTGAGTTTTCACATTTTTTTTGTTGACTACCACCTTAGTAAATACCTATACAAGTCATACATTATTTTTGTGCCCATTTTCTTTCAATCAGGTTAAATAGAAAAATTTAAACACATGGTTTTGCAAACAAGTATCAGTCATTCATCCCACACAAACATACTTTATATTGAGGTTCTACATTAACTTTTCAGGGAAAAAATGTCTTTCAAGTATAAGTTATATCACCCTTTAAAGATACAGGCGTTTCGATGCAACTATAATGCAACAACTACGTCAACATAGAAATCCAATCCACCTATATATTTGGTGTCGCATTCAGTTGAAACTCTGCCAACTAGCAAATCTCTTTGCGGCAATAAATTACGGTGTTAGTCGGAAAACCTTTTACCTTGATGACCTAGAACGGATCTAATCTAGATAGACAGCCTCAACGGTCTCGTCGACATTTTAGACGTTAACAAACTGGCTTTTGTGATATTGTAAGTTAAATAAAAAATAAATAAATGCGGACAACATCACATACATTGCTCTGAACCCAATGTAAGTAGCTGAAGCACTTGTGTTATGGAATTCACAAACAACGAAGGTACCACAAACATCCAGAGTTGGTTTCTACATTGACCCGTCCGGGGATCGAACCCGGGACCTCAGAGCTAGCGACACCTTGAAACCGGTGCGTACGCCACTCGACCACGGAGGTCGTCAAAATAAAATAAGTTAAAAATAAAATAAGAGTTGTTTTAATTCTATTTTATACTCTACGGGTTGCTAAATATCTGAATGTTGTGTGCTAACCAGATTTTTGTGTATATGAATAAATAATTTGAAAAAGTAGTTATATAAGGTGCTATAAAAATATCTGCCACGGCTTTAATGGGAGGTAGTATTGTGTTTATAGATTACAATAGTGAAGAACTTTCGTACCCCGGAACAGTTGATTAAATTTGAGAGACTAAAATAGTTAAATTAACGTTGACTCTATTCTGCGTAACGTGGTTCACAAATTACGCGCAATGTGACGCTTCGTCAATGAAAACAACTGCTATCTCTTTCCATCTTTTCTGTGAATGAAAACTGTAATCAGCTGACTAGTTCGTCACTACATAATCTACTAGGTACGCAATAATACGCAGGCATACAAGTGTTTTAAAAGTGCAACTACTTACACGGGATGGTTTTATACTAATAAATCAATTCAAATTTATACGTTATTTTTTTTGTATGAAAAAAAAAATGATAAATAATCAATAATTTATCTTTACTATTGTAATCTATAAACACAATACTACCTCCCATTAAAGCCGTGGCAGATGTTTTTATAGCACCTTATATACAATGCTTCAAATACTTATCCGCCAGTCAGGATATCAGTTATCACCTATCAAGGAGCCTATTCCCTTTTTTATCATAATCTTACTCCATACCAAATTTTATGAAACTCGATTCTGCGATAATCTTGAAAGGGTAACAGATACATAGACGTAAAGAGTAACTTTCGCATTAACAATATAAATCATCGCCATCTCCTTGCCCCGTCTCCAATTATTTGGGGGCCGGTACAATGCGTATAAGGGTCGGTACATATCTAACGGATAATGCCCCGGCTCAACCGTGATGCGTTAGTGCCTCGTGTGTTAAAGGTTGAATGTTTTAGTATGTGTCTGTTCTGGCTTCACGCGACGCATTCGTTAGATATGTACCGACCCTTTAAATCCCATTTATATCTACTTAGCATTCATAATATTGGTATATTCAGTATGTAAGTTACCTGGTATCTGCTGCACCGGTATCGTGGGATGCATGTACAGTCGAAGCGTGTTGCAGAGTTCCAACATGGCGTCCACGTGGTACTCCGGGACGAACGCGAATAGGGACTCTGCAAATTCTTGGCCACCTGTTTCTAAGCCCAAAATAAGCCATAATAGGCGGTGGATATATCAAGCCTTAAGACTTGTTCACCTCCGATTAAATAGGCGAAGATGACCTAGTTTCATAAAATCATTGAATAAAACAAGTAAATATTTTTTGGTTAGTCTATGAAACTGATTACAAATGGTTTTTATTACTGCTTGTAATTGATAAAATAAAACCTTTTATTACAACTTTAAATGCCACAGTCATGTCATTACATAGATAAGGCAACCCATTTTGTACCACATGGGGATCGAACCCTTAGAGTATCTTGCAATGGCAGTACATAGTACATCTCATACAACTGCACTATATTATTATTATTTCTTGCAACACGTTATTTTTTTTCCGTAACCTATATATTAACCCACTACTGCAAAGGTCTCCCCCTTTTGTCTTTTCTGTCTTAAACCACTCCAACATTCCTCCTCATATAGATAAAAATAATAATTATCAGTTTAAAGTTTTGAAAAATCATAGTTTTTCTATCTTGGATGGAATTACGAACTTACGATTTGAAGAGCCTATTTGTGAGTTGGATCCTGTGCGGGGAGTCGCAGCCCTGGACGTCGGACTCTGAGGACTGAACGATGAAACATTTCTTTATAAAGGTGGCAACAAATGATTATGTATGCATCTCTCAAAATGTCACTTACAAAAAAATGTATACACATAGAAAAATAAGTGCATGATTAAGGGACTGTTTTAAATAATAATAATATCCTGGGACAACTAACACACGGTCTAATCCCAAACTAAGCAGAGCTTGTACTATGGTAACCAGATAACTGATAAACATACTTAAATATTTCTAAATACGTACATATAATAGATAAATAACACCCAGACACAGTACAAATGATCATGCTCATCACACAAACATGTGTCCTGGGTGGGAATCGAAACCACGACCTCCGGCATAGCAGTCAGGGTCACTAACCACTAGACCAACAGGCCAGTAAATTAATACATAACATGTTAGATAAATGTAATTAAAAATAATTTTATTCATAACATGTTTTACAATGCCAATTTAGAATTGAAGAGAAACTCGATAAATTGCTTGTATACATATTTTATGTATGAATGTCGTGGTGGCCTAGCGGTTCAATGAACGGATTTGTATGCACAAGGTTGCAGGTTCGAACCCAGGCAAGTACCAATGTGGCTTTTTCAAAGTTATATGTACTTTCTTAATTATTCTAAGACACTACTGACTGACAAACGGGGAAGGAAAACATCGTGAGGAAACCTGGATTCCAAAATTTGGGATCTGAAATCGCCAATCCGCAGAGAGCAAGCGTGGTGATCAATGCTCGTGCCTTCTCTATATGGGAAGAGGCCTGTGCCCAGCAGTGGGACGTTTATAGGCTGGATTATTATACATATTTTTGCTCGTGTCCGTTCATTATAAGTACTTACCTTTGATCTGAGCTAGAGGTGTACTCCAGCTGCAGCGAGGCGTAGCTGGTGCCGCCTAGCAACGAGCTCTTGCCGGGTAGGATCTCTTTACTCGCTACCTGCGCGTACTGGACAAAACAATAGTCATTTAACATTACATGCAATTACTAGATAAGCTGTAGTTATTAAATGTTCGAAGTTCACTAAAGTTTTCATAAATAGTGTAATAGGCAGCTTTAATACAAATTATGTACAGAGTTTGTTAAAACACAAAATTGTTGGAAAACTCTTCTACTTGCGAACTGTAACTGAAGGACTATTTCCAATTTTTCTATTTGTAATTTTTTGTTTATAAAGATTTTTAATAAAATAAACACTACTAATGTGTCAAGCAACCAAAAAAAAAACCGTTCTTAAAAAATGTTCTTGTCATAAAATAAATAAATAAATAAATGCGGACAACATCACATACATTGTTCTGAACCCAAAGTAAGTTGCTAAAGCACTTGTGTTATGGAATTCGGATACAACGAAGGTACCACAAACACCCAGACCCGAGACAATGTAGAAATGTGATTTTCTACATTGACCCGTCCGGGGATCGAACCCGGGACCTCAGAGCTAGTGACACCTTGAAACCGGTGCGTACGCCACTCGACCACGGAGGTCGTCAAAAATAAAATAAAATGTTAAAAATAATTAAAAAAATATATAAAAATCTAAAGTTACCTGTACCTGTACGTGGGTGGCATATTCAGGGTCTGACGAGAGCCTGAGGGAGTGCAGCGTGCCTGAGAAGTGTTTCGCGAGCTCTGACTGCCGCTGCTTCGTCCAGATCGCGCCTATCACCCACGCCATTTGTAACGCACCCGCTTCTAGTTTCTCCTGCAAATATGTACAATTTAAAACAACTAAATAAACGCGCTTATCAATTGTTTATGACACATTCAATTGTTTTGAATAAATAACCTAGCTAAATAAGTACACGCTTCAAAAAATCTTAAAAAAATCTCTTTAAAAATTGATACAAAAGGTTAAAATTCTACGAAGGGACAGTTACTGCAAAACATAGTTTAGTACACAATTAAAAGATAAAGCTCTACTAACATATCACAATTAATAATAACAATACGTACTTCATAAACTGCCTTCGATCTCTCTAGCTCTTTCAGCATGTTCTCCATGAGTTGCTTCTTTATTTTTTCTGCTTCAGACATCTGATTATTTGAACCTATAAAAAATATAGATAACAATCAATTTATCAATTTATCCCATAGCGGTCCACTGCTGGACCTCTAATAGGACTGTCCCAAGATGCTCGAATATGGACATAGTAAATTAATAATGTAACATAACATAACATACCATCACGCCTGTATCCCCGAAGGGTTAGGCAGAGGTGTACCAATGTACACCCACAGTTCGCCGGTATGTTTAGGTCTCATGTAATAGGGGGCGAGCCTATTGCCACTAACCGGGCACAAATCCAAACTCCGACCTGCTACTGAGAATTTCATAGAAAAACCCGATAACACCTTGGTCGACTTGGGAATCGAACCCAAGACCTCTAGCGTAGCAGTCGCGCTTAGCGCCACTAGGCCAACGAGGCAGTCAAAATTAATAATGTTATCTGTATATATTAATTATTATGTCGTGCTGCCGGAAAAACCTGCGCCTACTCACTGTAACGCCGCCTACCGGGTCCAAATGTATTTTTTAAACTGTACACATACAAATTAGGTCTAGCCGTTTATTAGTTATGTGGCAAACACGCAGAAGAAAGACTTACAGACTCGTATATTGAGATAATAATTATATATAGAAGTAACCCAAGTTTTTTACCACCAGCTTGTAATTCAGTGGTGACTGTGTATATCCGATGCTCGATGTCGTGCAAACAGTCCGCCATGTCCAATTGATTGTCTCTTAGTTCACAGAGCTGCAACAAATATTTACAGATTAAAACTCCCTCTTAAAAACATAGTTTTTTTACTGTTAAAGTATTTTGTAGTGTATAAGGCGAGTGTGAATGAAAGTGTTGGAAGGGGTAGACCTAGGCGGACGTTTCGAGACCAAATCGGAGACTTCTTGAAAAAAGGCCGGGCCAAGAGTACCCTAAACCGAAGAGCATGTATGAAGAGAATAATGAAAGTGGACGAAGCGAAACAAGTATGTAAGGATCGTAGCAAGTGGAAAGAAGTGGTCTCTGCCTACCCCTACGGGAAACAGGCGTGATTATATGTATGTATGTAAAGTATTTCGTAATAATTGATCACACGTAAAAGTAAAAACGACCTGACTTCTATAAAATTTATATTGGGCTACCTCTTATGTATGTATACCTCTGATGAGAAACATATTTTTTTAGATTGATCTTCTATAACCGGAGGAAAAAATAAACAGAGAAACGAACAGAGAAACTCCTCTTTTTAAGTCCGTTAAAAAAAAAAAAAATATTCTGGGACCACTCACAGACGGTCATCTGATCCCAAACTGATCGGAGCTTGTACTATGGTGACCAGACGAATGATTAACGTACTTACATATTTCTAAATACATACATATTATAGATAAATTACACCCAGACAAAGAACAAATGATCAGGCTCATCACACAAAGATTTTTCGTGAGTGGGAATCGAACCCACGACTTCCGGTATAGCAGTCAGGGTCACTTACCACTAAACCAACAGGCCCGTCGAAAATAGTTTTTTACAGTAGGTAAGTAGCTAATGGTGTTTAATTTCCCAGCCTACCTTCTCAGCATGTTTGATAGCAGCCCCGTGGTACAACGCTAGGAGTCCGTCCACCAGCCGCAGGTACGCCGACCTGATGTCTATGGACCCCGCGCCCGGCATCATGGACCTCGTGCCCTTTAGGGCTAAGGCTGTCTCTCCCGTGGTCCTGAATAATAATACGTTATAATATCGGATAAGTCTGACTCGTTTCAAACCTAGTTTTTAATCATGAGCTTAAATTCAAGAGACGTCAGAAAAAAAACACAAAACAAAAAAGTGCTACGATTTCCGTAGCACCTTGTTGTTGGCGTAGCGCATCGCCTACGCCGTAGCGATTCCGTAGCAAAAATTCTAATAATTAAATTTTATACTATCTTCTATACAATTTTACCTGTTAGGCATAGGTGGCATCGGAGGATGCATGAACCTGGCCATGGAGGAGATGACTTGAGGCAGTGTGGCCAGCCCAGGGGACCCTGCAGCCATGTCGCTAACCCCTGGTAAGTTCCAAAAGTAGTCTATCAAGCATTGTCATAGCCTGTTTATATGTAGAGCATGGGTTATTTTAATAAACGAATTTAAATCATTTAAAGCATTCATGTGTGCTAATAATATAAAATAGATTTAACATAAAACCCGGTAAGCATCAATAGGGTACTATGTCTGCAGCCATTTTTGCTATAGTATAAATGGTCAAATTATAGTTTGGGGATTTACAAAAGAGTTTTGTTAAAAAAATTGTTTTAGGCAAGTACTTACTAAGTAGAATAAAAGATAGAACAAAGGCCCACAAGGAGATGAAAGAAAACAATATATTTTAATTACGACCAAAGTAAAATCTAGTTTTTTAATTGAGTGTTAGAACTTGTACTTACCTTTCTTACCCAAATTATTATTGATAAATTTCTTAGAGACCTAATACTTTTATAAAAATTGACGGAGAAATCACAAAAATCCGAAAGGTTAAACTTATTGCTGTCGTATTTATTCAAAAATAGGTTTAAAACAGAAGGAAGAAGTAAAATAATGAAAATGAAGTCAAATATTGATAGTACCTGTGTCAATACCGCCGGCGCGATTGTAATTTGGTTCAAAACTTTGTATGAAAGGATTGTCTTCTCCCAATACATTAACCAGGTCTTGTCTGGGAACAAATATTAAATGGTTACGAATTCACATATATAGATTTATTTAGTTTTTTTATTTAAACTTGTAACCAATTATTTTAAAATAATATATAAACAATTAAAAATAAGTCAGGTATTAGCGCAGAAAATTGCTGATATCTTTCCAACTAAAAAGATTTCCATAAATTATAGCAAAGTACCATTTTCGCACAAGTCGGCTTGAAAATCTGTATCATAATCAGTCCATTCGTTAAAGAGCTACGATGCCACATACAGACACGTTAAACTTAATAAACACTAAAACACTCTCATTTTTATCGGTAGTTAACAAGTCTTACCTCAAGGTCCTGACCAGGAAAGGCAGTACTCCGCCCAAACGGTCTACGTTATAGAAATCCAGTTCTCCATCTATAAAGGTCCGAGCTGGGACGTGGGGTGTAGCATGCCTAAAATCATAAAGTTGTTAAATTGAATAATAACAATCCCGTAAACGTCCCACTGCTAGGCACAAGCCTCTTCCCATATAGGGAAAGCACAAGCATTGTTCACCAGGCTTGCTCATTTGCGGATTGGCGATTACAGAGCCCAAATTTTAGAAGTTGTTAAAGATTTGATTAACTTATTCTTGGATAGGCAGATGCACTAAGCTCGAAGGTCAAAAGAAATGGCCGTTAGGACCAATTTCAAAAACGTATTCTAAGTAAAAGAAGGGATCAAAAACATTGGTCTTATATACGAGCTTGTTTGATTGTTTACAAACCTTTGATAAAATCTTAAAGAACCCAAAAACCTCTTTGTTTCACTTTGAAAAAAAACATCAGAACGGATTTTGGTCCTTCGGTACGATTATTGTCAGAAAGGACCCCAAAAGGACCGTAATAAAGTAAATGATATCATATAAGACAAGTTAAAAGGTTTTTCCAAGGAATTTTATACTTATCCAGAATTGAATAATCAATGAAGCTTAAAGTTCCAGATGGCAGGTACTTCGTATGCCAGACGACGTGTGAATGTTCTATTTAAAGATAAAGTTACATATTCCTTGGAGACGTGCCTTGATTTATAAAAGGCTGCAGTTCTCGTAACTTCGAGACGATTCGTGCCAACTGCTCTTGTTAAGGTCGAAATTGCCTTGGCTACGACTAATTAGGTATTTTGGAACATTTTCTGTTTTGTAGTACAGTTTCTTAGACGTTTAGAGAGGTATTTAATTATTGAATTCGCCGCATATAAGACTACAAAGATTTAGCAAGGAAGTGTCTGTCACGTTGACACGTTGCTTAAACTTTAACCAAAGTTTAAGCAAAGTGTCAAAAAATAGTTATTTCTTTGTACAGTATATTGGTGTAGGAAAATGTATTATGATGTATTTAATTTCAATTCCTCTTTTTCAGAATATAGAAGGAACTTAATTATTGAATTAAGTCACTGAAGAAAAATATCGTAAATATAGATAGCTAAATATAAAAATTATATAATCTGAAAACGCTAAATTAATCCGCAAGTGAGCAATCGTGGTGATCAATGCTCGTTCCGTCTCTATATGAGAAGAAACCTTTGCCGTGGAACAGTTACATCCTGATAATATCACACATAGTTATCCGATCCCAAACTAGGCAGAACCTGTAGTATAGTACTCAGACTACTTATAAACATTCTTATATATTTCTAAATACATATATAATATATAAACTGTTATGTATTAGTGTTATGTATAATCTATAGTTATAGATAGTGTGCGCGGCCGCGCGTCGCGCGGCAAGCAGTCTTAATTAAACCGGGTTACTAGCTACACGTTGTTTTACTCATACACCATCAGTGGCGACGAGGATGGGATAACGATTGTAGGGACGAGCTAGTAAATATTTTAATTACCATGTCTATCGGAAAGTTAAACGAGTTTAACGTGAGGTCGGGGAACTGGACAATGTACGTGGAACGTATTGAAATGTTTTTCAAAGTAAACAACGTGAAGGAGGATCTTTGGTTACCCACGTTAATTGCGGCGATGGGTGACGAAGCATATGAACTTTTGAGTAATTTAACAAGTCCGGATAAACCTAGTGCCAAAACCTACGCGACAGTGGTAAAAATTATGACAGAACACCTACAACCCAAGCCGTCATTCATGGCGGAAAGGTATCGTTTCCGACAAAGAAGGCAAAATGCGGGTGAATCAATTTTACAGTACATATCGGAATTAAAAAAAATGTCTAAATTTTGCGAATTCAAGTCCGTGTTGGAGGAAAATTTACGGGACCAGTTAGTCTGCGGTTTGAGGAGTGAGCTTATAAGGCAACGACTGTTTACGGAAGAGAACTTGCAATATAGCAACGCCGTTAAAATTTCATGTGCCATGGAAGCGGCGGAGCGAGATGCGGCGGCCGTGGAGCAAACAGTCGGAAATAATAATGAAGCTGGCAGTGGCAGTGAGGGTGCAGCGGGCGCGTTGCATGCGGTGTCGTGGTCCGGCCGGGGCCGTCGCGGCCGGGGCGGTCAGCGCGGGCAGGCACGCGTCTCGGGGCGCGCAATCAAAACTACCGTTGCCGATTCAAACGAAAATAATTGTTCGGCGTGTGGAGCGACGGATCACCAGACCGAAGGATGTCGATACAAACGGTTTATCTGCGGTAGATGCAACCAGAAAGGACACCTTCGTAGGGTCTGTCCTATGCGTCCGGGTGAGCGTCCGGGTGAGCGACGCGTCAACAACAACATGGTGGCACACGTGCAAGCCGCGGGCGGAGAAGCTAGGCAGCTATACTCGGGTGACCTGTCAAGGGAGGATGAGCCTCCTCTGTCGGATGAGGAAGACTTTGGGGCGATAGAAGATTTGCACCAACTTAGTTTAAATAGTTATAAACCGGTGAGCTTAACCTTATGGGTGGATGAAACCCAATTATCTATGGAAATCGATACAGGATCATTAGTATCATGTATTAGTATGGAAATGTATAATAAATTATTTACTCATAGACCTGTACAAAATTCTAACTTAGTGTTTAGATTCTATGATGGTACTTTAATTAAACCAATAGGGGTAATAAGGCCACTAGTCAAACATGGATATAAGTCAAAATATTTAGAATTGTTCAACCACTTCTTTATTAGGTCGACAATGGCTTACTGAATTGGGGATAAAAATACCGTTGTACCAAAACAATATTTTCACAATAAAAACAGATTTTAAAAATGTAAGTAATAATCAATTAACGCAATTACTTTGCAGATATAAAGATTTGTTTTCGGAGGGACTGGGCCGGTTCACGGGAGGCAAGGCTCGGTTACGGTTACGCGAGGGGGCGACACCAGTGTTCTGCCGCGCAAGGCCTGTACCGTACGCATTGCGCGAGCGCGTGGAGGCAGAGTTAGAAGGCATGCTGCGCGCCGGTGTCATCGAGCCCGTGGACAGTGCGGACTGGGCGACGCCACTGGTACCGGTACGTAAGGCTGATGGTGGACTCCGTATCTGTGCTGACTACAAAATAACACTTAATCCAGTTCTATTAGTTGACAAATATCCTTTACCACGCATAAACGACTTGCTGGTTAAGTTAAACGGTGCAAAGATATTTACAAAAATTGATTTGACGCAGGCTTATAATCAAATAGAATTAGAAGATCCCGATAATTGTACGGTTATAAATACGCACAAGGGCCTTTTTAAATATAAAAGATTAGTTTATGGCTTGTCCTCGAGCCCAGGTATATTCCAAAGAATTATGGCGAATCTTTTTAACGATATTCCAAACGTAGAAGTATTTCTCGATGATATTATTATTGGATCACCTAATATTAGGAAGCATTTAGACACGTTAGAAAAGGTATTAGAAAGGTTACATAATAACGGAATGAAGCTTAAGAAAAGTAAGTGTTTGTTTATGACGAGCGAAGTTAAATATTTAGGATTTATCATTTCCGCCGAGGGAATTAGAGTGGACCCGGAAAAGGTAGAAGGTATACTAAATATACCACGCCCGGATAATATCACCGATTTGAGGGCGTTTTTAGGTACAATTAATTATTATGCAAAATTTGTTAGAAATTTAAGCACTATATTAGCACCACTTTACAGATTACTTAAGAAGGGAGTGATATGGATATGGGATAACGAATGTGAGATTGCTTTTAAAAATGTAAAATCTATTTTAATTAGTGCCGACGTCTTATCTCATTATGAACCGAATAAACCGTTATTCTTAACGTGCGATGCGAGCGCTAGAGGCATAGGCGGCGTACTGAGTCAGATGTGCGAGCAGAATGACGCGGGCTCTGGCGCAGTCGCAGTCCGGGAACGACCAGTAGTGTATGTGTCTCGCGCATTAAACGACGCGGAGAAACATTATTCGCAAATCGAGCGGGAGGCCTTGGCTATTGTGTTTTGCTTAGAAAAACTGCACCAATATTTATACGGGCGACGTTTTACACTACGTACAGATCACAAGCCGTTAGTCACTATTTTTGGGCCCAAACAGGGTATACCATCGATGGCGGCTAGTCGGCTTCAAAGATGGGCTATCAAATTATCAGCCTACACATACGATATCGAATATGTTACGTCTAAACAGAACGGGGCAGATGGTTTGTCGCGGCTACCCGCAATTACACCGAATAATCAAACTATTAAAATTCCAGAACAAACTCACTTACATTTCGCTCAGAATTCTATGTTATTGGATTATAATGAGATTAAAAAACAAACCTGTAGAGATCAATTGTTAGGCCGAGTTTTAAGATATTTACGTGGCGATTGGCCCGCGGATAATGAAATAGTATCACTTAAACCTTATTTTAATCGCAAAACTGAGCTATATGAGGAGTTAGGTTGTGTGATGTGGGGTCATAGGGTCGTCGTACCGGGGGCATGCAGACATAAGGTTTTATCAGAATTACATGAGGCCCATATGGGTATAGTCAAAACTAAAGCTTTTGCTAGAAGCTACGTTTGGTGGCCGGGTATGGACGAAGAGATTGAAAGGATGTGTCAGAGTTGTCATGTCTGTGCTGTAGAAAGAGAGGCACCACCTCGACATATGCCTTGTCCTTGGCCGTGGCCAGACAAACCATGGGCCCGCATACATGTCGATTTCTTAGGTCCTATAAAGGGGCGAATATTTTTAGTTATGGTGGATGCCAGGACTAAGTGGATAGAAGTTTGTCAAGTACCTAATACAGCAGCTAGTAACACAATCGGTGTTTTGAGTGATATGTTTGCACGTTTTGGTCTACCAAGACAGATCGTCTCTGATAACGGTCCACCCTTCACTAGTCAAGAATTTTCTCAATTTCTTGGCAACAACGGAATTAAACATATATTTTCAGCACCCTATCACCCTGCCTCAAACGGGGCAGCGGAGAATGCAGTACACACGGTAAAAAGAGCGATCAAAAAAGCCATTAGGGAAAATGTTAACATACAATTATTTTTAAATAATTTTTTACTTCACTACAGAAACACAGAACACTGTACAACAGGCGAGACTCCAGCGGCACTTATGTTTGGTCGCAGGTTGCGTACTAAATTTGACGCCTTACGGCCCAATAGAGACAACAAAGTCAGGGATACGCAGGAACGGCAACAAAAATATGGTGCAAGTGGGTCTCGTCAACTGCGTCCGGGAGACGAAATCTGGCTGCGCCACTATAGGGGTCAGGATAAATGGTTACCGGGAAAAGTGTCACAAAAGATGGGAACCACAGACTATAAGGTTGTAGACACGTTAGGTAGGGAATTCCATAAACATGTAGATCAGCTAAAACCACGGATACGGAGTTCATTATTTTGTCCTTCTAGCCCGGTAAGATCAGGGATGGCTGAGGTAACTCAGGATCGGGGAGCGCCCAGCCTGGGCAGTCCGGGCACCGATGCATCGGCCGCCACCGACAGGGATCAAGAACAAGGGGAAGGGGATCATTTTGAGGAGTGCATAGAACAGCCGGTTCAAAGTGGGACACTGCCTTCCTTGCCTTCTCCTGAGCCGACCCAGCCTCGTCCTATTCGCCAATGCCGATTAAATAAGCCAGCTAATTATAAGATGTAAAAAAAAATTAAATAAATAAAAATATTAATATATTGTATTAATACTTAAAACCCATGTGATTTCTTCTCCTATTGTAATTAGAGAATAAGGGTATTCGAGATTAAGGGTGAAGGTGTTATGTATTAGTGTTATGTATAATCTATAGTTATAGATAGTGTGCGCGGCCGCGCGTCGCGCGGCAAGCAGTCTTAATTAAACCGGGTTACTAGCTACACGTTGTTTTACTCATACACCTCATAAACTTACGGCGTTCCAATAGGGTTTTCGTTCCACAGCCGGAGCACCGCGGTCAGGAGTCTGGAGTGGCAGCACCAGGAGATGGCGGGAGAGTTGCGGGAGATGTTGAACAGCCTCTGAAATATGGCCTCCTGACACTTTTTTATCGCGAAATTCGGAACCCAAGTCTATTGAATCATTTCGTATGTGATATTACAGGCAACGTAGATTCAAAAGTCAAATAATTGATGCAAACAATTGGCTATCAATTATTTAACTAACTTTTTTATATGTTTTTTTGAGCTGAAATTTTGTAATTTGACTTTATACCTGATTTACTCTTCACCCCTTTTGGATAGATATACCCTTTCGGTAACACTCTGTATATAATTTATTGGAATAAATAATTACCATATCCAGTATGCAATTATCCATGATGTACCTTCGGAACTTTTCTAGGAATATCTTGCGTGTGGAAGGTACCATGTTAGTGCCATCAGTGTTGTCCAGGAGTAGTAGTAGGAATTCTAGCTGTCGAGGATATTACATTAATTTAGTTAAAAAGATTAGAACTACTAGAAAAATTTTCAAAAAGGATTTTTTTTAGAAATAAGTAAATCTTAGCACCACTTACACACGCACAAACTAGATGGAGCCTGTATTATTGTAACCAGACGACTGATATTTAATACTATAATGATATTAATACTTATATTTCTAAATACATACAGACAGAACAAATTATCATGCTCATTACTCAGACTTAGGTTGAAAAATGGTAACTGCTTAAATTGCTTTGACTTAGTTATATACCTACTAGCGGTAAATACACATATGCAGTAGTAAGAAATCAGCTCAGCAAGTTGCAAATAAAAATGGACATTAATAAGGAAAAAGTAGAACCATTAAGCTTTATGACTGTTTAAATGACCATACTAGGGTGTTGAACATTAATACTTAATATTAAAGCAAAACTCGTAACGTACTTTTGAACAATGTGTGTTTATAAACGGTTTATAAACACACATTGTTTCCTCCAATTACCTATTTTGTTAGGTTTATTAAACCTAATAAAATAGGTATATAACCTCTTTGTCAAGATTTGGCTGCAAACACAAGTCTTTGTAACAATTTGTATGTTACAAAAAGATACCAAGTTGAAGAATATTGGTAAGTCACAACTCGTACATACAAAGATTTATTCCCTGCCAAATTAACATAGAAAACTCAGCGTAATATCGTCGCATTGTCAAGCAACAGATCGCGAGGAAAAGGAAATTGTCGATACTATTGCTCCGCTGCCAGAATTGCATAACCGTGGCCAATGGAAAGTTGCCAGAATCCGGCATTTTTATCCGTGACCTAGGCTTTTAACCGTGAACCTTGTAGGCTTAAGGGTTTGGCTTGTTTTCAGTTTACTTGCATTGTTGGCTTTATCAGTATAATGCAACATTGTTATGTGTTAATACATTTTTACATAATTTTATGTAATCGGACGTTTGAAACGTTCTGTCTCTATATAGTAAAGTACTCTTTTATTTAAAACTATATTACTATTAAAATATGAGCCTACAACGCAAAATGGCAAAATTTTAGTTTTATTTAATATGTTAATGGACGAAAAAATATCAATTAAATAACAATTACCTTATATTATAAATGTCAGAAGTGACTATCTATCTGTTACACTTTCACGGCGAAAACACCAAACAAATTTTGATGAAACTTAGTTCATCTTAACTCAACTTAGTTTCATATGGCAAGAAATGACATAGGCTATAACCGCAATAACCGACGCCCAAGTAGAGCCGCGGGTAAAAGCTAGTAACATAAATATATACATACATTTTCAAAGTAAAAGGTTACCTGCACTTGTTCCAGTGGTGCAACAGCCTTAGTGATCTTACTGCAGTCCTCTCTGTACTGCGCTTCCAACGCCGCGTCGTCTTGGGTCGGCATCAACTTTGATATTTTATCTAAACATTAAATAGTACACCATTAAAAATATATTTTGTCTAAACATATACATACATCTATAAATAGTATGCCATAAAAAGTGAGTACTCATAGGGCCCTAACAGTTCAATGATTGGAATTATATGATTTAATGATTGGGATTTTCGCGAAAACCCTAGGGATAGTACAAAAATACGAATAACAATGGTGAAAATATTTTTCAATACTATTGGTAACTTTTCCTAATCATTTTTCGTTCAATATTTCGTTGATCATAAAGTTCTTGAATAAAATGGTTCATAACTGTATTTCTAATACATTATTGAGTACCAAACTATAAAGAATTTGGTAGCCTAAATAACTCAAAATCCTTTATATTTGTTTTATCATTTGCAAAGTAAATATAAATAAAAGTGGCCATATAATTTATAATCTCTATGTTAAAGCTAGTAAAACAAAACATTTTGATTTAATACCTGTGCCCGTCGGTGCAAACGGCGAGCGTTTAATGGTACCCTTCTCAGCCATTTCTGTAAATAAATAATATTTGTATAACCCATTCCAGTGTCTTGAGTATGTGCAGAAGTTGTTGGTATTAATTATTACGTGTCTTGGCAACATTTTCGTTACGTCAGCCTGTCTTATGGGTCAAACGAACTTACTACTAACTAACCTAGAGGTACGTACTGCACGATCCACAACTGCCTTTCTAAGTAATAATAAATATAATATAGTAGGATATGTCAAGGTAATAATAAATAGCCATTTTGGAATTTTCTTCTTTTAGGTGTCTCTGATCACAGTAACGCTACGTTCACAAGGAGGATCATTTTTCAGAATACGGCTCTATCATATATATTATATATTAGCCAGATCGTAAAACCGAATGCACGTGTAAACTCATTAAATATTATATTGTTACTAAACCGTATAACTGCGAACTCAGATCTGTCTACGTGTGAACGTAGCGTTAGGACGCCAATACACGGACGGCTTGAGAAGTTAGCCAGTAATCAACATACACGCTCCGGTCCAGCTGTCGACCACTCTCACGCGGACACGCAAGACCACAGGATACACTTTTTATGTATGTAAACTTGTTAATTACAGAGGTATTAAAATTTAAAGCAAACAGTAGTTTCTATCTGCAAAGGTGTTTCATAGCTGTTCCAATGTAGAAAAGAGCTTTTTAAACTCACTGAATGTATTTATCCCATGCAGTCTGCTCGTGTATTTTCGACCAGTTTCAAAGTAAATAGGATGTGGGCAGTCGGCCAAAGAGGTGTTTGGAGGTTTATTACTACGCTAGCTGTCCCGCCCAGCGTCGCTCGGATAGCCAATTTCCTTTTATTGTGGCAGAAAATCTACCAGGATTATCCCAACAATTGGAAAAAGTAAAAGAAAAATACTCTGTATTTTTTTGAAGCTGAAAGTCATCTATAACCTTTTATGGTGCGGTGAATACTTATGTTTTTAATGTTATTTAATTGTTGTTTTTTTTTGTAGAAAATTAAATATACTCTTGGATGTCTTAACCTAACTAAACGAATTTGATTAAGCTGCTATTATGCGTTTAGTTTGGACGACAATATAGTGCATAGACAACTAAGTTACTGGTAACTATTAAATTTTTTATAAAATAATTGGCTACAACATAGTTTTGGAAAAGGTTAGGCAGATGAGGTGTTTTTAATTTTTTCATAAATTACCTGCTATTCTCGGGTCAGTTTCTCCTTGTACAGACGTAGGTCGCTGCCACCACGGTTTCCTTATAACTGTCCTCAACACAGTGTCGTCCGGACATTTCACGTTCAGGAAATTGTCGAACCTTAAATCCAGGGAGTTTTAGTATTAGTACGTTTCACTTGCGTGGTTTCGAAACAATGCTATGTATTTACAAAGTTTCATAGGAAATAAATAGAATGAATAAATTCGGTACATGGATTTTCTACCAACTTAAAAGAGAAGGCTCTAAATTTGACGGTATTTTTCTGGCTCGATACACTAATTTAACATACTCAAATTATTCATAATTGAAAAAATACTTTCATGTTATTAATTGATTTTCCGTTTATATATTGGTTACTCACGTAATCTTATTAAAGAACACATATTTGACGAGGTGGTGCCTGGTCTCCCGGTGCTGCATCATTCCACACAGCACGAATACTCCTTCCATTTGGTGATTGAATGACATGTCCTGGAAACCAAATCTATTTAACACATATATGGGGTAAAATGTTCCGATTCATTATGTGTCTTGTAGGATGTATGTTGGAAGTTAGATATTTAAACTGAACCTCACATGATTTAACATTTTACTTATAGGAGTCGCTTAAATGTATGGACATTACATTTATTTTCAATAATTTATGACTTAGACTTTAAAACATACATTCTTTAAAGAACGTCTCTACGTAAGATTAACTGTTGAAGTACCTTTTTTAATACATTTGAGCAATTCTATTTTTCAATTCGCTTTTCAAGGGGCATGATACTTAATGCTATATTAAAACAGTGCGTGGCCAATCTTCACTAACAGGATATTGTCACATTTTCCTACATCTTTCAACGTAAGGCTAAGGCCGCACTACGACTAAACCGCCGCGGATTTTAACCACCTGATTCTGTGAGTAAAGGAAAGTAGTGGAAGCGGCCGCACTGACGGTTATTTTCCGCGACTGATTGTTAACCGTATTGTGTGAGTCTTGGGCGGTTTTGAGGTTTCACGGTTTACCGTTTGCGGTAAAAAACCGTAGTGCGGCCTTAGCCTAACACTAAAAATCTTCTGAAAGCGATCAGGTACCTGCGAGACCAAGTCAAACAGCAGACATTCTCTGACGACACAGTGCTCCAACACATCACACAGCGCAGACTCGTCCAGGAAGGTCCAGAGCAGGTCCAGCATCGTACACAGCCGCGTGTTCGGCTGCGACAGGAGCTTGGCTGCGAGACCCGACTGGTGGAGAGATAGGGTTATGGGTCAATTGTAAATCATAGGAAAAGGATAAATTTTTTAATTTTCTTCAAATATTTGTGCGCCGGAAACGGCAGAATATTATGAATCAAAATGTTTGTAACTTCTTTACTGTAACATATTCTACCAATATATCTTTGTAAGATTTAATAATTTAATAATAACTTTAATTATGTCCCTTTAAACTGTGTTAAAAATGGGTTGTGGAGGTAAGTTAGACAGTCGCTCTGTTTAAAATACGGTATTCGGCTGAATCCGGTAAAACTAGAAGCCGACCCCTCCATAGCTAGGGAAAAGGCTAGGCAGATCGATTGAACTTCAATTATATTCTAGGCTTAAAGAGCTAAACACTTGGCTGAAATAAGTCGTCTTAATTTGGAAGCATATGTATCATAGTAATATAATCGCATTCAGCAAGATTAAATGCGATTATATTTGATTGAAAGTGACAATTTTTTTTTCTCCATTACCTTTTTCCCAAGCTATGTTATACAATACAGCTAAATATTGTCTTTTACAAGGAGCGACTGAAAGGACGCATTCAAAGTTCTATGGCAAAACATTTGAGAATTTTAAAACTCGATTTTGGATGACTAAATAAGTTCCTTGGAAGGCGTTTTAAAGGTAACTGGAGAAATCCGCCCTGAAACTGCAAAGTTGAGCTTAGCCTTAATTCTGCATCAATTTTAACTTTCGAAAGGTCAGATTGAAAGGTCAAAGGAGTCGGGTGAACGCCTGCAGCCTTCAGAGTATAAATAGCTGTTATCCTTTAGCGTATTTAAATAAACTTTTATCCATTTTCGCATATAAAGTGCTAATTACAAGAGATAAGGAGACCTATATTGAAATTTTATTGAAAGAGTATTTGAATATATTTATCAAGTATGCATATATTTTTGTGAGACTTTTTGGGAGAACATTCATCAATTTTTTGTGTTTGTTTTGAGTTTGTGTGTTGCTGCATAAAGGATTTATGATTTATATGTTCTTTGTTATAAGTTGCATTTAAGAATAATGTTGAGTATATAAAGATGGTGATGAAGATTCATATTTTTTTTTATGTGCGAAATTGTATAGGAGTCCTTTGATAAGGAGTGGATGACCACGGCCCTAGCTAGAGAGAGATGGAAGGAGGGTAGAGAGGCCTTTGCCCTGCAGTGGGACAGAAACGGCTAGAAAAAAAAAAGTATATGGAAGGGTGGACAAGATTAAGATATACTAACAACATAATAAAAAGTATGAAGTTAATTTCACCAAAATAAATAAGTGATTTCATCTTAATAAAAAAAGAACCTTTATACTTGCAAGAACTTAACATTCCTAGATTTTACAATCAACTGAAAAAGTTTGTAGATTAGAAAACAAAGTTACATAAGAATTCTTACGCAAACAAAAATGTTTGTATTTCTCTAGGGCAGGTCAAGGGCAGTGGGATAATTTCCTCTCGACTAAATAATACATTTATGTGGGGTAAGATTACAAAGGACACTTCAGTACAGTTTGGGGCCTACTTGTAGCAAATGTTACTGCCTAACATTATACGGGGTGTTAAGAAAACCCTGTCCGATCCATTAAGGTGTTGTTAGGTATCGATATCTGATTCCATTAATGTAAAAAAAATTAAAAAAATTAATGAAAAATTATAAGCTAAAAAAAATAGTTTTCTTAAAAGGCGAGTGAGAGAGTCGCCGTTGTCAAAGGTTCTGCCAAATGATCATACAAAAGCCCGCCAAAAATACCGACGAAAATGGTGGTCTAATTTTTTATTTAACTTTAAATTTAGGGAATTTTGCGACAAAAAATAGTTACTTTAAAATGCATTATTATTGTTATTATCATGAATATTCCAAATTTAATATTTTATTTGGGCATGTGATTGCGAACCCTATCGGGTCGGACAGGGTTTTCTTAACACCCTGTATTACACTGATGTAGTCACACTGCATCGCCTTAATTACTCTAATTAATAGTCTATTTAAATTCTTGTGCCAATTATTGTTATTTCCGCTTTATCAACTTTGTGGTGGTGTAAATAAAGTTCATTTTAGACTGACAAGTACTATAGAAGAAGCGATAAAAATATGAAGTAGTTAGTTGTGCAAACTGAACCATTTATGTTTAAGTATAATTTCCTAAATATACAATTAATTATGTTTTTGTAAATAAACATACGATTATAATACATATTTCTCAATTATATTATGTATTGTTGAAATAAAAGTTTATGTGAAGCATGTTTCATAAAAAGATTGCCTGGTAGTAAAACCCCTTGTACAATATAAAGCATGTTCATTTTATAACACATGTTTCAAATGTTTCGACCGCTCTCAAACTGTCGGATATTCAGCGCAATCCGATAAATATGATTGACATAATTCTCAGTTATTTGAATAACAACCAAAAATATGTCAGTTCGGATTGACCCCGTTTGAATCTGTTTCAGGATATAAATTCATAAAAATATATTTCAAATCGTTGTTTTTTTTGTTCTTTTATTGGGCTGTATATTGTGTAGAATCTGCATGGAAAGATAACTCTTGGGTTTGAGGGCACTGCAGAGTGAAATTACCGTAGGTATTTGTTATGTTAAAAACACTGTTGTGTCATTATTGTGGAAGAATCACTCTTCGGTATTTAATTACACATTTATTTTTTAGATACAAAAATAATATCGATCTCTAAACTTTAATATAAAATTAAAGTTATCATTTTAAATATATTTTCATTCGCAGATCTACTGAAAAAAATCCTCTAAGAAAAAAGGCAGTACCTTTGTACTCTACTGCCCTTTTTTTGTCATACGTAATATCTTGCGTACGTCGGTATATGAATTATAAAGAAATATGAATTTATATAAGTTCTACTAACAAAATTATCGTCCCTGCACTTCATATAGAACTCGACCGCGTGTTGGTCCGAGTGTATGCTCCTGCTCTTCAGGCCGATGAGGCCTCGCAGCCGCGGCAGCAGCTCCGATACCACCACGTACGACAGCCGAAGCACGCCGCCCAACTCCACCACCACCAGCCGGGACAGAGACATGAGGAACGCCTGGAAAATGTATGACCATCAGGTAACAGGGTTTCGAACGTAGAGGATAGAGTGCGCATCTCAGAGTATGAACTGTAGGCACTTGTATGAACTAGCTTTGTCGAAAATATGCCTACGCGTAGCTCAATGGGCTATTAGCGATACGCGCACGCTATTGTTTTTACTTTTATTTACTCCCATGTAAAACAATTACTATGTGCTAAATTTGTTACTTTTTTTAGATTCACTTCGTTTAGGCAAAAAAAAAATACGACGTATCTCTAGCACTTATCATACCTGCCTAATTAGATTTGATTATTAATAAATTGTTATATAGCAAGTAATTTTACATAATGAAGTTTTTAATTGAATTTTCATTTTATTTTAAGAAGTTACATTCTATACAGTATGCTCGGATGTGGTTTGTTTCTGATCCTTAAAATCCACATAAACTAAATAAAACAAAAAGTAGAGAATCAATAACCCTTTTGGACATTTTCTTAGTCTCTGCATTCTGAGCATCGACGATGGCATGAGGGGAGGTCCGGGGGCTGTACACAGACCCTGAGCTGTGGATGCGGAGAGCCACCTCCTCTTCAGCCGTCTTCGAAGAGTCCGACTTAGCCTGGTTGAAAGTAGTTTTTATATTAGTAGCTAGTCGTTTTGCAGATAGGAGTGGTTTCTGAAAGAGAAAAAGAAAAGAATATTCTGCATGATATTCACAAGTTGAGTTTGGATTTAAGGGGTCTTGATAAATACGCCTAAAATAACCAAGTGACATTTAGCACTATTAGAGAAAACATAAAAAAAAAACCTGACAATATTTTAATTACTTTATAATAATTATAGTACTCCTTTCTCTTCGAAAGAAAAGTAGTTTTTTTTTGTCATAACACGATTTTTTATTAAAAGTGAGCGCCACTGAGGACTACTCGGTCATGTTATGTACATACTATACTAGCTTAAGCTTTATAAATCTATATTTTGTAATATTCGACTGAACTTATGTGTTAGGTAAGACAAATGATCTCACTTTTCGGATTCTTATCAAAAAATTACATTCAATATTATAAAGTTTTATATACAAAAGGGTATAATAATATGTAAAACGGATACCTTGCTGCTCTTAGCCGTGAGCGAGGTCTTGAGGTCTGTGGGTCTCGCCAGTTCATCCAGCAGCGCGTCCAGAGACTTGAACAGTAATGTTGCGCGCGCGCACTCGCGAGTGGGAGCCGCTTGTAGTGGCGCGAAGCCGTCCACTGGGAACCTGTGTAAGACAATCATTAAAACATATAGCGGTAGTTTACTGTGTGAAGATGTTTATGTGGTGAACAACTTTTTTTGGAAATAAACGATAATATAGTAAATTTTGAGCTGAGGCGACATAGAGAACTGTGGAAGATCTTGGGAATGGTAGAACAGCTTATGTGACCCTATGTTACCCGCTAGTTACTAGCCTATGTTACCCGGGACATTATTATGAATCTTTTGACACCTCATTCATTAAAATTGGTTCAGTAGTTTAGGCGCTACAGTGGAACATGCAAACATATCATCATCTCCCGAGCCTTTTCCCAACTATGTTGGGGTCGGCTACCAGTCTTACCGGATTCAGCTGAATACCGTATTTTAACATGCAAACATACATAGACTGCCAAAATCATAACCCTTTTTAACCTTCGCCGTTCGGGTAAAAAAAAGATAAATTGGCAACTTTACTTTAGACATACTTTACAGAATAGACAAATTAATGTATTATTTATTGCTTAAAAATCACATGGTTATTCGATACTTACACGAAAGGCACGTGCCCGAAGTTAGCGTACAAGTGCTCCTGCATGGCCAGGGATACGGCTGGGAAGTAGGCGAGGCCGGCGCCGTGAGTCACCTTGTCGAAAGCCATGCTCATTGATATGCCGTTCCTGAAGAATGAGGTAGAGAATGAGTACGGTAAGGTAATGAGACGTGAGTGAATAATATGAAGGGAATTAAAAAGAGACTTAAGTGCGGTATCTGTAAAACCTACCAAAAACTTAAATTATACTAAATATGTTTATAATTATTTTATTATTATTAGTATTATCTATTAGCGTTTCGTTTATTTAGATGATATTACTGTTTTTATTGATCCACAATTCCACACTATGAGCTTAATTTTGTGTCATTGTATCATTTCATGTACCTTTAATTATGTATCTGAGCTTTTAGGCTTCATTAGGGCTTCGTAACCACACTTTCAATTAACATAACGAGATTCTGGTATTCAAGTGTTTGAATATTAATACCGGAATATTTCCAATAGCAAATGGCGTCATGTAACTCTTGAATAATACAGCAGATAACGAACTTTTCATATGCATGAGACTTCAGGGGTTCAACGAATAATTACTCTCCATACATACAAAAAGGGGTATTGTATTTTGAGCTCTTCAGTCACAAAAACAGAAAGAAAAAATTTTGATTGTGATGTGCGCTGTAGATTGCATTTGGAGTTCTTGAACCTGATTAAAAGCTTAAAAATACAGCTTTAGAACGATATTAAATAAAAAATATTTCTGTCATTCTTTGTAAGCGTCAAATAAAAATAAGCTCTCCCAAATTTGTCCTTCACCCAATTATTTTCAAGTTTATCCTTCACGGCTTCCTATCATTTCTCTCACAGATTCTGTGCCAGCTTTAACGCAATATTTATATTAGCTAACTATTATGCAATAAATAAATTACAATATTTCATTGATCAAAAATATAAATCCATGAGAATTACGACATTTCCAACAAAAACTAGTAAACTATCATCTAATTTACTCTTGACATTAAAAAAACCTTTGCCTCTTGAATATTACACTACCAAATAATATTTATATCTTCAGCACTGAATAGAGATGGCAAAAATAGCATAAATCGATAACCGTCCGAGATTGCATCGAGCACGAGCATGAATTTCCTGATCGAGTTAACGTAGAATTGAGAGTTGATCGTTCAATTAACTCGAAATTGATCAATTTGTGAAAGATTGTGTATAGTTACGTATGTACGTACGTTACAAAGGAAATAAAACGATTGCGTTCAGGTTTTTGAAGGCTGACTGAGGCTGATTAATTGGTTCAATAAGTGACACATAAATGTAAAAAAAGATCAATGAAATTTATATTGTAGCATCTCTGCGGTATATCCTTTTGTAAGCATAAAGATTTTTGGAATAATAAATAATTGACAGAGATATCGCGTAACAAATATAAAAATTAAATACTCGAGTTGAGAACCTTTCTCCTTTTGCAGCCGGTTAAATATAGTTTATTCATCTGTAATATCTTATTTTGCATGATTAGGATATCTTGTTAGGTGGATGCTTCGAATAGTTTCAAACTAATTAAGAGTCCTTAATCATGAGCTGACTCAGCAGTGGTGTCTAAAAACTCCTACTAACTACAAAATTAGGCGGGCGATCCCAAAAAAATCGAAAATGAACTGTTAATACACAAACAGTTTTATAATTTTACCTATAAAACTCCAAAGACCCTCTATCCAGGTCTATACAGGATCCTATGACGTCACCGGGCAGCCAGGCCTGCCCGTACGGCGAGGTGGCGACGTTCCACTTCCTGACCCGGCCGCCATCGTAGGCGTACGAGTGCGCCGTGTCCCCCACTCCTGTGTCCATAGAGAAAACGCAGGAGGCTGTGCACCAACCGATCTGGGGGAAAGCATGGACTATGTGAATTATTGTACCAATTCACTTAAGCAAATAGCAACTTTATGACAATGTTAATAGAGTTCGTTTTTGACTGTATAGTTCTGTTGCAAAGGTCATGAAAAGTATACAATTTTAGCGCAATCTGAACTTGATATTTTAGCGTTACAGTTTTTTTTAACAAAATGTATGTGTGTTTAAATGTTTTGCATATAAATCGCGAACGCAGCATACTAAAATATTGTTCTAAAGCCATCCGCTAACGGCAAATAATCAGGAATGAGAATAATGGTGTATTGATTGATCTGTAATACGATTTTACCCAAGCCCATATCTTCGTGACTGCGCTATACATGAAAAGGCTTTCATGTAATACATACCTGCATGATCCCCTTGGTACCGAGCTGCACCTCATACATCCACCTTCCTCCGAAGACGCAGGCGGTGGCCCTGATGGTGGCGAAGCTGGACAGACCCTGCACGCTCACTCGCTCGTCCCCCACCAGGACCAGGCGGCCAGTTCCTGTAGGTATATAAGTATTTATACAGGGTGTTAAGAAAACCCTGTCCGACCCGAAAGGGTGATATAGGTTTCACAATCACATGCCCAAATAAAATATTAAATTTGGATTATTCATGATAGTATCAATAATAATGAACTTTGAAATAACGATTTTTTGACACGAAATTCCCTAAATTTGAGATTAAAACAATAATTACAACATCATTTTTGTCGGTATTATTCAGCGGCCTTTTGTTTGATCATTTGGCAGCACCTGTGACTCTCTCTCTCGCCTTTTGAGTTTTTAGTAGGATAGTTATAATTTTTTTTTTCTATTTTCCAATTTATTTTTACATTAATGGTATCAGTTATCGACACCTAACAACACCTTAACGGATCGGACAGGGTTTTCTTAACACCCTGTGTAAGTTCTATATAATATTATGAAGTAATTTAAGTTATAAGAAAGGTTGCCTGGACGAGATTGCCAGGTGCAATAAGGTCGACTTTTGTACATGTTTCTTCTTTATTTTATTTTGTGTTTGACCTATGTACAATAAAGGAATAAATTAATAATTAAGTAATGCTCCTGTGTTTGTGTTAGTAAAGTAAAAGCGGTCTGTATCTGCAGTTTTATAAATAAAAGTTTTATGCAGTAAGAAGTTTTTTAAGTAACCCATAATGCTCCTCCCTTGATGTCCGTGTATTTGTATTAGTGAGGTAAGGTTTAATAAGAAAAAAGTGTTCGGCCATTTACGGCTAATTTCAATAACATATCTGCAGATAGTTTTCCCATTAGTGATAGAAGTTTGACTTCAATGCCGTACAAATGAAGTCAAATTCCTATCTCTGATCGGGAAAACGATCAATTGATATGTATGTGTTACTGAACTTAGAAGTTAAGCGATAGAGGTCGTTGCTTTATATCTTTTATTTATAATATTTATCCGATAAACATATACATTATGTATCTTCTTTATATGGGTATTATCATATTCATTTCCTACAATTTGATACTTTTTTACATTACATACGAATAAATCCATGTCATTACCTACTAAATTAAGGCGTTACCTATTAAACCTAGTTACTCAAACTGATTTGAATTCAAACTAGTTGAGATATACACATTTTCCCCTCAATCGAGTTAACAAATCACCAGGCTGCGGTAGGAACTACAGACAGGCAGAGTTGAACTAATTACCGCAATTATTACACAGCTTAATGAGCGAGCAAACGTATTCGTAACTAACTGGGTTTTCATGGCTTTCCCGAGTAATGTTAAACATAAATGTGTATGATTTGAATAAAACCCTAAAAACTGTTAAATAAAGACACGCTTATTCTAAAACACAGAATAAAGGTGAATTGTGAAGGTACATTATTCTTTAAGAAGAAAAATAAATAATTATCTATAATAACTGATAATCACTTAAAATTATAAAAGAATTAATGAGAAACTTGAAATACGTGACTATAAAACTTGAGCAATGCCTGGGATCCTATCAGCATATTCCGAATAGGAACAATGTCAACAAACAAAACATATTATACCGAATCGGTCCAGGCGTCTTCGAGTAATCAGGAAAACATACAAAACAAACAGGCGGTATCAAATAACGAATTAAAATAGGTAATAAAGGAATTTTAAATCACCACTTAACACGTTATTTATAGATAACAAAGAATTGTGAATGTCACTAACCTGTAGAAGCGTCAAAGACTACGATTTTCGGTCCAATTCTGCCGGGCCGGTCGTCAGTTGTCTCCGAAGGCTGAAAGATAGTATTATATTATAATAAGAATGTACACATCATGGTGGAAGTTGGAAGAAATAACAACGTCTTCTTTAGTCGAGCCTTTTCCCAAAATATGTTGGGATCGGCTTCCAGTCTTACCGGATTCAGCTGAATACTGTTTTTACATGAAGTGACTGCCTATCTGGCCTCTACAACTCATTTCAGTAGGTACCCCATAACAATCACTGAATAACGCTATGTATGGGCCAAGAATTGTGTGTTCCATTACAAATACCGAGCTGCATTCGGCTCGCGTTGCAATGCCACATAAGTTGAAAGTAATTAGTTGCTCATTGTTGGCTTGTTGGATAGAGACCCTCACGGTCACGGTCATTGCGGCGTCGTAAGAAGACAAAAGTTTTATCACAATTTGATCAGTGTCTTACGAAAGTATAGAGGGCAGACATACAAACATTTAGTTATTTATACAGAAAGATAAGAAGATGTTCTTACTTCTGGTATTGGGGGAACATGCTTCTTGTTAGCTTTAGATTTGTGGCTCAAGACCTTGGCGTCCAGCATCTTAGAAAGATTCTCTCGTATGTGAGTCACGTATTTACTTCTCCTGAAAAAATGTAAATAAAATAATAAATAAACCGGCCTATAAAATTCCCTTCTGACAAACGGTGAAGGAAAACATCGTGAGGAAACCTGGGTTCTAAAATTTGGGATCTGAAATCGCCAATCCGCAGAGAGCAAGCGTGGTGATCAATGCTCGTGCCTTCTCTATATGAGAAGAGGCCTGTGCATAGCAGTGGGACGTTTATAGGCTGCATTATTAACTAATATGGCCTCATTTTTCAATGTTCTAGTATTTTTCCATTTCATCCTAAAATGTACGGCGATTCATCCCTAGTCACAGCTATCAGACTAACACAGTAATTTTCATCAGAATAGGGTCTTGATTGAAAAGCTATTCAATCAGAGATTTTAATAAAAGACACTTCACTTAGTGATTCGCCCGATGATTCAATTTAAATAACTTTACTGCGGACAGAGTACACTTTTGCACTAGAAATATTACTTTTTCAAAATGCATTTCTTGTAACATAATTTCTTTTAGTAGTTATTTAAAATTTAAACAAAAAGGTAGTGATCAAATATTCGCCCTAGTTAGATATTTCGTGATTGTCATATTAAATGAATGTGTATCTTGTTTTAAAAAAAGAGTTTTAGTAGTTTAAACTAGTGTTTCTTATATCAAAAATAACCTTTAATATTATAATTGCTGGTACTTTAATAATAGAATAATGATCGAAAACAATAATACTCCTTAACAAAATGATTGATTATAATTATCGTGCGACGTAGCGTGAGTTTGTTTCGACGGTAACTGTTGGCGTAACTTACGAGTATATTCAGAAGTTTACTGACACAAACATCAGATTATTAATTATGTTGTTCACACATCATTGTTTAGCTTAGATATTAAAGATTGTGTATGACAAAAAGTTTTTTATTGTAAAGCAAATGAAATAACATGATTTCATAATTTATGTATGTATATATATGTAGGGCAAGGAACGACAAGCATTAAAGTCAAACTGAGTCATAAATAGTACCTAAGTTGATATGGAAGTTTTTCGAAAAATACCCAAAATATACGCTGTAAATAAACCATCTACAATATAATTCATAATGTTTCTTGCTACTTAATTAAATGACGAAATGTTTTATTTATTTAAAGGATCAACCGTAACTAACTTTATACAGTCAACTCCAAAAAGGTGGCCGAAAACCGGCAGTGGTATTACGTCTAGCAAAAGCCAACCAACAGCAATATTTTTTAATTATTGCTGTCAAATTTACTATTCGTATTACGTAATACTTAACGCAACGCAATATAAATTAACAATTTGACAGTAATAATAATTGTACAAATGTTAGTGGCATTTGCTGTCGCTCTGCGTTTACATGAAACGTAATAAGGCCGCTGTTTTGTATATCTTTAGAATTTAATTTAAAGTAGCTCAAGTGGCAACACTGCAGGGTTTGTACCAGGGTAACAAGGCCACTAGACACCGGTATTTTGTAAGCGTTGCTTTGTTTAATCGTACACCGGGAAGCGGGTTAAATTTAACTACAAAGATATTATTTATAGTTACTTGCAGGTGAAGTGAATAAAAGCTTGCTAAAAGTAAAATATTTTTTATTTTGATCTCGTGCGTGATTCGATCAGCAGTCACAGTAAATACTATAGTTACGGTAACTAATTTTAGAAATATACTATTTCTACCGACATATTTATGAAAATTTTTGCGGTTATCGCGGCAAAAAGTAGTTAGTCTTTTCTTCGAGTTAAAACTACATACCAACTTTAATCAAAAATCTTTTATTAAAAAATTAAATATATATTAAAGAAATAAATCCAACTCGGGCTAGTTACCCAGTTTATAACTCATGAACGGGTGGACTGATTTTCATGAACTTTGCAAATTTATTTTCTGTCCATCACAACAAGCAGCATTATAAAATATGTAATGGTGCGTCCATCTGACAAACGAGCATTACACGAGGAGCTCGCGAGCCGAGTGCGCGCGCGTCTGGCGGAAAGCGTTATTGACATTAGTGCGTTCGCGGCGTGCTCGCGTACTGCTCGTTCGTCAGATCTGGACGCACCCTTACAGGAACGGGGACTATTAACACGGGTTAAACTGCGGGGCACAGCTAATAACTTATAAAAAAATTATAATATCAGTATAAATATGGATGACTCACTGGTGTTGTCTGTCCGTATTGTCCTTCATCACCATCTCATGCCCGAACACCCGTCTCACCGTGTCATGGACCTCTCCCTTCTCCGCGGAGCTGCTGCAGACCCCGAACATAGACCGGAGCACGTTCATCATCACCTGATTTTGGTACCCCACTAAATTTACATCCACTGGAAATGTTCCTTCAAACTTTTGTCGTTCAGCGTAATTTAAAAGTCCAAAACGAAAACTGTCTGATTTTGTTAGATTTGGTACCTCCTTTGCAGATTTTGAAGAGTCCAGTTCAAATTAACAGCTTCCAAATGAAAGGTCTTTGCTTCACGATGTTAGCTCAGACCTTGGACATCTTCTAAAACTTGGTCATGTCCTTTTCTGTGCAATCTGAACATTGAAGACGGTTTTGAGGTTATGAGACTACAAAATAGTTGTTGCACTAAAATAAGATCCTAAGTCCCTATTGTTTTAAAATAAAAAGGATTTAAAATAGTTCTAAGTGTAATTTAAAGTTATATCGTTAGGTATTAAATGTACAAAATTATTTGTAAAATATATTTCAAAATCATATGGTAGGTACTTGTCAAAAACGTTAAGTCAACTCCGATGGCAATGGAGGACAGATTGACAGATAAATGAAAAGAGGTTTTAGTTAAAAACTTAAAACAAGTAAATACTCCTTTCTTTATTATCGTCCTCCGTACATATTTTAGTAGCAAAGTTTGATATAGTAATACTGCTGTACCGCGCCTTAGGTAGGCGCGCGGCGAGATGGGGGGGAGGATCGGCTGTCGCGCTTTGTCAGTCCCACAGAGCAAAGTAATAAGAAGGGTACGCATAGCAAAGTAAAAAGTAGGTAGGTTAGTCAGTCCATAGTCAGTCCCATGGAGAAAAGTAAGTAAGGGGCCCGAATCCGCTATTTTAAGTCAGTGAGTGGAGGGTTAATAAACGTTCCAGTGTATTTGTTATTGTGCCTAATTTTCGTATTCAGATAAGAACAGTCACTTGCAATCCTACAATGACAACAGTGGCAAGTAGGTGTACATTTGTCATTAAACTAAAATTATCTGAATACGAAAATTAGGCACAAGAACAAGTACACTGTTACGTTTATTAACCCGCCACTCACTGACTTAAAATAGCGGATTCGGGCCCCAGTCCGCCGTCAACGCTCGCGGCGGTCGCTAGTGTCATCATTATTTGTATGTTTATGTTTTTTATATGTATGCGATATCTTTGGCACAATTGCCAGGTTGAACTTTTATGTATGATAGGATATATTCTAGGAAATACAATCGGTATTTATACCTATTCCTCATATCCGATGGTAAATTGTACCAAAATAGATTCAGTAGTTTATTTTTTGTGACGTCGATTTTTTAATACTTACCTATGTTTAATCATTATTGATGATGGTTTAATCGACTTTCTAATTTTAGAAATATCAAATAATTACGTGTTCTATCTATTTGTGGATTGTCAACCTTCGATAAAATTTAATAACCTTGTGTTGTATAGTTCAGGGTAACTATCGAGTAATATTCATTTATTATTTACGTCTTCGTTACATTTTTATTCTAGAATAATATTGTTTAAGTGTTCGTAAGGTAACTTTTTATTTAAGTGCTTATTAGTGTCTTTATTTCTAGTTATTATTTTCATTATTATGATTTTTACTGGACACCTTAAATTATTTTATTTACAGTTCTTGAAATGATGAGGACACGCGTTTTCACCTGTATAAAACCGTAGTCCCAGGTAGCGATGTTTTAATAGTTGTCCTGCCATTCGGGGCGATGACAACAAATCAAATCAACAGATCATGAAAATCGATTCACCCGATCTTGAGTTATAAATGGTGTAGGTAAACCGACTTTGTTTTATATGTTTAGATACGGCTTATAATTTATATGTTTCTCGCATAATGTTTTGTATGAATTGTAAGGGGCAACCAAAAATAGTAGAAAAAACGAAAAATTAAAATTATTTTCATTATGTAAGTAAGTGTTACGTTGCTTGTTACGTTAATTGTTTTTTTTTTTTTTGTAAGAATTCTTCGGCTCTTAGCTTAATAGGCTACTTTGCCAGACTTTGGGCGCAAATAATAAATCTTTTGACAAATCCAATTCAAAAATAAAACGTACAAATCAACATATTTCGTTCCGGGATATCCAATGAATTGTAATGGCCTGTGAAACCGTCCCCGTGGCCTGGCCTGGGACAAGGCCATACATTAGACCTTCCATTATTTTATCCTTTTCCCCAATGTTGTTTATTTGTTTTTGGCTCAGTGAGGTTTATTTATATGTGCATTCGTAAACGAATTTTGATTGCTTTCTGTTTTGATATTCATAGGTGTTTTTTTTATGAAATATGTGTATTAATATTAAAGGTATGTTTGCATTATTATTATGATGAGTACCTGAATATGTGTTAATATCAAAACTGTAGACAAAGCAACCAATGATTTGGATGTATTTACCTACATACAACAGAACCTTTCATTAGTGCACTTTTTACTTATTATACGTACAATAGTCTTTTATTTAAAGCTTATACTTATAAGGTATATTTTTAACGGATTTCAAAACATTTAGACATTATGTGTTTTTTGTTCGTATGTTGTTTGAATAATCAACATACAAAAAAGTCTATCGATAATTACCGAAGATTAAAGAGTTATAATCGTCGGTAAATGTCGATAGACTTCAACGACATAACTTGTCATCGGTAAGTCTACTTATTACTTTGCTCTGTGGGTAAGGTATTTGAATGTGTCACGTAAAATGTACTGAATTCGGTTTTTTTTTACCGTTACTTGTAATATAATCTTAATACTTGTAATATAATAATAATATATCGACTACACGTTTCCCGACTCCCGTATATAAATATGAAATTGTGAAGGTTACCTCGTACCCATGGCCAAAGCTATATAAAAGCGCCTGAGGGAAGATGGCACGTGTAAGCATCGTTATACCTTATCCATAAATTACATAGTAATAAATAAATAAAATAAAAGGGGTTTAATTAATTAACTTTGACATAATTAATATTAAACTTACATAGGGACCTCCTTTTAAGTATTTAATATTATAAATGTATGTAGTTATCTATCTATCTATATCTTAATATTTATAAATCTCGTGTCACAATGTTTGTCCTCAATGGACTCCTAAACCACTTAACCGATTATAATAAAATTCGCACACCATGTGCAGTTCCAATCAACTTCAGAGATAGGATAGTTTAAATCTCAAATTATAGTCGCAATTTTAATTTATTGCTAATTATTTGTCTGTTATTATATACAAAGGCACCGGGAACGGGACCTAGGTATTCACGCGGGTGAAACCGCGGGACACAGCTAGTAGGTATATAAAAATGAATTCGAAATCGTTAGTCTCACTAAAACTCGAGAACGGCTGGACCGATTTGGCTAATTTTGGTATTGAATTATTGTGGAAGCCCAGGGAAGGTTTAAAAGGTGAATAAATATTAAAATGTTCGGAATTAAATAAAAAAAAACTATTTGTTTTAAGTTTATTTTATATTGATTGAGGCAGTACGAAGTCTGCCGGGTCAGCTAGTAATATTATAAATGCGAAAGTAACTCTGTAACTCTGTCTGTTAGTGTTAATGTCTGTCTGTATGTAACGCTTTCACTGCTATACTGCTGAACCGATTTTAACAAAACTTGGTATGAGGTTAGCTAGAGTCCCAAGAATGAATATAGGGTCCTTTTTGCTGCGATAACAAATATACACGTAAGCGGAGCCGAAAAAAGGGCTAGACTAAAATAATTTAATCTCTGTAAATACTATTATACGGCTATAAAAGTAATTCAATTCCCGCCGGTAACCTTCTGACATTTTTTATAAACAATAAACATTAATTCTGTGCAAATAACCGAAAGGCTTGTAAATTTTAATGGCCTGTGTAATTCGCCTGCCTACAATTTAAACATTAACATTGTTGGGCCCTCTAGCGGATGATTTTATTACTTTTTAAGATTTTTGGGTACAAGAGACGAACCCTGGGATTAAGTTGTTTTTTTTTTATTTAATGACCTTTAATATGGCGACTAAAGCACCGTTTAAGATTATAAAATATTTAAATTAGGCAAAACTACTCATGTATTATTTATTTAAAAAGTGGAGTATAGAAAAATATTACACTCATGATATTTTAAAACAAAATTAATAATAATAATTTATTCAGTTTCCAAAGAAATATACATAATTGATTTTGTGTTTGAATGTATGGCTATATTGTTTACTGTTCTTTTTTATTTGCGTATATAATATTTAACCTAGAATTGGTGCAGTTTTATATATTTTAGGTACATTCACAAAAGTTTCATAGTAAATCACAATTATTGCTATGTATAGACAAGTTAGGTAACCAATATAGTGTAGGAAATCAGTATTAGTCAGAGGAAAGGTCGCGGCCAAGGTAGTCAAGTTTGTTTGTCTGTCATTTGTTTTCTTATATTAGGTGTGCGTCTGGAGGACAAGCTTACATAACTCAGTAGCAAATAAAATAATAGATTAAATAAATAAATGCGGACAACATCACAAACATCGCTCTGAACCCAAAGTAAGTAGCTAAAGCACTTGTGTTATGGCATTCTAAAACAACGAAGGCAGAAACCACAAACAGCCAGACCCGAGGCAATGTAGAAAAGTTGGTTTCTGCATTGACCCGTCCGGGGATCGAACGTGGGACCTCAGAGCTAGCGACACCTTGAAACCGATGCTCACGCCACTCGACCACGAAGGTCGTCAAAGATTGTCTTCGAAGTTGAATTTAGTGTAAGAAAATAGAAGTAGAACGATCTAAAACAAAATAGAGATATGCGTAGACTCACAAACACCTATAAAATGATGAATAATTATTTGGAAACCATAAATGATCTTTTGTGAAGATTTTGCAATTTCAATAAAATTCCTGACACATATACTGTTAGATACATTTTTTGTTGCTTTGATGCGCTTCGATCGTGCTGTAGTAAGAATTGAGCCTTGTTTGTAATATTATTTATCAAAGTCATTTTGTGTGTATAATATAATTCACATAAAATAATTTAAATTGTACTATTACGATATCAAATTCAAATTATCACAAAGTTCATTCATCGACATTCATGGAATATCCCGTAAGGTCAATCAGCGCCCTTACTACAAAGTTCCTAAAGCAAAGAGCAAGCGAGACGGCGCTACAAACAATGTAGAGCGCCGTCTCGCTCCCACAACAGCTACTGTCGTTTACTAAGTGCACATAGTACAGGTCACGACAAATTCTCAGCGAATACTGAGTTAATTACCACCGTATTTCAACAATGACGCTTGTGCCATTGTCAGGGCTGAGCAATACCGAGTTTATTTGATACTATTGTTCACAGATTTAATTGGTTTCTTGAGGATCAATTAGTTCAGTTTATTTGTAGACTCAAATTTATCTCGTAGGTATAATTAAATGTTATGTTTTGTATGTTTGTGTCATAATGGAGGGGCTCGTGGCTAAGTGTTTTAATGAAACTTTGCAATAATGTAGTTTATACATCGGAATAACACATAGGCTATAATTTATAAAGATAGTGTATGAATGTTCATTCACGCGGGTGAAACCGCGGGGCACAGCTAGTATTATATACTTATTTAAGTACCTATGTTATTAGTCACTGATCTGTCTTTCGAAATAAGATTTAGAGAGATCTGTAGGTAAATAAATTTAATATTCCATCATGAAAGACAGAAACCAGGTTCAAGCATTGATTGCTTCTAAAATCACTTGCAATTGCATTCCAGTGCAGTGTTAGTGTTTATACGAATTATTGTGTAAATACGCCATTACGGAATTCAGAATTATCAGGAATTCTCGAACGGAAATAGTTTTCCTCGTTACGTTTATCATTTATGCATGTTCGACATATTTCCGAGAACCGGTTTTAGGTAGGTACAGTCACGAGCAAAAATATGTATACACTTGACACATTTTTTCATTGATTTTCTGAGAGAAATTAATGAAAACCTTTCCCTAATCATGTACATATTTCTCTTTTTGAGTTTCAACACAACAATCTCGCGCTATTTTTATGTTAAAATTTCGCTATGTGTATGCATAATTTTGTTCGTGACTGTACACAAACGATGCATTTACCGTACACGACAGAATGAAAAGAGTATTCTTTATGGTACACCATGATATTGTGTACAATTAGGTAATTAATATTTTATTGATTTGATCATCTTTAACGCCTGAAGAAATGTCATTTGGGATCTGCTATATTTACAGGTTAAATAGTGAAAAACAAATTCCCTCTTGCTTAATTAATGATTAAAATGCAGTTTTTAGCAATAGATAGGGTGATTAAAGAAGTAGGTTTAGAAGTATAATACATGTTTTTTTCTAGTACAGAAAAGGCGAGAATTTAGAAAAATGCAATGTGATGTCGTATCTAACATATTTTTTTTGTTCGTAAACGCTAGCAGAAATCGCAATAGAATAGTTAGACAGGTTTGGAGGTCGGAGGAGGAGGCCTTTGCACGGCAGTGGGATCGTACGTAGGCTGAAAAAAAAAACAAAGAAAACGCTAGCTATACCTTACGCGATAGTACAAATTAATGTACTACGGAATTATTTATTTCAACAAGATCGAAAAAAAATTGCTGCAAGGTTATATATTTATCTCCTAAAGGTAGTTATCCTGTGACAATAAGTTCACAGTAACTAATTTAAACCGAAGCCGGATTGGATCGCTAGTATAAATACATATCTGTCAAAACTTCCCGACAATTTAATTCGAAATTTGAATCCGTTTACTAAACATGTCGTTACAGTGACACGCTCGCTAGAGTTGGCAGTATAATCCAAATATAATCGGTTTAACAAATCGATTCATGCAACCGTCTCGATTTTATCGATGTTTACAAGTTCTTGTTTATTTCCTTTGAATGTATGATTCGAACGGTACTTGGTCTAGAAACTATGATTGTTATATTGTAGTTGCATTTAAGGCATAGTTGTAATTTTTTTGAGAGAAAAATGTTATGTGGATTGGCTAATTCTTGAGTTAGGTACCTTGTAGGCTTTTTGACGATTTTACGTGAAATCAAGGGACAATAGCTATAGGTAGTATAATATTATTATAGCATGATATTAGAACGCAATTATCTTTATACATAATTATGTATATATAAATAATTCAAAAGTTTGTGTTACACTTTCACGACTAACCGCTTAACCGAATTGGCTGAACATTTAGTTTTTTTTTGTAAATAAATACGGACACATACATTGCTCTGAACCCAAAGTAAGCTAAAGCACTTGTGTTATGGAATTCAGAAGCAACGAAGGTACCACAAACACCCAGACCCGAGGCAATGTAGAAAATTTGGTTTCTACATTGACCCATCCGGGGATCGAACCCGGGACCTCAGACCTAGCGACACCTTGAAACCGGTGCGTACGCCACTCGACCACGGAGGTCAGCTAATCTGTATGGGGTAAGCTTGCATTTCAAGAAAGGACATACTAAAGGACATATTTTGCTGCAATAACCGATAACCAGGCGAGCTGGGCCTCGGGTTTAAGGTTGTACTCCTACTAGTTTTCTGTATCTCCGTACAAACAGACGGATAAAAAAACATGTTTATTCTTTATCAATAACCTCCAAATATCCTTTAAATATATATGAAGTCTAATTCTAAGTCCATTTTCTAGGATTTATGAAACAGATAAAAGTGTTTGTCATAGCATGATAACCAATAAAATTACCTAACAATAGGCCATAGAGTGGACTGCCAAGATCTATAAACTGATGTAAGTATAAATACATTCCATAATAGCATATTACTGTTGTATATTATTTTCATGTCTTCATGTGGCTATAATACTTATAATACCTACCTACTATTTCATTTACATTCAATGATTGAGAGAGATTAATATTTATGAAGTAAAAATGGTACCTAAAAAGTATAGTATCACGTATATTTCTACTTATTGACTTCGGGTTACTGCGGGTAACATAGTTACTTATTTATTTTCCGTGTCATATTTTGGTTAAGATAATATATCTATATATCTTATAATATCTCTTTTATACCCAAGAATGGTGTCACAGATATTTCTCAAAAATTGTTAATAATCATTACGTTTCAGGAATTTCAGGAAAACGATGGTAGATTTTATTGTAGGGTTTACCGGATATGGTCATAAACGTTACGCTGTAATATTATGACCGGCACCACAATTGAAATTTTCAGTGCCTATAATTAAACATAAGTAGGGAATTCCTCGTTATGTAGGATTATATTTATTGACCTTGCGTGTTTGTCTGTTTCAATAAGTTAATAATTATTATTAATATATCAAACTTATTTTCAGAGCTAACAAAAATTACTAAATTACTAAATAAGACCTCAGTATTAAAACTAATGTCTCAGCAATCCACCAATCCCATCCTATAATCCTGAAAAGGATTCTGTAATCAACAGCAATTTCAACCAATCAGCATTCGCGTGACCTCTGAACCGAAAAGTCTAGCTTCACAAACACACCTATTATACTGTAAAGAATTATAAGTAGTAACATAGAGGATAGATAAGAAACTACAGAGTACTCATATCAGGGTATGAACCGTAAACACTAGTATGAACTAGTTTCGTCGTAAAAATAGTATCTAAATAGCGCGACGAATTAATCAAACTATCTCAAACCCTATTCATAGCGGTCACCATCGATATTCTCGCATAAACGTCCATCGTTTTACGGAAAATAATTTAAATTAGTGAAATAATGTACATATTGCCAAAAATTTGCTTATGCTCGGCGGAATGGGCTTTAGCGATACTTGCACTCTAGAGGTCCTCATAGATAGAGTTTACTATGAGGACCAATACTTTACAATAATAATATACTTTCTTCCCTGTAAACACTTTTATTATCCTTCTGTCTGCTAGACTAGAAATTATTACGACGAAATTGTAGGACGTCCTTGCTAGTGATGTGGCTAAGGATATCGATATTTTATTTATGTATTTGGATATATAAAACCTAAAACTATCATTACAGGTACCTACATTTATTACCCAATATACCAGCGATAGCTAGGCAGTTAAGAATCACAACTACTTCTCAAGAAAAATATATAAAACGAAATATAAAGAAAATATAATAAAAATGCAAGTTAAACAAAACAAAATATAATATCTCCAGTCAACTCCACTGCAGTCGAAATGAAGAGCTATTCAAAAAGAGTTCAAGAGATCTGAGATTGACATTTGATAGATATAACTCTGCCCTAGTTTCAAGTTTATTGGATTAAAATACAAATATTTCTGACTTTGGCAATTTGTAGTTAAACATTGGTTACATATTGTACCTTTTATATTGTTTATGTTTAGGGTGTTTTTACTTATATATATATACTTATAGATTGGATTAAAGACATAAGCTAAATTCAAATTAGTTATTTGCCAAACATGGGTTTACGAAAGACAATAACAAATTAAGAGTATCACCACATTGACCCCTTTAATAAACTCAATTTCACGATCATAAATAACTCGCTGCTATAAATTGAATGATGTATAAGCCGAAAAATCAGAAAAGTCGAAATTAGTTCAGTAAGTATGGAAAACGCTGAATAAAAAGTTTTTTTTAATAGATTTTATTTCAACATATCGACATGACGCTACATCACTAAACTTTTATTTATTCAACCGGACTAGGGATCCCAATGTGACAAATAGGTCACAAATCCTCTATATTGTGACAAATAGGGAGCTCCGTAAGAAAGTTTTCTACATTTTTATGAGGCACCTAGATAAAGGCCAGCTTCGGTCGATAATGGCCCGTTTGTTTACGAATAGTCTTCAATGTTGTTTGCCAAGATAATATAAATCATATTTAAGGTCTTGTGTTGGTTATAAGTAGGATTTTTGTTACTGTTATGTGTATAACTTAATAGACGGATAAATTACTTTTCTGTCCTGATATTTTCCATCTATTTCTTTAACGTTTATACGCACGCCAGTTTTGGCGTAGGTTTTTTTTTTTGGATATTTTAAAACTGCCTCGTTGGCCTAGTGGCTCTAAGCACGACTGCTACGCTAGAGGTCTTGGGTTCGATTCCCAAGTCGACCAAGGTGTTATTGGGTTTTTCTATGAAATTCTCAGTAGCAAGTCGGAGTTTGGATTTGTGCCCGGTTAGTGGCAATAGGCTCGCCCCCTATTACATGGGACCTAAACATACCGGCGAACTGCGGGTGTACATTGGTACATTTCTGCCTAACCCTTCGGGGATACAAGCGTGATGGTATGTTTTTATGTTTTTTTTGTGATGGTATATTTTAAAATTTAGTTCCTAGTGTTCCGCAGCTCATAGGTACCATTTATATAGCTATGTATTTAATCTTTTCTGTGTAAAGATTTTCCATGTCTTTGACGTCTACATGGACCTGTTTGGGGCTTGGTATTTTTTTTTATTTCCAGGAATTACATAATTCAGTAGTCACCCGTGGCTTCCAGGAGCCATTTTTTTAGCTATGAATTTTTGTTACATTCAAATCCAGATCTTAAACTTGCTACAGAAGAACGAACGAAAGATGTTTTAAAAATAGTTTAAAGTGTAAACCTATTTTTAAAGTATAAGGGTAGGATGTTTATCCAATTAATTAATAAACCAGCTACTTCTCATTAAATATTTTAGTAATTGCGAAATTAAATAAAAAATCTCTTATTTCCTAATAATGAGGGCAGCATCTAAATACTTCAGCCAACACTTTCAGCTTAACCACGAAACTTTCAGCTCGTTAACGAACAATGGTATCAATTAAGTTTCAGGAATTCTACCTACAACATACGACGATAGCGAAAATATCGTGCAAGTTGCGGTACATTGCGGAGCTGCGAGGTTACGTTGTCACAAGTGATATATCATAGACGGCAATGTATCACAACTTGCATGATCATTTCATCGCATCGTGGCAATCATTATTTATGCTGTTAGCCTTTTTCATTCTTCAAGCAGTATAAAGCTGGATTTTTGTTTGTTTTATTATTGCTGTTTAATAAATAGATAATAATAAATGTCGTGGTGGCTTATCGCTACAATTAGCGGATCCGTGTGTACATGGTTACAAATTCAAAAATGTTTGTGCAAATCTGACTATTTTTAAGTTATATGTACCTACTTTCCTAATTATTCTTAAATTATTTCTGACATTATTTCAAGCTAAATATTTTTAGCATTGCGCCGACCCCAAATTTTTGTGAACAAAGCAGGGAGATGATGATTTCATCAAAGCTGCAATTGAAGATAAAAAATAACATTATTTAGACAGAAAGTTATTATTGTATGTCCCTCCCTGTATGTCTGTCATTGTATTCTTTCTCAGAAACAAAAGAACACACGAAGGTCAACACTAACTGACAGAACAGTTTGAACATGTAAACAAACAGTGGGTAAGTGTAAATTATATTCCCGCTTCAATGGTTCCGTATATAAAAAAATATTAATAAGTATAATATATTGTTTATATATAAAAATTTAAACTAGCGACCCACCCCTGGTTTGCACGGGTAGACAAAAGACAAATAAATTATAGACTTACAACCTCATAAAAAGCCATGAAAATACGTTTATGAGTTTATCGAGATAGACAGTCAGACACAGAGGTGAACTTTGTTTTATAATTTGTACAGAAATAAACAGAACCATTTCCTTATTTAGTGGCTGGTTCATATTATTCGAAACTTCAAAGTGTGTTGTGTTTGTTACGTGATATCTCCAGCAATTGTAAATCGTTTTCGATTTACAATTGCTGTTCAATATAAACTACATTGAAGTTGGTTCTTTTTAACATTGATGTGTATTCAAATATATTTGCTTCTAAGCATGAAACATGAAACAAAATATGAAAATTAAAATTATCGATATCTATTTTATTAATGTGCCCTAAAAACAGCATGTTTTAATCCAAAATAAATGTGTAGCGTAAATATTTACTATCAGCGAACATTGTATACAACGTTACAAGATGTTTTCTTTCTCGCGACAGACATCAAAGGGTCGTGATCAAAGCCGCTATATATAGCAGCGACATCTGTTTGTCGTTCGTGTAAACGGAAGATTGATTGTATTGATCCAATGCCCTAATGACGTGATGAAGCTAAATTGTTTGGCTGTTGCTATGAGGAATGAGCTTTGAAACTATCGGGGTGGATTAGCGGTTTAATGAACGGACTTGTATGAATGTGATTGTAATTGACAGCAATCATAATTGTTCAATGGCTGCTAATTGGTATCGTTTTTGCATGATCACGTTTCCTATACTATTGCGTTGGATTTGGATCACTGTCTTACCGCCGTTGAACTTAGAAAAAATTGGCCAAGATTTTTTACAAAAGTGCCTTCAATTCAATTCAATTCTTTATTGCATACCATAATGTTACATAGGTATTATTCTTCTTTTTTAATTCCGCACACAAAAAGAAGTATGTTATAAGTTTAACTTTTGTAACCTGGCGTGATCAAGATGGCTCAATAAAAATATGTCAGCATTTTGAAAATAAGAACATTTTCGTGATGATTCCCATTTTTTTTCTTATATTGTTATGTAACCATATCGTAAAACTGCCTTTTCCCATTTTCAGCCTCAGTCAGGCTCGCGTTTCAAGAAATATAGACTCAAGTTACATCGTTAAAACCTTATCCACATATGGCAGAGCACAGCTGGCAGTAAGTACATTACATAATAGGCCACGTAGGCCTGCCTGGCTATAAAACCCGCTAGTCTTTATTTGTCCTTCTCATCACGTCTCCCTGCAATGCGCAACTCCAGGTCGATCTCATCGGGTAGGATCTAAAGACCTGTTCCATTTGAAGAAAAGGTGCGTAATGAGCTTTGACGGTAGGTCAGGGACGCGTGAAAATGTTAGTATATAGTCCTTGTTGAGTCCTTGATAAGGCAGCCTTAGCGTCTACCTTTTGAAGTGTCAATTCAGGATTGTTTTCAGGTATCTTACAGTTTAAATAAACTTTTAGGATTGAAAGTACCTGAGGGTAAATTGAGATAGTAGTTAGTTTTTATGTAACCTATTTGGTATCCCAATACTGGGCAAAGGTCTCCCCGTCTGACTCCAGACTTTTCTGTCCTGAGCCACTTCACACTTATCCCTCAAGATGTTATCAATGTCATTCCGCCACCGTCTCCTCGGCCTGCCTTGCTGGCAAAAACAAAATAAAAATTATTTTTTATAGAAGACAAATTGTTCTAGCCTTTTCTCTCTGGCCTGTTCCTAGACATATAGGATCGGCGCAATGTTATTTTTCCATTTATCTTTTAACTTGTCATCTCACTATTTACTTATTCTTTTCTCTTACCATCTATCTTGCCAAAATACGATTTTCTACTGCCAGTATAAGTATACTGACATATTAAATACGATTTCATCGTCGTCATCATCATCATCATCTCCTTGCCTTGTTCCCAATTAATTATTTGTGGTCGGCGCAATGCGAATTTTCTTCCATTCATCTCTATTACTCTTTGCATTTTAATTTCGATTTGATATGACATCAAAAAAGCTTAACTACAATTAACGTGTTAACTGAAACTATAACCAGGGTTATAACTCGGCGCTATCGAACTAACCGGTTAGTTATCGTCCCGCCGGGGCCGTTATATTATATCTGTTGACTGTTATAGTTACTGTCGACAAACGGTAAAGCTTCGTGATAATTATTACAGTGTATAACTATCATATTAGGGGCATATGTTTCATTTGTTTTAAGGTTTGTTTTAAGGGCTTTGAATTTGATTTAATCTTAAATTAGTAGATTGGTTTTTTTATTTCGGTTTTTGTTGTGTTTGTATACTGCTTAAATGTTTGTATGATAGGATATAAAAAAAGAAAGTTTATTTCATAACATGTCGGTAAAATATTGGTAGCTAATTTAATTTACGTATAAAGATTAAATAATCAGATGACTTTAAAGTTAGGTTAATTTATATAAATAAGCACAGTTATGTGAAGCAAAAACGACGATTTTGAAAACCTCCGTGGTCGAGTGGCGTACGCACCGGTTTTCAAGGTGTCGCTAGCTCTGAGGTCCCGACTTCGATCCCCGGACGAATCAATGTAGAAATCCACTTTTCTATATTGTCTGAGTGTTTGTGGTACCTTCGTTGTTTCTGAATTCCATAACACAAGTGCTATAGCTACTAACCTTGGGTTCAGAACAATGTATGTGATGTTGTCTGCATTTATTATTAAAAATAACTAGAAAGAGAGAAATAGTCTAGATATACAAAGTGTTAAGAATCCCCTGTCCGACCCGAAAGGGTCATAGAGGATTCACAATCACATGCCCAAATAAAATATCAAATTTGGAAAATTCAGGACAGAAACAATAATAATGGATTTTGAAATAACCATTTTTTGCCCCGAAATTCCCTAAATTTGAGAATAAAACAAAAACTACAACACCAATTTCGTCGGTATTTTTGGGGGCATTTTGTTTGGTAATTAGGTATCATCTGTGAAAACGCCGAAACTCTCGACGATTGAGAAAAAAAAAAATTAAGGTTATATTTTTTTTTCTTTTTTTTTCCATTTTTTTTCCACATTTTTGTAATCAGATATCGATACCTAACAACACCTTAACGGATCGGACAGGGGTTTCTTAACACCCTGCATGTCTAATTTTCCAATTTGTATGTATACATAGGTATTGGTCCAATGTCGATATCGATTAAGTTAAAAATAACGTACTGTTATCATTCCACGGAAATAAAAAGAACTGTTTTTAGAACATCCCACGCATTTCTGCGAAATATAACTGACAATTTCAATCTACGAAAAAGAGGAAAACATTATTTTCCTTACACGACAAACTTTATTCTCATTTTTGTAATATCCCTGAGTTAGGACCCAATTTCCGCCATTGCAGTATTACATTAAACGTTAAACTAGTCGTTCTAAACAGCAGTTGAACGTTAAATAAGCAAAGCTATTAAGCTTTAAGAACGACTATAAGTTTAACTTTAGTACCCTTTAATGTCGGTACCATTGTAAATGTTGTTAACTGCGATGTTACAGCCATCTTTCTTATCCGACTTGTCACATTTTTAGTACTATTAGCCTTTAGGAATTGTGACTGGACATCTTAATTTTTGAATGGAAATGTATGTTCAGTAGAATTTACAGTTTTATTGTAGTTTAGTCTTTGAGCCAAGTAGGTCACCGGTGATCGAGGAACGATTTTCTCGTTGACTTTGTTTATTTACTTGGTTTGTATACAAACAGTCGTTTATGATATAAAATAATTATGAAGTTTGATTTTTTAATAGAAATATTTATTTATTTATTAGGTATACCAACCGCATAACGTAAACAGGAATAACAACATTTCTTTTATGCATGCCTTTTATAGGTACAAAGAATTTATCTACTCTTCACCCCTTTTGGATAGATATACCCTTTCGGAAACACCCAGTATAAAAATGCATCGATATTAACAGTAAACGCACCTCTATAAATATGTAAGGTATAGACATACTCTTATGTATAGGAACCAAAGGAAGGTTTGCGCTAGAATTTTTTTTAAGGAAAATATAAATCTCACATACGTAGGTGAGTACTAACAGTGATACAAAAACAATAACTACACGTTACAAAATTCAGCATTCCAACATTATACCAGAGAACAGTCTGTACATGTGAGAACTACATTTTAATAATCTCACACAATCGTCAAGAATGTAGCTATGAGGCACATTCAGCCTTTACGACGACATAATTCCGAGAATTATTTCAATAGACGCTCCCGTCCCACAATAAATATCAAACAGCCTACAAAATTACGTAGCACATCATTACAAGCGGACTATCAAAAGATATATACCTCCTAAAATGTACAGCTTATTCACAGAATCACGTAGAGTTTTCCACAAACCTTCCGATTTCGGGACGAACTCCCGAAATCGGAAGGTTTGTAGATTGGAGGTAGATTGGAAGGTTTTTAGATTGGAGATTATAGAGGGTGTGGGGTTTTGAATTTGGTCGGGTAGCCTTGCCCAGCTGCCCCGCCCACCGATGCTACCCCTGAATTCATTCATTCCTCGTTTTGAGCTCCCCCGCGCTGGGTGTCCGTTTTAGTGGTCCGTCGCGAGTTTACGTGGAAAAATATAAACAATTGCCAATCGCCATTTGGAGAAACAACGGATTATAAGGTGAGTGAGATATTGTTTTTAATTCTAGAATGTTTTTTTTTATTCAGATGAGACGCGAATTGATAATAGCGGTTTATTGTCAACGCGCGTGTGAAAACAGGTTGGATGTCTTTTGGTACCTTTTGGGATTTTTCCAAGGTGATTTAAGGGTTAGGCTTTCTGAGTTATTTTATAATATTAATTTTATTTAAAAATCAATGTTTGTTTTTCGTAGAACGATATTTATTTTTTTGATAAAAACACGTGGTGTGGGTAATTATAATGTCAATGTCAGTCTACCTTAGAATATAGATATTATTTTTCTTTTTAAATAAGAGAGTAGGTATATTTTTATTACATACCTTTTATTGCTATATAATGAAAATTTTCTTTATTTATTTATAAACCACGTTTTAATGTATTTTTGAGACATATTTTTTTTAATAAGAATAAATTTAAATTTATTGTTCGTAATTACATTGTTTCTTAGGACGAGGAAATATCAAATTTTAATTTTAGCACAGTAGATAACAGTGTCCCCAAACTAAACCTAAGCTTGTATCTTGGGGGCCAAATATGTATATGTTACCATCATCAAATTATCTACAAAAAGTATCGATCATGTACCCTCAAAAACTCATACATAATAATACATATTATTATGTAATTATTGTAGGTACATTTATTTAAACATACATTACATAAAGTGCCTAAAATAAATGAAAGCCAAAATAAAGACAAATGATCATTTATGTGACAGTCGTTCTGTCACTCTCAAAGATTAATGACGGGCAGAGCAAGGGTCGCAACTTATAGCGGAGACTTTCGCTTTTGACTTTAAACGTCAATAAACAAGTTGAAGTTTACAGTCGCGTTTAAATCAATTTGGTTGCGAAGAGGGGGTAATTTTTAGGGTTCCGTACCCAAAGGGTAAAACGGGACCCTATTACTAAGACTCCGCTGTCTGTCTGTCCGTCTGTCTGTCTCCAGGCTGTATCTCATAAACCGTGATAGCTAGAAAGCTGAAATTTTCACAAATGATGTATTTCCGTTGCCGCTATAACAACAAATACTAAAAACCACATAAAATGAATATTTAAGGGGGGCTCTCATACGACGGTGGTACGGAACCCTTTGTGCGCGAGTTCGACTCGCACTTGGCCAGTTTTTTTATTTAATAGATCAAGACCGGGAGGAATGGAAGAAAGAAAGAGAGGCCTTTGCCCTGCAGTGGGCCGATAATGGCTGAAAATAATGATAATAATAATGACCTGCCAGTGATAAATATCGGTCGGTTGGACTAGAAACATCTTTATATTATGTGAAGTAAAAATAAACGGACTAATGTTATCCAAAAACCTATTAAGTAATTACATGTCAAAGTACCAATACTTCTAAATTAAAAATCTAAAATCTCCTACTATATTTTTATTATAGAATTGGTAATTACTATGTTATGTCTATAAATAAAATACTGTCGACTAACATTATTTCCATTAACATTGACGATCTCCGTGGTCGAGTGGCGTACGCACCGGTTTTCAAGGTGTCGCTAGCTCTGAGGTCTCGGGTTCGATCCCCGGACGGGTCAATGTAGAAACTCAATTTTCTACATTGCCTCGGGTCTGGGTGTTTGTGGTACCTTCGTTGTTTCTGAATTCCATAACACAAGTGCTTAACAGCTGCTTACTTTCGGTTCAGAGCAATGTATGTGATGTTGTCCGCATTTATTTATTATTTAAGTTTCGAAAAAAGTGCTTTTTTATTTTAAACCGTTAAACAGATCTTCATATATATTACAGCTAGATAAAAATCAGTATTACAATCGGTTATTTCATTTAGGAGCTACGATGCCACACACAGAGATACAGCAAAACACAAGATAACATTATAACACTCCGGTTTTTGCGTGGGGGGTTTAAAAAGCCAAACGGAGTTCAGTCCGTATGTAGATGACCATCCATAACATACGGTACCCTCGTGACTATGAAAGGAACTTACGACGTCGGTCTTACTTACGGAAACTGTGTGACCCAATAAAATGGTTGTAGAGATAGGCTTCGTGTACTGGAACTGGACTGGAAACCAAACCTCTTTGTTTGGGAAGAGGCTAGGCCAAAGACTGTAGCTACTCAGTAATTGGGCTGTGGGGATCAGATAGATAGACAGTTGCTCTATGTAAAATACTAGTTCAGGTAAGCTGATACCAGTGAGACTAGAAGCCGGCCCCAACGTAGTTTTGGATAAGACTGCTTTGCTATTCGCCAAAGGTCAACATATGACAGTCTGTATCAACGACTTAAAGTCCTTTTCGAGACACTTATATGGTTATTTTTAGGGTTCCGTACCCAAAGAGTAATAGCGGGACCCTATTACTAAGACACTCGCTGTCTATCCGTCCGTTTGTCAGCAGGCTGTATCGCAAGAACCAAGAATAGTTGAAATTTTCACTAATTATGTATTTCTGGTGCCGCTCGCTGTAATAACAAAAACTAAATTCAGAATAAAAAATACATTTAGGGGGCTTTCATACAATGGTGGTACGGAACCCTTCGTGCACGAGTTCGACTCGCACTTAGCCGGTTTTTTACCAATGGCCACCCATCCACGAACCAACTACCTACAGCGAGCACAGCTTCACTTATATCATACGTCAAACCATACCACTTTCACTTGTCTACGAGCTTCTGTACGTCAGTTCACTAATTGCCCTGTCATTTCCATAATAGCTGCTATAATTGTATAAAAGGTTGAGGCTGATGCATATTCCCGCCGTCAACTCGATAACCCGCCCTCGACGTCGGCTCGTAACAATTAAGTATTTGCTTAATTAGCATTTGATATGCATAAACAGTTTGGGATTTGATTTTAAACGGTTTGTTGTTTGCCTATATAATTTTGGGAGAGGTATGGGAATGTATTAAGGCATTTTTTTTTATTAATTAGTTATTTATGTAGGGCGTTTTAATATCGTAGGCGAGTTTTTAAGAAGTATGTTTTAAAGGTTTCTTTATTTGCCTGCTTTTTGTTGTTGTTTAAACAGCATATTTTCATGTAAAACTAAAGGCTAAAGTGATTTGGTTAAAATATTATGCATAAGTATAACTATTTGTTGGTTATAGCGGCTAAGAGTAGCCTATGTCCTTTCTCAAGGTCCAAGCTAGCCGTAAAATAAGTTTCATCAAAATCAGTTCGCCGTCTTAGCCGTGAAAGCGTGACAGACATACAGAGCTATTATCACATTTTACAACATAACTATGTATGGATACATTTTCATTTAATAACAATTTGCATATATACTTGTCCATAGTCATGTCAAATAGCAGCCAAAGCGTTTAAGCGCACATTATGCAAACCAACAGCTGTATGCAAATTCCCTTTACATTAATCAAACTCGGATCAAATATGAGTACGGCCAGTGTTTGTTCCACGCTAATTAAACCAGAATCGTCAACAACTACAGTCAAGCTATTTTCTAAACATGCGGAGAATTTAATGTCGAAATTTCAAGATATTATTGGTTTTTGATATGGTTTTGAATTTTGCTCATGCGGGACGGACACACGAAATGCTCGATGGTTCATTTTCACTATTCGTCAAGGCCCGCATTCGGGCAGGCCGCATGCTGGATAACGACGAGTAAAATTGCGCTTGTGGTTATCCAGCATGCGGCCTGCCTTGCACGTGAGTTTACAACCAATAACCTAGCAACGAATGACACGCACGCGGGCTAGCAACCATTGAAAGTCATCGGTCTAAGCTTTAACAAAATCCCCATCACGGCCCGCGGAATTTGACGGCCCTGTTGGTCTAGTGGTTAGTGACCCTGACTGCTATACCGGAGGTCGTGGGTTCGATTCCCACCCAGGACAAATCTTTGTGTGATGAGCACGATCATTTGTTCTGTGTCTGGGTGTAATTTATCTATAATATGTATGTATTTAGAAATATATAAGTATGTTTATCAGTTGTCTGGTTACCATAACACAAGCTCTGCTTAGCTTGGGATCAGATAACCGTGTGTGAGTTGTCCCGCAATATTTTTATTTTTATTTATTATCACCATGGCATGTTTTCTAGATCTCCCGCGCCCCGAATACGTGCCCAACGAAACAAAAAGCAAGCGGGCGGCACACGACGTGATACGCGAGGACGGTCCGTGTTCGATGATCACTGACTAACTGCTCGAGCCGTTCGTATACGATCGGCCTAAGACGTTATTCGTTAAAAGACTATCCGTCGCTACATTACACTCTCATATATGATATGAGACGTACTGGAGACTTATTTTTTTGCTTTTATGTATTTGGGTCTCAGAAATAAAAAAAAAATGCAAGTGCACAGTGCTGCCATCTCTTGGGTGGCCGGAAGACTCAGTTTGTTCAGTAAATTACTTCTTTTGTGTAACGTATTCGTATTCAGGACTCATACAGCCTGGGGCTGACTCACCCACTGTATCAAGTTGCAGCGATGCTAAGTGATACTCTTGAGATTGTTTTCGAGTTGATAGTTATTTTTCAATCAAAACGAGACTAAATCGAGGCTGTATTATCCAAAAACCCTCCTAACAGCATCGGTTTTTCTCTCGTTTTCCCTCTCTTCTTATCAATTTCTATGAAGACGTCCAGATCATCTCACATTCTCATTTATAGTCTGATAAAGACCAGCCGATTTTGTACTCAACCAACCTATTCCTCATATGGCCTATTGCAGAATAATCCAATTTCACGTTATATATTTATTTATTTATTTCTTTATTGTACATGGTAAATAACAAACTAAAATAAAAAATAATAAAGAAAAATGTACAAAAGGCGGCCTTATTGCACCTGGCAATCTCTTCCAGGCAACCGTTATATACTTTATTCCTGCAAGCCATATCCCTGAAACAAGGTCTTCAAGGCTAAATTTATGCTTTAGCTTTAGTATCCCACGGTTTTACCCATATATTTCATGATTCCTAGAAATACTTGTTTACTTCTATGGAAAAAAGCAATATTTCCAAAATAGCCACATGTTTTGGTAACATTCTGTACAGAAACGAGCAAAAATATAATACACTCTCCAATTTTTCATTGATTTTCTCTTCAATTCTAGATTGGTAAAACGAGTTATGAAGAAAGTTTTGAAAAATGTTTTTAATTTTTTAGTTTGAGTTATAACACAAATAAAAAAATTATAATTAAAAATATTAAAAAACACGCCTGCCATGTCAAAAAAATATTAAAAAAGTGAACTAAAAAATTAAAAACAAGTCAAATATTTGCAGTCGGGGGACCTGTAATGAAATTGTTCCAAGTAACCGTGCCCCGACTGCAAATATTTGACTTGTTTTTAATTTTTTAGTTCACTTTTTTAATATTTTTTTGACATGGCAGGCGTGTTTTTTAATATTTTTAATTATATTTTTTTTATTTAATACCTTTTAGTGATAAATAATATTTTATAGAGCGCTACAACACAAAAACATGACACAACACAAAAAAAAATCGTTAGGAACCCTTTGCAGGCGATTTCGACTCACACTTGACGATTTTTTAATGTCCACATAGCCTATGTCACTCGGGATAACTCAACGCTTCTAATGATACCACAAACATTGAAATCGGTCAAGCCTTTTAGAAGTTATGGTGGAATAAAGAAACTCACAAACATACATACATACATACATACATACATACATACATACATACATACATACATGAACCCTGAAAACATAACACTCCTTTTTGGGCAGTCGTGTAAAAACTCGCAAATTTTATGTTACAATTTCGCTATGTGTACAAATTTTGGTACATATTTTTGTTCGTGAATGTACAGTGTAAACGATTGACGAAAAAAGTGTGTAAGGATCGTAGCAAGTGGAAAGAAGTGGTCTGTGCCTACCCCTACAAGGGAAAGAGGCGTGATTATATGTATATATGCATGTACACAGCACAGCCTCTTTTCCCTCGCTCATTTCTCGCTTAGCTTTGAATGTAACGCGTCATATATTCTTGCCATTACTTACATAATGTTCTTTCGGGGCGAGGTGAGCCACATTTATGCTATATATTATATATGGAAATTATGAAAATGAGAAGCTTTTAGCTTATTAGATGGGCCTCATGTGTTCTGTAGGAACTGTTTTTATAAAATGTCGTTTTCCTTCGTATATTACGGTTTAAATGAACTTAAGTAATATTATAATTAAAAACAGTCACATACACAGTCTTATTAAATAGCTTAACTACTCACCTGACCTACGATTAGTTTTTAATCGAAAGGAGGAAGTTCTCATAATCAAATCACATTAAAACTGTCTATCACATTAAAAATATCTTACTGCAAGCTCATAAGACAAAAAAAAATGTATTCCGTAGGCGGAACAAATCTGGAGCAAATTACTCAGTGTCAGTTGCCAAACACTTCCCGGCTAACCGTTAATTAAAATTAACAATTAACGTCAATCTGACCAAATGCATCGAAATTCGTATAACAAGCAATTGGTTTTGGCCTCGAAATCCACTCTCATAATAATTGCCTTCGATCCGTTCGGGGAAACTGCTAGCATTTACATGATCTGACCCAAGCTTAAATTCACAGAATTTGAGACAGAATATCAACTTATTTAGCTTTTCCAAGTAGAATTGATGCAAGATTATCAATTTATAAGCTATTTTGGGTTGATATTTTATTTCAATATCAACTGGTCTCCAGGCTTTGCACGGGTTACGAGGATTTGGAAAGATTGTCATCTTTTTTTTCCTCATTTACTTGTTTGTCTTATATATAACATCGATCCCTCAACTAAGTCTATAGTCTATATCAATTCTTGGATAGGACTTCTTCTTCTTCTTCTTCCTGCCCTTTTCCCAAATTAATTGGGGTCGGCGCACCATGTTTTTTCCTTCCATTCCACTCTATTAGCTGTCATACTCTCATTCACTGCTTTTTCATTCATATTATCTCTCACGCAGTCAAGCCATCTCTTTTTCGGCCTTCCTCTTCCTCTCCAGCCATCCACATCCAAATGCATCACTCTCTTATTCACATGTCTTTCATCCCTCCTCATTACATGCCCATACCAGGCTAGGCGATTCCCTTTCACTTTTTCAGTTACTGGCGCAACTTTCAAACTTCCTCTTATATACTCATTCCTAACCTTATCCATTCTCGTCACTCCACACATCCATCTCAGCATTCTCATCTCCGCTACATGTAATCGTCTTTCATCCGTCTTCTTTAGGGCCCAACATTCCGATCCATACATTACGACAGGTCTAATAACTGTTTTGTAGATTTTACCCTTCAACTTGAGGGGCATCTGTGGGTCACAAGTTGTTCCAGTGACCTGTCGCCATTTCATCCATCCTGAATTGATCCGCTGTGTAACGTCTCGGTCTACATCACCGTCGCCTTGGATTAGCGACCCTAGGTACCTAAAGTCGGAGCACACCGGTAAAGGTACTCCGGCAAGAGTTATGGGTACAGGGCTGGAGAGACCGCCGAAGTCGCAGAACATATATTGAGTTTTGGTTCTGCTAATCCTCAGGCCAACATTCTCCAGTCTCTGACACCACATCTCCAATCTGCTCTGGACCTCTGGGCCACTTTCGGCAACCAGCACAATGTCGTCGGCGAACAGCATACACCAGGGTGCCTCCTCCTGAATGTCCGACGTCAGAGCATCCATTATCACCAGGAAGAGATAAGGGCTGAGAGCCGAACCCTGGTGCAAGCCGACCGCCACATTAAAACTGGTTGTGTCACCCACAGTAGACCGGACTTGGCTACTACATCTACTATACATAGCTCGGATCAATTCTACATACTTCCCAGGCACTCCTTTCATCTTAAGGGCCCACCACAGTACTTCACGTGGTACCCGGTCGTATGCCTTTTCGAGATCAACGAATACCATGTGCAAGTTCTTGTGCGCACTTCTATATTTTTCGCATAATTGGCGGGTAGCAAATATGGCATCCGTTGTTCCTCGACCAGGCATAAAACCAAATTGGTTTTGTGAAACCTCACTCTCTTCTCTCAGTCGTCGCTCTATAACTTTCTCCCAAACTTTCATACTATGTGATATTAGCTTTATTCCTCTATAGTTGTTGCACTCCAGCACATCACCTTTATTTTTAAATATGGGCAAAACTAAGCTTTTGCACCATTCATCTGGTATGGCTTCCTCCAGCAACAACTTATTGAAGAACAAAGCTAACCACTCCCATCCATCCGTACGCAATAACTTCCACACTTCAATTGGTATCCCATCTGGTCCTACTGCTTTTCCATTCTTCATCCCATTGACTGCTGAACTAACTTCATCCACACTAACTATTCGCACTAGCCCCTCATTTGTTGGTCTAGTATCAAGCACTCCACTCCAATCATTCTCTTCATTCATCAATCTCTCAAAGTAGTCCGTCCATCTCACTTTTATTTTTGAATCGTCCGAAAGAACCATTCCACTTTCATCCTTCACACACTTAATAGTACAAATATCCCTCGCATTCTTCTCTCTGGCTTTAGCAAGCCGGTACAACTGTTTTTGACCTGCCGGATTTTCTAGGGTCTGGTACAATTTTTCTTGGGCGAGTGCTTTCGCTATAGCTACAGCTTTCTTAGCTGTTTTTTTCAAAGCATCGTACTCTCTTTTCTTTTCTGCCTTCAGCCTATCATTCTCACCTTGCACACTCTGCCATTCTTTAAATTTCCTCTTTTTTTCCTTTAATACCTTCTGCACATCCGTTGACCACCACCATGTATCCCTGTCTATCGTTCCTTTCCCTTTAGATACGCCTAAAATATCCTTGGCTGCACTCCTTATACTTTCTGCCATCTCGTTCCAACATTCATTCACACTCCGATCATCCATGCTTCCCATCTCACTCATCTTTTCAACAACTCGCTGTCTTAATCTCTTCGCACAATCATCATCGTTCTCTAACACATGCCACCTAATTTTAGGGGGTGGTCGTTCTTTACACCTTTTGTTTTTGATTTTAACGACCGCTTCCATAACCAATAGCCTGTGTTGTGAAACCATGTCTTCTCCCGGTATTACTTTGCAGTCTTTAACATTCTTTAGGTAATGGCGCCTGGTCAGGAAGTAGTCAATTTGCGTCTTGTGGTTTCCGCTTCTGTAAGTGACCAGGTGTGTATCATTTTTCTGGAACCAGGTATTGACGAGTGCCATGTCAAAAGCGGTGGCAGATTGTAGTAACATATCCCCCTCATTGTTACGGCTACCATAACCTCGACCTCCATGTACTCTCGCATAACCCCCACTCAATTTCCCTACGTGTCCATTGAAGTCCCCGCCTACATACACCTCCTCATGTCCTGGAATGGTCATTAACATTGCATCCAAATCCTCCCAGAACTTCTCTTTCGTCCTTTCATCACAGCCTACCTGTGGTGCATACACACTTATTACATTCATCATCACATTTTCTACCATCACTTTCACAACTATTATTCTGTCACTCATTCTTTTTACCTCCATTACATTGTCTTTTAATTTAATGTCTAATACTATCCCTACTCCATTCCTTTTCCCATCACTACCGCAGTAGTACAATTTGTACCCCTCGCCAATTTCTCTAGCTCTCGTACCTTTCCATTTCGTTTCTTGCAAACACGCTACATTTATCCGTCTTCTTTTTAATACTTCCGCTAACTCTCGTGCTCTTCCAGTCATTGTTCCGACATTCCAACTAGCATACCTCAATCTTAGTTCCCGGGCTTGCTTCTTACGTCGCACCCACCCGGGTTGGTGCAACAACCCTTGTCCATTTCCCACAGTTGCCGGGTGCTGCCCCTGCGCGTCGCCTGTGGGGTACGCCCTAGCCCTATCGCGTATTCTATTATTCATAAACATAGTGCATGAGTTTTGGCAAGATTTTTATGGTCGGCCGCCTGCCAGACACCAACCCTCCTTGGGAATGCAGTCGTTGGTGTTTTACCCTCCACCATTCGGGTGCCCTAAGGTGCTGATGATATGCACTGGGCTTACAAACTCCTTTAGTCGACTTCTACGACACCCATAGGATGATAGGGGTTGGTTCTATTCTTAACCCGGAAACCACACGGGAAACCCGGAAACCACACGGGAAAAATTCTTGGATAGGACTCTAATATAAATATAAACTTAAAAAAAAACATTTGGGCTCTTCGTCCACAAGGCTACACAAGTACACCAACTTATAAGGTTCGTACATAGCCTCGCGTTATTTGAGACTAAACTCGTCGAGCATCAGAAAATTACGTAGTCTTGTGTACGAAGGTTTATAAGTATATACTTACCTATACGAAAAAAAAATCGGTTGGCTAACAACGGAGCTAAGCACGAAACAAACACAAAAAGAAATACAAACATCCGAATTAAGAACCTCCTCGTTTTTTAGAAGTGCGTTAAAAAAACACACTTCCGAGGCGGAACTACAAATGAAAGCTAGTTAATAAAAACAAAATAAATTAGGTATATTCCTTCAACTTGTCCATCAGTGGCACTTAAACATTGACACCAATAATCACCCTTATATCAAAGCAGTAAGGTTCAAATTTCGTTACCAACTCCTGAAGGGTCCGTTCCACCAAGGTTTTATTATCATAAACACTTAATAATATAAGGTTCTATTAGCATGCCATCGGTGCGTGTCTATACTAACCTTGGCAGTCATTTATCCACGTTTTATACCTTTTAACCTTAAGAAACCCTGGTTTACGATATAGTTAATCCCATTGCGTGATAATCTAATTTTAAGGACGAAAGCCCTTCAAGGTATGGTCTTAAGGTTAAGGTTTTTATTTAGTTCATGCTTAAAATTATACAAGATTATTATTATTAATATTGAACCAAAACTTATTTAAATATAAAGTAGGTAATACCAATCCAATGGTCCTCTTAAATTGTCAAAATACAGACAATAATTCGGACCTATTTATTAAGTGTTGTATTTACGAGAATTGTACACTTGATGTTTTGGACACTATATTAATATTTTAAAATTCGAACATTAAGTTTTTTAGTAGGTAGTGCTTATTTATATAAATAAACTAGCTGTACCCGGCATGCGTTTCAATGCAATTTTTTCTACCTAGCACCTGCCTACTACCTACCTGCCTACTACCTACCTGCCTACTACCTACCTACTACCACTTAGGTGTAGGTATGAAGAATAGATAGTAGTCGATTCTCAGACCTACTGAATATGCACATAAAATTTCATAAAAATCGGTCAAGCCGTTTCGGAGGAGTATGGTAACTAACATTGTGACACGAGAATTTTATATATAAGAAAAGATAGTCTATAATACGTTATTTCAACTATAGAATATTGTAACCAAACCTTACGTTTTATAATTAAAAAAAGTCAGTATTGTATCTCACATTCGGCTCGCCCCAATGCCGGTTGCAATTAATAATTCATTCGTTGTTACCAATTGTAATCGATAGCATTGACTACAGTGAAATTGGTCTTAAATATATTACTATAGCTTTTACTCGCTATCTTATTAGTAATTTCATGATGATTCAGTCACTGAAATAGGAAGCCAAAGCATTTGACCATTGTCAAAGCATTTGATTGGTTGGCATTTTGGAAGACTGATTGCGATAGCACCTTCCTACATTCGGGACATTTTAATTAGAGTATAGGTGCTATAAAATTGTGTAATTTCAGCAGTTGGGTAGCTAGCACTTATTAACTATAAATTAAATATTAACACGTTCCCTGCGACCTTACTTCCAGTGCTGTACAAGTCACATACTTCCCATATCAAGAACGCCTGATATGCGTTACGACGTCTATTTTCCCGTACGTAGTCCTAACTTCAAATCTCCACAGAGACATGGAAAGTCCACAGCAGATTTTTTTTGTTGTACCATACTATAGGTTACATCCTTGTGTATATACAGCTGCAGTCGCACGTGGTTCTAATAAGTATCTTAAAACTTACAGGTATTTTTGGAAGTGGTTGATTTTACGGGAAAATACTTGTCGTGGCGCATACAACAGTCATATTGCTAGAGATGGGGTGTAATAAGTAAAATATTTTTCTGTTTCAGATTTATTATTGTTTGTTCAGGTCGTACAAAATCAACGGAAACCATTTTAAAACAAAAGTAAAAAGTAATTAACTATGTTAATGTTAACTTTTTAACAAAAAAAGTAGATTCTTATTTTGTATTATTATTTATTTTAAGTACTTATAAAAGCTAAATTCCAAAAAATATCCTTGATATTTATCACAATTATTCATTTTACTCGATAATTTAATCAACAGAAAAAATAACTTAAAAAGTAACAGTACAGGTACCATACCGCGCTATTTGTATATGGCGTTCTGTATAAACGTATTAACTGGGCACAGCACTACGGCTCTACTTAATTACTTTTCTCTATGCTACGGCTTACTGAAGCTCAGCGGCACGCACGTTCAGTGCGGTACGGCGTTTAGGATACGGCCAAATAGTTCCCGTATCGCACTATTGTAAAATAAATACCTTCCTGTGCGTTACGATAAAATAATTAACGTACATTTTTATTCGTAAATTTCAATACACTTCAAGCAAGGACACCGGCAATATAGGCGTCTCTTTTTTACTTGTACGAATACTTGAAAAAATCACAATACTTGAAACAAACAAGGACAACTAGCTGCCGCACAGAGCAAAATTCAATTACAACCAAATACTTCCCGTAGGCCGTAACGCAGTGAATGTGTTAAAGAAACGCCCGACTAATTATCTAAATTTGTTCATAACTTTTAAAATACCCACTGGATCTTCATAATATAGCTAGCAAATATAGCTATGGACTATCTCGATTACGTCAGCGTTTAAACAAAAAAACCACATCATAATCGGTCTACTCGTTTAAGAGCTACGATGCCGAAGACAGACACACAGACAGTTTTTGCGTCGAGGGCTAAAAAAGGATAAAATCACATACCTGTTGTTAAAGGTCAAACACCTTTAACAAAATACATATAAAGGTATTTAGGCATGCCTTTATTATCAGTCTCTAGAATTAAAAAATAACTGCTTACGTGACAAAACCCCGTGAATGCGTGTGATAAAATGTTTTAGTTATTACTTTGTCTTTAGTTAGATATTTTGGTTTGGTGAACAGTGGGCGTAGTCTTTATAGCTCAGGCTTATGACTACGTTAGGTCATAGATAAAATAAGCATAATTTTAGTTGTAAAATTGTGTAATAAATATGTTTAAGAAATAAATGCAAAGATATACAATAAAACAAAAGTCGTATTAAGTCGTACAGACATAATACGTTTTATTTCTATAAGTAGTTAAGAATAAACTAGCTATGACCAATGTTTTATTAAAAACCTATATGCGATCCCTTAGTCAAGAAGTAACAAACATTCACATGTATTTCAGGAGCTTATTAAAATGTTACTATGAATAATTGTACTTAATACCGGTCTTTAAATGTACCACTGCTGAGCACAATCTTTTTCTTACACCCTTTATCAATGGTGTCCTACCGTGTCTTATTTCGATATTGCAAAATTTAAATAACTAACAATAACCAGTATTATTACTTAATAATCCAGCCTATAAACGTCCCACTGCTGGGCACAGGCCTCTTCCCATATAGAGAAGGCACGAGCAATAATCACCACGCTTGCTCTCTGTGGATTGGCGATTTCAGATCCCAAATTTTGGAATCCAGGTTTCCTCACGATGTTTTCCTTCACTGTTTGTCAGAAGTGTCTTAGAATAATTAAGAAAGTACATATAACTTTGAAAAAGCCACATTGGTACTCTGGGTTCTAACCTGCAACCTTGTGCATACAAATCCGTTTATAGAACCGTAGGCCGCCACGATATATTATATTACTACTTACGATTTATATTATTCCTTAAGAAAACTAAATATTCAGCTTTTAAACAAGTGTCGACATATTTATTAATTTTGTCAACACTCTTGATAAAAGGAAAAGTTTGGCATAATATCAACTGTAGCTGTGACACCTTCGCCAAGTTTTCAGCTATCAAACTTATACAGAAACTTGTGAACTTTTAATTTGACTAACTTATGTTTTACTTGGATATGTTTGATTGAGGTTACTTTGAGCTTTATGTATCCATATTAATATTGTAAATTCGAAAATAAATCTATCTGTCATATCTGCACTATTAAAAAAAAATCGATGATATTTAGAATACTAACGTTTAAACTATCGCGCTGTATGTGTACAGTAGTATAATTTCAGTTGAATTAGCGCGAGACATGCATAAACACCTTTTTGGACATTGAAATAAAACTATGTTTTACGGATTTTGTTGCGGTTTATTTTTGGATTTTAGGTCCCGACGTTTCGACACCTTTGCAGGTATCATGGTCACGGGCAGACTGAGATGGCGTTCGTCTTGACAGTGAATGTTGCTCCTTCTACCTTCATATTTTAATTAATTATTTGGGTTCCGACCTACGCAATATGAGCTCACTGTGTCTTGATGTCTTGCATCGCTGCTCTTGAGTTTGGCCTTGAGTTTGTGTTTTATTGGGTCCCAAGTAGGTGATATCTTCCAGCCATCTTCTCTATTGAAAATAGGGTGTTTTTTAATCTCAATAGCCTCGCGAAACATCCTAGGTAGGAATTTGGTTTCTTTAGCGAGGATCTGTGGTTTGTCGAATCTAATATAATGGCTGGAGCCTTCAGCATGTTCGGCGACTGCAGATTTCGTTGAGCGGCAGTGTTTCACGTCAGGTATGTGTTCTTTAACGCGAGTCCCTATGCTTCCAAAAATAAACCGCGACAAAATCCGTAAAACATAGTTTTATTTCAAAGTCTAACATTCGCGTAAACCTAAGAAACCAACACCTTTTTGGACTTGACGTTTCGACCAGGTTATGCCGGCTGTTGTCTCTAGCTGACTCCTGACGTATGTCTCGCGCCTGTCCTGTGAAATTATGTAACTGAAATTTGGAATGGAAGAAACTTGCATAAGTACTATGAAAGCCTAAAATATAAACATACTTTATGCAGTATTTTTAGTCGCAGGCAAAAGTCAGGCTGGAAATATTTTTCTACAGTTATTTTTGTTTAGACTAAAATACGAAGTACACTGTAAAGGTAGATAGAAAATGATTTTAAACTGAAATTTTGTATACCCCTTTAGATGTACTTTTCACCCCTTTTGGATAGTTATAACCTTTCGGTAACACATTGTACATAGGTGTTTAAATATTCATCAATCTACATACCTATAGCTGGGTATCCATTTGAGGCAGCCTCGGGCCGAGCGGCTGCCTCGACCCGAGGCAGATCTAGTGGAGACCGTGCCGCGAGTCGAGGCTTGCCGCGACTTGAACCAAACGAGGCGGCCGCGCAGCGAGCCAAATCGTGTCGGTAAATGGCCATGCTCAAAGACGCCTCAGTGTGAGGCGTGCGTTCAGTGGAGACGGACGTAAGTGTGCTCGGCACGCGGCAAAATGGATAATGAGAAATGTATCGAATTAATTAAGTTATATGAAAACCACCGACATTTGTGGGATCCAACTTCACCGAATCATTATAATAAACAATTGAAAGAAGATTCTTGGAAAATAATAAGCAAGGAAATGAAACTACCCATTTCCGAAGTAAAAAAAAAAATTACTTCGCTTTATGGATCTTTTCGGCGGGAAAAATCTCGGCATAAAAAAAGTCTCGTCACGGGATCAGGTAAAAATTCATTGGTTTTTGAAAATTAGTTGTGTAGTCGGGGTTCACCATCGATGTTTCCGTTTCTTATGTTGCTTCCTTTTGTAATGACTAATTACTACTAATGCTGCAGCGACTTTACGTGCGTCAACCATGGTGGTTAATGAGGAACTGAGAAAATCGTGGCTCGGGTTGAGGCTTGCCGCTCGATACGATATTATGTGTGCTCAAGTGGAGACGCATGTACTTTCCGCGGCCCGCGGCACGCTCAGGATGAGGCAGCTCGCCACGAGGCTGCGCAAATGGATACCCAGCTTATTACATATACACGTGTATTGCATACAATACACTACAAGAGACAGTTGACTGCAGTTTAATATCAGGCACGTGCACGACCCGATTACGGATTCCATGTACATTGAAGATTAATAACGTGAACCACAGTTTTTGTGCGGTATTGCCTCCGCAATGTGCAATAAAATGCCTCTCTGATACAAACTCCATGAATATTTTAGGTAGAGACTAGTGGTATGGTGTTATTACTAGCTTTTTCTCGCGGCATCGCCTGTATGGATGTTGGTTATCACGGCAAAAAGTAATATATGTCTTCTCTTGCGATTCAAACATACTTCATACCAAGGTTCATTAAAATCGGTTCAAAGTAGTAACTGCGAGAGTAACTGACTATGTATCTGTTACGCTTACAAGTCTAAAGCACTAAACCGATTTTAGTGAAACATGGCATAGGGTAAGCTTGGATCACAAGCAGTGCCGGCTTTAACACAACCAGCGCCCTGGGCGAGATTTCTACGGCGCCCCCAACTGCAATACTACTCCATACAAAAAAAATGGAAAGGATTTTATGTATAACAATACCCAAATATTAAAAAAATATATATTTATAATAAAAAACAACCCTTTATTAGAAAAATCTAAAAGAATTCAATTTTTCTACGTTCACTTCTGTAAAAGAAGGCGGCCACCGGTCCCGTCCTGAAATCGACAGAGTTACCGGTTCGTCCGACGGTGACCGAACTCTAGCCCGACAAGCCCGCGTCTCCCATCCTCATCCTCCCATCTCAAAAAATATTCCTTTGGGAGAGGAGAAAGGAGAGGTAACAACGCCCGTCGCCACGATTCGGAATATGTCCGAGGCGAGGTCTATTTTCTCAAGATGTGGTCAGTGCCATTTCTTCAGCCTTATTCCATATTATATTGACCGCTGGTAGTGGAATAAACACCCGGTGACTTTTGCGTTGGGGTTTACTTGCATCCAGTACCGCCGCTTATCTAATTCCTTGTATCTAGTCCGAGCAGATCTTCGATTATAATGAACTAGCTGTGCCCCGCGGTTTCACCGGCGTGAATAGCTAGTTCACGTTCCCGATGTCTTTAATTTTTAAATTAATATTTTTTGATCAGCTGTAATTTTGTGTAAATTTTTAATCAATAATCTTTAATTAATAATCTTGTCTGATTTGTTTTATGTTTTTGTACATTGTTTGTGAAATAGTTGTTGGTTTCGTAATCAGCGAGCCGATAAACCATAAAAACGATACTCATGTTTGACGACCTCCGTGGTCGAGTGGCGTACGCACCGGTTTCAAGGTATCGCTAGCTCTGAGGTCCCGGGTTCGATCCCCGGACGGGTCAATGTAGAAACCAACTTTTCTACATTGTCCCGGGTCTGGGTGTTTGTGGTACCTTCGTTGTTTCTGAATTCCATAACACAAGTGCTTCAGCTACTTACTTTGGGTTCAGAGCAATGTATGTGATGTTGTCCGCATTTATTTATTTACCGCATTTATTTATTTACCTAAAATATTACTCATGTTGATTTTTAGAATTTTATTGCCACCCCTTTTCTACCTTTTAGGGGTTAATATCTGATTGAGCTTGAAACAGTTGTTTACTCATTTATTGATAGGAGTACTACTGTGAAGAATCAAATAAAATAGTTTGACTAATCTTGTTTCCCCATACAAACTTTCACCCCTTTTTCACCCACTTGGGGTGTGAATTTTGAAAAACCCTGGGATACGTAATTTTTTATTTCAAATTTTTGACCTAAGTACAAAATTTCAGGCTTCTAGTTCTAAAAATGACGGACTTACATTCAAAATTTTAACCCCTTTTTCACCCCCTTATGGAGTGAATGTTCAAAAATAATTCTCGTCACTACTGGCTGTATGCTAATTTACAGCAAAATCCGTTGAGTAGCTTTGGCTGTGCGTTGATAGATGAGTCAGTTAGGTTTGCCTTTTATATATTTAGATAATAACTAATTGTTTTTAAGAGAAAAGGGGAGCGGACATTTTTGTTTTTGAAGAAAGTATTGCTGTCGCTCTAATTCCCCCCGCCCTCTAATTCGTGCGATAAGGACAACTGCAGCTCAGACCGAAAAACTGAGGAAAAATCGAGGTTTGGCTCTCGTCTATTTTCTCCCCCAATTTTTAACCAATTTTAAAGATATTTCATATACTGCATGAGAAAAGAATAATCTGTGCCTCTATTTTTTCCTTTTTTCGATTATTGTTGTCAAATTCGAAAAAAACGCGTCTGAAAACTGCGGTCAAAATAAGCACTTTTTAGAAGGTTCTAGTTCCTTTAAATCAAAATTATCTTAAAAAAGGAAAAAATAGGGGCATAGATCTAGTTCATATTTATATTACTGCAAAAAATCATAGCCCTAAGTTCAGAAACCAGTGAGAAAACAGACGAGAGCGTTTGTACGGAAAAATGTCCGCTCCCCTTTCCTCTTAAGAGTAACTACGAGTAGACCTCGAACTTTGAGAGATGAGAAAAAAGGGGCGCTTGCGGCGCCCTTGAATTATAGATAATAATTGTGCACAGGGTTTTTAACAGTAACTAGACCTGGAACTTTGAGAGATGGGCAAGAAAGGGGTTATAGATAATAATTGTGCACAGGGTTTTTAAGAGTAACTAGACCTGGAACTTTGAGAGATGGGCAAGAAAGGGGCGCTTTCGGCGCCCTTTTATTATAGATAATAATTGTGCACAGGGTTTTTAAGAGTAACTAGACCTGTAACTTTGAGAGATGGGCAAGAAAGGGGCGCTTGCGGCGCCCTTTTATTATAGATAATAATTGTGCACAGGGTTTTTAAGAGTAACTAGACCTGTAAATTTGAGAGATGGGCAAGAAAGGGGCGCTTGCGGCGCCCTTTTATTATAGATAATAATTGTGCACAGGGTTTTTAAGAGTAACTAGACCTGTAACTTTGAGAGATGGGCAAGAAAGGGGCGCTTGCGGCGCCCTTTTATTATAGATAATAATTGTGCACAGGGTTTTTAAGAGTAACTAGACCTGTAAATTTGAGAGATGGGCAAGAAAGGGGCGCCTGCGGCGCCCCTTTCTTGCCGGCGCCCCGGGCGGTCGCCCAACCGCGCCCTGCCCTAACGCCGCTACTGATCACAAGTAAGAACATAGACTATTTGTTGCAGTGTTGAGCATTGAAATACGTTTATTGAACCACTAGACCACCAACACCAACAACTTACTTAGGTAAGCAAAGTATTTCGAAATGACAAGTTAACAGCAAAATAATTAAATAAGTAATCTTCAGTTTAACTTTGATTGCCTTCAAAGTTTCCTGTACTTAAGTAAAGCAAAGTTTTAATGAAAATTTGCCTATAAATCACTCGGGGGAAAAGCCAGAAGTTTTCATTTATTATTCAAGAAATGTTTTTTCTAAAAGTAATTCTACTTTGGTGTATACTTAGGTTTGTGGGGGACAGTTTTCCAATCGATTGCGAATCGGAAAGTTTGTGTTTAATATTTAAATAAAAGGTAAAGTTTTGAAGTATGAAGGTCATTATTGACCCTTTGTGAAGATTGGAGCTGTCAGTGAATGTTTTACGCTGTCAATAATACTGGCAAGTTTTTGTACTGTCACTTTCTTGTGCACGCGGTTTGACGGAGAGTGGATCCGTACTTGTATTTTTCGATCTTTTTATAGTAACTCTGTTTTTCGGCATGGAGACGAATAAAACAAATCATAGATCAATGACAATTATAGGTAGCAGACACAGCTCCTACTTCTTCTTCTTTTTGAATCGATGGTAATAATTGTTTATTAAAACTTAAATATGCTGCGCCCAATAGTTGGCCACATTTGCAGAGTCATTGGCGAGGTTTAGGTCCACAGTTCCTCCCTCCGTGCTGGGCGGGGGTAGAGTAGTGTCATGCACTGCCCCCGCTGTCCTCCCTCCTACATAGGACGGAGGTCATGTCGGGCCCACCATTAAACGGTCAGTCACCGGGGGCGTTATGGTGTTAAGTGTTCGGTTGCACCCTTAACGCTGCCACTAAGGCGAAGGATGGCACCAGGTGTTTTGCCGGAGTAGTTGGACCCTTTCTCAAGGCTCTGGAAGCCCGGACTCTTGCATCCTCAACCCCCTGGGGATGCAAGGCTAGCTCATAAATGAGTTACACCTGACAAAAAAAAGGTCCACAGGTGACAGGTCTAAGTCACGTGACTTATCAAAACCAAAAATATATTTCCATACATTTGAAAGATTTCTATAATAGTTAACGTTTGGTAGACTCTACTTGTGATCAGAGAGCTGGTTTCTTCCTTGCATAGAGAATCGGCATAGCCATTCAACGTGGCAATGCTGCCAGCCTTCTGGGCACGTTTCCCGCCATTGACAAGGATGACGATGAGTTTTTTGACGCGTGTTTTATTTTTTTTTATCTTATATATAAAACTCTCGTGTCACAATGTTAGTTACCATGCATACTCCTCCGAAAGGGCATGACCGATTTTTATGAAATTTTATATGCATATTCAGTAGGTCTGAGAATCGGCTACTATCTATTTTTCATACCCCTAAGTGGTAGTAGGTAGGTAGTAGGAAGGTGCTAGGTAGAAAAAATTGCATTGCAACGCATGCAGGGTACAGCTAGTTTATATATAAGATTTAATTTTAGTATAGTTGTAAGTGTTTGTTCTTGTATTAGATTTAAGTATTGATAAGAAAATAAAGTATTTTTTAGTTAACACTTGTAGAAATGTCAGTTGTCTACAGTTCCACGAGAACGGGCTGTAGGTGATATTTAATTTTAATTTAAAGCTAACTTTTTTTTATTTCTAGTATGAAGTTCACTTTAAGAACATAAAAGTACTACTGTTGCAATAAGTATAGAAGAGTAAATATAGTTTTATCGATGTTTGACTTGTTATTTCAATGGCAAGGTTATAGTCAATTATTCAGTATATATGACGTCAGTGGTTTCGATGTTGTGTACTTAATTTTTTTTTATAATCGTACATAAGTGTAAAATAGGATTCCAATTTAAATGAATTTTAATTAATGAGCATATCCTAATCCATACTACCATTCCTAGTAATATTAAGAATCCGAAAGTGACTCCGTGTTTCAGTCTGTCTGCAACGCTTTCAGGTAAACTGCTGAACCGAATTTGATGAAACTTGCATACAATATAATCACGCCTCTTTCCCGTAGGGGTAGGCAGAGACCAGTTCTTTCTACTTACTACAATCCTTACTCACTTGTTTCGCTTCGTCCCCTTTCATTATTCCTTTGATGAAACTTGGTATAGGTATATAAACTTGAATCCCAAGAAAGGATATTTCGGTGGGATTTTATTTAGGCTACTTTTCGCTACAATAACACCCGCGCAGGTGGAGCCGCGAGTAAAAGCTAGTATTATAAACGTGAAAGTTTGTAATATCTGACTCTGTCATGCAAAAACTACGTATTACATTTTGATTAAAATTTCCACACAGGTAGCTTATAGTCTTTTATAAAACATATATAATACTTTTATACTAATAAACCGAAGTAAACACGGGTTGTAGAGGTCAGATACTCGCTCCATGTAAATTGCGGTATTCAGCTGAATCCGGTGAAACTGAAACCCAGCGGAAAACGAGAACAGCGCGAGCAAAATTGCTACACTAGTTAAAAAAAAAACTTATTGCTCACATACCTAATTAACCTAGTGCTCATAAAATACAGTGCATTGCTTTTCATTTTTCTGACCGTGTTCAAAAGTGCTTTTAAATTTACTAACCCCTAAAGCACTATCAGCTGATTGTAATTATTTAAGAAATTAAGTTATATGAACCTGATATGATAAAATATATGTATAGTATAAAGGTACCTACTACTTATTTTTTAAATACATTTCTTTCATACTGGAAAAGTTTAAATAATGTTTGATTGCTTATAAATGTAAAAAGGTGCTTTTTGTCATCGGTCCACAATTTCCGTAGATATACCGTAACAAACATACAGAAAATTTATACCTACTCAGCTTAACGTCTGTTGATAACATAGACTCAGTGAGTTATTACAAAAAGGACAATAATAATAATAATCCAGCCTATAAACGTCCCACTGCTGGGCACAGGCCTCTTCCCATATAGAGAAGGCACGAGCATTGATCACCACGCTTGCTCTCTGCGGGTTGGCGATTTCAGATCCTAAATTTTGGAATCCAGGTTTCCTCACGATGTTTTCCTTCACCGTTTGTCAGAAGTGTCTTAGAGTAATTAAGAAAGTACATATAACTTTGAAAAGTTACATTGGTACTTGCCCGGGTTCGAACCTGCAACCTCGTGCATACAAATCCATTCATTGAACCGCTAGGCCACCACGACATTCCGCCACCACCACCACACGCCACCACCACAAAAATAACAATATAATAGTTTATTTCTAGAAAAAAACAGTACACTATTGACAGAACGTTATCTTGACACAGTCATGATGATACCATATTTGGCCGATCAGTAGATATTGTATAATGGCTTTAGTGTAAGCGACTGATGTTTTATTTTTAGTTACAATACATTTATTTGTTTAGCCCTCTTTGTTTAATTACAATAAATGTGTTATTATGTCATTAGGTTAATGAGATAGCTATTTTTTTTAATCTGAACTTTTTGTATTTTTTTGATGACCTTTATGTTTTTTAAATTATGCCTACCACAATTAAAGTACAAACTACCGTGATACAAGGTGTATTTTACTCATATATTAGAGGTGAAATTAATTAGTGCACACTATACAATACAAAACAAGAACGCTTTAAATATTTCAAAGGACGTCTCATTTTCTTAACAACTGCCATAATACACGTAGGGCACTTTTACAATATACAAAAAAAAGACCTTACCTTTATTACGCCACATTTCCAATCTCGAAGGACAAAAATGAATACATCGTAGAATTCTCGAAACTTCCACAATCAGGACAACAATGGCTCCTTAATCCAGAAACTTTTATGTATTAAGTTGTAAGCTTTAAGACATCTTTTATACCTTGTTAGGATCTTGTTTACGTCTCAAAAATGTTGAGCTTTTTTTTAACTTACATTGCTCTGAACCCAAATTAAGTAGCTAAAGCACTTGTGTCATGGAATTCAGAAACAACGAAGGTATCACATACACCCAGACCTGAGGCAATGTAGAAAAGATGAGTTCTACATTGACCCGTCCGGGGATCGAACCAAGGACCTCAGAGATAGCGACACCTTGAAACCGGTGCGTACGCCACTCGACTACGGAGGTCGTCGTTGACATAAAACTCGGCGGTAAACATAGAATTAAGGCGGAAGCCCACCGCTGCGCAGGCTGTGCACGGATACGTGGCGCACCTCTGCTGTGTGGGTTCATTAGTTCGGCGGCGTCGGTCTCCGTTTCCATTGCGGCGCACGGACACGGATATGTCGCCCACACAGCTCATAGCTATGCGCGCTGTACATATTTTTGCTCGTGACTGCACATAGTCGTAGGTCGCCTTGGAATCGCTGACCCACCCAGCTGGGATGCACCGCACGGCCGTGGGTTGAGCTATGTGCCGCCTATTCGAGTTAGCTACGCGTGTGTTTATGACGTCAATTGCTGCGTAGCATGTCGGAGCGTTGCAGTGGAAACGATCACATACATTTTGTTCTAAATCGAAGCTTAACACACGTGCGCCGCGCCGCCTTTACGATTCAAAGATGGTAAGAAAATAAATGTTTGACCCATTTCTAGTAAGATAAGAATTAAGTATTACTTACTGATTTACTATTCTGTTTACCACAAGATGTTGGATCAAGTAGTAAAGAGAAATAGGGATAATTGGTGTGTTTTCCTCAATTTTATATGAATTGTTTACTTATTTCTGATCAATGTGCATATTTTACTCAAGATATCGCCTTAAGTGTGTTTTGATATACAGTAGGTAAACAATATTGGTACTGGTAACATAACTAAGTAATTTATTAGTAAATAAATATGGACAAAATCACGTAAACTGCTCGAAATACCAAATTATTAGGTAAAGCCGGTACCTTACGTCGAACCGTATCACATACCTAAACTACAAATGTTTTTAATTAAAATAGATTTGTGAAATAGATGTATTTAACTGCCTCGTTGGCCTAGTGGTTCTAAGCGCGACTGCTACGCTAGAGGTCTTGGGTTCGATTCCCAAGTCGACCAAAGTGTTATTGGGTTTTTCTATGAAATTCTCAGTAGCAGGTCGGAGTTTGGATTTGTGCCCGGTTAGTGGCAATAGGCTCGCCCCCTATTACATGGGACCTGAACATACCGGCGAACTGTGGGTGTACATTGGTACACCTCTGCCTAACCCTTCGGGGATACAGGCGTGATGGTATGTTATGTTATGTATTTAACAAAACTGTAATCCGACTGACTTGTAGCCTAAGTCAAATAAAGAATTTTGAATTTGAACAGATATAATAATAATAATAATGTTTATTTGCCAAAAAAGAGTTATATTTCAGTTCAATCATTACGCTAACTGCTTATGACAGCATTGTGCAATGGATCTGTTTTCCAAACGTGCTAATTGTTATTCTGTACATTCCAACGTTCATTATTATGATAATCGATCTACTGGCTGTTACGGGCAGCCAAGCTTTGATTTTATCAGGAACAACAGTTTTGATTTTAGGCAACAATTTGGTCCTTTATAAACTACTTCAAAAAATAAGAGGAGGTACTCAATTTGACTGTATTCTTTTTTGTTTTTACTACAGAACTTTGAGCTGATTTTAATGATTATTTGTTTACCTACTTGAAATTTGGTCCAGTTTTTACATATATAATAAACATTTTTTACCAAAATATTTAATTGAAATATAAACAACACGTTGTTAACTTTGTCATTAAACTCACTTGTGATCATTATACTCTTCGAAAGATCTTCTTTCCGTGACGATGGTTTTGATCAGATCTGACCAGCACAAAAAAGCCCTTTGTTCTTTGATTATCCTCTCCTAAGCGTCTAAACAACTTTGTAAGAACTTACTCTTATGTAAAGAAACGAAAGTAAATACACAAACAGCCTTATTTAATTCGTACTTAGTATTCATAGGTTTTATTCGTTTTGTCGCATGTCTTAATCTTGGTCGAGAATCGCTGCGTCGGCATGACTTCTTAAAGTATTGTTTGTAAGAAGCCACTTAAACCCGGTGGGAAATGTAGGCTTCGGAATACAAGGGCGGAATTTTAAGGGAATAAGGCTGGGTATTATAAGCTTTCTTATAAAAAAAAAGTATTTATGTTTACAAATAATTAGAAGGCACAGAGAGATAATTATGTATGTATGTTTGTTTGGCTTTAATTTTGCAAATTAAATAAGAACCTATTTATTTTTCAAGGGTGATCGAAAATCATGAATAACTAAAGGAGTTATAAAATCATTTAAAATATGTGTATGGGGAGTTTTATAGTAGGGAGTTTTGAATATTTGCATGATAAGGAGACACTAAATATACCTCAGTTATAAGTCTATACTACTAGTATCATTATGATAAAGAGTTCTGTTGTTTCAACACGCTAATTTCTGAAAATATCAAGGGATTTTAAGAAAAAAATACAAAGAGGTTTTAGCCTATGTAACTTCTCTTTAATTGCCTTGGAATAGCAAGGCGAGACCGCGGGGCACAGCTTATCTAACAATAATAATATGTTTCAAAATAATGTTAAAACGTGTATGAATTACGTTTCCTAATTCCAATGTACACTCAATTTACAAAGTATCAAATATTCATTCATTTTCAGACATTTCTCTCCTCGCGAAATATATTCTCCGAAATAAATCAGAAAGGCAAACAGTTTAGGATTATTGCTTAGAATTCAACACTCAAGCAAACTCAAGATATTTTAGTACCTACATTTATTATTTAAACGCACAAAAATATGTTTGTACGACATAACATTTAAAATCTTTTGGGTTTTCTGCACTATCATATATTATACATATAAATGTTATTCTTGTGTCACTATACATATTGCTGAAAACAGAATTAAAACTATGTAAACATTAGGCTTCTATGTACTTAGCACTTTTTGCAAATCGACATATGTAATATTTTTTATCTTTAATTGTATTAACTGCCTCGTTGGCCTAGTGGCTCTAAGCGCGACTGCTACACTAGAGGTCTTGGGTTCGATTCCCAAGTCGACCAAGGTGTTATTGGGTTTTTCTATGAAATTCTCAGTAGCAGGTCAGAGTTTGGATTTGTGCCCGGTTACATGGGACCTTAACATACCGGCGAACTGTGGGTGTACATTGGTACACCTCTGCCTAACCCTTCGGGGATACAGGTGTGATGGTATATTTATGTATGTTTATGTGTGTTTAATTGTATGTAATAAAAGTGCGTCACTAACGAATTGGGTTAGTACCTGTAATGTTAGTGGTAAAAGTTATAGAAATAAATAAATCAGATTGAAAGATATTTTTTTTTGGTCTAAGCTCGTTTACTGATTGAAGTTATATTCCCTGCGACGACAGACGTTGATGCAAAAACATCGATGGTTCCGATAATATTAGGTTTTAAGATAAATAATAATAATAATCCAGCCTATAAACGTCCCACTGCTGGGCACAGGCCTCTTCCCATATAGAGAAGGCACGAGCATTGATCACCACGCTTGCTCTCTGCGGATTGGAGATTTCAGATCCCAAATTTTGGAATCCAGGTTGCCTCACGATGTTTTCCTTATATAATTAAAAACCCGCGCTTTGTTTTGACAATACTTTTACGACGACGCTCTATACTGGTGCTGACAGATCATACTACTTTACACGCTCTCCATTATTATTAATTTCCTAAAATGTCCCACAGCTGGGCAAAGGCCTCACCACTCATCCACTTGTTTCTCTCAAGAGTCGCGACTGACCAGTTCGGTAAAAATGAATATAGGTCATCCGGCCATCTCCGCCTGGGCCCTTCATAGTTCACTTATTTATACTTTAAGAATAATTAAATAAACTATATCTCACATCCACAGTTTCCGCTCCTATTAGAAGTTTTCCATGTAATTGGAATAGGTTCATGTGAATGTCGCATAATAATGTCTTTCCTTTGCCATCAAAGGGTTTCCTTTTAACTTTTGTAACGGAAACGGGATCTATACTAAAGCCAATCTGGAAAGAGAATTAAACGTTATTACTAATTACGCAATTATCACATTTGACAACATGTGTTTAAGTTCATTTAAGAATGACAAATATTACCGAAAAGGACCTAAAAGTAATTTGAATGTGATGGAAACTGAACTGTTAGTCATTGAATTAAGGTTCATAATCCCAAAGCACGGTCATTATTTCTTTAAAGTGGCTGATGTATAGGTTGATGCTACTTTGTGACGTCATATTTTGTTGCTTTGATTTTAAATAGTATTTTTTGATAGACACCTACAATATGTATGTCAGTAAGTTTGTACCTAAGGGCCAATTATGTTGAGTATAAGAAATATAAAAAAAAATATGTGTCCAACCATACTAATACCCATTTCTTAAAACTGAAGTTAACTTGTTATTACATTTACATCTATATCTGCCTTATTTACGATATATTTTACGGAAAAGATGGCTTGATGATTTCGACAGAAATACAAAGTAGTGCAGAAGGCCTGGCCAGAAATAGCAAAATAACGAATATAGAAAGAAAAATAATAAAATAAAAACCTCTTAATCCCATAAAATAGTACAACAAAGCCGTGCTAAACAATATCTATAAAATCCTTCCTTTAAATGCCTTCACTTAGAAATCTAGCGGAGAGCTAACAAAAAGTAACGGTTATCACCGCCAACTTCCTCTGAGTTTACTCTCAACAGATTAAGCTCAAAGCTTTTGCTATATAAAAGCTATGAAAATAAATCTTTGGGTGGTAAACAAAATAAGATTTTCTGGGTTAGATATTTTTAGAAGGCAACATAAACTTTAGGGACCCTAGCAGGATACCACTAGTTTACTCAATGACCAAAATTTGAAAAATTATTGTCAAAATCTTAGGTGACTATGTAATACTTTTTGAAAGTTAACATTGTTGGGCAGCACCCTGATTCGGCCATTCTTCACGTTTTTCAGTGTGATTGTCAGAAGTGCTTTGGCTGTGGAGAAGCAACGACGCAACCAACTCCATAGCAGCACGTTGTTTTTTTGTTCAAAAGTAACAAAATAAATAAAAATAACAATTGAGTAGAGCAATAAACATGATTGCGGTCGATAGGGTAGGTAAGTCTATATTTATATTATAATTCCGATCAATTAATAATTTATAAGGCTTATTAAACTAGTCGTTAGGGCCTGTATTTGTGGTTGCGGGAGATTTTTTTTAAAGCTCCTACCGATGACTTTCATACGTCGCTAGCCCACGTGCGGGGCAGGCCGCATGCTGGACAACGACTGGCGCAATTTCACTAGTTGTTATCCCGTACTCAAAAACCTGCCCGCTTGCTTTATAATCAGTCTTCTTCTTCTCGAGTCAAAGATCCAACTTTCAAATTTTATCTAACCAAAAAGATGTCACCTGAATGGCTCGGTCGCTGGCCTCCATCACGTCCTGGGGAGTGCAGGTGGTAGGGCAGGATGGGCGGGACAAAAGGTGTGCCGTCCTGCGACGGGGCACCACACTCACATGCGACACGTGTGGGGTCGACGATGCCCCACTTGGGTCCGTAATCAGAGAAAATGAGCCAATATGGACTTAATAAATTTAAAGTTAAACATTTACACGTGTTCCCATTCAATTATAATTAACACTTTAATGTTAAAATATTAATGCTATTAGGTTGCGGTCTCATTAATCATTCATCTTGTTTGAATTTGATTCTAATCTGTTTGTATTATAATTAGGTTTGATGTAGATCATATTTGGGGTTTAAATTGGCGTGCGAAATAATGTAGGAATTCCGAATATTGTTAGTTACATATATTGCTTTATTTTTAAGGGACTTGGTCAGTATTTCTTTATACTTGTAGGTACTATTATAATAGATACTATGTCTAGGTGGGGATACATAGATACAACTAACGATGGATGCAAGCTACTGACAATGCAGTTCTCGTAGCAGAATTTTGGGCCGACACAATATAGATAGATTGTCATCGACACGATAAGAAGAAGAAGAATAGATACTATTCTACATAATCTGATATCAAATTATTTAGCATTAGTAGTAAGCTTTCTTGATAGTTTTTAAGAAAGGTTTGAGTATTCTGGGGTTTTCAAGAGTACTGAAAATGTATTACTAAGCGACCTACATAGCCACTTTTCGTTTAGGCCCAAAAATAAGTTACAAATAACCGGTTTTGTTTTTACCTTCATAAAGAAAAACCTTACCTAAAAAAAAACATAATTACCACATAACATTAAAGCAAAAGGAGCTATTTTTTCTCTGAAAAATAATAAAATGTTAAGCTTTGATCATGAAGTGCGGTCAAGCGTTCCCATTTAATGATCTTAAGTGAGCCAATAGAAGCCTGGAATCCTTTTCAGTATTATTTTTATGAAAAAGGTCTGGAAAATTAACGAGGAGAAATGCCAATAATTTTCATGCTTCCATTTTTCTCATTGACCGGAACTATTTTTGCTGTAGAATGTAATTCAGTTGTATTTAAACAGATTGTTGTTAAGATATATTATGTGTTTGAGCTTCATAAGATCACAATTTTAAGAAATATTGCAAAACGGAAAAAAACTTAAAAAGATGCGAAAATGATCGATTTGGATAAATCAAAAAATTATTCAAGCATATCATTCCCTAATTGAGAGGCCTTTTTATACTTAAAATAGTATTAGGCATAAACATACTGCAGATGTTAAATATAAGAAAAAAATATATTTATTAACCTAATATAAAACCTCTTTTTAAACCAACTTTATTACTATCCCTCGAAGGACCAAAATATATATCACGCTCGCACGTTAACATTTTAATCTCGATTTACGATAAAAGTACCAAGCAAAATACCAAGTAAAACACAAAAACTATAAATAAATAAAATAAACAACGTTAACATTCCCAAGGGCGCGGTAATTTCCATTTAATTAACTCGTGTACGGAGGTAATCCCGCCAAGAATCTCGGCTCGGTGCGACAACACGTAGCAATAATACCTCCAGATTAAATCGAGATCTGCCTTGCTATTCTGTAACATTATTTTCATGTCTCGACAGCGGAATCCGCAGTGAGATGTCAAATACGTATTCTCGAATTTGAATTCTAAATCAAGGCCAATTGGGTTCACTTTTGAAGTGAGCTTTATTGTCACTTCACTTTCACCTGTCACCGAAATTATTAACAGAATAGACATACTGTTTACTTTATTTGCTTCCATTTCTATCGAATCGTTTTTGCTTCCTTTGTTCGTACTTTGCGGTTATTATTTTGATTTTTATGACGGCTACCTAATCTTTTAAACACAAGAGGATTCACAGTAATATTATTTAACGGGAATTAGCGCGAGACATGCATAAATACCTTTTGGGGCTTGACGTTTCGACCAGGTTAAACCGGCCGTGGTCGCAAGCAGACTTAAATAGTATTAACATAACATAACATAACACCATCACGCCTGTATCCCCGAAGGGTTAGGCAGAGGTGTACCAATGTACACCCACAGTTCGCCGGTATGTTTAGGTCCCATGTAATAGGGGGCGAGCCTATTGCCACTAACCGGGCACAAATCCAAACTCCGACCTGCTACTGAGAATTTCATAGAAAAACCCAATAACACCTTGGTCGACTTGGGAATCGAACCCAAGACCTCTAGCGTAGCAGTAGCGCTTAGCACCACTAGGCCAACGAGGCAGTTTTAAATAGTATTACTGTAAACAATAGCTGCCATGTAGCGCGGTAGTTTAAAAGTTAATATTAAAAGAGGATTTCTTTATTCTCATTCTTTCATGGTCGTAAATAGACATAGTTCATGGTTTGGAATCTCCCACTATTTTGTTAGCTTCCCAGCGCAAATTGTCACCAGTACACATTCGTGTCACAGCAGATTTTCAGACGGCAGCTAGCGAAAATTGAGGAATGGCATTAATTGCATTCTGGGCCTCAATTTGGCAGCTTTTAATCACCTATATAACTAAAAATTATTTTATTTTTGAAGAAAATATAAATCAGAAACAGAAAGAAGTTTATCCCGGAATAATAGATGAGTCTCCAAAAAAAAAATACTTTTACATAATCTTGTAGTCTCGCTAATATAAATATTTCAGGCATTCCAAACTTATTTTGTATTCGTTTGAGAGCCCTTGGCTTTCCAGAGTCGTCTTCACAAACTAGCCAATTAAAAAGTTTTGGTGGAGTCCAAAGCTAATCTGAATATGGATGAGATAAAGATGAATGTTATTTGCATTTTTATTTATAAATTAAGAGTTTTACTAATATTTAGAGTTTTAATAATTTATATTTATTCGATGTAGTTCTTTACAACTCATTTCGTAATTTGAATATTTATTGCACATCATCATCAGCCTATAGCAGTCAACTGCTGGAAAAAGGCCTCTCCAATTGCACGCCACTTTTATCCTCGGCTTCTTGCATCTAGCTCAAACACTAAGTGTTAACTTAACCACTTCCCTGTGCAATGAGTCACATATGAACATTCCCATTCTTTAACTATTGTGTCTACTGGCGGGACAGTTAAGTTGTTAAACAAAACTAAACTCTAAACTATAAAAATACCTTAAAACATGTGCCAAAATATTCATCTACATCGCTGTCAACTAGTAGAGTGCCCTTGCTTCTCCAAAAATGCTGTTGACGTGGAGTTCTGGTCTGGAAATTGACAATGCCATTGTTTGACACGCTAAGAAGAAGTGTGTTATATTTTATAAGGCATAATAGTTGATTTATTAAATATTCGTCGACCTCCGTGGTCGAGTGGCGTACGCAACGGTTTCAAGGCGTCGCTAGCTCTGAGGTCCCGGGTTCGATCCCCGGACGGGTCAATGTAGAAACCAACTTTTCTACATTGTCCCGGGTCTGGGTGTTTGTGGTACCTTCGTTGTTTCTGAATTCCATAACACAAGTGCTTCAGCTACTTACTTTGGGTTCAGAGCAATGTATGTGATGTTGTCCGCATTTATTATTATTATTATTAAATAGCTAGTTGCGGCGCCTACAGACAACACAATGAGAATTAAAAAAATATAGAGTAAATCCCTTTCTCAGGCTTCACACAGAAATACAAAGGACTACGAATTAAGTAGGCAATCAAAAGAGATAGAATGTTTGCTCTTTTTCCAAATTTTCTTGAAGTTTATTGTTCCGGCTTATGTGTGGTTGAAGGTACATATCAACACCACTATCTACTTAATTAGTTAGAAAGTTTTGCAAAACGTATCTAGATACATAAGGAAAAACATATTTTTGACACAAGAAAATACCTAAAATTAAGGTGAACCCGAACGAAAATGCTTGAGGCTGTACCCAAATCCAAAACCTTTCACAAGTGGAAGGGTACATTTTCTCCACATCAAAGGAAAATATCAACACTTTAGTCCCAACGGATCAACGTAGAAACCACACGTCACTCACAACTAACAAAAAAGGACCTTACTTCCTGAACATAAAGTTGATTTTCATATAACCAGTGACATGTGGTAGACTGTGGTAGAAATCTCGTACAATTCAATTGTAAAACTGTCAAGATTCCGGTTCCCGATTGAGGATAAACTCTTGTGAGAGTGTAATCCTTTCCAGTGGGTTCCGTACTCTTCAAATATAGAGGGAGGGATTTGTCGATGATTGAGAATCGGAGATTAGAGATCCGCGGTCTTATAATTGGAAAAACTTAAGAAAGATTTAATGTTGAAGTTTTGTGCTTCGGTTGTGGATTGAGTTGTTATTGACGGACCTGTTGGTCTAGTGGTTAGTGACCCTGACTGCTATACCGGAGGTCGTGGGTTCGATTTCCACCCAGTACAAATGTTTGTGTGATGAGCACGATCATTTGTTCTGAGTCTGGGTGTAATTTATCTATAATATGTATGTATTTAGAAATATATAAGCTAGTTTATCCGTTGTCTGGTTACCATAACACAAGCTCTGCTTAGTTTGGGATCAGATAACCGTGTGTGAGATGTCCCGGAATATTATTATTAACGTAAATGCTCCTATTACCGCCAGTTTTAGCTGTCTTAGGATTCACTTTAATAAAATAGATATAAGCTGTTATGTTAGGAAAGATGTCATAATTTATAATTAATCTCAACGAAGTATTCTTTGCAATTCAGTACTTAAATTCAATATTCAATAACACATTAGTTACTAAATTATTATTTAATCCAAAAGAGTGGTTGATTCTATTACCGACCCATAGAATGCGGCAAGATTCTATTACCGATTTTTCTACTTCTATTACCGACCGCTACGAAGTTGTCACTTCTTCTATACTATGAAGTAAAACAAAAAAATAGTTTTTAAGGTATTTATTATATAATAACAATAGTTATGAGATCAACATTATTACAATATTATTATGAACATAATTATTTATTGCAATGCTTAGAGCACTTATTTTTTGTTATTTTAATTAATAAAAATATAATCAGTCTCAGAAAACAGTCTTTAAATAATTAAATGCTTACTTTTTAATTACCTACATACTAATTAGATATTATAAATCAGTAACAAAAATATTTTTATCTCAGATACAATCACAAAATACCTTTATAATAGGTACACAAATTTATAATTCGCTCTATACAGAAGCCGACCCCAAGATGCTTGGGTTTAATAAGGCTAGGAGAAAAGAGAAGAGAGAGAGACAGTAATCAACGTTTGTAAGTTTAAGTAAAGTACTTTTAAAAAATATTATCAGAATCAGAGTCAGATGAAAAAATATGTCGTTTATACGAAACAGTTTTTGGTACATGTAACTCATCAATATCAGATGATGATGTATTTGGAAGAACTCTAGCTGATGTTGAAGCATGACCTGAATGTATTGAATTTTTAGTTTTCACCTTGTGATTATTTTGTAGTGGGATTAATACTGATTCAGATTCGGAACTTGACGACGTATTACGACTTTCCAACGCTTTTGATGAATTATGTTTTCTCACACTTGTTGGTTTAGACACAGCTTCCACAATTTTTCTTTCTTTTGCCTTCCTCAGATCTGCTTGTTTCTTTTCTCTTTCTATTTTATTTCTTTGTAATTTTTCTTTACGTATTTTTTTCTTTTCTTCTTCCTGTGCTTTTTTCTCTTCTGCTTTTTTCTGGTATTCCATGAACTCATCTGATATAGCAACAGTTGGTGTAATTTTTTTGGAAACTCTTTTATTTGATTTAGTGTCAACTTTAGGAAAGAATAGAGCATTTTTAAAAGGAGTTGTAAGATTGAGCTCTTTTGGTATAAACCTTGAATGACTAGAATTTTGGATTGACTTACATGGGGTTTCATTATTAACTGTAGTGAAAAATGTGTCATCACTATGACTTTGATTTAATTGATTTTTTCCGGACACTGAAGGCATAGGCTCATCACTAAATTTTTTATTGGATTTTTTAGGAGTTGATGTTTTTGCATTGTGATCTTCACTGTTTAACTCTCTGACGCAATCAGTTGAAGTAGTAATTGTATTGGGGGGTATCTCATTAACATATTCCAAAAGATTCGATTCTGGCTCAGTGCTCAAACAAGATACCGTATCTGATTCTTTAGATATAATTGGAGATAGCAATTCGTCCATGGAAAACATTAAAACATTATTAGAAATGGTATCAAAACGGTTTGGAACAAGACATCCACTTGCACTGACTTCATAAGTCAACGTCTCTTCTTCACCAATATTGTTGACAAGCGTGGTATCGCCCAATTCTAAATTATCATCGAAAGCTTTTTGTAAAAGTGTATTGTCTGTAGGATTAATATCCCTCCAAAACTCAAATAATTCTTTGTAAGTCACATCGCCATTCCATACCGATCCCGATTTTTGGAACATTAGGAGAACTTCAGGTGATAAGCGACATTCAAACTGCTGTTTAAACTTTTCTGTATCGTCGACAGATTTCTCATTGCTTTTAACAGTACTCGATCCATGGCTATTAATATCATCTGCACTGTCTCCACTTTCTTCACTTGTTGCATTAGCGTTTGTTTTCAAAAGTTTATCATAATTTACATTATCAGGTCCAAAGGGATATAATCCACAACATTGGAATCCATTCTTAATTGTTTGTGATACAAGGGTCTTTTTTAAGCAAATATCTACTTGAGGTGCAAAATCTATTCGTCTTAATTTTGCAAAATTGTTTTGAACTCTAAAATCATGAACAACAGTTCTCCAAGTTCCTTTCACAGGTCTAAATACAGCAACGTCTAAAGGTTGAAGAACATGCGTTGCATTAGGTAATAATGCTATTAGAATTATTCCCTTTTCTTTGCAAAAAACTGTCAGAGGGAGTGAAATATGAGGTGTGACCGTCGAGGAAAAAAGCTACAGGAAATTGTATGTTATGCTGAATAAGCCAGGGATAAAAGCAATTGGCAACGTACTCATAAAATGCGGCCATATTCATCCATCCTGACTCAGTGTGACCGATACCCCATCCAGATGGTACAGTTGGAACAATGTTTTTTGGTAAACGCTTGTATGGATATAAGACCATGGGAGGTGCTATTGCAGCATCTGCAGACACATTTACTAATACTGTTAAGCACTCCTTTTCGTCATTGGCTACCCTACTATATACTTTCTTGCTGCCTCTTCGGACAAGAACCTGTTTCCCTTTGGGACACAAAAAGAATCCGGTCTCATCACAATTAAAAATCCGACTAGGATCTTCCAAAACATCAAGAAGGTTATTTTGTTCAAAATAACTATGTACTCGATAGAACCATGCTCTTACTGCTTCCTCTGTAATATGTGTGCGGCTTGTAGGCAAATTTTGAGTAGTTCGCCTTGAAATTGTAGGATGCCTCGCCATAAACTTAAGAAACCATCCTTTTCCGGGAACACCATCTTTAAAGGGATTAGAGCGATTTAAGTTTTCCACCAATTTTGCTACTGTTTCCAATAATTGGTCCTTAGTTACAGGAAAACCTAACTTCCCGAGATAGAAAATCCAATCTACCAGTCTTTTTTCTTCCTCCTTCGTTAAAACAGTTTGTTGTCCACATTGTTCATTTATATATTTATTATTTCTCTTGTCACGCAGTGTTGTCCTCGGTATGCCATAGGTTTTTGAAGCTTCGTATATGCTGATCCCTTCATTTACAGCTTGAAGCGCAGCTTCTAGTTGAGCAGAGGCGTACTGCTTGCGCTTCTGCGGCTCCATGATTCTATAAAAAAACACACAATATTTAAAGAGATATAGAATTTAATTCTTCGAAAGAGGCTTTATAAAGTTACATGGCCCCCATTCCGTCCTGCCATTTTTATTGAATTTGAAAACATATGAAATATAGCCAATGCCATGAAGCCATGAATGAAACAAACGTAACAACTGGATAGCAAATATTATTTTACATTAATGGCTTGTGACAAAATCTCTCAAAACGTCACATATGCAAGAAGATTTTGTTTTGATGTACTGTAATATTACCAAAAATATCGTCACAGCTGAGTGTCGCTAATAGAATCAAGTATGAAGGTTACAATATTCTATTAGCGACCAATAAAATTAATAATAAACAGATACAATATCCACTTTATGGAATACTGTTCAATTCGATCTTATTGCTATATTATTTATTTTAATGTCAGTTAGTCTTTAATTCACATAATAAAGGTTATTTACAGTATAATATCATTATAATAATAGGGATATTGACTAACGTTCAATCAAGTTTTACACAAAAACTTTAAGAAATAGCTTTGTCGTTAATAGATCTAACGAAGTAAAATAATTTTAAGAATTGAACAAGAACAAAATAATATCATATGAGGTAAGTTTATAATATATATTATTTTAAAATACTAAATGTTCTCAAAATTTTAACAACGCCATGGGTCGTTATTAGAACCAAGTTTAGAAATTTGGATTCTATTACCGCCTTGAATTAAAACATGATTTTATAACAGAAAAACCAACAAAAAGTATTACTTTAAGAGTTAGTTTAGAAAACGAATATATACGTTACAGTTGTAATGTGATAGCAAGAAGACAAATCCATTTTTAGTGTGTTATTTTCCTTAAGTAATGTTTAGGTGTACTTACGTGGCTGGAGTCGCGACACTATGAAAGGTGCGTCCGTTTCGGGCGCGTCCCACTTACTGCCAAATTACTTCTTTCGCTGACTATTTAAACACACAAACTTTACTCTTTTTGTTCTCCAACAAAAATACGAAACTAATTTTTAAGGTATGACTTTTGTGGAACCCTAAATTATGTCTAATATGAGTGATTTAAAATTTAGATCGTTAATAGAGTACACATTTTAGGGGGTCGTTAATAGGAGCTTTTACGTTATATTATTATCTTGTTGACATTTTAAAGTACGAAGACGCGTTTGTTATAGTTTTTGAGGTCGAAAGAAAATTAATATAATTTAGGTAGATATATAACTGATTTTTAACTAACTTTATACCAGATGTACTCTGAAGAGCGAAAATGTGAAGGGAGTGAGAAGGGGTGAACCCCTTTTGGATACATATAACCTTTCGATAACACCCTCCTGTTCATGATTTTTTTTTTCACTTTGTAAACTAATCTTATTTTGGTCGATAGTTTTACTTAAAGTGTTTTCCTACGAGTACCTAAGTAATAAAAAATACTAACGTGGTGTGTATTACTAGGGAAAGAATTGTGCTAGTTTATTTCCAATCGGAATCAAAGGCGATCCCTTTGTTAGAAGTTTCTATTGTTTTCTGTTTATAATGTAGACCATATGTCGGATATAGGAAAACTCACATACATACATGCATAACTACATACTCTACTACATACATGCATACAATGTACTGACATGTATGCATGCAGTTACATAATCAATAAGTCATTAAAAAAGGATCAAAACTAGTAAAGTAAATTATTTTATAAGAAGACGCTAATATGTTTTTTTTTTTGTATTTAGTTCAGTTTAGTTGCTGATGAGATGCTAGACGATTCAACGCCTTTGTAGGTGTCATGGTCACGGGCAGACAGGTGTTTCGGTTCGTCTTGATCAGAACAAAAATGAAATGGAATCCGTTCAAAATTGTTTTATTTAAAGGTTGTTTCGCGCATATTAGTTCTTTTATTAATTACTAGCTGTACCCGGCATGCGTTGCAATGCTATTTTTTCTACCTAGCACCTGCCTACTACCTACCTACTACCTACCTACTACCACTTAGGGGTATGAAAAATAGATAGTAGCCGATTCTCAGACCTACTGAATAAGCATATAAAATTTCATAAAAATCGGTCAAGCCGTTTCGGAGGCGTATGGTAACTAACATTGTGACACGAGAATTTTATATATAAGAATTAGCATTGAAAAATATCTTATAATTAACTAGAATTAATACATATTATTGCTATTAATATAATTACATTTCTGGCTACCTCAACTTTTACTTTTTACGCGACAGTTCTGAAGCCAAAAAAAGTGATGTTATCTTTCTTACACATAGTTCTAACATGTCAAAATCACACTTATTTACGATTTTAAAGGAATACCTATCAAATAACTCATTTTAAATCTCCTAGGTTCTATAGCTCATATAACACTGTAACAAATAAGGTTCTACCCGCCTCAGTTACCGGCTAACGCTATAAGCCTTCATTTATTAAGGCTTACCGTAACGTTGATTATGTTACATTATATTAACAAGGAGGCTCTGGATTAATTAGGGTACAGGGTGTATTAAACCTAAAATCTAGGGGTCTTAACGTATGTTAGGTTAAGATAGAATTACTAGATTACTAGGAGCTATACATGAACATATTTGACTTAACCATTTTAAATTAATTATATTTGTATAGTTTTAGTAAGCGCTTATAAAACTGTACGTTGTCCGTTTAAGAAAAAAAAATAAGACCGTAAAAGTATTTATGCGATCTCAAAAAATAAAATCTGTCAACCAAAGTCTTTCAGGACTCATCTCTGAGATCATATTTCTATATTCTATATAATGATCCAGACAATGCACTGCCTGTATGCAAAAGTACATCAAAATCAGTCAAGTAGTTTTCACATAAAGATGTTACAAACGCGCGCAAACATACAAACGTTTACATTAAAAACAGATTTATAGGAATAGGAAGAATTATTATTAGCTTTTATAAACAGACATTTTAGTAACATTGAATCATTTAAATATTTAGCTATAATTACCCGGAATGTAGTAATTTACAACTAATGCTTTTTGTCTGTCATTGATCGTAGTTTGTTTATTATTTAGGTGAATATATACGTCAACGTCTCGTATTTAATTTGTATAAATTTTAGAGGATAGAAGCTACAGAGTGCGCGTATCAGGGTATGAACCGTGAGCACTAGTATGAACTAGTTTCGTCGTAAAAATAGTAACACAACGGATCGCAAGCAATAAAACTATCTAAAAACCCTAATATTATCGGAAACATCGATATTTTCGCATAAACGTCTGTCGTTGCACGGAAAATAACTTAAATCACTAAAAGAAAGTACCACATACGTCATACAGCCAAAAATTTGCTTGTGCTCGGCACAATGGGCTTTTAGCGATTCGTGCACTCTATAGTTTTTACTTTTTGTTACTCTGTGGTTAAATATATGTTGCTATCGTGGCCCTTATTTTTGGAAGGTAAAGGTAAATACTTTATTATGTTAACCTTGCCATCGTCCGGTCAATGTTAAATTACTTCTGGTTTACAGTAAATTCTTCAGTTAATTGAATGAAATATGTTTGTTTTTCCGCGGTTTACTGTACCGTATAGATTTATTTATATTAGTCCCCGTGCTAATAGTTACTTATAAGCTTATTATATGACGGAGAGAGGTAGACCATGCGCTCAGGAACAGATAGGATATTTTCGTTCATCGTGGACGGACAGTAAAAATAAATGCACCAACAGATTTATTGATTGAATGATCTTTATAAACGTAATCACAATGATTTTCAATTAAATAATCAGAAGAGTATGTGATGGAAGTGAATATAATCGTTCCGTTCAAAGTCCGTGTTTTCACAATGGCGGCTCCAGTAAAAGTGTCGCACCCACGTTGACCGCTTACCGAGTGACGTCCCTCTTGACAGCCGTCAAACTCCACTGACAGTTAGGAATTATTGCCATATTACACCCTCGCCGACACATATAATATGTATTCATATTATAAGTACGAAAATAACTGCTTGTCTGTCTGTTACGCTTTCACGATAAAACCGTTGATCCTTTTTTAATGAAACTTGACATAGGATAAGTTGACATAATATATTACTATGCCACGATTTTTGGTGATTACCGACATCTACCCAAATGGAGCCGCGGGCAAAAGCTAGTAATAACTTAGTGCGGAAAAAGGTAGATAATAAATATATGCGGACAACATCACATACATTGCTCTGAACCCGAAGTAAGTAGCTAAAGCACTTGTGTTATGGAATTCAGAAACAACGAAGGTACCACAAACACCCAGACCCGAGGTAATGTAGAAAAGTTAGTTTCTACATTGACCCGTCCGGGGATCGAATCTGGGACCTCAGAGCTAGCGATACCTTGAAACCGGTGCTTACGCCACACGACCACGGAGGTCGTAAAATATTTTATTAAACAAAAATAGTAAAACATTAGTGTACTTTTATTTAAATAAACGCCTATTACGCTTAAAACTACATAATTGCTCGTATTTTCAAACATTCGTTCACATTATACGGCCTATAGTTATCCGGTAAACAATAGTGTGCGACACAACGGTTATCCGGCCGCTATCAGAGGTCGGTCATCCGGGTGTATTGACAAACTGATCGCCGGATAAGATAACAACTACTGGTTTAATTCAATTTAACGTTGATTTGGGTTGTGATTACGTTAATGAGATTTAACTGTGGTTTATGTACTGTCGTGTCTATATTTATGTTTTGAATTTCCTTAACGGGTTATTTTACAACAAGGTGATTCATATTCTTCGGAATCTTTGTTTTTAAGGTTCCGTATCCAAGGGTAAAATGGGACCTTATTAGTAAAACGTCTAAAATACATTTACTAAGCTGTCCGTCTGTCACCAGTCACTAAGTTAGTAGAATGCCAATTATCGTAAAATCGTCCCACTATGAGCCAACTATGAGCACACTGACACGGAGTGTAAATAGCAGACTCGGGCCCCAGGTTGTATCTCATGAACCATGAACCGTGATAGTTAGACAGTTAAAATTTTTACTGATTATGTATTTATGTTGCCGTTATAACAACAACTACTAAAAATATTATTAAATAAGTATTTAATGGTATTTAAGCGGGGCTTCCAAACAACATACATGTTTTTTTGCCGTTTTTTAAGATAATGATACGGAACCTTTCGTGCGCGAGTCCGACTCACACTTGGCCTTACGCATGCTCCCTGATTACGCGAATACACCCACACGGATTTGAAAAAGAAAAATCCTATATTCTTATATATACTTCTTTCTTCTCGACGGGCCTTTTGGTCTAGTGGTTAGTGACGCTGACTGCTATACCGGAGGTCGTGGGTTCGATTCCCATCCAGGACAAATCTTTGTGTGATGAGCACGAACATTTGTTCTGTGTCTGGGTGTAATTTATCTATAATATGTATGTATTTAGAAATATATAAGTATGTTTATCAGTTGTCCGGTAACCATAACACAAGCTCTGCTTAGCTTGGGATCAGATAACCATGTGTGAGTTGTCCCGGAATATTATTATTATATTATATTGTGTAAACATATCCAGGGTACTTCCATACTACTTCAGTTATAGGTAGGTAAAACCTGTTTACAACAGTTTAGGCATAACCTACACATAGGTAACTAAATATCTATACATCAGCCACTAAGAAATAATGAACGTGCTGTGGGATTATGAACCTTAATTCAATGACTAACAGTTCAGTTTCCATCACATTCAAATTACTTTTAGGCCCTTTTCGGTAATATTTGTCATTCTAAAATGAAATTAAACACATGTTGTCAAAGTTGATAATTGCGTAATTAGTAATAACGTTTAATTCTCTTTCCAGATTGGTTTTAGTATAGTGTGTCTAGATGACTAAATGACTAGTCAGTTGAACAGAGACCGCAAACGATCAACGTTTTAGTACAATACTCTTTCACAATTTCTGTAATACATTGTAAGCAAGTTTAGAGAGAAGCGATTATTATTATTAAGACTAATGACCTCTAGAGTTCGATGACCTTTTGACAGTAATATTCAAGCGATTTGAAGTTGGGGTTTATATTATTATAATTTTAGTTTGTATCGTTTAGACTAATTTGTACTTTAAAAAGTATACGATAAGGTTTAAATTCATAAGTGGGTGCGTCATATTAATTTTACCTGTGGACGTTCCTAAAATTTAAGGTTCTCTTTTCCTTTGAAAGTCGTTTTATTTGTCCTATAAACTGCTATCCAAGTCACTTTTGAAGCACCCCAAAGTTTAACATGGTAATCAAAATTTGAGGATATACCGAACAGATTATTGATTTTATATTCCTGTACTAATTCACTTAGATAAACAAATGCCTGTTGTATAGTTAAAAAAAGTTATAAATATATACTAAAACACATCACTTTGTTAATCAGAACATGTTATATCAATGACAAGATATCTTAAAAGCTTTGAAAACGTGCTACAACATGTTTCCATTTAGCAAACTTTGTTAAATACAGCCCTCAAATTATCTTGTCTCCTATTCAAACTCTCAAAATCTATAGAAAACGATACATAAATGCTTTTTATGAAACCCTAACAATTTCTAAACAAAATCCTTTCAATGATATTCCGAATATAACCGAAAATAGACACCTCTCATCGAAGCAATACCCTTCAGAACTTTACCATTACAATTTAAACTTTATCTCAAAGCAGTAAAGTTCAAATTACGTTACTACAAATATCTATTTACATTTGATTTTAAGGCCATGGGAAAATGACAATAAAATGTACAGTAGCCTTCGACAACAAAGGCTATTATTGCTTGAAATGGGGTGTTTATTTTGTGATCTGTTACGTGAGACTGGTATAGATGTACGGAGTGATAAAAGGGTTGTATTATTAGCTCGTGTCTGTACTTTATGACCTCTGAAAAGGTTCTTTGGGTGTAAAACAGGATATATAAATATAATTGATAATAAAGGGTAGGGTAGGGAAACAAACTAAAAAGTCTTCATAAAAAAAACTGTTTCGAGATTTCTGACAAAAATAAAACTTAAGTACATAAAAAATGATTATGTTTTACTATTTAATACTGAATTTGTGTTAATCCAGATTATTAACAATCCGTATGCGAAATTATATCAAAATCCGTTCAGTAGTTTTAGCGTGAAGGCGTTACAAAAATGCTCACAAACTTTCTCTTTTAAAATATTTTGAAAGTAGTATAATGATAAGTTATGTGATATCTAAATAAATACTAAATAATAACAGCCTAGATTATAAGCGATTCCAATACGTTACTTATGATTCTGAAGGCCGTATGCTAGTTAGCGTAGCACCTTGCTACGGCGTAGAGTGCAAGGCTACGCCGCGCCGCGCGCTACGCTTGTTGTTGTTTTCGTCTGAGTCAGGGACGACCTTAACACAGTAAATATATATTTTTTTATTTATTATTTATCACTATGATACAAAATAAAGCTTTATTAAAAAGTTTTACAATTTAATTTGCTCTTTGATTATCAGATCACTGAAAAAAGAGAGTGTTGTAAATGTAAGGTATGTATTTGTGTATTGTTTGTTTGGGTGTTTGTACCTTCGTTGTTTCTGAATTCCATAACACAAGTGCTTTAGCAACTTACTTTGGGTTCAGAGCAATGTATGTGATGTTGTCCGCATTTATTTATTTATTTATTTATATTTATTATTTGTCTATGGCATCGTACCTCTTAAACTAGTGAAACGATTTGATTAGGAACCAAAAAGGTTATAATCATGAGTTCAAGAAAACTTAATTGCTTTTACGCGATATATCAAGAAAAGGTGGATCAATAAAAAAAATATTGCATTTAATAAGGTACCCCAGATTTTGTCTTATATAAAGAAGTCGCTCATTTTACATATATACGTAATCAATATACCTATAATAACTATAATACCCATAACAAGGAGTAAAATAAAATATATTGACTGACGACCTCCGTGGTCGAGTGGCGTACGCACCGGTTTCAAGGTGTCGCTAGCTCTGAGGTCCCGGGTTCGATCCCCGGTCGGGTCAATGTAGAAATCAACTTTTCTACATTGTCTCGGGTCTGGGTGTTTGTGGTACCTTCGTTGTTTCTGAATTCCATAACACAAGTGCTTTAGCTACTTACTTTGGGTTCAGAGCAATGTATGTGATGTTGTCCGCATTTATTTATTATTTGAATCCTTTTAATATACTCCTTACTAACTCGTGACGTCAGTCACGTAATTTGTTTATCTACAAATAAACAGTATCAGGAACAAACGGTATCGGTTTTCTCGAGAAATGCTAGCTTTATTACAACAAATGTGTTCTCTCGATAGTCTGATTTAAACGAGAGAAGATCTTATTACGTAGATTTTTACTCTTATTTGCTATATCATTTATTGAAGGTTTAAGGATCTTTTGACATACGATACATTGATTTGAAAGCATGACGTCACGATGTTGTACGTTTTTGCTACCTCGTGACGTCATTGACTACCACTCCTGAACTTTGAATCGTTTTATATAGGTACTTTGTGTTCACTTATTTTAAGATAAAAATTTATATTTGTGTATTTTTTATTACGGTTACTTACTAACTATATTTCTACTTCTTATATCCAATTGATGCCTTTTGTACATAATTATATCTCTCTTATTTGTAGAGAAATAATAATAATAAATAATAAATAAATGCGGACAACATCACATACATTGTTCTGAACCCAAAGTAAGTTGCTAAAGCACTTGTGTTATGGAATTCAGATACAACGAAGGTACCACAAACACCCAGACCCGAGACAATGTAGAAATGTGAATTTTTTACATTGACCCGTCCGGGGATCGAACCCGGGACCTCAGAGCTAGCGACACCTTGAAACCGGTGCGTACGCCACTCGACCACGGAGGTCGTCAAATTATTATAAAATTTTAATTATGTTTTTAAAAAACAGGTGTTAAGAAAACCCTGTCCGATCCGTTAAGGTATTGTTAGGTATCGATATCTGATTCCATTAATGTAAAAAATAATTCGAAAAAAAACTAAAAAAAAATTATAACCTAAAAATTGTTTTTTTCTGAACAGTCAAGTTAGGCAGTCGGCGTCGGCACAGGTGCTGTCAAATGATCTTATAAAAGGCCTCCAATAATACCGACGAAAATGGTGGTGTAACTTTTGTTTAAACCTCAAATTTAGGGAATGTCGGGGCAAAAAATGGTTATTTCAAAATACATTATAATTGTTTCTGTCATGAATTTTCCAAATTTGATATTTTATTTGGGCATGTGATTGTGAGCCCTATATCACCCTTTCGGTACCTTGTATTTATTCTATAATCATGTAGCAATCTGTTTGTTTTACTTTAAATAAAACCTTTTATGATGTCACTTCTAGGGATGGACGGATTTATGCAAACTCAATACCTATCTATTTAATTGGCTAGACATATGAACTATTATAAATAGACTAAAAAAACATAGGCATACCTTATCTGCCACGTATGGCGTATCATCATGAATGTTTGGTTTTTTACCTCCTCACTTTAGCTTGTTTTTAGGGTTCCGTACCTCAAAATAAAAAAACGGATATAATATGATCACTTCGTTGTCCGTCCGTCCGCCTGTCAAGACCGTTTTTCTCATGAACGCGTGGAGGTATCAATCTGAAATTTATATCTAATACTCAGGTATACTGTCCCTTGGAGCTGTGAAAAAATCAAACTTATAAGCCTAAGCAATCAAGAGATAAGCCGTTTATGCCGCAAATTTTCGAAACTCGCACGGGAATCAAAACCTACAGGGTGCTTCCCGTGAACTTAGAATCTTGAAATTTGGTACGAAGTAACGTCTTATAGTACAGATAAAGGAAAAATTGCGATAACCGTAAATTTTTAGTTTCATCATATAATAAAAAATATTTTTGAAAATTTGTAATAAAAACACCATAACTATGACTCGATTGTCGTGATGGTTGAACTTTTACTTATATACCTACTTTGTACGGAACCCTCAGTGCGCGAGTCCGACTCGCACTTGGCCGGTTTATTTTTACAAAGCCTCCAATGTCCCTTTTAGTAAATACTAGTACACATACATTATACAATCCTACATCAAAACAATCCGAACCTTTCAACGTTCAGACTTCAGTCGCAACATGTTAAACACAGGCCACTTTAAACTGAGCACGACTCAAAGAGGACTTTAATATTTAACTTCCCAACTGTGAGGGTTACTCAAATATTTGAGATGTACTCGGCAAGTCTAGTTCGAACTATCCAACTACAGCTTGTCTATAGGGGAAAATCAATTACTAAAGTTTATAGATTTGAGTCCTGGTAGACATTTCTATAAGTGTCTATGATATAAATTAAATAACTGAGAGCGGAATTATTTGGATTATTGCTTAAGTATTTGATGATATGATGAGAATGCAATTACTTTATGGAATTGTTTTTTTTTTACATTTTATTCAGCTATTTTAAATGCATGTCAGTGCTCGGTCAGTGTATTTGTCATTGTGCCTAATTTTCGTATTCAGATAAGCCTACAATAAAATCTCATTGAACTCTCGAAGAGAATGATCGCAATGACCAATTAATGATCGTAATGACAGTTAGCAGAATGCCAATTCATCGTAAAAATTACCAAATGTGCTTCATTTGGTCAATTCAAGCAACTCTTAAATAGCTGAATCGAGGACCTGAATGCTTACAATCATCTATTTCTTGGAAGTCGTTACCTTAACTTATAAGGCTCCCCCACACAGACGCGTTATTACCGGTCGATAATATCGCATGCGTTATTGCGATATCTGTTTTCAGTACATTTTGTATTAGGATGGTCATGTAGTTACACACTGCTGCGATAATAACGCCGCATTGGAAGTAGGACGTTGCGTTTCTGCGTCCTGCGATATTCCGATATGAGTTCTAGAAGATACATTCATATCCGAGAGAGATAGTACAATAGTGCCGTCGCGGCGCGGCGCTCTCTCGTAAGAAATATCGGACGATAAAAACGCAGCTGTGTGCAAGGAATCGGGACGCATTATCGCAATACCGCATGCGATTTTATCGTCCGATAATAACGCGCCTGTGTGGAGCCTATAACCTAACCGTTTATTTAACTTACTTTACCTTACTTTACTCGGATTTGTGGTTATTATATAAACGAGTTATTGATAATGGTTTATTTGAAAAATTATGGTATATCATTGGTATGAATAGTTATTGAATAGTAATAGAAAATTGTTTATTTGAGCGATGTATACTAAAATATGTTTATTGTAATATATTACTGCGGTTTTCTTCTTGTTTTATGTTATTTGTGAATGCAGGGTTCACCTGAAAATTGTTTCACTTTATTCAGATTTATTGCTTTTGTTTATTTACTTATACCAGTGTAAGTATGCAATCGTTAGTTAGTTAACCAAATAAGAAATAAATTTAAAACCTTATGCGAAAATTGGTTCACAAAAAAAGGTTTTTGAAATCTGACTAGTAGTTTTATATATTAAAGCGTTCAAACAAACAAACTCTCAAATATGGATATGAACAGTTATGTGTTGGTGTGTTTAAAAGTAAATTCACTTTATTTCTAGAATTCAATGTCAGTAGTATTAAAAAATAAAATATAAAAGAAAGTTCATAAATACAATTATTTCTGCACATGTAGTTTCCCTAGTTACTGAAACAACTGTACCTACTTTTTATAGTCTAAGCAGATATTCTAAATAAAACAATAATAATTCAATAACGGCTGCATATGTATAATAGCTATACATATGTCTGTGAATAGAATACTTGTGAAACCCCCTGCTATGTAGTTTGACGGAGTTTTGCATTTTTGCGGTAAGTAGATTTTTTTATAAAACTGTTACATAATATATGCGGATATTTTGCTGATTTTACTATACCAAAGTAAAAAACTTTTCGGTATTTAAATATGGATGGATAAATCTGCTTTACTATGAATAAGCTTTATAAATAGTACCCAAGATTTTAGTAAAAATTATTCGTTCTTTCAATGCACCATTTCTCACTTAAATTTTTATCTTACTTACTGTTTTTGCTAAACCTAGGTGAAACAGTATGAATGAAAGAAACAAGACAAAGTACTGACTTGCCATCGGAAAAGGTTAATTTAAATACGATATGAGTACATGTGACCTTTTATACGATACTCATAAGGTTACTATATCAGTCAAGGACGGGTATTTATATCCAAACTGACATGTTTAGGCCATACTTAAAAGATATGTTGCAAAATATGCTTCACTTTTTTTACTCGCTTTCCACACTTTGGAGTGGAAACTACATGGAATGAAACGACATGGATAAAAGAAATTTATTTTTTTATCCTTGTATCGTCGGGGTTTCAGAAATACAGGGTGTTAAGAACCCCTGTCCGACCCGAGAGGGTGATATAGGGTTCACAATCACATGCCCAAATAAAATATCAAGTTTGGAAAATTCATGATAGAAACAATAATAATGGATTTTGAAATGACCATTTTTTGCCCCGAAATTCTCTAAATTTGAGAGTAAAACAAAACTACTGCACCAGTTTCGTCGGTATTTTTGGGGCTTTTGTTTGGTAATTAGGTAGCATCTGTGACGAAGCCGAATGTCTAACAACTTTTAAGAAAAAAAAATTTTAGGTTAGATTTTTTTTTTCCATTTCTTTCACATTTTTTTATTAAGATATCGATACCTAATAACACCTTCACGGGTCGGACAGGGGTTTCTTAACACCCTGTATACAAATCACAGGCACAAATAACACCCAGAGTTAGAACAAATATATTTAACTAGTTCACATTAATATCATGTTGTCCATTTTAGGTGTAAATACTACGGTAAACGCAGGGAAAATATATATTAGATTAACGTATTTGTATATTTATATGTTCAAAACATTTTCTTAATTCAGCCTTTTTCTAGATTTAAATAGGTTAGATAACTCTAATTCAATAAAGAATAGTCTAGATAGATGAGATAAATGGTCAAAGACAAAAACAAAATGGAGTCGCTATTTTGGGATAAGCTGAAGATTTCTTTTAGATAAAAATAGGATAGACTATTACTTGTAATTTGTGCTTACGATGTTTCTTTCTCAATGTGTTGTTTGACGCACATTGTTATTAGTTTCTAGGGTACAAACAAGGCTATATATCAAGGGAATATAGGGCTAAGATTATTCTTAATACCTGTCTGGTAAGCCTCGGCTAGACATTATTTTTGCCTAGATGTTTATTGTTCGAGTCTTGTAAGTAAGAGTTAGGTGACATAATAGTTGATCTTGTCTGGGTATGGATAGTAAATACATATTTAGTACATAAGTGTGTTTCGGAAAGCACGTTAAACAGTAGGTCCCGGCTGTCATACATAGATCTTTGGCAGTCGTTAAGTCAATTCTGACAACCAGTCTTACTATGGGATACTGTGTTCCCCAGTAAAAATGGGTTTTGGAAGTCAGATAGGCAGTCACTCCATGTAAAATACGGTATCAGCTGAATCCGGTAAGACTGGTAGCCGACCCCCGACATAGTTGGGAAAAGGCTCGGGAGATGATGATGAGTACATAAGTGTGATAATTAAAAAAATATTATTCACGTATTTTTTGCTATTACTCTTTAAGCAAAAACCAAAATATAAAACGAATAAAGAACAGGAGTAAGGGAACAGGAATAAGGGGGTAAGACGTACAAAATCGTGATGTCATTATTATTAACTTTGAAAGACGGTTAATAAATATAACCTTTTCAACAGTTTTGACTTATAAACAGCCCTGTACCTTCACAGTTTTAAAATGTTTCAGTTCAGAACACAGACAGAATGGTTACTTGAGGCCACTGTATTGAACAGCAGCCTGCGTCGACACGCAACAGCCTTATGTAACAAGCTGAAGTATCTGCATTGACTGTTATCCAATCATACCCATTAAAAATAAACTATGTATCTTTCTTTTTACACGACTTCCCAAAAAGGAGTGTTATGTTTTCAGGGTTCATGTATGTATGTATGTATGTATGTATGTATGTATGTATGTATGTTTGTGAGTTTCTTTATTCCCCCATAACTTCTAAAAAGCTTGACCGATTTCAATGTTTGTGGTATCATTAGAAGCTTTGAGTTATCCCGAGTGACATAGGCTATGTGGACATTAAAAAATGGTCAAGTGTGAGTCGAAATCGCCTGCAAAGGGTTCCGAACGATATTTTTTTTTGTGTTGTGTCATGTTGTTTTGTTGTTCACTAAAAGGTACTAAATAAAAAAAATATAATTAAAAATTTAAAAAACACGCCTGCCATGTCAAAAAAAAATAAAAACAAGTCAAATATTTGCAGTCGGGGGACCTGTAATGAATTGTTCCGAGTAACCGACCCCGACTGCAAATATTTGACTTGTTTTTATTTTTTTTTGACATGGCAGGCGTGTTTTTTAAATTTTTAATTATTTTTAATATTAAAATACTTTCTGTTTAATTTTTAAAACGAGTCCCGCTCGTCTGCCTAGTCTTTTTACATATAATCTTAATACAAGACTAAGACGGTTAGTTACATCATTTAATTCCAGAACAGGTGAACCTATTTTCATGATCTTTAATATTATTATAACTATAAATACTTCGGTAACAAGGACTAACGGGGGTTTTACCACTAGAATATATTACAATAGAAAGGGCCAGTATTACACGACATCGAAAGCAGTAAAAAAAAAAACAAAATACAAATCTTGCCATGTTCCGCAGGACTCTTCAGAGCTAGGCCCAAACTTAGACCCACTAAGTAAGGCGATCAAGAGCACATAATTATAGAATACAATTTTGCAATTGACGGGCCTGTTGGTCTAGTGGTTAGTGACCCTGACTGCTATACCGGAGGCCGTGGGTTCGATTCCCACCCAGGACAAATGTTTGCGTGATGAGCACGATCATTTGTTCTGGTCTGGGTGTAATTTATCTATAATATATGTATGTATATGTATGTATTTAGAAATATATAAGTAAATTTATCAGTTGTCTGGTTACCATAACACAAGCTCTGCTTAGCTTGGGATCAGATAACCGTGTGTGAGATGTCCCGGAATATTATTATTATTAATTAAAGGTTTTATACTAAAGATAATCAATTCAAAGTCAAGGGTAAAAGCTAGTCTGTTGATAACAGGAACCCAGTATCGTTTACGCACGTATACAAATATTTACAACCGCTCCATCATACTACATCGATCAACCAAACTGAAGGGTAATTAATTGATGGCCGAAATTAATTCCAGACATTTATCAAAGTATTTTGTTTCGACAACACGACACATTGAGTAAACATTCACGAACTTTGGTTCGATTGATGGGCTTGTTAATAACAATTTTATATACACGTTTTTATTTAAATTAAGGGAAAATTATTTTTTTTTTGTTCAGGAACGGTAACAAGGTTTTTTTGGTGAATCACAAAATAAACAAATAATTACTTTCCTACGGCAATAGTAGTGCCAAATTACAACATTATCATTAACGATCCATCCACAAAATTAAAGAAATATATTACCATCATTGATAAAATTGAGACAACAAATGAAAAGTAGATTCTTAGACATAATACCAAAATGAGCTTAACCATACTTATTTCTTTATACACCTAATTAATTCGGTTTCAATGAAGATCATTTTCCGGTATTTCATGACAGTGGCTATCGATTTACCGAAAAGAGGTGATTAGGTAACCTTGACTAAAATATGAAGCTTCGGTAAATTGAATAAATTATTGAATGAAGGACTGTCGCTACCGTTATTGATGTGATTTTGTCATACTTTTGCTTTTTGAAAGAATCGATTGTGACATTTTCTTTTTACGACGTATGTGGCTTTACTGCTATAATATTTTGACGACTTCCATGTCATACCAGCTAGACACACTGGTGTGGCCATGTGGAAAAAAAATCCACATAGTAACACCAGTGTGTCGCACAGGTCGACTATTGCCTTTTTTCCAGATATAAAAACTGACCAAGCACGTTGGATATGCGCATAAAGTGTTCCGTACCATTACTATTATAGTACAAGATAAATTATTTCGTAAACTGAACAAAAAAATTATGGTATGGTATTTTTATGAGTACTATTTTTTTTAATTATTATTATGTCTTGCAGCAACAGAAAAATACACTAAAAATTTTAGTTGTCTACCTATTACCTATCATGAGATACAAACTCAGTAATAGGGCCTCGTATGCACCGTTTGGGTACGTAACCCTTGATTTGGTTTCACGGAACCCTAAAAAGGAAAAGAACAATTTGTTTAGATAATGACGTAGTTCTTGACAATAAAAACCGCTGGAAGTTTCCCTGCCTTATCGTAGAACAAAAGCATAAACATTACCATAGTAATTTATTATGTCACATTATTTCAACACGTACGTGAAAATGGAAAATGGCTGCCACCCGCGAACACCAACTAACTTTTCAGCGTTTAAGGGGGTGAAAAAAGTGCCTTTAAATTAGGATTTATTGCCCACTTAGAGGACCTACAAAAAAGTTTTTTTACAAAGATTTGTAAATCCGCTTTTCCGCCTGGGTCGCCGATTATAGCCTAGCTAATGTTATGGGACCGTTTAGCTAAATTTATGTGAACAATATTGCATAGTTTACGCCCCAGTTGCCATTTATTTTGGGACCTTACCCTTGTTTATAAATAATTTATGACAGCTGGTTTATTAGCATTTTTGTGAATACTGAATTTTGGCTGTGTCATTTGTAGAATGTTTTTCGGTAAGGAAATTAAAAAAAAAATATTGTTGTTTATCTTACGTAGGTTTAAAGTTTTTGGGAATTAGAACTTCGTAGTATGAATTTATTTACTTATCTTTTTGTCCCCTCCTCTTGGATGACTAAAAAAAAAACGAAATTTGATACTGTTACATACATTTACGGTAATATGATCTACAGTTTTTTTTTCTTGTTTATTAAATTTTTACATATTCTTATAACTGATATAGAGATCATTATTATCGTTTGTACGTCAATAACAAAAGCACTTTATACTTCAAGAATATACTAAACATAATGGAAGTATAGTTCGATACCCAAAGCTATAACTCCGTTTCGGGTTCGGTACGAGCCGAGATCAATTATGAAGACAAACGGTAACTACCGTAAGGGATTAGTTCGGATAATCGTTGTTATGCGTTCACACTAAATCTACATTATATGCTACTAGTACCAAGGGTGTAATTAACTTAAACCGAATATAACATAGCTTTAGATAGTTTTCCCTATATACGCATTCTCTGGGCGGCCGGACCATAGTCCAGCCGCCGAAAGAATACGTTTCTGACAGCTAGTAGTCAACAGGAAGATATAACTTTAGTGGCGAAGAATTTACTTAACATAAATTACTATCACGTGTCCTATAAAATAATATCATTAAAAACGATTAATTATGACAAGTTAAGTGCAAGAAATATAACACGGTTTTTAATTTCCCCATAAAAATCAAGACCAATCAATGTGTCAGGAACGTATTCTCTCAGAGGCCGGAGTTTAGAGATATAAATTTGACGTAAGCGCCATATAACATATTATTATGTCAAACGTCTACCTTTAGTAGGGAAAACTATCAACGGATAAGTAATTAATATTCGACATGGGAGACTATGATTAATTCTAGAATATTTTTAACAGATATTGTCATTCTCACAAATAAGTAGGTAAGTACTATGTGTGAAAAGAAAAAAATCATTATAACATTCATTTTATACAAGGTACGTTATACAAAGAAAAACTAATACCAGCATATCGGTTAAAAAGGGATGGTATTAAAGACAACGATCACAAAAAAAATACTCAAAACTTACACGTTTCTGTAATCTTTCAAATACCCGTAGGCTATCTTTATTCACAGAATTTGCAATATATCTGAAAACGTAGACGACATTAATCGTGACGTCGCTACCCTTATCACTTCGAATAGATCACTATTGACAGTTTGTAAACGAAGCCTCTTTACTTAGTAATAAGAGGAAGATGTCAAAACTGTCAAAACGTTTGGTAGACTCTACTCGTGATCAGAGAGCTGGTTTGTTCCTTGCACAGAGAATCGGCATAGCCATTTAACGTGGCAATAAATAAATAAATGCGGACAACATCACATACATTGCTTTGAACCCAAAGTAAGTAGCTCAAGCACTTGTGTTATGGAATTCAGAAACAACGAAGGTACCACAAACACCCAGACCCGAGGCAATGTAGAAAAGTTGTTTTCTACATTGACCCGTCCGGGGATCGAACCCGGGACCTCAGAGCTAGCGACACCTTGAAACCGGTGCGGTACGCCACTCAACCACGGAGGTCGTCAAATGGCAATGCTGCCAGCCTTCTGGGCACGTTTCCCGCCATTGACAAGGATGACGATGAATTTTTTGACGCGTGTTAGTTTTATTTATTTATATAAGATCTAATTTTAGTGTAGTTGTAAGTATTTGTTGTAAGTAATTAGTTACGTTTATTATTTAAATAAAATCAGTTTATAACAGAGGAAGATTATACAAAGTATTTAATTTTCAATTCCAGAACGAGCTGAAATACTTTATTATTGTCATTTACAAATCTATCCCAATAATATATGTAAGTCATTTTGTTTGTTACGCTTTCACGGCTAAACTGCTAGACAGATTTTCATGAAACTTGGCATGCAGTAAGCTTGGATCTCAAAAAAAGATATAGGCTACTTTTTGCTGCGATAATCGATATCGGTGCCTTAGGCAAAAGCTAGTTAAATATGAAAGTTAAACATCAATCTGTTAATTATTATAAAATGACTTCATTTATTGAAATAAAACTACAGGGCTCCCCCTGTCTGCCTGTGACCATGACACCTGCAAAAGCATCGAAACGTCAGGAAAACCGAGACATACTCGTAATCCGTAAACAGTAGTTTTAATTAAAAGTCGCGTAAACCTCAAAAAGCCTCATGGTTTTTTTTTTTTCAAAATTTTGGTAACAGCAACTAAATAGACTAAATCCGAGCTGCCATGCTATTGCTAGTTGCCATGGTACCTAACCATATAACTATCCATGCAAAAAAAAACAATCATAATACAACCTTATTATTTAAGTAAGAAGGCTCCTTTTAGCGTGGCAATGTCAAACCGCAGCCAGTGATGTGCGGTCGAGAATCCAATGAATAGAAGTCATAAAAGGTGATTGGTAAAAGTCACAAGTTGCTATTACTACGGCACCTGTGAGCGATGACTATGGTTTGCAAGATTTTCTAATATGAACCCGAGTAATACAAAGTTTGATTCGAAATTTGTTCAATAAAATAATAATCTGTGAGTTTTAGATTATTACTATATTAAAAATGAATCAGAACTTATGTCATTTGCTACAAAAACATTTAAGTGAACCACTTAGTTATCCCGGTGTTACCCGAGTTTGACGTGTATGTCTGCTGTGGCATCGTAGCTCCTTAACGAATAAACTACTTTTTTTTCACTCAATAGAAATCTGTTTATCATATTGAAAGTTTTCAGCAATTTTATAAAACTTGTCGAGTATATTATTTATCATAGATTTCTTTGTGGATGTTCTCTTCTTCATCTAAAATTGTACTGCTAGACAAACACAGCTAACGTACATAATAATTCATTAACTCCTGCAACCACAAGCGAACGTCTGGTTAACCATTTTGTGGTCACCCGCATAATTTACAGGTACCACAGACTAACTAATGTGTAAAGTGCTAGAGATGTACTGTTAAAGATTTACCTTCACTATTGTCTAAGACAAAGACACAATAAAAAGTAAACGATAATAATAAAAACGTCAGATAAAAACATAGTATAAATTATTCGGAAATAGGTAATAAATGCATATATTGGGGGCTATTGCGATTAAAAAATCCTCTAGTATTGGTAGTGAGATCTATCTGCCATTCTCCACCAATGAGAAACAAGCTAACTGGGAGACAGACTGACATTGACAATGACAAACCTCGTGCATTTTTTATTCACGATAGCTCCCATTCGATACAAGCTCTGCATCTTAATATATTAAATTAGAAGAAAAATACATTAATTATAAGTATTATTCATTATTTAGATGTATAATTTATTTTTGAAAAGCAATGTTTTTTATTGTTATATTTCTTTGTTCCAGATGAGATGAAAAACCCGCATACAATCTAAAAATCAACTGTTAACCAAAATACGTAAAAATAAATATCTAATATTATTATTTAAATAAATAATCATTGACAATAAATCAGGCCAAATCATATTTTTAATTAATTAGAAATATATTAAAAATATATTATTTTCATATTTAATTTTAAACTTAAATAAATAGAATTATTATATTTAAAAATCGAACTAGTGATTGACATTGTTCGATATTGTTATCGATAAAACCGAAACCAGATTTAATTCGACATTTTTCTCGATTGTTTTTTCTAAAATGAGTATCGATTCGAATTCGTCCGCCAAGCGGCTTAATCTCGAGAGGGCCACTAACTTTATGAGACAGTTCCGTGATCCTGACTCCAGGGAGCTGAAGAAACTGTCAGCAAACCAGTTCATGGAAGTCTGGAGCCATTACGACAGAGACGGTAAGTCAGCATATTTATATTATTATAAAAACTTGGAGATACAAAACAACATAAATTATGAAATCAATCTTAATCGAAAGTTAGTAGCTAAAGCACATGCATTATAGAATCAGACACAACGAAGGTACCGCTGACAGACTCCAGTCACGAAACAATGTCGAAAATTGGTTTTCTATGTTGACCCGTCCGGGGATCGAACCCGGGACCTCAGAACTAGCGACAATCGAAAACTTTTGTTTGCGCTACCCGACTACGGTCGTCATCAAAATACATATGTAAATTGAAAAATGAATTTATTTACTGCGTCTGGCTATTTATTTCGTCACATTAATAATAATTCTTGAATTCAAATTTTAACAACACAGACCAGATACATAAGATTTGGGCTGTGTTGTTAAAATCTGTGTATAACTGATTTAAAATTAATATTTGCATTCTGCAGACTGATCAAAAACAGATGACATAAGAAACGAATTCTAAAAATTAGCATATGGATCCCTATTTACCATACGACCGTGACTTTCTAAGTGTCATGTTTGTTTGAATGATTCGAAAATGGCATACAAGGTTCCTTTTTTTGTTAATGTTAATTTACGAAACTTGTTTATCATCTACCTGCCCTGTTCCCAATTATTTGGGGTCGGCGCAATGCGTATTCAGTTTTCATTCATCTGTTCTACTTGTCATCTCAGCATTCGCTCCTTTCTTCCTCATATCATCTTTCGCACAATCAATCTTTCTCTTTTTTCGGGCTTCCTTTGCATGTATTCACAGTGATACTCATAACTTGTTTAATAGTTATGTGAATTACGAAACTTGTTATTTAAATCTATCTTAAAGAAAACGCAGACAAAATATTCCTTAAAAATATTATTCTGAATACGAGAAACTTTATCCAATTGTTACGAGTATATCTATAAACAACCTTGAATCATTATTATTCAATCCTTGAAACAAAGTTATTTGTAACAAGAAAACGCACTTAGGAAATCAAACAAGTGAAAACTAAGTTAGTACTTACCCTAGAGTATGAATAAGTGAACTATAGAGTGCATCTAACGGAGTATGAACTTATAAAGTATGAAACACGATGGTTGTTCATGCCTGTGCTCCACAGGTAAGTTCAACCGTCGTCTTTTACTATGGTAAATTAGTGTCAAAACTGTGCTCGCCGTTTTATAAGTATTATATCAAAATCTGATATCCATTTAATTATACTATTATTGCTGATAGAAATATCACTACATGAGCGATAATTTTCAGCTTAACAACAATCTTATGTACGCCAACAATGCTCGCACTCTATGCTTCCTTATATATACTCTATGGTACCTTTGTACTACATTGTGGAATGGTAGTTCTAGTCTCGTATAAGGTAAAATTAAGGTAAGTGTTTATTCTTGGGTTGGGTAAAGCGATACGGCCATTTGTATGTATGTTAGTCCTAAATATGCATGTGTAGGTTTGGTAAATAGATATGTAGCTAGCGAATTGTACGTTCTATGTGTCTGAGTAAAATGGTCCTTGTTTATAAATAAAATATAAGGTTTTGCCAAGTAATAGAGAATTATTAAATGTAAGTATGTCACAGGAGATTTAAAGAACAACTCCACAATACTTAAATACAACTTAACTGTAAGAGTATTCGGTCAGTAGACACAGTGACCTTGAAAGGTTAAGTTATTAGGATTCTGATATAACTAATTTATCAGAAAAAAAATATTTTTATATTAAGCATGAAAAATAAAATTTTTATATTGACAGCAAACTTCAAAAATCATCGACACCAAATTGACACCCTATTACATAAGTTCGCATCCCTAGCGCTTACCTCAAACCAGTAACCGATATTATATTCACAAAAAGATAATTCCTTTTGGCTATCAATCCCAAGGGCATAATGTATCACAGAAAATACTGAATCCGTGAATATTTTATTTGGTTATCCGTGTGCCGTGAATGATACAGATATTCGTACCAAACTTTTTTGGCGTTTCTTTTCTTTATTATCCGTGACTTACCTTGACAAGACGGGGAGGTGACATAAGACATTTTGGATAGAGATGGGACACGGTAAAAACTTCATCGATATTTTTATAAACTTACCTTAAATATAAAATAGCTTAGCTTTGGTGCGATATTACTTTATAAAATTATCACGTGGTGATTTTAATTTATAATGTTGTCACTTTTATTGAAAATCCGTATGATTTGACGTAAAAATAACGACGTATAATTTACCGCAATTTACCGAATTTTTAGAGTTAGAAAGTTTAAATAACGGGGTAGATAAAATCAATAAATACTCAATTTAATAACAAGCATACATAAAATATAAACAACAAAACGATGGACTGAAAACTGTTCCATTTCACAAGGAAAACAAAAACATTTTTATTAAACCCTATTGCACACGAGTCGACGCAAGTCTCCGATACCCATTGATTTTAGTATCCAAGCAACGACCACCATCGTAGCAAGAATATTGTTTAGTTAGCACACGAGCAAAAGTAATGTATACACAGTATTGTAAAACAAATTGAGCTAGATTATTTGTTGAAACTCAAAAGTAAGTATGTACATGATTAACGAACTGTTTTCAATAATTTCTTAGTAATTTACAATACCAATCTCGAATTAAAGATAAATACAACAAAAAATATGCACAGTGTATATTTTAGCCCGTGACTTTACATAGGCACACGCCGTTGGAGACTAAAGTCGACGGATATCGGAGACTTGCGTCGCCTCGTGTACGAATGGCCTAAGTTAAGATTAAACTTTCTTTGAGCCTTAAGTGTAGATACTTGTTAACATCGACTCAATTGAATATTCAACTTGTTTCTAAGAAACTTATTCGAATAAGTTAAACTCGTAAGAAGTAATTTGGAAGTATAATTATTATACAGTCTGTTTTAAGTTTACTTTTTTGTTTTAACGTTAAACTGGTCCTTTGTATAATTAGATAAAAAATGTATACTTTACTTACTAGCTGTTACTGGCCGATCTGTCCGCGTGGAAGTCAGTTATTGCAGCCAAAAGTAGCCTACACCCTTTCTTGCAATCCAAGCTTGCCTCATACCAAGTTTTATCAAAATCGGTTCAGCGGTTTCTCCGTGAACGCGCATTAGACAGACTTACTTCGACACTTATAATTTTAGTTCCAATATATTGCTATTTTCAAGAGCTTTAATATTCATATTTTTAAATAGCATTTCTCATTAAATTTTGCTTATACTTACACCAAACCTTTTAGCTACATTTAAAATCTTTATACCTAAAATAAAAGTGAACGAAATATCTGACAATATATTTCAATTAAGAACATAATAAAATCAAGTCTACTGTATATCCGTATAAATATATCTATACGGAACCCTAAGCCAACATTTATATTCCGTACAACCCTACGAATAAATTTGTAATCTCATCGTCAGCAGTCGGGATTTTAACCCTGTTCCCACCATTGCAATATTTCACAGAGTGTAGGTTAGTTGACACAATTGCCTGAAACCTGGCTACCTAAGTGGACTTCAGTCTACGAAAATAGGAACACTAGACTTAGCTAGCGAACATTGTTTGTGATACTCAACCTTTTTAACCGACTTCTAAAAAAGGAGAAAGTTCTCAATTCGGTTGTTTGTAATTTTTTTTTGTGTTTGATCGCGCATAACTCCGCTGTACTAACTATACATAACTGGCAATGTTTATGTGTTCTTTTTTTTTTGATTAATTCTTGAAATTTAAATAAGAACCACTTCTTGACATCCAATTGACGGGCCTGTTGATCTAGTGGTTAGTGACCCTGACTACTATACCGAAGGTCGAGGGTTCGATTCCCACCCAGGACAAATCTCTGTGTGATGAGCACAATCATTTGTTCTGTGTCTGGGTGTAATTTATCTATAATACGTATGTATTAAGAAATATATGAGCATGTTTATCAGTTGTCTGCTTACCATAATACAAGCTATTATTGCTTGGGATCAGATAACCATGTGTGAGTTGTAAAGCAGTCAGGGTCACTAACCACTAGATCAACAGGCCCGTCATAATAATATTATGTTTTTGTTGTCGAAACTTGATCTTCTCAAATTAAATAGATTAATCTAATTTCAGTAATCTTACACTTGTTCTAATTCTGTTTAACGTCAGATTTTAACATACGTTTTTCATTTGGTAACAAAAATCCTCGTGTATCCTAGCCACACTCCGTATGAATTGAGAAGGACTCCAATTACCCGTAGACTTGTTACGTAACTCATCTAAGCAAAACGATAGCAATTGACAGCAAAAATTGTACGATTATTGCTGTCAAATTGCTAATCTGTATAACAATTGGTGTTCCATACCATGTCAGTTGGTCTGGATTTGTAAAGGGAAACAAAATACCGTGTTACATTATTCATTGTAACCGGACAAAATGAATAAGTAGTATATTATTGGGCATTCTGTCCCACTTGTTCGCTCATGCATGCGCATTCGCGTTGTAGGACAGAATACCCAATAATATTTCTGGTAATTAGGTCTTGTGCATTCTGTCCCACTCTTTTATTGCGCGCTCACAACTGATACAATCGTCTGTGATACAGATTCGTGTACGCAGTATGCTTTTTCATTGCAATAACGATAGGAACCAAAAAGCAATGATACTTAGTATTTGATTTGTAATGTGTTTGTTATTGCGCGTAATTAGTTTTGAATGATATTATTCGTTTATAGGATAAATAAGTGATAGTACTTTATATTTAATTATTTTTTTCCACATTAAAGCTATATCTACCTGTTAACCAACACCTGTCAGGAACGCATTATCTCAGCGGCTGGACCCTAATACACTAGCAATTTAAGAGAAGAAGAAGAAAGAAAGAAAAACCATTTATTCACACATAAGCAAAAGGACGCAAAAAAACAACAAACAGGTAGGACTAGAATACAGAACAAGCTAAGAACATAAAGAAAAAACGCTGCATTTGCGTCGCTTATGCGAGAAAGGGTCAGCGCTCAGCATAGAAGCTGCGTCTTGTGCTCGCAGGCTCGAGACAACAGCGCTGGTTTTCAGCGCTGACCCACGTGTCCTTGCCTCGGAAATATAATAAGCTCCGAGGCAGCCCTGGACACATTATGACGCCGTGCCGGCAAAGGGCATACACTATCTGTTAGTAATTAAAATATATACAGAAATAAGAAAAAAAAGAAATAATAATAAAAAAATAAAATAAAAACAAAAGAGCAATAATTGCTGTCTCATTGCTCTTGCAATACGTAATACCGCTGTCAGATAGAGGTACTCAACCTCTCGGGCTTTCTAATTACGTTACTCACGGAGACTCAATTATTTGTAATGTCCTTAGTATTTAATGGAATGCACTTAGTTCCATTGTGATTCTATTAAATAATTATTCAGTTCTAGCTGTATGGTCCAATATCTGCATGGGGGGTTTTTAACCGGTATATTCCACTTTGTTCACCTAAAGGATATCACCTGGGTGAACAAATGCGACTTTTTCGATTATTCGAGTAGAATTATATCACCCATATATATATATACAAAACGATATAAACATGGAAATTGAAGTATTTTTTTTGGAATGAGTTAATTTTAAATCGGGCATACACACTATAAGTAAAAGCAGTAATAATTTTAATTAAAAGACGTTTAATGTAGTAAAGTACTTCAATTTCCATGTTCATATAATTTTGTATATGGGTGACATAAGTCTACTCGAATAATACAAAAAGTCGCATTTGTTCACCCAAGTGATATCCCTCAGGTGAACAAAGTGGAAGATACCTTTTAACCGACTGCGCTGGAAGGAGGGGTTATGTTTTTCGAATGTATGTATGTTTCTTTGATTAGTTCAGTCTAAACGGCTTGATGGATTATTTTTTGAGTGTTGTCGTTAGATTCGTCTTAATAGTGATGACACTGGGTATATCTATCTAAAACTTTATGAAATAAATTGGCCACCACAGTAAATATGTTTGTCTCTCCATATATGTTTGTTCTGGATATCTATCGAGTTTGATATTAAAATAAAGGGTTCATATATTTCTTCATCTATATACACTTAACTATAATAAATCTGTAGAAGTGAAAATTCTGTACATTGAAAATATCAAAAAAATAAATGGCGGGGGGTGTTACTAGAACGAAACCGAACACAAAAGTGTGAAAAAAAAAAATTTGTCTATCTGTCTGTCTGTTTGTTCAGGTATCACGCAAAAACTACCGGTTCGATTACGATGAAACTTGGTATAATTATTCTTTATTATCCTGGGCACCACACTGGGTAGTTTTTATCCCGGAAAGGTATAAACAATAAAAAACAAACTTAATTTTGCGGTTAAAAACTCATTAATAAGTTTCGTCATCCACGCGAACGAAGTCGCAGGCACAGCTAGTAACTAAATAAAATAAGAATAAACTTGTATGTTGAAACATAATTTAGATAGATAATTATAATCGAAATAAAACTACTTTACGGATTTTATCGCGGTTAATATTTAGGTTTTAGTAAATTCGTAAAATTAGTTTTATTTCAAACTCAAACATTCATAAACCTCAGACATCAATTAAAAAGATAAATTATAAAAGCAAAATAAATATAAACGCTTAACTTACAAAACAGCATCATCCATTTTGATATTGCATTTGTGTGATAAGCAAACAGATCGTCTCTGATACACATTGAGCTAATATTTGTTCTCAAACAGCTGTTATCATAACTTAGCTTCAGATTCCCAGCATCCGGAGTAACGACTTGTCTTTGGTACGCCATTGTTTATGCTCTTAATACCTAGGGTTGTCACGCTAAAATTACTTAAAAAATAGTTTTTTTTTTATATTTCCATTGATGCTGTGTTTTTTTAAAGATACGTAATTTTGACAAGTGACCAGTACAAACGAATTGTAAAACCTCCACGGCATTAATTGGATATATATTTGTATGTTGGCACGTTTACTTTTACAGACTAAAATAAATTCAAACAGTAAGTATAATAAGTTAAAAAACACATTATTTTGACTGAGTGCCAAGTGTTAGGTATATGTCAACATAAATGGTTATTTCAAGTCTGGATGTTTGTTGTATATGTGTAAAATGCTTGTGACACTTCCACTTGTGTAAAATAGATCATACCCACCTCTTTAAAACAAGACAATCTTAATCCAAAGTAAAGTTGCAATCCCATGGTAATTAGACTATAGTTTTTTTTTTTAAGAAATTACAAATTTTCTTATCACAGCCCTACGTTTGAGTGGCGTGAACGTTGACAAGGCGTCGCGACACCTGACGCCTCTGACATATATGTCTATTACAATATAACCTAGCATAACATATAACACAAGGTAAAAACATGCAAGGATTTTCTAATACATACATACATACAAATAGAACGTCCATTTGTAATTTCAAAACTAACTTTAACAACTTTTCACTAACAATGTTTATATTTATGTAGTTCATGTGCTATATATAATTATAATAGTATGCGGCCTATAAATGCCCCACTGCTGGGCCTGTGCCCAGCAGCCCAGCTCGTTCCTTCTCCATATGGGAAAAGGCCTGTGCCTTTTTCCCATATGGAGAAGGAACGAGCATTTTTCACCCCTTTTTAGGAAACCTGGATTCCAAAAAAAATAATCTGAAGTCGCGAGTCCTATGAGCCTTAAATATAAATAAATATCTGAGACTGTATATACTCTTTTATATATATCTCAAGTAATACTTATAATACTTACTTATTCCTTTATTCTCGTCACTAATCCCTCACTTAAGCACAAGAGTTGTTCATGTGGGAAGAGGCAATTTGTACTCGAGGCGCAACTCAAGACTGCCTTGTCGAGTCTCGAGTGTCTAATAAGGATGCGACACCAACACTGTCGATATATCGATAGTATTTTATTGATTAGTTTAAGGTACGGTATATTAGATGCGTAAGCTGTGACTAGCTTTAAATGGTATGAGTTAAGGTTATATTAATATGCTTTTGATTTATTTATTTTTAGCGTTAAGAACTTTTTAGTATTGTGGTTATTCGTCAATATAAACAATTAAGTTTAGCCTTATAATTTACTTAAAATAATTTATTGTCATTTAGGTAAAGTTAGAAGCTAATGCATATTTGATAATCAGTTTTAACTATAGGTAGTTATTTCATATCGGTATGTAAGTGTTTTATCGATATATTTCTAAAATATTCCCATGTCTATTTAATTGAATCGGGAAAATAAACAGTATTCCTATTACTTGTTTTACACAGAAAATCACAGTTGGGGACCGAACTTATCTGCATAGTAACTCTTTCTCTTTGACGACCTCCGTGGTCGAGTGGCGTACGCACCGGTTTTCAAGGTGTCGCCAGCTCTGAGGTCCCGGGTTCGATCCCCGGACGGGTCAATGTAGAAAACCACATTTCTACATTGTCCCGGGTCTGGGTGTTTGTGGTACCTTCGTTGTTTCTGAATTCCATAACACAAGTGCTTTAGCAACTTACTTTGGGTTCAGAGCAATGTATGTGATGTTGTCCGCATTTATTATTATTATTTATTTATTATTTTATCCTGTCTAGTAAAAGTTGTAACAAAGCAGGTTGTATAAGATACTTCTCTTATTATGAACTTGTCCCGTACAATGTATGAAAACTAAGAATGCAATAAAGAATTGAGTATTTAAGGCTGCTTTAACACTACTATACATTACTGCTACTGCACACTATTTTACTGCTACTTGCTAATTTTTAAAAACCGTTACGGCCTCGGAGTGCGGGGGATTCCTAGAAAGCATGCCACAGGGACCGCATGCGGACGTTCTCACTGGTCGTTAGGGCCCGTATTCAGGGTGCGGGAGGTTTCGGAAAACACCAACCGATGGCTTTCATTGGTTAGGCTACGTAGTGTCATTCGTTGCTTGGTTATCAGTTGTTAGTCCGTGCAGGCTGCTGCTTGATAACGACTGGGCAAACTTTAGCTAAACGTAGTTGCCCGTATTCGGGACAGGCCGCATGCTGGATAAGGATTAGTGAAATTATGCAATTAAGCTGCTACTGCATAGTAAAATACAGACATCTAAAACAGGCGGAAACAACCGAAAAGCATTTGCTTAAAATATACCAAAATCTCGTCAAAAAACCTTATTTCCTCCCCATTATTCAGAAATGGTTAAATGTCCGTTCTTTTACTAAAAAAGGATCTCAAATTGGTCTTCAAGATGGATGTTTAAGATAAAACGGATACAAATGTTGAATAACGGCACTGATTTCAGCTGAGACAATTTCCTTAGGCCTCAGTGGGCCAAGAAATAAGAACATTGAACGAATTTATATATACGTTTAAAGAAATAATACCTATGTAATTGTTATAATAAAAAATCTGTCGTTTTGAATGGTTTAGATCTATAAGGGAATCTCCTCTCTCCCTGAGAATCTCCCTGCCCTTTTCCCAATTATTTGGGGTCGGCGCAATGCGTATTCAGCTTCCATTCATCTCTACTACTCGTCATCTCAGCATTCACTCCCTCCTTTCTCATATCATCTTTCAAACAATCCATCCATCTCTTTTTCGGTCTTCCTTTGCATGTATACCCACCTATTCACAGTCATACTCATAACTCGTCTAGTTACGTGACTTTCATCCCTCCTCATAACATGTCCATACCACGACAAACGGTAACCTCTCATCTTTTCGTTCACGAGCACTACTTTCAAGCTTCCTCTAATATACTCATATCTAATTGACGGGCCTGTTGGTCTAGTGGTTAGTGACCCTGACTGCTATACCGGAGGTCGTGGGTTCGATTCCCACCCAGGACAAATGTTTGTGTGATGAGCACGATCATTTGTTCTGGTTGTCTGGGTGTAATTTATCTATAATATGTATGTATTTAGAAATATATAAGTATGTTTATCAGTTGTCTGGTTACCATAACACAAGCTCTGCTTAGCTTGGGATCAGATAACCGTGTGTGAGTTGTCCCGGAATATTATTATTATATTATTATTATTAATCTAGATAACTTCAAATATAAGAGATTTCTTGATATAAAAACAGTAAAAAAAACAATTGAATATTTTCGTTATTTATTCGTAACATAAATCGTCTAAGTAAACCATCATCATCGTAAATCTCGTGGTTAAGTGTAAGCCGTACGGTTTAACCGATAATACAGGTAAAGCCGCGCTCGCCGCGGTTGGTCCGTGGATGGGTGACCATTTAAAACATACCGAGACCCCTCAGTGTTTCGGAAAGCACGTTAAACAGTAGGTCCCGGCTGTCATTCATAGTTCTTTGGCAGTCGTTAAGTCAATTCTGACAACCAGTCTTAATGGAATACTGTGTTCCCCAGTAAAATGGGTTGTGGAGGTCAGATAGGCAGTCACTCCTTGTAAAATACGGTATTCAGCTGAATCCGGTAAGACTGGTAGCTGACCCCAACATATTTGGGAAAAGGGTCAGGAGATGATGATTCCTAACGTAAATCTGTAAAACGTAAAATTCAAATCTTTACGAAAATATGAACACTAAGTAATTACCCGACTGCGTCGACGCCGAAATAGGATGGCCGTGTTTTTTTTATAGTTTTGTTTCCCAATCTTGCGAATCAAATATCATTCATAAAAACAAGGTTATAATCCGGTTTTGGATCAGAACTAATTATGGAAAACAAAAGGTGAACAAGTTCCATAAAAATAAGAATCTCAGATCGTTTTCATATTATCCGACACGACACCGATACGATATCGGGGGCAAGGAAAATATATGAAACATGTCATTGTCTTTTACATTATTCGATACGATATCGGATCCGTAATTTTCATAAATTTTACTTGTCTCAATGTCGGATAATGTAAAAAGCTCTTACTTATTTAAGGTCAACTAAGTATTATATACCTAAGTCTTTTAAAATGCTTTTTATAAAAGCAAGGTTTTAGTTCTTTTTTTTTTTCAATGTTTTAATCTATCTATGTTCTTAGATAAAAGAGACAATATTTTGACTTTGAATTGCTCAAAAAAATGACAAATAAAGATTTTTGGTAGGGAAATCATAAGATTGGTTAAATTTCAGTTTTCGTACTTAAAAAACATGTTACTTACCAAATGCTACCTTTTCTGCCACGTTTTTGCCAACCTATTTTGGGGTCAGCTCCCAGCCTCACCGGATTCAGCTAAGAACTAAACTAATTTTAATAGTATTAAGAAAGTAATTGTCAGTTTATCTGTGACGCTTTCACGTCTAAACTACTCAACCGATTTTGATTGAACTCCAAGAAACTTCGGGTACTTTTAACAATTATTAGATATTTTATATAATATCGGCGAGAGCATTACTAATAAAATAATCTTATTGAATAGATCTTCCGATTTTTAACCAACATTAACCAAAAAAGAGAAAGTTATTTCATGACCTACATTTATGATGGTAACTTATGACATTAACAATAATAATGCGAATTTGTAACATCTATTAAATATAACACGTTCAACAAAATTAATATTTCATCTAAAAACACACATGAAAAAAAATGTATTTCGATTTAAAAAACAGGTCGTTGATAATAAATTAAATTCAAAAAAGAAGATGTGCATTATAATTAGAATAATGGCATTGACATTTTAATAAAGGAAATCAAAACGTATAATAAAATTGCAACAATCACAAGTTCAACGTGTCGATCTATCTGTCTGGGGCATAGTTCCTAAACCAGTTGACCGATTGTGATGTGTTTTTTTTGTGTGACAGCTAACATTATGGAGATTTCTAGCTAAAATACCTATAATTTACGAATATCTTTTTGTTAAATGATTCTGGAGTTACTTATATTTTTAATTAATAGTTATTTTTCTTGTTCTAGGTAACGGTTACATTGAGGGCAACGAACTCGACGGTTTCCTTAAGGAGTTCGTGTCAAGCGCTAACTTCACAGACATCAGCCCTGACGTAAGTAAGCATGTTATACTAAATAAATAAAAAATATATACAGGGTTATTTGTAAAACACCGACAACCTCTTAAGAGATCATTGTACATTGTAAAAAAATCAGCTGTTCCATACATTTTGAGAAGTTATACGAACACAAATGTATGGAACAGCTAATTTTTTTTTCGCGATATCAGGTTGTTCATAATGTTGAGCACCAACTGTCAGGAAAGGATTCTGTCACCTGCCGGACCATAGTATAAAAAAAATCAAATACTTTGAACGTAGAATCGCGGTTCATTTAGTTAGTACATGAGCCGAAAGTGGCTAGCATTTTTGCCTGCGATTCGTTATATTTGCTAAAACCCATTGATGTCTCACCTGAATCCCAGAACCAACTGTGTTAAAAGTTAACGTGTCCGTTTGTGGCATCGTAACTCCTAAACGAATGAAGTCTTTACATAGTATTAAATGAAGTTGCTCCCGATGTCTATTCGCCTATATCTTGTAAACTGCTCAACAGATTTCAATGCAATAGGAATGATTCAAGAGGGAGATTAATATGTACTATACATAGATATTATTACACTGAAAAACCATCATCATAAATGTATACAGTTTATTATTTATTTAAATTAATTTCAAATAACATTTCGGTACGTTTAATGTGCTAAGTACAACAAATAATTGCATTATGAATAAAAATCATATAATACAGAACGCATCTATTTATTTACAGAGTTCTTTAGTGGGTTGTTATTTTTTAAAGAATTATCAAACAGGTCAAATTAAATTTATAATACCTTTACATTGTCATTTATGCTCCATCGAACATATGTCACCCTGTCTTACAGAACCAACACATTCACCATCAAAGTTCGATCCAGGAGGAGGACCCAGATCCTTCTCACCATTTTTGTCAATTTGATTTGTATTATTTTCTGTTTCCACAAAACGTTTTTGATTTCTCACTTGAATATCACTTTCTGAATCCAATTCGTAATCACAAATCCATTCGTCGTAACCGTAACCATTGTATTCAGTGATGAAAGTTGTCGACAGTACAAGTTCCAAGGTCACAAAAAGAACGCACAGCGCGAGACCCTTCATGACTGTGTCAGTTGGATGGCCGAACGTGAATCTAAGATGTCTTAAAAGGAGCTGATATATATATTACTAGAAACATCCGATGAATATGTAACATATTTTTAAGTGATTCTGTATTTTAATTACTTATATATTTTAGTATTTTAATGTTAAGGTTAAATTACCTACACATTTATAAAGACGATTCGATTTGTGAAGCTCACAGTTTCTTCTGCTCTTATAGCCGAGAGGTATACCTTGGCATGCTGACCTGTGATATAATTTAACCGGAAATAGCGCGAGACATTTAAAATACCTTTTTGAGTTTGACGTTTCGACCGGGTTACATCGGCCGTGGTCGCATGCAGTCGCAAGCAGACTGGGGCCCGAGTCTGCTATTTACACTCCGTGTCAGTGTAAAGTTATACTAGTAGTATTAAAGTTAGTAGAATGCCAATTATCGTAAAATCGTCCCACTATGAGCCAACTATGAGCACACTGACACGGAGTGTAAATAGCAGACTCGGGCCCCTGGAGATGCGGTGTCATCAATCTATGTACCAAAGACCAAATAAACTGTGTAATAACTATAGACTTATAAAACCAAGATAGATATCCTGATGAAAAATATAATTAAATTAATTATAGCACTTATTAGGAAGTTTAAAAAATTATGACCTGAATTTAAGTTGCTGATTTCTACATAGGTAAAGGTACCTTATCAAAACATTAAAATAAAGAAAGTTAATGTACCCTGGTACTTTTTATCATTTTCCTTAATATGTTTTACAATTCGGAAGATTGATTGACATTTGGTTGTATGTTTTACTGATTGGAGCATATACTCACCTAACTAGTGACATCTTGTTTGTAAAAAACTTGTTAATTATTTATTCGTGGCAAACTAGTTGATTCTTATTAGTTTAAAAAGTTTTGCGGTGCGGCCCCGATTTCACCATCGCAGGTCACAGGAGCGGACCCGAAGCGAGTCTTCTCGCTATTGCACCATTAAACACTTCCACCCCCGAGCATACAGCACTAGCAACCTCTCTCTAGCCAGCCAGTTAAGGCAAGAAAGAGCTGGGAGCCCTCCTAAGGATTGACCCCCTAAGGCACTCACGTCCGTTGTGACGCTACTCACAAACAGCTAGCCACAAGCTGCCCTGCGCATATATAATATGCTCCTACAAATACCTTTAGATACAGTTTTTATTTATATCTCCAGGTTGAAAAAAGCAAGTTAATATGCCCTCAGATACTGCGTTATTCTTATGATGGGGTAACGGCTTGCCGCGAAGGGTTTATTTTTTATTATTATAAACCAAAGTACTCACGCAGAGATAAACATTTATTTTAAGACAAATTAACAAACGGAACCCAAAGAAAATGTATTAAGACATTGTGTTGTCTGCGGGATCTTCCTTGACACACTGTTCACCCACTCTATGTTTGCCTGGAGGACATTCTGGAATTGCAAATGCAGGCAGAACAGCGTAACAATAATAGTGTTTTTTTTCTTTTTCAATGTTATTTGTATTATTTTGAATTTCCACATTAAAATGTTGATATTTCTCTTCCATACCATTTTCGTATACACAAGTAAATTCTATACCATCACGGTATTCATAGAAGATAGCTTTCGACAGTACAAGTTCCAAGGTCACAAAAAGAACGCACAGCGCGAGACCCTTCATGACTGTGCCAGTTGGATGGCCGAACATAAATCTAAGATGTCTTAAAACGAGCTGATATATATATTACTATCTAAACTCCCGATGCATGCTAATTTTCAAGTGATTTGGTATTTAAATGTTACGAATATTATTACCTATACTTTTATAAACATGGTTCGTTTTGTATAGCTCACAGTTTTTGCTGCACTTACATTCAAGAGTTATATGGGAGGGCGCTCAATATTTGGCATTGTGACCTAATCGTAGGTCAAAACAAAAAGTTTTTAATTTTCATACACCTTAAAAAGCGCTTAAGACACGTTACGTTAAAATCTACTGACTCTAGGTGTTCGGTTCCGAAGCGTCGTATAGAGAAGAGTCGACCATAAATTTCATAGGTGACTTTTTCAAAAATGAAATTGTTACAATGGTTTATATACATTTTTAGTTAAATGTATGCGTAAACAATGCACTGCAGTCTACGGTAATAGCAAATAAATAAAATTAAAATGACAATGGAAGAAGTTATATTTTTTAGAAAAAGAATAATCTACGCTGATAATAATTGACGCATTCGCATAAAACATAGAAGCAAAATCTCTAATAAAACGGGCCAAGTGCGAGTCGCACTCGCGCACGAAGGGTTCCGTCTCGCCGTTGTATGAGAGCGCCCCACAATATTTGTTGATTTTTATTTAATTATTTATTATATATATTTTTTTTAAATAACCTTTTATGTGTCCCACTGCTGGGCAAAGGTCTCCCCCAATTTGCTCCAAGCTTTTCTGTCTGGAGCCGCCTCCCACCAACCCAGCAGATAGCGATCGATGTCATCGCGCCAGCGTCTTTTCGGCCTACCCCGTTTTCGAGTGCCGGCTCTAGGTACCCACTCAGTTGCAAGTTTCGCCCATCTATCCGGACCCATGCGACTTATATGTCCAGCCCAGCTCCACTTACATATTAAAGTAAATTTACAAATAAGTATTTTGTGAATATTCCAAGTGTCTACCTATTGCCATTATTGATATCGAGCAAAAATAGGCTAAAAGATCGCGTTTGTTGGCCCTCCTTAAATATGTGTTTTATTTTGTTTTTATTCGTATTTGTTGTTAAAGCGGCAATTTCAACTATCTAGCTTTCGCTGTTCTTGAGATACTGCCTATTGACAGACAGATGGATGGACAGCGAAGTTTTAGTAATAGGGTCCTGTTTGGGTACAGAACCCTAAAAAATAAAATAACATGATAAAAAGGTAACCTTCACAAAACGAGTCATATTTATAAAAGTGTAGGTAGACTAAATTCATATCATTGAAATACCAAATCGCTTGAATATTAGGGTCCGTTCACACACACCGGCTCAGAGAGGAGAACAGATTGTTATCAAGTAGGAAAAAAGTTTTGAGAAATTGTAGTAAGGTTTATTTTTGCATATGCACTTCTTTTGTCATTAAGAATACTTGAACGCGCTTCGAGTGAAATAATAAGAGGTGTCGACCGACATTGATTGCTTGCTCTTTCTCGCTCACGCAGCCGGTCCGCTTTCAGATCTCTTCCAGCCGGTCTATGTTAAATAGTTGGCGGCTCCACTCCGGCTTATTCGAACCGTAAACGATCCGGTGTGTGTGAAAAGGAAAAGCGGCCCGATGATCTCCGGGCCGTTTTGTATGAAAGGACCCTTAGTATTCTCCGGAGGTTATATATATATCAGCTCGTTTTAAGACATCTTAGATTCATGTTCGGCGATCCAACTGGCACAGTCATGAAGGGTCTCGCGCTGTGCGTTCTTTTTGTGACCTTGGAACTTGTACTGTCGACAACTTTCATCACTGAATACAATGGTTACGGTTACGACGAATGGATTTGTGATTACGAATTGGATTCAGAAAGTGATATTCAAGTGAGAAATCAAAAACGTTTTGTGGAAACAGAAAATAATACAAATCAAATTGACAAAAATGGTGAGAAGGATCTGGGTCCTCCTCCTGGATCGAACTTTGATGGTGATTGTGTTGGTTCTGTAAGACAGGGTGGAATATGTGCGATGGAGCATAAATGACAATGTAAAGTTATTAGTTATTTAATTTGACCTCTTTGTTAATTCGTCTAAAAATAACAACCAACTAAAGAACCCTGTAAATAAATAGATATATATTTTTTTTGTTTGTGTTCTGTATTATATGATTTTTATAAATGCAGTTATTTGTTGCACTTAGCACATTAAACGTACCAACATGTTATTTAAAATTAATTTAAATAAATAATATATGGACAATATGTATTATTGAGACGAATACTACCCTATCTGTGTCCAAGACACCAGCAGAGGCGTTGAAAAGGGAACCAACATTTAAATAAACCACTACACAAAACAGATAGTAAATATTAAATTCTTGTGTTATCATCAACATATATGTTATTATTGTTTTATTTCATTTGTTCGATTCACAAGAAGTCAATAATAACGGACTTAAAACAGGTTTAAGCTAATAAGAATCAACGAGTTTGCCTCGAATAAATAATTTACGAGTTTTTATAAACAAGATGTCACTAATTAGGTAAGTATATGTTCTAATCAGTAAAACATCCAACCGAATGTGAATCAATGTTCCGCATTGTAAAATAGATAAAATAAAATAATGAAAAGTACCAGGAAACCTTAATTTTCTTTCTTTTAAATGTAGAAATAATCAACTTAAATTGAGATCATATTTTTTTAATAACTTACTCATAAGTGCAGTAATTATTTTAATTATTTTTTGTTATCAGGATATCTATAGTGTTTGTTCTGTTGTAACCTGTTTATTTTCCCACTGCTGGGCAAAGGTCTCCCCCGTCTGACTCCAAACTTTTCTGTATCGAGCCACATGACATCAATCACTTAGGAAGTGATCGATGTCATCCCGGCGGGATGATCCCGCCACCGCGCCGTCTCCTCGGCCTGCCTCGTCTGCGAGTTCCGACATTAGGGATCTACTGGGTAGCTATTTTCGCCCACCTGTCCGGAGCCATACGGTAAACGTGACCATCCCAGCTCCACTTCAGCGGACGTGGGTGGGCAACTTTATTGTGACACCATTTATAACTAAAGAGCGGATGAATCGATTTTCATGATCTATGATTTGTTAGATTCATCACCACCCCGACCAGCAGACGAAATAAAAAAAAACGCCAAGCAACGAAAAAATTATTATGTCTTACGAGAACGGAGACTATAATGGGACAACGCTAATTTCAAATAAACATAAGAAAAATTTTAAGTTTTTGAAATTAATATATATATAAAAAATAATATTAGGTACACAATTTTTTCCATGTGACCTATCATGCATGTGCTCACTTATAATATATCAATTTCTGAATCCAATTGGACTAAATCTCTTTGGACTTTCACTGCATATAATTTGGACGAATGGTTAAAGAGATAATGCGAGAAAGGTATGGAACCGCGACCTATATTTAATACAAAGAACAATGACGGGTTATTTGCACCATATATATAACTAAAGGACGGGCGATCCGATTTTTATGTTCTTTAATTTGTTGGGTTCATCTCCGCCTTAAAGAACAGAATAACTTGTAAAACATTTTTTATGAAAATATAAGTGCAGGGGGCCAATTACGCTCAGCTAGTTGTGCATAACTTAACTTCCAAATAAATTACTGTCACAAACTGCATTTTCTTGGTTCATTTATTAGTTTTTTTTTATATATATCAAATTAAACCAAGGTTTATGCAAACGAACCGCCATTTTGATTCTAACAATTTAAACGAAGAATGATTTATGTTTTTTATTCGATTGACAGGACAACAAAACAGGTCTTATATGTCGATATAAAAAAAAAGCTAACCTCTACTTATAGACAATCAAAGATATATAAAGGCCTCCGTGTTATATTAAAATCATTTCATTAAAATACTACGAAGGTATCAGAATGAAATATTATTCAGTTTTATTGGCCTTTGCGTTAATATTTAATGTGGTGTATAGTTATACAATAGTGACTGTGGAAAAAGTTGAAGTTTATGAAGTGTTTGAACCTCCGCGAGTGTACAATGCCGCTATTCGAATAGAGAAGTGTCCTGGTGACGCTGAGAGAATCGCTGACATATGCCAACCAGTTCATTAAAATATCATATATACAATAACTAATTATTTTGTTTTATTTCCAAGATTTTGAACTGACGACAGCTGTGGTTGTATGTTTGTTAGCGATAAGTACTTCAATTGAGCATTTCAAAAATTGGTTTTGTTATCGAGTGAGCAAAGTGAGCACCATTTAGCGGGAAAATAATTAGTAAATAGGTATATTAAGTATAAAATTTTAGTTATTCAAATATATATTTTATATTTGTTATAGAAATGTTTTCGAATCTCACAATAAACAAGAACTTCTTTTAATAATACAGAATTATGTCAAAACAACTATTATTTTTACAACTTATACCTATTAAATATCTTATACATATTACACCTACTGTGTTGTTTCATTATTTATGCGTACTAGCTGCGACCTGCGGTTTTGCCCGCGTTATTCCGTCAATTTTGAGAATAAAACGTCTCATGCAATAGTCGAGGTATATTAAATTTGTGATAACTGATGATTTGTGTGAAAAACATTTAAATCTACAATCAGGAATAAAAATAGGCCACATTTATACTTAGTTATAACCTATAACAGTCTCTATGTAAACACTAGTGGTGCTCCACGGTTTCACCCGCTTAAGTAGTCCCTGTTCTGTACTTGTCTTGTTATAAATATTAGAATTATCTAGTTAATGAAGGGTAGACAAAACATTCATGAATTACACAAACAAACCTTTTTCTTAAATCACTCTATCCATTGGTAAAAACATATGAAAATCAGTTCTGTAGTTTTTGAGGTCGCATTCAGACAGACGCGACGGGAGTTTATGTTTTATATTTTGGTATAGATGACAAAAAAATCCTAAACATTAAACAGGTATTCTTAATAATATGCAAGCATGCAAGGCCATGAACTTTAACATATGCGCCTTTTCGGTAACTTGTTGTCTGCTGTTTGCCAAACAAAAAAACATGCAATATAAATGATAAATTTTATATACCTAGTCACTTCAATTTGTTTTTAACCGACTTCAAAAAAGGAGGAGGTACTCAATTCGACTGTTTTTTTTTTTATATTTGTTACCACAGAACTTTTGACTGGGTTAACCGATTTTGATGATTCATTTTTTCCCGTGTGGTCCCATTTTATTTTGATCCAGTTTTGACAGTGGGATCCATAAGATATAATTCTAGAATTATATTGTAGAATGACGACCTCCGTGGTCGAGTGGCGTACGCACCGGTTTCAAGGTGTCGCTAGCTCTGTGTCCCGGGTTCGATCCCGGACGGGTCAATGTAGAAACCAACTTTTTTACATTGTCTCGGGTCTGGGTGTTTGTGATAACTTCGTTGTTTCTGAATTCCATAACACAAGTGCTTCAGCTAATTACTTTGGGTCTAGAGCAATGTATGTGATGTTGTCCGCATTTATTATTTATTATTATTATTATTAATGACCTTGGTCTCTCGTCAATTGTTTTGATCACCAAGCGAGCATCGCTTAGCTTCTGACAGATAGGCACATATTCATAGAGTTTAAAAAGTTACAGCTATGGAGTGCGAGTATTCTGAAAGCCCATTGTGCCAAACGTAAGCACATTCATGACTTTATGTGATACCTACATTACTTTACTGATTTAAGTTATTTTCCGTACAACAGATATTTTTGAAAAAATATCTATGGTTCCAATATTTTAAGGGTAGTATTAGGTTTTGAGATAGCTTTAGTAAAACGGCGCGATCTATTTTATAAAATTTTACGACACATTTATTATGATTATTGTATCAAATAAATTGGCGGGCCTGTTGGTCTAGTGGTTAGTGACCCTGACTGCTATACCGGAGGTCGTGGGTTCGATTCCCACCCAGGACAAATGTTTGTGTGATGAGCACCATCATTTGTTCTGGTTGTCTGGGTGTAATTTATCTATAATATGTATGTATTTAGAAATATATAAGTATGTTTATCAGTTGTCTGGTTACCATAACACAAGCTCTGCTTAGCTTGGGATCAGATAACCGTGTGTGAGTTGTCCCGGAATATTATTATTATTATTAATAAACAAACAAAATGCATTTTTGTGTATCTGATGAGATTGAGCAAAGGCTGGCAGAAGAACGTTTTTATCAAGTTATCGAATTCTATTACTATCTATCTTATCTATTTTTCTCTCGTAAGACAATGGCAAGATAATCTCAACCTTGTGCATCTTTATATAACAATTTATGAGGTAGACAATAATTTAGGTAACTTACAATTTTATATTGAACTAGCTGTGGCCTGCGTGGGTGTTGGAATCCATAAGAAATAAATATAAGACCTATTTTGCTTTTTTTTTGTTAGAATTATTTATTTATGGTTTACCATAATGCGGAAACCTTTTCTCTACACCACATCTGTACTAATTTCACTTAAATCGAGCCAATAGTTTAGGCGCGAGTGCATAACGAAGATAGAGTTCCTTTCACATTTATAACATTAGTAAGGATATTTATTTATTTTTATTTATTTAAAGCCTGAACTGTCCCACTGCAGGGCAAAGGCCTCCCTTCCCTCCTTCCACAGGTCTCTATTGTTTGCTATTTGTTGCCACTCCTTTTTGTATACGTCTAGTTCATCCCTCCATCTCCGTCTGGGTCTTCCACGCGGCCTTCGTCTATTAGGAACCCAATTTGTAGAGGCTTTCGCCCACGGTCAAGTAAGGATAATTTTAAGAAAAATCAAAAATAAGGAATACCACATAATTCCATACAAAAAATTTATTTACAATATACAACTTAAAAATAATTCAGCGAGTGCATCCAAAATGCACTTATTACACATTATCCTATGAGATTTTTAATTCTTAACGGCCATAGAATTCGACCTGGTAGTAATACCCGTATCCTTGAGCTGTCTGCAGCCTGATGGTGGCGTTGTTCCTGCCGAGACCTCCGGAGACCAGGTAGGCGTTGGCGTACTGCGTGTACCCGACCTCCACGGCCCTGATGGCTGAGATACGGGTTGTCGAGTTGCCTCGGTACGAAATGTCCTGGGTTTGAACGGTGTTCGGCATTGCTACTTTGGAGAAGTAGTTCCTGAAAAATGTATAATTGTTAGCTCTACTTTTTGGTGTTTTTAAATTTTCAGTGGTAATGAGGAGTAAATAGCTTAATAAATAATTGTGAATAACATTTGGTTTCCTACATTGAAACGTCCAGAGATCGAACCTGTTTGGTGTTTTGTTTCGTACGTACTCTCTCTCGCACTCCACCACATAGGTAATTTTTGGTTTTCCAAAAATGTCCCAAACCAAGTTACTCAAAATTTTAATAAAAAAAAATCAACAGATTTGAGAACCGTAGCAGTATATTATAATATTGTCCAAACACAGTAAGTAATGTAAAATACCTGTATAGTAATCTATCTCCTGAACTGGCTGATCCAAGGACGAGGTTATAACGGGCAGCTCTGTCCTGGACCACTGCAGCATCATAGCTCAGTGAGAGAACTGCCAGCACCGCGATTAAGAGAATGCTCTTCATCTGAAAAAAAGAAGCAAATAAATAAGACCCATTCATATTATACAGTGTTGTAAAATCCTTGGTTTATGAGGAGCCACTAGAATAAATGATTACTGATGGCATTGGCTAGATAAATACACGAAAATTAACTAAAAAGGAAAATGATTAAAAAAAAAAAAAACGAAAAAATAGGTACTTAAAGAAAAAAAAATATTTTTATTTTCTTTTAGGAAGAAATTGTTTATCTTTTCTGTTTTGTAAAATCTGTTTATTTATGTTTACTTCATTCCGTTTGACAACAGAAAAAGCAATTTCATAAAAAAATAAATTAAGGAAAAATTTCATTGAAAAAATAGACTACAATTTGAAAACTTACGATTAAAATGTGTTTGATACACGACTGAAGTCTGAAAAGTAGGACTATAATATGCTACTGATACTTTTCTCGGGACATATATACTTAAAATATAAGATAAGAACGATTACAATAGCATGAGTCATTGCTAACGTGAGCCTGTTGTTCGAGAACTCATTGTTACGGCCAGATAACAATATACCAATATCTTTCTCAATTAAGGAAAATTATTCAGGTAAATATGTCGGAAGTATGACTAATCTAAATATTAAAACTATATCTCATGTCATATATTATCACAACTTGCTTGAAACGGGGTAAGCAGTAGAAAGCCAACATCCAAACACAAAAAAAAAACTTCCACAAAAGCACAAACTATATTTAGATTTTAGGAACAATCAGAAAAGCGTAGGTACTAGGTACACGCGGGTAAACCCGCGGGCCATAGCTAGTACCTTGGTCATTGAAATAAATCTACTTTTTACGGATTTTGTTGCAGTTTCGACACCTTTGCAGGTATCATGGTCACGGGCAGACTGGTGTTCCCTACTTAATTACTTTTCTCTATGGACTGGTGGTCATATTAATAATCGAGACTGATGGGCTGATTCATTTTCAACTGACTGCAAAAAGGTTTTTTAACTTTTAAACTACCAGCAAAAAGGTTATCAATTTGATTGTTTTTTTTTTTGTTTTAAGATATCTTTGGTTATTATGAATCGTTCAGTTTGAGCAATTTCTGTCCCACTGCAGGGCAAAGCATGGGCAAAGGCCTCTCTACCCTCCTCATGAATTGATTTAAGAAAACCTCGTCGTTAGGGTATACCTAAAAGGTAATCCTATATACATACAAATTATTGAAATAGGTTCATTTTTTACATTAATTCATGAAACAGTCGCATCGCTACTAGCCTGGGCTCGAACCTGTTACCTTGTCCATGAGTATTCGTTCATTGAACCACTAGGTCACCATCCGGCAGCAATGTTATAGTTATTTATTAATTTATCTCATCATTTTTCTCCCGACCCTTTTCCCAACTATGTTCGGGTCGGCTACCAGTCTTAACGGATTCAGCTGAATACCGTATTTTACATGGAGCGACTGCCCATCTGACCTCCACAACCCATTTTACTGGGAAACACAGTATCGCATAGTAAGACTGTTTGTCAGAATTGACTTAACGACTGTCAAAGATCAACGTATGACAGTCGGAACCTACGGCTAAGGGTTCATACGCACTATGCGGTTACCCGCAATGCGGCTAGCCGCATCGCAGTGCGCATAGGAATGAATATTACGTACATAATTGTGCTTGCGGTCAGCCGGACGGCTAGCCGCATTGCGGGTAACCGCATAGTGCGTATGAACGCTTACCGTGCTATCCGAGGCACGGAGGGGTCTCGTATGTTTAGAAATGGTCACCCATCCACGGACCAACCGCGGAGAGCGCGGCTTAACCTGTATTATCGGTCAAACCGTACGGCTTACACTGAGCCACGAGCCCCTCAATTTATTAATTTATCTATTTACCTTATTATTTTGTCTGTAATACTTTAACGATAACAAAATATTGATTGGAAATTTTAAGAGGATTAAGAAGATAACCAATTTTCGGCTTAGAATTAGCAGTAATCTCTTTACCTAATAAGGAAAAAGTTTGGGACTTATGATGAAAGATGTAAGTATATTTTTGTAAACAATATCAGAAGTGTATTTGTTGCCGCTTTTTTACAATAAAGATGAGGTGTATTAGGTCAATCTTTCAGTTTAAAGCTAATTAATAAAATTTATCTGCGAATTTATTTATTTATTAATAAAAGGTACATGTTATCTTATAGAACTCGGAATATGTCTCACAGCACTATATGTGACATAGTTTTTCTGTTGGACCGTGGGGAAGCGTGTAATGGCGGTCGGAATCTTCAACAGGAATTCAATTATGTTACTATTTTTTTATAAAAATAAGGGAAAATAATGTTCTTAAGTGCGGGAAAAATAACTAATCTATTTTATAGATTATTTAAGAAATATCTATTTGTGAGAAAAGGCATTGACGCTTCACCAGACCGCAATAAAATATTTAACATTAATTAATTTCTCGTGTAGTTTTTCTCAAGGTATGTTGGGATCGGCTTTCTTCAGCTGAATTTACATAGATTGCCTACCCTAAACGTTATTAAACTCAGTTCTTCGCCTTACGCATGCAATTCAATCAAGTTTTAACAATAATAATACCAGCTTATATTCATCAGCTTATAGTCCCACCGCTGGGCACAGGCCTCTTCCCATTTAGAGAAGGCACGAGCATTGATCACCGCGCTTGCTCTTTGCGGATTGACGATTACAGACTTAAAAATTTTGGAACCCAGGTCACGATGCTTATTCACCATTTGTCAATGGGGTCTTAGAATGATAGATAAGGAAAGAACATAATAATTAAAAAAAAACATTGATTCATGCCTGGGTTCGAACCTACAACCTTGTGCATACAAATCCGTTCATTGAACCGCTAGGCCACCACGACATGAACCCAGTCTTATCATCATTTATTTTTACTCTCATGTTTGATAGCATCTTCCAAAGCTTAATGATATATCTAACAATTAGATTGTAATAAAAAAGTTTCTGTTTATTTTAGATTTAGCTAGCACTGAACGCCTGAAACACAGGATTACCTAGTTCAGGCACACATGTAACGTAGGCTGTATGTATTAAGATTTTATGTACCTTAGTATTAATTGTAACATTTTAATTTGAATAAAGATATTATTATTATTATTTTTTTTTAATTATTGTAATCATAATAAACGTTAAACACGAATTTCGTTTGGACAGAATTAAAGACTACCATAATGACTAATTTAATCTATTACTTACATTTGCAATCTAAAATGAATTTCATTGAAGACGAATTACCTTGTCAATTAGAAATAGGGATTATGAAATGTGAAAATGGTATTTTCAAATGTACAGGAAAAGGCCAAACAATTCGTAAATATTTTTTTATAATAATATGAAATTAGATGTACTATTACTAAAAACTGTATACCTACTAACTAATATTAAATTAAGTTTTGTGTACAAATTATTATTAAAAAAAATGTTAGTGTCCACGGCAAAAAGTAGAATGTTATTATCCTTTCTTAGGGTGCGTCCACATCTGACGAACGAGCACCGAACGAGCATTACAGTAACAGCTCGCGAGCTGTTACTGTAATGCTCGCGAGTGGCGCGCGCATGTCTGGCGGACGGCGTTATTGACACTAGTGCGTTCGTGGCATACTCGCGGCATACTCGCGGCATACTCGCGGCATGCTCGCGAGCTGCTCGTGAGCCGCTCGCGAGCTGTAATGCTCGTTCGTCAGATGTGGACGCACCCTTAGATTTCAATGTAGGAACTAAGACCTATTACTAAGACTTCGCTGTCTGTGCGTCCGTCTGTCACCAGGCTATATCTCAAGAACCGCGATAGCTATACAGTTGAATTTTACACAAATTATGTAGGTATTTCTGTTGCCTATAGCGGCAACAAATACTAAAAACAAAAAAAAAAATATTAAAGGGAGGCATCCCATACAACGATGGTACGGAACCCTTCGTACGCGAGTCCGACTTGCACTTGGGCGGCTTTTTGAATGCCTAATATTTGCGAAAATCATCGTGCAAGCATCAAGTAAAAAAATTGTTTACGTCCGGTCCAACGGGATACTAGCGATACGACCACTCTATGCTTGCTAATGCATCACAAACTTACTTTGAATTTTTAGTTTCATAATAAAGTGTAAAGGTTAATGTTTTGCACGATACCTAAGTACTATCTATTACCGATCAAGTCCCCGTCACGAGAAGTTATAAATTTTGTAAACACACATTCAGGGGTTTGCAATCTTTGGGTAAAATAAAATAAAAACAGTTTGTACTATTTTTTTACAGGGATATAATTATATTAACACACACATCTAATTACTGTCTTCAGACGATTCTGAATATTCTCTTCATAAAATTCATACACTCGAAAAACCATTACTCTCTTTTTGACACAATCAGTCAAATAAACACATACCTTTTGAGGTTCTTTTCGTGGCGAAATAATTTCCTTGGACGTACTGGGTCCTGGATCCATTATAGGTAGTAAAAAAATAACAATTCCTTATACAATAATTAACAATAACAAACAATATAACCTAATCCGCGAAAACACCACAAAAAACAGACGCATTCGAAACTCGAAAGAGACAACGTCAGCGTGAACTTACTTCAAAATCTTGGCCCAAATGTTTACGTTCCATGAATCAGATGCGTTCCAGTACCACAAAACCTTAGACGACAGCGCTTTATATCGCTAAAATATAACCCGATCAAGAAATTGTTCATTAGTTTCGTATAACACGTAGATACGTCACTTTGACTTTATTGAATTTGGGATTATTTGTTGTTGATTAAATTGTCGCTACGCAACTTGGTAGAAGTTCTTTATTTACAAAAATTATAGCTTCTCGTGACGGGCACTTTAGTCAATTGAAACCCGCAATTGATTTGCAATCTGGTAACACCCATTTAACTAGGTATCTGTCGCTAATCACTTCTATTTATATTTAAGCATAAATCGCTAAAATAACTATCAATTAAATTATACAACAACATTTTTTTTATTTGTGCACTTATTCATGAAGTGCTCGTATTTTTTCGTCAGATCACTTATCTACAATCAAATTTGACTGATATTGACTATACAACAAGGAAAATAACAAAAAATGGTTTACTACATTTTTATTTGCTTATAAATATGATAAATAAATACAAAAACCCCGCTGAAATTACATCTTCAGCAATTCCTTTACACACACATAACTTTTTCTTATACTAGGCAATAGACGGAATGACGTCATATTTATCGGCCCCAGAACTCGACCTGGTAGTAGTAGCCGTATCCTCGCGCAGACTGCAGTCTGATGGTGGCGGTGTTCCATCCAAGACCTCCGGAGAGCAAATAGGCGTTGGCATACTGGGTGTATCCGACCTCCAGGGCCCTGATGGCGGAGATACGGGTGTTGGCGTTGGCGCCGCGGAAGGTTATGTCCTGGTACTGAACGGCATTTCCGATTGGGTTCTTGGCGTGGTAGCCCCTGGAATAAAAATGAACGTTAGTACCTATTCGTAAGGCTTAATTTGATTTGCCTAAAAAAACCGGCCAAGTGCGAGTCGGACTCGCGCACCGAGGGTTCCGTACAAACCTGTAGGTGGTGACATAACAAAAAATTTAAGGTTTTCGGAATTTTTCCTTTATATGTGCTATTAAACATTGCTTCATGCCAAATTTCAAGATTCTAGATCGACTGGAAGTACCTTTTAGGTTTTGATTCCCTCGCGAGTAGTTGCGAGTTTGAAAATATGTGGCTTAAATTGCTATTTCTTTTGATTGCGTTGACATAAAAGTTTAATTTTGTTACAGCTTAAAGGTATTATAGACTTGAGTATTTGATATGAATTTCAATTTAATACCTCTACGTGTTCATGAGAAAAGAAGTAGTAACTTTAAAATTTTCAAAAATATTTTTTATTAGATGACGTAACAAAAAATTTACGGTTTTCGCTATTTTTCCTTTATCTGTACTATAAGACGTTACTTCGTACCAAATTTCAAGATTCTAAGTTCACGGGAAGTACCCTGTAGGTTTTGATTCCTGTGCGAGTTTCGAAAATTTGCGGCATAAACGGCTGCATCTTTTGATTTCTTTGGCTTAGAAGTTTGATTTTTTTCACAGCTCAAAGGGACAGTAGACCTGAGTATTAGATATAAATTTCAGTTTGATACCTCCACGCGTTCTTCAGAAAAACGGTCTTGACAGACGGACGGACAACGAAGTGATCCTATAAGGGTTCCGTTTTTTCCTTTTGAGGTACGGAACCCTAAAAACGGAGATACAACTAGTTTTTTTTAATAATCTTATTATATTTAAGAAGAAATCTTACTCATCTCACAAAGATTTATCCTGGGTGGTAATCGAACCGACTGGACCTCCGGTTTGAGGTCCAGTCGGGATCTGTACTACTAGACCAACTGGTCCTTGAGTATGGTTATATAAGATATTTACCTGTATAGCATACGGTCAGCAGAGTTGATGGATCCAAGGATGAGGTTGTTGCGACGGGAGACCTTCTCGCTGCCTTTCTCAAGGGAAGCAGCGTCGTTGGTGAGGGCCAAAGCGGCCAAGCAAGCGACTAAGAATACAGCCTTCATCTGAAATAAAAAGAAATAAACTAGAACATAACATAAGCAGTTATTGAAAAAACACGTACTTAAACTAAAAAAAAAAAAACACAGAATCTTTATAAAAAAAAATCTATTAAAATCGAAATAATTGTGAATACTAGGCTAACAAATTATTACAAGATTTTTTAATTATGCTGTTAATTAATTTACAAAATGCAGTATTAAGATTAACTTATTAATTCTTCTCAGAAGGTTTATTTAAAACTACTAACTTTAAACCACTTTGCCTTAATAGTTATAGACAAATTACTTAAAAAGGTTAAAACTAGTAACTTACATTGAATTTATTATTATTTGTTCAAATCACTATCTCTGTAGCACTCTCAATCACAATATGTTGTGAAACATGTACTGGAGAATATATTATATACCTACTTAAAGATAAGAAACATTATCTTCTCGAACAACGGACACTTGCCAATTGTTGTCGGTTCGTGTTAGTCACCGTTACTCATAAACTAATCTATACTAATGCTAGTTAAGGAAAATGATAGAAGATTACTGTCTTTATTAAATATATTTTGTTTATGAGATCTTATCATCGATGTATGGATTTTCCTATTTTTATTTTGTTAGAACGATTAACTATTTATTAGATACAAGGACATTACCTAATTAAGTAATAATAATCAAGGAAAAACTCCATTTTATTTGTTTTCATGAAAACTTAAAAAAATGTAGATACCGTACCACAATAACAACCATAGATGTGTATATGTACGCATATGTGTATGTATGTATGCATATATAATTAGATTTAAATTAATCAAATTAGGTGATGTATAATAATTTCCGCGTCCTACAAAGTTAAAAACACTTATAAATGTATCCGCTCCTATAGACAAACCGTAAATACGATTTTGTGGGTTTTTATTTATTATTCCTAGATTTTTTTTATTTTATTTCATTTTTTTCGATAAAGACCATATCATACAGTATATATGGGTCCACACTCCACAGACTTTCATAAACTTTCATTTAATCAGTAAAAAATGAAATTGAAATAATGTTATTTTGTGACGAAGATAAAATGACTTGTACTTATATGCCATAGAAAAATTATGTTTAAGTTTTCGACATTTTCCAGCTGCACCCTGAGAAGAACTTAAAATAAACTCGGAGGGCCACACACTCTACAGTACAGACAATTAATGTTGATATGTATCGAAACAAACTCGGGGGTTAACTAAGAAATCAGCAATGAGAAATGTTGACGTGTCAGAGAAAACGATTTCCTGCATGTATGTCTGCGTATTTTTCGAAGCCACATTATTAATTAATTAATAAGTTAATTTAAACTTATTAATTAATTAATAAGTGAGAAGAATAAGAGAGCTATGGAACGAAGTATTCTGGGTATCAAACTCATAGACCGGGTTAGGAATACAATTATTCGTTCCACTACGAAAATCACTGACGTCACTCGGAATGCTGCCACGCTAAAATGGAACTGGGCTGGCCACATCTGCCGCATGTCAGACGACCAATGGGCCAAACGAACGACCCAATGGGTCCCTCTAAATGGCAAGAGACATCGCGGTAGGCCCAGACAGAGATGGCGGGACGAACTGGAGTCCTTTGATAAAGAGTGGATGACCACGGCCCTAGCTAGAGAGAGATGGAAGGAGGGTAGAGAGGCCTTCGCCCTGCAGTGGGACAGAAACGGCTAGAAAAAAAAAAAAAAAAAAAATTAAAACTAAACATTTTTGTAAAACCAAGTCTTAACTAATTAAAAGTTACATTCTGTAGTACTCAATTTCACAGCCTTTACAGATATCTAAGGAGTATGGACCTGCCACTAGTAATCTAATAATAAATAAATAAATACATAATTTAAAAAACTGGCCAAGTGCGAGTCGGACTCGCGCACGAAGGGTTCCGTAGGTACCACCGTCGTATGAGAGCCTCCCTTAAATATTCATTTTATGTGGTTTTTATTTGTTGTTATAGCGGCAACGGAAATACATCATTTGTGAAAATTTCAGCTTTCTAGCTATCACGGTTTATGAGATACAGCCTGGAGACAGACAGACGGACAGACAGACAGCCCGCTGGCTTCATAGCAGTCTCACTCATTACGCATATAATTATTAAGTTATACTACATCACAATTTGTAAAACACGTATATTTAATTTAATACTTATGTATTCTACATTTTTTTTTCTTTTTTTTTTGGGAATAAAAGTACACGCTGTGAAATCTACTCTCGGTATATTACGGTTTACTTATTAGGTTAATACGGCCGGACAGCGAAGGCTAAATAATTGGTAGGCTTCGGGTACGGAATCGAACTAAAATATAACCACTACAAACTTGACACTGCATAATTTTGAATGATGGTGGCCAGCTGTATCAAAATTCAAACGTTTAGTTGTAATTAAATAATAAGTAAATGTCAATTAATTTCTTTCTTAAAGCAAAGTAAAAATAATGTCCAAAATTAATATCTATTGAATTTGTGACATCTTGTAGCAATTATATCCATATTTTAATCTTCTACTGCCTAACCTATATAGATAAGAAATATAATAATATAAGTATATATAAATGAAATATATTTTTTTTAGGCTTCGCGCTTTAGGATTCGCAAAACATGCAGACTCCATGCCTACATCTCGAACAACACTGCGTTTATTGTAAAGAATCCTGTATTGTCTACTCATGTTTATAAATTAATGTAACTGTTTAACTTTATCTTCGTCTTCAGCCTTGTTTAAGCTAATGTCAGATCAGCTACCAGTTTCACCGGATTAACCACCCATTTTACTGGGTACCATTATGCCGTAGACTAGTTGTCAAAACAGTAAAAATGTTGGGAAAAATGGTTTTACGTGCTTTCCGAGGCACTGAGTTGTCTCGGTATGTTTACAGATGGTGACCCATCCTCGTAGCAACCGCGGCTTAACCTTCGTTATCGGTCAAACCGACTTACACTTAGTCACAAGTCCTTTAATATATTAACATAACATACCATCACATCTGTATCCCCGAAGGGTTAGGCAGAGGTGTACCAATGTACACCCACAGTTCGCCGGTATGTTTAGGTCCCATATAATAGGGGGCGAGCCTATTGCCACTAACCGGGCACAAATCCAAACTCCGACCTGCTACTGAGAATTCCATAGAAAAACCCAATAACACCTTGGTCGACTTGGGAATCGAACCCAAGACCTCTAGCGTAGCAGTCGCGCTTAGCACCACTAGGCCAACGAGGCAGTTCTTTTCTAATATATTTAGGTACCTGTATTATTTTTTTATTAACAATTATCAGAAACCAATATTTCTTAAGCTTTTTAAACGTAACGCAACAGAATTTTAGGAGGAAAACGGTTATTTCCTTATAGATACTCTAGGCTTAAGTGATAGCTTATCTAATTAATTAGTATATAAATAAGTACTTTCGAGAAGGATACAACATTGTCTAGTGGAACTTGTTTGTGATTTCTCGGAACATCCCAGCTAATACTAAATGTAAGTATAACAAAATATATTTTTTTTTGCACCTAGCAATTTTGATATTGTACCGTCACCTTTTCGTGATAAAAAATTTTTTAACGAGTAATTTTTTAGAGTCTTCACTGGAACGATCGTGAAAAAATTTAACTCTATACTGGGCTCATTTCGTTGTTCAGTTCGACAAATAAAAACGGGGAATGCTCGATGTTTCAAGTGAATGCTCAAGTCACAAGTGTCTAAGTACCTTAAACTTTCAACAATGACTTATCAATTTTGAATTTGTAATGGGTAAACAAAAATCTTGAAACAGTCGATAAGTGGTTTGTTTAATTAACATGACTAAAACGACAGTCATATTTATTAAAATCTTGTGAGTAACAAAACTATTTATCACTTGAAATCCACTTATGGTGAAGATTACTTTAAAATAATATTTAATAGATCAATGTACTAATTTTGACTAAATAAACTTTTAACAATTTTTTTATGAAGTGCATAATCTCATTCTTGGAAATGAATATTTTTTTCTGCAAAAATGTTGCTAAAAATAATTTGAATCAATTTCAGATGAAGACTATTATCTTTCTCGCGGCTTTGGCTGTCCTGTCACTGACCAGTGGCGCGACTGTTGAGGAGAAGGCCTCGCCGAGGTACAACCTCATCCTTGGGTCCACCACCAACAAGGATAGGGTGCTGCACAGGTACTGCACAAATTTTAATTACCAGACTTTAATGTTCACCCTGTATACAGTGAGTACAGGGTGTTGCACAATAAAAGTCTTAACAAATTGGACTTCCATTTTGGTCACATAATGATTTTCTTTTATTTTTTGAGAATGACAATGATCCTAGATGAAAGATTGATTTCTATTATCTGAAGCAGTATTTAAAAATATGATAGACTATTTCTGTAACACCATGTATAAGGAAACCATATAAAACATAAAAAAGTTGGTTGTTATTGCTATTTAACTAGCTTATGAATTTACTTTTTAAACCAGCCATAAATACTAATAATCTTCCTAAACTTTCAGAAACAACTACTTAAAGGGACCGATCCACAACGCAATACAATACCAGGATATTATCTTCCGCGCCGGCAACTCCAGGATCCGTATCTCAGCCATCAGGGCCACGGAGGTCGGGTACACCCAGTGGGCCAACGCCTACCTGCTCTCCGGAGGTATCGGCAGGAACAACGCCACCATCAGGCTGCAGTCAGCTCGTGGATACGGGTACTACTACCAGGTCGAGATTTGGGGACACTAAGAAGATTCTGAAAGACTAAAATTCAAGATTTCCTTAAGATTTTGAAAGACAAAAATTCCTTGTAATCATGTACTGTTTCGGACTGGCAATTTGAATAAATTTTCTACACACTATTTGTTTGTCTTTTTCCATAACTTGTACCTAAAGGAATTATAAATTAACCCGTTGCTAAAGGTTCGGTGACCATCTTTATCCATACTTAGACCGCTTCAAGCCTTGCAAAGTGCAACATAGGGTGACAATACAGGCGTTTAGAAGTCGATCTTTGAAGGGTTCCATAAATGCCAATTCAACTGTTTAAAGTGGTGGACAACCGTCGGCGTCGTGAAAGTTAAGGAAATCGATGGATGTCCTAAATGTAAAATACTGGTATTGTGCAGTCGCGATAAAAACGATGAGAAACTACACATCTGGGACAGCCTTGGTGGCTGGACGATCACACAAACGATGTTCTTAGATAAATGCAGCAGTAACAAACTATAATACGTGCACGTACCTTGGTCTGCTATGTCTGCTGCCGATGACCCGCCGGCGATATGATTCCACCACAGTTGATTGCTGAATGTCACGAGCTGCTCGGAATATTGATTCCCAGCAGAATATCGGTCGAGTTGACGCGTTTAAAAGGTTTTTCTTAAGAGAGATCGCGAAGTGCGCGCGCGTGCAAGATGGTGAGAAAAGATTGTCGATAGGGGGGCGGTCCGTCCGTTAACGGTAGTGACGTCATGACAGATGCAGCAGTAGCACCAATCGGATAACGAGTACGGCACGTATTACAACTGTCAAAACAGTTGTGATTGCCACTGCTGAAAATCGATAAGAACATCGTGTGTTGCCCGTGGTGAAATTAAACGATCTTATTTTAGTCATTTGTATGATGACGAAACATTCCGCCCACCAAAATACCTATGGTATTTTCGAAAATACGAAATATAAATAGAAAAGTTAGGAAGAAAACGTTAAACCTTAATAGTTACTGAACTACGAATCTAATCAACCTAACCTACGATGCTTAATAATATTAAGTTAAATAATACGTTAATCCTCTATAGGTAGAGGACAGAGTTTGACCAGCGGTCGCTTAACAGAATTGCTAGTAGCGGTCTTAAGAATTGCAACCCTAACTACTCCGTCAGCGCCAGGAAGAAGATCAGTAACCCTACCGAGTGACCATGCAAGAGGAGGTCGATTGTCATCCTTGATGATTACAAGCGAGCCCACCCCTAATGGTCTCGAGTTCTTGGTCCATTTGGCGCGTTGAGTGAGTGAATTTAAGTACTCGTGTTTCCATCTTGACCAAAAACTTTGTTGGAAAGCTTGCAACAACTGCCACCGATGAAGACGATGAGTATTGACGTTAGAATAATCATCATCGGGGACAGCGGTCAGAGGCTCCAATGTAAGGAAATGACCCGGTGTTAACGCTGACAAGTCATTAGGGTCCGAACTAACAGGGCACATTGGCCGTGAATTTAAAACCGCCTCGATTTGGACGAATAATGTAGTAAGTTCTTCAAATGTTAGAACCTGATCACCGACTATGCGATACAAATGTTGCTTTGCGGCTTTTAATTTTTCTAACGTTGAAAAACGATCACGTAATAGGTTGAAGTTATCGATAATTGAAACATTTTTTTCCCGAGGATGCACAGTTGATACTAACACAGGAGATTTACGAGTCTCGGCCTCAACAACTTTCTGCTCGTCATTAGTAACGCTGTCAATACAAGATGGCCATGACTCATGCGGCTCGGATAACCATCGTGGCCCCGCCCACCATAATGAGTTGTGAAGAAGTTCACTTGGAAATTGGCCTCGCGAACAAACATCTGCAGGATTGTCTGCAGAGGACACGTGATGCCAATATTCAATAGCTGTTATTTCTTGAATATGACTCACGCGATTGGCAACGAAAGTAGACCAACGACATGAGGGTGAACGCAACCAAGAGAGTGTAACAGTGGAATCGGACCACAAAAAGACAGCTGAAACAGGAATACGAGACAGATAAGTTTCTGTAACGAATTTGTACAGATCTGAAAGCAAAACTGCGGCGCAGAGTTCTAGACGTGGCAATGAGGTACGTTTTAATGGTACCACGCGAGCTTTCGAACAAACGAAATGAACGTAAGAATTGTTATCTACGTCTGTTACTCGTAAATAAATGACCGCGCCATATGCAGTTTCCGAACTGTCGCAGAATCCGTGTAGCTCGTAGAATTGTGAATCAGTACGAGTGACTCTACGCGAAATTTTTAGATGTTGCAACTGAGAAAGTTGATCCTGATATTGTTTCCATGTACTGACGACCTCGTCAGGGGGAACGTCATCCCACCCGGCACCGATAATCCAAAGCTTTTGGATTAAGCTTTTAACATGAATTGTCAGGGGGGATAAGAATCCTAACGGGTCGAAGATTCTAGCGAGTTCACTAAGAATAGACCGTTTGGTACATGGCCGATGTGAAGATACAACTTCAAAAAGAAACGAATCAGTTGAGGGATCCCATTTGAGTCCCAAGACTTTGAATGAAGCCGGTTCAGCTTTATCTAACGATACAGAATCAGTTAGGCAATCTTCAGGTTGAAGATCCGATAAAAGACGATTGTCATTTGACACCCACTTCCGAAGATGAAAACCTCCTTTTTTAAAAAGAGCGATAAGTTGTGTTTTTTTTCTTTGTGCAGTGGCGAAGTCCTGACTACCGCTGACGACATCATCGATGTAGGTGTCCGACAAGATTACACTCCTGGCGAGCGGGTAAGAATCCCCCTCGTCATCAGCAAGCTGTCGCAAAGTACGGCAAGCGAGATAGGGGGACGAAGAGATGCCATACGTGACCGTATTCAGACGAAACTCTAAAAGAGGTTCGCTAGGCGAAGCTCTCCAGAGAATTCGCTGATAGTCACGATGGTCGCCGAAGAGTATAATCTGTCGGTACATCTGACGTACATCTGCCATGAAAACGACGTCGTGTTCACGAAAGCGTAATAGAATTTCCAAAATGTTTGATTGTAATTTTGGACCGATGTGTTGACTTTCGTTTAACGATCGAGAACGTGCATCTTTAGCAGAGGCGTCAAATACGACACGAAGGCGAGTCGTGGTACTATCAGGACGTATAACGCAGTGATGGGGAATATAGTATTTCCCATTCCCTACGTCATCTGGAGAGACCAATGACATATGGCCCGCAGTTAGATAGTCAGACATAAAATCGCAATATTGACGATGACACTCGGGGTCACGTGACAGTCGACGTTCAATCGCATAGAAACGACGCAAAGCAATATCACGTGAACCAGTGAACATAGGCTCGGACTCGTCCCTGAATGGCAACTGCACGATGTACCGCCCAGATGAGTCACGAGAATGAGTTGTGATAAAATGTTGTTCACATGCTATCTCATCTGGGGTTAGGGATGCTGCGGGTGGTAATACATCTAACTCCCAAAAACGTTGAACTAATGAGTTTAATTCCTTATCACTTTGTATAGAAGAGTTCAGTAGGGAGCCGAGTGAATGAGTAGCTAAACGAGTTTTACCGAACAATAGCCATCCAAAGACTGAGTCGAAGGCGGTAGGTTGATGTGATTTTCCTTTGATATTACGATTACGTAGCGATTCCGCAAATACATCCGCACCGAACAGTAGGTCGATCCGGCCAGGAATGTCAAAACCGGGATCGGCTAACGATAGTGAATTGATGTGAGACCAACCCGATGTGTTTAATTTAGCTATTGGCTGGTCCCCGCAAATTTTTGACATTACGTGCATATTTAAATTAAATAAAACTTGATCACCAGTACCAATGGAACAATTAATGTCTCCTAAGATTGAAGCCGGGGCTTCACCGATTCCACTTATAGTTGTGGTAGGACTGGATAGTTTTAAATTTAATAGTTTGACAGCTGAGTCAGTAATAAGATTAATCTGACTCCCCGAATCGAAAAGAGCTCGAAAAGACACGAACTTGCCATTCGCATCCCGTACTTGCACAATGGCAGTTGCTAATAAAACAGTTGTGTTATTGTTTTTAGAAAATAATGAAGAGGTTGGGTTCGACTCGACCGGTTTATCTTTATGAAGTAAAGTGTGATGTTTATGATTACACTTACGACATTTAAAAATAGATGTACAACCTTTTAATTGATGTGAAGCTCGAAGACAATTGAAACACCAATTATTCTTGCTTGCGATAGATATCCGCTCATCGACCGATTTATTAAGAAATTGTTGACATGATGATATTGAGTGAGTGTCACCACAAAACGCGCACTTAACTGATTGTGACGTAGGCGTTTCACTGCTTGTAGTACTAGCTGTGGCAACTTGAGGTTTATCTGTACTGCTCACAAGCGCATGAGAAACGTTTGCCCGTGTATTTGTTTGAAATGATTTGACAGATCGTTGTTGTGGCTTACTCAAAGTTTTATTATTAATTTCACAAAAATGAGAATCACGTAAAAGCGCTTCACACTTCAAGTTTAAGAAAGACTTCAACTGTGCATATGGAGGAAACTCAATATCAGGATATTTTTCCTCGAAATCGCGACGCAAGTTTGAGTCTATCTTAGAGAGAAGGTGGTAGACTAATACAAAATCCCATCGGTCCTCAGGTAAAATAATTTTCTTTAAAATAATTAAATTTTCCTCAAACAGGTCTAATGATTTTCTAAACTCATTACCGTCAGTAGTATTAAAATTAATGTTTAAAAGGTCCTTCCATGACGTAAAAGCTAAAGGTCGTTTCCTTTGATAGCGAGTAACAAGGGCCTGGTAGGCATCATTGTAATGCTCATAAGTTAATGGGAATGCCTTGATAACAGATAATGCATCGCCGGTCAACGATGAGAATAAATAATGAAATTTTTCCGTATCAGTAAGACTACTAGAATTATGAATCAATGCATTAAAAGTGTCGTGATATTCAGGCCATTTCTTGATGTCACCACTGAAAGAAGGAAGAACAATTTTCGGTAAACGGATATTCGACGATGAAGCACTTTGTTTATTGTTTACTTGAGGTTCACTTTTAGTTAAACTACGATGAATAGATAAGATTTGAAAATATTTATCGTCAAATGTATCCTGGAGCGTATTATCTGCATGATCAGGATCATCTAAAAGCTCTAAAACGATCTGATGAGCACTTTCAAAGCTATCTAGAATATGTTTGAGTTCCTGATAATAAGAAAGAAATAAATTCCGTTGTGAGTCATCACTCATTGACAATGTACCTATTTCCAATGCCTTATCCAACCGCTTAATAGCTAAAGTACGCTTTCTACGTAACTGTGATAAATCTTGAACTGTATATTCATTCTCCGTAGAGTGGGATTTCGATTTCTTAAAGCAACTTTGTTTACGAGACGAATGTTTACTTAACAATGACATGATGAAAACGATTAGCAAGATCGGTTACCGATAACGAATAGTCGGCGATACAAGGTTCCAACAGATGGGCGCTGTCTGCTTACAAAGATGTAAACAAGATAAGAACACGAGTACTTACGCTAATCGGTAGTAATATTTATTTAATTTTGGTCGTGTGTCTGCAGTACAGATTATAGATTGTGTAAAAGCGCAACATAAATCCTTTGTTCAATGTTAATTTAATTAAGTTTTGAAGTTAAGTGGATGTAAGCTTCGTAATACCTATTGACACAATTTTTCTTTTATGTAATAGGAAGGAATGTAGCTAAGGTAGTCTTGCCTTGGTTTTACGGTAATCTCACGAAGAGTATTATCGCGTTTCCCGAAGGCGGAACGTGTTGGCTGCGTATCCGAACGCAAGCCGCTGACAACTCAGACTACTAGCGCGGTACGTTGAGATAATTTGTTACACCTACCTCCGAATAAAAAATGTCACACGAACAAAGGATTTTTTGCGAATGTTAATGACCGATATTTTTTTCGATCCTTTACGATACCCAAAACAGTTATTATAGGCCGAAATTGTAATATCAAGCACCGAAAGCAAGATTGATTGCCTAATATTGAGATCCTACAATAACTATAGAGGTTCAACTGGGTTAAAAATGAGTGGTAATGGCGGGTCCCGGGTTTCGGCACCATAAAAATGTACAGTCGCGATAAAAACGATGAGAAACTACACATCTGGGACAGCCTTGGTGGCTGGACGATCACACAAACGATGTTCTTAGATAAATGCAGCAGTAACAAACTATAATACGTGCACGTACCTTGGTCTGCTATGTCTGCTGCCGATGACCCGCCGGCGATATGATTCCACCACAGTTGATTGCTGAATGTCACGAGCTGCTCGGAATATTGATTCCCAGCAGAATATCGGTCGAGTTGACGCGTTTAAAAGGTTTTTCTTAAGAGAGATCGCGAAGTGCGCGCGCGTGCAAGATGGTGAGAAAAGATTGTCGATAGGGGGGCGGTCCGTCCGTTAACGGTAGTGACGTCATGACAGATGCAGCAGTAGCACCAATCGGATAACGAGTACGGCACGTATTACAACTGTCAAAACAGTTGTGATTGCCACTGCTGAAAATCGATAAGAACATCGTGTGTTGCCCGTGGTGAAATTAAACGATCTTATTTTAGTCATTTGTATGATGACGAAACAGGTATTCAGCTACAATCACTGCGATTATAAAATTAGACGGGCCTGTTGGTCTAGTGGTTAGTGACCCTGACTGCTATACCCGAGGTCGTGGGTTCGATTCCCACCCAGGACAAATGTTTGTGTGATGAACACGATCATTTGTTCTGGTTGTCTGGGTGTAATTTATCTATAATATGTATGTATTTAGAAATATATAAGTAATTTTATCAGTTGTCTGGTTACCATAACACAAGCTCTGCTTAGCTTGGGATCAGAAAACCGTGTGTGAGTTGTCCCGGAATATTATTATATTATTAAATGAATACTTACATATGCATTAACATAAATAGGTTACATCCAATCCAAAAAAAATCGCTGTATTAGCGCCGCGAATTTATAACATCCTGAACAAAACAATTAAAACTAGGAAGCTTAATAACAACCAACTTAAACAAGCACTACTTACGTGGCTAAAGAGTGTGGACTACGACGCAGCTGAAAATGTATTAAAAATCTTAGTGTAAATTAATAGCCTACATACACACACGCGCACGCTCACCCATACAAACGCACGCACTCACGCACGCGCACACACACACACACACACACACACACACACACACACATATAAGGTGCTATAAAAACATCTGCCACGGCTTTAATGGGAGGTAGTATTGTGTTTATAGATTACAATAGTATAGATAAATTATTGATTATTTATCATATTTTTTTTCATACAAAAAAAAAATAACGTATAAATTTGTATTGATTTATTAGTATAAAACCATCCCGTGTCCTAAGCTGTTGCCGCTCCGCACCGAATTCACGTAATTTGTGAACCACGTTACGCAGAATAGAGTCAATGTTAATTTAACAATTTTATTTTCTAAAATTTAATTAACTGTTCCGGGGTACGAAAGTTCTTCACTATTGTAATCTATAAACACAATACTACCTCCCATTAAAGCCGTGGCAGATATTTTTATAGCACCTTATATATACACACACACATATACACACACACTTTAAAATAGCTGTGCATGTCTGAAATTTTCTTTTATTTGTTTTCTCTTTCGTATCAGTTTATAATATATTGTTTTATAGACCAATCAGTCTCATATCCTGCCTATACAAAGTCTTCGCATCCACCCTACTAAGACGTATAACACCCAAAATTGACGAAAACCAGCCTGTGGAGCAAGCTGGTTTTATGAGAAATTACTCAACGGTGGACCATATTCACACGCTAAAGATAATAATCGAAAGGGCTATGGAATACAACCTACCACTATATATCGCTTTTATAGATTACTCGAAAGCTTTCGACTCTATTTCCCATGACTCTATATGGCAGGCATTAAACCAGCAAGGAATAGATGACAATTACATAGCACTGATAAAAGCGATCTACAAGAACAGCACAACGAGGGTACGCTTAGAGGCGAGAGGACCAGCATTCCCGGTAGAAAGAGGGGTAAAGCAGGGAGACCCGCTCTCTCCGAAACTTTTTATTGCAGTCCTCGAATCTATCTTCCGAAATCTCGAGTGGAACGAATTAGGGATCAAGATCAATGGCAAGTACCTGTCACATCTCAGGTTTGCGGACGACATAGTCCTACTGTCAGATAATCCGTTCAACATTAAGTTCATGATAGAGTCACTTAGCCAGGAAAGTGAAATAGTCGGGTTACAGATGAATATGGAAAAAACTAAACTGATGACCAACCGCGATCAAATAAATATAATTATACAATCGAAACTTATAAGTTATGTTGAAGACTATATCTATCTAGGACATCTTATCTCATTTAAATACTGTACAGAAAAGGAAATAAATTGCAGAGTAAAGAATACATGGAATAAGTACTGGGATTTAAAAGAAATCTTCAAAGGCTCCATTCCCACAAAACTAAAGACCAAAGCGATGAACAGCTGTCTCACTCCGGTTCTCACTTATGCGTGCCAAACCTGGCCTTTAAAGCAGTCACATCTACAAAAGTTGAAAATCTGCCAACGAGGATTAGAACGAAGTTACATAAATATTAAATTAAAAGATAGAGTCAGAAATTCAGTAATAAGGAAGAAAACCAAAGCTCGAGACGTAGTGAAACAGATATTAACACTTAAATGGAAATGGTCGGGCCACATCCAAAGAGTAACCGATGGAAGATGGTCGCAGACAGTAACGAATTGGTACCCACGAGACAGGAAAAGAAAGAAGGGTAGACCGCTCAAAAGATGGAGTGACGACATCGTGGCGACCACAGGAAATTTATGGCCCAGACTGGCACAAGACAGATCTACCTGGCAAAGTTTGGAGGAGGCTTATACCGCAAAAGGCGGCCCCTACAATTAAATCCAAGTAGCAATACTAACGTAAATATAAAAATACTTTTAATACTAACAAAAATACTAACAAATGCATACTGTATATTATATATAAATAAGATACTAGGTTAACATAAACTTGTAGAGGGAAATTTTAAGCTTAATAAATAAATAAATAAATAAAATCAGTTTATAATTTTGTGAATCTGTTGTTGGCATAATTGTATTTAATAATATGGGGAATATACTGGCTTCTGTAATACAGTTTAAACTAGCTCAGAAGCCAGGGAATTCATTTACATGTGCAACAAAAATGTCAATAAAGAATATTTATTATTATTATTATTAATCATAAATAGACCTACTATTATTATGTTAAGTAGGTATAGATTATTTATTATCTTACCTTAAAATGGGTCTTATCAAAATACTTCATGAAATCATAAGTGCCTGCCTATTTATTAGAAGCAATATATTCCTCGTATATACTAATTTGTTTTCATTCAATTAATCGTTTATTCAATCCATGTACCTTGCATCAAAATATATAATTATTAAAAGATCATCCTGAAGTCTCATATTTGCTTATTCTAGGTTCTATGTTCCACTGTATCTATTATGTATTATTATTGTATGTAAGTACGTTGACCGATTTGCATTTTTATTGTTCAGCGATTTTCAAAATTATTTTCGTGTTTTAATAAAAATAAAACATTATTTAAAAAAAAGATTGTTTATTATAATATTTTACAATACAGGGCGAGACACTTAAGCCCAGCAGTGAACTACATAAGATCTAATGATTACGAAAATGAACAATAAAAAACTAGATGATAGATGTTTTTTTGCATGTTTTCGCCAATTCTCGTTATTTCCATAATATCAGATGTATGTAACGAGAATTGGCGAAAACATACAATAAAACATTTTTAACTTGCCATTTGGACCGGGCAAACAAACAAACATACAACGCGATAGTTCAAAACTAAGTAAATGATCTAGACTAGACTAACAGGAAGTAAAAAGATCTAATAAACAAAAGACTATCTAGACCACTCTCCCCCAAATCTCAACATTATACCTATACCCCCTTCCCTTAGCAGTCTGCATCCTAAACTTCACGTGGCTATATGAAATACCACCAGCCAGTAGCCAGGCCGACGCCAACTGGCTCTGCCCGACCTCGACCACTCTGAGGCAAGTTATCCGGACGTTAGAAGCGCCGCGGTAGGTCAGCTCCTGCCATTGGATCGTGTTTTGTTTTGGCTGTCTCGTGTATGTGTTTCTGAAAATAAGTAAAAAAGTTTAGTATGTATATACTATGGTTGCCACGCGGTTTTACTCTTTTAAGTCCTTCGTTCCCGTAAGACATTTTTTTAGGTTTCCGTACCCAAAGGGTACCAACGGGACCCTATTACTAAGCCTACGATATCTGTCTGTCTGTCACAGGCCTCTACGTCTGTGGAGGCCTGCAAACGGTAAAAGTTAGACAGCTGAAATTTACACAAAATACTTGTTACTATGGCCGCTATCACAACAAATGTTTTGAAACCTTAAAATCTAATAAGGTTAATGTATTCAAACCGCAAACGAATTGCATTATAAGTTATAAAGGCAATGCACACAGTTAAACAAATTGATATGTTATAAATGTCAGGCGTTTCGTATTAGAAGCATCGTATCATCTTTTGTGTAATTGACATCAGGCACCTAACCTACAATGAGTAACCCAGCACTTCTTTCTAGGTGGTACGGAACCCTTAATGCGCGAGTCCGACTCGCACTTGGCCGGTTTTTATGATGCTTTATAGTTATTCTGATATTCGGTGTAAATGAATCTAAGAAATCAATTATCGAGAAAGTCCCGGGGTGGACCGACTTTCTTGATAATCGATTTTTTGAGTTGTAAATGGTGTAACTAACCGGACTTTGATTTTAATATAGGATCATAAAAATAAATCTATACTTATAATAAATCTGTAGAAAGGTCAATTCTGTACAAGAAATATATTTTCAAAATAACTATCAGGGGGTGATTAGTGATCGATACTGATGCCAAAAATGCAATCAGTAAAATTTTTGTCTGTCTGTCTGTCTGTCTGTCTGTCTGTATGTTCCTTATAGAAACAAAAACTACTCGACGGATTTTAACGAAACTTGGTACAATTATTCTTCATACTCCTGGGCAGGTTATAGTATACTTTTCATAACGCTAAAATAATTAATTTTGAATAATTACCTATGTAAGAGTCGGTTTCCATTGCCAATGGATCCAAGAATGAGGTTGTACCGGCCTGAGAGCTGCTCCTCCACAGCCGAGTCCTCGCTGCTCACACACACACACAGCACTGCCAACACTGATACCAAGATGATGCTCTTCATCTGGAAATAACATCTAATCATAATATCTGCTAAATCTGTAAGAGATCTGATATGAAAATGAACAAAACAAATGCGGTTTGTAAAATTATGATGATATGACTAGTATCTAAGTCACTTAAATTTAATAATAGTGGTTTAACTTTTATTTTATGACAGAAGTACAAAAAATTAAAAACAGGCAAGTTCTTGGATCTTGGACTTCGCATAAAATGAATATAACAAAATATTTATAACTAGCTGTGCCTGCAACTTCGTTCGCGTGGATGACGAAGCTTATTAATGAGTCTTTAACCATTAAGGCTGCACACGCGACAGAAGCTTAAAAAATTGAGTAACTTCTCCCGTTTTCCTAACATTTTCCTTCACTGCTCTGCTCCTATTGATTGTAGCGTGATGAAAAGTATACTATAACCTGCCCAGAAGTATGAAGAATAATTGTACCAAGTTTCGTTAAAATCCGTCGAGTAGTTTTTGTTTCTATAAGGAACATACAGACAGACAGACAGACAAACATTTTACTGATTGCATTTTTGGCATCAGTATCGATCACTAATCACCCCTGATAGTTATTTTGAAAATATATTTAATTTACAGAATTGACCTTTCTACAGATTTATTATAAGTATAGATGTTTAATACTTACATTAATTTTTATTATTTTTGATGTTGTATAGATCACAAGTGTCGCGCACCTTCAATTACAATATGTATTAAGCCATTCTACCTTAGAATATATACTAAAGACTCTTGATAAGATTATAAATAATAGTATCACTAACCCAGAAAAAAAAGCCTTTGTTTTGTTGTAAATTTTCACGGAAGCCCAATTTATGAATGAAAGTGATGTCACAAATATTGCATAGGATATACAGTATGTTTTTTATAATAATATAATAATATTCCGGGACTACTCACACACGGTTGTTTGATCCCAACCTAAGCAGAGCTTGTGTATATATTATATATTTCTAATACATATTATAGATAAATTACACCTAGACACGGAACAAATGATCGTGCTCATCACATAAAGATTTGTCCTGGGTGGGAATCGAACCCACGACCTCCGGTATAGCAGTCAGGGTCACAAACCACTAGAACATCAAGCCCGTCAAAGTATAACGATCGTTGTAATTATTAAAGCAAGTTATTGAAACAGCTCACTTTTCTTTTTTTTTTACCTAAGTTTAATAATAACGCGTTATCTTCGGCAATAAAAGACCGATTTGAAATACAGGATGTTAAGAAAACCCTGTCCGACCCGAAACTGTGATATAGGGTTCACAATCACATGCTCAAATAAAATATCAAATTTGGGAAATTCATGATAGTAATAATAATAATGAAGTTTGAAAAAAACATTTTTTGCCGCAAAAAAAAAAAAAATGATGTTTAAATAAAAGTTACACCACCACTTTCGTTGGTATTATTGGCGGACCTTTGTATTATCATTTGGCGTCACCTGTGACGAAGTCGAATCTTTCTTGCCTTATAAGAAAAAAAAAATGTAAGTTATTTTTTTTTTTCAAATTACTTTTTTACATTCATTGAATCAGATATCGATACCTAACAATACCTTTACGGATCGGACAGGGTTTGCTAAACACCCTGTATGTATATTGTATGTATAGTAACTAACACAACCTTCTTATCCATATACAGGGTGTTAAGAAACCCCTGTACGATCCGTTAAGGTGTTGTTAGGTATCGATATCTGATTACAAAAATGTGAAAAAAAAAATTGAAAAAAAGAAAAAAAATTATAACCTAAAAAAATATTCTGTGTTGTAGTTTTTGTTTAAATCTCAAATTTAGGGAATTTCGGGGCGGAAAATGGTTGTTTCAAAATTCATTATTATTGTTTCTATCATGAATTTTCCAAATTTGATATTTTATTTGGGCCTGTGCTTGTGAACACTATATCACCCTTTCGGGTCGGACAGGGTTTTCTTAACACCCTGTATAGATAGATAAGCGATATAAACAACACCCTGAATAATCAGTTAAAACAATTTCACCTACTACTCTAGAATGATAGTATCTAAATGATTATAATTATTGATAAAGGTAATAAACGATAATTTGAGGTCAGTGTAACTATGAGCTGCGCGCGCGCATGTCTCGGGGACTTACTAAAATATAGGTACCTAGTTGATAATATGGGACTCCCCAATTGTCTTTTAACCGACTTCAAAAAAGTAGGTATAGGTTTTTTATGTATGTTGCTCTAATCACTTAAAGACGCCGAGACCTGTTTTTTTTAATAAAACACCCAGTCTTTTCAGCTTTTTTTGCTTGAGGAGAGTTTCATGTAATAGCCGCTTGGCAGCAATGTGCATAAATAATACTCTTCAGTTAGACTCGAGCTTGCATTACAGGTCTAGATCCGAGAATCATTTTGTAAATATATATCGATGCGACGTTATTACTATCTATACGATATCTGGAAAAGTACACTACTTATAAGACAGTAAAGGGCCACCGAATTTTGCAGAAACGCAATGGATAATCATAAAAATAATTTAATTATCCAATATGGCGGCGATGTGGTTCGCCACCCATCACGTCTCGCTTCTCGCTGGCGAAAAGCGGCCCACGGAGAGCCGCTTCGCTTCGTTGAATGTAAGAGGAGGAATGTATGGTAAGGTGGATGAAGTAATAGTATGTCAGATGATGGATGTAGTGACAAAAATTAAGAAAGAATGCTGAGATAGTTTGCCCATGTCGAGAGTGTGAATGAAAAAAGGCCAGGTCAAGGGTACCCTAAACCGAAGAGCATGAATGAAGGAATATGAAAGTGGACAAAGCGAAACAAGTGTGTAAGGATCATAGCAAGTGGAAAGAAGTGGTCTCTGCCTACCCCTACAAGGGAAAGAGTCGTGATTATATGTATGTATGTATTTTTTCAATGTTTTGTCGAAATTATGAGATTTATTAATAGTTTGAATATCTTTAGAGATAGTATAATAAGTTACATAGGAGGTATGTTAGTATGTATCAGCATGTAGTAGTATATCATACATAAAGTAGTATGTATTGCACAGCCGGTATGTGTCATATAAGTCACTCTGAGTATCAGAGTATGTATTGCATACGGAGTTTGTATTACATTAGGCAGTATGAATATGTATTACATAAGGTAGTATGTATTACAGAGGGGGTATAGATCACATAAGGAGCTATTAAATAATAATTAAAGCATCCTAAGTAGACTAGCCATTGATATTTTTATAGCCTTTTTAAGTTGCATACCGCAGATATTTAAACGAGAAAAGTAGATGACCATCTAGATTCATTCGTTTATAATTGACCCCCCATCTGTTCGTTCATTTTTAAGTCCATTTCAAGATATTCATTGTTATTTCATATTTGTTATTGCAGGCCTACTAATATGACAAATCTATATACAGGGTTTAGGTAATTGAATAGAGGCAATACCTTAGACTCCCCAATTAGTATATTAAATTATACGTCCGAAATTAAATTAATTTAAAATCACTAGGTTTGGCCTAGTGATTTTATACGTAAAACGTTTGGGCGAGCGGCGCGGGCGGCTCAAAAGATATTTCCGTCAAAAATTAACACCTACTTTTAATCCCAGAAATCGATTTAGAAGCCCATTTTGAACCAACTACTTTCAGGAATTGCGTTGATTCTGTTACACGTTGTACATACCTGTTCAATCGAGATCCTGTTTTAATTCGCTTAAATTGTTTTAAATAAAATTTAAGCATAATCGTGATTACAAATTATAAAAAAATAATTTGATCCTAAGGCAGGAATCAAACCTGTGACTAATAAATAATTATGAGTACGCGTCACTGCATAAAGAATAAATATTATAATCGTGAAGTTTAGGAATGAATGGAAGTACTTTAGTAAATCATCCAATTGTAGTACGTTAATGACTAATATACTTATCACTGATTTTATTATTAAATTCATTTATTTATACCTTACCTTTTGCCCGCAACTTTGCCCGCATTTACATCGATAACGTATTTATACCTATGTTCCTTTTTTGTACTAAAGCTCCATAATATAATACAATCTGACGAATTATATTAATAATTTACCAAAAACTAAACTTTTTTCTGTAATACATTTAAAATAAATTCTTTCCTTATTAAGTAAAGTGCCCCGTAAACGCTCAAATTGTTTGTAAAATTTTACGTGTTTGTCAAATTATTTGATAGTGTACGGCTGTGTTTGAGGCGTTTGTCAAACAATCTACGTGTTTGTCGCGATTGATGAAGTTTGATGAAAATCATGGAGGACGCTACGCCAAGTGCCAAAATTGTTTGATATTTGGTTTGATCGTTTAAGCTATTGTTTGATGAAAACGTGAAGTTTGAACAACAAATTTGTCAAGCAAGTTTGTACGTTAACAGGGCGCTTAAGGTTTACCTTATGAATCATTTTTTGGTAATTTATGATTAAAGGTTAATAAATAAAAATTGGGACTTCAGTTTACAAATTCATTTATTTACGTAACAATAATTTTGATTAAATAAATATTATTCTTATAATAATTAAAGCCCATTTTTATAGAAATTAAAAGCATTTGCAATTTAAACCCAAATCAGTTATTTCAACCCTTTACTGCAGAAAGCGTTTTAACCCCATTTCCCTAAACGAGTCGCCCCCAGATCTCCACTTGGTAGTTGTATCCGCGGCCCCTGGCTGTCTGAAGCCGGATCTTGGCGTTTCTTTGTCCGACACCGCCCGACAAGAGCCTAGCTGTCGCCCCCTGGCTTTGCCCGACCTCGACCGCTCTGATGGCAGTGATGCGAACGTTGGAAGCTCCTTGGATGGTTAACTCTTGCCATTGGACGGTGTTAGCTGCTGCCCGTCTGACGTAGGTATTCCTGAAATTTGAAAGATTTTTTTTATATTGGGTGTTAAATGGTTGGCTTTAGGCTTAGATGGTACGACATTTTAATTTCGTATCTATACTAATATTATAAATCTAAAGAGTTTGTTTGTTTGTTTGGTTGAACGCGCTAATCTCAAGAACTACTGGTTCAAATTGAAAAAATATTTTTGTGTTTGACAGTCCTTTTATCGCGGAAGGTTATAGGCCATATAACATCACGCTAGGACCAATAGGAGCGGAGCATCAATTAAAAATGTTGCATAAACTGAGAAAAATATTCCTTTTGAGAGCTTCCGTTGCCTGCGATGCGTAAACGGTTAAAGTTACACAAAAAATGATTTATGATGAAATTTTTCTCCTTTAAATGTCTTAAAAAAAGTTCGAGAGATATGTCTATCTTTTAAGGTTGATTCACAATAACCTTTTTTATGATAACCAAATTTGTTCTAAAATAATGCATTATTTGCAAAGGTGTTTTTATAAACATGATATTAATCCATTTCCAAATAAATATGTTCTTCTATTTAATTTTGAACAAAATTGCTCTTGACATCATTTGAATTCAATGAATTTCTTCGGAGATATCATAGATTTAAAATAACTCCGCAACAAATTAATTATTAAGTACCATGCGCGCATCTACCACAAGATAATTAAACTAAAAATATCGTGTAGGTACGCAGAAGTACTTTAGAATACTTGCTACAAAAATACTGCTAATTAAATTATATAAATACCCACAGAATATTATTACATATCCACATTTTATAACCCCCCAGTACCTTTTCCCAGCGTTTTTTTGTTATTCCTATTCCCGTGACATTTTTTACTATAGTTCAACTCTTACTGATCAACAGCGTGATGTATCTAAAATAGCTTTGAGTGTTCTTTCATTTTTTTTCGTGATCTTATTATATTCAGAATCAATAATTATTTTCAAAAACAAAACTCAAGCATCCGAACTCCACGCGGACGAAGTCGCGGGCACAGCTAGTATAGTATATAATTAATTGTAATTTTCTATGACACAATAAGAATAAAATTGGTATGGTTAGTCGGTACTATTGGCTCAGTTGGCTTAATGACGTTGTTTTTAAATATCAGTAATTATTATATAAATAATTCCATATGACGTAGAGTGGTAAGAACATAGAGATATAATTAAGAAAAAAAAACTACATAATCATATACAACAAAAAAGTTAATTTTAGGCATCATTTACCTGTGCAACAGTCTATTTCCATTGCCAATGGATCCAAGAATGAGGTTCTGCCGGCCTGAGAGCTGCTCCTCCACAGCCGAGTCCTCGCTGCTCACACACACACACAGCACTGCCAACACTGACACCAAGATGATGCTCTTCATCTGGAAATAATAAACAGTTTCATTAATAAGATGAAAAATATTTTACTAAATCAAAAATACTTAAGTATCCCTAATCTATTTAGAAAAACATGAGACGAAATGTTCAACAAATCTATGGGTTAAATAATTTCATTAAAATTTGTGGGTATAGTATATAGTAAATACACGTAGCACGGTAAAATATATGTAGTATATACCTGTTTAAACTGCAGGATTAATCTCTAAAAATGTTTATTTTACCAAAACATAACAGTTTGGAAAACCTTTGGTGCCTATGCATATCATGGAGCGAAATTATGCAATTATTTCTAAGTAAATGACATAACAACTTTGAAAATTAATATAAATTACAAAATCTAATATTGAATACTCACGTTAAACATTTTCCAATATTTGTTTTAATTCGTTTATAGTAGTTACTTTGACAGTAGAACTTTCTACACAATATGCAATGCAACTGTCTTCAAGCCTATTTATACTAAAAATATTATAATTTGATAAGATAAAAACTAGCACTGATCCAGAAAATATTATTAAATAATAATTTCACGAACCGATTTGCAAGCGCATCATAAATTGTAACCTTGATTAGGGAAACTACTGAAATCTACCCGAAATCGTACTTTTATCAGTTTCTTCGGACAATTTACCTTTTGACCTAATTTGTCAAAATAATGCAAAAAAAATATTAAAACCGATTGTGAAAGGCCGGATAAAAGTGTTATTTATTTATTTTTTATGTTATTATCAAATGACATGTACAACATAACAGTAGAGTTAACACAAAATGTAAAGAAAAGAATAACAAAATGTATGTTATGTGAGAACTTATGGATTTTATCAGACCGTAAAATAATTGGTAATTAGTCAGGCTACAGAACAGTACAGGCAGCTTCGCAACCTTTATTTTCATCTACATCGTCTCCACAGAATATTGAATTATTATTTTATCCCCATACTATACAATATACAGATATAAAACATATCTGGTAGGGTATATTGAACTAAGTCGTGTTAGTTACACTTTTTATTCCTAAGAACAAGTGGACCGACTTCTTCTTTCAACCGGGTCCTTCCCCACCTCGAATAACTATAAAAATACTGGGGACGGGAAATAGGTAGACAACCGGTCATATGGTAACCATTTTACAGTGTTGGGAATGTATGTAGTCATTCATTATTGTAAGCCATAATTTTACTATTATTACACACACATATTTAATTTTCACATACATAATCATATTACTGCTGACCTACATTAAACAAATGAAAAGTAATTTAAGAAAATCCCCTAGCCATAATAATTGTTATCGTTCAGTATATTACACGGACAAGATCAGTAGGTCAAATCGTTATCTTTCAGTGACCAAATCTGATAATAAGAATACGTTTTGATGTTGACAACTCTTTTACACCTGTTCTTTATGTTATTGATAAACAAATGCGTTGGCAAAGAAACTCATACACTCCTTACATTATAAAATAATTTGTGTTAATAATACCAGCCTATAAACGTCCCACTGCTGGGCACAGGCCTCTTCCCATATAGAGAAGGCACGAGCATTGACCAGCACGCTTGCTCATTTGCAGATTGGTGATTTCGGATACTAATATTTTGGAATCAGGGCTTCTTCACGATGTTTTCCTTCACTATCTGGCAGGAGTTTCTTAGAATAATTAAGAAAATGCATATAACTTTTGAAAAAGTCATATTTGTACTTGCCTTGGTTCGCACCAGCAACCTTGTGTTTTTCATACAAATCCGTTCATTGAACCGCTAGGCCACACATTTTTTATTTTCTAATAACAACTAAATGAACACACGGCTATCTGATCCCAAACTAGGCAGCAGCTTGTATTATGGCAACCATACAACTGATAAACCTTATAATTATAAACCCCAAGCTTATTAAAGAACCATGCGGCAACACTGCCTTGGACCCATGTGTTGGGCTCAAGACCTAACCTAACCAAGTATTATGTCTACAATAGACATGTACAATTGTTACTAAACCCTTCCATACTTGACTAATTTATGTAATATTCTTATGTTTATCTTTATGAGCATTATAATTTATGTAAAATACGTATTACTAAAGTTGTCAAAATATAAAAGGTCCGTTTTGACATTTGTCGTATCGTAGTTAAAATATATTCTATCATATTATTATTTAAACGCCAAAAAAAATATGTATCTTTTTAATAACACTTTATGTAATTAATTATTATTTTATTGTTTCTTTCAGTTTCGTTCCAAGTTACATTCTAGGGTCTTTCTCAAATGTCAAAACGGACCTTTTATATTTTGACAACTTTACAATTAATATTAGACAAGGTTATATAATCTGATAACAGGAAATGTAAATAGCTGATAAAGAAAATAGGTGGGTCCTATACCTACCTATATTATCATAATATTTATGCATTTTTAAGGGTTCACACATGCTTATTACACTGAGAAATTTGAGCTCGGTGTCCCTCAGAAACGATAAACTAATTTAAAATTCGACTTAAAATATTTTTTACTTATCTTCGCATGTGTACATGCCTAATAGTAGTATAGCAAGGTATTGCCTACATGGTAACAAAATAACAGGTTTATTTAATTTATTTATAATTTTTATTTTTATTAACAATTATATTTCAAATAAATAATGATTTTACCTATCATAATTAAAGCAAAATTAAAATACCAAAAATTTTAAATCATTAAAAGTTCAATCCAAATCAGTTATTTCAACCCTTTACTGCAGAAAGCGTTTCAACCCCATTTCTCTAAACGAGTCACCCCCAGATCTCCACTTGGTAGTTGTATCCGCGGCCCCTGGCTGTCTGAAGCCGGATCTTGGCGTTTCTTTGTCCGACACCGCCAGACAAGAGCCTAGCTGTCGCCCCCTGGCTTTGCCCGACCTCGACCGCTCTGATGGCAGTGATGCGAACGTTGGAAGCTCCTTGGAAGGTTAACTCTTGCCATTGGACGGTGTTAGCTGCTGCCCGTCTGACGTAGGTATTCCTGAAATTAAAAAGTTTTGAATTTAGAGGCTTCCAGCCCGGCTTACGAATTTCAAGAAATGTTCTAATATTTTCTGTTTCGTATACGGTGTAAAATTAATTGTTATACTTGGGATGGTTAGTCGGTAATATTATTGACTCAGATGGCTTAGTGGCTATGTTTTTAAATACCAATAATTTCCATGTACATAAAATACATCATTCTATATAAGATATAGAGTAGTAACAAGATGAAAGTGTGATTAAGAAAACGATTTCATCACAACTATTTAGCAAAAACAGTTAATTTTTATTAATTACCTGTGCAGTAGCCTATTCCCATTGCCAATGGATCCAAGAATGAGGTTGTGGCGGCCTGAGAGCTGCTCCTCCACAGCCGAGTCCTCGCTGCTCACACACACACACAGCACTGCCAACACTGACACCAAGATGATGCTCTTCATCTGGAAATAATAAACTTTTTCATTAATAAGATGAAAAATATTTTACTAAATCAAAAATACTTAAGTATCCCTAATCTATTTAGAAAAACATGAGACGAAATGTTTAACAAATCTATGGGTTAAATAATTTCATTAAAATTTGTGGGTATAGTACTGTAAAATACATGTAGCATGGTAAAAATACCTGTTTAAACTGCAGTATTAATATCTAAAAAATATTATTTTACTAACACATAACAGTTTTGAAAACCTTTGGTGCCTATGCATATCTTATGAAGCGAAATTTTGCAATTATTTCTAAGTAAATGACATAACAACTTTGATAATTAATATAAATTACAAAATCTAATATTTAATACTCACGTTAAACATTTTCCAATATTTGTTGTAAATTAGTTAGTAGTAGTTACTTGGACAGTAGAACTTTCTACACAATATGCATTGCAACTGTCTTCAAGCCTATTTATACCAAAAATATTATAATTTGATAAGATAACAACTATCACTGATCCAGAAAAATATAATTAAATAATAATTTCAAGAACCGATTTGCAAGCGCATGATAAAATGTAACCTTGATTAGGGAAACTACTGAAATCTACCCGAAATCATACTTTTATCAGTTTCTTCGGACAATTTACCTTTTGACCTAGTTTGACAGGTAAATGCAAAAACAAAAAACAAATTATTACATGGCCAGATGAGCGGGTTCTACAAATAAACCAATGGTGGTCGATCGGGCTTTCACGTCGAATAACACAAGCTCTGCTTAGCTAGGGATCAGATAACCGTGTGTGAGTTGTCCCGGAATATTATTATTATTATTATTATTATATTATACATATAATAAATCTGTAGAAAAGTCATTTTTGTACATTGAAGAAATTGAAAAAAAAAATAGCCAGCGTGTTAAAGGATAACTAACAGAACCCATTTCCATCATTTTTGAAATTTTTGTCTGTTTGTCTGTTTGTCTGTTTATATGTTTGTTTGTGCACGCATCACGTAAAATCTACGAATTGAATGCAGACAATGTTTATATACAAAAATTATACACAACTTGAGGTATAACTTAGTTTTTGTTTCATCGAAATCGGTTCACTCTATCAAAAGATATAATTAATTTAGTGAGTTCAAGAAGTAAAATATTACAACACGCAATTCAGTACAGTACTTGCATTACAACTGTCTTTTGCCGGGGGTCAGATTTCATGTTACAGTATCAAACATAAACTACTTAATCGAATGGTGTAAAAAATTGAGAGGTTGTTTTCAAGAAATCGTAGATGGTTGTTAGCTATGTTGAAACATGCTATTGAATCTAGCTGATAAGGGGAGGAGCTTTAAATTTCCAAAATCATTTTCTCAACTGCACACATAAATTGGCATTATTGACAGATCAAAAGATAAACAAGAGGGTAACCATGGCAGACTGAGGTAGCCATAGCAATCTTCAATTTGATTAGAACCTATATTTTAGTGAACTAGCTATCGAGGTAAACAGCTTGGCGGTTGAACGATTGGAAATGAGTGATGTTGCTGCAAGTTCAAATCCGGTTGTTAATGTTTGTATTTTTTTTCATGCGTCCATTTTCTTATATAAGTTTGAATTTTTTGATACCCAAGTTCAAATCTCAGTAGAGATAACTCTTTTTGTGTTTTACTAACGTATCTTTTTTAAGTAAAAAAATATTTGTAACATTTTGTTGTATTTTTAGTCGCAATAAACGACATCTTTAAGTCGTTAATTTTTTCTCAACCGATATATAAACTTACAATTATTTAGTGTTTGTATTTACTAATCTCCGTAGGTAAGTTTGTTCCTCATTGCTGATCATGAAGGAACAAACGTGCATGGCATGTACCGTAAAGTGATTCAGGCGTAAATGTCCTGGTCATTTGCTTGGAAATTTACGCATTCGCTGACTTGAAAACGTAAGCTTCCCCATAGATCACTTTATAGTTGGTTAAAAACTTTAATCCACTTTTAACTATTTTTCCAACATAATGTGTAATGTTTTCTATTGGTCATCTATATTATATTCCATGGACAAGATCTTTTTGTATTTGTTATTTATTTTCTTTTACCCAAAAACCCAATGATATTTTTATCACACAATCTTTAGTATGTACTACCTCTTTAATATTCTTTAAAAGGTAGCTTGCTTCTCATGTAGGTTTTTATGCGTACATGATATTTTATTTATGTGTTTAAATTTCATAAAGTTTTTGTACCCTATTACCGGAAGGTTGGGCCAAAACCCTAAATAAAATAAACTTTCTATCGCATTCTCTACATTTTAAAATATATACGTACGGTATTAAAGCCCATCACCTTATGCTGCACCTTACACTTAATAAAGCGAATTGTACAGGATACAGCCTCTGACTTTAATCAGGGTAGAATGAGATTGTCCTTGGACAGCTATTACTTAATCTTTCCAAACAAATAATTTTCAACACAGTTTTGGTAATTCTGCCACTGCGCCTCCCAAACCGTACGTCAACTTTTTATAACTACCTCCTCTTTCAGTTTCATGGGTCTCATGTCAGTCACTGCCTATCTGATATCCACTCTCAATTTAACGGCGTAGTTCAATTTCGAGGTTTCGCACCAAAACCTCGCGTCCTGTAGTCTCACTAGGGACTACGGTACCAACGAGAACTATAGCATAAAAAATGGACTAATTTGTTTTTATGGATTCGGTTTTTGGGTGCCCTTTGCCATTTACTGCCTAGAGCGACAGCTGCTTTCACTTTAACTCAGAGTTGGCGCTGCCAGTAGACTCAATACCAAAACATTGACCTTCAATTATAGTAACCAACTGGGTAAAGCACAAAAGAGAAAACATACTACATATATAAAAGAGTCAGTTCAAAACTGCCCAAGGTAGACATATTTTGGACATTGACATCGAAAGCCACCATGAAAATTATAATTTTTTCTCACGGTTCTGGACTTGGAAGATAAATCTAAAATTTTTAAACAAAGTAGCATTAAAACCAATCCTTAAAATTTTTAGAGGTAAGCTAATTATATAATTATGACGATGGTACTTTTTTATTTTGTGACTTTATACAAACAGCAACATTTGTGACAAAATTTACTCGGCAGTAGGCAGTTCGTGTTAGTGGCCCTCTATATCACAGTCAAATATTTATTCATAAAGATGAATGATAGGTATTTAAGCGAACAACGTCGCGGGTACAGCTAGTCTTATATATAAAATTCTCGTGTCACAATGTTAGTTACCATACTCCTCCGAAACGGCTTGACCGATTTTTATTAAATTTTATATGCATACTCAGTAGATCTGAGAATCGGCTACCATCTATTTTTTTAACCCCTAAGTGGTAGTAGGTAGGTAGTAGGCAGATGCTAGGTAGAAAAAATTGCATTGCAACGCATGCCGGGTACAGCTAGTATCTACATAAATAATTAAATCATTATTGTGCCGACCTAATTAAACCACTGAAAAATCCCCCAAACTATATTAATTGTTATCGTTCAGTATATTTCACGGTCAAGCATCAGAAGGCTGCAGCATTACCTTTAATTGATATTTTAAGTTTAATTCATTGATCAAATCAAATAATAAACAATACGTTTAGATAACTGTTTTACACCTTTTCTGTAGGTTATTGATAAACTAATGCATTGAAAATAAATATCATGCACTCTAAACATTTATTAGGTGCTTAGACAGTTGCTCTTATATCCACTAAATAAACACACTGCCATCTGATCCCAAACTAGAAACAGCATGTATTATGGCAAACATACAACTTATAAACAAAAACAACTCAAAAATGGTGGAACTGCATGCAACTATTCTCTAAAGACCTGTCCAGTAAATACTATGCATTTGTTTACACAAATTTACTATTGTACTGTCAGGACTATAAAACAGACTATGACCCCTGAGTTTGTTTCGACGTTTCTTCTCAAGGTAGTCAGTTAGGAAATGTCGACTTCATCTAGCTTGAAAAAACGTGTGATAGTCATTCTATAGTCGTATTTGCAAAATAAGCCATTTCAATGTAATTTTTCTTACTTATATAATAATTAGTAAAGTAGTCGTGGTGGCCTAGCGGTTCAATGAACGGATTTGTATGCACGAGGTTGCAGGTTCGAACCCAGGCAAGTACCAATGTAACTTTTCAAAGTTATATGTATTTTCTTAATTATTCTAAGACACTTCTGACTAACGGTGAAGGAAAACATCGCTGCATCGTGAGGAAACCTGGATTCTAAAATTGGGATCTGAAATCGCCAATCCGCAATTGAGCAAGCGTGGTGATCAATGCTCGTGCCTTCTCTATTTGGGAAGAGGCCTGTGCCCAGCAGTGGGACGTTCATAGGCTGGAATTATTATTATTTTTATATTATTATATAATAATTGGTAGGCTTATTAAAAATGCCTGTGATGTATACTAGACAAAGTCCTCCAAACCAAGACTAATCAGTAATACTTTTACAATTGACATGTAAAATTGATAAAAACAATCCCTTACGCTAGTTTATGTCAAAAAAACATGTAGGTTAATGAACATAATTTGTGTAATATACATAATGGCATGTTCGCCGAGAATAAGGTAGATGATTTTCTATGCAATAATGAGGAAAAGGGCCGCCTCCTTTATGGCCAGAATAAGGAACTCAACAAATAGTACTGTCAAGGCTGTGTATGAGTGCTGCAAATTTAATTTTTAAGTAATATTTAATTTAATTTTTGTAATAATAATGTATATTAATTATACATGTAATGAAATGATGAATTAGTATTATTTTAGTGCTTTAATGTTTATTTATTTTTTGCTGTCGTATGTGTATGGGTTTAATATCTGAAATAAATGAATTTTATTTATTTATTATTTATTTTATAATATTATTAATAAGCTAATATTAAAGAAGTTCATATAATCTAAATGCCTCGTTGGCCTAGTGGTTCTAAGCGCAACTGCTACGCTAGAGGTCTTGGGTTCGATTCCCAAGTCGACCAAGGTGTTATTGGGTTTTTCTATGAAATTCTCAGTAGCAGGTCGGAGTTTGGATTTGTGCCCGGTTAGTGGCAATAGGCTCGCCTCCTGTTACATGGGACCTAAAAACATACCGGCGAACTGTGGGTGTACATTGGTACACCTCTGCCTAACCCTTCGGGGATACAGGCGTGATGGTATGTTATGTTTCATATAATCTGATAACTGGAAATATAAATAGTCTATAAAGAAAATAGGCAGGTTTAGGTAACTATAAATTGTTTTGCACAGTTTTTTTTTTTATTTAATATTTTCGGACAACATCACATCCATTGCTCTGAACCCATTGTAAGTAGCTATAAAGCACTTGTGTTATGGAATTCCGAAACAACGAAGGTACCACAAACGTCCAGACCCGAGACAATGTCGAAAAGTGAGTTTCTACATTAGTGCCTAAATAGTAAGCAGGGTATAGCCTAAATAGTAAGAAAATAACAGCCTTATTAAATTTCTTTATAAATTTCTATTTTTATAAATAATTATATTTCAAATAAATAATAATTTTACCTATCATAATAAAAGCAAAATTAAAATACCAAAATTTTAAAGCATTGAAAGTTCAATCCAAATCAGTTATTTCAACCCTTCACTGCAGAAAGCGTTTAAACCCCATTTCTCTAAACGAGTCGCCCCCAGATCTCCACTTGGTAGGTGTATCCTCGGCCCCTGGCTGTCTGAAGCCGGATCTTGGCGTTTCTTTGTCCGACACCGCCCGACAAGAGCCGAGCTGTCGCCCCCTGGCTTTGCCCGACCTCGACCGCTCTGATGGCAGTGATGCGAACATTGGAAGCTCCTGTGAAGGTTAAATCTTGCCATTGGACGGTGTTAGTTGCTGCCCGTCGGACGTAGGTATTCCTGAAAATAACAAGTTTTGTATTTAGGGGTTGAAAGATTAGGGTTACAAAAAAAAATATATAACTTTTTTTTCGTATTTGGTATAATATTTCTAGTAATTCCTAAATATTTTTTTAATAAGTCATAAAGGATAAAATTGCTATGGTTAACCGTCTATGAAATTACAATGTTTTTAAATATCAAGAACTTCACTATTTCTATATTTTTGCAAGCTGTAGTGAAGTAACAAAAATGGAGGTGTAATTAAAAAAAAATCGAATCACCAACATTACACAACCCAGAAAGTTAATTATAAGAATAATTTACCTGTGCAGTAGCCTATTTCCATTTCCAATAGATCCAAGAATGAGGTTTTGCCGGCCTGAGAGCTGCTCCTCCACAGCCGAGTCCTCGCCGCTCACACACACACACAGCACTGCCAACACTGACACCAAGATGATGCTCTTCATCTGGAAATAACAAACAATTTTATTTAAAAGACAAAAACGTTTTTGCTTACTCAAAAGTAGGTACTTATATACCTCTATCGTATTCAAATAAACATGAGACGAAAAGTTTAGCGAATCAACAAGTTAAAGTATTTCTATAAAACATCTATGATACTGTGAAATAGGTACTAAGGAAATATGTAGTTATTTTTCTTAGTACCTTGTTAATTTTCGTATTCAGATAATTTTAGTTCAATGACAAATGTACACCTGCTTGCCACTGTTGTCATTGTAGGATTGCAAGTGACTGTTCTTATCTGAATACGAAAATTAGGCACAATAACAAGAACACTGGAACGTTTTTAACCTGCCACACACTGACTTAAAATAGCGGCATCGGGCCCCAGGGACCTAGTTCAGAAGAAGGTACAAATCGAATTTTTTCAATGGGAGAAAAAGAAATACTAAAAAAGAAACAACTTTTGAAAATTAATTATGATAATTAAAAAAAAAATGTTAATTTCATACTCACGTTGAACATTTTTGAAAAAGAGGTTTTAAATTAGGTAGTTACTTTGACAGTAGAACTTTCTACACAATATGCATTGCAACTGTCTTCAAGCCTATTTATACTAAGAATATTATAATTTGATAAGATAACAACTATCAGTAACACAGAAAAAAGCCATTATTTGTAAACAAGGAAATTTGTTTATTATCAAAAATAATTAAATAATAATTTCACGAACCGATTTGCATGATAAAATGTAACCTTGATTAGGGAAACTACTGAAATCCATTCGAAATTATTATTAATCAGTTCCGATACCATTTCTTTGGTCAATTAACCTTTTGATATTTTTCTAGTAAATGAAAATAATTAATATTTATTACCCACTGAAAACACTGAGCTAAAGCCATGATTCGTAATCATACCATAAGACCATCGTTGCACCTTATTGTGACGACCTCCGTGATCGAGTGGCGTGCGCAACGGTTTACAAGGTGTCGCTAACTCTGAGGTCCCGGGTTCCATCCTCGGACGGGTCAATGTAGAAACTATCTTTTCTACATTGCCTCGGGTCTGGGTGTTTGTGGTACCTTCGTTGTTTCTGATTCCATAACACAAGAGCTTTAGCTACTTACTTTAGGTTCAGAACAATGTATGTGATGTTGTCCGAATTTATTTATTATTTTCAGGAGAATACTCGTAATTAGACATTATTTTACATTTTCCGATTATTTTTATTATTCTTTTTTGAAGACGAATCCTACAAATGCCAGATCATGAAAATCGGCTCACCCTTTCTTGAGTTATAAATGGTTTTTCCCCGACTTTATGTCATAGACAGGTTACTTTGTGTTGTTGGGAATTATAAAATAATTCATTATTGTGAGTTTTTAGAACGATTATTTTAGCATCATTACACACATATTTAATTAGTCTTTTTGACTATGAATATCATTGTTGACTATAATCATCATTCTGCCCAAATAATATAGAGTAATATAGAGCAAGAATGGGTGAGGTGTTTTAGAAAATCCCCTAAACATATTAATTGTTATCGTTCAGTATATTACACGGTCAAGCATCAGTAGGTCAAATAATTACCTATTGAGCAAATAATCAGATAAAGTGTGAGGGCGTAACGATAGCTTTTTAACCTACTTCAAAAGGAGGAGGTACTCAATTCGACTTAATGTTTTTCTTTTTGTTATCGCCGATTGTTATCTCCGACAAATGTGGATCAATTACAAAAAATCTTTTTATGATCGATTAAGTGTAGGTACCACAGAGGTAGTCCGACATTAATATCATGGAAGTCGGTACTTTTTTTCAAACACGTGTAATGTGATTTGCACGTTTTCTTTTGGTTACAGATAAACAAATGAGATAAGTAAAGGAAATTAATTTCATTCACACAAGATGTTTAGTGGGGTGCTTAGACAGTTGCCCTGCCTCCGTGTAAATTATATACAAAAATCCGTGATATCTGCACATATTATAAAACATGGTCCCTCGCCATTTCGGTCTGTCTGTCTAGTCGCGATAAACAAAAAAATACCAAACGGAGATTCATACGGTTTTTACCAATGGACAGAGTAATACTAATATTCTTTAAGAATCAAAGTGAAAAAAACTCATAGTATAATAGTGGTCTAGACAAAAACAATAGAAGATCAGCCCAGGGAATGTTTTCATAATTATCTCCTCAAAAAACATACAGTATTAGGGTAACTATTATAATATATGTTATAAACCGCCTCGTTGGCCTAGTGGCGCTAAGCGCGACTGCTACGCTAGAGGTCTTGGGTTCGATTCCCAAGTCGACCAAGGTGTTATTGGGTTTTTCTATGAAATTCTCAGTAGCAGGTCGGAGTTTGGATTTGTGCCCGGTTAGTGGCAATAGGCTCGCCCCCTATTACATGGGACCTAAAGATACCGGCGAACTGTGGGTGTACATAGGTACACCTCTGCCTAACCCTTCGGGGATACAGGCATGATGGTATGTTATGTTATGTTTTTATTAGGGTAACACCGTAGACAGCTACGTAAACCGCGTAGCCCGTTACATGCTACGACCGTAGCTCGTAGGCTCATCATATAAGTGACACGTTTCCAGTTATTTGTTTGGCCATCGACAAAGTATCGGGTTCTATCACACTCAGCCCATATTTATTTAGGTTTGACTGTGAGGCCTACTGGGTTATCTGTCTGTTATACCACTTGAAATTTGACAAAAAATATAAGGTGTGTATTTATAAGTTTTGAAATGTTCTGTATATGATGATGTCCTCTTAGATAACTCTGTATTTACTGTTACTAAGATATTGGCTAAGAAAAATTGGAAGGCAAAATTATAAACGACGACCTCCGTGGTCGAGTAGCGTACGCACCGGTTTTTAAGGTGTCGCTAGCTCTGAGGTCCCGGGTTCGATCCCCGGACGGGACAATGCAGAAACTCACTTTTCTACATTGCCTCGGGTCTGGGTGTTTGTGGTACCTTCGTTGTTTCCGAATTCCATAACACAAGTGCTTTATAGCTACTTACTTTGGGTTCAGAGCAATGTATGTGATTTTATCTGCATTTATTTTTATTATTATTTATAAAATAACATTCCTTTATTAATTCCACAACAGAAACCTTCGTCCGATGTATATCTATATATATATCTATATGATGTATATCATAAACATACACACATATATATGATAGATGTATATCTATATTATGTGATATACCTTCACAAACAACTTTCCAATAATTTCCCAATAAATGCTCACCTTGAATTTAAGCGAGATAAAATATGTGAAGGTTATGTAAGACGAAAACAAGGACAAGTGGAAAGGTATTTCACATAAAACTGTCGTTATACACATGTAGGACATTAATGAAAATAAACTTGTTTACAACAACTTTCCGATTTGGAATTCTAGGAGAATAGAATTGTTTTTTTTTTAATCACAATATTTTTATATGTTACTCATCTTGGCGGGGGCACTGCAGTACCCCCAGATTCCGAATTCTCTGCGTATTAAATAATTAAATAATATGAACATAATTTGTATTATAAAGGTAAAAGTATGTAGGTATATGTATACTGCATGATGTTTGTTACACTTTCACATAAAAACTACTAAACGGATTTCAATGAAATTTGGTACACGGATAGTTTATAGCCTAAATAAACAATTCACTTTAAGACAAGAAAGGCAACGACGCGTGTTAATCGCATAGGTAGTTATCTAAAATGCTTTGTATATTAAGCCTTATTTAGCGTTGAAAAGCCGCGAGGCGTAGCTAGTTATCTAAAACGCTATGTATATTCTGCCATTCCTCTCATAAACTCTGATAAATTATAATCTGTTGTCAAATCAACTGATCTCGACTGTGATTGGCTAACCAAAAGACTAGCAACCAATCGCAGTGTTTAACGTGAGGTTTGAAAGATGATTTTTGCGTTTGATCATTGTTTCAGAAACCGGTGTTTAGCGTTTAAAACCACGAGGCGGAGCTTTCTTACATCCTGTGTATATTCTGCCATATTTAGCATTTAAAGCTACGGGTTTCAGCTAGTTATCTAAAACTCTACATATATTCTGGCATATTTGACAATAAACCATCTGGCCGCAAGATGTATTCGTCAGCTTGGCATCCCGCCAGGTTTTACTGCCACAGTTCGTGATTTAACTTTATTGGATGCTAGCATCGTTGACTCGGTGTGTCGATATTTTTATTGCGTAATTCATACGTTATTGTTATTGGCGCAGTTAGATATATTATGTTATAGGTTGTTTGTCTTTACCTGTATTTTGTAGACTATTGTAGGTCTATGACTGTCTTTAACGTTACGTTTCCTTCTTTTTTTAAGAGGATCTATTACCTATTGGTTAGTTATCTAGTCCTTCCAAGAGGTAATCAGTAAAATGGGATCCAATAAGCAGTCGCACTGTGATAAAAATGGTATTTATCTAAATTCCTTAGGACTGGGAGCCGTGTCGTCTGCTCCATAGCTCTGGGAAAGGTTAGACCAAAGAATTATAAGCAAACCCAGTTTGTAAGTATGGGTTCAGGTGGCAAATACTGAAAACGAATGCTGGGCATTGCTGGGCCACTGGGGCTCTGTTTTATCATTAGGTATTTGTTTATTTTAAGCATCGCATATTCCAACAGCAAACTTAGATGAATAACCTCGTTTCACACGAATTGGTTAAGTACAGAGTGTTTTCAGACAAAGTAGTTTTGAAAATACATTATTATTGTTTATTTATCAAAATCTCATAACCTTATAACATAATTTTAATTGAGACCGGAAATATGCTTTTTAATATCGGTTTTAAAAACAATTTATTTTTATTTTAATGACTCACATTAAAATTGATTACTGTAACATCATTATCATCATTATCACTAATCTGTATTTATTATAGATAAAAAAGATTTATATCTAGAAGCTATAATACTTTTATCTTTTACAAAACAAATGCTACCTACTCGAATGGGACATACTTACCGTACAAATCTCAAAAAAATGTTTATGGTACCAACCTATATTTACCTTCTAGTCATTAGTTAGTAATAGTAGTTGACATTTCTACTAGCATTACGCTGCGCGCCCACGTCAAACTTTTTGTAGGTCAGATAATCGGGCCGAATTCAGACCTACTTTTTCTAGGACGTGTGCGTTGCACTATTGCTATCAGTGTGTTCTATTTTTGTCCTACAAAAAATCGGTCAACGATTATCGGACGTTGGCAGCCTTAACGCTAATCGAATCGCTCAAATGTATGGGGATGACAAGTCTAAGTCATGTGACTTATAGTTAAGAAATGTCATTTTCATACATTTAAGCGAGTTTTGATATCCTTAACACATGTATATTGATATTGTCCAGTTACAAAAGACTTTTCAATTTCCAATTCGAACAGACCCAAAAATTGGTCGAGGTCTCAAGTACACCATTATAAAAGAAATATCAAAAGTCCCCACAGAACCGACGTGTGCAAAAAAAATTCACAAGATTCAATGACTATAATATCACTTTTTCACATTTTTCTAATAAATCGCAAGTATTATCGCAAAAAAATACCTAGGACAGACAAAAGTTGTACATCATGCAATTAAATAATAATAATAATCCAGTCTATAAACGTCCCACTGCTGGGCACAGGCCTCTTCCCATATAGAGAAAGGACGAGCATTGATCACCACGCTTGCTCTCTGCGGGTTGGCGATATCATGCAATTATCTACAAAAATTGTCTCATAACTTTTTTCTGTACGGATCACCATTTGCAGAGATATCGCGATGATAACGATTGAAGAATATATTTATAATAGTCATATTATTATTCTACATAATATGCACACATTTCCGCACTACCTATGAGGCAGTGTACGAGGCGAATTTTTAGGGTTCATAGTTTGGCTAATAGTTCATTAGGCTCTGGACTATAGATGCCACTTTATCGAGGCAAAGGTATCACCGCGATTGTCAATCTTAATCCTTTAAACAATAAAGTATCTACAGGGTGTTAAGAAAACCCTGTCCGATCCGCAAAGGTATTGTTAGGTATCGATATCTGATGCCATTAATGTAAAAAAAAGGAAAAAAAAAAGAAATTTTAACCTAAAAAAAAGCAAGTGAGACAGTCGCCGCGCCGCCGTCGTCAAATTTAGGGAATTTCGAGGCAAAAAATGGTAACTTCAAAATTAATTATTACTGTTATCAACATGAATATTCCTAATTTGATATTTTATTTGGGCAAGAGATTATGAAACCTACATCACCCTTTCAGGTCGGACAGGGTTTTCTTAACATCCTGTATAGTACCTAGGTACACATTTTCTTTTAAAAACATGATAATTTATGTATAAACTTCCCGCAAATTATTTGGATGCAGACAATTTTATCAGATAAAGCGTAATCACAAAAGGAAGGGAATTATATTGTTGTTTTATAATCGTGTGTAATGTATCATCAACAATAACAAAACACATTGTTTTATATCGAATATATTAAAAGGCTTATCACGTAGAAATCTACGCCATATTGTGTCACTAGGTCTTTAAAAAAATTGAATTCGATTGCCATGTCTATGGTTATAAATATATTTTTTTTCCAATATCCTACTATTAATTTTATTAAACGTATAGTAAGCTGTATGTTTATTTCATTGTACCAAATGACAAACCTTTTAAATACAGAGTTAACTAAAATAATAGAACAATTAATAATCTACCATTTTTGCATTCCAAAGATAAAATGACATAAAATATTATCATAACCAAATTTCATTTCAACAAAGCGTAAAATTTCGAATTCATATTTCGAATCACGAAATTCTGAATTAAATACGAAATCCAGACAGCACTGGGCGACGAGCGTTCTAAGTTTGAAATTGCTTCCCATTGAAATGGCTCTCGGCAGCCACAAGCGAACAATGGCGCCGTAAACGGAAACAGAACAAAAACCTATATTATTTTATAGAGTACAGTGCTCTACCATGAACTCTTAAAAAAGGATTGTTGCTATTGTGGAAGCGAGACACCGCTATGTGCAGTGTAGTGCGGTATCTCGCTTCTCCAATAGCAACAGCCTTGCTTTAGACCACATATTAATGAAATTGAGAATTCAGTTTAATTATTGCTTTGCTTTAGTCTATTGGTTCTAGTTGTCAATGTAGAATAATAGCAATATAGGAAATTTTTCAGTACGGCCGTTACGAGAATGCGTCGCTGACAGGTCCTGGTCAACAGGCAGATATTATAAAATTTTATGTGGCGCAGAATTTACTACAAATAACTTACTGCCACTCATTTGTCTTATTATAAAGGAATAATATCGTTCAAAACTATATCATCATGCCAGGTTACAATGAATAATATAACACGATTTTTTATTTCCCCATACAAATCAAGACCAACTGATAATAGGGATGATGACTAATTTTTATTTTTATGTCCATCTTTTAGATAAGAAAAAAATATTAGACACGTATTTTTTGTTTAATCCCGTAAACAAAGAATTACGAAGATACAGCGACTACAATTCTTGCGTGACGTCACGTTTGAGTACAAATTGTACCTAGCCGTGACGTCACAAGCCCCCACTCCTGAACTTTACAGCGGTTTATCTTCGTATTTTGTAATTTATTTGAGAAAAGAAAAAATATGTGTCTATTATATTTTGATTATCTAAATGGCGGAAAAAAGGTATGAAAAGTCAAAATAAATTTTGACTTTTCATACCTAGTCATCTACCCTATTCGACCAAAAAAATTTTTCATGACAAAGCTGCTAATCAGAAATATTTTTTTTTTTCTAAGAACCTTAGTATCTCTATCGTCGACATCATTCAAATAAAACTCAAAAAAAAAAAAAAAAGGAATACCTACACAAATTGATATTTTAAGAACCGGTAAACGAAATTCTACTAGGATCGTCTTAAACATCGTGAAATTTTTTTGACTCTTTTCTCTTTTTGCAGGCGGTGTCAGATGAAATGCTAGTGGAACTGAAGGCGTGCTTTATGGAGGCTTACGACGACAACCAAGATGGAAAGATTGATATACGAGAGGTAATGACACCATTGTTTAACATAGAAGCATTAATGACTAAACAAAACACCCTAAATAAGAGGAGCGTCAAAAACTAAATAAATTTATTTTCGTTTTGGAAATGTTGAGCTCATTTAGTAATTTACACGTGCTATTTATTGTCCAAATATGTGACGCATAACAGAATATCTAGTTTCTATCCGTAACACGTTTTTTACCCCAATAATTAACCATAGTCAACATGATTAGATGTACGGAAATGACATTTAATTTCGACTGTCACGTGGCACCTGTCACTTCCATATATTGAAGCGATTCGATCAGCGATATCGCTCGAAAGGCCTTTACCCGCATATTTTCACATCGCAATGCAGGGGCCGTACCATGATCTTTTAAAGCAGGACTGTTGCGGCTGAGTAAGCGGGTCAGCGCTATGCGCAGTGTAGTGCGCCGTCTCGCTTCCACAATTGCACTTCCACTCATGGTACAGCCACAGATCTGATCGCGTCCTGTAGATGTAATAATGTCAGTTGTCTATGGACTGTGCTAATATTTAACCTTGTTACAGCTAGCCCAGCTGCTTCCAATGGAGGAAAACTTTCTGCTACTCTTCAGGTTTGACAACCCCTTGGAGTCCAGCGTCGAGTTTATGAAGGTATAGTACAGCTACATACTGAAGTGGATCTTAAATTTGAGATGGTCTCATATGTCTATCTGTCGCACCTTTATTTCCTAGTGTGACAAATACATAAAGAATCTTCAAAAATAAAATATTTGGCATTATTTCGACGGACATACAAAGTCAAATTTTCTAGACTATGAGACGAAACATAGAGTAAAAATTTCAGAATCAAGAATCAAGCAAATAAGATCCATAGTTCATTATGATAAAATCTATAACTGTACGATACGTCATTAGTTTTTTTTAATCAACTAAATTATACAATAAAACAATATATTATAGTGTAAGCAAACTATGATACAGTATTTAAGCATATAAAAATTCTAACAAAAATAGCTTATATTAAAGTATCACTTTTAAGATAGCTAATTACTTGTTCATTATCTATGAAAAAAGTAGAATGATCACACGTTATTATTACGATATTACATGGTAATGTTCATTGTCTTTATTTTCATATAGATATGGAGAGAATATGATACCGACGGCAGTGGATACATAGAGGCTGATGAACTTAAGGTAAATAAATAAACAAATGCATAAAAGTACGTCTCTAAAAACCCTTTCCATTCGTCTGGCACAAACCGTATTCATTAAATAGTTATGTATGTATGTCGTTGCGAGCTGTAACTCGTTTAAAAAAGCATTTTAAATTATAATTCGCTAGACTAGACTTACTGTAATTACGAGGTGTTTATTTATGAGGGGTTGTAAAATATAGTGGTTATTCCAGCTGTTTTTTGCTGGCTTTAAAAAAACCGACTTCAAAATAAGTCTTAGGTTTTCTTATGGATCAAATCGAAATAAGACCATACGGGAAGCACCAGCTTTAGTAAATAAAAAGAGAATCATCAAAATCGGTACACTTAGTCGAAAATTCTGAGGTGACAACAACCTTCTTTTTTGAGTCGGTTAAAAATAGTAAACGATTTTTCATTCGAGATGTGTTCGGAGACCGACTAGTTTCGACTTTCGGATATGACCGGGATCTTACATAGTTTTGAAGATCCCAGTTAAGTCCGAAACTTGACGGGAAACTTCTAGTTATATAGGAGTTAATGTGTCATGGAAGGTATTAAACAAAAATGGAGAGTTATGACTTAACAATTTATATACAGGATGTTAAGGAAAGGGTATATCTATCCAAAAGGGCTGAAGACTACTTGTAGTATAAAGTCAGTTTACAAAATTTCAGCTCAAAATGAGTTGTGGAATTTTCATTGTAAGCTTTTTCTAGGATATACCTAGTAACTAGTTTCATAATGTTACAGAATTTTCTTCGAGATCTCCTAAGGGAAGCAAAGAAAATAAACGACGTATCGGAGGATAAGCTCATCGAATATACTGACACCATGGTATTTAGCCATTTAATTTTATTTTTCCATACATTTAATAGATTTTTATACGATTTAGGTTTCTTGACGAAGTCTTCAACCTTTTAATTATGTTTCTATTACAGCTCCAAGTTTTCGACTCAAATAAAGATGGACGATTACAACTGTCAGAAATGGCGAAGTAAGTATTACTTAGATACATTGCTTTTGACATGTCTTACTATGGGATACTGTTGCCCAGTAAATGGTCAGTGGAGATAAGGTAGGCAGTCGTTCCAGCTGAAATATTGTTATCAACGTAACCTGGTAGGACTGGAAGCCGACCCCATGATAGACTTTAAAACGACCCAAAATATACTTTTTTCTTGTAATCTATCCGGTATTGTTAAAATTAAATGAAATGTAATAATTGTAATAAAGATGTTTTGGTTCTTATGGTATCTTTGATATACCTGTGACTAAGCATACCTATATTGATAGCCAATAAATCGCTGACAGATAATTAATAGAACAGATATCATTTATGTGGGATTTATCGGTGTACCAATGTAATCGGTGTATGACTTAGTTTTTATTGTAAGGCTATTAATAATGATTTAATGATAAAAATGGTTGGGGACGTCCCTTAGCCTGATTAACAGATGTAGTAATGTTTTTGTAGGTCAGATAATCGGGCCGATTTTTCCGCCGATTCTTAGTACCGAATTCTGACCGACTTTTTGTAGGACGTGTGCGTTGCACTATTGCTTTCAGTGTGTTCTATTTTTCTCCTACAAATAATCGGTCACCGATTATCGGACGTGGGCGGGCATCCTAAACGTGTTACAGGAGGAAACAGCGATTATAAAGAGTAAGTTGTATTAACCTGAGATGAGAATGTTACTATAGAACTAACATTTTTTAACTAAAAAAGGTAATTACCAGATCTATTTATTATTGTCACTATTTTTTTTTCACTACCAGTTGTTATCTTTTGTAAAATTACATACATATACATACCATCACGCCTGTATCCCCGAAGGGTTAGGCAGAGGTGTACCAATGTACACCCACAGTTCGCCGGTATGCTTTAGGTCCCATGTAATAGGGGGCGAGCCTATTGCCACTAACCGGGCACAAATCCAAACTCCGATCTGCTACTGAGAATTTCATAGAAAAACCCAATAACACCTTGGTCGACTTGGGAATCGAACCCATGACCTCTAGCTTAGCAGTCGCGCTTAGCACCACTAGGCCAACGAGGCAGTTTGTAAAATTACCTGTAATAAAATAAATATTCTATTCTACAATATATGTAATTTAAAAGCCGCCTATTATTGTATTAGGTGGGTATTTCGGTAGCTGTATGGAAAATATCAAAAGTTAAATCCAAAATTACATGTTTAAATAAACCAAATAGAAATGATGAGATTTCCGATCCCTTTCCAAATAATCCCGACTTAACGGTAACCGTTTGTTATTCTGATCGAGTTTCCATTTCTACGAAGTTTAAAATAAATTTAATTAATTCTAACTTCGTCGTATCTAGAGATTAAATTGTTAAATCGTGTATCGATCCGAACTACGACACATACCGAAATAAATGGTTGAGCTGTTGTAAGAGACTTTGGATAAGCTCATCTGTTGCAGGTTTTGTGAATTAAATATATTAGTAGGGTTAATTACTATTTGGTAGTAATGTAACCCATTTTACCGTTTTACCTATGAATTGGGTTGAGTTGGTCAAAAATATATTTTAAATAGATATATATACATATTTACATAGAGGGACTATACATGTAGTTCCTATTTGTAAATTACGGTATTCAGCTGAATCCGGTAAGACTGGAAGCCGACCCCAACATAGTTTGGGAAAATGAAATTTAGAAGAAAGGATTTTATTTTTTAAAGATTTTAGTACATACTAATTTTATAAAAAAGAAGGTTACAAATAAGTGATTCTGCTTGCGAAATTATTTACGATACCTATTGTATTGTGAATTTATTAGGTTATGTTTTGTAGCCAGCAAGCTGTAAGTACTTTACATAAGGCCGTTAATGGCTTCTAAATAAACTTCTCCAACACCATTTAAATGTACGGCTTAGAAACTTCTTTAATGGCTATTTAATTGATCCATTACAACAATTTGTATACAGTTGTATACAAAATACATTGACCTATCCCTGTTACATTAACATTCGATTAGAAACGATTTTATCGTAATATCGTTATATTTATCGAATATATAAGATATATGTTACGGTTATATTTATTGTTAATATCAAAATTGCGTGTTACAGATTGCTACCCGTCAAAGAGAATTTCCTCTGTCGGCAAGTGTTTAAGGTGAGTGACATTTCATTTCCCGCCATTATTGAAACGTGCGCCATATTGTCAATACGCATAGATCATGGCTTTTTTATAAAAGGAAATGGCGTCTTAATAAGAAAAAAGTTTTGAAATTGAAATGTTCATTTTAAAACATGTTTTTGATTTTAGAATTGATATTATGTTCTTTAAAAGTAATATTTAAATGAATCTTTATTATTTATGTCAAGTTATTTTAATTATCAAATGCATTTATCGAAATGAATCACTTTTAGTTAGTAGATCACTATCGTGTTTGTGCTGCACATTATTATTATATCTTATTGTCACATTATTATTTTATCTAGGTCAAAGCATGACAACTCAATTAAATATGAAAATTAAAAAAAAACTTAAATTACGCATTGCATAATTCTAAGAAAAAGGAATAAATTTTGTCTATTATTTATTAAATATTGTACATGTTCAGTAATATAATAATATAATTACTTAGTAGATTCACATTATCTATGGTTTCGCGCGCACACTTCTTTTCCTCTTCTGTTCTGCTTCTATAAATAATATTATAAACCTTGTCAATATAATAGCCGTATCGTATATATTAATTTCAAACAAACTGCTTCCACAACACTCATGACATATAACCATAATGTACATACACAATACATTTAATTCATTACTACATACTTATAAAATCATTTATACATTTTTAATTTATTCGAGAAACATAGGCTGTATCATGAGCTGCCGTTGTCTCATTTTGGCGGGGGCGCTACCGTGCCCCCACATAAGAATCAATCGATCAATACGTAAAGTTACAAAATGTACAGGTGTTTCGATTCACTTTGAATTCTGATGACGATTTTTTATGAAGTAGGTACAGCTATAGTTTAATGGTAACTAATTATTTTAAACTAATTAACTCTTGATTATCAAATAGGAACAGTTTAAAGTAAAAATACATATATCTGTCGCGCCTTCGTCTCTACTTTTAGTAATGAATTACTAAAGCATCACTTCTTACGAATATACCAGATTCAACTTCCTCTGTGTTCGTATATTTCAGTAAATAATTTTTACACTTCTATATGCGTGTTAAAAAATGTGTATAAAAAAGCACGTTAATACTATTTGTTTGCCTGTCTGTCTGTCTATCCTAACACTAACGCTTATGTCTGCACTCTGCACTCCTAGGAGGGCATAGAGGTGAGTCCTCACGATGCGTTTATACGATGGCCCAACTACCACAAATAAGCAAAGCAAAATACATACTATAGAGATGGGAATCTATCGATATGAAATTCAGAGATAGAGACTGTTGCTATGTAAATTAATGAACGAATAAAATGAAAAAGAAAACATTTGTTATAGTGCAATGTATATTATATATTGTGAGTATAATGGCCATCGTTTAAAAGCAACGTCTAATATAAATATGCTTGAAATGAACGAAGAATAAAATACTGCTCTAAAAAGTTAGTTAGCACAAAATTTCTTAGATTAAATAGTATCTGAATAAAATATAGTTCTTCTTAAGTGTAAATAACTTTTGCTAAAATGCTATTAAAAACTGGCGCCCAACTTGGGGCACAAGCCACCTTCATGAAAGTATTGTAAATAACTATTTTTTTATGGTTTCAGGGTGCTACGAAACTTACGAAAGACGATATTGAAAGGGTCTTCTCTTTATATGATCGGGTAAGGATGACATTTTTATGTATTATTGACTAATTTGGACCAAAATACTACGGTGATCATTATCGTCATAATGTAGAGGTACTCTCTACTAGATAATGATCACCGTATACATTTATATAATTACTAGCCGTGCCCCGCGATTTCACCCGCGTGAATGACAATTCATACACTATAAATTATATCCTATGTGTTGTTCCGATGTATAAGCTATATTATTATTAGTGTATAGTTTCATTAAAATCCATTGAGTAGTGTTTGCGTGAAAGAGTAACAAACTTCCATACATCCAAACAAACTTTCGCATTTATAATATTAGTAAGGATTATTATACATAATAAACGTATATTAAATGCCTTACATAGAATTGATTTGAAATGTAAACTTGAGATATTTTTTTAGGAAAATTCAATGGCTTATTTTACAATGGAATCTCAAAAAATTAAAACCGTTAATTAACCCACTACCCGTTCATATCATTAAGCTAAATGACGTAACTTTTTTAACGACTCTCAATGGCCATATTAAAACTAAATGCGAAGAAAAAGTCTTTGAAAAGAAACTAACCAATTTAAGTTTGGTTATCTAACAAAGCTATTTATCTCAACTGTTTCAGGATAACAATGGCTCTATCGAAAACGAGGAACTTCGCGGATTTCTCAAGGATTTATTAGAGCTAGTTAAAAAGGTAAGACGCCATTTTGAAATAAAGTTTTCGAAGATATTTTTAAAAGTTTCAATGAACGGCCAGCATCTGTGCTTGAAATCTGAAAGGAGGTCGAATTGAATTACATTTTTTATTACTCTATACAAAATAGAAAAAATTTGAAAGCCAAACTAGTAAATAGCTAAATTTTGAAAAGACAAACAGTTATGCACAATGTGACTGATATTAAGTTAACACCAAATTCTGACATTACATAGTCTGTTATATACCAGTCACACAACAATCCACTTTTTATTTATTATTACAAGATAATAATATATAATCGTATAGTTATTCTACGGCCCACAAAACGGTATTCAACAGTTTGTATGTGGAGTCTGATGAGTTTCGCTGTGTTATAACTTTACATTACTGAATGCTTGTATTTATTGATATTATATCTTTCAACATATACATTTCAGGACTACGACGCTCAAGACCTCCTAGACTTCGAAGAGACGATTCTCCAAGGCGTAGAATACAGCAGCGAGGGCAAAATAAGCAGGAAACAGCTAACCATGATACTTCTAGCATTAGCCAAGCATCACCAAGAAGAAGAACCGGTCACCCCATAAGTGTATCCGAACGCAACCGTCACTCCGTCCCAATATCCAAACGAATTTCTAGCGACGCCACGTTTTGACACATTCAACGCCATCTTGAAAACATGGAACTGTCATTAAGCACTTTTTTCATAGAGTTTAAAAAGGTAAAAACTATAGAGTGCGAGTATCGTTAAATGCCCATTGCGCCGAGCGTAAGCATATTTCTGGCTGGATGTAGTACTTACGTTCGTTTACTGATTAAGTGTCTAAATGGACTATGCTGAAGTTGCGCGACTGAAATTCGGCGGATGATTTTTCGTTCCGACGTATTCGGCTGATATGACAATTGACACACCATAAGTGCCAAACTTACGCGGCAGAAATTCAGTTATAACGGCGCCCGCTGCTCCCTGCCCCCGATCTTCGTCGGCAAGCAAATAGAACTTCGGTCGCGTATAATATGTTCTCACAGAATAAGTTGCCGCTTAACTGACGCCCGACCGAAGTAAGGCTGTACGCTATGACGCGACGTAATTTCAGCATACCTAGTGTGTTGTCAGTGATTTAAATAGCATTGCAGGCGTAATTCCGCCGAACTTCGGGTCGCGTAACTTCGGCATAGTGTGTTTAGACACTTAAGTTATTTGCCGCGCAACGATTTGCAAAACGAACGCAATACAAAATTATCAACGGTTCCGAAATTATTACGATTATATTGTGTCTGTCTTGATACTATTTTTACAACAAAACTAAACTAACTATACTCATACCATGATATGCGCACTCTACAGTTTCTTATCTATCCTCTAAGACTTTTTTAAATTGCTGTCATTATCTGTCAAATCTATGAACGGTCTATTAGTTCCCTACCATTAAAATATCGAAATTCAGAAACATTAGTAGTTTTATAAAGTTATGGTGTCGTAATGATCGGTTAACATGACATGTAAGTGACTAATGGTACTCGTACCTATCGGAAATAATAGGAACACGTAAAAACGTGAATTTGGTTTTATCGGGTGTTCTCAAAAGGTTATATTTATCAAAAAGGAGTGAAGACTATACCTGGTGAAGAGTCAGCTTACAAAATATCAACTCGATATGAATTAATTAAATAATTATTATTCTTTATATTAATATAATTAATATAAGTATGTTTATCAGTTGTCTGGTTACCATAACACAAGCTTAATCTGCTTAGCTTGGGATCAGATAACCGTGTGTGAGTTGTCCCGGAATATTATATTATTATTATTTCTCATCAATTATTCGACACCATTTTCATAACCAAACCGCTGAAGCGATGTTCTTTGCATTTTGCGAGTGACGTGAAAAGATATTGACCCTTGCAGGGAAATGATTGTTATGATTTTTGTGTCAAAAATACATTTTACTTATGTAAAAACATTGAGAGATTTTAGAGCTGTCGTTTTGCTTGGCTCTAAGTACAGTCAAGACCATATGTACTCTTCACATCTTTAAGTAACACCCTATATCCAAATTACGGTTGATATTTTCCGAGTTATCGCGTCAAGAAAGTCATACTAGTTTTCACGTTAACTGAAGAAGAAAAAAATTAATACTCAGAGCTACGTTATCATTTATTAATAAACTACTGCATATGTACTATGACATTGAATGTGCGAAAACAAATAATAGGGTTGGGATTAATAGTTGTTATATAATGTGTTAGTCGATTTACGATTCACTAGAAAGTATCGAGATTGTGGCTAAACGTATTCTTTACAATAATCCGTACACTAAGTTAATAAATGAAGCACAAATTAGAATTATAATATACTTGAATAAGTCATTATCACATCCATTTTAACAATATTACCGTATAATATTATATTTTTTATTAATCAACTGTAATTGTTAGAAATGAATCTAAATCGACTCAAACCACAATCTCTTCAATTATAATACACTAACATTTACATATTTTGATAACACCAAAACATTGCTATTTAATCATTACATAACTTTATTTTTGTACTAAACTAGTGATGTGGTTTTATCACTTTAATTCGATTAATCGATTCGACTCGACTATTTATCGTACCTCCTAATTAGGAGCTTACATTATTGTTTCTTCAGCGTTTTACTGTTAGTGGCTGTGTTTATGAAACTACAAAATAGAGTGCAAAGTATATTATTAGTAAATTTTAAACAAACTCATTACAAGGCCAAATCATATGCCAAAATTTTGAAATCTAGCTACCTACTTAATAAATCTTCATTATCTTTCCCCGTCCTTAAAGGGTAGAAGGGTATTATGTACATTTAAATTTGAATTAAAGTAGAAATGGATAAAATGTGATGTTTGGTATATTTAAATCGATTATCCTAGTCAATTTGACTAAAACCTTAACCACTTCACTATAAAGTATAGCAAGTCAATTTCAACACTAGACTTTTCCCATCTCTAGGTTAGAGCTTAAATGGCCATTCCTCATTAGGATGTAGTAAAAATATATGTCTGACAGGTAGACTAATTCAAAATGTTAGAAACGTATTTTCTTTTTACATAACCAATATCTCACGACATTGATTTGAAATGTAGCATGATGTCGCGATGTTGTAAGTTTTTTGCGAGGTCAATATTTCATTAGACACACGTCCTCTGTATACTTAACAAAATTACGTGCCTAATACTGTTTTATTATCTAACTTTCGGACTAAATTGATTTCTACTTTTCATATCCCGTCATCATTCTATATACGCTCACCAGCTTTAAAAAAAAAGTGATTTAGTTAGAGTGCGTTTTATCGAATAGTTCTTATGGCGTTATGTTGGCAGTTCTTTTTTTTACTGTATTCAATACAGTCATGATACAATGGAAAACATAGGCGTGCCAATATAACGACATAAGAACTTTTCACTGAAACGAACTTATAGCCTCTGATTCCTTAACATTTATTTTTAAATATCCAAAAACACACTATTTTCGTAATCCCTCTTTATTATAATAATAATAATAATAATAATCTAGCCTATAAACGTCCCACTGCTGAGCACAGGCCTCTTCCCATATAGAGAAGGCACGAGCATTGATCACCACGCTTGCTCTCTACGGATTGGCGATTTCAGATCCCAATTTTGGAATCCAGGTTTCCTCACGATGTTTTCCTTCACCGTTTGTCAGAAGTGTCTTAGAATAATTAAGAAAGTACATATAACTTTGAAAAAGCCACATTGGTACTTGCCTGGGTTCGAACCTGCAACGTTGTGCATACAAATCCGTTCATTAAACCACTAGGCCACCACGACATTTTCCCATCTATTTCCATCCCTCTTTATTACCTAGTCTAAAAGCAAAGTTTAAACATCGCGACTATATTGAATCTGATACATACATATCATTCCAAATCATATAGAAAACCTCAATACCTAATATTTTATTAAAAATTAATTCAGATTCTTTGGATGAGATTACCACAAATGGAAATACCATTTTTAAGTAATAAAATTGAAATCAATCCAACAAAATAATTTCAATTGTAGTAAAAATATCAAGTTTGTCAATCCCTCCTTAATAATATAATAAAACAATTAATAAAAAAAGGCCTAAAATTATCCTAACTTATCCCTATGATATTCATTTGTTCGAGTAGGTATGTATTGTCCAAAAGATTGTCCATTATTTTAACATTCAAATAAAACTTGTACCTACCCTTCTTTATTACTCACTAAAATCCTAACACTGCATGACATAGCAACACTACTTTGTTGGCTGTTTTCATCTTTTTTTGATTGTGTATCTGGTGTATCTCAAGCCAAGGACACACTACTACAGGACAAAATGTTCATCAACATTGCGTCAATTGCTCCGCAAAATTTTACCTGACGCACCGCCAGACGCAGTCTCATTGCCTCCCGCGCTTAAAGCGAGCGCACTCTCGGTACATTCTACCTGTAACTGAGGGATATGTATGTACCTACCGGAATATTTTGCTCCTTATGTCCCATAAATAAAAATTATACACTACAGTTCACAGTACGTCATCAGGCGCGGATCCAGGGGGGTGGTCACGGGGTCATGACCACCCCCCTGGGCTAGGTCCAGGAACTCGGTGGACCACTAATTAAATTTGTTAAACGTTATCTACATATGTCTATAGGGCGCAAAAAGGAGAGCAGCTGGAGCTCGATAGTAAAAATCCCAAATACAACATCAAGTTATGTAATTATATAGACAAAAATCGAGCTGCGCGGCCAACATTATGATGAAGAAGGAAATTAGCTATAGGCTCATTTGTTAACAGCCGGTTGTTACCTAACTTGGGAGGACAGGGCCCGGGAGCATGCTGTCGCCGGGTTTTCATGAGGAATAGTGCTTTATGGGGTTCTCGTGTAAGCCGAGAGAGTGACGGTTCGCGGTTTGGCTCTTTTGAGCCGATTGCAGAGAGCAACGCAATTCGAGTCTTACGCGCCTACCATTATATATTTTAGATAGCCACATAATGGCATGGACCTGGTCAAAGGCCTGATCAAAGCACTAACAAGTATAAATATCTAATAATATATCGATACAAGTAGTCTTATAATCGATTGTTGTAGTTAGTGGAGTCAATGAAGCATTTCACCTGTAAAATGTCAGAAACAGCACCGATTTTGATGATATTTCTTTTACCTAATTTTTAATACTGTTATTAATCATAATAGGAGAAACAAATGTCTTTATTTTTAATTTTTTTTTTTTTAAATATTGCCATTCCTAAAGAGGTGTTAGGGTTGGTAGAAATAAACAAATTAATTTATAAAATAGACTACATTGTTAATCGGTTCTGAGATTTTTCGACCAGTTTAACGTATTTTTAGAGGTTTAGTTACAATTTTGTTTTGTGCAGTCTAGTCCTACTTTTTTGTTCTTGGTGTTTCCATATGAAATACTTTTAGTTATCTGAATCCTATTTATAAATTTAATTCTAAATTGCTTCGAGAAAACTTTACAAGAAGGATTATACATTTCCTAATTATTGTTCTATTAGACAAGAAGGAAAACAGGGATTAAAAAAAAAGTAGGTCTTTAGTTAATTACACCAGAAACATCTTTGTTTCATCAACTTTTTAAAAAGGTACAATAGTCAGAAGAAATGTTGGTGGTTTTACGGGAAATTAAACCCATGAAAAATCAGGTTGAAGGAAGACCTCTCCACGAATGGCAAATGACTTTCAAGTAAACCTTTTAATATAAATAAAATATTTTAAGAAACTAAAAATTTCTTCTATTCGGGAGATTTCTGATTTTAAATAGTATTAAAATATAAAACAAATAAAAGAAAAATCATCAAAATCGATCCTGATTCTGAGAATTTAGAAATGTTGCCTGTTTTATGGGTTTATTGACTCTACTAAGTAATACTCTACAATTTTTGAGACCTTTGAGAACAAAAGTTGAAAAATTATTTTGCGTCGGGTTATATAGCATAAAAAAATCCTCCTAGGTCAAAAGCTAGGTACGCCCTTGCTTCTTGAGATTAAACCACGACTATGTGACCACCCCCTGGCACCAAAGCTGGATCCGCCCTTGTACGTCATGTCATTTATTTACATTCAGCGTGGTTGGATGGACACTGGACACAACATTGGATGTTTGTCTAGTGTCGTAGTATTACAGAATTTGTCAAATGTGATCGATGTAGCTTTTAAATTCTCGAATTGCTCCCTTTAGATGTCTTTGCTTAAATCATTATGTAGATAGACAGCTAAATATTAAAATGTGATGATTAAAAACAACATTAAAAATACTATTGGTAAAGCAAAATCTGGTTTTTTAAAACACGTTTGACAGTTTTAGGTAAACTAATTACTTTGAAAAATGGCGGGCTATTTTTTTATGTTTACCCTAAAATTCCGTTTTACGTAATGTAACAAAGCAAGTTATCTAAGTTAAAAATAAAGTAAATGTGTATAACTACCTATTTTTGTTACGTATGTAATGTAATTTATTAATTTTGTAAGTGTATTAATGTAATAGAAAAAGTCAAATAATTTGATGTTTCTCATAAGAAAGCGTTGTTTTGTAAAAAGTAAATAATTGTGATGTAAATTAATATTTTGTATAAAAATCGTCTTGATGACTAGAAAAATAAAATCATAGCCTTATAAAATGGGGTTTAAGAAATTTATTGGGGATTTTAAGTACTGAGATAGAGATATTTTAGAGTTATAAGGTTTTATTTTATTTTTCTAGTCCGAGCTTAAATCGATGTTAAATATTAATGAGTATATTGTAGTTAATCGTTGAAATACCCTGATTGTGTGTAGCGGCCTTCTGTGTATTATTTTAAAGAATTATTATGTAACTCTATGTACTATTTGTATTAACGAATCTTAAATCTGTGTTGTGATGGTATAATGTTTAGCTTTAAATATCTACCAATGAGTTTAACATTTACTTCGGCACAATGGATCCTAGCTCAAAACCTTAATGCCAAAGCCTTGTTTGTTATAGTTTTCTGTTTATTTATTTTTGCCTCAATCCATGAACATTTTTTATTAACATTAAAATTAAATAAACAAAATTTTCCTTTCTTAACCTAAATAAATTTTATAATGAGGCAAGTAAAATCAAAGTCCCATTCTAGTTTTTATTTAATTTCATCGTTAAAATAAAAGAACTTGTTGTCAAGATAAAACATTAAAATACACTTTTTTTTTTGTTAAATGACTAATAGTTTCTTTCATAGTTTCTTCCAGGGCGTTTAATAATCCTCGAAAATTTTAAAACAATGTGTTTAAATGTTTGCGTACTTTGTAGTTTATTGAATTCCTTCGCCTGGCACTAAGTGTTAAATTTAAGGTTGGAATACGATGATATTTGTTATAAAATGTTTATATTTGTATAACTGTTATTTTATTTCCCAATCCTTGCCAAACCGAAGTTCCTATTTAGGTAATAAGTACAGGTCGCGCTAAAAGTACCTAAAAGTACTTATTTACCTGCCTACCTTAAGCATAAAAGTTCAGAAATCTGATGAATACAAAAAGTTTGAAATAAATTAAGTAAACAGTAGGTATAACTGTGTACATGATTATATATGGGTAAACCTATTATGTACAAAAATGCATTCGTAAGTAGTTACTATACAATATAATCTAATGCAATGACTTAGCTAAAATTATACTTTTGTGGTGTGGTGTGTTGCGGCACATTCTGAAGATATCGAACCTATACTATAAACATGGTGCGTGATGAGGTATTTCATTGTTCTGCCGGGCCCCAACAGACCACAATACAATGGTATAAATCTAACTTTACCAACCCCGATGTCTAAATATCTGGCAATATACAAATATTTTAGGTCATTGGAAACGGTTCGATTCCGAATAATTACTTTAAAAATATCAGTTTTGCACATAGTAATATTCCTATGCTAATAGTGTGACTTGTGTCTAGCTAGCCTGTGTTCATCCTACAGGCCGAACACTTCATGGTTCATGGTTTTCATGTTTATTAGATAAAACATGGAAATCAAATAACTTATGCATAAAAGCATGAAGTACTCTAGAAGTAAATACACTGAGCAAAGAATTTAAGTACCATTTAATATTTAGTTTTTTAGTAACATTATAAACTAAATATTAAATAAATTAATCAATAAAATAGTTTGAATTCCACTACCGTATTTCTACTGTTTCCATAAACAATTATTTTTGCAATGGTCACACTGACGGTAAAATTCCGAATCCGCCGCCGCCATCATAGATAAAATCGGCGTATTGGAACTTAGAGAAGTGAAGCCGTAACGCGTGGTATTAGAATAATATAATTATATTATAATCTTGTAAATAAGACAACAATGGGTGTTAACGTTGAAACTATTTCACCTGGAGATGGTAAGTTTTTACATGTTTATCAAACTCAATGTCATGAAGGCGGTGGTAATTTTATAGATTTTTCCTGGAAATTGGCCGATCATTCTCCGTATACTGAAGTCCTAGTTGTTTACAATCAAATCATCAACAAAGCGCATGTACGACGCTGTATTTTGATAACTCTGAACTGTAAAAGTATACTATCTATTTTTATAGAAATTGTCAGAACTATATTAGCGGTAAAAAGAACGCCGCATCGCACATAATCTTATCGCTAAATAATTCGTCCAAACAATGACTAGTCTGTTTTAAATGATACGTTAATATATAATTTACTATGATTACATTTTTCCCTTAAACTTTCCTATTAAAATTCATTAATATTTTACTATAGACATGGCGATGCTATCTTCAAAAATAGCGTGGTTATGATCAAAAGGCATGGTTCGTCTGTTTAACCACGTGCAATACTAATAAAGCAATTAAAAAAAAATGCGTTAAAATATTCCTAAAAATATACTTATACAATGCTCAAGAGTCACATTAGCGCATTGTCTAAGGTTAATAAATGTCTTATCAATTATTCATGCAATAATCAGTTAGTAAGACACAGATAACATTGTATAAACATTAAATAGACAAGTTGATTGTACATACAATAGATACATTACAGTTACCATTCAACCTTCACAACAGAATAAATTAACTATTAAGATATTCAGTTTATATAAATCTTGAAGGTTTTATTCATTTAATTCTGTTTACAATATATCAAAGTACTGGCATTCTCAGTAGGTACCTTTTCTTTTTTATTTTCTATTTTCATTATACTGATTTTATTCCTCACCTTTCCTCAGAATCCACATACCCCAAGTCAGGACAGACAGTGGTGGTGCACTACACAGGCACCCTGACCAATGGAAAGAAGTTCGACTCCTCCCGGGACCGTGGCAAGCCTTTCAAGTTCAGGATTGGCAAGGGAGAGGTCATCAGAGGCTGGGATGAGGGTGTAGCTAAGGTAAGAAGTCAAATAAACCTACAATATACCTTCTATAACATGTTTTGACCACAATAAGTGTTATTTAGGCCTTAATAGGTCAGTACCTAGGACAAAGTAGGTAGGTAGTAGGACAAAGTACAGTATCTATGTTCCTTCTACAACTCTATAGCTGGAATGCAAAACTACATAAATTAAACAATTTTAAGTAAATCAAACTAAAGTATTGTTTTTTTTTTTTACCATTCAGTTTGCTATTATCTTTTGAAAGCAAACTACATAATAGATATAGCAAAAGATATAAGCAATTTAGTTACGGCATCATGGATGACAAAGCATTTCAAATTGTATGCTAATGTAATTGTCAAGTCCACTATGCTATGCTGTTATATAAACATGCTAGCACATCTTAACATGCACATTTCATGAATCTATTGATTTCAACAATATACCTTTAAATAAATCTCATTTTATGGACAAAAAGGATAATTTTCAGTACATTTATTTATATTTTTTCCAATAATTCTGTTAATTCTAATTTTTGCAACAGTATCATTAAAATTTTCTATATTTATAGATACCACCTTATTTATATATCCTACTATTTACATATTAAATTAATTCTTTTTTTTTTTCACCATTGTTTGTCATGGTTTTGTATGATGTATTGATTGTTGGGGCAATGTGTTGATATTCTCACAATGTGGTCTAGAATTGCAAGGAAAGTAGTTTCACTAGAAATTGTGTTGTTAACCTATTATTATTGGAGTTTTTATGTGTAGAATATTCATTTGCAATATTTTAATGATACATAATTGTATGAAATGGATGTGTTGTGTTTATCCCTTAAGAGGAAAAATACTTGATAAAATGTTCTCTCTATTATAGCACTATACTGGTACCGTTTTTTGTTTTTTTTTACTCTGTCACTTAGTCCCACTTCAGGGCAAAGGCCTATCTACCTTCCTGCCATTTCTCCGTTTTGGTTCTGTTTATTTAACAATCTATATTGTGTTTCCAGATGTCGGTTGGCGAGCGCGCCAAGCTAACCTGCTCCCCAGACTTCGCTTACGGCCAGCAGGGCCACCCCGGAGTCATCCCACCAAACTCCACCCTCGTATTCGACGTGGAACTTCTCCGCCTTGAATAAACACCGCAATACCTTCATATAATTACATTAGTCATTGTCAAACTTGCATCTCTAACATATAACCTTACATACAAGTGTATCAAAATACCGCATTTCAAACTGCCAACATGAATGAATTTTTTCTTAAATTTTTATAAGCTGTTTTTCTATGTGGCAACACGTAATTTTTACTTATTATCTAAGATACTGCACAATTATTTGTGAGTACATGTGTTGATACTTAACTAATGAATTTAAGACATACCTAAACCACAGTTACTCAATCTCACATTACATTATTTTGTTTTATTACACATCTATATTGACTTCAAATATTACTAGATTTTAGTCTTCCTTATTAGGAAACGAAAATTTATTAGTTATTCCTCAAGTCCTGAGAATTAGACTCTGTAAGCTGAATTTAGCATTTATGACATTCCTTATGCATTTGGATTACTAGAATCGTGAAATATTGTCGTTGTAGAGGGTATGTTGCATTTAAATATCGGCTAACCAGATATATTGTGAAAGTTTTCATAATACCCATATCAAGAAGTCATGATTACCAACTAATTTATGACATGATGAAGCTAACCTCAGTTTCATGAAAACATTGCTGTGTTGGTTGTCAGCCGATATTTTAATGGGAACGCCCTTAGTAACATTTAGAAAATTCATATAATCAAAAATATCTGGTAGATCTAAAAAATCTTCATCTGCATTTAAATATTGTAATGAGCTGTATCCAAAACTGTATATAATTTACACATGCTTATGTGACTCAATTCTGATTTGTTAGGTAAAGATGATTTCAATATAGCTTTATCGAACTAAGATAAATAAACTTATTGTGGAAATCTGTGTTTTATTTATTTGGCTTCTTATTACTTGTCAAAATTAATGAATACTTTGGACGTAGCGTGATTTAAGACCTGTAAAAGTATTGAAAAATTAAGTCGTTCTCTATGAAAAAACGATACCTAACCGGTATATAAAAATTATAGGTACCTACTTGAAAACGTTTCTGCGCCTTGTGGGAAAAGTAAGGAAGTTGGGCTATTTGAATCAATGTGTAAACTAAGAAATTTTTTAAGATATAACTAATAATAACACATACATCTTTAAAAACTTTAATAATCAATGTTACTGGGGCCCGTGTCTGCTATTTACACTCCGTGTCAGTGTGCTCATAGTTGCATCGTCCGGCGGCACTCGGGCCGCCCGAACCGGCCCGAGTGCACCCGAGAGGGCCCGAGCGCCGCCGGAAGATGCAACTATGAGCACACTGACACGGAATGTAAATAGCAGACTCGGGCCCCAGTAGTTTAACTCAGTAGCTAGCTCTAAAAGTCAACAATAAACGAGCAGATTTACCTCTGAGCACGTAGAGGCTACACACGCGTATTAAGGTTCTCTAAACACAAGAAGATGTATGTGATCCTCTCCACTGCAATTTTCGGACACGCTACGTATCAATTGACGTAAATGATACATGCCTGGCTTGCTCGAATAGACACTCACATAGCTCAACGCATTGAATGCCGTGCATGCGGTACATGACTAGTTCCACAGAGCGTACCTCACCGCTGCGTGTGGCGTGCACGGGCACGCGGTGCGTTATAGTTGCCTGGATCATTTGTTTGACAACGTGGGTATAATAATGGTATAATTATATCATTGTTCCAAAAACGTTCATCTCCGTACGTGTATGTAGGATTTAAAAAAAAAAATAATGCACTAACTTATAAAACATTTTTGATTTTGATATTTTCCATGGTAGGTATGCAAATAGTACCTACGTAAATTTAGTACGCATTTTGTTATTGCGTAGTTGATAACATTTAATTTATATACCTAGACATTTTATAAATGGAAAATATACATTCTGTATGTAGGTAAATGAAAAGCCTGTATAGAATATGTTCATCCCTATCTGGAACTAGCAGGGCATACCATGGTCCGACGACCCGAGCAGAACAACTCGCACCACCGACAGTTCTTAGGCGCTCCATCTATCGGCAACTAGTTGAAATACTTACTCTACTCTTTAGCGGCCATTTTGATTTTATAAAAGGTCAACTGCCTTAAGCGCAGGCCACACCGCCAGCTAGCGGGCGGGCGGGCTAGGCGGGTGGGCGAAGCGAACGAAGGAAACTATACAAACTACGCAAAATATTGGCGAGCTAAACTATGGGGTTCACACCGAAAACTGACAGACGAGCGACGGGCGAAGCGGGCGGCGCGGATGGGAGAGCGAGAGGTTAGCGTTCTATAGAACTTTCGTCGATATATGACATATTCATCGTTCACAAACGTAAACACTACACTGCTATTCGAAAGACGAGCGTCGACTAGTCTTCTCGAAACGGGGAGGACGGACGAACGAACCGGGCGAGCGGGCTGGCGGGCGAGCTAAGCTAGCGAAGCGCGGGCGCGCCAACGAGGTGAACGAGTAGCTTCGCTGGAATCGTCGGATATTTCGTTAGCTTAGCTCGTTAGGTTAGTCGGTAGCTCGCGGTGTGAACCGAAGTATGTAAAGAGGTGAAACGATGTTCGCCCGCCTAGCCCGCCCGCCCGCTAGCTGGCGGTGTGGCCTGCGCTTTAGGGTGCGTCCAGATCTGGAAAACACGCACCGCCTATGTATTACTTTGCTATGTGGCGAACCGAATGTGCACGCGAACTGCGCATTCGTGGCGCAATTTGCCAGATCTAGAAATTGAGATGCACGCACGCAGCTTGCGAACGGTTCGCGAGCTGCATTCGGTGCTCGTTCGCCAAATCTGGACACATCCTTACATTTACTAGGAAAATGAATTAAACAACAATTTTACATCATTTTTTATTACATCAATAGTTTTGAAGACTCCACAAAATATTTCTTCTATATCTTAACATTGAGATCAATACTTAATATGAATTAAAAATAGTAGGGATTGCGAAAACTGCGCACAATATTGTCTCTTTCCCAGTAGTAGATTAATTACTAGTTGTTTAGGAGAATTAGTCTATAGTTATGTACATACATATATATTCGTGAACACGCATGTTGATGTTGCATTAGTATTTAGAAGACAGTTGAAAATAAAGCTTTGAACAGAACACACGTTGATTTCATTGCAATTTCTGTGCCAGAGGAAAGACAACCTTATTCACCTAATCATATGGTCCAAACCGAACCGGATCCATTAAGGAGGATTAAATAAGTTTATAAAAACTGCGCGGCCGGGCGGCCGAACGAATACAATGGGATCGCACATTCCTTAGCGATAAGAGTGCATAACAAGATCATTAGTGAACATTAGTGAATATTACTACGGCACGAGTAGAGGATTCGATCCCGGGATCCCGGGATTCCGATCATATTTTAGTCCCGAAATTTTCGGGATTAAATTCAATGAATCCCGGGATTTTCGGGACTTATATATTTTTTATATAAGTCAATAAAAAGGAGTTGTTTTCAAGTCCATGCAAGATGACTATAAAAAAAACAGATAATTTTGTTAACTGGGAAAATTGAAAATAGTGATAATGAAGAAAATGACATGAACATTGAACCGACGCAGACAACTAGTAAAACTGATTTAACATTAAAAGAAAAGCTTCTAAACGAAATAGAAAACAGTATGAAAACTATAAATCCTGAAGCATATAAAGAAACTGATCTTACTAAGATCATTAAACAAGAAATGAATCTTTATGAGGTTAGTTCCACACGAGGTTATAATTTGGAGAAGGCTTATAAAAATTTATTGACGATTCCTCCAACTTCCATCGAGCCTGAACGCGCGTTTTCCGCTGCTTCATATTTGTGCAACAAATTAAGAAGTATGCTTTCGGATGAGACGTTGGATGCGTTGTTATTTCTTAGATTTTATTTTCGTGACTTAAATAAGTAAATTATAGTTTCTGGTCTATTTGATTTAAAATATGAGTCCTAATAACATTGATCTCTTTTGACAAATTTTAAGAAGTTGTTTTTTTTAAGTTTGTTGTAAAATAAAATAAACAAACTAAGCAATAATTCATTAAACTATTTTATAAGGACCTATTTTGTTAATTTTATTAAAAGAAATTATAATTTTGTTTTGTTTTTGAAGATTTAAGTAACGATTTAAAATAAAAGGTTGATTTTGATATGTTTTACTTTCTTTTTGCTACCACTTTCTATTACCAATACAATCCCGGGACTATCCCGGGATCCCGGTATTAACTGATGATAATCCCGAAATCCCGGGACTAGAAAAATCGACCGGGATCGAATCCTCTAGGCACGAGTTATTATTACATCGCCATAACGTTGAGTTTTCAATTGGAGTTTGGTTAAAATCAAGCAAGTAAAGTGCCCTTTTACCAAAAATGAGTACTTCAAGCAGTCAATTACTGAATCTTCTGGAAGAAACAGCTGGAAAACTACAGAAAGCTCAAGTTAATTTAAAGAAATGTCCCAAGGCACGATTAACAAAGGGTTATATTCAAGTACGATTACAATGTATCGAAGAATATTGGCAGTCGTTTAGATCGACACATGACGAACTTGTGAAGTGTACACCGAAAGTTGAACGTGCGAAGATTATTATGTTATTGAAGACTTGTTTATGTGTTTACGAGGAGATTTAAAGGACATGATTGGTACAATGGTATCTTCAGCAGACGTAGGTAGTAACACAGCGATTAACCAAACTCAGGTTAAATTACCGAGAATACAGCTGCCCGAATTTAATGGAAATTACGATGATTGGCCCACGTATCATGACTTGTTTGTATCGTTAGTCCATCACAACACATCGCTAAGTATGGTGCAGAAGTTACAATACCTGAAATCAAGTATCACCGGTGAAGCTGAAGCCTTGCTAAAACATATAAAGGTTACGGAGAGTAATTACAACCAAGCGTGGAATATATTGAAAAATCGCTTCGGGAATAAACGAGTGATAGTAAATACTTTGTTAAAACGACTTACTGGACAAAGGGCGATCAAGACACCAACTGCAAATCAGATAAAGACCTTGCTAGACACTACAACTGAATGTTTGAATAGTCTACGAAATCAAGATTTATCGATTGATAATTGGGACCCTCTAATTATATTTTTAGTGGTACAGAAATTAGACCCTGAGACCCATAAGGATTGGGAAGAGTATACATACACTCAGGAGTCAAACGATTTACCCACTTTAAAAGATTTCTATACATTTTTGGAGTCTAAGTTCCGTACATTGGAGTTGGTGACATCTAGTAGTTCTACAACTATTTCAAGGGAAAAAACTATCAAAGATAAATCATGTCATGTTTCTGCAACCACACCGGCGAAGACGTGTACAATGTGCAAGGAAAGTCACGCCCTATGCCATTGTAAAGATTTTATAAAGCTTCAACCTATGGAGAGAGGTGAGTTTGTAAGGAAGAATAACCTCTGCTACAATTGTCTGTCACCAGGGCATTCAGCCTGGAAGTGTCGCATACCTGTATTCTGTCGTCGATGCAATCGCCGGCACCATTCACTGCTGCACCAACAGAAAGATAAAAACCAACAGGCAGACAACACACAAACTCCACACAGTCAACTCGAAGGAAAGGAACCAAACAAAGCAGATACAAAAGAAGACGTCGCAATAGCATCACACTTCACTACGAAGAAGTCCACAGCTTTGCTGGCGACAGCATTAATGCATGTTAAGGATAATAGTGGACACATAACAGTATTGCGCGCCTTAATTGACCAAGGGTCACATGAAAGTTTTATCAGTGAAAAAACTGCACAAAGTTTAAAGATAAAACGCAAATCAACCAGAGGAACAATCACGACAGTTGGAGGAAAACAGACACAAATAAATCACATGGTAGAATTGGAGATGGTATCCCGGTGTGAAGAAAATTTTAAGATTTCTTTGCAAGCATACGTCATACCCAAGAACTTAACCTCCAATTTACCATCAAGACATTTCACCCACAAAATCGCTGACTGGCGGCATTTACAAGGCCTCGCCCTGGCAGATCCAAGTTACAACCAACCAGGACGAGTGGACCTTTTATTAGGTGTACAAATTTATGACATCATTTTGAAAGACGGTCTGGTTAAGGGTCCGCTAGGCTCCCCAAGTGCACAAGATACACGCTTAGGTTGGATTCTGTTTGGAAGGGTGGAAGAAAACACTTCTTCGGAAGATATTACAGTCATGCATCAGTATATCGACATTGAAAATATGCTGAAATCTTTCTGGGAAATAGAAGATGACAGTAAGAAGAAACAAACAGAAGAAGAAGAACAGTGTGAGAAAATATACAGAGAAACATACCAGCGAAATATCGAAGGGAGATACATGGTGAAATTACCATTTAAGAAAGTAAAACCAAGGTCATGTGAAGGTAAAACTAGAGATATAGCATTGAGAAGATACATGCAACTTGAAAAACGCTTTGAGAATGATACAAGCTGAGGATGGAGTACACAAAGGTAATGAAAGAGTATATTGAACTGAAACACATGGAAATAGTTCCAATAAATGAGATAGATAATTCGGCAGTATACTTACCACACCACCCAGTCCTAAAGGCAACAAGTGAAACAACGAAGGTCAGAGTTGTCTTTGATGCTTCGTCTAAGGGCTGCTTAGCACAGAGCTAAGCAGAGGGCCGAAATTAGAAACCAATTTATGGGAGACTTACCCAAGGAACGAGTGACACCTGCCAGAGCATTCTTGCACTGTGGCGTCGACTTCGCTGGCCCGTATCAAATCCTAATGTCTAAGGGAAGAGGCGCTAAAACGAATAAAGGCTATATTGCATTGTTTATATGTATGGCAACTAAGGCCATACATTTAGAACTCGTTGGCGACCTGACTTCCGAAGCCTTCGTTGGAGCATTCAGAAGATTTGTGTCACGTAGAGGAAGATGCAATCACATGTGGAGTGACCAGGGCCGAAACTTCATTGGAGCTAACAAAGATCTGGCCGAAGCCTGGAACGCAGCTAAGCTAGATTTCAAAGGTGATATTGTAGATACCTTGGCCAAGGATGGGACTCAGTGGCATTTTATTCCGGGATACAGTCCGAACTTCGGTGGCCTATGGGAGGCCGGAATAAAATATAATAATAAATATAATAGCGTGAAAACCGGTAACCACATAGTTAAACGATCAATTGGTAAACTATGCCTTCTACCTATCGATACCAAGCCCTAAATTACATAATAATATCGTACATGTTTATTTGAATTATGTATTGTGTTAATTGAAGTAGGATTGATTTACTGAACATATAATTTCATAAGTTTACAATTTGTTATAGTTATGACTATTTACAATTTTGTTTCTAGTATTGATTGTTATAAGTTGCTTTGTGTAAATTAATTCCATACATTGAAATATTAATTATGTTTTAAAAGAATTTAAGCTCTTTTGGTGGGCGGTATGTTTAGGAGAATTAGTCTATAGTTATGTACATACATATTATATTCGTGAACACGCATGTTGATGTTGCATTAGTATTTAGAAAACAGTTGAAAATAAAGCTTTGAACAGAACACACGTTGATTTCATTGCAATTTCTGTGCCAGAGGAAAGACAACCTTATTCACCTAATCACTAGTCCTAAACCATTTCTTCATTTTCTATACTTCCACACTGGAATTTAAATTCCGTTGGTATCCATCTTCATAATAATTACGCCTTATGCCTGAAAAAAAAACAAGTGTTAAAAAAAGTATAATCGACTGTCACTTGACAAGTCCCTTATTTACTTACAATACAACTATAATTTATAAAAAATATTGTATTTCATACTATGTATTAGAAGAATCATTTCAATATTAGATGGTAAAAATTGCATCAAAAATTGGTCTTAGATACTTAATTAACGACTAAGTATTTCAGTTTATCACTAGTCTTGATTCAAATGCTAAGATACTCGTTATTTTAGTCAAAATTTTAATTACAAATTGATGCTAAAATGATTCTAGAAACATTTGCTTGTCGAAATTAGGACCAAATGGAGACATTACAATAGGACTTAGGACTCGAGCTAGCTTATTATTAGTTAGTATTAAAGCTAGATAGATAAAATAACTACCTGTTTGAAAGATAAAACGGCATACGTTATGTGGATTATCCAGACATATCCAAATCCCAACAATCGACTACAGAAGTTTAAAACACTGCTTGAATCTTTAGATCATCACGATTCCTTTGACAGCCTGTCTTTTTCTTTCCCGCCCCTTTTGGCTTGGGAGTCTTTGTTACAGCCTATGTTCTTGAAAGCTGTATGTATCATAAGGCAATCTTGCTAGTTTTGGACCATAGATAGAAGTAGGTTTTAATTGCCAAGACCCCGCCGTGCCTTGGAGAGCACGTTACTCCGTTCACCGTTGGTCTTGGCTGTCATGCGCTGATCTTTAGCTGACATTTAGTCCGTTATATGGCTTCCAATAATACCAAGAGTTACCCAGTTAATGAGTTTTGGAGGTTAGGTATTCAGCAGCTCCATGTAGTGCTGGCATTTACTTAGCTGTCAGTGAGACCGGAAGCCGACCCCAAAATGTTCGAGGCGTTAGATGCTTGCCCAATACATTTCACTGTTATACAGGTGTTTTTTATTGCCTCTATTGCGTATTGCGTTCTTGAAAGGTTTTAACCTCTTATTTTTTACAGTGAATGAAAGTTAATAATTCAAAGTAGAAAGTGTAGCTTATAATATGCTTCAAAAGTGCACCCATTTAAAAGTTGTGTTTTTGTTTAGGAAACAATATGGGCGATGATTGTAATCATTGGAATCTAAGGGTGCGTTCACATCTGACGAACGAGCATTACGTGTGTATGTGGACGCTCCCTAATGCTCGTTCGTCAGATGTGGACGCACCCTAAGTGTACCTATAGGGTTAGTTTCATTTACTTGTAGGGTAAACTGTATTGATTATGACATATTAGTTTAAGATGAAATAAATAATTTTCAGTTTGCAAACCCAATCCAAAGGTGAACCGTTTTAGAGATATTCTACATTTCAACCTTTTTCAACAAAAGGCCTCCGACGTAGTATTGGAGCTATCGCCTTTTCTATGTACTGTTTTCCTACTTTCTTGTTTGTTTTTTTTCTGTACAAAAGACATTCAGTTTTAACAATTTCAGTAAAAGAACGAGTTTCAGCGAAGAAATGGCTGATACGTTGCGATATCCAAGTTTAATTTCCTTAAGTTTTCTCAAACAGTGAATTCCAGAGTAGCTAATATCTCTTAAAAAAAAGTGCACTTACTCGACGAAAGAGCTTGTACACATTTTAGAGATACCTACTTCTCTGAATTCAAAAGTTTCAGAAAAATGAAAAGTCGAACTTGATTATTGGGTTTCAGCCCTTTCCTCGCTGGAACTCGTACGTTCACTACAACTATTAAAACAGAACGTCTTTTATACAGAAACAACAAGAAAATAAGACTACAGTAGATGCAAAGAAAAATAACAACAGCTTCAAAACTACGCCGAAGAGACCTTTTGTTGAAATAGCCGCCTAAAATTTAAAGTATCTCCAAAACGGTTATCTTTAGTATATAGGATATTGCATACTGAAAATTATGCATTCATCTTAAACTCAAACGTCATAAATAATACATGGTCAGTTACAAGTAAGTTCAAGTAACCCTGTATACATAGATTGCAGATATTGCAATCATCACCAATATTTTGTTCAAAGAAAAAGCACAATTTTTAAATAGGTAAACTCTTTTATGAATATTATAACTACATATTCATCTTTCAATGATTTATTGTCATTCAATGTATTAAAATGCCGTGGTTAACCCATTTTTTTTATCTCTGGGTTCTCGACTACAGACAGGCTCTTGTCTATTCCAGTGTTTTCATCCTTCAAAATCGGGCAGAGTTTTCGTTCCGCCAAACTTACTTTAACATCGATTATATCTAATATGTTTAGACGGCCTAATGCCGAAATCTCTTAACATCTTAATAGTAACGTCGATATGTTATATTAAATACATATAATAAGTATGGCTGCGTCTCCTTCCACCAGCTGTTAAAACTTTCGACGGATATACTCGTAGTGCTTCGACGGGCGGCATTCTGCCATCTTACTTAGGCCTGTTTTCTTCATAGGACTTAGTCAATCGAGACTTAAGCCAAGTTAAATGAAACTAAACGTAATAAAAGCAGATTTTTATATCCACTAACTTAAATACATAGCTTAAGCTATGCTTTGTGCTTAGGCTCTTATCTTATCTTTGGTATATCCCTGTTCTCCGATTATTGTAATACCTCTTATTTGGCAAACAAAATTCGTCACATAATCATTGAATCTTATCTATGAACTATGGGATATTTTGTACTATTCAGTGATATAAACGGTATTCATGAATGTTATTTATATACAATATGTCAAAAGCCCGGTTCTCCGTTAACTCGTGATAATGTTTAACACAGGCATAATTATTAATATCCATCAATTGTTTTCCGTCGACACACACCCCGCCATAATTATGTTCTGGGTAATATTGTAGGGACTGCCGCGTGGAGCAGTACTAAGTAGTAATAACCTTCACAACATCTAATTCTTATCATTAAAGCACAAGGAAAGTGATAGAGCGGTCTATAGGCCGCACCAGGAACATCGATACAATACAATAAGTAACACAAAAATATCTAAACTTGAGCATAGTTAGCGGAGAAGTGAGAATTGCACTAACTTAAATCTATGACATCCCGCCTCTTGTGGTGGTTGAGGTTACTTCCCCTAAAACAAAGAAACATCATTATTTTAGGATGCCTGTGGAATACTCCTGTCAATAATTATTACTTAATTACACACAGCACATTACAACATTTAAAACACCGTTTCCCAACCATTCTGGACCTAAGTACTTTGAGTTTAAAAACAATTTGACGGGCCTGTTGGTCTAGTGGTTAGTGACCCTGACTGCTATACCAGAGGCCGTGGGTTCGATTCCCACCCTGGACAAATGTTTGTGTGATGAGCACGATCATTTGTTCTGGTCTGGGTGTAATTTATCTATAATATGTATGTATTTAGAAATATATAAGTAAGTTTATCAGTTGTCTGGTTACCATAACACAAGCTCTGCTTAGCTTGGGATCAGATAACCGTGTGTGAGATGTCCCGAAATATTTTTATTATTATTTGGGATCTCCTTTACTTAAGAATCCCTTAGTGGGTGCCTAACAGTTCTTTTAAGAACAACATAATCCTCTTAGTATGTATGTGTTAGGTAAATAACGCGAGTAAATAATCCGCTAGGATTGCTAGTATCACATCAGGTGTATCTGTCATTCTTCACCAATGAGAGACAATCTACTGGCCTGTGAGTGGTGGATGCCCTATTTACTAAGTGTTTACTGTGTATAGCATGTAAAATAAAAAGCAATCATAAAATAATAAGGAACATAGGAAGGGTTCTACCTATTGCGTGTGCGATTATGATAAGTATGTTTAATGGCAATTAACGTGATTTTTTCGTTTTAATGAACCTACTTACGGTCTTTTTTAGATATGATACTTGAAGTCACTGGATTACTAGCTACCTACTAGTTCTTTAGTCTAAATCCATTTGTTTTAAGAAGATGGGGATCATAAACTTTTTGGTTGGGAAACGTTATAACGATAACGCACTAAGACATTTTTTCTTCAGCAGTCAAATTAGTTATTAAACTTAAAGCAGTTTGGTGTTCCAAAAAGCATATCTTTTTTGCATCAGTAAGAGGCAACTCAAACTCAAATCTAGGGAAACAATCAAATATCTCAATAAATAAGACTTGCCGAAGAAGGTTGCCGAATAGTCAGTACGTTAGAGATCACCAAGTTATATGTTGCGGGCCATTGGGCAACCCGTTGATTAGAGAGTACTAGCGCTAGTGTATCTTTGGCTGTAAGTAGGGTTAGCGTGATAACACTAACATTTTTATGAACGCTATTTGACAGTAATGCTATTCTCTAAACTCAGTGCCAAAAACATAAAAAAAATAGAGTACAATGCAGTAGCTTTTCGAAATGAATATAAATAGAGAATGACACTGCTGTCTCTACAGAACCTAATGAAAATATTCATATATTGTCCTGCACAAATAGGATATGGTTGTAGCAAAAAATAAAATCAATGATGTAAATTAAAGGCATATAATAATCTCCATATGAAATAAGCAATACCTGGTGTATGTATAACTTATAAATAAATAAAGGCTGTAAATGTAAGCCTTTAACTGTGCATAAGTGTTGATAAATGCAAAACATTACAACATAAATCAGTGATCCTATTTCCTTATTAAAGCTTATTTATACGTTTGTATTTGTTTTACCATTGGGAAGACGAGAAACAAATAAACCATATGCAAAAGCAAGGTTTTGTGAACATACAGGTATATACAGTGCTTTTCAGACATTCAGGTTGCCGGTTAGTCTGCAATTATCCAAGGCGAATGCATGATTTGTCTAGGAAAAAAATGAAGACGTGTATATGTAATGTGTTTTAGGTGCCGTAAGCTTTCCCATCGGATAACCAACATAGGCCACCTGGCAACCAAAACATCTGAATGTGATAGATGGTTGCATGAACGTGTGAAAATTTGCTTGCTCTTTGACGACTATTTTTATGGTAGGATTGCGAAGACAGCAAAATAAAATTTATGTATTAGATAGTATAGCAGTATAACATAATTAAGGGAAAAATAAAAGAAGGTCTAGGTATAATTTGGACTGACATGTGTTGGAAACACAATTTAGAAATTTTCTTCATGTTAATGATAAAATAGCACTATAAAAGTTTGCTTGAGCAAAAAGAAGATAATTATATTTGTTAAATCATGAGTATGTACACAAGGTGTTAAAAATGCGATGATCAACCTTTTTCTTCCCGTAGAGGCGCGCGCACAAGTTATGTTTCAGCACACAATCAATAAGAAACAAAATAAATATATAATTAACAGCATAATGCTATTAAAACATTAGAATCCAAAAGGAGAATGGGCACTAATAGATTACTACTACTACTAACTTTACCTAACTTAACATTTTTTTCAAAAACCCCACTATATTTTAATTAAAATTTAACCTTGTTTTAAAGTATGACACTAAGCTTTTTTTTGTCTAATTTTCATTAATCTATTATGTCAAAAGTGTCAAGTGTCACGTAACTTACTCACTCTCCCTTATAACCAAAACTGCCGTACTCAGCATCCTGTATCTAAACTACGTGCAAGAGCCAATTAAGTTCAACCTTACAGTATAAAAAAATAAGGAAAACGCTTACTTAAGTGCTTGTATAAAAAAATACTATCATATTAAATACTTGGCTTCTGTATAATTATGATGGTCCCGTAATGATATTAACACGTAAACCGACGTCCCATAAAATTGTTTAATGAAAAATCTTTAAAATGTCATCCTACATACTTGTTTACATGTATGCAAGTATTATAGTTAGGTATGCTGTATTAATTAATAAAATCATCTACCCTTTTCTAGCCCCCCTAACAGACTGGCCCCTAAGCTAGGGGCGTTGCTAGGGGTCTGATAATCTGAGAGACGACGTAGGCGAGACAGTCTATTAATATCATCAGACATGGAAAATCAATATGTGTGTACTTTTGTAAATGTTTGGTCAGATTTATAAACAAACAGGTATTTTGTTTTATGGAAATTATTTTTTAAGTTGTTTGATTTATTTTACACTGCGTTCTTTTTTCTTTGACTTTGTTTTCGTATAACCTGTATACTGATTTGTGTACTTAACTATCTTTTAAATTAAGTATGTTTACCTTGTGACTTGTGGGGACAAATGGGGACATAATAAAAGATAATTAGATGTGCAATTGAAAAATGATTCACAGTTAAAATAGTTATGTAAGATTAACTGTTCTATTTCCAATTAAATGCAATTTCGTGAATAAGCAACATAAAAATATATAATTGAGGTCCAAACGAAAGCGGAAAAAGTGTAGTTTTATGGTCGTTAGTTGAAAAAATCGAATATAGTAGTAATAGACATGTAGATAATAAAATGAGGATAGATCATTATTTTATTTTTAAAACACCTAAATTAATAGGAACGCCAATAAATTATTACACCTAGATATATAGAAATGATTATTTAATTACCTTGCGAGAACAGGGTTTGCGCCTGGTAAGGGCTTTCTTTACTTCACGAAAAGCTGGATGCAAATTAACGGGGCCAGCCTGAAAAAAAAACTGTTATTAATACCAAAACTTACATACTACGGAATATAAAGTTAGAGATACCAATATTACATAGTACAGCAGTATATTATTATTTATTTATTTAGCGTCGAACGCGACGGTTTTCCAACGTCCAAACTACTTATTAGTCCTGTAGTGCTATTCTGTAACATTATTTTCATGTCTCAACAGCGGAATCCGCGGTGAGATGTCAAATACGTATTCTCGAATTTGAATTCTAAATCAAGGCTAATTGGGTTCACTTTTGAAGTGAGCTTTATTGTCACTCAGATGAAGCTCGATACCGAAATTATTTACAGAATAGACATACTGATGTCAAAATGTTAAATTTCTTTTTGTAGCCCAGTTCGACACTTATTTTAAGTCGATGTGGAATGCTAAATGTTAAGAAAATAACAAGACTGCCCCTGTCTACTTGAAAATGTAATATATTAATTAAAAATTATATAAATGCGAAAGTTACTTAATACATTATACAATAGGAAGCATCCAAATTCGCAGACATTTCATTCAAATCATTGTAACTACTTTCTATTTCTGACAATGATTCATTACTTTTGATCAAAAGTTCAAGAAAACAGTCGTTGATTACAAAGCTTAGTGCTTCCGATATCTATAATATTTATTGCCAAGGTATATCGATTTTACCGAGTTCTTCAACGACCACCCTTCGCATTCACAGCTCATAATAAATGCACATTGACCGCTACTAAATTGACATGACCTTTCTAATAAACAAGTGTATTCAGTTCATACAGTTGCCATGCAATTTGTTTCAGACTTTTTAAAGTATACTTCTTAGAAGTTATCAATTATTAGTGTACAATCACCTTTTAAATATGAAGGATGGAACGAAGGTTTCGATTATTTAATTTGATGTACCGAAGTTATTGAATAATAAATATAAAAAGAGTCTTTATTCAATTTACTTTTTATAAGTGGCTAATAATCACCTTTAACTTACATAATTCAACGCAATATTTTTAGTAAGTTAAGCTCAATAAACTAGGTATAAACCGAGAGAGAATATAATATATATTATGACGGTCAAAATGTAGATAAGTAGACAATCTAAGCTTTTACCTGAAAAAAAAAGACATTGGCAAAACAAAATGCAACAAATTCGTAGACAACTGCAAAAGGACACAACTATTTAGATAATAATTATAAACAAGGTAGGAAATAACAAGAATACAAATAAGTTTTTATTGAATATTTATATTTTTCATTAGTATTGTCACTACAACTGCGTCCAAGTTTCGCGGCCACGCCCTTAAAAGTAGCCCTTAGCTCCTAAGGCCCACTTAACGCCGACGGAAAGTGGCAGCTTCTCCGTTGCACTTACTTTCAGATTGTCAGAGATCCGGAAACTCAAACTCAAGCTACAGATAAAATAAACAAACACATCGAAAGACTTCTGACTTCAAAACCAATAATCTACTTGATCTTTTATTTGTTTTAAGTTAGTACCATACGACGAGGTAAATAGGGACAATGATTAGAAATTACTGCCTTCCGTTGTGTTGCATAAGGTTCTTCTAAATAAATAAAACCAATCGCCTTACACGGAGCAAGACTTAAGAATAGCTCGATCGATTTGGCTGTTTTATTCTTGTTTGTAATTCCCAGGTCAAGGCTTGTCTGAACAAAAATTGGTGGAAAATCCGCAGATGACGAAATGACGACGAAAATGTTAATTGTTTATATCTAGATTTACAAGAAAACTACTGTCAAATCAGCTTGTTTTATATAAAAACTGATTTCTTAGAAATGTACTTAAATCTAATACAAGAACAAACAAAGACTAAAATTAAATCTTATATAGATAAATAAAACTAACACGCGTCAAAATACTCATCGTCATCCCTGTCAATGGCGGGAAACGTGCCCAGAAGGCTGGCAGCATTGCCACGTTGAATGGCTATGCCGATTCTCTGTGCAAGGAACAAACCAGCTCTCTGATCACGAGTAGAGTCTACCAAACGTTTTGACAGTTCTTTAAAAAGATTTCGTGCACTCGGACCCCATGACCCGAGCGTTTCAACCCCAAACGGCTCGAAAATATAATTACCCATTAGGTTATTATACTTTCGCCGTTTAAGGGTCTCCGCTGCTCCAGCAGCAGCTCCAGGAGAGGCCGCCGAACTTAGAACGTGAGATGGCGCAAGGGTGTCGACGCACGTTGCGTCCCACACCAAAGGCCGACCCAATTTCCAAGGCAACAATGACATACCGTCAGGTCTCTTACCATCGCTGCGCACCAAACCATTGGGTTCCAAAACAGCTGGTACACCGGCAATGACAAGAGCACGACGAATAATGTCATTAATATTTGCGTGACGGGATATACGTCCTGCGCTCCTGCTGCAGGACAGGCCATGGTGACCGAGGCAATCGACTGTTTCACCGCATTGACACCGATGACATGCGACACAAGGTATACCTAAACGTAAACTGATGGCGAGCCGGAAAGTATTGTCATCCAAAATCGTACCAAGAGTGGTTGACGGAAGTGCCTGTAACCAGAGGCCCGATTCCCATTCTCCCACAGCCAGGAGACGCGCGCGCTCTGCAGTGTTGATTGACGTATTAATTAATTCTTTCCGTATCAAACTGCAAAGCGGCTCGTCCCACTGCCTCTGAGAAGAACGTTGCTCGGGTAGATCTGTGCCCGGGCAGGACAATTCCCAACTATTTACTGCCTCAGTCATGCACAGAATCTGAAAATCAACCAGAGAAGACCCTAAGATTTGCCTGGTTAATTTTTCAGTGCTGTGGACCGAAGACAAAAATGCTGGTAGGCCTAGACTGTTCTTGTATTAGATTTAAGTACATTTCTAAGAAATTGTCTGAAAACGTTTAATTAAATTAAATCATATCTTAAAAACTGATTTCTAATACCTAATTTATTTAACAATGGAGAATCCTTGTAAATTAAACCGGATAACCGAGTCTCCTCTAGTAAAATAATATACCCGATCAAAACAGTCTCAATTCCCACCGACACCCCTACATCATCACCCCATTTTATGTATGAATCTTACTTTACAATATTTTTTCTATGGATTGTTAACCGATTCACAAAAATATTTAACGTACCTAGCCTATCACAGAAAAGACCTATCTACGAGTATGTCTACCTAAGTCTGATGATGATCCCTCTCGCGTTAAGTTGCTGTGTGGATTGGTAACAAACAAATAAATGCTCTTGTATCTTGTAACTAACAACAGATATTATTCATACCTGGTCACTGAAATCGTCTGCATACAGGCCGCTGTGTCCGAAAGCTATTAAATCAATATTTTCTTAATATAGACCACGTTTTCTCTCACCCTTACTTTCATACAACAAACACACACACACAATCCTTTGTCTTTTATGCTCAAGTCTTCATTATCTGCTCCATAATCGTATCTTAGTGTGGAAACCAGTACTTAATACATTCAAACTGTTGAAAACAACTGAAACTGCTGATCTGAATGCAAGTTTTCCCTATACACCAGTACTTCTGCAAAAGGTTGTACATACCTGAACTGATGGTACCGAAAGAGCCTAAGTTTTTCAAGCTCACCTGTATCTCTGGCTTTCTGCACAAGTGTTTGAAAATCGCTCGACCTGAAGGTACCAAAAACACCTATGTTTTCCATGTACCTGTATTTGTGCAAAGAGGTTTCACATACCTGCAGCTGAAGGTACCAAAGTCTGGCTTTCTGCACAAAAGATTGAACATCCCTCTAGCTGACGGTTAAAAAAGCGCATCTTTTCCATGTACCTATAATCCTGCAAAAAGGTTATTCATACCTGGAGCTGGTCCAAGGTCAATTCGCTCGAATCGGAGTCGCTGCTGTCACTGTGTCGTGTGTGTCGCTGCGCCTGCTCGACCGGGACCGGGACCGGCTCCTCCTCCTCCACGACGTCCGGAGACGGGACGGGCATGTCGTCAGGCTGTAACAAAAGAAACAATTATAAAGCAAGTTGATTTTTCAACTTTTTACAATAAAAAATTAAAATTTTGAACTTGGCCCGGCAGTGGAAGCCTAAAATGAGGTAAGGTAGGCCTTTGTTCTGTAAAAAGCCCATAAGGCCTTTGAATAGTTCAAAGGCCTTATGGGCTTAAAAGCTCATAAGACGAAAAAGTTGAAATTGATCGCGAATCACAACTACGCATCACTTGATTTCACTTAGTTTAAGTATCTTTATATCGCGCCCTTATGTATTTTAATTGTGTCCAAGACATTACAATAGAAACATTGTGTTCTTTATTCACTCAGTTCAAAAATTCGCCATAGCACTCAGCTCCAAAAACCACAAAATATATCCGATTGCTAACTGAAAGTCAGTTATATTGATTTTAAACCGCCTGACCTTTAACTACTTAAACTGACTTTAAATTTACCGGTACTAAGTTACCTATTTCACTTTTCTATTGCGTTATTGACTCAAAATGTTAACACTTATTGGGAACAAGTTAATTTCAACGCATTCGCAGGAAATCCTTTGCCGATAGAATTAAAAAAAAACGTCTCACTGCCGCTCTTTTCCCCCCTCCTACACTATACAATATTAAATGTTATACGTACCATTATGAATAATTAAAATTTCTATAAAACCACAGCGTAATTTCAACAGCCGTATGTACAAATAAAAAAGTAACGAGAAAATCTACGAACTCGTCATCATTATTGTATCCGCGTTTAATAAAGTAAAAGCCCAACAAAAATAAAAATAACACAATAAAAAACATTTTGAAAAATAATCACAATGGCGCCAATAACTAAGTCACTGTTTCGTTTGAATATCGATGGCGATGTTTAACTTTGATCTACTGTTTGATGTAGGTACTGCGTTCTCTCCCGGGCGGGGTGCGCCAGACTGACAGATGTAGATGACTAGGTAGGTAGGCTATGCAGCTCCCGCCGGGCGCATGTAGAGGGGTACCGAACCAAGGATGAGTTATTGAACGATTTTATGACGCACTTGCAATGTTACATAACCTATGCAAATAGCATCTCACGACCCAATTAAAAGAGTTTAATCACTGTTTTATTAGCGAAAAACACAATTTTCTTAATTTTGACTGTAAATTAGGCTGCAGCGGCTAAATAAATAGCAAAATGAGCGCCAGCAAAACAAGATATAAAGAAAACTATCTGCGCAATGCGCGGGAAATGTTTATACAATATATATATACAAAATGGCGCTTAGCTCTATTTTTAAAATAAGGTAACGAATACAAAGAAACGACGGAAAAACCCGAAAATTTGTTACAAACAATTATTTTTTGTTAATCCCTTGTATTTTGCCATCAAGGTTCGAAAAAGTTAGGCTTATATATTTTTACAAGAGCCCTTATGTCCTTTTCGTCTTATTATAAACTAAATAAATAAACAAAAAAAAAATATTTTAAGACTAGCTGTGCATGTAACTTGATGTTAAACAGCCTATGACCTTCCTCGTGAATTAGGCATCAAATGCACCAAGATTTTTAAGTACACTGGTATTTTTCAAACAAAATACTCTAGATTTACTATTATTTGACTATAGATAACTTACTAATAGATTTTGATAGACGACATGCTCGCACGGAATGGCCCCAGTCTTCAAGTACCGCTGGCCAGACCGCTTAATGAAGTAATCATTCTCCCGAAAATGTCTGGAACATACACAGCTGTTGTTTTTGGGCTTCCAGTTGTGGCGCCCAGTCAAAGGTATCCATTTATCGAGTAAATCCTCGTTCTTTGGGAAACTGTAACAAAGAGTTGAGATATCTATCCAAATTTTTCAAACTTTTGAATTTCGTAACCTTTCGTTAGACGACTGCTTTTGTTTAACGGAAAACGGTTTCGTAATATACGGGTAGATGTTTTTATAAGAAATGGATATTTGTAAATTAGTTTTGTTAGTCTTATTACGAAATAGGTCATAAAGCAAGGCCTAGAGCGGCGCGGACAGGGGGTGTCCCCCCCTCCCTCGCCCCTGACTTTGTACCCCACAGCCTAAGTTGGGTTACTTCGGTTTCCAAAGGGTAACCTTGGCTAAGATACCTTATAGGCACTTCAGAGGAGCCCTAACTACTAACTTCCGTTAGTATAAACACCGTGTTTTAAAAACACAGCGTGGTAATGAGGCCAATTAAGCACTCGAACAAAGGAGTTTTACCTCAAAGCTTTTCGACTTTTTACTTTAAGAGGCTTCAACACGTGCCGCCTAATAAATTTAAATTAGCTCATTTTTTACTGTCACGTGTCGAAGCGTAATGATTTTCATATCAATATGACGGAAATTATGTCCTGTAAAATGGTGGACGATTGGAATGCCTTGCGTAGTACCTATATCAATTGATTATTGTTATTTTAATATACTAGATCGCATATCAGCTTAAAATAATATTATAAGATTATAAATATCGCTTTTGTCGTCGACATGATGTTTCAATTAAACACACGAGGGTCTAGATTTCCCAGCTTCACCAAGTTAGCCAAAGCTCACAGTGTTTACGACGCTATCGCGGTGGCGCGCAATACATTTCCTTTTATTACAGCATAGCTAATATTTAAGCGCAACATAAAAGGCAATGTACATCATTGGCAATGCAACAGATAGACATTTTGTTATCACAGGTAAATGGCAATTTTCAGTTTAAAAAATATACAATTTATTTTACTTACTGGTGGAATATTATTTTTTTGTCCTCGTTGTTGTCCGAACGGGACTTGCAGGTCAAGACAGAGCAGTATAGGATAGGCATATTGAAAATTGTTGTCGGAACGATGTACTTCAGAGGTATACGCGAACAACTAAATACCGCATGCGCTTATTGCGATCGATAGATGTATGACCAATTGCTGTAACTCGCAGCACCTCTGCCACCCCGTCTTTATTTTTAGCTCGACACTAGGTTCTGGGAAACAGGGAAGCAATTTATCAATACTGCACCGGCCGTGTGTCCTGCGCGACCTGTCGCGGACGTCTGATGCACATTACTGCTACCGCGCGAAACACGCCGAGATTGTGACGATGCCGCGATGCGACCTCCATATACAAACACCAATCTACAGATTTAAAGGGGTGGTTTAGTCCTGTTTATGATACTAACAAATAATATTGTAAAGTAATCGACCTAATTGATTTATAATACAATTAGTATTATAAATTGGTTTATTTTTTTTTCATTTCATTTCCATTTTTTTCTTTTATGAGACGCATATATTTTTGTAAATATTATTTATTGGGTTTATCAAAACAAGTAACTAATAAGACATTGAAATATTTGTTAATAATACCATAAAGAAAATGGCTATCATAAAATTATTTCACCACCAAATGGGGTGGTTTTTTCGTACTTCAGGTTAAATTTAACAAATTTATTGTATAGCTTTGAGTTAACATTTTGCTGTAGGTTTTTGTTACTAGGCACCTACATTTAATCTATCTAGGTATTTAAATATAATATTATAATCTAATAAAATATAGCTACTTTTTAAATATAAATTTCTTTATCACAGTTTCCTAGTCTAATTTTCTTTAATTTTCGTCCACCAGGTAGGTAATAGGGCGGGCAGCCATATTTTTATGAAAGCTCTTTGTTCAGGTAAACTGTTCTGTTGTCTTTATGTTGTTGTTTTAATGTTTACATAATTATTTCTATTTAACTGCAGTAATATTGCCTATTTTTTTTATAAATATATAAAATAACATAAGCTTTTATTGTGGTTTACAAAATTGCGCAGTTTGATATCTAGGTAACAGTTGCGATCGGTGTTTTCTTTCACATAGGCTGTTCCGAATCTACCTAATTAGTGATGAGAAACATAGAGTATAAAAACAAAATACAGTTCCTATTTTAAAATATTCCTTTCTTAGCCATAATGATACCAGAAGTATCAATTAATGTAAGGGACAAAACATTGTTTTTCAGGAGAGCCAAAAAACGATTTTATTTTTTTAAATCTCTTTATAACTTTTTACTGTTGCTTCCAATTTTAATCGTGTCTAGAGCAAAGTTTCTTAGAATTTTTTCTTCTTTCGTGCTATAAAGGAAAGATTTAGGAATACCCAGCGGTTTAAAATATACTCGTAGCTTGTCCCTAACATTAAAAAAATATGTTTAGCTGTCTCTTACGTTACTAATATTTTAAGTGTAAACCGTCAAGCATAGCGTAAGTAGCAAAAGAAATAGAAAATTATACGAAATTCTATTGTAAATAACTTTTATATTACAATTTGATGTAACTCTAGATTATCTACTAAAATTTTGGTATTTTGACACCGAGGAAATAGGTTCTTTGCATGATTAATGTTAATTTCAGCTTAGCTGTCACATATTTAAATGAAATTTAGGGATGCAAAAATAAAACGATTTATTGTTAATATTCTTTTCGACTTTTATGTCTGTGTTATTATTATAAATTCAATACACTAATCATCTATAACACTTTTTATTAAGTGTAAATAAATGTTCTAAAAGTAACAGTCTTCAAATTAACAGTCTTACGCACCTTTTAATCAATAAAAAAAATTATGTATTTAACTCCATGATCTCATCATTTAACAAATCTAAGGTCTTAATTAACACTTATACAAAATCTGTACTTTTAGTAATTAAGTTTATAATAAAAAAAAATGGCTTTATGATAAAAAAATAATCATCAGACTTAATCAACAGTCTTATTTATTAAGTACTTGTATGAATGTACTGGGAAGTAAAAACTGTAAAGACAGACAGACAATATGAATTAACTGAAAAATAAATTAATAAAATAATACATATAAATTATATGAATATTAATGTAATAAATATATATATTATTACAAGAATAAATATATAATAATTAGGAAGGGGCAGGCAGATTATGATGATATAACTATTAGTAAATTAAACTATTTTAATGGTGAAATTGAAAGGGTTGAAATATTTTTTTCTATTTAGTTTTTATCTAGTTGTCATCATCAGCTGTCATTAAATCTTCATCGTCGTCAGTTTCAATGAGGGTGGGTATCTTTAACTGGCAAATTTCATTTAAATATGTGACAGCCAAGCTGAAATTAACATTAATCATGCAAAGAACCTATTTCCTCGGTGTCAAAATACCATAATTTTAGTAAGTAGATAATCTAGAGTTACATCAAATTGTAATACTATAAAAGTTATTTACAGTAGAATTTCGTATAATTTTCTATTTCTTTTGCTGCTTACGCGTAAAATATTAGTAACGTAAGGGACAACTAAACATATTTTTTTAATGTAAGGGACAAGCTATATTTTAAACCGCTGGGTATTCCTAAATCTTTCCTTTATAGCACGAAAGAAGAAAAAAATCTAAGAAACTTTGCTCTAGACACGATTAAAATTGGAAGCAACAGTAAAAAGTTATAAAGAGATTTAAAAAAATAAAATCGTTGTTGGCTCTCCTGAAAAACAGTGTTTTGTCCCTTACATTAATTGATACTTCTGGTATCGATATGAGCATGTATTTGTGTGAATCATGGTCGTAGCTTCACAACAAAAAATATATACTTGCTCAACACACACGCGGTGTTCTTGTCCTAGATTTCTTTAAAATTGTGGTATTTAAAAAAATCACATGACCAGACCTAGCACAAGTCTGGGTTGTACAAAAGTTGGGGAAGCAATATCCACCCGAAAATTACGCCGTGAAATCGCTGGCTCGCTATTCAACTCCTCCAAATCTTGATGTAATTTGATGTAATACCTACACTAGTGACTAGGACCTTATTGTTTCACGGTATTTTAGTAGATACACAACCAGGCACTGACACAATGCGTCAAAAAAAAACAACGCATTTCTTTATTAAGAACGTTTTGCGCTGCCTTTTCCGCCGGATATGAACCGACCCTTAAACTGCTGTCCTTTTTGTAATGATTTTGACGTTTAATAACTGCTACTTTGTAGCTGATGAAATGATGACGAAGGCATTTATAGTAAATTAATTATTTAATTAACACATAAAGTATATACCAACAACATGATAGTACACAAGTGACAGAAGAGAGAGAGCGCCTAGTAAAAAGTATTAACTATTTATTTTGCGTCCATAATCCTAACATCCTCTCCTGGACGCAGACGCTTTAAATGTAGACCCATTGATGCGGTAAAGTTTTCATGCTTCGGTCGAGGGAGTCCTTTTGTCAATATGTCGGCGACCATCTCTCCAGTGCATCTATATTGAACCAGGATTTCTTTGGCAGCGATCTTCTCTCGCACAAGCCACAAAGTGATACCGTACGTCTATGTGCTTACTGCGCGCATGGTAGACAGCATTTCCTGAAAGGCTAATCGCACTTTGATTATCGCAATAAAGGGTTAAAGGTGTACCTTTAAATTCAGGTTGAAATTCGTCTGCCAGCTGTTTCAACCAAAGAGCTTCTTGAATGGCTGACGCTACCGCCATATATTCAGCCTCACTTGTAGAGAGTGCTATGGTTTTCGAATGCCTTTGTCAAATTATCCCACACCTGTTTTGCATTCTGTGCATCCTGTATGTGCACATATAAAATTGGGTCGACCAACAGTATTAATTTTGATTTTGCTTTGGTGTCTTGTTTAATTGCGTTGTGATCGGAAGCATCTGGTGCTTTCAAAATACAGCTATACAAATCCTCATGTTGTAAGTATGCCTTGACTGCAAAACTCCAATTTGCCCAATTGTCGCGACCCGTCAATTTCTCAATCGACATCATATGACTGTTAGATCCAGCCATATTTTATAATATATTATGCAAATCTGAAATTGCTAAAAAGAAAAAAAAAACACTCGCGAGCCGGTAACCAAAAGTGAGGTTATACTCGTGAATTTTTTCTTTTATTATAACTTTGAAAGTACTGAACAAAACTCGGGAATAACACTAAACGGCAGGCTTGGGACGATGACGAAGGCATTTATAGTAAATTAATTATTTAATTAACACATAAAGTATATACTTACCAACAACATGATAGTACACAAGTGACAGAAGAGAGAGAGCGCCTAGTAAAAAGTATAAACTATTTATTTTTGCGTCCATAACACAACAGTAGCCTAAGTTAAATAAATAATTTTTGATTTTGATGGTTTTGACCGCAAGCAGCATTTTGGGCAACTTGACCTCTTCAAACACCAATACATAGATTGAAGTCTGGTGAAAGGGTCGTCATTGTAGATCCTGAAATTGCTCATTTGTAAAGCTGTAGTAAACTTTTTGCGAAGTTACTGCTTAATGGTTTTCTAGGATACCTAGGTACTTAAATATACACCGACATATACGTACTCAACGGTAATGAGTATATTAGAGGAAGCTTGAAAGTAGCGCCCGTGAATGAAAAGCTGAGAGGTCACCGTTTGTCGTAGTATGGACATGTGATGAGGAGGGATGAAAGTCACGTAACTAGACGAGTTATGATTATGAATGTGGATGGGTATACATGCAGAGGAAGACCAAAAAAAGAGATGGATGGATTGTGTGAAAGATGATATGAGAAAGAAAGGAGTGAATACTGAGATGACAAGTTGTAGAGATGAATGGAAGCTGAATACGCATTGCGCCGACCCCAAATAATTGGGAACAGGGCAGGGAGATATGTACTCAACGGTTTTTTTTCGGTCTTCATACTATACGATAGATCAGTGGGTATATTATACGATAAATCCATGCTATCTCGAAAGGTTCATACATGGTGTATCACATCATATTTTTATTTAAATATATCGATTTGGTTTTTGGCTAGTAACGCTGTCTTTAGTCACCAATTTTCGACATAGTTATTCGATATGAATAAGGGGTGGAAATTATTTGAATAATGTATTTAACCTTAACTTCATTAGCTATTATCAAAGATTCCTTAATTAATTTAAGGAATCTTTGATAGACGTGACACCAAAACATTTTCCACTTTATGTAATTTACAACATTTATTTATTTATTTATTAGTACATGGAGGACTTACAGCTAACAAAATCACAACAAAAAAGGAGGTAATAGTCACCAGAAAGCCAATTACAAGTCCTCGCGTTTAGAAATATAATATAAATATAAAGTATGTTGCGAGCACAGCTTGCAGCACACGACTTAATTGAAGTTACTAAAACAAAACTATAAAATACAGATAATTGCTTTCAAGTAAAAAAAAATGAAAAAATTAAAAGACAAAGGTAAAAATAAAGATAAAACTGTTTAGCATAATCGCTGTCACTTGAAAAATTGGAGGCTTAAGCACCTTCTAGCTGAGTTCACAGTAGTTGCAAAAGAATCCAGATCATGTCGCTTGCATAGCTCATTAAAATATCTGCTTGCACGTACTATGCAGCTGTTCTGCCAATAATTTGAGGACGAATGAGGAACACAAATGGGAGGATTGACACGTAATATTTTACGGGACACATTAAAATAAAATTTGGATAATAGTTCAGGGGCCCGAGTCTGCTATTTACACTCCGTGTCAGTGTGCTCATAGTCGTCCCACTATGAGCCAAGTATGAGCACACTGACACGGAGTGTAAATAGCAGACTCGGGCCCCTATCACTGGCACTATCAATATCGTTGTGGAGGATTTTGAACAAAAACAGACAGTCTGCAATTTTGCGTCGATCTACTATAAGTGGCAATAGGTGGAATTTCTTACAGAGTCGAAGATATTCTGCTGAGTCATAAGGAACCTTTTGGTAAAAACAAAGTTTTTTTTTTTTTTTACTTTATTTGAGAAACAAACATATATAAATTACAATTATAAACTAAGTATGAACCTTTTTTTTTTGATGAAGCGTTTTTGTATATTTTCTATGCGGTCTATATATGTATGATATCTACCGTGGATTCCATATCTGCGATGCATACTCGAGCTGACTCCTAACATAAGTACAATACAATATTTTGAGCGTTTTAGCCTCCGTGAAACACTTTGAAAGTCGCATTATAAAACCAAGTAGTTTAGATGTTCTTTTAACAACAGCATCAATGTGTGAGTCAAAAACTAATTTACTATCTTGATAAACGCCCAAGTCACGGAATTAGTATTGCACCTTGGCAAGTTTTCACCCGCCAAAGCATAGGTAGTGACCAGGGCCGTACGTTTCCTAGTGTAGATAATAACGGAACACTAAGATGGGTTGAGATCTAGTTTATTAGCCCGACAATACTCTTCCAGCCGACATAAATCAGCCTGTAGTGCACGCATGTCATCAAGCGATGAGATAGTGGTAAATATTATCATGTCATCGGCCAAGCAGCAAAGCAAATAACAGTTTGGAGGAATGGAGGCGCTGATCGATGTCGTTCGCATAAACCACAAATAGGCAAGGTCCGAGCAGCGAACCTTGAGGCACACCACTGGGCACGTTTACCCAGCTAGACACATAGTTATTGTAAGAAGAGAACCACCTTAGCAGGTCTCCACGGATGAAACATACTTACATACGTGTTCAATTGAGAAGCTAATTTTATGTCACAGCTTTTTTTGAAAGAGGTAGGTATAGGTACTGTAGTTTGCCTTAGCGCAGAATATGGCTGGGTGGCCAAACTTAAAAAATAATTAAGTTTATTTTTTACATTTATTCATTCGAGTGTCATATGTTTTTTACTATTCGTAAATATTGAAGCTCCGCTACTGATTATTACTGAAAGAACGGAAAATACTTATTCGTAAAACTAGTAGTAAAATAATTAATATAGAAATCAGGTATAACATTACCTTATCAAAATAACCGGCCTCATTATTTTGGAGTCTGACATTTGCAATTGTCAAATATATTACGTCTCGAATAAAATCTCAGTACACTTTTATACCTAGGTAAAATGCGGACTTTGGAAGAAAGCGATTGAAAGTATAATGAAGCATGAAAAAAGCAAAAAGATAAGAAATACCTATCGAATATGCTACGCGCTTTGTTGGCTCCAAAGATTGAAGATACGTAAGCAAAAGATACTTCCAAGTAAACTAGGTACATGATACCGACTGCTAACCGAGGCCGTCAGTTCGATTCCTACCCAGGACAAAGTAGGTAATCTTGGTGTGATGACTGATGAACATTTTCTTTTTTTTTCTATTTCTAAATGTTATTTATCTAAAATATGCATGTATTTAGAAATGTATAAATTATTTAGTTGTCATACATATGCCTAGTTTGAGATCAACTGGCCGTGTGTGAGCTGTCCCAAGATATTATTATAATTGCCATTTATATAAGACATAAGCTCAACTTCTCTCGTATCAGACTCGAGGGGCTCGTGGCTAAATGTAAGCCGTACGGTTTGACCGATAATAGGCTTAGCCACGCTCGCCGCTGTTGGTCCGTGGATTGGTGACCAATTATAAACATGCACGTTAAGCCGTTGGTCCCGACTGTCATACGTTGATCTTTGGCAGTTGTTAAGTACATTCTGACAACCAGTCTTACTATGGCATACTGTGTTACCTACGCAATAAAATGGGTTTCCACAACATACTATTACATAGGCAGTCGCTCCATGTAAAATACGGTAATCCGGTTGTACTGGCAGCCGACCCCCACACATATGGGAAAAGGCGAAGCAGATGATATAACACACAAGTTCGCTTTTGCGTTGATTGAATACTTACCTCTCATATCCTCTGAGACGGCCCTGCGCAATACTTACAAGATGTTGTTAATGCTTCACCTGCAGCGGCGCCGCATCGGTAACAATGTAGAGGCTGTCAGAAATATCGTCTTTTCAACTAGCCCTGAGAACTAGGCTCGGTGCGAAAGGGCCACCGACCACAGCCACAGTGACATCTGCTATAATTTCTGCGAGTGGCCGCCAGGGCCTGTACAAAATATTTATTTATTTATACATACAAATATCTTCACAGGCTAGACCCAATGCGATATTACAGACATTTTAAAACGTAAACAGTTCAACTGGTTTGTTGGTTTGTCCATGACATATAATATTTGACGACCTCCGTGGTCGAGTGGCGTACGCACCGGTTTCAAGGTGTCGCTAGCTCTGAGGTCCCGGGTTCGATCCCCGGTCGGGTCAATGTAGAAATCAACCAGCATCCCCTCCCCTCCCCTCCCCTCCCTGGAGCTCGAGCGGAGTGCTCGAGCTCTAACTACCCCAATATATTCTGGATTTACAGTAGATCGCCGATTATCCGAATTAATTATGACTGGTGTCGATTCGGATAAACGGACATAGACTGGTAATAATAAAAAACGAACTGTCACACATAGAATAAACTTTATAAAGTGCAACAAACACAGTTCTACAATAACGCTCACTTGAACATATCGATCAGAGTAAGTTGCAACCCCATCAGGCATAACAAATTATTTATAACAAAAAAATGGTTTTAATTTTTTATATTACGCTTAGGATAATTGGCGATTCGGTTAATCGGCGTTCTACTGTATTTCCAAAAAATCGCACTGCGCAGCTCATATCATTGGGCAACAAGTAATTTGCACTAGGATTACTTGCTAACGACCGGGTGCTGCCTATTTTGTTCTATGTTCAGCAATATGAGCTGTCGCCAGTCGTAAGTCCACTGCGGTCGCTAGTTTAAGTGAAGTATATGATTCAAATTCTACCAATCACAAGTCAGTAGCTTGTCTCTCATTGGTGGAGGACTCCAGATACACCTGAAGCGCCACTAGCAACCCTGGCGGGTCTTGTGGACATTACTTTCAAGTCCATGCGAATTTATGAAACTATGCAGGTATAGGTATTTTGACAATGCTATCTGTTGGTAGTGACGGATAGATCTTTGTTTTTCTTTCATTCAAAAGCTTTTTTAGGTATTTGGCCAAACTATAGTAGATTTTCAGTTCACTATAGTTCAAAATATAAAAGGTGTTTGACATTTGAGAAAGACCCTAGAATGTAACTTGGAACGAAACTGAAAGAAACAATAAAATAATAATTAATTACATAAAGTGTTATTAAAAAGATACATATTTTTTTTGGCGTTTAAATAATATGATAGAATATATTTTAACTACGATACGACAAATGTCAAAACGGACCTTTTTATATTTTGACAACTTTAGTTCTAAATGGTGTGGCTGTCTTTATTGTTTAGGTGTATTACGGTATTTACCATAAAAATTAATTTATAATTAGATTTTATGGGTAAGCATTTGGTATAGGTGGTTATAAATAAAACAAAGGATTTTCATATAGATTATATTATCAATCATCTTCGTTATGTAACGTCTCCTTATCGAAACGTATGATTTAATTAAATATAACTCAAATACAAAATCTTACATCTTAAGTCAACTTAAAAATAATCTCTTTTTATTATATAATATTAGAAATGCACCAAGAACGCGCACTATACAAGCAAATAAAAATAATTTGAATTGTGTAGACAAAAAACATTTTTCTTAATGCTATTATATATACTAGATCTGTCGATTGCACGATTTACAAGTATTATAAAACTTTTCATTGTCCTTACAATATATAATAGTGTGTATTATGAGGTCTTAGGCTAAAACTGCACTACGGTTTTTTTCCGCAAGCGGTAAACCGTGAAACCGCAAAACCGCCCGAGACGCACACATTACGGTTCAAAAATCAGTCGCGGAAAAAAAACGTCAGTGCGTCCGCTTCCATTACCTAGTTTCCTTAACCCACAAAATCAGGCGGTTAAAATCCGCGGCGGTTTAGCCGTAGTGCGGCTTTAGCCTTAGGCAATGTGAGATGAATAATTTGACTGCTAGACAAAAAGGCAAGCGGTTGACAGCGGGGTATATACAAAATATTTATTTTAATGCGCATTCGAAGAGATTTTTGTCTTTTGATATCCAGTCATCTACCTACCCTATTAGGATACTGACAATATTTTTTTTCTTTTTATTACCGTTAGTTAAAAACGTTTTTTTTTTCGACGATTTCGACGATACTTTGATTTGAATTCTTAACTTAATATTCGAATTCTGATAGATCGGTATAGCAGAAAAAAACCCTTCATTTTTTCCAAGTCCAAGCCTAATTGCCATTATTATTATTCGATTAAGTAATACAGGTGGTGCAATGCATTTATCTAGAGTACCCGTCACGAGAAGCTATAAATTTTTTAAACACACATTCAGAGGTTTGCAATCTTTGGGTAGAATAAAATAAAAACAGTTTTGTACTATTTTTTTACAGGGATATAATTATATTAACACACACATCTAATTACTGTCTTCAGACGATTCTGAATATTCTGTTCATAAAATTCATACACTCGAAAAACCATTACTCTCTTTTTGACGCAATCAGTCAAATAAACACATACCTTTTGAGGTTCTTTTCGTGGCGAAATAATTTCCTTGGACGTACTGGGTCCTGGATCCATTATAGGTAGTAAAAAAATAACAATTCCTTATACAATACCTAATTAACAATAACAAACAATATAACCCAATCCGCGAAAACACCACAAACAAACAGACGCATTCGAAACTCGAAAGAGACAACGTCAGCGTGAACTTACTTCAAAATCTTGGCCCAAATGTTAATGTTCCATGAATCAGATGCGTTCCAGTACCACAAAACCTTAGACGACAGCGCTTTATATCGCTAAAATATAACTCGATCAAGTGAAATTGTTCATTAGTTTCGTATAACACGTACGTCACTTTAACATTATTGAATTTGCAATTATTGGTTGTTGATTAAATTGTCGCTACGTAACTTGGTAGAAGTTCTTTATTTACAAAAATTATAGCTTCTCGTGGCGGGCACTTTAGGTATATAGCTAAATAAATAATATCAGTCACTAAAGCAGGTATGTTTTTAAAACGTCCAAAATATTTTTCCACGCACTGAACTAACTTGAGCTTGTACTATGAGATTGTATAGCAGAATTGTTGCCTGTGGGAGCGAGATAGCGCACTACACTGTGCGTAGCGGCGTCTCGCTTCCACAACGGCAACAGTAAAGATATAAAAGCATAGAAATTGTATTGCAGTATTATAACCTTCATTATGGTCCGGCCGCTGAGAGAATGCGTTCCTGACACAAGTCTGTTGGTCCTAATTTGTATGGAGAAATAAAAACCGCGTTATATTATTCATTGTAATAATGATGGCACGGCATAATGAATAGTTAGGAATGATATTAGGTGTTTGTTTATAGGACAAATAAGTGATAGTAAATGATGTTTAGTAAATTCTTCGCGACATTAAAGTTACATTTTCTTGTTGACCACCACCTGTTAGAAACGCATTCTCTTATCGGCCGGACTATAATCGAGTGAGTAGATGTTCCTTACAGAAATATTGCATCATCTATTTTACACACATATATAGGACAAACATTTTAAAGAAAGATCGACTTTCGATCCTCAATTCAATACATAAACTAGACTATTTTTCTTAGCTATTTTTAGATCCCTTCGAATACTCGGGCAGCCATCTTAGGGCGCCATTTTTTCAAGCATGCGACAGTACAATCAGAAACAAAAACATTACAAGATACATAAAACAAAATTTTCATCACATTTAATATGTGAATATGCACACAAAATTCCATAAACATAAAAATATATTTTTTATGCAAAATTGTAAAAACAACTCAAGACAAATTACATCCGTATGTTACTATGAAATATTACATACATAATTTGGGTCAATTTTTCAATTAAGTACATTTATGCTAATTTCTTAAAATATCATGTATAAACGTCAGTTTTCTTTGTTTTTTAATAAACAAACAATTTCCACTATTGCATATTGTTGTTACAAATTGTAGAACTAATTGTGGCCATTTATTTAATGTCATGGTTTCATTCAAAAAGCTAGCTATATACAAGTTTATTGAAGTAAGTATATGTAGACGAAACCTAAACACGATTCGATTATAATCAATCCCAGAATCGAATGCAATGATTTTTACAAAATGTCGTCGTAATCATGTTTTTTTAGCAAATAACATGCAAAAATAGTTTGAAAAAAGAAATTGGAGTTTATTTATATAAAAGTATTTGTCACCTTCTGTTCTTAATATACTAAAATAAGCTTGTATAATTACTTGATTGAAACGTTTGTTCTTTGTGAATTTTTGAGTCGTATACAGTTGTAAACATTTTTTTTTTAATTAATTATGTTTAATTATTCTTTTACTTTCTTTGCAAAAATGCTAGCAGTCATACTGGCAACATTAAAACGAACAAAAGGGATCCAAAAAGCTGCCGTGTACTTAAATAAACATATATTTAGCAGTCCACTATTTATAGTAGAGTAATACAATTATATTTAAAATACAAATTACACTGTACAAATTGGAAATAGTATGTACTTGAACGATTATGAAATGTATTAAAAGATATATTGTTATGTCTTTAGCCTTTATTAAATGCTAGTAAAACCGCAGGGCGTCATATTTATTGTATTCAATAAAATTTATAATATATCTTCCTATATGTATTTAGAAATATACAAGTATGTTTATCAGTTGTCTGGTTACCATAGTAAAGGTTCTGCCTAGTGTGGGATCAGATGGCCGAGTGTGAGTTGTCCCAAGATATTATTAATAAATTATTTAAATGTAGGAATATTTTTGACTAGACTTTATGACATTCACACTGCGTAAATGTCTATTTCGTTATGTGGAGTTTACCTATAAGTAATTGTTACACTGTTACTATTTTTACTACTTGTACCTCATGTCATTCTAAGTGTATACAATAATAATTGTTGGTGAACCAAATAAATAAAATAAAATAAATTGCTGAGAGGGACGGTGCCTTTTGTCTGTAAGCTACCATCTAAAAGACTTAGCTTCTCAACCTTAACACTTTTAAAAGGAAACATCGAAAAAATTTGTATTTCTACAAGAGACATAACAAATTTTAAGTAGGTACAATAATTTTTTTATCAGAACTACACATTCTGCGGTCTTACTCAGCTAATAACAAAGACTTAACAAACAGGGACCTTACAAAAATACAATTCCTGAAGAAAAATCCATGTCTACACAAAACCTTTAGAATCACAGTCTCCAACGCACAAAAATTCACTTTAAACACAATTGTCAGTCTATGAGTTCGGTAAAGGTTTTAAGGGCCCTAAACTTAATAAACCATCTGCTCCTAAAGCTTGCAAACTTGTTGAAATGCCATTATTTACGTTATGTGCTGAGATTACAGGGATACCGAAACACCCACCCGCTTGCTCCCTATTCGCTAGAGGTATAAAACTGTATATACCTAAACTACTTAACCGTTTTAGATTATCCTCTTGTGATAGGTCGACTACAGGCAAGCCTAGCTCTCTGTTAGGACCAGAAACGTTGTGGAAAACCCTTTTATGGTGCTGTAGTTGTAGAGATTTAGGGTATGAAGCGGGGCACTCGTCACACTTGAACGCGCAGTTTTTGCTTTGGGGATGTGCGTTCGACATGTGCACTGATAACGAGTTGTGATTCATGAACATTTTTTTGCATATTTTACAGGTTAGCATCCCGCCCCCGACTTTAGCTTCGGGTATTGAGAAAGTGCTGGCTTTTGATGTATGCTTGATACTGACGCCGGCTCCAAGATTAGGAATATGAGGTATAGGTCTCTCTGGCGTGGGAGATCTGCTTTTCTGCTTCTGTTTAACACTTATCCCTCTGGATGCTAAGACGTTGGCCATCGCGTTAGCCTCTTTGTTAACCGTTTTCTTAGTTATCGATATTTGGCTGCCTAGGTTGAGTTTATCTTTCGCTCCTTGCACGCTGTGGATCATAGGTAGACCCTCCCTTTGCTTCTGCATGGCCATGACGTGACAGTCTTCGTTATCGTGCTTGCCGGGTAGTAGCATATCCGGCCGCCGCTTCGGACCCACGCCAGGGGCGGCCATGCTCGCTGGTCTCTTCATAGGCATCCGCATACCAGGTTTTTGATGTCGTATTTGCCCGTGGACTTGTAGACCCGGCCTTATGGAAGGTCGGGGTCCTCTAGGATTGGCCATGCGTGGTCTGGTGCCTGTAATATTGGCACCAGGGGCCATTCTGATCTGGTTTGGTGAAGACATTTGTCCGCCGACCACCTGGCCAGGAGCTGCCGGTTGAGGAGGGTGTGGCGGGTGCGGCATCTGCTCTTGTCCGGGCATACCGATTGACTGACCAGCGGGGAAAGTCTGAACGTTTTGAATTTTAATGCCGCTTGAAGAAGGTTGCATGGAACCATGTGAGCTTGATGACGGAACGAAGGGACCTCCTGGAGGGCCCATTGAGCCCATGGATTGTCCCATTTGTGGATTCATGCCACCCATGGGCGCTTGACCGTAAACAGCTTGCTGCATACCTTGGAGTGGCGAAGGCGTGGAGTAAGCGGTCGAAGTTTGTGGGTATTGACCTTGTTGCATTGGATACCCAGGCTTAGAATGAGGCGGTTGGAACTGTCCATAGCCTGCGTGTTGCCCCATATAATTCTGTCCTGGGTACTGGTTTGGCATGCTCTGGTTACCATACATATTATTTGAAGACTGGCTATAATCGGGATTGACGTTCTGGCCGGGCGGGTATGAGTTATACGGCTGTTGAGACATCATCATGCCGCCACTACCAGGGTACGCTTGGATATTGATCATGACATTCTGTTGATGAGTAAACCCAGGCCCACTTCCTCCAATAGTAGATAGCTTTCCAACTTGATCAGCCAGTTGTTTTACAGGTAATAAAGATGACAGGATATTATTTGAATTGGGGTTATATGGAAGCATTGTTGATGATGACGAGGGTAGGGCCAGGGCTTTAGTGTGTCCCGTCATTCTTTTGTGGTCATCGAGCATAGATATATCAGTAAACCTTGTGTTACAAACTTCACAAGAGTGTTGGGGACCTAACGTATCCAAGGATATGTATTCACTAGCATCAGATAAAGACAGCCCTTCCTTTTTTGTTGCGCTTGATAGTAAGCTCTCGAAGATATCGTCTGCACTTTTTTCTAGCATATCTATTGGTGGTTTGGAATCCGGTGCATTCCAGTTGAAGTTGTGTTGTTTCTCTGTTGACGGTGCAGTCAACCGAGTGGGTAGCAAGCCTGATGAGCTGTAACTTGGTTGTGAAGGTGGTACAGATGGATACGTCTTAGCTGGTGGAGGGTAGGTCACAGGCGGGATTTCAGTTTTAGGGATGACAGGTTTGACGTCCGGCGCGGGCGTCGCAGACACCACACAGCAGTCATCATCTTCGTCGTTTGAGTCTCCATTAATTTCTATGACAGTCATGCCAATGTCTTCTGTTTTTGTTACAGGGAGTAGAGGAGTTGTACTAGACTGAGCATGCACTTGACCTGTCGGTGTATCTGGTTCCGTTTTGACTCGGGCTAATACAGGAGTAGAGGAAGCATCTGGCGGTGGTGAAGCCCTCTCAGATTTGACGTGAGTGGAGAAGATAGGTACGTTTGATGATTGTGTTTCAACAGTTTCGACTTCCTGCTTGACAGATACACTATCATTGCTAGATGAAGGCCGCCGTTCTGGAGTTGAAGGTGTACTTGTAGGTGTAGCTGTACCCGGTGGTGTATCTTTAGGTGGTATGGGAAGGTTCGCGCCTCGTTTCGGCGTCTGTTTTACCGCAGGTCTACCAGGCGGCTTCAACTGGCCCTCCTTCACTGGAAGTTTAACTAATGTCGGGGGTTCTTTCTTCTGTATTATAGACATGCCTTGCAAATTTTTGAGAGCACCACCTTTAAACTTCGGGGACTTCGCGGAATCATCGCTTTCTGATGTTTTACGGTTGATTGTTTCGTTTTCACCTTCGGAGTCGTTTTCACCGGAGCCTTCTTGTTCACCTGTCTTGTCTGCCTCTTCGTCAAAGTCAGGGTCTTCCTTACTCTCGTCATTACCACTGCCTTCGTCTTCTTCATCTGATGCATTGAAGTCCTTCAGCCCATTGATAACTTTAAAAGAGTTTGAATTACCATCTGACTTTAATTTAAGTTTAATGCCGCCAAGTTTGCCAAGTTTTTGCATAACGTCGTTATTTTTTTGTTCTGCTTCTGGTTCCTGTTTTATTGGCGTGTTACCTTTCTTTATTGTGAACCCTAGCCCGCTAAGTTTATTGAGAGCTAAATCTGAGTTATCATTATCACCAGTCTTTTTGAGAGAGATGCCAGTTTTCTTAAGTAGTTGTGAGATGTCTATTTTAGTGGGGGCAACTTTCTGGGGGGCCTGCAGTGGGGCCTCTTCCTCTTCATCAGACCAGTTCTCATCGGAAGGTGGTTCCTCATCGTCGGAAGGCAGCTTTTCGACGACCACGAGGGGCAGTGACACGTGCTGGTACAAGTGTTTCTCTAACTCCTCCCAATCACGGAAGTCTTCGTCGCACGTGTAGCAACGGTGCTCTTGTTTTGGTTTCTTTATTAACGCTCCCGAAGACTGGAGTCTTTTTAGAATATTTGCGACATCGTTGCTTTCTTTTTCTTGGTAGTCAGTGTCTACTGAGTCCGGGGCCTCGTCATCTGAAAAAGACAAGATACAAAAGTTATTATTTTATGTACCTATTAACTATTTTCTTACGGTACACGGAACATAAAATATATATAAGAACTGTTTTCAAAGTCTTAAGTTATACTGGGAAAAAATTACAATGGTGCGGCCAAGATTGAGGAATTACAGTCGTAAAAGAAATAATAACGAAAAAGGGATACTAGAATTTTCAAGAATTTTTAGATGATATTGATGTATTTTATTATTATTACTTTTAGTTCTTTTTTAACCGACGAAAAAAACGAAGGAGGTTCTCAATTCGACGCGTATATATATATTTTTTTTTATGTTTGACCACGCATTACTTTTTACAGAGTAGTCCGATTTTGATAATTCTTATTATATTGGAAAGGGTATACTCCAAAGTTGGTCCCATATAAATTTGGAAAAAGAATTCCCACCCTAAGGGTAGGAAAACAGGGGTTGATTGATTGTTCACTCACTGATTGTAATGTATTACCACGCGTAACTTATTACAGAGTAGTCCGATTTTGATCATTCTTTTTTTATTAGATAGGGTATATGTTGTTGTAGGGTAGATGAGGGCAGTGATTTTTATTTGTTTCTCAGACCATGTTGAAAAGAAATATTGTATTTACACCTTGTTGACTACACATGTTTTCACAAATAAATTATTATCTTATGTTATCTAAAAGAGTGCAACAAAGAACATAATTGTGTAAAATGAATAAATAGTAAATATTGTTTGAAAATCACGTTAGACAACGACAGCTTCCCTCCTGCGGGGGGTGAAGCTGTCGTGGGGTCTCGGCTTGCTCGTCACTATTATCCATACTTCGTTACTAACATTATTAATGCGATAATAGCTCCGTCTGTGACGCTTTTATGGCTAAACCGCTCAAGCTATTTTAATTAACCTTTTGAACGCCACGATCGTGTATAGACGACAAAAGAAAACGTGCCCAAAACACGCCACGGTCGGGTATAAACGAAAAGAAAACGAAATTTTTTAAGTACAAAATAAATAATGTTAAAAAATTTCGTTTTCTTGTCGTCTATACCCGACCGTGGCGTGTTTTGGGCACGTTTTCTTTTGTCGTCTATACACGACCGTGGCGTTCAAAAGGTTAAACTTGGTATGGAGTTAAATTGAACTGTAAGAAGGGACATTTTTACCGCGATAACCAAAACCCACGCGAGCGGAGCCGCAGGCAACAGCCAGTAACAAATATACGTAAAAGGATGGATAAATATAAATCATCTATATATCTGCTATTTGATTGTATGACTAGCGCGTTCATTGAATGACTAGGGCCAAACGTTGATTGAACAAGCGTCACTCAACGTCCAACTAGTTAGCGGATTGTAACATATTGTGATTGAAATTTTGTTGATTTTTGTTCAAACAATGTTCGAAAGGCTAGGGTGTCCATGATTTCTAAGCACGCAGGGACAATACTTAACCTCGACTTTGATTTAAAGCGACATGCACGCAAAGTCATATAGGTGTCATGATCGCCGACAACTTGTTATAGAGCGCAAAAAAAAACTTTTTTTTTTTTTTGGTAGAGGTCTTTGCAATTAGCCTGAGCGCAGGCTTTGACTGCTTCACCGGACTTTTGGCGAGGACCTTAAGGCCTCCAGCCAGAGCAATAGGAAAAACTAACTACGTCAGCAACGTCCACTAAGGGCACCCCCTGCGGGGTTCGGACCTCGACTTAGTGCGTTGCTAACAATCTTAATAAAGGAAAACAACAAGGGATGGCTGGATCTAAGTTTTTATTATTTAGGGACATATTCTTATTGCTAGTTTGGCCGGCTCGGGCCAGCTTGGTCTAGGGACGGGAGGATAATATTTACGTTACTATTATTTATAATACGCGACGGGCCTCGCCGGCGAGGACGTAATATACGGCGGTTGTGTTGTGTAATGCTACTGCTAGCTAAATCGAATGCTCCTTGGAGAAGCGTTGTTTTATCGTCGGGGTAGGAGAGAGTATGTCTGGGGCGTTTAATCTTAGATATTACGGAAGGTACGTATCGCGCGGCCGCTACGATTAGCGGGTTACGGTGGCTTTCGGAGGAGTCGAAGAATCGGATCGCGGCGCGTTTCATGAACTGCTTGATTGTTGGCAGCTTTAAGTCACAGTGCAACTGCAAGTTACGGACGTAACCTGGAGCGCCTGTGGCTCTACGCATGAAACGGTTTTGCAGAGTTTGCATTCGTTTGAGTCGATAATCGGGTACGTGAGAGAATACGACGCTGCCGTAAGTCATGATAGGTCTCACACACGCAGTGTAAATTCTCTTCTTACAATTAAGAGAGAGTTTACTGCGCTTGTTCAACATACAACACAAAAAAAAAAAAATACCCTCGAAATCATTTCCAATCCGACTTAGTCAACCCTCACATGGTTGGGTTAGGTTTTTTTTTTTAACCCTTACCGAGCGAAGCGAGCGTTCGGATTGTCGACGTACTTTTTTAAATGTGTAAATAGTCGTTTTCCTGTTGTTACTTATTGTGTTCCTCTTGATGATGTAAGTTACCTTTTAAGTTGCGAACTTATGGTCACCCTAACCAAACATTAAAGTCAGCTATATCCCATTCAACGACTATGCTAAATGACGTTCAGTCAAGACGTTGAACGTTACATTAACAACTTGACGAGTTGTCCTTTCATTCAATTAAATGTCGTCATTCAATGAACGCGATTGTCATTCAATCAAATAGCAGATTCAACCAGATGACTGCGACATATACATATAAATCACTAAATCAGGGACGTCTTGAAAAAAGGCTAGGTCAAGAGTACCCTAAACCGAAGAGCATGTATGAAGGGAATAATGAAAGTGGACGAAGCGAAACAAGTATGTAAGGGTCGTAGCAAGTGGAAAGAAGTGGTCTCTGCCTACCCCTCCGGGAAAGAGGCGTGATTATATGTATGTATGTATATATGTATGTATAAATCACTAGCTAAAGCCAGCGGCTGCACCCACGCAGTTAGTTATAGCGGTAAAAATTAGCCTTTTTCTTCTGGTGATTTAAGCTAACTCCATACAAAATTTTATTAGAAACATAATGACAGACATTTACTTTCACATTTATAATATAATTATCGAAGAGGGACATGTTGTTTGAGTCGAAACTAGAGACAGGGGCGAAACTATACCAACTTACACTATAATTATGTATACACTTGTATTTCGTTTGCAGTCCCAAAGCAGGGATACAATAGCATACCCTTTTAGACCCTTTTCGAGACTTAACGAAGGCATTTAGCACTTTATCACGGGTAGATAGGTTTTAAAATCGATTAAATAAGACTATACTGGGTTTCGGAGCCGTCAGAATTATGTCGAATACTTATTATGAGTTATATCGTTCATGAAGCTCCGACAGATTTTTTGTGCGTAGATTATAATTAATAACTCAACTGTAGACATAACAATAGATGCATTGTAAATTCGGGCTATTTGTATAAAAAAAATGTTTTTTTTTTATTTTATTTTGTAGAAGTTTTTGTAAGGATGATCTCATGAACATTATGGAATCATGATAAATGCACGGAACCTCAAATTAGGTACGCTGCTATTTAGATATAATGTATTTGAAATAGGTACATAATACGAGCGGAGAAGCGAACGAAAGCCAGTTTTAAATATTCCTCGAGTATTCCCGAGTGGCTAGTACGTAAATCTATGATATAAGCTTTGCGAGACCGGTTTCATCCTTACAGGTAACAACAAAAGCTTGGCTGAGCTACGAAATGAAGATACGATGAATTTTATAAAATTTCTCGGTGAAGTCTTAAGCTTAAGTGATAAACTATCAGAAATAAATATTTTTTGCCCTCATCAGAGTAATAGAAAAACTAAGCCCACTGCGGCATCCCCTACGGGGTTAGGGCCGCGACTCAGTGTGTTGCTAACAATTTTAATAAGGCAAAAACAGTAAAGGACGCCGTATCTAAGTTTTTGTTGTTTAGAGTCGTATTCTATTGCTAGTTTGGCCGACTCGGGTCAGCTTCATCTAGGTACGGAAGGGACCGACAGAAATGTGATCTCCTTTATCAAGTAAGGCCTCGAAAGGCACTTTCAGCTTTCAGCTGTTGGGGTCGAGAATTCGCAAAGTATAATTCATTATTACGAGACCCTATGCAGAAATTCTGATTTTAAGAAAGGACTAAGGCCTTTTGGCCGTATTTTAGATATCAAGAGTGGAAACCGGAAAATTCAACTAGTTTTAATATATAAAAATACACACAATGAAAATGTGAATAAAAAATAGATATAACGAACATAAATATAATGAGGTGTGTCTGACGCAACTTATTTAAAAAAAATATGCCTAATAAGGTTGCTTGGAAGAAATTTTTAGGTGCAATACGGCCGCCTTTTGTACAATGTTCCTTCCTAATTTAATTTGTATTTTTTTTCCTATCTATACTTATAATAAATCTGTAAAGTGAAAATTCTGTACATTGAAAATATCAAAAAAATAAATGGCGGGGGGTGTTACTAGACCGACACCGAACCCAAAAGTGTGAAAAAAAAATTTATGTATGTCTGTCTGTTTGTTCAGGTATCACGCAAAAACTACCGGTTCGATTACGATGAAACTTGGTATAATTATTCTTTATTATCCTGGGCAGTTTTTATCCCGGAAAAGTATAAACAATAAAAAACAAACTTAATTTTGCGGTTAAAAACTCATTGATAAGTTTCGTCATCCACGCGAACGAAGTCGCAGGCACAGCTAGTTTACAATAAATAAATAAAATATCCCTATACTGTATCTGCATGAAATTGACTGCGCGCATGAAGTGGTGAATTAAAACACAGGGTCGGCTCGAATGGGGGTCCGACCACAGCCGCCGGTAGGCAGCAAGCAACATACTTATGTACATACATATATTTGTCTGCTATAGCGAGTGCCCGCACGCGTGGGGTGCGTTAATTTGTATCTATACTACGTACTTCAATTTATACTATAGATACTATAGAAATAAATTGAAGTGTCTGTTTGTAATTCCAAATTACTAGCTTTTCATTTAATGCGTATGAGATTTTATACATCATCACACAACGATTTTGTTATTTTTTTTGTATGTCTGTTTGTTTCGGCTAATCTCTGAAACGGCTGTACCGATTTTGAAGGAACTTTTCCTTGTAGATAGATAATGTTATAAGAAATAATTTAGGCTACTTTTATTTTAGAAATTTTTGAAGGTGACTTGATGATAACGTGGAGTACAGCTAGTACAAAAGTGTGGTAAGTAACTATCACTAACCATCGGCTGTGTACGCCGAACCTAATTGCGGGCTTCGAGTGGCGTGCAGTGGCGTAACTATACCATCTGGGGCCCGTGGCAAATTCTTTTGATCTGGATTGGGCCCTGTTATTATTTTTTTTACGTTTTACTTATTTATTTATTTATTTATTTAATAATTTATGTACACACACAATAATTTATAGAAAAAATAAACTTAACTTTTAACTTAGTTAAATTTTAATAAACTACTAAAGTAGTTCTCCAACACTAATCCTAATCCTAATCCTAACTAATATTATAAATGCGAAAGTAACTCTGTCTGTCTGTCTGTCTGTCTGTCTGTCTTTGCTTCACGCCTAAACTACTGAACCGATTTGTGTGAAATTTGGTACAGACATAGTTTGGAACTTGAGAAAGGACATAGGATAGTTTTTATTACAAAAATAAAATAAAAAATAAAATTTATTCCGGACATACAGCGCCATCTATTGGTCAAGCGTCGGCATCAATTCAGTACTGAAAATTCATCGAAAATCGAAAAATGTAAATAAATAGTAAAAAGGTATGAAAATATAATATAATAAAACTTTTAGTACAAAGAAAATGCTCTAACGGAGTATGGATAATTCTATTAGTAAATATTATTATGTCGAGTTGGTGATCGCGCAATGGTGTCGATCGTTACACGAGTTCGGTTCATGTTATTGTTTTAATTCATCGGAAAAAAGTAAATAAATAGTAAAAAGGTATGAAAAAAATAATATCAATATAATAAAACTTTTAGTACAAAGAAAATGCCCGAACGGAGTATAGATAAATAATCCGAGTTGTCACTATGCTCGATAGATGGCGTTGGGATCGAAATAGATCGCGCTATGGTTTCGTTACATTATGTTGATTTTTGAAGAGTTCCCTAGAATATCTTCCACATTTCATTTTTGAAGAGATCCCGCAAGATCGGGAACTATGTGGGTAAAACCAAAAATCTGCCGGAAGTCACTATTCCACGCGAACGAAGTCGCGGGCAAAAGCTAGTAACAATATAATTTCCAAGAGCATGGGTTTACCCCTATATTACTGTGCTTTTTTTTAATCCTATCAGATCATATTTTTGGTCTAGAACACGGGAAGTACAGTTAAACTGAAAAAAAAAACTAATAGTAATAGACAAAAGTGTTTGAGCTATTTATTTACTTATTATTATTATTATGTTAACATGGTTTTTAGACTAATTACATTAACACACACAGCACACTTAAAATAAGCATACAAAAGTAAAAAAAAAATCGAGGAAATGGTAATACGGTCACAAATACCACTTCTTTGTCCTCATCTTTATTTTGTACTTTCCCAGGAATGAGTCGAGCAAGTCGACTCTACCATATGCTGATTGTAATTGCGTATAATTTGATCCCTCAAATTATACGCAATTACAATCAGCATATGGTAGAGTCGACTTGCTCGACTGAAGTCGATATCATATTTTTCTTTTGTTTCTTTACAAAACCTCCTTTCGTTTTGAATGAGGAAGAGGAAGATTTATATTTAAGTAGGAGCGAGAAACGAAAGAGAAATCTTTCGTTTCTCGCTCCCACTTAAATATTTTCTGGAACTAGACATTATAATATCTAACTTTCACAATCAACTTTACTTTAAAAGTACTTACTTTCTTTAAATCAAATACGAAAAATCAAAGATACAAATAATGAACATCGTTTAGGATGTGTTGAAATGCTTAACCAAATTTGAAATAGTGTTATGGTCTTTAGTTTAATGGCTAAGCAGAACGTTTTCATGTAAAATAAAATAGGGGCGTAGCTACCGCCGCATATGCCGTATCAATTATACGGGGCCATGGGCTACGGGGGCCTCCGACGTGCGTAAGCAAAAAATTAATAACATGTAAATAAAAATAAAATAAAACTGTAAAATATATAATTTTTAACTTTAATGGGACATGAACGCCAAACAGACCTGTGAATATTGTCTATAGAGACAGAAGCTTTAGAAAAACTGAAGTCATCATCAGCTATAAATGATTTAATAAATAAGTTTGCCGAAAAAAGGCAAGGATGTGTTACATATTTAATTTGACTTGCATGTAAAATTTTTGGAAAAGAGAAAATTATGATAAATACATATTTCTTTTAATTTTATGCAATTTTTACTTTCTTTTGTGAGAATTATTTACCCTTCATAAGGGCCCCCAAATAATAAAATACTCAGGTATATATTTTTTTATGTGTGTATATGCACTGCCACCGGACCTAAAGTAAGCTGTTAATTATTTAATGAATAAATTTTGCTTATGTCCTAATTACACCCTAAAAAAGTAATGTATTAAGTAAAGTATTTTACTTTAATTTTATTTTATAATCAAGTGAACCAGACCAGCCATAACATCTAGTAAAGCATAAAAATCAACAAGCATGCTTATATAACATACAATTTATTATACTACATAAAATATGTATGCTCAACAATACACAAAAAAAAAGGAGTAGATGACTAATTTTGTTTAATTTTCGTAAGATTACGAAAATAAAAAAATATAATATATATAATATAATATTATAATTTCGTACTTTTCATGTGAAAAAATTACGTTATTATTGGTGGACCTTATCTACTTAATTATTTGTAATTTTGAAACCAATATTGTTTAGTCCAATATTTTTTTTTTGTTGTCCAACTGATGGACTAAAAAAAATCTGTGTACACAGTGTGACAGTGGATTTATGTGGACACAAATGTCCTAGTTGCGAGACATTTATTGCAACTCACAGACACTTTCCCGACAGAGAGTCAAATAAAAACTCCACTCAGATTTAAGTTGTTGTTAAGTCTCATGCCGTCAGTTGGATGTGTTAATTAGCAACCTTTAAGAGATTCTAAAATGTCTGCTGCATTTGAGTATTTGGGGAAGAGAATAGACTTAACATTTAAGTAATTTGCAATACTTAAAAAAGTCATGCTAGAATCTAATAGGTTTTAAAACTAAACTTTTTGTTGCATTCTTTAAAACATACATATTTATATTACCTGTTTCCAAACAATCTAATTTAGAAAAATTATTTATTATTAAAATTATTATCTATGGCTTGCTTTTAGATGAATAACCGCTTGTGGATTTCTATCCACAAGTGCAAAAGCAAGCCATAGTATGTCAACCTAGTATTTTAGCTAATCTAATAACATTAGATATATATATATATATAGGTATTCCTTGGAAATAGAAATTTTTAAAAATCATAATTTTTTGAAAAAATTAAATTTGTTGTATGTAGACAATTTACAAAACTATGACCTCATTATATATCCTCAAAAGTCAAAATATAAATATCACAGAATTTCCTTATTTAAATATTTGGATTTTAATGATCCTGATGACATTGTATAATTATGATTTTGATATAAATATGAAATAACTTTCTTAATCAGGAAGTAAACAACCTTTTTATTTATATAAAGTGGATAAATGTTAGTATATTATCATTTCTATATATACTTAATGTACTAAGCTAACTAATACTAGCATTGCTACCATTTTTTTAGTGGTATAAAATTAAAACTAACCTGAATCATTGTTTGCAGGCGGTGAAGATACTACAGGGGCATGATTAGTTGCCATCATCTATGATACCTGTGAAAAAGTTATAATCCTTTAAGAAAATTTAATACTAAACTATTTAAAAGTTAAAAATGATGCAAAAAGTATTTATTGTTTAAAAATATTACCATAACTTTTTACTTGACGGAATGATTTTTATTTCTTTATTGCACAAGGCATTTCTTTAAACAGCCTGTGCTATTGTAATTAGCCTGGTTAATAAACAATGGATTTGGAATTAAAACCTAGTTAAAATTGTTTTGTTTAAGTTAACTTTATGTTATAAACTCATTCACAGATAGTTTGTTAGTAAACAAACAACACATCCACGTTCAAGTTCACACAAACAGATTAAATACACAATTAAAGTTATTGAAGCTTCACAAAACAGTGCATGTTATTTGAAAAGTTTACAACAAAAGCATTAAGTTCTTAAATAGACAACAATAATAATGTGAATTTTACTAACAAGAAAATATTGGAAAATAGAAAAATATTCTTTAATATTAAGCTCGTTTAAAGTACGAAACTTCAAAAGACCAACACTGATTTGTAACCTTGTTATTTGTACTTATATAAGGTAAATTTCATGCTGCAAATCATAAATAGAAACTTGAAGAATACTCACGATCATAACTAGTTAATCATGAATCTGAAGTTGTTGTTCTATTCGTGTATCACCGTGTTTAACTTAATAATTGCCCAAACTATGATCCCGGTGCGGCACAATACTTCATATAAATTCACGTCAGTTTACATATAATGCAACACTAAGTTACTGTTTCACAACACAACTAGAACAAACACAGGCACTACCGCTTTCCTGGCTTTCACTAAGTCCTATTATAACCTTGAGACAACATTTACTAACACTAGAAAATCAAAATGCAAATCGTTTGTTTTTCGCGAACTTCTGTCACTTCACCTCGCTTCTACGAGAAATACAAAATGGCCGGCTAAATAAACCAACACAGAGCGCTGTCAGTAAAGTCAATTTATATCGATAGTCACTGAACGCATTCGTGATAAATCTCATAAATCTGACTTTATGTCAAACGAGTAACATATATGTAGGGTTATGTTTATAACCAAAAAAACTATTTAATTATGTTAATTACAAATCTAATAATAATCTAGAGAAAGGAACGCGGCCAAAGTAACCTGCGTCTTTCGATCGCTACGCAGACGCACGGTAATTTCACCCCGACTACAACTAGCTACAACTGACTGAGCCGAGGCAGGCAGAACTATCTGTTCCTTTCACTCACAGGCAAGCACAGACAACCGCGGCTGCCAATGCCAGTATGGCGGACTGCCAGTATTGGTTGGCTGGCAAATTCCTAGCGGTTGTCGGCAGCAGCGTAACCCATCTCTTTCTAACTAGTGCGGAACAGTCGCAGTCGATATATCTATCTCTGTCGCACTGTTAGTAAGCGACGCTGTTTCAACATAGGCATTATAAATAACTATCCGGCTAACATAATTGTATAATCAGACTGGTGCGCCCCCATTTTGTTTCGATCGTTATGACCTCGCTCGAGTGGCAAGCAACGAAGTCGGCAGTTGTCGGCTTGGATGTAATAATAATAGTGAATGCGATTCAGCCGAAACGTGACTCACGGACTGTATAATTGAGCGATGTGGATTAAGCGTAGTCATTATAGTGCTCTGCCTTGCTCTAAACATGGCTTGATTGATAACTATTTGTGATTGATTAAAGTAGAAGTTGGTACATTATAAGTAGGTACTTTTTTGTGTACATATTTATTTAATAGGTATAGCGCCCCTTTTGTTGCGCAGGTACGTTGTATAGATTTACCTTCCTACCATGTAATTTTAATTGGTAACCAAATAAATATCAATTATTTATTATAAGTCTAGGAATAGTTATACCTGTTGTAGGTACCTACATTACGTTTTCACGGTATATAGTAAGCCTAGTAACTATGTACTCAATCCGCAAAACCAGTCCAGGTAGCAGAGGTAAAATTTACGGCTTAGTACATTGCGAGAAAAGGAAAAAAGTAACAAAGCCGAGAATGGGAAGAATAAACTGCGCATTTCTGGTTCTAACCGGCTATCGATCGAGCACGAGTGAGACACGCCGAGAGTGAGCGAGCAGTCTATTGAGCATTCTGTCTCTCTCTCTCTGGCTTGAGGCGATTCCGTTAATGATTTTAGAGTTACCTATATATTCTTGAGTGAGACGCTTCGCTTGGTTTTTATACATGCTAGACGACAAAAAATAATGAAAAATAACACGCGTAGTTAATTTTGTATAACCATTAGGCATTAGGCACGGAGGAAATAACATTCATTATTATAATTAACATGTTGTTTTTTACCTACCGATGTACGAGGTTACGTCTGCGGTCTGATTTTGACTCGTCGTAAAGGACATTCACAAAAACTCGTTTAACGTGTTTCGAGTTTGCGTGTCTTGAGAATATTTCAGCTGCGTTTCGACAGAGTAGGTCGGAGTATTGGAAATTCGGGTGGGACAAATAATTCAATTTCGATCTTGTTATCTGTATTGCATCAGTAGATATAGGTACCTATAGATAAATGGTACCCACTTACAAAGTGATTTGAGGAAAGTGAATGGAATAGAGCGCAGAGTTTTAGCTTTGAAATGAGTTTTTATCCTGCTTTTGTTTTCTTTTTCTCGTAACTTCTTTTTGTTTATTGTCTGTACCTACCCTACTTATTTACTTTTATCTATGCTGTCGTCTTTTGTTAGCCGTGTCATCCACTTTCGGGGTCGACTCATAATACTTTTTTATGCGGGTTCCAGCTGCGGGACGGTCCCCCTCGGGAAACATTTTTGTTTATGAACAATGTTTCGAGATATTCTTTGTATATTCGAGTTGGTTTAGACCTCACACGCACCTAACGGACTTTGGATATTAAGACTCATTTTCATTACCTAGTCGTTACCCGCATTCGGGGTGCGGGAGATATTTGTTAAATCACCGACTGATTACTTTACCGCATGTGTGTCATTCGATGCTAGGTTATTGGTTGTTAAGCCACGTGCGAGGACTCCCCGCATGCGGTATAACGAATGCGTAAAAGACCAAAGAAAATGAGTTTTGCTACGCGGGCTTACAAAATTTGATTAATTAGATAATATTTTTTAAATCTTTGAATAACATTACAAAAAGGGGTTGAGTGCAAAATTCAGAGTAGTTCACTCTATCCGTAAAGAGCTGACGTACTATAGATTGCTCTATTTACGAAAACTTCTACTGAATCATATTCTTCTTGTGGGTACGAATAGATACGAACATGAATTCGTGTATTATTCATATCTACGTATTGTATTCATTGAGCGCGTACTGTACGGTTATTGTATTCAAAATCACGTACTATTTATATCCACAATGGAAAGTAGGTAGGTACGTTACACATGACATATTATTTTGAAAATATATTTTTTAGATTATATTAATGTTTGAGAGAAGATAGCTGTTTGTTTTTTCGGTCGGTCTTGTAATATTTTAGATTGTTTACCATTTATGATTTTCTTTGTCCTCCATTTAATACCCTAAATGTTCCCGTATACTTTATAATGGTTTTCCTTATATTAAAACATTATTTTACTACAAGCAGTTTAACTAACACTAACTCTTATTTCACGTCCTTTATGGGCGGTTTACACGGGCTTCGTAGCTAAGCGCTTAGTATAACTCCCGGCAAATAACTTGGCAAGATTTTGACGTAGTGGGGGTAAACCCGCGCATATTCGACTAACTCACCAATCTCTATTCGACTCGGTCGACGAACGCACCAATCGCGTGCTTGGATCGGCGACTCAGTCGACTAACGCACCAATCGCGCGCTCGGATTGGCGCTACCGCATACCCCGCGTCCCGCTTGACCACCAAATAGACCTAAAAAACGATTTCTGCGCATCTAACGACTCTTGCCAAGTTATTTGCCGGGAGTTATACTTGTCACTAATACTAAGTCCTCATGTGTAAACGCGCTGATTAGTGCTTAGTATTTGTAAATAGTTCAAGTGAATAGAAAACGATCCTATTTACTAAGCGACAAGTCGATACCCCCACCACGATTTACTAAGCACTTGACGCTTGCTGACAAGTTAGTTAGTGTTGTAAAGAGCTCGACAAGTTAGTTAGTGACAAGTTGTACTGGGAAGTGAAAACACGTGTTTACTTACGTATTTTATGTGATCATGGCTGCGGAAAGGTGGAATTCGGAAACAACAATGAAGTTCATTCAGGAATTTAAATCCTAGAGATGAATATTGCTGGTTTTGGAGTGCATGAGGCGAAAAAGGAAATGAGAACACTTCGGTCAACCTATTACCAGGAAAAGAAAAAAAATCAAAATTCAATGCGATCAGGAAGTGGGACTGATACTGTCTATGTGCCAAATCGAAAAGATATAGACGAAAGGCGCACAACTATAGAAAATGTAAGTAATAAAACAAAAATTTTTATAGGGTAGGTATTAGATTTATTTCGAAGTAGGTAGGTATTATGTTTCATCATCATCATCAGCCGGAAGACGTCCACTGCTGAACAAAGGCCTCCCCCCTAGAACGCCACAATGAACGACAACTCGCCAATTGCATCCACCGGGTGCCCGCAACTTTGACGATATCGTCGGTCCACCTGGGAGGCCTGCCAACGCTGCGTCTTCCGGTTCGTGGTCGCCACTCGAGAACCTTTCTTCCCCAGCGGTTATCGGTTCTTCGAGCGATATGGCCTGCCCTTTGCCACTTCAACTTGCATATTCTTCGAGCTATGTCGGTAACTCTAGTTCTTTGGCGAATTTCCGTATTCCGGATCCTGTCGCGCAAAGAAACCCCGAGCATAGCTCTCTCCATAGCTCGTTGAGTGACTCTGAGCCTCTCCAAAAGGCCAACCGTTAACGACCACGTCTCAGAGCCATATGTCATCACTGGCAACACACACTGGTCAAAGACCTGCGTGTTCAGACGCTGCGGAATTTTGGACGAAAAGATGTCGCGTAATTTCCCGAACGCTGCCCATCCGAGTTGGATTCTTCGGGCGACCTCTTTGTCGAATTTGGACCGGCCTAATTGAACTATTTGTCCAAGATAGACGTAGTGGTCGACAACTTCGAGAGTATCATTCCCAACAACAACCGGTACAGGAGCGACATGGACATTGGACATGATCTTCGTTGTGTCCATGTTCATTTTAAGACCCACCTGTTGGGAAACGATACTGAGGTCGCTGAGCATAGTATTGAGCCCCTCCAGCGACTCCTATCATCATCATCGGCAAAACGAAGGTGAGTGATGTATTCGCCATTGACTTCGCCATCGGTATTATGTTTACTTTAAACTAATGGATCATTCTAGATTGCCATGATACGGCACCTTCGTTTACGAAGTAATTCGTATATCTTTCTCTCAATTGTCGGGCCATTCTTGACGAGTGATTACTACCCACTGGCTGAATATTTTGCAAATTAAAGTTGGCGTCCCTCCATAATCCTGGAATAATTTCCCCAGTTTCCAAATTTTCATAGTCAACACATCTCGTGGTTAGGTATGTCCTTGAAGTTTTTTCTGAGCCATATATGTATAGTGCACGGGTATAGTGCATGTTGTACGAACAATGCCCACCCAGGACAAATGTGTGTGTGATGAGCACGATCATTTGTTCTGGTTGTCTGGGTGTAATTTATCTATAATATGTATGTATTTAGAAATATATAAGTATGTTTATCAGTTGCCTGGTTACCATAATACAAGCTCTGCTTAGCTTGGGATCAGATAACCGTGTGTGAGTTGTCCCGTAATATTATTATTCTCTTTATTTTCATTAAATACATACAAAATACATTTTTAAATATATACAATAATAACTAAAAATATACATTTAAAAATATAAAATGTAGTTTCCAACCGACATCGGGAACAGGGCCCAAGGTGCCGGTGGTTAGGGCTCCAGAGAGAGGAACCTCCTCACAATACGCGCCGTGTCGAGAAGTACCGCTTTCTGCATCAAACCCTTGACCCAGGCGCCAAGCGAGAGCCTCTTAAGGTGTTGGTCGAGGCTCTTGGCTATTATGCCGTTGGCTGTAACGACTATCGGGACAATGATTGCTGAGTCCACCTCCCACATGTCGACAACCTCGTGCGCTAAATCCAAATACTTAAGTTGTTTTTCTTTTTCAGCTTTCACGAGGTTCTCGTCATGAGGGATAGTGATATCAACAATGATTGCCCGACGCTCCGATCGATCTATCACCACTATATCAGGCTTATTTGCTACAATAGTCCTGTCAGTGATGATAGATCGGTCCCAGTACAGTGTGACACGACCATTTTCGAGAACTGGGTCGGGCACATACCTGTAGTACGGCACCTCGGATTCTACAAGTTTGTATCTCAAAGCAAGCTGCTGGTGGATAATCCTGGCTACTTGGTTATGCCTGTGCAAGTATTCGCCGTTAGCAAGACGAGAACAACCCGAAATAATATGTCTTAAGGACTCACCTGGACAGTGACATGCCCGACATATGTCAACTGTACCGTCCTTTATGATATATTTCCGATAGTTATTCGTCATGATAACTTCGTCCATAATTGCACATACAAACCCTTCGGTTTCTCCAAAAAGATCACCGAAGCGTAGCCAGGCTACGGACGCTAAGAAATCTACATCGGACCCATGAAGGGTCCGGTAGTAGCGTCCGTGGAGCTCCTTGCTTTGCCATACAACCTCGCGGTCCTTGACGCTCAGCACGACAGGTTTGTGCCAGTTCTCTTTGCCTAAGGAGAGCGGTGTTAGGCCCTTATCCACTACCACCACATCTCGATGCATCCCCACGTCGACTTGGAGAAAATACTCCCTGAGGTTACATACCTCGCGATTATGTAGGGTCTTAGCATTTAGAAAGCCTCGACCCCCACATTTCCGCGGGATATATAACCTCATTACTGAAGAGCGTGGGTGATGCATTCGATTTGCGGTTAGTAGTGTTCGGACTCTCCTATCCAAGGAGTCTAACTCAGTCTGAGTCCACTTGAGTACACCAAAGGAGTACATCAATACTGGCATGACCCAACCATTAAAGGCACGCACCTTGTTGCCGCCTGACAAAACACTTTTTAGTACTTTGTTCAAGCGGCCAAAGAAACGTGCCTGTAATGATTGTTTCACGTCAGCACCGTTGATGCCTAACGCCTCTGACATACCCAAGTATTTGTAGGTCTCCGTTGCAGAGAGCGACCTTAGGTTTATGGAATCCGAGAGCTGTATACCCTGGGATTCCACAACCCCACCTCGCTTTACATGCATGACCGCACATTTGTCAACACCAAATTCCATTCTGATGGAATTACTGAAGCTTTCAGTGATCTTCAGTAACTTCATCAGCTGCAATCCGCTGTTGGCAAAGAGCTTAAGATCATCCATGTATAGCAAGTGGGAGATTACCTGGCTCCCTCTCCTCAACGAATAGCCTAGCCTCGAATTCTCAAGCAAAGTGCTTAGAGGATTCAAGGCTAAGCAGAACCACAGAGGACTCAGACTGTCGCCCTGGAATATTCCCCGCTCAATCCTAATTGGTTCCCCACCCTGTTGGATATCCCGACATCCTGGATAGTGAAGCACCGTACTCCACTGCCCCATACATGACACCAAGAAGGCGCGTAGAGTTGCATTAATTTTATACAACTCTAGCACCCTCATGAGCCATGTATGCGGCACCGAATCGTAGGCCTTCTTATAGTCTATCCAACATGTCGACAGATCTTTTTTAGAGCGGCGAACCTGTTGGCAAATAGCCGTGTCAATAAGGAGTAGCTCCTTAGTGCCACGGGATCCACTCCTACATCCATTCTGAGAAGCAGACATAATAGAAAAACTAACGACATGCTCGTTAATTTTTGCTCTCAGAATGGACGTAAGGAGCTTATAGACCGTTGGTAAACAAGTTATTGGTCTATAGTTCTTTGGATCCATGGCACTACCTGTTTTATGGAGCAGATGGGTAGATCCTGTAGTCAAGAACTGTGGGAGCGAAGCCGATTCCACAGCAGACTGGAATTGAGAAGCCAAGCAACCATGTGAACTCCGTAGCCATTTTAACCAAAAATTTTGCAGTCCGTCCGGCCCCGGTGTTTTCCAGTTTGCCATCGGGCGGACTGCATTGGCTACGTCTTGGGGGCTGATGGTAATTGCCCCCATCTCTTGTATAGGTTCACATACTTGCTCAACCTCTCGCATCCAGCCGCCTTCGGAGTGGCTGACAGGCACCGACCAGATGCTGCGCCAAAATGAATTTGTGGCATCACCATCCGGCAAGCACCCGCCATCCACGCCTGAAGCCGGCCGCTCCCACGCTCTATATACCCATCTTTGATCTTTTTGGAACATGCGATTCAGGTAAAATCGTTCCACCCGACGTTTATAGCGTCGAATACGGCTTGCCCATGCACACACTTTCTGTTTAAACAGGTCGATGCGCTCTGTAACGCGGGCAGTATATTCACTGGAACTGATATCAGTCCCAGCAAATGCACGCCTTACAAAGCGCATCACTCGTGGTCGAGAATTACCTTGTTTAAAAGCAATTAACTTTGCAATGAGTGTCCTAGCCTCAGCAACACGCTGCTCGATCCTGCACTGCCAAGCTGGTACGGCTGGTTTCGGTCGTGCAGCTATGTTACTATAACAAATTGCAACATTAGCTACACGACATGCCGTAAGAGCCGCGCAGTACAAAATCGAGTGCGTGTCCCTAAGGTCTTCACTGCTCTCAAAGTAAATGGGGAGCAGTGAATCTAGGGCACCCATTATTGCTTTGTTTCGGTTATGCATGGGCAAACGGGGTAATCGAGGCCTTTGGTCGGGCGGTGAAGTCCGATAATCCCGAATCGCATCTTCCAATGTACTCCTTATTAACTCACTGCACTGGGTACTTACAGTCATAGCCCCATCATCCTCTTCCCCATCACTAGGGGCGGTGTGCGGAGCACCAGAAACTGGCGCTGCTGCTGGAGGCAAGGTGTTGGTGGCAGGGCTACTCTGTATTTCGGAGCGCAGTCGATCAAGCGTAGAGTCATCCAACCTATGATTACGTTGGATGACCCGTACCTGATCCGACAGTCGTTGTGCCGATACGCTGACGCCCGGTTCAAGAACCTGAAACAGAGACAGCATTCTCGCACGGTACGCAGTGAGGTTAGTTCCTCCCTCTGTCGCCCCGTAATATGCGCGCATGACGTTCTCGTTTATTCCTTGAGTCCACTTCATGCGCCGCACATCACCACCGGGAGCGGGAGCCCTGTTCGAGGCCGGTTGGCCTGAGGGCACCAAGCTGGACGGTGGCCGGCGTCTCCCCTGCCGACGCACAGGTGTTGGCGACGTCGGCGGGGAGTAATACTCGTCGCTGGAGCTCGACGCGACTGCAGGTGCCGGTGCATGTACATGGTCCGGCAGCTGGGAGGCGGAGCTCGGCGACGAGTCCGGGGGTGGTGGGCGTGCTGGTCTACGTGTCCTGCTTCTTGTCAACATGTCTTTATCTTCCGGTCATATTTATAAATCTTGTATTTTACTCTTCAGTGAGTGACATATGTCAACTCTTATAATTTTTGTAGATGAATGGTAAAAAATATTAATATTATAGAAATTAAACATTTCGGTGGTTGTTCTTTGGATGTAGAACTGATGTTATGTGTAAATAGTTGTAAATAGTAGACTTTGTGAATAAATTAAAATATATAACCACGGAGAAAAAAATTGACGTTGACGCTGAAAAACTGATCGCATTAATAATATTATTATTATTATTAATGCGATCAGTAACAGTGAGATTAGTAGATATAGATGTTCTAAAAATTCTAAAGCGACTGGCTAAGATGCCAAAAGCATTCTCGACGATTCTTCGGGCCCTTGACAATCTATAATTAAAAATTTTCTGCTCGTAGGTCAAAGGACTATGCTTGTAAGGTTACAATAAATATGATTTCAGGGGAAGTGCGTCATCTCCAACAAAAAAACCATTTCAGCATGTACGCGCTAATCCCCGTTCTATAATATTACCTATAAACATGCAGCGCGATAGTTTAAAAGTTATTAAAAAATCCATTGTTTGGCAGCATATTGTTTTCGAGATCACGAAAAACCGAACTGTTCTGAAACCCCCACCATCTGAGCACCGGCCGTTTGCGCCAATATTAGTATATATAAAACAGTAATCATCATCTACGACGGCCATTAGCACGATGCTGTTGCTTCCTTTATAATTAAAATAATCACTGCCACAGTCAGGAGGTGCTTGAATACATATATGCTTGCCATCTATAGAACCATGAGCCCTCTTTCTATTTTCTTCCATTCATCCTCTGTAGCAGGAACCTGAAATGCAACTTTATTCTTCAGGTTAACGGATCTACATGCAGCGAGCAACATAATCCTACAAGTAGCGAGCAAGATATCTCTATGGCTTCCACTTCAGAGGGTGAATCTATTTCGGAACCAAAGGGGGAACAACGTCAAAGTAAAAATGTCCAGTAAAAATGTGTCACAGCGGAAAGGAATACTTCGTGCGATTGGAGAACTAAAAAAATTACAAGAAGCTGTCAATAGGGATGAACCTGAAAAAGAAGACAGATTCGATGTGTTTGCAAGGAACGTAGCAGTGCAGTTAAGAGAATTATCATTCGATAGAAGTATGATTGCACAAACGAGAATACAAAATATTTTGAGTGAACTAGCGATTGAGAACTACATGTACAATAATATATCTGCTTCCAATGAAACATTGGAAAGCATCTCATCTGCGGGATCGTTACGTAATCCATCATCGTTACGCAATTATAACACCTAAGGGGGTGACCCGGGTTATAATTATTTTAAAACGCTTTATATACTTTTTAATTTTAAACAGGAGAAGATCGAATTACTCACTAGTACTTTCATCCTCTATTTCTACTTTTTATAGTCAGATGTTTTTCTGTGTTACTTTTATAAGTACCTACTAAAGTTTTTGCATGAGACCGGATAGCTGTATAGTACCCAGTGTGTCAAAGCAGGATTCACCATTTTATTTAAATCATCAAGAAAAAATATTTTACATACTTAGGGATTTTTTTAAGTTTTAACCTATCCCATAATGAGGTAGGTATTAAGATAAGTATATTTATTTTATTTTTTGACATTTATACACTGTTATCAGCTGATAACACAGGCACTTAAATGATGATTTAATTTCATACCTACAGAAGACCTACAGCAGTAATATATAGTTTATAGAGTTACGTAAGTATATGGAAATCATTAATCACCACTTTGAAACTTGGTGATGATGATGATCACCAAAATAATAACGTGGATACGGCTTGAATAAATGGGCAAGACTGACGTCGGTCCGACATCGAGGGTTGAATTCATTAAGGCTGGCCGCCCACGTCCGACAATCGGTGACCGATTTTTGTAGGAGAAAAATAGAACACACGGAAAGCAATAGTGCAACCACAGTGCAACGCACACGTCTTACAAAAAGTCGGTCAGAAATCGGTACTTACTAACAGAATCGGCGGAAAAATCGGCCCGATTATCTGACCTACAAAAAGTCTGACGTGGGCGCGCAGCGTTAGCATTTTACAAGGTGACACGTCTTAAACGTTGATTTGATATATAAATTAAACGTTCATTGGATGAATGATTGATTGATATTTATAGGCATTTTTCATTCAAGTAGTCTCTTCTTTTTACATGATAGCTCATTTTCACTGGTCGTTAAAGCAGGCGGACAAATTTTTGAGACGGATTTTCGAATTGAAATATTAAAATTGCTCCAGTAGTTATCAAGCATGCGGCTGGCCCCGCATGTGACCTAACAACCGCTAACCCAGCAATGAGACGCACGCGGCCCAGCAACCAATGAATGTCATCGGTTGGAGCGCTAATAAAATCTCCCGCACCTCGAATACGGGCCCTAACGACCAATGAAGACGTTAACCGCATGCGGTACCTACCTGTGGTATGCTTTTTAGTAATTTACCCGAATCACAGGCCCTGATGACTGGTGAAAATGAGCCAAAATACGGGTTTAGAGTAAGACATTATAATGTTTAAACTCAGATAATCCCGTGAAAGAGAGAGATAGAGCTATACAGATAGATAGCGTTATCTCTTTTTACAACAAACAAAGCTAGAGGGGGTTTTTTGTCATAAAATATGTGGTACCGATTCGGTAAGTACGCCGCGCGCTATACGTTGCTGTTATAAAATGGCTGACCTGTTTATTTCAATTTAGAACATCAAGCAAACGCTACCGATAACCTACTTTGATTTAATTAATTTTTCAGCAACGCTTTTATTACTTTCGTTGTTTGTTTGCGATAGTGATGAAAAAGCAAAGGCATGTAAACTTTATTATGAATGGTTGAAATTTTCCACCACTAAATATTACTACTGACTTAAATACATAGCTTAAGCTATGCTTTGTGCTTAGGCTCTTATCAAATCTTTGGTATATCCCGGGGGCCCGATGCTGCTATTTTAAGTCAGTGAGTGGCGGGTTATTAAACGTTCCAGTGTACTTGTTTTTGTGCCTAATTTTCGTATTCAGATAATTTTAGTTTAATGACAAATGTACACCTACTTGCCACTGTTGTCATTGTAGGATTGCAAGGGACTGTTCTTGTCTGAATACAAAAATTAGACACATTAACAAGTCTTAGTACACTGGAACGTTTATTAACCCGCCACTCACTGACTTAAAATAGCGGCATCGGGCCCCTGTTCTCCAATTATTGTTAATACCTCTTATTTGGCAAAAAAAAATTACATAATCATTGAATCTGACGATTATTAAATGAAGTAAAAATAAATCTTTATCACCGCCTCTAAAGGAATCTCTAATTTAACTAAGTATTTTACGACGATGGTAACTAACGCCTGGCTCAAAAAAAAAAAATAGTTGTTTCTACGTAAGTTAAAAGATAAGAAGAAGTTACTTAACGTGGATCACCAAAAGTCTCTTATGTGAAAAATCAATAACGTAAATGTATGAAAATTACGAATCCGATATCGGACCGGATAATGTGAAAACAGTCTTACAATGTAAAAACTTTTTTCACTCACTTTATCCACCAATATCTACATTACACTACAACTAAATAACTTATCACTCAGCCTCAACATCCCTTGCCACGTTATAATGTAAAATATATTTCCCACACTCCTTGGCCTCGATTCAGCTATTTAAGAGTTGCTTGAATTGACCGAATGACGTTCTTCATTTGGTCATTTTTACGCTAATTGGCCTTCTGTCATTACGATAATTAATTGGTCATTACGATCATTCTCTTCGAGAGTTCAATGAGATTTTATTGTAGGCTTATCTGAATACGAAAATTAGGCACAATGACAAGTACACTGACCGACCACTGACATGCATTTGAAATAGCTGAATCGAGACCCTGGTCACTAACGTCTGGAAAAAAAAATAATAATAAGAAAAATATAGTTATTTCTACGTAAGCTAAAAGACAAGAAAAAGTTAGATAACCAAGTCTCTGATATGAAAAACCAATAATATATCTAAATGTATGAAAATTACGAATCTGATATATCCGACCGGATATAAATGTGAAAACAGTCTTACAATGTAAAAACTTTTTCACACACTTTATCAACCAACCTACATACAGGGTGTTAAGAAAACCCAGTCCGGTGGGGTTTCTTAACACTCTGTATGTACTACAACCAAATAACTTATCAATCAACCTCAACATCCATTGCCTCGTTACAATGTATAATATATTTTCCCACACTCCTTATCAATCACAACTTCCTACCACCTAAAACTAATTTACCAAGACCTCCGCTTCCATAGCAACCACAATGCAAGGTCAGCTCAACACACGCAGGACTTCTAACTACATCCCCATACTGGACTGGCCTATAATTGGTCTAGTGGTTAGTGACCACGACTGCCATACCGGAGGTCGTAGGTTCGATTCCCACCCAGGGCAGATCTTTGTGTGATGAGCACAATCATATTTTGTTCAATCTACAAACTATTATAGACTTCATTCTTAACATAAGGCTTAAATTACATACCTATTTTAGTGGTCCAGAACCGGTTATTAATAGCTGCTCGAATAACTAAGAATTGTTAAAAAAAAACCATCAAATTAAATCGGATCTATACATTCTATACCTTCCGATTCTGAAATCGGATGGTATGTATTAAGATGTTACAGTCGCACTATAATGACGCAACAGTGATGACAACATACCGTAATTGAACACAGTTGCACTCTCAAAGAGTAGGACTCATTCCAAACCACTATCTGTTTCCGATAATTAGGTTGGATGCAATAGGATTGCAAAGCGTCGTGTGTGCACTCGATTTGATGAAACAGCGCTATACTACTATCGTGTCGTTCTTGTCTGCGCAAGACAGAACAAAACATTATAGAATGAAGCGCAGCGAGCGGATCTGTGGCCGTCTAACAGAAACAAGACGAATTCAAAAGAAATGTCTAAAACACAAATAGATACCGAATTACTCATAAGTCTAGTAGCAGAGAGGCCAATGTTGTGGGACAAGACATTAGACCTATATAGAGACAAACGACGTACTTTTGAAGCTTGGAGGGAAATTTTTACGATATTGAACGACGAATTTGAAAAGATTGGGAATACAGAGAAGAATGAGTATGGTAAGTCGTTGCTGTACTTAATACTAAGATTTTACCGACATTATCACTAGAGAAGCATGCTTTGTTGTCTCGAATCAATATTTTGTATGAGTTTATAGACAAGTAGCTTCGTCCCAGAGATTCGTGCTAAGACTTATCGCGCAGGCGCAAAATGGCGCTGCGATGTTTTCTTTCCCTCCAAAATGTTTTATAAACCCCCTAACATTCTATGATAATGAAACGCTTTCATTGTTAATTACTTTCAGGGTATTTTATCTGTAACCTACCTAATGCACATGACGATTGAAATAATGTAAAACAACAAAACGCTTCCTTGGCCCTTGCTTGCGTTTTTACACTTGGTATCATGCGATCTACATAGGCTATGCTTGCTTTTCTTTTTGTATAAACATAGTACCTATGTACCTTTGACACGTACCTATAATATCTTCTGCTTCTATGTTTTTAGGTCACATGGTCATGAAGAAATGGACGGCTATGCGCGACTGTTGGATGAAATGCCACAGAAGACTAAAAACAGCGCGCCCTAACTCAGGGTACGGGCGTAAATGTAAAAAATATGTTTATTATGATGAAATGATATTCTTGAGCAAAATTGCGACGCGTCAGGACTTTAGTACACGCAATCCTTCGAATTGTGACGATAAGGAGAAAGATAAAAGTTCTTTAAGAAAAAAGAAACGTAAAAAAGTGGTTCAAGACGAAATCTTTGAGAAAAATAATACAGGAGACGTGGAAAAAGCTGAAGAACCGATAGGTATTGAACTAATTGACAGTATTGAAGAATCAGGCGAAAAAGAAAGAGAAATTATAATAGAACAACCAGTAACCAGCCATTCAGAATCAGACACAAGATTATTACGGTTTAAAGTAATTGAACCAGTGGAAGAAAGCCGTACTTTAGCGTTTTTTAAAGGCATAGCACCTATCGTAGATAAGTTTACTGACGACGAAATGGTAGATTTCCAGTTTGAAGTTATAAAAGCTATGAGGAATATACAGAAACGGAAGGTTGCACCTCAGTTGAATGTAGAAAGCGCCGATCCCTTGGAATATAAACCGGATATATCTACTATTGAGTTGATTTAAACTACAGGGAAATATTAATACAGGATGTTAAGAAAACCCTGCCCGATCCGTTAAGGTGTTGTTAGCTATCGATAACTGATATCATTAATGTAAAAAAAAATGGGGAATAAAAATTATAACCTAAATGCCTAAAATGATTTTTTTTACTCAAAAGGCGAGAGATTCGGCGTCGTCACAGGTGCTGCCGATTGATCAAACAAAAGGCTGCCAAATAATACCGATGAAAATGGTACTGTATTTATTGTTTTAATCTTTTAGGGAATTTCGCGGCCAAAAATCGTTATTTCAAAGTCCATTATTATTGATACTTACTATCATGAATATTCGAAATTTTATATTTAATTTGGGCATGTGATTGTGGAACCTATATCACCCTTTCAGGTCGGACAGGGTTTTCTTAACACCCTGTATACTCACATAATGTTTTGTCTGTAACCGACGATAAAGGCTACCCATACACGGACAGTAATCAACATACACGTTGGTTTAATGCTGCAAGTCATACAGGGACTGCTCGACAGACAACGTTAACTGCTTGAAGCAGACCGCTTAAAGCCCTCTAACAGTTCGAGCGGTTCCGTGTATGTGTGTATTCAGGAAACTATAGTTTACTCTGCAATCGCAGCTTATACCATGTCCGTGTATAGCCGGCTTTTGGGTTGTAGATCCCATGATTCCAGCCAAGATAGAGAAGGGACCGTGGTGTTTTTAGTCGGTGAAAGACATATCCCCACGCCGTGTCCTCGACGTGGGTGGAAGTCATAAACTTTTTGAAAGGAAAACTGGCAAAATACTTCTAACAAAATGAGCCAAAATGTACATGTATTTGTAAATTAAATAAATAAAAAACACAAGTTATTTCATTAAGTTTATTATAGCAAGAGAGCGACCTGCGTCGAGTACATTATTTAAATTACATAAACTGTTTATACATGACACATATAATAATTATAGTTATTACGAAGAAAACTGTAAAATACGTAATTATGAGATTAAAAAGTGATAATTTCATAAAAATATAGATTTTTTATAGATTTAAATTGGCTAGATAATATCCTTCATACTCTTTAAAACTCTTTCCATCAATGGTCCTGTTTAAAGATATATATTTCTTTATGTTATTGTCAGACCACAACTGTAAGTTTTCTTGACCTAGGTCCAACGTTTTAGTGGTTTTCTGTAGACTGAGTATGTTTTCATTCAGACGTTTCTTTATCTTGTCGACTGTTTTTCGTTCTTCTTCGATTTCCGAAGATATATCTGTGAATAATTAGTTATATGTGTTAAACATAATTTTTGATAAGTTGCCAAGAATAATCTAATATGCATTATAAATGCCAAAGTAACTATATCTTTTACAAGTGTAACAGATATAGATACTTTGGTTCGTAATCGGTTGTGAGGTTTACCTGTGAAAGTTCACAGCTAAACCTCACAACCAATTTTAATGAAATTAATATTGGACCACCTTTCAAGGTACATTCTTCATGCTTTAGAAATAAATAAATTTCAAAATAGATTGCCTCGCAAATATTTGCGATATGATGCAAATTCGCAGTTATGTGTGGAGCACTAAAGCGATCTTGCGTAGCAAAAATACAAAAAAATACCAGTCGAATTGAGAACCTCCTCTTTCTAAAGTAAATAAAAAAATAGTAGGTTTATTTCTTTAACTTTTACACACAATAAACTTACATAGGGACCTCTTTTTAACCGACGAAAACGGAGGAGGTTCTCAATTCGACGCGTATATATATTTTGTTTAAGTATGTATGTTAACGGTGCTAGGAGTTCCCGCTCTTCGTAACATCATAATAAGGGAAATTCTTACCAATCTTCAAATGGTTCCTCTGTCCGCCTTCCAAGGCAGCTAGCTTTGCTTCTAGTTGTTCCTTCTTCTGTACCATATCTATGAGTCGCTGTAAGTTGTGCGACAGACTGACAGACGGACAAACAAGCGAACAAGTGACGTCATCACGTTGCCATGCCTCGCGCAGTCTGTCTACTGACGATGTTAGGGTCTCGAATATCCAGATCTTTTCGCCACTGAAAATAGTAATTATTTTTAACTTTCAGCTATTTAAACAAGTACATAGAGAGTAATGCTTTAACAGGGCCTAGATTCGTCTATTTTAAAGGCATGTCAGTGGTCGGTCAGTGTACTTGTCATTGTGCCTAATTTTCGTATACAGATAAGCCTACAATAAAATCTCATTGAACTCTCGAAGAGAATGATCGTAATGACCAATTAATGATTGTAATGACAGTTAGCAGACTGCCAATTATTATCGTAAAAATGACCAAATGAAGCAGTTCATTCCGTCAATTCAAGCAACTCTTAAATAGCTGAATAGAGGCCCTGGTCATGTATGTATTTGTATGTGGTTTTGTATTCATGTCACGTATTTTATGTATAATAATCCAGCCTATAAACGTCCCACTGCTGGGCACAGGCCTCTTCCCATATGGAGAAGGCACGAGCATTGATCACCACGCTTGCTCTCTGCGGATTGGCGATTTCAGATCCCAATTTTGGAATCCAGGTTTCCTCACGATGTTTTCCTTCACCGTTTGTCAGAAGTGTCTTAGAATAATTAAGAAAGTACATATAACTTTGAAAAAGCCACATTGGTACTTGCCTGGGTTCGAACCTGCAACCTTGTGCATACAAATCCGTTCATTGAACCGCTAGGCCACCACGACATTATTTTATGTATAAAAGTGCTATATATCTGACGCAATTTAAACAAACATAAACATTTACGCATAAATCCCGCACTTTTTCCATTTATTGGCTATTTGTGTTTTTTATTACAACATTTTTATTAGGTACATAAAGATTTATGTTTTGTTGAGCCTCTTGAAATCATGGTCTTTTTCAAAAAGAAATGTTATTTCTGTATGTTAAATGTGACTTACTTTTCCAGAACTAATTTTCTATTCTTCTCCAATTGGAATTTCTTCAGATACAGTTTGAGTTCGTCGATAAATGTTGGATTGGCGTTATCTAAAATACAAAATAAATAATAAATATAGGAAAAAACATTATGTATTTGCTACAGTTTACTAGAAGGATGAATAAATAGTTTTTTTATTTATATTTTATTAGCTTATACTGTCCCACTGCTGGGCAGAGGCCTCCCCTAGTCTTACCAAATTTATCTGTCTTGAGACAGAAAATATAATATAAAATAAATGCAATTTTGGAATTTTTTTATAACATTAAAAAAACTGCGAGGGTCGCTTTGTGTGTCTATTATTTCACCAATGAGGAACAATAAAGTTGACTGTGATAGGTCCAAAGAGAGGCTCATTCTCCGCCAATGAGAGACAAGCTGGACTGTGATTGCTAGAGAGGCCTTAGCCGAGCAGTGGGCTATACATGATTTACCTGTGACATCACAGGAACAGTTCTCCGACGTGTCTAGGTCCAGGCTCAGCGTCATCTTGTTCCTGTTGCTCTCGCGGCGCTCCTCGTAGAAGCGGCGTAGGGTGGACACTGATTCTTGCGGTAGGGATAGCTGACCTGATAGGAAAATAGCATGGTTATAAACATATATGTATTTAAAAAGACATGCTTTAGTATCATATTATTTGTGAAGACAAATCCATCGAATGAAAACACGATGTAATTATTGTTTCCCTGTAACAGAAACACAAAAAATACCGAACAAGTGCAAGTAGGACTGACACACGAAGGTGCCATAAAAAAAATCCGAATTACAAGATAATAACAGAAAATAATATATATAATAATATAATATAATATTCCGGGACAACTCACACACGGTTATCTGATCCCAAGCTAAGCAGAGCTTGTGTTATGGTAACCAGACAACTGATTAACATAGTTATATATTTCTAAATACATACATATTATAGATAAATTACACCCAGACAACCAGAACAAATGATTGTGCTCATCACACAAACATTTGTCCTGGCTGGGAATCGAACCCAATAATCTTTATTATTTGTTTTTACAACAGCGACAGAAATACAACACACTCGGTAAATATTTGAACTCATTACCCATTACAGTATATAAGATGCAGCCAGCTATCAGGCAGATGGACGGACAGAAGATTAGAAATAGGGTCTCGTTGACACACCCCAGTTAAGAAACTCACAAGAAAACTCCAAATCGAATTGAGAACCTCTTTCTTGTTAAAATCGGGTAAATCAATAATGTATGTATTAAATACCTCCAAACCGGTCCATATCACTAAGCCCGACATCAGTGTGGAAGCTGTTGAACACAGTGATGAGACATTCTCGAACATTCTGTATCTTGCGCTCCGTCACAGCTAGAGCAGTGATCACTCGTTTTAACTCGTCTCTCTTGCTTTCCTGGGAGTAGAGATTTTAATTAGGATATTAGATATTATGATGTTTTCTTTATATGCAGGGTGTAATGGAAATGAGTAATTAATTTTGAAATACTGCAGTTGCTCATAGAAACGAATAACTTTCTTTAAGGCAACCATACTTTTCAAACAAAATAATGGTGAAAAATTATAGTCCCAAACATATTTAATTTGCTTTTAGGCGCGAATTAGAAAAATATTATTATATCTTTTTTACAACAATACAAGTAATGTTTATAATATATAACAGAAACTACAAATAAAGTGAGTTTTAGTGCTGCTCACAGTTAAAAACATAATAAAGTTTATTGTTAATAGCTGAAACTTGATAGGTCCTTTAAAAACTATCTCTAAACCCTCAGTAAACAGCCACAACTCACAATAGCCTTATCTAACACCGCTATCTGCTTATGAGCCCCCCTCTCCTGCAGCGAGACCCCTTCAGCCGCGAACAGGCCCGCCCGCGCGGCCAGCTGGTCGTGCAGTGCACGAAGCGCGTGCACGCGGGCGGAGGCGCGGGCACGCTCGCAGCGGACCACTAGGAGCTCGCATGAAGCGCCGGAGAGACACTCCTGAGGGTGTGATGAATATGTTTGTTATTGTTATAAGGTGTTCTTATAGACTAAACATGTAATAAGATGCAATGGTTTAGAAGTTACAGTGGTTCTATGACTGAATTCGTGGTAACTACCACAGCTGCAGCAGGTTCGAACCCTGGCTATAATGATGTAAGTTTTTGAATCATGTTAGTATGACAATCTGTGAAAGAAATCATAATGAGGGAATGGACTTCTAAATGGAGTTCAAATTGCCAACTCACAAGTAAGCAAGCATGGGTAACAATGCTCGTTCGTTCTCTATATGAAGAGAGGGCTTTTTACAGCAGTAGCACTGTGGGACATTTATAGACCAGTATTATAAATACAATTACCTTTTTAATGTCTACTAACGTTTATTTAGTGTTTATTTCTTGCCCACTGCTTGACAAAAATCTCACATTTCAGATTACATATTAATAACATTGTATACTCACATTAAGTTGTGCAAGCGACACTGCAAGTCTTTTCTGCGTGTGTTGTGTGTGCAGCTTGCATTTAACTGCTTCTAGAGCGAGCGCGCAGTGCATTGACGCTGTGTGCGACAACACCCATTTTGGAGTAATCCTGTAATAATACCTTGATTCACACACGGCTCTGGTCTTAAACTAGGCAGAAATATGGCTACCAGACAACTGATAAACATACTTATATCGTTCTAAATATACACATATTATAAATTATTTACACCCAGGCAGAAAAAAAGGTTTTTAGTTTGCTCATCACACAAAGATTTGTCCTGGCTGAGGATGAAACTTATCATATCAATTTTTTTCAAATTTACACTATAACCTTTTGGTAACATTCTGTATATAATATTATAGTGTTAATTCTATGGTAAGTCTGACCTGTTAGTATCATGTGGCGTGTGTGTGGTGTGAGCAGCCAAGGCAGCGGGTAGCGCGGCTCGGCGTGCGCACAGCGGCGGCCACAGCGACCCGCCGCTACGCACTAACGCGTTTAGCTGCTCCTCTGTACATAGAAGAGGATATCTTTTATTGTAAACCATGAGTTATATAGGTAAAATAATAAACTACAGTGAAAAGGTAAACTAGCGATCTTATCACTAGTAGAAATATCTTTCAGACAACAATCAACTGTGTTAACTTCACACTCGCAGCGGTTTTACCTAATATGCGAAAGCCAAACCATAGTAAAAAACAGATATGACAGGGACACTTACAATTACCCCTGTAGATTTTATTACTTGGATGTGGTTATATCATTAGGTAAAACGAATAAAAAATTACCTACACAGCAATCTTTGACAAATTTTATCTGTAGAATGTGATGTCCTGTGATGTTGCTGTTGATTATATGCTACATAAAAGCTTGAAATATGAACTTGAAGTTTTAAAATTTACAACATTATTTTTGTATGTATTTACTTTTAAAATTTGCAATTGCATACAATAGTCATATTTCGATTAAAAAAACTCCATCAAGTAAAAATTAGTATATACAGTTACCGGAATCATTGAGTTCAGTATTAGATGTCATGGAGGAGCTGGCGAGCGGCGCAACACTCACGGACATTGCGGGCGGACGGGGAGCCTGACGACGACTCACCAGCTTGTCTAACTTGCTCTGAAATGCACATAATATCATTAAGCCACAATATTGAAACGAGAAAACACTCTTCGAACATAGATCTCCTCTTTTTTATTAGGAGGGTAAAATTGGATAGATATTTTCACTAAAATTTTCATCCATTTTAATAATAAATCAGAAAGTAACTAGACATAGGTTCGTTTATATTTTCGAATCTGAAATCGCTAATCAACAAGTGAGTAAGCATGGTGCTTGTTCTTTCTTTATATGGGAAGAGGCCTTCACCCAGTAGTGGGACATTTACAGTCCAGTGTTTATTTATCATATATAGTTCGATGACCTCCGTGGTCAAGTGGTTTAACTCCAATTTTCTAGGGGTCATTTAATCCCCGAACGATTGTTTCTGATTCCATAGTGCCGTACCCACATACTTTGGGTTCAGAGCAAGTTTTTGATGTTGTCCATATTAAGGTATACCTCAACATCTGCAGGCTCCAGGCCCTCGAGCGTGCACAGCGAGTCAGCGATGGCCCGCGCCTCGTGCAGGCCGGCTCGCCGCCCGCGCAGCTCCTCGCCCAGCTGCTGCAGCAGCCACGCGCGACGCTGTGCGTGCTGCAACTGCTGCCGGCCGGTGTTGCGCTGCGATACTAACAAAAAAAATACAATTTATTTATAAATATGTGTAGTAAGATAGGGATGATACATTATTTGTATGAAATTGGATGAAAATCTCAACCATAGGCACATAATCTCCAGATATATTAAAGGGCATATGAAATCTAATCAATTAACAGCGCCTTGTTACAAGCATATTGTAATTATAAGCCTAGCCATTCACGAACTGCTGTCTATCTAGTGCGCCACGTGCGTCTCTCGCTACACGCTTTTGAAATATAGCCGGACAGCTTCAAGCAGTCTATGTACAAGCAACCTTATTCTGTTCGTTGATTAACTGTAGAATACCGTATTTTACATGGATCGACTGTCTATCTGACCTCCACAACCCATTTTACTGGGAAACACAGTATCCCATAGTAGGACTGGTTGTCAGAATTGACTTAACAACTGCCAAAGATCTATGTATGACAGCCGGGACCTACTGTTTAACGTGCTTTCCGAAACACGGAGGGGTCACAGTATGTTATAAATGGTCACCCATCCACGGACGAACAGCGGCGAGCGCAGCTTAACCTGTATTATCGGTCAAACCGTACGGCTTACACTTAGCCACGAGCCCCTCAACTTTATTGAATACTAGCTGATCCCCGCGACTTCGTCCGCGTCAATTTCTGTTATTATGACCGCGATTAAGAAGTTTTAAAAAAAAGTATTTCTGCGTAAATGATAATTTTAGTTAATATTATGTTGATAAAACTCTGTAGCAAACAATTGGCAATAATGCATTAATTTCGACCAAATGATTACCTTAAAAAAGGTTATAGTGAGTCAATCTTAAAAGATAGACATATACTGTCGCAGACATTTTTTTAGATCATTTGAAGAGGAACAATTCTTTCATACATATATTTTGGGTAACTCGAACCGTTTACGCAGCACACGCAACGGAAGCTTTCAAGTATGAATATTTTTCCCCGTTTTTGTGACATTTTTCACTGCTGCTTAGCTCCTATTGGTCGCAGCGTAATGTTATATATCCTAAAGCCTTCCTCGATAAATGGACTATCTAACACAAAAAGATTTTTTCAATTCTAACCAGTAGTTCCTGAGATTAGCGCGTTCAACCAAACAAACAAACAAACAAACAAACAAACAAACTCTTCAGCTTTATAATATTAGTATAGATGTGTGATAATAAAAAATATAAAAACTATAAAATAAATATTAAAACACTTATTAAGTAAGATACAGGCACTCACATTTACTGGACACCTTGTCGACCAGCACATTAAGTTTCTCCCTAGCTTGCATCACACGGGCTTCAGCGTCTTGTACTTTCTCCTTTAGTGCCGTCTGCTGCTCCCAGAGAGACAGCTCTTCTGGCTTCACAACACTTGAATCAGGCTGAAAGGAAGATATAAATAATATTTTAATCATTATCATCTCCCTGCCTGTTCCCAATTATTTGGGGTCGGCACAATGCATATTCAGCTTCCATTCATCTCTACTACTCATCATCTCAGCATTCACTCCCTCCTTTCTCATATCATCTTTCACACAATCCATCCATCTCTTTTTTGGTTTTCCTCTGCATGTATACCCATTCACATTAACACTTATGACTCGTCTAGTAATGCAATAAATAATCATTTAATGACAATAAGTATTCATTTTTCATGTAAGTACAAATCGTAGGAGACTGTTGCTCAAACTCAGCTTAAGTGTATAAATGTTTAGTATGATAAGTATAGTATTATAACATTTGTATTAACTTTATAAGGATGTAACCAAATAAGGATTAGATAATAAAAAAAAAAATAAGGAAACAAAATAGTACTCGAAAAGACTAAGTAAAACATAACTACAACAAATTCTCAATTTCCAAGCTGTCATGTAAAAACAGATTCAGACATAGTGCTATGTATGGATGTTCAAATTATTTAATAACAAACATTAAAAAAAAAACAGTCACATTGTCAACCTCCCTAGAACATAGACGTGACATTATCCAGACCTTGCTAAAAGCACTCTTCTTCCGGGACCGTTTCACATCATTGTTGAAGACTTGCAGCCTCTTGTGTCTGATGATGTCTTTAGCTTCTACATGCTCCATGAGACTGCGCCATACCATGTAATACTGGCCGCGACACATCCTGGGAAACAAGTAAAACTAAATAGTTAAGAAAATATGTAAGATCTTCAGCTTGAATAGTAATTAATTGATTATTTTAGTAATAATTTTATAGACCATTGTCTCCTGAAGAGAAGAAGATTGTCCAGTCTTTGACATTATAAGAGATCATTAGATCTTTTGAGAAAACTAGGGATACTGTGAAAACATGGAAAATCAAATCACCCTGCAAAATATAGAATAATATAGATGCAATTTTAGATTGAAATGAGATAGGTGGATTGTGTGGAAGATGATATGAGAAAGGAGTAGATAGTTGAGAATTTAAGAAGCAATCAGCCTAATTAATTGGGAACAGGGTAGGGGTGATCATAAAGTCATACTAGGTCAGAACTGCAAGTATTTTTTTAATATAATTATTGGTAATAATGTAAGTTCCAACTCTTTAAGTTAAGTTGGTATTTGAAACATAGTAAATTAAACAATAATAGTGTTAAAATCAATCAAAAACATTAATGAATGTAATTCACCGAAAATAAATCAACAAAAAAAATTATTTCAAAATGCAAAAAGTTCTTCCCGTACCGGGAATCGAACCCGAGCCTCCTGGGTGAAAGCCAGGTATCCTAGCCACTAGACCATACGGGATATGAGATGCAAACTTAAATTTTGGTACTGGAGCTAGACAGCTACAAAATTAATACTGTATTTCCAGCAAAGAATATAATAAAGAAAATAGCACAAATCAGGGCAAGTATAATTTATGAACAATATGTTATAAGCTACAAAATAAATTCTTACTCGGCGAGTTTGTCTACAGAAGGGACTTTGTCCGGCGGACATCCCATGGATAATAACCATTCCGCAAATTTCTGAGGCACCATATCACTACTCAGTTTTTCTTCGTTCATTTTAACTACAAAAGTGCTTGGTTTTAGTTATTAAAGCTTATTTTTAAAACAATAACAGAGAGTAGCTTTCAACAACGACCAGACAACAACAGATTTGAACAGATGAAAATTCAAATTTGACAGTGACAAAGACAATCCCACCAAAAACATTCAATGTAAAAAAAAGCCAAGTCTCTCTATGCAATTCTTCCATCGTAAAAAGTTTTGAGATCGCATAGGAGCCAAGTCCTGTTCAACTTAATTTGTAATAATAAATCAATATTTTGTGACTATATCAATAGTTTTGTTCACATTACAATAACAGTGACTTGGCCATGAGCACAAGTTAAAGGTCGTTTGCTCCTTGTAATTACGTGCAAATACCGTTGAATTTTAAATATATTATATGTAGGTATTATGAACACGATTTTGTAACTGATTGGAATTTGAGATCACTATGGACTAATCATGCGCCATAGTGCATGTGCAGTTCACTGATCTTGGATGATACCGACTGTCGGTTAAGGTGTCCTGATATTATTTATTATTTACTTGCAGCTCCTCCAAATATGCTGTTTTATATTTGTATCTTATTGTGCTCATGGCCAAGTCACTATTATTGTAATGTAAACAAAACTATTGATATAGTCACAAAATATTGATTTATTATTACAAATTAAGTTGAACAGGACTTGGCTCCTATGCGATCTCAAAACTTTTTACGATGGAAGAATTGCATAGAGAGACTTGGCTTTTTTTTACATTGAATGTTTTTGGTGGGATCTCATTTATTTTTTGTAGGTCTCTTTCTTTTCTTTTTATAAATAAACAAAATTGCTATAAAAAATATTTGCTTTTTGTACATAAACAAAGAACAAAGTTAACAATGCAGTCAAAATTCATATACCATGTTCTTGTAAAACCGCAAATATAAATTTGTTTCATATTATTTACTAAGGTATTTAATTTATTACCGTTTTTATAATTTTCTCTTTACATGTAGCTAAAAACCTATCTTGGTGCCAAATTTGAAGGTTCTAAGTTTGCTAGAAGTACCTTAGATTTTTGATGATCGGTCAGTGAGTGAGTCAGTGAGTGACAAAATGGTGTAACTTTGATCGCTCATAACTCGTAAACTATTGGTTCAAATGTCATGTAATTTTGAGGCTGAGCTTGTTTTAATACTTACTCTAGGTCATCGAAAATCTAAACCCCTAGCTTTGTCCGTATCGATGATACAGGGGGGTGAAATAGCCGCGAAACGCTTCGAGAAAAGAATGGTACGGCCGTGCCCGTTTTGCTCGAGACTTGGCTGGGGCACTGCCGTGCCCCCAGATTACGAGATAGATGATGTTTGAGATCCATAGAGAGATAAAAAGCAGGATCACGTTGCGAGTAGATTTTATCACTGGCAATCTCAGTTAAATTGTCTTGTCGAAGTCGCAGAATATACTTATGATGTAATAAATATTATGTTACCAAAGCTTTGCTAGTCTAGTAATCATATAAACTGAATTTCAATTTTAGTAAATTCAAAACATTTATTGCATAATCATTTTATTCATTGTAAAATATATCATCAATAAACATATAATAAATAGTCTTAATAAATCAATAAAATGTTGTTTACCGTTTAGGGACAAGTAAATAAAATCGATGAAATTGTTGAGCGCAGTGTTTTAGGTAAAAATATAATGGTTATAATAATATATGGTTACGCATTCCCAAACTAGTAACACTGCAAAAAAGAACAAAATGTCACGTCAGTCAAGGCAATTTGTCAAATGTCATGTCAAATGTCGTCAACACCAAGTTGTCAAATTAAACAATGTTTACGCACTTTCCTAAAAAAAAATATTAATCACAATTAATAATGTTAGGAAATATTAAAGATTTTATTTCAGTCGTGCAAGATGGTTTAACATCCAACAACAATTTAAAGCACACTCTACAAGAAGTACAGAAGGTAACAAATATATTTAAAGACAGGCAAAAAGTAGCTCACGAGAGCAAAGTAAATTATGGAGCTGGGGGTGCCTTGTTAGAGAAATATCAGGAAGAATGGGCGAAGATACATGAAAACGCTGACACAAATGCCAAGGCAGCTGATGAAGTGGATAAATTGATATTAGAGTTACATGAAGTGACTAAAAAACGATTACAAAGTGCGAATGAGTTGGCTAACAATTTGTCCATGATACCTAACTTGACTGCGTCTGTGGCTCAGTGTATGGACAGCCTGAAGAACGTACAGAGTCTGATGAAGTCCGTCGAAGAAGAGTTAGTGGAATTTGAAGACATTGTTGAGAGAAGTAAGATGGAGAATTGGAAAATGGACCATCACTATCATCTTACTATGTATAAGGAGAAGAAGATGGGTAAATAATGTTTAACATAATTTTACACACATATATTTTGAGACACTAAAATAAGTGAAAACTATTATCAGAACCTTGATTTTTTATGAGCTTAATTTGTCTTGACCCATGCCAAACATATACAAGAATGTCTTCTTTTACAATTACATACTTAAGATGTAATGTCCAAGTAAATACCCAATTTACATACCAATATGAATCCAACAAGAATCTATTTATTTTTATGTATTATATTTCATAGTTTCTATTTAGAATAACAGTAATAATTTTAAAGAGATAAAAATGGTGTCCATATATATGAAATAACTAGCTGTGCCCCGCGGTTTCACCCTCGTAAATGACAATTCATACACTATCTTTATAAATTATAGCCTATGTGTTATTCCGATGTATAAGCTACATTATTGTTAAGTTTCATTAAAATCCATTGAGTAGTTTTTGCGTGAAAAAGTAACAAACATCCATACAAACTTTCGCATTTATAATATTAGTAATAATATTATAATATCTGTAAGGAAATATCCATACTTCTTTACACCTTCATAATGGCAATGTAATTTAATTTCCGACCTGCTCACAAAAACCTTACCATTTCAGTGGCACTAGAAGAAGTCCGCAACAAACTAGCTAAGCAGAACAGCCAGCTGAACTGCGAGAGAGAGAGACAGCAGTTAGCAGAGTACCAGGTCAAGAGAGAGCACAGTTCTAACGCATTCCAGCTGGATGTGGCCAAGTACTTAGCGGGGATTAGTACTCCAAGTAAGTTTTACATTGATCTAATAATTTTAAAAAAGGACACTAGTCTTTTAACAAAAAAATACAATTGGCTAACCAGTTAAGGTATGGCCCATCAATGGAATAAAGTTTCTTTTTTTCTTGGCTCTACTTGGGATATCCCTAATCCTAGCTATGTTATCTCATTAGAAAGGTCTATGGCCTCTATATTTACACCTCTATTTATTATTAAAACCTATTTCTATGTACTTGTTCCTAATTTATCTCCTATTTCAGGTCAGCCTTCAACACCAAAAATAACTCTAGAACAGATCCAACTGGATGATGACTGCTCAGACTTGGAGAAGTTCCTCGACAGCTGATGTGATGGCCACCAGGGTGCGACGGTATAGTGATATGGTCAGAGCTTGTACAACTAAGACTTAATGCATTCTATTTTATATTCCAAAGTTAATATAATATTTGTTGATATTTTAAAAGGTTTTTTTTTCGGTTTTGAAAGTATTTCCTAGTTCCTAGAGGACCTTCCATGGTAAGTGCTAGCGAAATAACACCCTGAAGTTTGAACAATTCATATAAAATTTATTTGTTCTCTCGTTAAATACCTAAAGAATTCAATTTTTGTACTGTTAACCTTTTTTATGAACTGAAATTATTTTTCTTATTCAATAATAAAGTCAAAAATACAAAAATATATATACAAAGCATTTATGACTAGTAAAAATAAGCACATTGCTAAAACAGCTTTATCGGAACACGGTTCTCGCCGGTCACGACATTGTTCGATACAGGTCTGCGAGGGATCCCACAAAACATCCATTCACAGCAATAATTATATCAAAAACTGGCTCCGACCACTAAAAGTTGACGGACGCATCATATAAAACAGTCAAAAATATATCAGTACGCCACACACAAATGAATTTACTTATTCGACAACTAGCACGGGTGCGCTTGGCTCGTTGTTCTGGCTACGAAGGCCACAATTCACAATGGACCACTGCTGTTCAACTGTCAGTGGCGGGAGTGCGTGTAAACTGTAAAAATAAATGAGTAGCAATCGTGTAGTGGTGCGGACGGCGGGCGCGTTACGTCTTCCTCATGATGGGGTGCAAGTCGCCGCCGCCGTGAGCCGACAGCTTGGCCTTGCCCGCCGCGTGGTTCTTGATGCAGGGCCCCGCGTCCTTCATGGACACGCCGCCGTCGTCCAGGTCCTCGTCGGACGAGAAGTCCGACACGCACAGCGTCAGGTGGCGCTTCTTGGGCGGCACGACGTGCAGCGTCCACCGCACGGGGCCCTTGTGGGTGCCCTTCATGTTCTCGCGCGCCTCGTAGTCCGTGTCCGACGCTGCTCGCTGGGACTCGCTTTTCAAACACCGCAAGTTCTTACTCGGTCTATGGGTTTGCTCCTTTTTTTCCCCCCTCGGGGGGGTGTGGAAGTTTTTTAAATTCATAACACTCGACGTCTGCCCCTTGGAATTCAGGTCGGGAAAATTCTGAGAATATATCACGACGCTGTCGACCGGTTTCTCTTTATGAAATTTTGCCGGCTGCTTGGTCTTAGTGTCGCTCTCCGAGGGAGAGCTAGAGGCGCGCTTCTCGGCTGAATTTCCACTACTGCAGCTGGTGTTGCTGTTGCTTGTACTGTATTGTTCAACAGCTTGCTTTTCTAGTTCTCGAAATTTGGTGTCTATACTTTCGTCGGACGCCTTGTACTGTTCCAGCGCTTCTTTCTCGAGTTCCTCGAATTTGTGATCTACATTCGGAGGCCGAACTCTCGTTCCAGGAAGTACCATCTTCGGATTCAGTTTGAGTAGGCCAGGCGTCACGAGCTTTTGTGCCAGCCTCACGACCGGGGTAAGCCCGATCGGTGCCGGCGCGCTCATGCTGAGCACTGTGCTGTATAGACGCTTCTTCCTCAGTCCTGTGTCCATAGCAGCCGCGCTTGTCGAAGGTAGCTGGCCATCAGCTACGATCTTGTCTTGCGTCTTTGGACTCTCCGGTTTGTCAGCTTGTGACGTCTGCGGGTCGGAGGTAGATACGAGTGCTTGTTCGTTCGAACTGCTGCTGCTCTCCTTCTCCTCTGGGAGTTCGTCTGTCTTGCCCTCCTCGGGTTCTGTCCTGGTGGTCGCCTTCGAGCCGGAGGGGGCGGAGGCGTGGTGGACGTGTGTGAGATGGAACCTGTGGTCGAGGCGCGGCGAGGGGTGGTCGCGCGGCCACCACACGCCGTAGCGGCGGTCGGGGCAGCGCGCCGGGCGCTGGCCGGTGGGCGCGTAGCGGCTCACGTTGGTGCCGCGGTAGGGCGGGCACCGCGCGGCCGACGCGCGCATCACGGCCTGCACACTCGCCGACAGCCGACCCATGGCGCGCTGGCACTCCGTCAACTGAGGAGGCCGCGGCGGGTCGAACTGAAACTGGAATAAGGTTCTCATAAAAAGACGTCTAAACTGATAAATTAAGGAATATAGGGAGATTTCAATAAAAGTGGCTACCTAGGCCATTTCTGTTCTGGTTGAAGGAGAAGAACTAACCTTGCACGTAGGGTCGCAGAAGAGTTGCGCAGGCACGTCGAGGCAGTAGGAGGGCGGCGGCGGCGCGAGCGCCGTGAGCCGGCGCGGCTGGCGGCGGCGCGCGCGCATCTTGCGCGACACGGCGGGCGGGCTGGGCGCGCGCGGGGGCGCGGGGGCGCGCGCGGCCGGGCCCGGCGCCCACAGCGCGCGCACGCTCAGCACGCGCGCCGCCAGCGCCGCCTCCTCGCCCGCGGCCCGCGCCCCACTCGGGCCCCAGCGCTCGCTAGCTGCCGATCGGTGCCAATTAATTCCACTACTCGGGGTGTTTCTGACGTAGATTATAGCAATTTATATTTCAAGTCAGCAGATCAGTATATTGGCCTAGATAGGACTGTGCCGCAGAAAAAAAATGGCGAAAGCAGAATATTATTTGAGGTCACGCACGACGACAGCAAAGATTAAAGATATACCAGTAAGTCCAGATGACAAGCTATGTCTATGAAAACTAATGTAACTGGATACAGTGACTTACTAGGACAAACGGATATAAGGCTCGCTCCGTTGCATTCAGAAGAGCACGATCAGATCTTGAATGAATGCAGTCGACAGACGGTTGGTGACGTTAGTACGGTAAGGAATTTGATGAGTGTTACGTTATGTTATGTGCATCACTGTGGCACATAAATACTGTGTATGAATAGTTATGTTTTAGGACTAAAAGAACTACAGCATGAGCTTTAATGGTGAATGGAAAAACCAAATGTAGAGATCACCATATGGAAGACACCATTAACATTGTCATTCCCTTACTGGACTTAGGCCTCTCAAAAACCATAACACTCATCGGGTCAAATACACCTGACACTACTTAGAACATAAAGTTATAGTTTAGGAGTAACAATAGATAGATGGACGCACAAATCCTCGTCAGGCAGCATCCTGTACTGGCGACGTCGGCGAGGGAACATGTTGCGCTCGGAGGAGTCGTCTACCAACTTGCGAAACCAGTACTCCACCTAGAAACAGGTAGAAACTGTAGTATATGCCTTGTCTACATAGTATTCTTAACTAGGGTATTATCATCAGGAGGTTAGGGAACGTGTCTTAGGGGAGGAAATAAAGACCTGTCTGTCTTTTACAGGAGATAGCATTCTAACATAAGCCGTTTTAGTGTGTACGCACACACACACCAATTACTTATTTAGTTGACAAAACACCTATGTAATATAAGTTTTTACATATAAATGTATGTTAATGACCTTAGAGGTTCCTTGCCGAGGCTCACCAGTGTTAACTCTCAACCGTACCACGGATAAGTTTCAATGAATTTTCTACTGCTTAATAAGTAGTTAAAGATCCTTAGAGGTATTGGGCATATATTTGGCCTGGATAGTTCCGGTTTTTTGTAATATACAATGACTGAAGAAGTACAAACGATGTATGTTTTAAAATCAAGTTAAATGGGTATATTGTACCTCAGGCAGCATCCAACATTCCGTGAGATCAGAGTTCTCGCAGCCCTGTCCGTTATACCCTCGCAAGTTCGTCTTTTCGTTCGTACTTGTATAACATTTCTCTCTTTAAACAGAAAATTCGATAAATGAAATAAATGCCATAACATATTGGAATATAAACTGTTCAGAAGAAAAATAAAGTCAAAAGTGAGTCCATTTAACTATACCTGTGCAGTTACTTACACTGAAAATAAACGAAGAGTTTACGCAACTAAGTACTCATTTCATCTGCGTGTAATAAATAATATGCGTCGGGTGTTACACCAAGTAAAGCAAGCTAGATTCTTCAATGTCAATTTCTGCTCTTCCTAAAGAAACTATGGACGAGTTGCCTTTAAAATAGACAGCTAAAGAGTTCCGTGTCTTTCCAAAAGAATGGATGTGTTCCCTACAAGATGAGAGGCATCTATTTTAAAGAGGGTTCCTCTATATAATTACACAACATAAATGGACCACCTGACTTCGTCGTAATAAAAATTTCCATAGAATTGTGCCAATCTTGACTCTGGTATCACGTCTTTCACACTCCTTCTGCCACTACTGCTTCCATTTTCCTGGCTTTGGCTCGATATTGCACGTTTATTATCTATAATCCATGTTGGGTTCAGTTAAAAATATATTAACTTATGACAAATTAGGCTAGTTTTAGAGTATTCGCTATTAAGATTTGGCATAGGTACTTTAGTAGTTTTCGATGTAAAATTATGTTCTGTTGTCTGATCAAAGTGGCTATCCAAATAAATGAGTTTGTAAAATCAATGGTAGAATAGTATAGCATGGAAACATGGAGACGTATTTTAAATTTAGAAGAAAGCTAAAAGGTCAATGTTAAAAATATGATGGCCTGTATTGCAATTTGACTCAAAGAAGACTTCGGTTTTTTCCCAAGTTAGCATGTGGACATAAAATGTAAAGCTGATTTTCACCATTCCGAAAATTTTCTTAATTTTTCTCAAACCCTAGTTGTCTTCGAAAGATGGAACATGCTCTATTACTTTCCATTTCATCACGAAACCTAGTATTGCTTATCATCTCTTAAAGAATAAGTCTAAAAACTATTTTAACTTCACCACAGTGGCCTGACATGTCGTCAGCAGTTAGTAAATTTCAGTTGCTTCAGGCCTACCTAGGGCTCCAAGTTCGTTTCGTGAAAGTACTTGCAAAAAACGTCAAAGATACCTGGAATCCATAACGAATATGCTGAAAACACCCGGATTAGTTTATATGCTGTTCCAAATTCTTACCTGTTAAATCGCATTGATTATTTGTTTGCAAACTTTGTGATTCTAATGATGTGTCTTGTAGTACTTGTGACACACGACAGTGTTGTGCCCAGAGACGCTGAAAACGAAGAAACATCATTAAGAACCTCCTTGGAAGAGGAATATCTACTTTAAATGACATTTTGACAATTATCATAAAAATATGGAATTTCTTCAGGGAAATACCTGATTAGCTATAATGAATTCATCGGGAGGTTCCGTAGCCCATGTGAGATCCGCACAAAGGGCGATATGTGCCCACGCAGACGAGTACCGATCCACTTCGAAGCTCATTCAATGTGACATTTCACACATACAATTAATTATCTTTAGAATAAGAAACGAACTAATATAATAGTCACTAAATTTTAAGAGAAAAATTAACGGTAAAACTGTTAATAAAAACGACGACAATTTGAAAGACATTGGTGGTTAAATCTACAATAACAAAATTTTCCTCTTTTTTGATAGATACATGATATATTTTTTTCTTTTATTTTAAATCGCTTTTCGAATTTCGTACCAAATGAAATGAATGAAATTGTCATCGCGATGGCTTGGCCGGATGTTAGCAAAAAGGTTTTTTTCATAGCTTTATGGTAGGTAGTTCTTGCTTTAAAATATTTTATCGAAAGTGATTTATATCGACCTAAGATGTTACACAGGAACTTTTGAAACTTTTATAGAGGAATTCAAATTTATATTGTTATTAAAAGTAGATAAATTCTGCTACGAAAATATTATTGCTATCGTTGTATGTGGCAACTCGGCGTTGTATTTTTTGGTGGTGCAACATTGGTCAGCGAGCCCGCCGCCGCCCGCCCTTCGCCCGTCACCGGTTATGTCAGTATAGCTTGCGCTGGCAGGTGGCGTTGTCGTATCTGTCGCACCGCGCACGCGCGCACAGCTGAGGTGGCTGACTGAGCATTGACAGATCACTTAAATAATTATAATTTATTTAATTAAATATAAAAGAAACATAAATAATTAAACAAACTTGTGCTTTTATTTAGAGAAAAGTGTCACAAAGTATTGATGTAATCGAGTTTGTTTTGTGAACAATAGTAGAAAGAAGAGTTAAAAAATATCGATTTATAAAACGACAGAACGTATTTTCGTTTAAATTTGTGTGTGTTAAACGACTTTAGTTTTGCAACAAGTGTGGTGTCCGCTAGTCGTGTTGAGAACGGGTTTCGGTATACGTTTTTTGTTTGTGGTATATATTTTGCGAGTGAGTGAGGTGCCGTGGTGGTCCGTTACTGATGCTGCAATCGAGTGCAAGTGACTGAGTCGAGATCTCGCCTCCTCACGGTGAGTGATGTACCTACTTAATACTATACTATTATGCAAGTAGTGTCAGAAGTGGAGTTAGTTGTGTAGTACTGGTTTAAGATGCAATCTGGTCGAATACTGGGCAGCTGTGTCAAGTGAGTGTACCTGTTACTTGTCTGTTCAACTGCCTCAGTAGGTACCTATCTACTATCTAGATTGAATCATCTATGTATCTATATAATACTAGAGTTGAAACTACCTATTCCTTGTTTTATAATACCTAGGTACTTTAGGTAGTTATGTAAATTTTAAAATGAATTCGTCGATAGTATTTTAAACATACGTATTTTTATTGTTAACAATAGAATATTATAATTAATTTAATATATTTTCCCACAATTAATTATTAAAAGTTAAGATTGTTAAAATTATAGTAGGTAAAGATAATTGCTAAATTACCTAGACATAAGAAAACTATAAAAAAAAACAGGTATTTTAAACAATAATTTCGGCAAAGTATTTACGGCATAATCCATAGTTATTAATATTAAATTGACATAATGTTCTTGTTTCGTATGCAAATTGATAAATCGATTACAATTGATGATATATCATGCATTATTCATCGTGTGTATGTATGTGTGTATGTCTTATATCGGTTATTGGTACACTTTATTGTCATTGGTTTGATAACATGCCTTCAAGAGGTTTAATGATTATTTTATTGAAGTGCATTTTTACTACCTATTTAATAAGACTACATGTAATAATATCGCATAGCTATGTAATGAAATCGTATTAGATGAAGATTATATCCACAAAATGAGGTACTTGACATACATACATAAAAAGGATGAAGTATTTTTTGTTTCATATTTCATTTGTAGGTCAATCATTTGAATTGCAAATTCGTAATGAAAAAAGATACTTTACTAAAGCAAACTTGCGCGATCGGATTCTATTGAATGTTATTTGGAAGAATCTTAAGTTTTTTCAACAAATCGATTAAATACGAATATTTAAGATTTCATATTCATAATTTTATTCTATCTTACATTTTATTATACTATTGTACTACTGAACAATGGCTCAAATCCTTCCATTTTTATCTTGCATTGCCATTCAACATAATAATATGTAAAATAATATTACGTTCCTGGTTTATTTCAATTAAATTATCTCCAGAATAATGTTATCATATTCCGACATATATTCAATCTAACATCCATGTAACATAATCCCTTATAATTTCCAAATATTCCGAATTTGCTTTTGCCTTTGAAGCGTTTATTACACTGTCCTAAATTGCATCCTAATTCAGTAACTGAATTCGGAAGTATAATGTCAAAGCATTTGATTTCTTCGCCTTTATTAAGACTGAATGCAATTAAACCTTCCTAAATTCAGGAACGATTTCATGTAAGATCCTTAATTCAGGATAGTGTAATAAGCGAAAAATGTGTGTTTGCAAAATTAACTGTTTCTGTTACTAATATTTTTTATTTCCTTTTTGTTCAGGTTGGTTAAGGGCTGACAATGAATTGGCTTGAAATGGCGATAATTACTTCATTAATCATAAAAAAAACTGCTTCTATAACCTACTTAATTAACTCATTGCTAAAGTTTCGCTTAACTCATATCTGATCAAGTTTACGCAATCGAAAGAAAATAAAAGTTGTGTCAAAGGAAATAGGATAAAGAAAAATGTAATTTTACGAGATTAAAAAACTCATTTAAACTTGGTCAGACATGCTTTATAGTCAAATGTAATCTGGTTTAATACTTATTAGATTCTTTGCTAACTTTTATACATTTTCTAATACCATACCATTTAGAAATTCTTATAATATATTTATGGACTTACGCAGATAAAACCCACGCATTTCAGATGTATAGAACCTTTAATGGCTTCTTCACCATTTATTAAACCAGATTATGTTATAAAACACCGCTTTTATTTGCTTATGTAGTGTTTTTCATTTGCATGTAGTTTTAATTTATTTCCAAGAATTAATAACACAATGCGACGTGGGAAAATGGCTGTTTTATTTTTGTTTACACTACAGCTTTGTTCTACTAACTTTTTTTAAATTAAGAACACTAATAAAGACATCAACCAAAATCAAGAAAGCACTAGTAACTGAAAGCCTAAGCCCTTTGATTCTAGATTATCTCTAAAAGGGGTCCCTTACATTACCTACCTCAAAATAACAAAAGTACTTATACCATAACGTATGACGTAAATGTGCCGCCCGGACATAAAATTACTGTGCATTATCCGGGTTAGATCCCAAACATTGCCAGGCCGCGTTTGGCCTTGGCCTCATTTCGCAGAGCCTTAAGGAAGCCTCGCTACGGTTCGGAAGATGAAATAAAACTGAATCCTCAATGCGGCACTGAGACAAATAAATATTTTGGAGGTACATCTTCAAAATTTGATGTTTTATTTATAACACAACGAAGATTTCCTCATTAGATGATTACAAATAAATGTTTGTACTTTACAAGTATTTTACTGCAGTACATAGGTTTCTATTTGTACAAAAATAAGGTTAAATACAATAGTAAGTGTTGATAACTGAGCGTGATTTCAGACGATATGTCGATATTGATGTAATCATTATATTATGTTGTTTTATCCTCAAGTATATAGTTTAACTACAAATTCTTTGGAACTGTTTCTATAACGAGAATGAAATGAACAGATTTCTTCAATCCTAAGTATTTTTTTACCTTATCTCTAATCTAAGTGGTATCTATTATTCAGTGTGTTCTAGCTAGTCCATAGCTATCTTCGCTAAAATAAAACAATCTTCTAACTTTTCGACATATACACCCAGTAATATAATTCACGGGAATAAGCGCGTACATGCATAAATACCTTTTTTGGGCTTACTTTTCGAGAGACTGGAGATATTACTATAAACATGCAGCGCGATGTTTAAAAGTTAATATATACCCAGTTCTTTCACTCTACTTTGAAAGATAGCTTATATCCTAACATAATAAATGAAATTACTTTTCCAAATGATAAACTCAAATAATCTATACGTTGTTATACTAGCCTACATATCAATATTTACAAACACGCCTTATCGCTATGTCTGATTATTGTTGCATTCATATCGTACCCTAAATCTCTTCAAACCTAAATAAACTTTATGTATAACATTGCTGTCATTGTTACACAACTGACAAACTATAAATGAGGGATAGAGATGGCAATATTTTCAAAAATGTGTAATGTGGTTCAGATTAGGATAGGCAGAAATTTCCACCAACGTTCAAAAAAATAAAATTACTTCTGAAAACAAGAAACACTTCAATGCATTGTATAATGTTTAGATTAAATTAGGAAATATCGTATCGTTATTCGTTATGTATTATTCAGTTATTCAAAGCAAAAACGGCAATTTAGGTATGACCAATGACAAAAAACTTTAATGACATTCCTACCCTCACATATACATATACACTTAAGGTATACGTATCTTGCCTGCATTAATTATCTAAACCTAAACAAACAGAACTTGAGATATCTCATATTTTTTGTCTAGTAAAATGAACCCGTAGGCTGTGGCGCAACCTTGACACATTTAACAACCCCGCCCAGGATCTCTTCATTTCTCTTATTTAGATAAATTATACTTCAAAAGAGTTTTGGCACGTGTATCATTTTTTCGAGAGGGTTAAGGGTAGCTGTAGGTCGATAGTTTTATGAGGGTTGGAAGGAATTCATTCGTTGTTATATTTTTTGTAGGTTTGCTTTGTTTATCGTCAATTATGATTTGATTCATATATTTTATTTAGACCTATTTTGAGAGCAACCTATTATTATAAGTAATAAATACAAGCTTTTAGATCAGTTGTAACAGTAAAGTGAAGACCAATCGAACAAGCCCAAACACGATGTGATCGTGTAATGTGCATCGTTTTGTTACAGAGTTCCCATGGTCTGGCTCCATCATCAGATCAGCTCGAAAGTACTATTATATGGTATTGTCACTAACCATACATAAATACATAAAATTACCTTTAAATCGGATGTCGAGAAGAGGTTCCAATTTAGCTTGCAGTTTTTGACCTATGCAAACATACTTGACATACAGGAAAAACTTGCAAAAATACGAGTCTAGAATTATGTTGTTAGTATCGTACATGCATGTTTTTATTCATACTCATTGCTATGTTAATGATTTACCCGGATTAATTCACCTTTAATTAGTTGCGTGCTTATTACATGTTTCTGATTATGAATGAACGTACAACTATTTTGTTTTGTGTCGGTTTTCTCATTACCTACATGAACTATAACGATTGCTATTACATAACGCAGCATTTATATGTATGTAATGACGCCTTATAAAACATATCTTGGTCCTATTATAGCACCTTTGTGAATCACTTAACATAGTTAAGACATTTACTTGCATAACAACTGTATGGAATAAAAAACAATACGACTGCATATCCCAAAATGTGTCGTGTCCGGCATCTAATCAAAATATAATCTTAATAGATATAAAAATTACCTATCTGACCTCTAGGACTTACATATCTACTGAGTACTTATTGCAATATCCAAACTTCCTCGAAAGAATAATCATGTATGTGAAAAATATGAACAGGAGGATCACAAAATAAAAGGCATTTCAAACGTATATGTAACAATACAGAGGGGTCATTAAACATTAGCTGCCAAGTTTTGAGAATCTGTTTAATTCCCATCCAGAAATATCAATGGAACATTACAATCTTCATTTAAGTATCAAATACTCATTTCCGCGTAATCTTGTTACATCTAAGCCGGTACGCATCAGAGACGAAGTAACTCCGGTACCTGACGAGTTTAGTGTCCAACGACGCATGCCTATGTACGAACCTATGTAGTGTGTATGGTAGAAGTTGCTTGGATACTAAAATCGTCATGCATCGGAAACTGTCGTTGTCTTCGAACAGGCTATGAATTACACACAAGACAAAGTAATTGACTTCAGTTTTACGTAATCTGTAGCTATCGAACAAACTGCCGATTTTATGACTGAAACAAGGCGTTTGATTCACCTAGTTAGCCGCTGTTTACCGTTGACCTACTTAGATAGGCTAATTTTTCCATTATAACGTAAACTACCGGATGAAATGAATTATGAGGTGTTCACATTCTAAATAACGCAACTATGTTTTTCATATTTTGGCTAACATAGTGGCTTTATGTAAAATAACCTATCCTGCTGAATCTGACGAGACTGGAAGCTGCTCCCTAAATAGCTAAGGAAAAGGCTAGGCAGAAGAAGAAATACTAATATCTGACCTTATAATAAATCTGTAAAAGTGAAAATTCTGTACATTGAAAATATCAAAAAAATAAATGGCGGGGGGTGTTACTAGACCGACACCGAAACCAAAAGTGTGTAAAAAAATATTTTTGTCTGTCTGTCTGTCTGTTTGTTCAGGTATCACGCAAAACCTACCGGTTAGATTACGATGAAACTTGGTATAATTATTCTTTATTATCCTGGGCACCACACTGGGTAGTTTTTATCCCGGAAAAGTATAAACAATAAAAAACAAACTTAATTTTGCGGTTAAAAACTCATTGATAAGTTTCGTCATCCACGCGAACGAAGTCGCAGGCACAGCTAGTTTTTTAATATTATTTTGAGCCCCTCTAGACAAGTGTAATTTTTTCTTTTCTTGTTCCTATTATTGTTATATAACTTTTTGCAGTCTTGTTGGAAAGTATTTTCTACCATTGTGCAGTGCAAGCATTTTATATCACTGCACTGCGTTTGTACCTGCTCGACCTACTTTTGACTGAACAAAAATCACGTACTTATATCTGATTCAATAAATTGATTGTGTTTCTCATTACAACCATTTTGTCCATAATTAAAAACAAAATATGTTTGGTCGAGTAATCAAAACCAGCTTAATTGTAATTTCTTATTACTATGGTGTAAAGTTGCGACAAACAGACATTAAAGAATATCTTAATGCTTTAAATGTAAGAGCTATCAATAGACCGATATTAAGTTTACTTTTCTAACTAATGAGGTCAAACATCAAGTAAACAAAATAACTATTTATACTTAAAACTGTTCACCATAAGAAGCAGAATACGTTTGATCATCACATCACAAAGGTTCTATATTTCTATATAACCTTTTCAGATTTGAGCGGCCAGATAATACTGTTAGATAAAAGATGAGTGGAACAAAGGTTCTTCGTTATTACTTTTATCAGAAAATAGAACGAAATTGTCGCTCACTTATGAAGATAATCTAATAGAAAAGCCGATATGTAAGTAGAACTTACAGACAATATCACACTTACCATCACTTTTGCAGTCTTCCTCGGCCATGTATACCCATGTATAACCATTCACAGTCATACAAAACATATCAAAGTATTGAATGCCGTTAATGCAGTAGGTAGGTATATACAAGACCTTGAAATAAACCTCATAGCATTGTACATAATGTTTTACGCAATACCTATAGTTTACGATGTAATTCGGACGTTCTTCCGTGTTTGTGTGTTGTAATTAGCGTGTTAGCTATTAATGAATCTTAACGGTGAAGAAGAGTCGAAGCTATAAAGTAATACTTGATAGATAACAGTTTAAAGTAAGACTTGTTAGCAGCATTTGGTAGCCTCTGAATGCTTTTATTTTTTTTACCAATATTTTAATAACAATAACTTTTGTCTGCGTGCTCCGTAGTCCGCTGTTGGTTGTCACGGTAAATGTAGCCAAGATCCTTTTAAGGGATCCAACTTACCCCTACCAAGATTCATCAACCTAATTTCAGCGGTTTATCCCAAAAAGTGTAAAAGGCAGAAACTCAGTCGGAGTTCGCTGATATTTTCTAAAACAAAGTTCATTTTGGTCTCGAATGAAAAGAAAGTAGAACTCTTTGCAGTAACTCTTAAGGAATCAGTTATTTAGAGCCAGTATGACTGTCGTTAAATAAATAAGTGTTAATAACAAGCTAATGTAGTTGTCATCATAAACATGAATTATGTGCCTATATTTGGAGTTGCGCCCAAAATAAAACAAGAGGAACGGACAGCCTCTTCGCTTCAGTTGGAACTAAAATTACTTTCCAAAAATAATACTGGTTCAAACAAACCGCGGATAGCTGTCTCTTTTTCATGCAAGTTTTGTAAATGTATGGTGCCAGTTATTGTTATACATACTGCTATTATAAATACGAAAACAATTCTATCTCACGGTCAGTTACGCTTACAGAGCTAAACCGCTGAACTGATTTAGATGAAACTCTCTCACACTTTAACGTCAAATTTAGCGCTAGAAGGACTTAAAAGGGTACCAAAGTTAGATTTCGTTGGAAACTGAATATACCGGTGCCAAAAATCCAAAATGAAACCTAACTGCGAGATTATTTTCACATACTAGAAAGTTTTTCAATATGAAACTAGCAGAGAGCAACTACTTCAGAAGTAAATAAACTGCCATTGTTTTTAAATATTTATTTGTGTTCAGTCGGCTCGTGCTATGAGCCGTTGAATGGTTTGTTCGACCTATGTTTGGTGCTGATGGAGTGTCATAAATATATAAATAGAAGGATGTGTATCGTTTGAGAGGCTTATTTAAGTGCTCTGTTATAATAAATCTACAGTATACTTGTAAAAAATGTCGTGATGGCCTAGCGGTTCAATGAACGGATTTGTATGCACAAGTTGCAGGTTCGAATCCAGGCAAGTACCTACCAATGTGACTTTTTCAAAGATAAATGTACTTTCTTAATTATTCTAAGACGCTTCTGACAAACGGTGAAGGAAAACATCGTGAGAAAACCTGGATTCCAAAATTGGGATCTTAAATCGTCGATCCGCAAATGAGCAAACTTGGTGATCAATGCTCGTTCCTTCTCTATATGGGAAGAGGCCTGTGCCCAGCAGTGGGACGTATATAAACTATTATTATACTTGTACTTAAATACTTTTATTTTTATGTTAAGTTGCAACTAGAGTTGCGGGTATTAACATTTCAAAAGGACTGAAAAGGCAATAATTCTTGAAAGAAAATCGGTTTTGTTTTATTTGTTTAGATACATAAGAGTAACAGAGTTTAAATGGACTAGATAGATAAATATCGATTTCGTATCGATAAAACTCTCTTAGTCGATAATTAGATACATCTAATCGATTCCTTCCTTAATTATTCAGTAAGATATTCATAAAACAGTTTCCAAACGGGATCCTCTGTACAAAGTAACTGCTTTATTACTCTAAACATAAAGTCTGGATCAACCAATTAAAATGGAAGACACAAATCCAGACGAGATAACTTCTGTATATACTCAAACTTTAATTCACTAAAACGGTATATCGTCAAAGAGTAAATATAAGACAGAGGTATAGATTTATACAACGAGGCAATAATACGAGGTACTTCATTGTAGGTATTTAAATAAGAGTAGCTGAACTAAGAAATAACCTTGAAAAAAACGAGTTCCTTGCAATTAATTGGGTGTCAAAAATTTTCTTATAAAGATTATGAAACATCAAAACATTATGTACATTAAATACAAATATAAAAAAATAAGCTTTTAAAGTTAGTATACGCATGTTCTTTAAAAGTCGCCAAATGACTAGTTGGACTTGTACTATGAGATCGAAAAATTTGTTACAGCTCGGTCTAATTACTGTTAGTTACACTTAACTATAATACAGATTATTTACTAGCTCATTATTCGATTATATTATTTATTGTTTTTATGTCCATGCATTTTTATGTTTAACAAATGGAAACTTTGCCTCTGTGTGGTATTTACTCTATGACACGACGTTGCTGTAACAAGATACTTGATTCACTCTCCCACGCAATCCCCATACTATTCCCATAACCTACAAATTCACAATACATTATTTACGAGATTGTCCACAATTTATTACGATTTTAAGTCTTAATCCTGTGTTTTTAAAGATCAAATTTTGTTTATTGTTTCTTTACAAAGTTGTGACATAAATAAAATATGTTTCATCTTTGATGCTTACAAACAAACGAAGTATTTAAGTGGTACATGTATACGTCTATAGTTTTTAATAAATGTTCAATACGAAGTACAGGGCCTCGATTCAGCTAGGTATTTAAGAGTTGCTTGAATTGACTGAATGACCTGCTTCATTTGGTCATTTTTACGATAATTGGCATTCTGCTAACTGTAATTACGATAATTAATTGATCATTACGATCATTCTCTTTGAGAGTTCAATGAGATTATATTGTAGGCTTATCTGAATACGAAAATTAGGCACAATACTAGTACACTGACATGCATTTAAAATAGCTGAATCGAGGCCCTGAATTTCTGCATTCGACAAATATTTTGGTGACCCGTATTTTGTTCGCATTTGAACAGCTTGTAATCGTTTTGTTTGATAAAACTGCTCAAATATAGGAAGTATGTTCGTGTAAAATAGTGCTCAAAATCGTATTCGTGTGCCTGTATTATTAAATATATTTATGCAATCAAAACTTTGTTCATAAGATTTATTTTTCATTTACTTAGTACCTACCTAAATGATTAAAAAATGTTGCAGTATATTTTTAAGGGCAATCATACTGGTCAAGAAATCTATGATTATACTTACATCTAATCTTTTAGTTTTCTACCAAGAAATTATCAGTCATGCTTCAAGTTAGCTTAAGCAAAATTTCTTTATGAACAATGTTACAAACAAAGGCAAGAGACATCTGTTTTATTGTTCATAAGAGTCTACTAGATGAGAAACATATGGGGATAAAACAACAAAACGATTTGTTACACTGCAAAAACTATAGCATTCACAGATGTTTGCGAGAATCGATGCTAAGTACATAAAGACTTCTTTGTTTTTTTTTTGACAATTTCTGGTCATTAAGACCACCCAATTCTACATAGGTCAGACATAATAATATGTTTATTATTTAAGCGTGTTAATTTTGTATAAACCGACCTAGATATTTTCAATTTGTCAAAGCGTTATAAACAAGTTACATGTAGTTTCATAGTTTTCATCTCCCTTTTTCGCGTTTTAAATTTATGGCAAAAATTATACTTACTATAACTGCATAACTTTGACTGGCCTGTTGGTCTAGTGGTTAGTGGCCCTGACTGCTATACCGGAGATCGTGGGTTCGATTCCCACCCAGGACAAATGTTTGTGTGATGAGCACGATCATTTGTTCTGTGTCTGGGCGTAATTTATCTATAATATGTATGTATTTAGAAATATATAAGTATGTTTATCAGTTGTCTGGTTACCATAACACAAGCTCTGCTTAGCTTGGGATCAGATAACCGTGTGTGAGATGTCCCGAAATATTATTAAAAATATTATATTATAACTAAATATAATTAATATGTTTATATGGATTTATACCATATTACCTACCTCACAGACCTTTTACACGTGAATACGTATCCATGAAGGACCATAAACCAAAGGCTCTCTTCCATTTGTTTCTCTTGTTCTCTTGTTATTCCATTTGTTTATCTTGAGTACAAGTCTATACTAAAGCCAATCTGGAAAGAGAATTAAACGTTATTACTAATTACGCAATTATCAACTTTGACAACATGTGTTTAAGTTCATTTTAGAATGACAAATATTACCGAAAAGGGCCTAAAAGTAATTTGAATGTGATGGAAACTCAACTGTTAGTCATTGAATTAAGGTTCATAATCCCAAAGCACGGTCATTATTTCTTTAATGTGGCTAATATATAGTATTCTTCTTTGTCTATACATCATATACTTTCCTATTTCTAGACTATAGGTATTCCTATATCTAACGACAACAATGTCTGTCATCGCATCTTCGCGTCAATTGCATTGTCTATTGACTAACATAAATGCTGGTCTTTGAAATGGTCTTGAATGGAAACGTCCAGGGGTCCTTGAAACTTCAATAGGCACGAGTAAGCTTTTATATGAACTAGTCTTTAGAGTCTTTACTACTTATTGTACCTAATAATATACGCTTTTAAAGGGAGTGCATTGTATACATTGGTTTGTCTTATCGTCAATTTTATTAGTGACTTTTAATGTCTGTCAGATTATATAAAACAATAAACACGTGTTTTCTTGTTTTCGCAAAGTAAACAAAATCGAGATCGAGAAGATAAATCTGATCAAAGTTTCGGAAAGGGAGCTAATGACTTCATGCTTTTGCAAGAAATATGGAAATTGTGACGTCATTTAAGACAATGCATCGTCGTGTATACTTACGTGAAATATGAAAAAGTACGTGTTTTATATTTCTTAATAATATTTAGATTAAAAAAATGTCTTCTACTCTAATATGAAAGGTTTTATTGACGACTTAAATATACAATAAAAAATACTGTTGTTAATATTATGTAACGGTACACAGCATCCGTTATCTAAGCCAATTTGCTCGACATATTAGCGCAAATAGGATTTATAATGCAGCGTGTACGATCCGCCATAATGCCCGTAATGCAGTTTTTATTGTTCTTGGTATTTTCAATAGGGCAACCTTATCGAGCGATAAAGGCCGTAAAATTATGAGTTACGCAAAGATTGTAACACAGTAGGTAATAGGTTCGATGCGATAGTTTTTTTTGTCCCAATTTAAAAAATATATGTTCCTTAGGGCCGGTTTTTCCACTGCCAGATAATTTTATCTGAGGAGCCATTTTGAATTTTTGTCAGTTCTTTAATATGAAATTATGTCAGATGTGAATATTATGTCTCGAATAAAAAATATCTGGTGTTGGAAAAACCAGCCCTTAATTTGACGAAACTAATACAAGTTCATGAATATTTATTAAAAGGGAAATAAAATTTCATGTTTATTAAAACTAATCTCTAAAATTTCTGATCCGATACGACCGATACATAGGTACTTCAAAATGGTATAAAAAGAAACAACAAGAGAAGCTCATAACTATATTAGTTTATGACATGGAGCCGCAATTAAGCATTCGTAAGACATTTAATAACACCATGTTGACATGTGTGTCCTATTTCTTCAGATGCTCTCACATAACATTAATAATTATTATTGGTACATGTAAATCTAGTATTGTGACCTATTTTTATACAAATACACAAAAACAAATGCTTGTGTCAGGATCGGGCCCGTTGGCGTAGCGATCTACAGGGTGTGTCGTAAATAATGGATAACCCTGAAACTGTCGGTTGGCCAGATTATCATCTACCATTTACCCCACTTATATCACCATATGCCCTATTTTCGATACAGGGGCCCTAAATTGCATAATTGCTTAGAAAAAAATTAACAATTTGACAAAAAGTACTTTTTGCAATAATATCTTAGATTGTACTTTAAAATCTGGATGTTAGTATGATAATACAATTATTCAGGAGTGATATGAAAAAAAACAGAACGAAAAAAAGTCACCAATTGTAGAAATGGCAGCTGATTTTGTATGAGTGAGTACGATTTTTATTTAAATATCAAAAATATCAATAATTTGGTCATCCCTGGGCATATGGTGATATAAGTGGGGTAAATGGTAGATGATAATCTGGCCAACCGACAGTTTCAGGGTTATCCATTATTTACGACACACCCTGTATACATCTGTACCACTCGGCTATCAGTGCAGTATAAGTAAATAAAAAAAAGGTTTATTGCAGAACCATGTACAACTTTTACAGTAAATCTTGCATGGGGTCTCCTACTAGTAATCTAATAATATTTTTTACGACCTCCATGGTCGAGTAGCATACACACCGGTTTTATGGTTTCTAACTCTGTGGTCCAGCGTTCGATTCCAGACCGGTCAATGTAGAAAACCACTTTGTCGGATTTGTGTTTGTAGTACCCTCGTTCTCTCTGATTCCATGACACAATTGTTTTATCTACTTACTTTGGGATCAGAGCAATGTATCAGTTATAATATTAAATAATCTAAGGTAACATAATTATCATCTAACGAACAAAAACAATAACTGTCGACGCATTTTGATCTGGGTGAGGTATATTATGATGGTTGTAACATATGATTGCAACTTAACCATTCTTTATTACCACATAACAAATCCCTTAACTTATTATTTCCATTTTCAGTTACAATGGAAGTTTTTAATTAGTCCCACACTTTACAATGACTCTCGAATATTGCGGAATGGCAATTTTAAAATGGAAAAGTCGAGATAGTATTGGCTGCACTTTGCCAGTGATTAACGAGGAAACGATTGGTAGGGATTTGAAATGGTTTATTTGCAACAGGGAGGATTTTTGATTGTATTATGATTGTTTTCTGTTTGTTACATATTACGTGGGTAAATTTATTTTATGTATTGTTCTCTGGTTACCTTGTCTAGTCTACAGCTGTTGAAAGACTTACATTTACAATAAGCTCATATAACACATACTTACTAATCATTTATTTTTAATGTCTAGATAATGTTTTTTTACATATATTAGTTACAAACATTAAATAAAGCACGTATTGCATGGAACTTCGAAACCAAAAGTGAAAACACAAGAAAAATAAAATTTTAGATTTAGTCCAAATCATAATCGCCCACTAATTAATTAACAAAAACGTATTGTTTAGCAAATAAAGGACAAAAAATCCTGTCTTTTCATATTAATTATTACGATGTTTCTCTGTACTAACTGTAAAAGTATCGAGTAATAACCGTACGCCGACGCCGCGCCGATCGCGTTCCAATAGTTCACTAATTAAACTGTTATCGACACTATTTATGGTTTAATATCACAGTCACACGATATAGTGACCATGCGGTTTTAATTTAATGGACATTATTTAAATAAGTATATATTAAAATAGAGTCCATAATAATGTGACGGAGACTTTCGCCATGTAGTGTGTTGCACATGTTTACTAACTTTAGCATAATATTTAAGTTTATTGCTTGTCTTATAAAAATAAAACTATAAAATATAAAAGAAAAGGTGACAATGAAATGATAAAACATTTTCTACCGAAACTCGACAGACATTGATTAAAGTAGTTTGCTGTTTAAATAAGAATTGTGATAAATTTTGCGGTAAATATAGGCTTAGTTAGCCTATATAAGGTGCACTAAAAACATCTGCCACGGCTTTAATGGGAGGTAGTATTGTGTTTATAGATTACAATAGTAAAGATAAATTATTGATTAATTATCATATTTTTTTTCATACAAACAAAATAACGTATAAATTTGAATTGATTTATTAGTATAAAACCATCCCGTGTTATAAGCTGTTGCCGCTCTGCACCGAATTCAAACATTTCTCAAAACACCGCCGCCGCGCCGCCGCGCCGCCGCTTTTCATACACTGTTGCCATTCCTATCAAAGGATGCCGCCGCCGCCGTTCGTCGCACGCGCCAACCGACCGCCGCCGGTCGCCAGTCGCTCCCGCCAACCGACCGCCGCCGGTCGCCAGTCGCCCCCCGCCCGCGCGTTTGGAAGTTAGTTTTAGTGGTTAGCGACAGCTAAGATGCCTCCCAGACGACAGTATTCCAATCAAGAATATCTTGAAATGGTATTGTGCTACCGCGAGTGTAACTCGGTGTAACACGGCCGCTTTGACCCGCCTCTCGTTGACGCAGGCAGGCCTTCATACTCGGCCGAACTCGAAGAGGAAGTGCTTCAGTGTCATCCTCTTGCGAGCACCAGGGATGTTGCTCGAGTCTTCGACGTGAGCGACAACTACGTGTGGCGACTTTTAAATCGTGAAGGGCTCCATCCTTACCACTTCACAAGTGCCGTGGCCTCCTCGCTCGCCGGATTTAACCCCTCTAGACTTTTTTTTGTGTGGTCGTGTGAAAGACCTTGGTGTGGTGAAGGAAGTGTGGTAGAACTAAAAAGGCGCATCAAACGCGCATTTAGGCAAGTGAAAAGTGAAACGGACACATTGAATAAAGTGAAGAGACATGTATGCAAGCGTGCCTTCATCTGTGTGCATATGCAGTGTAGATAAGTAGGTACTAGGTAGGGAGTGAGTAAATAACTGTAAATACGGTGCAATCGTTGTAAATAAAATGATTAACTTTTAAACACGCCAAGTTACTGTAATTTATCGTTATTCGATATTAATCTAAGTACCTACTGTTTGGTTTCTTAGATTTACGCGAATGTTAGACATTGAAATAAAACTACTTTTTTACGGACTTTTAATAAAACCGCGACAACATCCGTAAAAAGTAGTTTTATTTCAATAACTACTGTTTATAAATAATAAGAAAAAAAAATGCGATTCTTACACTAACTTGACAGTCACACAAGTTTATCATCTTATTTACCTACGTCAGTTTTTTTTTGAAGAATGCTGTAGCTGGTAAGTAGTTGCACTTTTAAAACACTTGTATCATGTATGCCTGCGTATTATTGCATACCTAGTACATTATGTAGTGACGAACTAGTCAGCTGATTACAGTTTTCATTCACAGAAAAGATGGAAAGAGATAGCAGTTGTTTTTATTGACGAAGCGTCACATTGCGCGTAATTTGTGAACCACGTTACGCAGAATAGAGTCAATGTTAATTTAACTATTTTATGTTCTCAAATTTAATTAACTATTCCTGGGTACGAAAGTTCTTCACTATTGTAATCTATAAACACAATACTACCTTCCATTAAAGCCGTGGCAGATATTTTTATAGCACCTTATATTTACCGCAAAATTCATCACAATTCTTGCTTCAACAGCGAACTACTTTCATGAACTTACCTAGATTAGAGTGTCCCCTAGGGGCAATATCTAAGTACCCCCCCTACCTTAAATTGTATATTCAAGGATAAGGGTCCCTTGACTATCTTTGGGCAAAACAGACTCAGCTGCCAACGGTACTGTCCTTATGGACTAGTTAATCTTTACATAAAGAAAATTTAGCTAATGTATTCGAATATCAACTTATCATCATGACTGTTTACTATCAAATCGTAATGTTTACTCATACGTTTTAATAATAAGAATTTATACAGTTTAAAAACCTTTTTGCAGTGCCCCACGGTTTTACTCGTTTTTTTTGTTCTGCGTATAAGCTTCATTGAGAATTGGACTATCAAATGCAATAAGATTTTTTCAAATTCAACTGGTATATTCGGAGACTAGCGAAATCAAACAAAAACTCTAGATTAATTTACTAGTAGCAGTAGATAAAGCTAACCTAACTGTCTACCTGCAGGCTTCGGGCAACTTTGGATAGAATCTCTACTAAAAATCAAATAAATTACCATTTAGTTAATATACTCCTATTGTCAAGTCCCATGGTTACCCTACACCGAGAGCCGGGACCCATGCTCGCATGCTCGGCACTATTGCAACATTATTATTAAGTATTTTTGCACATGCAACGCCTCTCGTTGCACGTGTTTTTATAACGTAACATCTATGTAATTAAGTTTTCTATGTCTATATACTGAGCTTGTTTTTGTACTCTTAACTATAGAGCACTACATACATAGTCCATATACCTATGTTTATATGACACATTGGTATATTATACCTTATCGTGATGCAATAAGGTTCGAATTCCTGATTTATTTTAATGTGTGATCCATTTTGTTTACTTTGGTGAACAGTAATATAATGCAAGTTTTTTGTTGACCGTAGAGAGAATCATTGTTGCTACGTTGTTGCTACGTAATTACTTGAAGATTGATCAAGATCACGTGAAGCAAATAATATTGAAATTAAGAAATAAACTTAGGTGATTGGCTTATGATATAGGTAATTTGTGTAATAATAAATATGGACAACATCACATACATTGCTCGGAACCTAAAGTAGGTAGCTAAAAAGCTTTTTCAGTGTTATGGAATCAGAGACAACGAAGGTACTGTCTATTTAATAAGTTCTTCTGCTTAGCTTGGGATCAGATAACCGTGTGTGAGTTGTCCCGGAATATTATTATTATTATTATTATTATTATTATTCTATATACATATTTTGACGTTCAAAGTTTAATACTGTCAAAGATTCTCTTGCTAGAACCAAGCAATAGGATGCCTACCTTACAAACAATCTAACTACATTAAACAACAAACACCTACGACACTGAAATATGTCTATTGCGCGACTTCAAAGACTAAACAATCGTTTCTCTATGGTTCTAAACCGCCCTAATTCTAAGTGGTCGTGCGCGAGCGCAGCCAATGCTCTTGAGTTAGGTCTCACGACTGAGCATCTGTCCGTGATGTATGCTGTCTGTCACTAGTGAAGGATGACTTTAGTTTGTCTTTTAAAGTCGGTGATAAGGTATCGAGTTTTAGAGCCTAGCTAGGATTATTTAAACAATTATTAAAAAAACAAATGAACGGTGTGGAGAGGGATGGTGTTAATATATGGGTAAAGATAGGGTAAAAGAACCGTTTTAGCATTTATCAGAGAAATATTTAAGGAATTAAAAACTTTAAAATTGTGTGTTGCTGCCACAGGGACTAACGTTTAAAAGTAGATAAATAATTTCTTGTCACCTCCTTCTTCTGCCTAGCCTTTTGCCAAACTATGTTGGGGTCGGCTTCCAGTCTTACCAGATTCAGCTGAATACCATATTTTACATGGAGTGACTGTCACCTATTTTGTAAAAAGATATCATTTTAGCTGTACTGTTTGGAAAAATGCTGAAATTTTAATTCACTTCTTGAAGTGCAGAGCCCAAAAGATTATTATATCAGAGAATCACATATAATTTTCATAAACATCATTGATAATAATAATATCTCTATTATCAAAACTAAATAGGTTTACAATTTCTATTCAACTACAAGAGTACACCGAAATGGTGTTAGTTGTGTCACGTACGTTGTTTGGCGTGAAATTATAAATTTCTTATAGTCGATAATGATAGAGCCATTGTGATGCTCTAATACGTTTGATGTATCAGTATTGGGGTCTTGGGGTCTAGCGGTTACTGTAATGTTCGTATACACTTCCTAGGTTTGTGTGGTCGATGATAGAAAGGTCGTGACCGATGTGTGAGGCTTGAAATACTTTAATTACTATTCAATCTATATAACCTGTAAGACATGTGACAAGATAAACATTTATTATTGGGTGCAATTTGGAACGACCCAAAAAAGGAAGAGGTTCGCCTTTGTTCCTCGATGATTTGCTAAACCGTTTTGGAAAAAAACTTATTTAAAAGTACTTATTTAATGTAATACCCCCTTATTACAAAAGATGGTCTAAGAAAAACCGAGGTTTTAGAATAGCCCCGTCTCTTTTTGTTATATGACATAAGAAAGTGATGGGTATATTTTAAACCTGGGTTTACCTTAGTCTTGGTTTAAACCATCTTTTGTAATAAGGCCCGAATGTTTTGTTTTTGGTATGTATGACCCTAATATCATTTTAACGGATCAGAAATCAATATAATTGTATAATATAAAAAAAGTTTCTAACTGTGCTTTTACTCGTCATAATTGAGAAGAAGAGGGGAAGAAGGGGCACACTGAACTTATTATGTAAGACCTAAAGTTAAATATTATAATTTTTTAAACCTCAACCGACACTTTAATTCAGTTTCACGAAACTTTTATACCTTGACTTCGTAGATAAGATGAAAATACTTGAAAGGCGGCTATAAAATAGTGGATCCAGGACGCGGTAAGGGTCTACTTCCTGACTCCAGGCTTCCGATCCTGGGGCTGTGTGCCTTATAATAGTTTATTGTTAACGGTAAAAAGAGGAAGCTTGAGGCTTTTAAATTGTGTGGCTTTAATTTTTAATTGTTTAAGAGATTAAATGAAGATTTAAGGACAACAATATGCGACGGGTATAAAGGCGACGAAAATAAAATATAAAATGGATTCCTTTGAATTCTCAAACAAAAAAGTAGATATACATTCTACTTTGATAGAAAAATTACAGGCTGTTTCTAAAAGGGTATATACATCCAAAAGGGGTGAAGAGTACTCCTGGTAAAGAGTCAGTTCACAATAATTCATGCACAATTTTGGATTGTATTGTTTGTATTGAATTTTGGCAGCCACAATTTGAGCTTGTGCTTGGTCTATATATTTTTTCTGGCTTGTTTTAACGATGTTCTGTGGTCTTACATGTATGTTAAACCGCAGAGCTATCTACTATGTTGTATATTTATGTGGTATAGGCTCACCACTGGTTCATAACAGATGTTTACGTATTGTAACCACATTTTACCAACTGGGTAATAAGAGCCAATAAGAGGTGAATGTTATACATTTCCGTGAAGATGATGAGTTATATTTTTCTAGCATTTATTAGACCAGGTATTGAACTACAAAAAAATCAATTGATTTCTTTTGAAAGTAACCTTTAAAAATATGTTTTTCTTTGACTTTTTTTAGCTGTGTTAAGTTGTGAATTAAACAATTTAATTTTAAAATCATAGTGTAACTCTTTCATCAGTGTTGTGTTAAACACACAAACGCATATCATGCAATTTTTTTTTAAATCCTTGGGCCTTCCTTGGGCTCTTTTTGGACTCAAAAACTTTGGGTTGCTAATTTAATTTTTACTTGTTTTGGTACTTTTTTCGTCTTTTGGTGACTATATTTGGAAAGAGGACTTGTAACAACTAAGTTCCCACCTACAATTTGTTCTGAAAATAGAGAACAAGCCATTTCTGACCTTATTTAGATTCTCCTTTAGAGGTAAACAATGAGACGCTAGACAAATGGACCGGGTGCATTATTGTATTATTTTTTTTTAACACCTAAAAAGGGTATTTTTATGGATGCATATGTAAGTATGTACGCCAGTTTTTAGCTCACCATAATATTTAAAAAAATCGTGAGAAATTTTCATATTCAACTATAATTGTAATTCGTTGAGTACCTCTTCTTTTGTTTTAAATACATGCATGTTTATATCGGTAACTCTCTTCAGTTATAAAACTACTTTTCATCACCTTTTTTTTGTTTTCCCCGTAGTTCAATGTTTATTGGGTTTCGTTAAAATGTGCATTTTTTAAGCTATGAAATATATTTTTTATTCCTATACGTAAAATAAGCCTTAATTCCTGGCCAACGATTCTAACAACGGTTCTCATTGCTATAAACATATATTTAATATTTAGACAAATATTTGTGTAACCTCTACTTGTTTATTCAGAGTCTAGGTTTGCGCAAGTTTTGTGTTTATATGTAAACTACAAGGACTAGTAATGCTAAGTGAGCGGCTATGTGTAGAGGTCTTATATTTCAGTTTTCGAAATCCGTTTTGGATGGATTATGTATGACTATGGAGAAGGAGAATGCTTTATGTAGGCACGTGTAAATTCGAGATTTTTAAAATATTCTCTGTTCTTTTATGCTTCAAAAGGAAAAGGTTCTCAATTAGACTTTTGTTTAATGATTTTTCCGGCATTTGTGGTTAGGTATCAAAGATTATTTTTGCTGTCTCAATTATCTTTTGGTTATGTGGCATATACCTGAGAGTTGATCCCATAATTTTATTGAAGTCGGATCTTTTTGCATTTATGTGTTGTAGATTATCTTTCTTTTAACCGTTTAAATCTCCAATAAGGTTGTGTACCATATGAACACATGTCTAGATATTGTTCAGTTGCAAATGGGCTGGCGTGTGCCGGCCAGGTGTCGAGCAACCGACGCCGTCAACCATGGCCGATGTAGGGTCACCAACCATTTCTGAAGGATAGATTTATTACACTAATGGCTTTGCGTGTTTCTAATACAATAACCTATGAGATGAATGCGAAAATAAGGGGTATTTAGCATAAGTAAATAATACTAGTAGTATTATGTGGAAACGTTCATTGTAATATACGTTAACCTACATTATTATTTAATTCGATAAAAAAATATATCATGATTGTGTTTGTTTTTCCTAACAAAACAAAAAAAAAACTAAAATTATCTGCTACTTTTGTTATTTGAAATTAAGACAATTTCTTACAAAAGTCTTATTATTTAAATTACAGAAATGTTTTCTTAATATGGTAGTATTTAAATATTATTGTGAATTTACCGTGGTTTTAAATATATTCAATAAATACCCGTTCGTTTCGCAAATAGCTATACTTGACTGTATTACGGGTCGATAGATTTTATTATTTCTCCATAACATATTGGCTACTATTTCCACATTAAAACTATAGTAGCGTAAATGTCAAGGATACCTAGATCAATTTATCTGGGCTGTGTTGTCATGCGTACAACAAGACTCTTTCTTGTTTACTGATACAAACTGGTTTGAGATCGTTGGTGAATCATTGAGTAACGTTTTTATAACTTTACTAGTTTTACTGGTAGTACAAGTGTGATTATAATTATTGTTGTTATACGTGTCTTTACTTGTTACGCATTCGATTCGGATCAAAAGGAAGAAGAGAGATATTTAGTAAGACGACTACAGGTTTTGAACGTGTCGCTAGCTCTGAGATGGTCCAGAAAAATTTCTCGGGTCTGGGTATTATGGTCACTTCGTTATCTTTGAATGCATAGCTTTAGCTATTTACTTTCGGTTCAGAGCAATGTATGTGATGTTGTCTATATTTACTATTTTTTATATTGTTAATTTATTCATTTCCATTAACCTGTTGTTTTTTTATTACTGAGATTGATGGTTAACTCGGCCTCTCCAAAGGCCTCTTGTGTTAGACAATATTTTGCAGACCCCTCCCAAAAGAAACCAGATTAGCCTTTGTTCCTTTTTTTGGCATATGTTGTTCCTTATTCGTCATCTCTGGCATCAAAATACTCCCTGCTACATTTATTTACCACCTCTATCACGCCTTCTATTTCTTAATTTAATTGTTGTTTTCACTTCTATTTAAAACAAAGCAAGTAAGTATCCTTGTATCTTATTAACTTATGTTGTTCCACTAAGCATTGTTTACACATCAAAACAATTTCTCTTTTGTCCCCGTCCCTAATTTACCGCAGTACTTGGTCACAACACATCTTATGAGCGGCAGTTGCACAAACCCTTCACGGTAGCTGACCACGTCTGCAGAGCCAGTTACGTGTCTTACACTGTAACATATAATTAGTTAACGTTGGAACTTCAAAATTGGACGCATTTTGGGCATTCGGTTCGGCAACAGCTTATTATTTAGTAACATTTTGAAGAGTACCTAACTGTAATTTTGTAAATAGCAAATGGAATGGCAATAAGGAATTACTGCTCTGTATACTTATGATATGTGGTTATGTTTTTGTTCCGTAGTACAAAGCTTATTATGTTTTCAAAATAATATCGACTCATCCTTTCTTTAAAATTTATTTTCGAGCTTTGATATAAATCTGTCACGTTTTACGAACAAAGATGCAGCCAGAATATATTTGACAGTAAATCAATGGCATTTCTGTTACAAAAACAACTCTATGGCTTTGTAATAAGGGTGGAATTAATTTCAAATCTTTTTCGCTCATGTTCGCGAGTTTTCTACCAACATTGTGGCAAATCTTACAATGTTGTGATGTGCGCTAACATACTATTGTTTTGTTATTGGCTGCAATTTTGAGTTGAAAGAACTTCAAGTACGTGTTATCGTGTTATGTAAACAAAAAGTCAGGTTTTACTTGCAATGTTTTCGTACATACTTAAACAATGTTGTTTAAGAACGATGTAACTGACTATATGCTTTTTTATGCTTTTTTGTTTTTTTAGAACAATTTTGATTTGGAATGTAGACTATTTACGATTGCTTTTGACATGTGGCAATAATTAAACAAGTATTTTTATAATGCAGCTTTTAGAAAGAAGCATGGGCAGAGAACAGGTACTTGTGGAACTCCCTTAAAAAAATTGAGTCCATGGAATAGATATGTCAAGTAATCATAACTTTTATGATTACCTATAAAACTAAGAATTACCTAAGCTCTAAATGTATTTATTTTATTTATAATTCCTCACTCTGGTGCATTTCTTAATGATTTCACTGTGAATAATACAGTCAAAAGCGTGTGTCTCACTTTTCATAGATGTCATACTTTAACATTGCTTATCTAACTTATTACCGGATTGATTCGCGATAATGCTTTGTCATTTTACACTGATCTCTAGATTTTTAAGATTCGATTAATCTTCTTCCTTGATGATAATGTACTTAAAGTAAAAGCTCTAAAAGGAAATGTCCTGTTATTGGAAATTCTTTGGTAATATTATCAGATTATTTTCCTAAATTATTCTTAGTACAGATCTTTAATTAAAGATTCGTTGTTCTTACTAGCTTAAAATCCATTAGTCTAACCTCGTTAGAAAACATCAATTTCTTTATTATTCGTATAATTTAGTTCATTGATGCCGTTTCAAATAGCATTAGACACAGTAGAACCGGCGCGTGTTTTCCAAACGTTCATAGAGATTAGTTCATACGATGAATCACTATGAATCCATTGATTGGTACATACTGCCCTATTTCAACTGGGATACCCCTCTTCTGGTTGGCATTTTCCCAACTGTGTTAGACTTGAATACAAGTTTCAGCCCAATATACAGTGAATTTAGATAAATACGGAGATGTTATATTTAGAGGACTATTTGACCCCCAAACCCCATTTATTGGTTTATATGGTGTTCTTTAATAATATGGGCTGACAGAGCTTTTCAAAACGCATCAAACCTATAGTTTTTTTATTCACGTCAAAATTTTATTAACTTACTTAAAAAGGAGAAGTTCTCAATTCGAATGTGTTTCTTACGCGACGTCTTTGGCAAATATGGCACGATTTAAAAAAATATTCTGCCATCGATAGGATATAGATACGAGTATACAGGGTGTTAAGAAAACCGTGTCCGATCCGTGAAGGTGTTGTTAGGTATCGATATCTGATAACAAATATGTGAAAAAAAAATGAAAAAAAAAAATTTACCTAAAAAATTTGTTTTTCTCAAAATTCGAAAGAGAGTGTCGGCGTCGTCACAGATGCTACGTAATTACCAAACAAAAGGCCTCCTAAAATACTGACGAAATTGGGGTTGTAGTTTTTGTTTTAATCTCAAATATAGGGAATTTCGGGGCAAAAAATGGTTATTTCAAAATTAATTATTATTGTTATTATCGTGAATTTCTCAAATTTGCTATTTTATTTGGGCATGTGATTGTGAACCCTATATCACCCTTTTGGGTCGGACAGGGTTTTCTTAACACCCTGTATATCTCAGAGGTAGACCCATATAAGTATTGAAGTCGGTTCCTTTATAAACTAACTTGAAATTACCTCGTACTATTCATTGATGTAAACTATGCCTTCCGCACTTTCAGCTGAAGTCAAAGCATTTCAGACACACCTCCTACATTAAACGTTTGTTTACGTTTCTCTTCCGGGCTGTTAGACAAGTGTTGAGTTGATTTACTATGTTCTTGTTTTATTATGTTTGGTAATGGAGAGACCACCTAGGTACTACCAATGAATGTTTTGTTGTAAGAATTAATGAGTCTTTAAGACTTAAGTAATTAAGAAGATGGTTAGTTATGGTGGGCTTCTGGGTTTGTTGACTTTTATGTCAATGTATTAATGTCGCGGTTTAATTTTAGATTTTAGGTCCCGACGTTTCGACACCTTTGCAGGTATCATGGTCACGGGCAGACTGTCCAGTGACAGTCTGCCCGTGACCATTTATGTGATTTATAAGATTTTAAAATCTAAAATTAAATCGCGACAAAATCCGTAAAAAGTAGTTTTATTTCAATGTCTAACATTCGCGTAAACCTAAGAAATCAATGTATTAATTCTAGGTCAGGAAAGAAGTGCGTGAAAAGGGACAGGGAGGACTTTGTCCAGTAAAGGGATGAAACGGGCTTAGATTAGATTAGATATGATAAATTTATTAATTAATCACACTCAACTACGCTTTGCCGTAGTAAAATCGAATACAAAATATTTAAAGCTCTAAAAACATGTATTTAAGTACAAAAAGATTATTTAGCAAAATATATTTACGAGTAGATACTTTTGTAGGTATGTAATTAGCTATGACGTCGTTAACTTACTATATCCTTATTATTCTGTAATATTATTATTAATAAACAAATACAAAATTTAGTAGTTGTTTAGGATATTTACATCTTGTAACTGTGTATAGCTAAGAAACAATGGCCACCACCCTTATTAATAAAATGTTGACATTTAAGCTTTATTAAATAACCGTCCTTGCTTTTTAAATGTCAACGAAAATAAGGGACTATGTAAGCTATGGTCCACATTTCTATTTAAAGTGCCTATTACTAGAGTATATTGTCGTTCATAATATATTTTTAAATCATGCAGTGTTCGATTAGATATACCATAATCTAGACAGAGACTTGGCCAGTTTTTATCAGAATTTAAATACATATATAAGGTGCTATTAAAGCAACTGCCACGGCTTTAATGGGAGGTAGTATTGTGTTTATAGATTACAATAGTAAAGATAAATTATTGATTATTTATCATATTTCTTTTCATACAAAAAAAAATAACGTATAAATTTGAATTGATGTATTAGTATAAAACCATCCCGTGTCATAAGCTGTTGCCGCTCCGCACCGAATTCAAACATTTCGCAAAACGCCGCCGCGCCGCCGCCGTTCATACACTGTTGCCATTCCTATCAAAGGATGCCGCCGCCGCCGTGCGCGCCGGCCGCTCGGTCGTCGAACACAGCCCCGCGCGCCCCCACCCTCACCCGCACTAGCACGTACACGTTCGTCGCACGCGCCAAGGCCAACCGACCCCGTCGCCAGTCGCCCCCCGGCCGCGCGTTCGGAAGGTAGTTCTAGCGATTAACGTCAGGAATATCGCGCGCCCTATTATTAAAAATGCCTCCCAGACGTCGGTATTCCAATCAAGAATATCTTGAAATGGTATTGTGCTACCGCGAGTGTAACTCGGTGTAACACGGCCGCTTTGACCCGCCTCCGGTTGACGCAGGCAGGCCTTCATACTCGGCCGAACTCGAAGAGGAAGTGCTTCAGTGTCATCCTCTTGCGAGCACCAGGGATGTTGCTCGAGTCTTCGACGTGAGCGACAACTACGTGTGGCGACTTTTAAATCGTGAAGGGCTCCATCCTTACCACTTCACAAGTGCCGTGGCCTCCTCGCTCGCCGGATTTTACCCCTCTAGTCTTTTTTTTGTGTGGTCGTGTGAAAGACCTTGGTGTGGTGAAAGAAATGTGGTAGAACTAAAAAGTTAAAAAGGCGCATCAAACGCGCATTTAGGCAAGTGAAAAGTGAAACGGACACATTAAATAAAGTGAAGAGACATGTATGCAAGCGTGCCTTCATCTGTGTGCATATGCAGTGTAGATAAGTAGGTACTAGGTAGGGAGTGAGTAAATAACTGTAAATACGGTGCAATCGTTGTAAATAAAATGATTAACTTTTAAACACGCCAAGTTACTGTAATTTATCGTTATTCGATATTAATCTAAGTACCTACTGTTTGGTTTCTTAGATTTACGCGAATGTTAGACATTGAAATAAAACTACTTTTTTACGGACTTTTAATAAAACCGCGACAACATCCGTAAAAAGTAGTTTTATTTCAATAACTACTGTTTATAAATAATACGAAAAAAATTGCGATTCTTACACTAACTTGACAGTCACACAAGTTTATCATCTTATTTACCTACGTCAGTTTTTTTTTAAGAATGCTGTAGCTGGTAAGTAGTTGCACTTTTAAAACACTTGTATCATGTATGCCTGCGTATTATTGCGTACCTAGTAGATTATGTAGTGACGAACTAGTCAGCTGATTACAGTTTTCATTCACAGAAAAGATGGAAAGAGATAGCAGTTGTTTTCATTGACGAAGCGTCACATTGCGCGTAATTTGTGAACCACGTTACGCAGAATAGAGTCAATGTTAATTTAACTATTTTAGTCTCTCAAATATAATTAACTGTTCCGGGGTACGAAAGTTCTTCACTATTGTAATCTATAAACACAATACTACCTCCCATTAAAGCCGTGGCAGATATTTTTATAGCACCTTATATATATAAGGTGCTAGTGGCAGATATTTTTATAGCACCTTATATATATAAGGTGCTATAAAAATATCTGCCACGGCTTTAATGGGAGGTAGTATTGTGTTTATAGATTACAATAGTGAAGAACTTTCGTACCCCGGAACAGTTAATTAAATTTGAGAGACTAAAATAGTTAAATTAACATTGACTCTATTCTGCGTAACGTGGTTCACAAATTACGCGCAATGTGACGCTTCGTCAATGAAAACAACTGCTATCTCTTTCCATCTTTTCTGTGAACGAAAACTGTAATCAGCTGACTAGTTCGTCACTACATAATCTACTAGGTACGCAATAATACGCAGGCATACAAGTGTTTTAAAAGTGCAACTACTTACCAGCTACCGCATTCTTCAAAAAACACTGACGTAGGTAAATAAGATGATAAACTTGTGTGACTGTCAAGTTAGTGTAAGAATCGCATTTTTTTTAAACTACTTTTTTACGGATGTTGTCGCGGTTTTATTAAAAGTCCGTAAAAAAGTAGTTTTATTTCAATGTCTAACATTCGCGTAAATCTAAGAAACCAAACAGTAGGTACTTAGATTAATAGCGAATAACGATAAATTACAGTAACTTGGCGTGTTTAAAAGTTAATCATTTTATTTACAACGATTGCACCGTATTTACAGTTATTTACTCACTCCCTACCTAGTACCTACTTATCTACAAAACTGTTGCACAAGTCCGCCTTCGCGTTGCACACAGATGAAGGCACGTTTGCATACATGTCTCTTCACTTTATTTAATGTGTCCGTTTCACTTGCCTAAATGCGCGTTTGATGCACCTTTTTAGTTCTACCATACTTTTAATATCATGTCCGGTTTGGCCGTACACAAGGTCTTTCACACGACCCCACAAAAAAACGTCTAGAGGGGTTAAATCCGGCGAGCGAGGAGGCCACGGCACTTGTGAAGTGGTAAGGATGGAGCCCTTCACGATTTAAAAGTCGCCACACGTAGTTGTCGCTCTCGTCGAAGACTCGAGCAGCATCCCTGGTGCTCGCAAGAGGATGACACTGAAGCACTTCCTCTTCGAGTTCGGCCGAGTATGAAGGCCTGCCTGCGTCAACCGCAGGCGGGTCAAAGCGGCCGTGTTACACCGAATTACACTCGCGGTAGCACAATACCATTTCAAGATATTCTTGATTGGAATACTGTCGTCTGGGAGGCATTTTTAATGAAAGCGCGCGATATTGCTGTCGCTAACCTCTAAAACTAACTTCCGAACGCGCGGGCGGGGTGCGACTGACTGGCGACCCGAGCGGCCGGCGCGCGGCGGCGCCGGCGCGCACGGCGGCGGCGGCATCCTTTGATAGGAATGGCAACAGTGTATGAACGGCGGCGGCGCGGCGGCGTTTTGTGAAATGTTTGAATTCGGTGCGGAGCGGCAACAGCTTATGACACGGGATGGTTTTATACTAATAAATCAATTCAAATTTATACGTTATTTTTTTTGTATGGAAAAAAAAAAGATAAATAATCAATAATTTATCTTTACTATTGTAATCCATAAACACAATACTACCTCCCATTAAAGCCGTGGCAGATGTTTTTATAGCACCTTATATATGTATATTATATGTGAGATGATATGAATAACTTTATAAAATGACTGATGTAATGAAAATTAGCCAAGTCAAATCTAACCTACTTTAGGATCTCACATTTTTAAATGACAGCAATAATTGTTATAGGTATCCAATAAAGCAAAGAAATAGAGTTTAATACTTGTTCATAATGTTATTTTGTTCCTATATACATATTTGGAATTTGCATAGAACTTGGCACTCATTTAGATCTCCATTCTTTTTGTGTATTGAACTTGGCTTTCCTTTTTTTACATTTATGTTTTTGGTGGGATACAATAGTAAATATCCCATGATACAATAGGGATGATTACTAATTTTTATTTTAATGTCCATCTTTTAGATAGTAAAAAAATATATACACGTATATTTTTTTTCTTTTGTCACTGTAACATAGAATTGTGAAGATACAGTGAGTACAGTTCTTGCGTGACGTCGCGTCTTAGCAAAAAATTGTACCTACCCGTGACGTCACAAGCCGCCACTCCTGAACTTTAAAGCGATTTTACTTCGTATTTTTTTGTTGATATGATAAAAGAAAAAATACGTGTCTATAATATTTTTGATTATCTAAATGGTGGACTAAATAAATTTTGACTTTTAATACCCAGTCATCTACCCTATTGTACTAATGTAGGTTGTAATGTAGCGTGGAAGGAGAAATACTATTTTTTTTTAATAAATAGGTGCTTCATCATCATCATCAGCCTATTATATAGCAGTCCACTGATGGACATACGCCTCTCCAATTGCACGCCACTTAGTTCTAAATAGATGCTTAGCACGGTGTTTTTAGGGTTCCGTACCCAAAGGGTAAAACGGGACCCTATTACTAAGACTCCGCTGTCTGTCTGTCCGTCTGTCTGTCTCCAGGCTGTATCTCATAAACCGTGATAGCTAGAAAGCTGAAATTTTCACAAATGATGTATTTCCGTTGCCGCTATAACAACAAATACTAAAAACCACATAAAATGAATATTTAAGGGGGGCTTCATACGACGGTGGTACGGAACCCTTCGTGCGCGAGTCCGACTCGCACTTGGCCAGTTTTTTATAACCAATACCTCTAATACACGAACACATTAGGATTAACTTTTTGGAGTAAAATTCTCTAACATAGGTTTTTATAATTTTCATTTTATCTACAAAACTCTGATCAGTATGTCTATTCTGTAAATAATTTCGGTATCGAGCTTCACCTGAGTGACAATAAAGCTCACTTCAAAAGTGAACCCAATAGGCCTTGATTTAGAATTCAAATTCGAGAATACGTATTTGACATCTCACCGCGGATTCCGCTGTCGAGACATGAAAATAATGTTACAGAATAGCACTACAGCAATAAATTAGGAAACGTACAATACATGAAAATCCTGAACATTTCTAACAAGCTACAAACCATTTTTATTCCCTTTCTCAGTAACAACGGTTACATCGGTAAATTATATTCCATTGCTGCATAGAAATTTAAAATGGCTGGCGTGTCAGACAATGATAAAATATAACTTTAATAAATTGGATGAAACATTCCACACGCGATTTTATTTGAAGCACGTAGATGTATGACCTATATAAAAAGCTAGCTTTGTCCCGCGGATTTACTTGCCTTGATTTTCATCCAATACAAGTAAATGAAATGATGATACAAGTGAATTCGCTAAAAGCCAAAGTTTTTTTAAGATGCGTAGTTTCTAATATTAGCGCGTGTAAGCAGCAAACTCGTCAGCTTAATAACATAAACTATAAGTTTACAAATCGTTTACTGGGACAAAACTGCAGGGTAAAGACTCTATTTCTTTTTTTATTTTAGATGCAGCTTTCTCATACAGAGAAGGATGCATCTAATTAAAAAAAATGTTCGGAAGTACTTACGTTGTACGAAATGGTTGCCAACTACATGGCCGCATAAAATCCTCTAGAATCCGAGCGAAATCGGGGCGTATCGCTAGTATTTACTTACCATTATTGATTGCGCTTCCTCAATGTATTATTATTAATATAAACAAGTAGTTGATAGTAACAACTGTGTGGATCCTCATTACTAAGCAATCAGCCAATCACAATCATATTACAATATCTAAGAATCTCCTTCTATCCAAGAATAAACAAACTCATCTCCTCGCATTATGTAAATAAAAACATAATCAAGGAACAACGTAAGGAAAATGAACAATAATAATTTCCTTATGTTAAGCAAGTATATAGAAATATAATTTGTATGGAAATCAGTCAATAACTGTATATTGCATGAAAATATACAATTAAAAATGTATGTATTTGTAACTGTATTTATGTTTCTTGTTTTAATTGCCACGAAACTTGAAATATGAATATGGATTAAACTAAAAGTAAAGCTGTGAAAAAATGTAGGTACTCGTATTTCAGAGTATTGCAACAAAACAAAGTGGAACAAAGATTTGATTTCTTTCGGTACAAAAAGCGAAAAATAAAACTCAAAAAGTTCTGTGTTAATGCGTTTTGTTTCCATGGGTCTTATACCCAGTATTAATTTAATGTTAACATTAGAAACAATATGATTATAACTTAGATTATTTAATTTTGATAGCACATAATATAAAAGGTGTTGTGGAAATGGCTAACATTATAATGACTTGGTTTTAAGTCCATGATCGTGGTTCACGAAAAAGACTCTAAAACCATTTACAATCAATACAAAAAAGAGCGGCAATTCGTTTAGAAACTATGATGCCACAGACAAATAAACAGACCTTAAAAATTATAACACCTCTCTTTTTGCGCCAGGGCTCGATACCGTCCTCGAAAATGTATCAATTCCCAAACTACAGGCTTTGCTATAAGCTTAAATTTCATCGATAGCTCTCACGGACCCATCGCACTGAACACTTTTTTTACGTCCATTCGTCCATTTCCAATCACGTTTTCACAGAGTTCATTGTACCGCGGCTTTGTCAATTGATTTCTCTGCGATTGCGTGATTTTCGACATTCAGCTCAATAGTCTACGAATCTAGGTTCGTTACAGACTAGTTAGTGAATCTAGAATAATACGCTTTAATTTGTCCGAAATTGTTTAACAGTTTTTTTCTTTCTTGTTTCAGGTAAGTTTTGACGATTACGTGTGCCTCGTGGAAGGAGTGTTTGAGTGTTGTCAAGTTACCATCGAAGTACTTCTGATTAATCAAAGTGACATCTCCCATCCTTATATGCTGGGGACCAGGCAGTGATCAAATCGCGGTCTAGGTAAAAAAACGCAACTAATTTATAACATACCACATGGCAATAGTTGTGAAATCTCAAAAAAAAGTATTAAATAGAGCATAAAGCGCATCTAATAAGTGGAGTACTCGTTTTTATTCATTTTAAATGCATTATAATATAATATCAACTAGGTATCTTTAAACATAAATGTATGTCAGAAAATCCGGTCCTGCTTCTTTAATTAAGGATATCAAGTAGTTGATCTACAAGCCATAGACAGCCTACAAACTATATTCTTAACTAGTTATTACATTTCACACCTTCGTATATTCATATGTAATTACTAACACTTTTCAATGTTATTGGCACAACATTACAATACAATACATTACTGACAGCTATGGGAATGTATCATGGAAATCGGCTCAGTAGTACAAAGTATACGTGTTAACTTTACGAAGACCGTTTGATGGGATAACTGACTGTTTTTTGTTTTAAACCATTTTAACTTACTTATATTTAAAGGGTGTGTTCACGAGCTCACGATAAAGCTCGCGGCGGTTATTCTCGCGGCTCGACATGACTATCTGGGGGCACGGCAGTGCCCCAGCCAAGTCTCGAGCAAAACGGGCACGGCCGTACCATTCTTTTCTCGAAGCGTTTCGCGGCTATTTCACCCCCCCTGTATCATCGATACGGACAAAGCTAGGGGTTTAGGTTTTCGATGACCTAGAGTAAGTATTAAAACAAGCTCAGCCTCAAAATTACATGACATTTGAACCAATAGTTTACGAGTTATGAGCGATCAAAGTTACACCATTTTGTCACTCACTGACTCACTCACTGACCGATCATCAAAAATCTAAGGTACTTCTAGCAAACTTAGAACCTTCAAATTTGGCACCAAGATAGGTTTTTAGCTACATGTAAAGGGAAAATTATAAAAACGGTAATAAATTATATACCTTAGTAAATAATATGAAACAAATTTATATTTGCGTTTTTACAAGAACATGGTATATGAATTTTGACTGCATTGTTAACTTTGTTCTTTGTTTATGTACAAAAAGCAAATATGTTTTATAGCAATTTTGTTTATTTATAAAAAGAAAAGAAAGAGACCTACAAAAAATAAATGAGATCCCACCAAAAACATTCAATGTAAAAAAAAGCCAAGTCTCTCTATGCAATTCTTCCATCGTAAAAAGTTTTGAGATCGCATAGGAGCCAAGTCCTGTTCAACTTAATTTGTAATAATAAATCAATATTTTGTGACTATATCAATAGTTTTGTTTACATTACAATAATAGTGACTTGGCCATGAGCACAATAAGATACAAATATAAAACGGCATATTTGGAGGAGTTGCAAGTAAACAATAAATAATATCAGGACACCTTAACCGACAGTCGGTATCATCCAAGATCAGTGAACTGCACATGCACTATGGCGCATGTTTAGTCCATAGTGATCTCAAATTCCAATCAGTTACAAAATCATGTCCATAATATATATTATATATAAATTCAACGGTATTTGCACGTAATTACAAGGAGCAAACGACCTTTAACTTGTGCTCATGGCCAAGTCACTGTTATTGTAATGTAAACAAAACGATTGAAATAGTCACAAAATATTGATTTATTATTACAAATTAAGTTGAACAGGACTTGGCTCCTATGCGATCTCAAAACTTTTTACGATGGAAGAATTGCATAGAGAGACTTGGCTTTTTTTTACATTGAATGTTTTTGGTGGGATTACTATTACTCGACATATACTTATACACAAGCGAGCAAAACTGTTGTTTCAACGTGGTGCGCTAAATTTCAAACATGCGGGACGAGCTGCCAGCCGTCTCGCCACCTAATAAATCTGTGGTCTTGAGGTGATCCACGAGCAAGCTTCACCGGCGAGCCAAGAAAACTGCGGTAAAGCTCACTCGTCGATCACAGCCTTAATGGTTCCCTTGCTCTTCTTCCTGCCGTGTGCTCAATAACGATTATTTGGCGTCGGCGCAATGTGTGCTTTTCTTCCATCCATCCTCTTTCTTTCTCATATCATCTTCCACACAATGCACCCATCTCTTTTTTGGTCTTCCCCTGCCTATTAATCCATTCTCTTTTTGTTATGTGTCTTTCATCCCTCCTCATTACATGCCCATACCACGACAGACCTTTTATCTATCTGTATGTAAATACCTTCATATGTATGTTACAATTCTTTATAATTGTTTATTTATCTTAAGAAATGATTCAATGTAAAGTTTGTAAACATGCAGATAGCTTTGAATGGTAGATACATTTGTTTGTGAATGGTTTATCAACATTGACACTCAGTGAAAGTGATATTTCATGTTTGTATTTTGGTTTCATTCACTAGAAATTTGACATGCTTTACAATCCGTTTAATATGCTTATTTTTAATTGTGTTTTTTGGAAAAAAAAATATGTGTACTTAACATACAGTCACTCTTAGTTAGGCTGTTACGTACGTTAGGCCACAGATTACTAAATAGTTACTACGTAAGTTAGGCCTTAAAACATTTGGTTGCTGGAACTGTGCAGAGAATGCTTAGCGATCCCGCGGCTCCAGCAAAGGCGAGAAGGGGTCCGGGGTGTTTTTGGTCGGTGCAATTCCAACATATCCCCACGTCGCGTCGTGCCCTCGACGTGGGTCGAACTCATAAGATTTTCACCCCGCAAAAAAAAGGCATTAAAACATTTGCAACCTTATTTCAGTTTAACTAGTAATGTCTACTTAGATATCACACTCTCTCTCTTTTATATGTCTCTTCTCTTCTTTCAAAAATTTGATACTCCTTTATCTTTGTAATTTTGTGTATCAAACTTCTGACTAATCACTCAGTCACTAGAATCTGTTGTCGTAACAAAATAAAGTACACTGTTACAGAGTCAATGTAAATAGGTATTGTACGTAAACCCAACCGTGACCATTGCCAGTAATCTCTTGATTACCAAACCATGGAAATTAAAGTTGATTGACATAATTGCTTCATTTGTTTTCGTTAAACTACAATTACAATGTGCAATTATGTCAAATTATGATATCAGTATTACATTTTGACAGCTTGATTGATCCGTTACTTTTTAAATACCTTGCCCCGTTTTCGCGTTTCGTTATTGCTAGGAATGTTTACAAACACCTACCTACGTTTTGATCATTATCATTAAAACATTCGTACACATGCAATTAAAAGTCATCAGAATTTATGTTAGCCCTATCGTGGGTGTAAGTTATGCGTAAACAAATATAGTCTTATCTACATTTAACTGCGTGTCAAAAATTCTGAGTATTGTTACCTGCATGATATAATCAGCGCCTGTAGCCAAGTGACATTTCTACAAGCGTCAAAAATGATAAAAAGACTACTGAAAGGTTCATGTACGCCTATTTCACGCCAGTTCTCCTACATTTTCTCCCTTATACCTAAAACAATATCGTCCAACATCTCAGATTATAATCTATTGTTCGAAACAATATCTTCGTACAATGTCCTTGTCAATCGATACTGGACTAACATTGTCTGGCCCTCGGCTGTTAGTTGTTAGTTACCGGCTAACTGACGCGTGACGGACCTTACTTTGATTCATGGTGTACTTTGTTATAGGTCTATGTTTTTTATGTTCTTTTAGTTGGTATAAGATGTGTATAAGTTATGTTTTTAAATGCACATTACTAGAAGTATTTACTTACTAGTGTGACTTGAATACTTGCTGGTTTAGAAATTAAAGTTTGATGTGAGCAAGTGTGTTGATCAATGCTCGTGCCTTCTCTACATGGGAAGAGGCCAGTGCCCAGCCAGAGCCCAGAGGCCAGTGAGAGGTATATAGGCTGGAAAACTAGTACTCGGTACGTTGCTAATACAGTACGACTATCTTCAAGGTTTTATGTCATCAAATCATCATTCAAATCACATAAATTATATAGGTATATAGGTTCTTCTCGATTATCAGCCTTTATTGTATGTTTTCTAGAGATAGTGTACAGTAAGTTATAGGAAAACAATTCGGGGCGACGACCTTTTGTCGAAGACAGCGTCATGTGCTGTCCGAGATTGCAACCATGAATCAATCAAGTGCATGCGTGCGTTATGTTATGAAAGCATTATGTTTTATCGTTTATCGTACTGTATGTTTTATATAGGAATAACAAACAAAACATAATGTAGACTCCAAACTCTATTTCTATTCTCTATCTTTATTTTTTTAAGTTTGATTTGTTTTCGTTTTTTTTAATCTCCAACGTGAAACGAGGGATATAGTGCCCATGTTGGCGTGTCTATCTGTGTATGTGTCTGTGGTTTCGTAGGTCCTTAACGAATGGACCGACTATGATGCGGTTTTGTTTGAAAGCTTGCATAACCGAGATGGATATTTTGGCGTAGCTATAATTAAAGAAAATCTGCTCTTAAGTCTTAATATTTTGAAAGCTCTCAGCAATTTCCGAAAATTTGTCGTAATTTTCTTGAATTTTGAATTTACAGAATTATCTTTTTAAGCTTTATACAGCTGTCTTCTTCCCCCACCTGTTATTTCATTGAAGAATCCATCTTTGTCATTGATCGCATCATGCTTACGTCCACAGCTAACCTAGTTTTAACTGTCGCTCAGAGCTTGTCTTCTCAACAGCCTGTATGTGGCACAAGATCTATAAAGTGTTAGAACGCTTATAAAATCGATGGAAAACTGCTATATATAGAATAGAGTTAGGAGGCAAATTATAATAGGTTTTCTCACTGAGACCGTGTGTGATAAATAAAGGGGAATGCCAAGTCGCCATAGTAATTTAGGCCCTCTGTGCACACAAATATAAAATAATAATAATAATAGGAAGCAATTCTAACAATTAATTAGTAATAGAAATGATTTACAAAGAACTTAGCATTTCAAAGTTATTTAAGATTCATAGTCCATCTTATATACTGCAGTTTATGTCGCCAGTGTCGTCATAAGTAGCGGGAACAGAATCCATAATCAGGCCGTGGTCGTCAGGTATAGGAGAATCGTCAGAGTCAGTATTTATAGTGAAAAGTAGTCAATTTAAACCGCAATAAACATAAGCAAGTAACCGCAATGGAGTTGCTAGAAGCAATGATTTTGACATTTACGTATTTCGGCAACTGACAGTGACAAGTAAAACTTTGACATAGCAATAGGAAGTTGCCATAAAAAGTTTTTATAGATAGATATATTTTTTGAAAAGGTCGATTGATAGATATATTTTTTTATTAATAATTGGTATAATAATAATTATTAAAAGATATTTTAAGGAATTAGATAGGTATAATGTATGTTTGCGGGGAAGAAAATGAACGGTTTTTAATAATAAACGAAAAATAATTATTCTGATTAGTTACCTGCCAACATTTTTTTGTAAAGGCAACATTTGAAACTCATGTTATGTTCAAGTTCCGTTAGTTTAGTCGTTTTAATATTTAATATTTATGAAAAAAAATTACCGACATGCACAGACTAATGAATACGTGGCAGACATTTAAAAAATACCAACATATTTTTATTGTAAAACGAATCTCTTGTGCAATTCTGGGCCTAGATTCGTCATTTCCCTTTGTTACTTTGCCAATCAACACTAGCATTTTATTATATTATTTATGTTTTTGGGGTATATTTAATTACGTTTTAAATATGCAAAGAGTATTTTATTACCATTTTATTTGCTGTTATTTTAGTTTCTACTGGCTTCCAACCAATCGAAACTACTGCCAAAGTGAGTGACATTTGAAATTATTATTTTCTGAAAACTGCATCAAAATCGGTTCAGCCAAACGCGAGATAATCGCGGACAAACATACATACATACAAACATACATACAGGTCAAACTGAGAACCTCCTTTTTTTTTAAGTCGGTTATAAATGAAAATGTATTGAATAGATACTTCAGATAGTCTCTTATTTACACTCCACTTTCACGTAATTCCTTTTAGAAGTTTACCCGCAGAAGATTTACTTAAATATAAGTACCTACATAAACATTAAACTTGACCGACATTTAGATAAAAAGTATATTATTATTTTAAACAGGAAATGAGAACTTAATGACCCGATATAGTAGTTACAAACGTGAGTAAAGCACACAAACTGTAAAGAAACTTTGGTATTTAATGATCGCACAATATGACCAGCGCGACGGCCATTAAAAAAAGGTGGCCATGAATATTTGACTCGCATATGAATGGTTCCATACCGCTGTGAAAAATAGGCTTTAGAAAATATATAATCATCATCCACAGCCCTTGTCCTCCCACTGCTGGGCATAGGCCTCCCCTTTTTCGTGCCATTTTCTACGGTCCTGTGCCAGCCTCATCCAGACTCGACCCGAGACTTTAACTATGTCGTCGACCCATCTTGCTCCCGGACGACCAACGCTTCTTTTGCCTTGCCTTGGCCACCATAAAGAAAATATATAAATACGTTAAATTATAAAACGTTCGAATATAACCGGCGATACAACCTAGTTCCCTTATAAAATATATTGACATTTGGTATCTGCGAGTGGAAGTCCCGTCAAAATCGGTCCAGCCGTTTCAGAGATTAGCTGAAACAAATAGAACAGACGAACAGAGGAAGATTAGAAGGAGGGTTTCTTGCTACGGAGCCCTAAAAATACTTGAACCTTTAATAGCAAAATTTGTAGCCAGTGTCAAAATATCCAACATAAATAGGTACTAGTGCCACTAATTGTACTGAATTTCCTTAATTAATGAAAATTGTAGACTAGCTCTGTAATTATTTAGTGTTGTTAGATATTTTTAGGTTAGGTAACGTGTATTTAAAAGGTTTTGTTTCAAGACTAAATAGTTGTTTCTTTTTAGAATTGGATGCTTTTCTGTAGACAATTTAAATAATAACGGTTGTTTTAAAAAAGTTTCAATGCTGTTGAACGTGCATAACTATCGCAATATTTTCTAGATTTTGTTTTTCTATTGCTTGATTTGTCACAGTTGTTCTATAATAATAAGAAAAATATTTATAAGTACCTACGGAAAATTTAAAACTAGCTTCACCCGTAGTTCTCTTTCATTTTCGTGTCAATTCCCGATGTTTTATAATCTTCATTTTGGCTATGTTTTTATTATTATTTATTTTGAAATGTCCAACTACAGGGCAAAAGCTTCCCTTTCCCTTTTTCCAGAGATTTATATTGATTGCCTTTTGTTGCTACTCCTTGTTGTTTGAGTCTAGTTCATTTTATTAACTTATAAATAAAAACATAATAATTATTTGAAGCTGTCATTATGATCCGCAGAGGTCTCTTCCGTTCATTGCAGACTTGCAGGTGTTTTCTGACGTGACTGTAATGTTGAATGCTCGTGAGAAAATACATAAGTCTTAATCATACATATTTCCTACATCAGTTCATATCTATCATAGAGCACATGTAAATAACAAATACCAATGCATTGTTTATGTATTAAACACTAGCTGTGCCTGCGACTTCGTTCGCGTGGATGACGAAACTTATCAATGAGTTTTTAACCGCAAAATTAAGTTTGTTTTTTATTGTTTATACTTTTCCGGGATAAAAGCTACTCAGTGTGGTGCCCAGGATAATAAAGAATAATTATACCAAGTTTCATCGTAATCGAACCGGTAGTTTTTGCGTGATACCTGAACAAACAGACAGACAGACAAAAATTTTTTTTTCACACTTTTCGGTTCGGTGTCGGTCTATTAACACCCCTCGCCATTTTTTTTTTTTAATATTTTCAATGTACAGAATTTTCACTTTTACAGATTTATTATAAGTATGTAAGTATATATATAGATTTGGTATTTGTTGATGTTATTCAATTGCTTGTATATTTTTCTACCTAACTCAATCTTGGTTGATTGGGCTAAGGAGATTCTAACCTACAACGAATTTGTCGTAACCTGTATGGGTTCCTTAATACTATACCACTATTAGTAATATAAAATAATATTTACTATCACTCAGAGTACATTAATACCTACTGGAGGGCTCTTAAAACTGAGTTGGACTTTGTTTCCATGGCAATAAAGATAGATTGTGTCATAATAAGTCACAATGACAATTTATGAAGTGTGTACCGATTGGTCAGAGGCCACAATAGTTACAATCGTTATACTTTATGGTAGAAAGTGATACCACTTCCGTGTGTAAGTACTTTCTGATAAGTACATTTATATTTTTAGCGATTTGTAGTAAATATAAGTATTGCTTGTTACAAAAAATCTGATCAGGGTTACCTCTCATTGATTTTATACGCATTTTAAGATCGTAGGTATCTAATCCATTTTGCTGAAATGGAGTTTAAAAACATAGATTAAGAAAAAATAGGGACCATGTTTTTTTTTAATCCCCCATTGCTACAAAAAATGTGTGGATATTCAAGTACACAGAATGATCATAATAAAATAATTAAAATATATCATAGGAGGTTATTAATAAAACATACAGTACCTACCTACCTCATTAAACATTAGTAATTAATCTACAATATTGTTATCTACTTTATGGAAAATCTATGCTCTTTATCACATTGTTTTAGCATAAAACTGGACTTAACTACTAGTTAAATCATAAAAGCTTTTTCCTATCCTCGCTTATCCATTTAAAATGTTTTTGCCCGCGCTCCTGTCAAGTCGAGTTCTAACCTAAATTAAAACGTTAAAGTTGGCAGCCCTAATCCCGCGGCAAAATTTAACCGAAGCCGTTACAGTTTTTACAAAAGAGTTTCTAACTCGTTCGAGCACCAAACGTGACTAACCAACGTAAAAAGTAAACGATGTAAGCGGCTGTAGTCGTTGAAATCTGTAATGGCGGCAAAAACATGACAGACATTTTTGAGGTTATGTTTTTGACAGCTTATTACTTTTTACCGCGAAATATTGCGATATAAAAACTAGATGTAGCTCAATTTGTAGTGATTATAAAATAAATGATTTTAAGAGGCCATTTTAGTGCGAAAATAAATAAACTTTTCAAACGGTTTTTGTTTGTTTTGTCTATAATAAGAGAATAGTTTTTTGTTTTCATGAACAGTTGCAAGATAGTTTTATTTTAGTAGCGTGTGGGAAGAAAATGGAAAACCAGATTGGTTTTATCTAATCTAGCTGTATAAAATTGTAAGTTAATTTTGTTGACTGATTGACAGTTTACCTATTACACTTAGTTAAATCTAATTTTCTTGCAAGAAAAGCAATCAAATCTAGTTTACTTAATGCAAAGTGCTCAATAATTAAAAATAATCCTTATCACGTTTATTATAAATATTTTATCATATTGCGGATGCGAGCAAGCGTGGTGATCAATGCTCGTGCCTTCTCTGTATGAGAAGAGGCCGGTGCCCAGCTGTGGGACGTTTATAGGCTGGTATTATTGTTATTATTTATGTTTTCAATGTTGGTGAGTTTAGTTAGGATCACAAAACATTGAGTCCAGTAACACCTACTTAAATTCCTGTATCATTGTCCTGGTAGCCTAGTAGGTAGGTAATCAAATAAATAAACCTGTGTGGGCACCAATTCACTCAATAAGTTCAATTTGTTAGAGTATTCCTGTGTATGTTAGGTACAATAAAAGTGTAAAAAATCATTATAATCACATTCCATTACGACATCCTTTGAAAAAAAACTTTGTTTTTTATTTAACATAATTCAACATTTAGGTAAATTTAAAACTTATTTTTTAAGATGACCATATATAATTATGTTTTGCTTTGCAAAATTGACTATTTTACTTTTTAAATAGAGTTCCTAACTTTATTTTTAGATCTAACAACGATTCCACAGAATTCATCGATGCGTAAAATAGTCTACCATAAAACGATTCCGCGAAACCTAATACTTGAACACATCACTACCGGCTAATAACAATCGAATTATCTTTTTCCGGAGCATTGCCCTCAATGGTAATCAAACATAGGTAAGTAATCAGACCATTATCTCCGGAATTTTCAATCTAAATAAGCTGAAACAAACGCTATTTACGATCAGATCTATCAGTGACTGTCGGTAGGAACCTTTTTGTGTAAACATTTACAATAACAACGAAGTCAGTTTTGAGTTTCTTTGGCAAGAAAACTGTAAAGATCATTAAATTATATACCTAATCCAAAAAGCTTTATTTTTCTGAAATATGTAAACTTGCAAATTTTTTTAGTATGTACTTGTATCTTGTCTAAAATATTGTATCTAGTAAATTATAAAAACAAAATAACCAAAAAGTGAATTTTAACAAAATTAAGCGTGACAAATTCGAAAAACATACCAAATAAGTTATTAAGATTTATATTAGTTCATAACCTACATACACATTATATACTATTTATTTCTATAAATAAACAGTTGTTTAATATAAAAGCAAGTTAGATGAATGTTAGTTGCAAACAGATAGGTAGGTGAATGTTTGACTAGATCTACGGCAGCCATGCTTACCTCGGGTCAGTGACCGAAGACTTTGATTGGATCGTATTGAGCGCCTAATATAAAAGCAAGTTAGATGAATGTTAGTTGCAAACAGATAGGTAGGTGAATGTTTGACTAGATCTACGGCAGCCATGCTTACCTCGGGTCAGTGACCGAAGACTTTGATTGGATCGTATTGAGCGCCGCCACATGAGTAGATAAACGGAACAGAGGCAAAGCTTCTTAAGAACGTGCAAAATTGTTACCTATTTTGTTAGGGTTGTCACAATAGGTGAAGACAAATCAAACAAAACGTTTTTTAAATAGTTTTAATAGTCAGTATAATCCCATCAAAAACATAAATGTGAAAGGCTGCCAAGTTCGATAGTATGGGAATGCTTCGCCTATAAAAGAAGTGAGATCTGAATAAGTACCAAGTTCCATAAAAATACCTCAAATCATAAATAGTTACCTATAGGAATGCACACTTGATTTCCAGCAGTTTTTAAGGTACATTTTGAATAAGTATCACGTTACATAGAAATACCTAAAATTATAATAGTCAGAGAAACGCACACCGGTTTTTTTAACAGTTTCCTGATAACATTTATTATTTTCAGCACTTTTTAATGATGTTACTTGGCAAGTTTTCACCCACCACACACCTTTTCAATGCAATGAATCGACACCTTTGGACTGCAATGTGTCAAGTATATAATTTTCTATTAAAACTTGCCAAGTTACATCATTAAAAAGTACTGAAAATAATAAATGTTATCAGGAAACTGCTAAAAAAACCGGTGTGCGTTTCTCTGACTATTATAATTTTAGGTATTTCTATGTAACGTGATACTTATTCAAAATGTACCTTAAAAACTGCTGGAAATCAAGTGTGCATTCCTATAGGTAACTATTTATGATTTGAGGTATTTTTATGGAACTTGGTACTTATTCAGATCTCACTTCTTTTATAGGCGAAGCATTCCCATACTATCGAACTTGGCAGCCTTTCACATTTATGTTTTTGATGGGATTTCATTTATTTTTGTTAGGTGTAGGTAGGTAGGTTCTTTATTATTTTTTTATCATTCAGACTCACATGACATAATATAAACAGAATAGATTACTAATAAGATTATGTTTAACTTTGATAAGTGTAACTTAATATTTTAATGCACGTTTAACTAAAAAAAAACATACAGACCATAGACTCAATTTTCCCCCAGAAGAGACACACACAGAGTGGTGAACAATTTTATTGTTCTTGTCTTTAAGACAAACATGTATTGTCTTAAATTGGTTTGTATCTAAATTTAAATAAGTCTTATATCATTTCCACTCCATACCTACTTATAGTAGAACAAAATTACACATTCGTTGTTTTCGAAACTGACTCACACTTGGCCGTTTTCAGATTTTTACTTTATTTCGACCTAAGGACAACCCTTCGAGCCAAATTTCAGGTCGGTACGACCATTGGAAGATAGACCCATTTAGTTCATTATGACTTCATAGTAGAACAAAGTTACACCTTCGCTATTTTTAAAACTAACTCACATTTGGCCGTTTTCAGATTTTTCCCTTTACTTTGACCTTAAGACCTATCTCCATGCCAAATTTCAAGTCAGTACGACCATTGGAAGTGGTCTAGGTTTTTGATGAGTCAGTGAGTCAGTGAGTCAGTGAGTCAGTGAGTGTATAGTAAAAATAGCGATTTTCTGACGTCAATATCTCAAGAACTGCTATAGGTAGAATAATGAAATTTTGTATTCTAGACAATTAAGGGGATGTCAACAGACACTCGAAATTTCATATGCGTAGATAAAATATGTTTTGAGTTATAGGGTGGTCCAAATTGGCCCGAAATGGTTCGTGTAAAATAACCCACGGCCGGTGTGTCGCTTTTTTTTGCTCGAACTTGGCGGACACACTGCCGTGTGTCTAGATAGAATATATAATAGTATGATAGAATAGTTTACAAATTACTTACTCTAAGAATTTTCTTTTTATAATTTTTGTTTTTTTTTAATAAAAAATACCTACCGTGTTGTACAAATTACTCTCTTCTTATTATAAAAAGGATCATACAATAAAATAAAGGTACTTGCTTGAAAAAGTAATAACCAAATATTTACTTACCTAATTGTACTCCTTGGGATAGTTAAAGTATGATATATTTTTGTTTTCTCTATTATTATTCATACACACGGTACAATAAACAACCATTATTATTAATATAATACCACGTTTTTACAACTAAACTTATAAAAACTTAAACTTGCAACTAACAAAACAAACAGCGTGCGTCGGACTGACCCTTAGATTGTACACTGGCTGTGCCAGCGTAAACTGGTTTTTTCCAGTCTCGCCGCGTATGTGACAAGCGGCCAGTGGTCACGCACACATGCCCCGCGCGCTTGTGTGCGTGCAACCGATTCGAGCGGTTGTTCGAAGCTTTGCCTCTGTTCCGTTTATCTACTCATGTGGCGCCGCTCAGTAATGTAGACCAAAAGGCTTTATACATAAAGGTTATATAACATAAATTTGAAGGAATACGGATTTAAAATGTAGGTAGTAATTATGAAAAAAGGAAAGATTTGTTTTTTGTTTGTTATGTAGGCTCAAAAACGAACTGATTTTATAAACAACTAATAATTACCAATAAAAGTTAAATAACTTTACAAAAAAGAACGAAATAACCACATTGCGATTAGCTAGGCTCAAAGTACTAGTAAAAACGAATCAAATAAGCCCAAACACGATGAGATCGCGTCGTTGCGTTACAGAGTTCCTATGACCACCTTTGGGCTCCATCATCAGAATAGCTCGAAATAATATTGTATTGTCACCGAACATTTATAAAGATGCAAGTTTCATCTCAATAACAAGTCACACGTAGCAAGTATTGCCATAAGCAAACATTTCAAGTTAAAGAAAAGCTCGCATAAAGCATTCACATTTAGTTAATAATATGCAAATATTAATTTGTATCGACATAATACAGAAAAGCAATAAATTGAGATAAAGACTGAGTCTATTTTAGTTGCAGATAATAATGATTTGATTTATTATTGTGAGCGTTGAACAAACTGTTACGTATCGATTCGGAAATTCATTTAGTGATATATTGTTTCCTTTAGATAAACCGCAAGAGTCTTGTAGGCATTTTGCTGCCAATTTCAATAACATATCCAGGGCCTCGATTCAGCTATTTAAGAGTTGCATGAATTGACCGAATGACCCGCTTCATTTGGTCATTTTTACGATAACTGGCATTCTGCTAACTGTCATTACGATCATTAATTCGTCATTACGATCATGCTCTTCGAGAGTTCAATGAGATTTTATTGTAGGTAAACTGAATACGAAAATTTGGCACAATGTCAAGTACACTGACCGACCACTGACATGCCTTTAAAATAGCTGAATCGAGGCCCAGAGGTTGTTTTTTCGACTTGAAATAGGAATTTGACGTAATTTGTACCTATCGCGCTTTAAGTCGTAATTCTATCTGAACTAAGGAAAATTATTTACGGATATGTTACTGAAATTGGCCGTTAGACAATAAAAAAGAATCTAGTTAATTTGTACATAATACATATATGCCCATAATTTTCCCACTACTGGGTATATACATCTTCCCATATTCCCGGAACCAGTATTGATCTAGATTCCAATTTTTGGAATCCAGGTTGCTTGACGATGGTTTTCCTTCACCATTTGTCTGTGATATCTTCAAAACTATTCAGAAAGTACCTATAAAGGAATTTAAAAGTCACTTTGGTACCAACCTGGGTTCAACCAAGCAAAAAGAAAAATAGGATTCTTTTATCTGCTAGCATAATAACACAAATATAATATGGAAATCGTTATCATAAATAATAACAGTCAAATAAATTAAAGATCCCACGGGCAGTTTCTACGATACGATTCATATATCGATCATGATGTACGAATCAAAGTGTAGCAGCGAGCTTATCTCGTTGCCATGGTTACCGCGCCAGATCAATATTAACGTGTAAACAACTTTGCATCTCTACGTATTCATTCAAAACGATTCGTTGAGCTAATGTAATGTAGGCTTAAATTGAAGTAATAAGTATTGAATTGAGAGATATTTTTAGTTTTACCCTACTGCTAAGGATAGTTATGTTCTAATTTAGTCAGTGAATTAGAATCAAGTTTAGGATACTGTAATAAGCGCTTAACCTAGCCTAAGTCTAAATCGAAATTAGGGTTTAACTATGATAAAAAATAATATAGGAGAAAGTATAGGAGTTATAAGTTCGAAATGTGACTAACTATTACTTATCTTCTTGGACTATTGTTCATTTTCATGCGCAGAATTAAAATATGACCGCGCATTTCCTTTACACCTTGGGCCCGATTTTAAGTCAGTGAGTGGCAACTGGCCCTTTGCATACTGACCAATGTATATTTACATACTTTCGATCAAACATTTAAACATTTATTAACAAAGTCCTTTTTCCCTAGTTTAATTATTATCATTCCTACCAAGTTTCAGTGGGATTCCTATTCAGAATAGATTTGCCAAACTTCTACTTCCCATTACTTCGTCATTATCAGAATCTACGGCATGTCCACCCACTACTCCTTTATACACTTAGATAAATACCCTACTTGATATTTTGAAAGCTCATTAAGTATTTGTGATAATAATATACTTACTAACTCACTTCATATTAGAGTTTCGATCAATGACATTAAAATTAGATTTTTCGGGACTAGTACTCATTTATAATAGCTCAATAAAAAGTCAATCAGATTTAAAAAGTGGCTCTTAAGTCTGTCACTTTATTTACCTGATGAAAAAAGGTTTTTATTGTGCATGCTTTACCTTAGTAGATATTCGTAAGAAAAAGGCAGTTCAAGCCTTACCCAAAGTTGATGGATAGTAATATAAAAAATGTAGTATACTATTCATCAGTGCTGTGCTTATTTTGGACATGTAATCATTTAAATAATTAGTTGTTCTTTGCATATAAATTATCAAATTCCATAAAGTTAGGTTAGCAACGAAATCCGTGAGACTTCGCAGCTGTTTACATCATGTTTGGACGAGCGTGGGCGTGTGTGGGTAGGCCTGTTTGATGTGGTCCCAAACCTCAAGGATACCGTATTGGTTAACTATAACCATGTTTAGATACAGTTTAAGAAGTGGGAAATGATTTGTACTTACCACTTTATCTATTTCTTAAGGCCGATTGACATCGAACGAGAGAATGCTTATTCTATCCCGCACTCTAACAAATGATTTTAGAAATTTTAAGAATTTGATGGTGTGCGGATAGAATTAGCATTCGCTCGTTTAGTGAAAAACGGCCTTTAAAAGAAGAGTTAGCGTAACTATGTAGGATTAGGTTATGCCCGTGGCTTCTTCCGCGTGTTATCTGTTGTTATGCAAAAAAAGGAGCCTACATGTTTTCCCAAAAACATAATGAAGGCTTGGACTAGAAAAACATGAGTTTCAAGGTTCATCAAAAACAAACAGAGTTACTCTCGCTTTTATAATATTATTACAGGCATATTATGTTACATTTATTTCAATTTGGAGGTTCAGAACCTCTCTTAAACAAAAACCTCTTTCCTTCTTATGAACTAAATAAATGGCCCTTTTACCCGTATAGTTATGTTACCGGAAACACTCGTAAAGTATGATTTGTTCATAACATAGTAAAAACTATGTCACGAGTGGTATTATTAAATAAATCGTCTACATCATTCTAGGTGTGTTTCCCGAGGTTTTCCTTACATAGAGTACTTTCACCTTCGTTGAAACTCGTCTCGCATTGCAACTGTTATGTCGATATTTAATAGTATACAGTATGTACGTAACTTGTTTACTTGACCACATTTTACGCCCGGCTTTATTATACATCTCACCTAGAAAAGAAAAGAGCTGATATTTTTTAGCCCCCGAAAAAAGGGTAAATTTTCGTGTCTTTGTAAGTCCCTGACAATAACTCCTAAAATAGCCGAATAATTTTGATGTGGTTTTTAAAGTTTGTAAGAGATCCGGAAGCAGAACCCTTCTTTAAAAGCCTACTATCCATCTCTAAATCTGGTAACTTATTGGGAAACATCTATAAACGACTTTTAAATATAACCCAGGTTGGATTTTATTTGAAGGTTTTGCATGTTAGTGTCTTAAATCTAAACCAAGGATTAGGCGTTAACAGCTTGCAATAGTGTGCACCGATGCAGTATTTACGTAAACACCAAACCACTCCGAGTGTCTGCATCTTAAACTAGATATCCGGGAGCCTACTATGAGTTTAACACTGCAGGTTTAAGTTTATTCGATATTGCTTCAAACTTTAAAAGTTTAACTTTTAAGTTGAACTTTTTACGGCAAACTTTTGGTGTGTAGTAGATGTTGGATGATAGGTTGCAAACGCGTTTTATTTGATCGGAACAAGAAAGAAAAAGAAATGGAAGCATCTATTTTAATATCCGAATTGAAGCATAGTTATCCCTTTAACTTGCACATGACTGAAGAAAAATACCCGAAAAAAACAATAAAATATGTATAAATTGGGTAGGTCCTTGTTCTTTCTTACAAATATCTGAATTTTCACACAAACAGGTATTAAGCAATTGTTTATAAAAAATCTCTTCTGCTAATATTGTCCTCGTTTTGTAGAATACGGCCACTACGTTGCCATAGTAACCGTAAATCAATGCAATAGCATAGATCTATAACACGTTAACTGCACGCGCGCCATGTTAACTATTATAATCAATCAATCAATCGATAACAGACGTTTACATAAACGTTTGACAGATGGACAGATGCAAGTCGGCCATAAGGTGGACTGGACGTTAAAATATGTTTCCTTTTCACTGGAATACACACACATTGTTTAGATCTGAAGATGTTCCAAAGTTAGCAAAGATTACGCGTATTTTTATTACGTAGCACTTTTTTAAATTAAAATGACGTTTTATGAAAGTAAGTATACTTATAATAATTAATGCTAGCATTCTTGTGATTCATCAGACAGACAGAATGACTTTCGCATTTATTTTATTAAATGTATTTAAAGCCGATAAATCGACAGGATATTATCTATAATTAATAGTGTTATCTCCTAGAAAACCATTAATAAAAGATAGTGCTATTTTAAATCTTAAAACAGTGTGAAGTTTTAAACACTGTGACTTGTTACATAAACTTTAAGCGCTATGAAATAAAAACTACCGTAGAATTGAACTGAGTCATTCTGTTAGTTCCAGACAAAACTGAGTAAAAGGAAATACACAACAAAACAAATAAATAAATAATTTGACGACCTCCGTGGTCGAGTGGCGTACGCACCGGTTTTCAAGGTGTCGCTCTGAGGTCCCGGGTTCGATCCCCGGACGGGTCAATGTAGAAACTCACTTTTCTACATTGCCTCGGGTCTGGGTGTTTGTGGTACCTTCGTTGTTTCTGAATTCCATAACACAAGTGCTAAATAGCTACTTACTTTGGGTTCAGTGCAATGTATGTGATGTTGTCCGCATTTATTTATTTTATTTATAAATAAAATAAATTAAAGTCGTAGTCCGATATAGTGCAACAGAGTGTGATATAAAGTTAAAAAATATAATATAATTATCATATTTAAAATTAATTTTATTGTTTATGTACTCCTTTCTTAACCAGTATTTCGGCCACCTATTTAACAAAACAAAATCATAAAATGTATAAAGCTATAGGCTATATTCATCTATTTCCAATCCACCATAAAAAAACAAACTTCTTCTTCTTCCTGCCCTTTTCCCAAATTAATTGGGGTCGGCGCACCATGTAAAAAAACAAACTATGACGTCATAATATCTTATACAGTTATACAGCTTCTAAGACCGTAATGAATTCATTCAAACTCACTCACTCATTCACAGTTCTATAGTAGGGCCCGACTGGGCAGGGTGACCGGTTCCCACGCCTGCGTTATATATAAATCTACAATATGTTGAGTTATCAAATGCCTGCCCTGTCCCACTGCCGTGAATGTACTGACGAAATTGTAGCTACGAAACCATGTATTTAAATGGGATGTTAATAGTTTCTTTAAGGGGCTGTAAGACAGAAAATGTAATTGAATAAGTAAGGCAGAGTATTTATTTCTGCTTTTTTAGTAATTCCGATGAAGCACTCTGAAGCAGTCAAAGCCTTCGCTCTGCCTAACTGTCACAAAACTGCTACTACCATACTTGTACTATTAGTTAATCTGTGGTAATAATATGAGAACCCGACACTATGTAACAGCTGAAAAATGATATAGTGCGACTTTCGGTGATCTGTGGTTGAAATAAACTAAAGACATCATTTTGTTAAAGTAATGCTTAGGATATTAATCTTTGTAAAATAAATTATTGATCATAACGAAAGTCTGCAATTTTACAATTACTAATAAGGAAAAGAAAAAAAGTACTTTCTTATTTTAATTGCTTCTTTAATAAGGTTTCCTGTGCATTACATAGGATGTAATTAAACACTTAATGTAGGTTTACTGTTTTAAACCGACGAAAAAAGTGGTTCTCATCGACGTGTAATTTTGTTTCATTTTATAAATCACGCATAACTTTTTACTGCGCAGTTAATTCAAAGAATGATATAAAATTAAATATCTTTCCGCCATATCGCCTTTCAAGAGAATATGAATGAAGCCGTACGAACTCAAGTGGTGTCGGGTAAGACAGATTTCCCGCCCTTATTGGATGTGCACAGATTATATAACGGTTTTAGTAAAATGCAAGCAAAGCGGTCGGTACTAAACAGGATTTAGCGTCTTGACACCTTGGTATTACTTGGCCTTTGAAATATGATGCAGTAGACGTTTTGGACGATTTATTAAAATGTATTACGGCTTCATTCAATTAAATGATGTAAAAGTGCAGTTTGATACATCAACACAGTTTATAATTATGGGTTTGGTTACAAATTTAACAAATACAGAATTAAGGGATATTGGTATAATAATATAACTAGCCGTAAGTTTATAAATACGTGTTTTAAATAACAATTAACCATTATGTATCTATAAATGATGATAGTCTGTCAAAAATGATGAGTATTATACTTAATTGTATCGCCGTATCGCCCTATCTAGAAATAAATGTAAGAATCTTAAATATTGATGAATGAAATGGGTGTATCTTAATTTATGACCCTCAATAATGTTGTTTGAAACTTACCATTTTATTATATTGTGTTGAAATTAGCATAGAACGGCAATCGCTGGCGCATAAGGCAATCGTATCCGTTAGAGCTTTGTCTTTAAAGGCGCGTATAAATGGCGGTAAAATTCTATAGTCTATGGTCATTCACAAATTTAAATTCTGAACGCTTATCAATGACCATTTTATTTTTTATGACGCGGTAAATTTTGTTGACCGATGAGTTATTTGTTTTGTTTGGCTTCTTAGTCTTACTTTTATGTAGTTTTGGTTATGGTTAATGATTTTATGAAATATATTTAATGAAAGTCGGAAAGATGATTCGCTCAGGATAAGTAATGTAAGGTATTTGTTCGAATTTGTGTAAGCTAAGAAGATAACATAATCCGTACAGCGAAGAAAAATACATTTATACAATCCTATTCATTAGTATGAATATTAAGATTGATAGGCACTGAAATATATATCAAAATTACAGTATGTATAACTTATAATAATTAAGTTATCATGCGCATATTAAAATATTACTAATAATTAGAAGACACTTCAAAAAACTTAACCCAAAAATAAAATATTGACAGTTTGAAATCAATTTACTAACTATCACTTTTTCTTTATTTCTCCATACATCCTGTTTCCTTAAGCAAAGTAAATGTCACATCAGTAAATAAATAAAAGTGTTTTTGCTATCCTGTATCGCTATTTGTCTAATGCCCGGACGGATATCCGGTCGTCCATTTATGGCTCTTAGATTGCTCTCGAGAAGAAATTGTAAAAAAAATGTGAGAGCTGTGGATATCAGTGCAACAATTTATAAATCTTATTCTAATCTACTTCTTTTTATTAACACTGAATTTTTCTTATTGACATTTAGAACTGTTACCCTTGAGCTTTTATCCTTTACAAAAAACCGGCCAAGTGCGGGTCGGACTCGCGCACCGAGGGTTCCGTACAAACCTGTGTGTGTGTGTGTGTGATGTAACAAAAAATTTACGTTTTCTCAATTTTTCCTTTATCTGTACTATAAGACGTTACTTCGTACCAAATTTCAAGATTCTAAGTTCACGGGAAGTAACCTGTAGGTTTTGATTCCTGTGCGAGTTTCGAAAATTTTGGGAAATTTGCGGCATAAACGGCTGTATCTTTTGATTGCTTTGGCTTAGACATTTGTTTTTTTTCACAGCTCCAAGAGACAGTAGATCTGAGTATTAAATATAAATTTCAGTTTGATACCTCCACGCATTCCTGAGAAAAACCGTTGTGACAGACGGACGGACGGACGGACTGACGGACAACGAAGTGATCCTATAAGGGTTCCGATTTTTTCTTTTGAGGTACGGAACCCTAAAAATCAACTCCTGTTCTTTGTATAAAGCTAATTAGTAGTTTTTACGAATAAGAATCACTTATTTGCATGAAATATGAGTACAGATAAACAGTATAAAAAAATAACTACTACTAATATAAAAAACAAAAGACCGTCATATTCTACCAATATTTGGAGAGCAAATGTCAGGTTTAGGACTTATACTCGTACATCCTGTTGTTTTAGTTGTGTGACGTTCGTATTCAAAACATGCAGCTTGCTTTTATAGAACAAAACTTTATTCCAATAATCGATGTAAGCCTATCACATTAAATCACATAAAGTTATATCACTTATATCTAAGTCAGACTTTTGTCGAACAAATCAAAAGCAACCCCACTTTTTCTTCAATATCAATTCATTTAATATGCATGATCCATTTTGTTATTGATTCTGAATAACCCGTTTGTCTTGCAAATAAAAGCTGGATCAAACGGATATAACATAACTTTTATTATCTTTACCCGGACAGGCGGATATCCGGCTGTCCATCTATGTCCCGATTACTCACGGGGCTATGGATTGGTAGCAATACCCTCCTTGTTCCAACCTTCATTAAAAGGAAACTATGACGAACACTTATTGTATTGTTATTTATAGGACATCCGCCATTGTGTAGTGTTTTTAGGTTAAGGAGGTAATACGTTACGGCATTTAATAAAATTGAAGTTTTAATTGTTTTGTGGTCAAGGACACGATTTGTGGGGCAATGATACAAGAGATTAATTCAAAAACGATTCATTAAATTCTAATAAATATTGTTTTTTTTTAATTGCTTGACGACCTCCGTGGTCGAGTGGCGTACGCACCGGTTTCACCGGTGTCACTAGCTCTGAGGTCCCGGGTTCGATCCCAGGACGGGTCAATGTAGAAACCAACTTTTCTACATTGCCTCGGGTCTGGGTGTATGTGGTACCTTCGTTGTTTCTGAATTCCATAACATAAGTGCTTTAGCTACTTACTTTGGGTTCAGAGCAATGTATGTGATGTTTTCCGCATTTATTTATTTATTGGTTTAAATTGTCTTCTTACCTATAGGTAATGAAATACAATTTTAATTGAGATTCAGATGTAGCCAACTGCTATTTATTGCATCACAGTGATAACATAAAAAATATATTATTATTTTAATTCTCAAAATATACTGCGGTGTCTTTTAATTTCAATCCGTTTATATAGTTAACATTCTTAGTAAAGTAGCTAGTCTACCAAGTAAGAAAGGAATAACAAACGCATAATAATACCACATTGTCATGTTAAACCTCCTTCAAAAGGGTTCTCGTTAAATGTAAATCATTGGCTGCCAGTGCCACTAACCTTCTCGTATTTGTTTGAAATGTGACATATTTAGCTCTGAATGCATTCCGATGTACGAAGACAATGGCTACCGAACGTCGCTGCAATGGCGGCCAGAGTAATGTTATCCGTTTGACCTTATCGCGATTGAAAAGTGAACTCTTCAGACATATAAATGTGGACTGATCGAAGAGTTTACAGACATTTAATGTGGAACTTGATTCGAAAAGATTAAGCTTAATTTAAAAAAAAAAGTATTCGTTCGAGTGGCAACACGGTTTGAAATTTTGAATTTGGAACGTCTTTACTTTTTACGCGTGATGGTGTGCAAAAACAATTACGAAAATGAAAGCGTTTTTGTTTTAAGAAAAGCGCTATTGTTTATTTTGGCCTTTCATTATTTATTTGCTTTTTTAAGCAAGTTTATTTTTAAATTGCATTAATAATTTTGTTAACTAATTATTTTCTTACAGTTAACGATGATTTGGCATGACTTGAAAACTGCTTCTATGCAGGGCATAGGCTTACGGCCTGGATTTAATAAACTAGATTTTTTTAAATATAATATTAATCAAGTAAAAATTATCACGTATAGATGTGTAACGTATCTATTTGCTTCATTAATAAGTTACCTAAATTATAAATTGCTGATTGAAAGTTTTGAAGACAAAAACTTTTCGTCTACGGTGGTAAAAATATGTAAATGCAACACCACTTAAAAGATGGCCGTACATGTAGAGCAGATGTAAATAGATACATATTGTATCTGAGTTATCATGTTAAGCTAAGAATACACATGTTTGTCGCGACGAACGACGCGTGTCGTGCTGAATAAATAATGCACTTGTGTACACTCACCACTGTGCGTGGTACACCACTACAGATGATGTTGAGACAAATTGTTTTTGGATTTTCTCTATGGCTTCTTTTTAATCGTCGCCTGAATGACTGGTTTGTTTGTGTTAGCACTTTTAGTTTATTTAGATTGCTGTTTTCTTCATTGAGAAGTCTGTCTTTGTGTCCTTTCGCCTTTTTTCTTATTTTCTTATATCCTTCCTCTATTTGAAAGTATCTAAGGGCGGTTTTTCCAACACCAAATGGTTTTATTTGAGACATTACATTCACATCTGATTTATTTTTTATTGCGAACTGTCAAAAATTCAAACTATTCCTCAGTTAAAATGATCTAGCGTTGGAAAACCAGCCCTAAGTAAAAAGTACATTCTGACAGCAACTTTGACAGACGTCAAATTGTAAATTTCCTTTCCATTAATAAAATTGTTGTATGAAGTACTGATTCACATATTTCTGAATGAAAATAGTTATGTCTTAGTGTGCCTCATTACATTTTACATTTAATAACTAAGTATCTTGGCGGGAGTCCAAACTCTGTAAAGCTGTCTTAACTAGGCTATTTAAAAAGAACATTAACTTTGGGTTTATTTAAACTGCGACTCCATCTTGATTTAAACTTGGCTAGTCGGATTCATTGTGATTCTTTAAAAAAAGCTACAGAAATTGTACATAGCTATTAGGTACTTGTAGTAAATACTATAAAAAAATAATAGTTTTGTGATGGTAAAGGATTTGGAACTTGACTCTTTGGTTATTTTGATTTAACATTAACGTTTTTAAAGCTTCATATATAATAATAATCCAGTCTATAAACGTCCCATTGCTGGGCACAGGCCTCTTCCCATATCGAGAAGGCACGAGCATTGATCACCACGCTTGCTCATTTGCGGATTGGCGATTTCAAATCCCAATTTTGGAATCCAGGTTTCCTCACGATGTTTTCCTTCACCGTTTGTCAGAAGTGTCTTAGAATAATTAAGCTTCATTATGTTCCTCTAACTAAAACTTATGAATTTAATTTATAAAGTTTTTGGGTTTGCCCATAGCTCCCTGCGTGGGTGTCAGTTATCGCGGCATAAGTAGCCTATATTATTTCTTGTTAACCTAGCATATTCTTTACCAAGTTTTAACAAAATTAGTTCAGCGGTTTAGCCGTGAAAGTCTGATAGACAGAGGGACAGAGATACTTGCTCATTTATAAAATTAGTATCAACTAGTACCGATATGACGAACGGTTTTCAGGTTCCGGTAAAAGTTTTATATTGAATAAAAGTAATACTGTTTTTTACAGTTCTCATAACTTAAAATTTTATTAACTTTATAATACGTCAGTATTAAAAAAAGTGCAATATTTAATCCGGTTACATAAGCATTTCCCTCTTGACTGGCTGCGATTATGTATTGAAGTTAATACGAGTTTCCGTATTGTGAAAATAAAAACAAGTTTTGAAAAGTAAATTATATTGAGAATCAATAAAAGTTATGCAACATCGGTCATTATTCAAGATATGGATTCGTTTGTAAACCAGTTTTTAACACTGTTTTTACCATCGATATGAGCTTTTACAATAAGTAGATCGAAAAACTTGATTTGAGATACTTGTATGTGAGATATAGCTTGCCGAGTGCCGTAAAGTAAAAAAACAACGTATTCTCTTTCAGTGCGCAATTGTGTATGTAATTATTTTTAAATCTCGCTTTAGTCTAATAATAAACGCATTATAATAATTCATATTTCAATTTAAAAAAAAAAGACAAAAAAGAATAAGATCTGGTACTACGATGTCACATTTTTGAATATCGAAACGGTACTCGGTTTGTCAAAAGCGCGGCAACTGTGATGTCGGTCACGTTCGCGAGCGAACGATTTAAAAAGTTTTAAATGTCTTGTGGGGTCAAGCGAGAGCGATGGACCGGGTTATTGTGTTCGATGATTCAATTGTAAAACGTGTATTGATGTATTTTACTATAGACACATCTAAAAAAAAAACTTATGCACTTTAGAGTCTAGAAAAGTAACAACCTAATACTTTTATTAAAATTAAATATTCATCAAATTCAGGGATTTCCAGAAGTGGTCGTATTTCAGTTTGTAAAAATTTAAACCAGAGCAAGTTGCAAGTTAAATAAAAACTTTTGAATACCTACTCCGTTGTAATCTGTAACTGGCATTAAATCCTGATCAAATGGAAAGAAGTGACATATTTTAAAACCAAAATAAGTCGGGCGATCTAAATATAAACAAGTCAGTTTTAACGACATTTATGGAAGACTTCGAGTAGCTTTCTTTGACACATGTATTGAAATAGCGAAATATTACATAACTATTTTGTAAAACAGATTTGAAATATTTTAAAACGTATGCATATTTATTGATATTTTAATAAGCATTGGTATCAATATTTTGTAATAGCTTGCATGTTTTATTTGTTTGTTTGCAAATCGGTAACTAATGCCACGAAGTGATAGAATTAGCTTACTTAATGACAACTGTATAATTAATTACTTATGTAATATAATAATAATAAATAATAATAATAAATCATTTATTTCTCCTCACACAATACACTTTTTACATATATTGATGGTATCTAAACAACTAGATATAGTTAAATTTTACAGTCCAGTATATGTGAAGAGCTGGTGTCTGAAGTAGGTTGAACCCTGTATTACAGATCACCAGGTCCCCACCCCACAGATTTATAGATTTACAATTTTGTTTGCTATGACGTTGTATGATATATTGCAGTCAGAGATTTACATATGTAATATTTTAATTTTATCATAATTTTAACCTTGAGTTAAGATTGTGTAGTTGTGTTTGTGATAGTTTTCGTGTGTGTGTGTGTGTGTGTGAGGGTGCGTGTGTGTGTGTGTGAGAGGGTGTGTGTGTGTGTGTGTGTGTGTGTGTGTGTGTGTGTGTGTGAGAGAGAGTGTGTTTGTGTGTTAGCCCTATTTCTAATTTTTTAACAAGCTTTCTGTTTCTTTATAGTCAAGGTCAAGCAGCCATTCTTTGACCAATTTCTTAGTTCTAATATTTGTGAGCGAGTAAATTGATAAAATACTATTTAATTTATTATAGAGATTACTGCTTTGGTAGCAATAGAATCGGTGCGAAAAGCTCGTATTAAACGCTTTCGTTTCGCAAACCCTATTTTTTCTACGATTGTTATTGTTTTTTTCTGGTTCGTACTTTATTTGGGAATGTTTTTTTATTACTGTATTTAAGATGAACAGCTGTCGGACTGTTAACACTTTCGTTAACTTGTAAAGATCAGATGTGGGGTAAAAAAATGGTAGAGAATGACCTACTTTTAAGATCGCTCTTTGAGCTCTCTCAATTTTTAGGAAATATGTTTTAGTAGCACCTCCCCACGAGGTGATACAGTATGATAATTGTGATTGTGCTAACGCTAGATAGACAGATTTGATCAGCTGAACATCCGCCACATGTCGCAAATTCTTAAAAATTGCAATAAGTTTGCGTGTTCTGGCTGCAAGCATATCTATATGAGCGTGAAAATTTAACTTATCATCAATCATTATGCCCAAGTATTTGATTGAGGAAGTTTTTTGTAGCTTAGGGCAAGTACACGCATGGTTAGCAAAGTTATCGCACGAGTGTGATATAATGCTCCTTGAGAGGACGTTAGTTTCCAGATTGTTTAAAGAAAAGGCAATGTATTTTGTTTTTTCTACGTTGAGTGTCAGGAAGTTTTCACCGAGCCACATATTTACAGTATTAAAGCCTTGTTGAGCATGAAAGAATACTTCTTCCCACGTGTCTCCGCTGAACAGTATGGCTGTGTCATCAGCGAACGTTACCATTTTAGCTTTAGGTAGTGTTAGTTGGCAAAGATCGTTTATATATGTCAAAAACAACGTGGGTCCCAGTATGCTACCTACCTAATAATAATAATAACCTACCAATATACGCTAAAGAGGTTCCCATTACAATATTGTATTTATACATTGTTCATCCATCAATGTTTTTATTTTAATATAGCCAGTAAGGCAAAGGCCTCACCCATTCTGCCACTACTGTCAAATATAAATAAATAAATACTCAACATGTCGCGAGATGCAACCGCGTGTTCACGCTGCAGTCACATGTGATGTTATTTTGATACCCAGACATAATAAAATGTATCAAATAGTTCTGTCCGCACTATGGTGTCCCGCTATTTACAGCTTGATATAACATGCATCTGTGTCATTGGGATTGACACCATGTTTGAAGAAGAGTGTCGGATAAATCTCGATTGTTATTTAGTTTCTCCGTTCATAAAAGAAGCGTCAGAAATTACTACCTATTATAATAATTACCTAAAAATATATTTACTAACCAATATGCAGTACAAACTTTTTGTAGGGTTTCCTTTTGATTAAACTGATTAATTAATGCTTTTTAAGCTTAAGATTTTAATTAATGTTAGACACTGGAGTAAAACTTCAGTTATTTTTTAAACGTCTTTAGCTAAATCTAAAATAAACGGCGATAATCCGTAAAAGTATATTTATTTAAACTACTTAATTCATCATCATCATCCACAGCCTTTGTCCTCCCATTTTAGAGCATAGGCTTCTCCTTTCTCGTGCCATTATCTACGGTCAGGTGCCAGTCTCGTCCAGACTCGACCCGACACTTACTATGTCGTCTACCCATCTTGCTTCCTGACGACCGATACTTAATAAACTCAATGAAAGTATTGCATTGACAGTTACGTATTCCTAGTCGCCCCGCGGATGACCAAACCACAGATAATAACACAGGAATAGTATCGATTACATTCAGCTTCCGTGTGCCTTGCATGTGAATGGAATGACATTTGTAATGTAAACACATGCGCGACGTGCGTGGAACGGGATGGACTGTGGCGCCATCTATAAAAAGGTAATGCTAAGTCCTAGGATATGTTTGAGTTGAGATTGATCTGATTGTATCTGAAATAGTCCCTATAAAAGTTCAACACTTTTATTCATATGTAGGTATGTAAAAGTATAGACGCGACAGGTGCGCCTCCCGCTCATTGCTCTTTGAAATAGTCGAAATAAAAGTAGTTGAAATAGTTCAAGCAGGACAGGTGCGCGGGCCGCAGTCTTAATTCGTGTTCTAAATAGTAGTTTTATATAATAAAATAAAATCATTTAGTTCAACAATCAGGCTACTAAGCCCATAGATAAATACCTTACAGACTAACATAGGTACATATTTTATACAATTTTGTACATTTGATAATGTCTTAAAAAAATGTTAAGTTTAGTATCTTTGTCAAGAAACTATAATCTAGATTTCGGTGCTAAACTTTAGTAGGATATAGTAATATCTGCCGAAGCTTGCAAACTACACGAATATCCGTGTAACGAGCTTAAATCTAGCCAAAGCGGCGTTAATTCTCCGATATGTACTTACCTCTGATTACATGGAAATCTAATTATCTCCTAATACGGCTAGATCAATCATCTAGAGTGTAATCGATAAACATTGAATACGATCAGCGGGTGTATAAAGCACTAGTTGTGTCACGCGGTTTCACTCGCCTCGCTTTCATCTTAGGGAAGTAACGTTGGGTTAAATAGCATATAACCTTCCTCAAGAATTGGGCTATTATATTACATATTATAAGTATTAATAGCCATATAAAAAAAAAAACGATATATTCGAATTATCTCAAAATCACATCATTTAAAATGTATTTTTCCTCTGTTTCAGGTAATAAACACAATCAAAAGTGTCAACTGTTTACAATACCACATGCCTCATTCATCAAACGTTTGAATTCCTCCTACAGAACAATATCAAAGGTATTTTCTTAAGATACATAAAATAAAACTTAAAAATAATAATATAATAATCCAGCCTATAAACGTCCCACTGCTGGGCACAGGCCTCTTCCCATATAGAGAAGGCACGAGCATTGATCACCACGCTTGCTCTCTGCGGATTGGCGATTTCAGATACCAAATTTTGGAATCCAGGTTTCCTCACGATGTTTTCCTTCACCGTTTGTCAGTAGTGTCTTAGAATAATTAAGAAAGTACATATAACTTTGAAAAAGCCACATTGGTACTTGCCTGGGTTCGAACCTGCAACCTTGTGCATACAAATCCGTTCATTGAACCGCTAGGCCACCGCGACATTCCAAATAAAACTTACATAAGTATTATTATACTAATGGCAGTAACGGAAAGAGCTGATTGTCTAAAAAATTGGTGAACTGTAGACTTCTATGGCCGCAGACGGACTTAAAGCAGTTCGACTGCTTTTGTTTTGACTGTTTCCCTAAAAGAAGAGGTGGGCGACAGCAGAAAAACAAGAGGTGCTCGCGCATTACGTGTGCGGGCTGCCTAAATCTTTCAAAGGACCGGCTCGCTCTCACCTTTCACTCAGATAGGGATGTCTGAGTTGCTGAGGATATTACGTAAACTTCAAAGTATCAGAGTGGAACTTCTTAATTCATCATCAGCCGGAAGACGTCCACTGCTGAACAAAGGCCTCTCCCCTAGAACGCCACAATGAACGACAACTCGCCAATTGCATCCATCTTAATTAAATAAAAAAAATCTTTTTGTATGTTTAATATAGCTAAACAACTGTCTAGATTGACCGCCAAGGGTGCGCCGGAAGTACTTAAACACTTAGGGAACCCCTCTTACAAACACGGTGAAAATAAATTACAAAAACGTACATCAAACGTGACATTCCCAACAGTTAAATACTCATTAAGTTAATGCCTATAACTGTGTTAGTAACTCTAATGAGATAAAGGCTTGTAATTATTATAGTGAACGTTTCCTTCAACGTCAATTTAATACTAGCTTGGTTTAATAAAGATGTAACTTTCTCGTTGCTATTTATTGTTTAGTATCTCTAATATGTATTTCTAGTATCAAAACAAATTATAATTCACAAATTTTCGACAATTTTGTATCGATGTTTATTTCCATCAATAGGTTTTACCTCAGAGGTGGTTCCATATAAATTCCAATGAATTCGGTTCTTTTCTACATTTACATTATGAGTATTATTATTACCCAAAAGCAAAGTTTTACTTTTCACTTTTCCTACCATTCATAGACACTGCAAGATCCACATAAAATTATCTTATAAATATAATCTAAGTGCACAACTATCAGTCAGTTGATCAAGGCCAAAAACTCACAATAGGGTCATTATTCATCTGCAAAAGACAGTCTATTTACCGTTAAAAACAATACACTGATGATAATTTTAAAATGCTTATTGTTTGTTAAGTAGATATACAATAAAAGGGTGTAATTATTATCAGTAAGTATCGCTACCCGGTGGCAAGTTAATGTGACCGACCGATAAGCCATTGAGTATTGTTATTTACAATTATTTATTTATTGTGAAGACTTTAACTGATTTGTAGAATTCCCTAATGGATGTACAATATTAAAAGACATAATAAAATTAGCGAGATTTATTTCCTGTAAAAACCGTCTCATTAAGAATTAATCGTAATTAACTTGTACATAAATCTTGAAGTGCAAAAGATTGTTGTCGTCTGAGACACTATGGTAACTTGTTGTGCATTTGAATGGTCATCATCATCTCCCTGCCCTGTTCCCAATTATTTGGGGTCGGCGCAGTGCGTATTCAGCTTCCATTCATCTCAGCATTCACTCCTTCTTCGGAGAAAGAAGTTCTTTCTCATAAATGTTCTTTCACACAATCCATGATCTATCCATCTCTTTTTGGTCTTCCTCTGCATGTATACCCATTCACATTCATATATATACAGGGTGTCCGGTAAATAGTCCGACAAACTGTGGCAGCTGATAATTTAGGTCAGGTCCTATCAAATGAACACAACATATGTTCACCGAAAAGTTACAGGTTTCGAGTTACAATCGATTTTCGGAAATTTTAGAATTTTCTACCTTGCTTCAGACTTTTCCATTTTTCTTGTTGATTAATATACTTCATAATACTTTTTGTACGCGTTATGTTACGTCTAATATTTCCTCAGATTTACATTAGTAATATTTCAACAAATAAGCCCATTTGTACTTCAGCAGCTTGTTTTGTCAAATTTTGTAAAGAAAATACACAAGTATTGTACCTTCCCAAAATCACCAATATTCAAGCAAGTTTTTAAAATTGTTGTACAAAACTCCTACCTACATTTATTTTTCACCACTACTGTTCAAAGTTGAGCAGTAAGAAAAACCAAAAGTGAAAATTGTTATGCGAATGGCTTTTTTGTCAACACATTCTTCTTTTAGATTAATATGAGACTTACTAAAGCGTAGAGTAACTATTTAAGAATAATTTGATGAACAAAAAGTATTACGAAAGCTATTAATCAGCAAGAAAAATGGAAAAGTCTGATGCAAGGTAGAAGATTCTAAAATTTTCGAAAATCGATTGTAACTCGAAACCTGTAACTTTTCGGGGAACATAATTATGTTGTGTTCATTTGATAGGACTTGACTTAAGGTATCAGCTACCACAGTTTGTCGGACTATTTACCGGACACCCTGTATACACACCACATTCATACTCGTGTAGGAACAAAATAATTATAAGTATCCATTGTATGATTTGAGACCATATGAATGAGATGAGAGATGTAATCAGCCGTTGTAGTCCTTCTTGCCATCTTATTTATCTCCGTAAAACAAAGCTTTAGGAAAAAGTATTCGAGTCTAAACTTAGTAATTGGATCCCATTTCACGTCATTTATTGAACTGTGAAAGCACTAATGACCAGGACCACCCTTTCTCCCCCTTAAAAGCTTCCCCTATTTAAATCAATTACGGTCAGCGATGCCATTACTAATAGTACCTCTTTGATTAGTATTATTGATGTGTCATTTTGTTCATGAAACCGACCCTTTGACGCTTAGCATTAACAAGTTCAAGTAGGCACGTCAATAATCACATTAGAACTAAAAAAATATATCATTGATTTGATAATAGTGGATACTGGAACAACAAAGACTGCAAAATATTTGTAGGTATTGCTATTCAATACGCGTTAGACATTCAGACGTGAGAAACATACAGATATGGGTACATACTGTTAGTCTGTTTGTAAATATTATTATACCAAACTTATATAAACAATTGCTCGCTTCCGTGTATCCATTTAGTAAATAATAATAATAATAATATAATGCTACAGAGATTTCTGAACCTACAAGTCGGATACGAAAAAATATATGATTGAATTAGATAGTCCATTTCTCGAGGATAACTGTACAGCATTTAACAATACCTTACTTGCCTTGTAAAAAAAGTTAAAGCGAGTAAAACCGTAGGGCACAGTACGTATACATATAAACGTCTATCTGATAGCTACTAAGTACTTTAGATCTCAAACTCCCGAAAACTGTAGAAGAGCAAAATAGATTTTAAGACGTCCTTAAAGTTCTGTCTGTCGCCATTCTACGCCTTAAAATGACAGAGACAACATGACACTTAACGACAACTTAAAACTAATTCTCGTTCCAGTACTGGTCCATTAATCTGGTTACGTTAAGATTCCAGTAACAATTGCCTCACCGTATTGAATTCAATGACACGGAACACTGGCCGGACCAAACAACCGCTTTATTGTTACATAGACACACTAATTTCAAGGTTACCAGCCAATATTGATACTGCAGTTAATTTTATGGCAGACGGATTGAAGTTAGACTGCTTCGAGCGGTCGACAAAACAAAAGGCAAGCGGGAGGCGCACATGACGCGCGAGAGCGGTCGACAGCTCTCGCAGTTCGTGTACGTTGATCACAGACTACAGTACGGCCGCTGAGAGCATGCTTGCTGACTAGCAAGCATGCTCTCAGCGGCCGCACTGTAGTATGTATGTGACTACATATCAGGTGGTTTTGATTGGTATAACCGTGTAATATTATTTATTGTATATAATAGTTTCTTCTTCTTCTTCTTTTCGTGTCGATGGTAGATTGAAGTTAGAGTATGTTGGTCCAGTAAGTTGCGACATTAATGGCAGCATCGTTAGCGTGCTTTAGGTCATCCAATGTGCAGGTGTACGGACAATTTGGGCAATTTAGCAGGTGGTTTGGTTGGGAGCTCCACATTCACATTCGGTATGAAGGGGATCTATTATTCCCCATTTTGCGAGGTTGTGTATACAGCTTGAGTTTTGTTTTTGTATAATAGTTTTGAATGATAATATTATTTTAGGTATAGGACAAATAAGTGATAGCAATTTATGTTTAGTAAATTCTTCGCCCATTATAGTTATATTTTCTTGTTGACCACAACCTGTCAGGAACGCATTCCTTCAGCGGCCAGACTATAGTGACCATATTAAAGACTCCTTTCTCTTGTCTATGCCACTGACTAACTGAACAGTTCGTGTATAGGCGGCCTATAGTTAACGAGGTAACGGCCATCTTTTAAACCGATTGATTGATTAAACTTCATTATTTTATGCTTGTGTTATGGCTTTGTAGTTAAAAGAGATAACAGTTGTAATATAATAAGTGTGAAATTAGGATTTGTTTTATATCTATGAAGATGACTGAATTTTTTTTTTGTTTGGTGTTTTAATTCACAATATTGTCTGTTTATTCGGGTCAAAAAATATTAATGTTATAGCTCGGCCGTTGAGAGAATGCGTCCCTGACAGATCGTGGTCAACAGGAAAATATAACTTTAATGTGACGAAGAATTTACTACTAATCTACTACTACTGTCACTTATTTGTCCTTTGAACGAATATCCCATCAAAAACATAAATGTGAAAGGCTGCCAAGTTCGATACTATGGGAACGCTTCGCCTATAAAAGAAGTGAAATCTGAACAAGTACCAAGTTCCATAAAAATACCTCAAATCATAAATAGTTATAGGAATGGACACTTGATTTCCATCAGTTTTTAAGGTACATTTTGAATAAGTATCACGTTACATAGAAATACCTAAAATTATAATAGTCAGAGAAACGCACACCGGTTTTTTTTTGCAGTTTCCTGATAACATTTATTATTTTCAGCACTTTTTAATGATGTTACTTGGCAAGTTTTCACACACCGCACACCTTTTCAATGCAATGAATCGACACCTTTGGACTGCAATGTGTCAAGTATATAATTTTCTATTAAAACTTGCCAAGTTACATCATTAAAAAGTACTGAAAATAATAAATGTTACCAGGAAACTGCTAAAAAAACCGGTGTGCGTTTCTCTGACTATTATAATTTTAGGTATTTCTATGTAACGTGATACTTATTCAAAATGTACCTTAAAAACTGATGGAAATCAAGTGTCCATTCCTATAACTATTTATGATTTGAGGTATTTTTATGGAACTTGGTACTTGTTCAGATTTCACTTCTTTTATAGGCGAAGCGTTCCCATAGTATCGAACTTGGCAGCCTTTCACATTTATGTTTTTGATGGGATTTCATTTATTTTTGTTAGGTGTAGGTTCTTTATTATTTTTTTATCACTTAATTGGTGGCCTATTATGTAGGCCTAGAAGTGCACCATCCCATCTCATCCCGTGGCGTATCGGAGGGTGAGATGGGCAGTAGTATATATAATTCCATCTTAGAGTATACAATATGATTTCCATGTTCTTGAATCTGCGATTTTATTAGTTGTAATATTAGAAATTATTTAGACTATGCGAGAAAAAATAGTCTTTTCATTTTTGTTTGACTGATTTAGCGCACCTAGTGTACCTAGTGACCTGCTTTGCACTTCGTAAATCGTGGGTTCGGTTCCCGCAACAGACACACACAGAGTGGTGAACAATTTTATTGTTCTTGTCTTTAAGACAAACATGTATTGTCTTAAATTGGTATGTATCTAAATTTAAATAAGTCTTATCTCATTTCCACTCCATACGTACTTATAGTAGAACAAAATTACACATTCGTTGTTTTCGAAACTGACTCACACTTGGCCGTTTTCAGATTTTTACTTTATTTCGACCTAAAGACAAACCTTCGATCCAAATTTCAGGTCGGTACGACCATTGGAAGATAGACCCATTTAGTTCATTATGACTTCATAGTAGAACAAAGTTACACCTTCGCTATTTTTAAAACTGACTCACACTTGGCCGTTTTCAGATTTTTCCCTTTACTTTGACCTTAAGACCTATCTCCATGCCAAATTTCAAGTCAGTACGACCATTGGAAGTGGTCTAGGTTTTTGATGAGTCAGTGAGTCAGTGAATCAGTGAATCAGTGAGTCAGTGAGTGTATAGTAAAAATAGCGATTTTCTGACGTCAATATCTCAAGAACTGCTATAGGTAGAATAATGAAATTTTGTATTCTAGACAATTAAGGGTATGTCAACAGACCCTCGAAATTTCATATGCGTAGATAAAATATGTTTTGAGTTATAGGGTGGTCGAAATTGGCCCGAAATGGTTCGTGTAATATAACCCACGGCCGATGTGTCGCTTTTTTTTGCTCGAACTTGGCGGACACACTGCCGTGTGTCTAGATCATTCAAAACGAAGTATATCATTTATGTCATCGGCCAGCTTACAATTAATAAATGACATGGTTTTTTTATTTCTCCATACAAATCAAAGCAACTGACACATGTCAGTTGCTGTTGATTTGTATCGGATGCTCGTTCCTGACACATGTCAGGAACTCATTCTCTCAGCGGCCAAATTATAACTCCGTTAAGGACTATTATGTTTTAATTTGGACAAATAAGCCGGTATATATTAAACAGCTGGGTGATAATGGATATTGCTAATCTATTAGTATTTGATGGTCACTTATTTAATAGAAAATTAAATTGGAATCCCAGTGTGACGTTATAGGCGTCAATAAACGCGTAAAACGTGAAATTGTAACGATCCAACCTTGTAACTAATTTGACCATAAAGCAATTAGCAGAATTAACCATGGCTTATGGTTGCCTTTGGACCGACTTAGCTGGGCATTCGTTTAATTATATAATTATAAATTTAATAAAGGTAATCAATAAATTAAAGGTACATCATCTAAAATACCTAGTTGTTTACGTCTTACAAATTACAGAGAAAAATAACATACCATACCATCACGCCTGTATCCCCGAAGGGTTAGGCAGAGGTGTACCAATGTACACCCACAGTTCGCCGGTATGTTTAGGTCCCATGTAATAGGGGGCGAGTCGATTGCCACTAACCAGGCACAAATCCAAACTCCGACCTGCTACTGAGAATTTCATAGAAAAACCCAATAACACCTTGGTCGACTTGGGAATCGAACCCAAGACCTCTAGCGTAGTAGTCGCGCTTAGCGCCACTAGGCCAACGAGGCAGCAGAGAAAAATACCTATTTCAATCGGCATCTATAAATAATGAATCACACAAATCATCATTGCATATCAATGTAGCCATCACACATACAAATAGGCTGAGTCTAGTTCAACACTATGCTTGCTCGCGCATGCGTACTGCGCAGTATTTCGCAATGACCAGTTAGTTACTCGATGTTTTTGTATACTTATTACGTAGGCAAAGGATTATAGATCAAGGTTTTGTTATTTCTATTAAGTATTAAGAAATTGCATAAATTTTACTTTTATTTAATTTTATGCAAGTTGAATAGCGCCTTCATTTCCCAATTTAAAAATGTTTGGTAACACAACACAATCCTGCCGAATATTTAATAATGAATCAAATTAATTTGTAATGAATTAAACTTAAAATATTTACAATAATATAAAAACTAAGCCTACACTAGAAATAAGAAAAAATATATACAAAATAAAACTAAAATAAGTGTAAATGTAATATTATTAATAAACAATTACATTAAAAAGAAGGACCTAGTTAAAAAAATAAAATGAAATAAATAACATTTTAATTTAAAAATTTGAGGCTTCAGATAAGTATCTAAGTACCCAATTAGGTAGGTACCACTAAAAAAAACTTCCAACGACAAAATATTTGTAGAACAATATAGTAGCCTGCATGTAATTAGGTATGTCATGATTTTAACAATAAATACTAATTAGGGTACACTAGGTAGCAAGTTCTTAATTATCCATTAACTAATGTGCAACATACAATAATAAAGTGCCGACGTTAAAATTAAATATAAAATCATTCAGTTATTAAAGTCATAGCCGTTGAAACGAACGCACATACAACTGGCATTCTAATTTTACAACCGAAGCAACATTTGTGATTTAAATAATACCTAATATAATTTATTTAAAGTGACTTTGTGAGTGAAATAATAGTGGTTCTAAATTTAAAATACCGTTGGGTTCGTGTTTTATTTGAAAATAATTGAAATCGTGTCTATGGTTTAAGAAAATTGTTATGTGAGTACAAACATATTAAGTTTTTAAATTGTTTAACTACGGAATCAACTATATTGTCCATTTATTCTGCTGTGAGCCCCGCTTTAAGAAATGGTATTTTTTATCAAGTATCTTGTTATATCTTTTCTATGTCACGACCAGGGATGTTATGGATATATAATTTCGGATCGGATATGGATATTGGTAAAATATAATATCGGTTTCGGTTACGGTTATGGATATTAAATTATTTCGGATTATCCGATAGTTTCGGTTACGGATATTAATTTTTTAAGGAACTGTAAGTACGAATAGCTGTGCAAGTGTGCACCTCGCGCTGTGACGTCATTAGGTAGCGGGAGAGGTGTCGCATTCCAGCGGAGTGCACAGTTAATTCGTACGAGTTTAGTATTTAGTTAGACTCCGCCCTATCCGAAACTATCCGAAACATTTATTTTGGATTCGGTTACGGTTACGGATATTTTTTTATTTCGGATATCCGATAGTTTCGGTTACGGATATGGATATCCATAACAACACTGGTCACGACTTTTAAATATAGGTACCAAAAATACAAAAATAAAAATATGCAACTTGATTTTATTCACCATCTGAAACTTAAAAACAATTGTTCTCGACCTATATATTTCCCTGTATTTCAATTTATTCCGTCGACTCTGACAGTTATTACCTCCTTTTTAGGATTCGCCGGAGTCTGATAAAAATATTGTATATGCTTCTAAATGTCCAAAATTCACGGCAAAACGCTAAAATGTTATCACAAACTTCATTACGTGATCAATTACAGAAAGCGGCATCTATGAAATAACTTAAATTAGCCTCAAATTAAAAACAATGTATTCTTATCTACGCTAATAAATAATAACCGTGCCCACATTAGAACATAAAATGGCTGACACCCGCTCCATTTGGTAACTAGGTAACAGTAGTGATGCTCTCTATGCACCACAGTTACCGACAGTTTAATTAGACTGCATATAAAAATTTATAAATAGTTTGTAGACACACTGCAGAAAATAATAACACATACATTTTTATGTAACAAAACTGACTTCAAAGTAATTAGGTTATAATAAATTCGAATTTAGAAGAGTGCGATAAATAAAAGAGGAAAAAAAATTAAATACGCCATTTTGTTTATTGAAATGTCCTTTTTAACACATTCTTCCGGTGACTTTGATTTAAAAGCAAGACAACTGACTGATTTTGATGAAATAAATAATTAGTAGGTATACAGGGTGTTACCGATAGGTTATATATTAATCCAAAAGGGGTGAAGAGTACTCCTGGTATTGAGTAAATTTACAAAATTTCAGCTCAATAAATGTCAAATATCAATACAAAAATTTTGATAGAAATTATTTAATTAACTCATTTTGAACTAAAATTTTGTAAACTTACTCTATACCAGGAATACTCTTCACCCCTTTTGGATAGATATACCTTTTCGGTAACGCCCTGTACAAATATTTTTTATTTTTCACCTCTATTATATTTCCTACTAAAATGTCCTTCCGCCATTTTTTTATCTGCTAATGATTCATTAGTAGATATAAGGGCAAACGTTTCAAACCTTTTCGGTCATTAGGTAATGAGCCAAAAACAGATTTTGTTACGGTTTTAGAGATATTTTTCAAAGTTTCTTTCTTTGTTAATTGGGTACGATTTTAATTACGAATTTATAGCGATAATTATTTTAAAATGCGAAGTAGTCTGATCTTTCTTCCGTATTATTATAATTAGACATTTCATTTGGGCATTACCTAATGATATTTTTCGTTTTTGTAATAAAAATTTGTTTGAATTTCAAGCATATCTTGCAATTATGAAAAACGCAACATGTATTTCGCTAATAGTTTGCATAAATAATATGTTTCAATCTATGTGTTTGAGAAGATGTCTGAATCCATTTCATTTACAACATTAAAATACATATTTAAAGCAATATTTGCATTTTCAAAATAACAGATGAAAACATATATTTTTTAAATCTGACTGTTAGTTACGGAGATTAGCGCTTACAAACAAACAAACTCTTTAGCTTTATTTTAATAGTATAATTGAAACTAGATCTTAGAAATCTCATATATTACCAATAGACTTATAACCTACTTATGTCTCCTACGTAACGATCATGTTTATTTATTTATGCTAATTATTTGGTAACATCCGAAACTCATCTTTTAGACCGTTAGTCCATTCTCTCCAATTCTCGCCAAACTGTTAAAACTTGTGTATGATAATATGTTAGTATCGTTACGCTAAGATTGCTATTTTATTTGTAACTTCTTAATTAGTCATTATGAAACATGTAGGTACCTATTTCATTATGTTTACAGGGTGCTACGTTTGTGTGTGCTATTTTTTTTAATACTTATGAATGTGGTCTATGGTTACTCATATGAATATTTAGTATATTACTAGCAAACGATGTTTTAAGTTACTTTATACCTAAACGACTCATTCATACTAAAATTATAAATTTTAGAGCATAGATATGTTTGTATGTTTGTCACGCATTCAAGGTTACACCACACAACCGATTTTGATACAATATGGTATGCACTTAGCTTGAGCTTTCAAAAAGGACATAGTCTACTTTTTTCCGCAATAACTGACATCCATACGGGTGAAGCCGCGGGTAGAAGCTAGTAAGCTATCTACACTATCTACACTAATATTATAAAGAGGAAAGATTTGATTGTTTGTTTGTTTGTTTGTTTGAATTGAATAGGCTCCGAAAGTACTTGACCGATTTGTAAAATTCTTTCACTGTTGGGAAGCTACATTATTTCCGGTGAACATAGGCTATTTTAAATTTTCAAAAAAGTTAGGGATCCATACTAAAACTCCAATAATGTAACCCAAGGTGTGAAAAAATTACCAAAAAACTTTCTTACATCGCGTGCGCTGCGAAACCTATTGGTTATAGAACAAAATAATGTACTACGTTTTTGTAGAACATATAATTATCTAGAAAAAATATCGCGAAAAAATATGTCTAACTATTATGGTTATGTCACAATAAGTGTCTTTTTCATTTTTTAAAATTCATATAAATGCTACCGCTCTAAAAGCTCTTTTATTTATACTTTGGAATTAATCCATATCAAAATAAATGATTCATTCATTTATTTAAGTCTGCTTTAATACCATTGTATGACTTTTTGAATTATTCAATTTGGACATTCCATTCAAAAGATATCACAAGTTTAAAAATGTAAGTTATTTAAAAAATTGCTCACGCCGGCCGCTCGGTTAGACGGCACCATAATAATAATATAAGCGAATTGATAATAATAGCAATTTGGCCTTTCGGGAATAAAAGTTGTTTGTTAATGTTTATTATTCCATAGTAAGTTTACTATTAAAAAATTAGTAAAGGAACTAACGACGTAACGGGGTTAAAGAGGTAGTACGAGATAGGTAACAAAGTAACTGTAAAAACATCGGGAACGGAATATAGGTATTAACGCGGGTGAAACCGCGGGGCACAGCTAGTAATCTATAAAAATACTTACTTAAACGCATACAATTTCGCTAGTTGTCGCAGTTTTCTACATGTAACCTTACCTACACATTACATAGACAATAATAAAATAGATAAATAGACAATTCACGCTAAAACGCTGGTCAAGGGAACATTAGTTACGTATTCGGCTGACGCGCCGCTAGCTCAGCGGTTTGCCTTTGCGGTGACATCGACTCTTGCGCAACGAGCGATGCGCATGCGCAGCGTCATCTAGTTAACTGTTGTTATTGTATCTGATTGGAAACTAGTTTGGATTGTTAAGCAAATATTGTTAATGTTTGTTAAAGAAATTGATAGATAGAGTTACTGTTTACTTGCATGTTCGAAATTTTTGATACTTAACTATGTATTTTAGACGACCTTCGTGGTCGAGTGGTGTAATTTGGTTTTCAAGATGTCGCTAGCTATAAGGTGTCAGGTTCGATCCTCGGTCGGGTCAATGTAGAAAAGCACCGGTGATTGTGGTACCTTCGTTGTCTCTGGTACATCGCCCTGTCCATAACATAAGTGCTTTATTTACTTACTTTGGCTTACATCATATTACTTTAAAAGTACTTCAATTAAAAAGCTGTCAAACGCTTTGTGTTACGTTCAACATCAAATTAAAAAAAAACTACACATTACCTGTGTAGTTACTTACTATCGATAATAGCCTTCGGTTGTCAGTTTTCGCGATAGGTTCAAGATTACCCATACAATACTACATCAAATTATTTTCCTCGGTTTCTCGTAAATCCAGATACTTAACCACAACAATAGATAACAAACAATACCTTACACTAATTACCTACAACTTTAAAATACTACGACCAATTAGAGTGAAAAACATTACCGTAATATTATCAATTTTACTCTAATACCCCTAATCTCATTCACCTGGTCTCATTCACTGACTGTAGCATTAGTACTCATTGTTTACGACGCAATTTCTCATAAACGCGTATAATTTGAAGAAAAAACTAGATAAACACGTACTTTCGTTTTCCCGTGCACCGTAAGCTGACTTTCTACGCCATGACGCGATAGATACACTTCATATTAATGCGTATTCAGTAAGTAGGTACTGTATGTAGTAATTTATACTTATAATAAATCTGTAGAAGTGAAAATTCTGTACATTGAAAATATCAAAAAAATTAATGGCGGGGGGTGTTACTAGACCAACAACGATCCCAAAAGTGTGAAAAAAAAAAATTATGTCTGTCTGCCTGTCTGTTTGTTCAGGTATCACGCAAAAACTACCGGTTCGATTACGATGAAACTTGGTATAATTATTCTTAATTATCCTGGGCACCACACTGGGTAGTTTTTATCCCGGAAAAGTATAAACAATAAAAAACAAACTTAATTTTGCGGTTAAAAACTCATTGATAAGTTTCGTCATCCACGCGAACGAAGTCGCAGGCACAGCTAGTTTAAATAAAATGATTATTTAGTGTGCCTTGCCTGTGGGATTTCTCGAAAATTGTTTCCTTCAAGTGTTATGTATTCTTCCATATTTTCTCTTTTCATTTCAAAGGAAGATGTCTTTAGAGGGCAGTCTTCCTTTTACTCAATCTTCTGTCCCGTGTCAGTATGGACCAGACCTTCTAGTCTAGAAGCCTAATTGGGTTCCTTTACCTTTGATTCAGTCTCTCATTTCAGTATGTTAGGTATTTCTTTTTTAATCTTAACAGACAAACTTGACGATGGACAACAACGTGATCCTATAAGGGTTCCTGATTTCCTTTCTAGTTACGGAACCTTCAAAAAATATTCAACTTAATAACCAAGTTGGCAGCTTATAAATGCTAACCCCTTTTATTACACGACTGCCCAAAAAGGAGTGTTATGTTTTCAGGGTTCATGTATGTATGTATGTATGTATGTTTGTGAGTTTCTTTATTCTACCATAACTTCTAAAAGGCTTGACCGATTTCAATGTTTGTGGTATCATTAGAAGCTTTGAGTTATCCCGAGTGACATAGGCTATGTGGACATTAAAAAATGGTCAAGTGTGAGTCGAAATCGCCTGCAAAGGGTTCCGAACGATATTTTTTTTTGTGTTGTGTCATGTTTTTTTGTTGTTCACTAAAAGGTATTAAATAAAAAAAAATATAATAAAAAAAATTAAAAAACACGCCTGCCATGTCAAAAAAAAATTAAAAAAAATTAAAAAACACGCCTGCCATGTCAAAAAAACAAGTCAAATATTTGCAGTCGGGGTCCTGTAATGAATTGTTCCAAGTAACCGACCCCGACTGCAACTATTTGACTTGTTTTTAATTTTTTTTGACATGGCAGGCGTGTTTTTTAATTTTTTTAATTATATTTTTTTTACAATAATTTATATTAAATAAATATTTATTATTTAAAAATACTATCACACTTCTAATTTAACAACCACGTATGGAAGACAATTACGGCAATCACAATAATATAATGACGACTGGCACGCATACGCATATGACAGCATGCCACACATAGCGAACAATAAGCCATAACCTCATTACTGCTAAATAAAGCTAATGAGTCCGGACACCGACGAAGTACAGTCACGAACAAAAATATTGTATAAACGTAGCGAAATTGTAACACATATTTAGCGAGCTTATTGAGTTAAAACTAAAAAAAGGAAAATATGTGCATTATTAAGGAACTTTTCAATAATTTCTTCATAACACGTTTCACAATATCAATCTAGAATCGAAGTAAAAAAAAAAAATTGGAGAGTGTATACAGTTTTGCTCGTGATTGTACTTAGCACGAATTGTACGCGGACTGGCTACGCTGAAATAGAGCAATTGTAGTCACTTGTTTTTATAGGACATCATGAAAATTGGTGGGACGAAATATGGCATTATTAGTCTCTGACGGTAAAGTAGGGTGCTGTCAGTTTCAAGTGTGTGTGTATGTCTCATCCATCGTAGCTACTAAATGGATGGACCGATTTAGATTTTTGGTTGTGTTGGAACGGGACTTTATCGAGTCCGTTCCGATATAAGATAATTATCACCTACTTAAATGTTAAAATATGAACTCGAGAATTTTTCATTTATTCTAAATTAATTAAAATTTGAAGGTTCAAAGGAGCTCCGTGCATATAATAAAAGGGAAGGAGTACTATGCCCAGTAGTGGGACTAATATAGCTAAAAATTACATAATTATAGTCAAAAACTTACGAGAATAGCTGAAGTAAAAAATGTGTACCAATCCGCAGATCGCTCTCACCTATCCAGACTTAACCTTTATAGTCAAACAGACAAAGAGTTTAACCATCTTTTTGCGCTTTTGATTCATCATCAATCATTTTATGTAATTAAAGACGTAACCAACTACAGACGATTTTGAGACTTTTGACAAGACAAAAAATTGCAATTCATGTCTTAACTTTTGTCTAATACTTTTCACTATTGTAAGCTTACCTAACAGTGATTTTAACTGTCAAGTCAGCGGTGAAAGTCAGAACTCGGTTCAAATATTTATCTTATGTCCTGTGAGCAAAATGTTATGTAAAGGCTTATTGAATTAAAAGTGTAGCAGATTTCATCTTCGTGAGATTGACTTTTTTATTGAAGGAACAATGGTACGGGAAAAATGATCGACAGAATGTGAAATAATTATAGTTGTTTAGTTAGTTATAAGTAATAGGGATATGAAGCGAACATGAAATAGACGTAGAATAAGTAGGTTGCGTAAGTTATTTTCAACTCTGCTTAGCATGGGATCAGAAAACCGTGTGTGAGTTGTCCCGGAATGTTATTATTATTATTAATTTTGTTAATTTGAATTGACTTAGACTTCTGACTACTACGTACAATCAAGCTACATCTTAGAGTATAGATCAGAAACTAAAGAGTGAGCCTATCAGTGTATGAACCGTGAGCACTAGTATGAACTAGTTTTATCGTAAATTTTGTATCAAGACGGAGCGCGCCGTTTTAATAGAACTATCTAAAACCCTAATAATATCCTAACAATGTCGAAATCATCGATATTTTCGCATATAATAAGTCTGTCGTTGCGCGAAAAATAACTTTAAATCAGTAAACGAATGTACTAGATACAGACAAAAAGTGCTCTCGCTTGGCACGAAGGAAAACTAGCGATACTATCGGTCTATAGTTATCTATAGTCTAAGAGCTACACCGAAAAATACATTCTATACGTGTCACCATGCCTAATAAAGTTCACCCATATTGCTATAAAGGGGCTTCCCAAAAGAACCCATTACTCCCGACACATAAGACGTAAATTAAAAAAAACATACTTATTCTCTTTATTTAATTAAAGGCAAATGTCTCCAACATAAGAGCCACACCGTTACCTATTATCTAATGTATTTAAATAACCCCACAGTCAAAATCATCTTTCTTTTATCTACCGTTCCTAACAGCATTCTCTCCTTCCAGAAAGCAGTAGTAGAAGCAGTAGCGCATCGGCGAGGTGCCCCAATGATGAGCGGCGTCGGCGGCGGCCCCTGTCTGCGTCCCCCGGCCCAGCACCAGACATGGCCGCCCTGTCCTGCTACCAGCCCTGCAGGTCGCATCTCGCGCAGCCTGCTAGGTAAATAGATACTTAAACAAGTAGTACAGTAGAAAAAGCGACTTTACAAAAAGTTGGAAAATGGTAGCTCTTTTGCCGTCTGCACCACAGGTCGCATTTTGCACCTACCGGGCCCAAAATATAATTTACAAATATGCGCCATAGTGCCTAAAAAGAATATTTACGCAGTGTCATCATATAATAAATGCAAATTATTTCATACAAATAAAAGTTAAGTATGGTGAGAGAGTAAACTCTGAAAACATAAAACTCTTTTTTTTTGTCGCGCTTTTCATAGCCAAAATATACATAGGATCATTAATTGGCACCTTACGTACACACAGAGAATTAAATACTATAATTATCAGGTTAAGTAAGGTTTCAAAATGTAAAATAATAATTTCCAGGTGTCTAGACGACGACGACGACCACCAATCAGCGAACTTCTCTCTCCGCCGGCAGCAGTTCATAGAGCGATGCCACGAGGCGCGGGGCCTGCGCCCCCGGCACTGCATCCCCGAGGTGTCGGTCAAGAGGACCAGGGAAGAGCTGGCCAAGCAGGCGGCGCAAGCCACGCCGCTCAACCGCCGGCTTAACGTGGAAGCCGGCTGGTCCAAAGTCGAGGAGGTTAGGAAGAAGTTCGAAGGAGCTGCTAACTCGGCTTCGTTTTCGAGGTCCTTTGAGTCGCCGCCCAGGTCAGTCATAGTTATATCTTTTGATTACATAACTAGGTATATAATAGGATAACATAGTTCGTAAAACACAGATAAAGATCTTATTGAAGTCATTTTGATTCCGTTTGTCATACATTTCAATGTCCTGTTGCCTTATCAACTTTCTTAGTAGAACTAACAGAGTATCATAATCATTATCACGCGAAAACTTATCATATTTAGAGATCCCTATACCATGGATTACCATCCTGTTTTTAAGTCCAAAATACCAAAAGCACCAAGCAGATACCAAAGTTTTCACAGCTTCTCCTCATTACCCAGGCGTCGTCTCGCAGACTCCTTGTTCGCGAGCTTTAAGCTCCCTCGCAAGCGCGACGGCATGGCGGCTCCGAGGTCCTTGGCTCCCCCGCAGCAGCAGAAGAGGAAGTCCGCGGTGGAACTGCTGGCGGAGACGAAGGCCTTCTATGTGAAGTCGGAGACGGTGCTGGATCGGAAGCAGGAGTTGCCGCTCAGGGTAAGGATCAATGTTAGTACTTTTTTTATTTATATTAACTTAAGTAAAGCTCCCTCTTAAGCTGGTTCAAAAGGAGAGTGTAATGATAAGAATACCGAAATATTCCTCATACAGCTTTCTGAATTAGCAGATCACTTATTTAAAAAGTAGTTTCGCGTAGTACGTAACTGATACTTATATTAAAGAGACGCATGAACCCTTAAAGTTTTATTAGGGACTTCTGCAGCATCCTGTATGAATCCATTCGTTTTCAAGGACATAACATCAAATTATACTTCGTCGACGAAGTATAAATTAATCGGGCAGACGGACATACAGACTCCAGCTAATTTTTACGTTCATTCAAATTTCAAGGATTTTCCTGTAGAAAATTGACGTATTTTCCCGTCATAGGTAGCCGACAGTGATCAAAAACAGTTATATATTTATTCGTGAATCTTCGTTAACAGATGAGTAGTGGTCTCGGGCAGGCGATAGCGGCCGGCGGCTGCCACCTGGTCAGCTCCGGCACCCTCAACAATGACGCCTGCTGTAACCCTTGTAAGTATATATACTAACATAGCCCCTATATACCATACCAAGATCTAGCTTCACCATCCTCGACTAAATCGCTTAGTCGGTGAAAATCTACTTGAAAACCCGGGAACGTCTGAGCCCTTCATTTGATATGTCACAATTTTTTTTTTCTGAATTACTACCTCCTGAAAGTCTGTCTCTATGTTTAAAATTTATTTATAAGTTACTCTGGGCCACCAACTTACATACAAGTATGTGTATCAAATTTCGAAACAATCCGTCTAGTTGTTCTGCATAAACGGCTGTGTTTTGACATCGCTTAAGATTAATTGAATAATCACAGACTAGTATTAATTTAGGTCAACAAGTACTATTAATCAAAGTCAAATGCATTTGAAAACTAAGACAGGCTGTATTCGCTGTAGTCTAAATTGTCTGGTTCTCTACATGTGTTGAAAGAAGTCTCAATGAATAAAGAACATAGGTTTAGCTGTGGACATCAGACCTGTTCGAGACACTATTTCATTTAATTTATCTTTGATAAATGGCGGGACAACCGTTTTTATTTAGTTGTGTATTTCAGAATTATCTATTTACTGTCAAAAGAGTACCAAGCTACACTAAACAAAAATAAGGATATTATATAAATTCCAATGTAATAATATCTCTCAAATCCGAGTTCTCAAAATAACATAAATATGCAAATTCGTCCTAAATTAATTTATTCTATACCTACATTTTTTGTGACCAATAGTACTTATGTACATACTTTAAAGGTGGCCTGAACTTTGGTCCAAGAAGAAAATGCTACCACAACTCGAAGCATTATTATAAAATGCTGTTCATTTCAGATGCGACAACCCGCAGCATAGGAGCGACGCGGCGCGCGGTCAGCGCCGGCGAAGGTCTGCAGAACACGCTGCGGCGGCTGCTGGAGCATGCTGACAGCAGGGAGAATGTCTACTCGCCGCCTTTTGCTGTTTGTAAGTATATTACACTATATAGAACTGTATATAGTGATTTTGACTCATCATCATCTCACCGCACTGTTCCCAATTAGTTATTTGTGGTCTTCTCTATTACTCCTCATTTCAGCATTCGCTCCTTACTTTCTCATATCGTCTTTTACACAATCCATCGCTTGCAATATGACATAGATAAAGGGGTTTGATTTTTACATGTAGATGTTTCCTCTGCGATAGAACGCATATTTCATTTTTTTCATTTACTCCCGCTTTAATGAATTTAATCCTTGTGTCGCGGGGGTTTTACTAACATTTAAATCACATGTGTGTGTGCACACATAGAACACCCAGACTTGGAACAAGCATTTTTGGATCATGCTTGTCCCAGACGGGAATAAAAAAGTGACACTTCGCACACACCGGTAATTGGTGTGGTATTCCACTACCCGTGCAGTCCCTTCAATGTAGTTTCAACCGAAACCATGCCTTTTCCAAAATCTTCATTTTGTCCTTCCACCTTCCTCCCTTCCTTCCCTTCCCCAAAACTTCTTATACCTTGTTTCCATGTCAATAAACAACTAATTTTAACTTTCAGCGCACAAAGTATACGCCGACTCCAGGCGGCTAAAAGACTCGTATCCCGAACGGGAAACAATGCCGCGCTCTCAGCACAACTCCGGGACCTTCTCGGGCACGTTCTCAGGCACCTCCTCGTCAGGCACCTCGGGGTCCAAAGCGCACAAGTCGGACCCCGACCACCGCGACAAGATGAACAGGCCTCTCAGCTTCGGAGACGCCAGGGTCTTCTTTCCAGAGTCTTTTGTGATACCGCGGCAGAGGCCAGAAGTTGTGATTAAAAATACCTATTCTATACGTAAGTACTTACATGAAGTCATTTTTTTATGGGTTCAAAGAAATATCGCTTAACTTGGGGTAAATATGAAGTGGAAAATTGATTGTGTGTTTATCCCGTAAGATTTTATTTACTGTTGAATGGTTTAGTGCTAGATATCGTTGACTGCACGTGAACTTTTTGGTTCGATTATTTAAGTACCACAAGAATGGCGCGTTTTGCACAGTTGGTGGTCAAGTTAGCACATACAGGTTCAAATGACCTTTTCGACTATATAATCTGCGGTTAATCTATATTTTTTTTTCTGTTCTAACAAAGTATGTTCTTTCAGCGAGTTCTCACTCGAGCCCTGAGAACATGGAGCTCCCGGAGCCGGTGGTGAGCGGGTCGGGCTCCCCGGCCGAGCCCGCGCCCACCATCAGCCCGCCCGCGCAGTACGCGCACTCCGCGCCGCGGTACATCAGGTACTCACCTGCTAGGTGCACACTAAACATGGAGCTGGTGCTCACTCCTCCATAAACTAGGTATCCACTGGACGTGCTAGCCATGACCTTCAATGAACTCCAAGACACTCATAAGGCACCTGGACCATAGTAGATAGTAGTAGCAAAACTTATGTCCGTGCTTCCTGGTGAAGAGAGAAACACCATCCAGGTATTTTAGTATGTAAGCTGGCAGTGTCAAAAAATTATACCAAAGCCCGATGTCTTCAAGGCGTAGAAAGATTACTGTATACACCTTATGAATGGGTATAGAAACAAGAAGTTCACATCTAGCAGTGATTGCAGGTCGAACTCGCAGTCGCAGCCGAGCATGCGCGAGGACGACAGCGGCTGCCCCAACATCAACAGCCACAAGTCGCTGCCGGACCTGCACACGCAGACACGCTGCTATCCTGAGCAGTAAGTTACAACAACTGTATTAATTTCATTTTCAGCCGTGGTTTTCCCACTGAAGGGTAAAGGCCACCATTTCCTTTTTATAATTGCGACGGTCTTGGGCTATTTTTTCCTTAATTTAAACAAAAAACCAGCCAGCATAAAATCTTATACTTAAATAAAATGTACTTAGGTACAAAAAAAATATATGTATATCCTGAGTCAATCTTACAGGGGAGACACCTGAGACTACACTTTTCAAGCTAAAATCCATTAAACTATTTAGGCTAACGTTGGGCTAGCCAAAAAACATAATATTGGTACATAGGGCGCCAAAAGAACGAAGTCTTTCCGACTATTATTACACTTTCCTTCTCAAAAACGGAATTACTGTTTTTTTACACATTCTTTCCTCCATAACTACCATCTTCTTATTTACCTTCATAACCTACATTATTCAACTCATGCAATCCAATATCCATCATTACAAAGTATATCATTCTACCTACAGCGTGAACGTGGGCCACACGGACACGATCGGTCGCTCTCCGCGCCGTCGCCGCCACTCCACGCACCAGCGCACCGCCTCCTGCTCCTCCAAGGGCACCAGGTAACACCACTAAAAGAACAAGTAGATTATAACATAAAAGTGTTTTTAATACTACTGTGGAAGAAACAAACTGACTCAGGAAAACCATTTGTTAATCCGTTTGTAGAGTAATCGATTCTATTAGTCGCAAACGACGCGTGAATGTGGAAACTCCTATGAATTCGTATGGCTGTAGTTGCTTAGAGGTTATCGTTGTCGGGTATCGGAGACTTGCGTACCGTCGTGTACGAACGGCTTAACAATTAGCTTTCCTGAGTGAGTTTGTGGGCGAAGGGCCACAGGCCTTAGACCTTTCTTGAAAACCCGAAAACTTTCAAAACTTCAAAGGAAGCAGTTGAAAAATGAATATCAATACTGAGGGAACTTAAAAAAAAGGATTAGATTATTTTAGCATATCTTAGATCGAATAGGACACGTTCACACGTCTTTATTATATTTTTTTACTCCGATAAAGAACTACTTAAACGGTTTTTTTTTCAGATCCAACCACTCGTCTTTAATATCGTCGTGTGAAGCGTTTTCTGAACACCCATCTCCGGGAGAGGAGAATTACCAGTCATATAACAGGTAATTAAAAGAAAACTTATTTTTTAAGTGTAATTTTTTTTATGTTTGAAGGCATTATCTCTTACGTTGGGACCAGTAAGAATTCATCCGCAATGTACCACAGTCCCCAGCGGGTTAGCTTCCTTCCTAGGAGCCGCTTTACATAGGAGGAAGCTGTTCATTGAGTCTATTGTCGACGGCTGACTATGGTAGCTAGAAAAGGGTGTTACCAGATCTCCTCTCCTTAAAAACCGCAGGATTGAGATCAAGCCACAAAGGAGTGACTTCCCTCTTCCCTTCCACTTCAAGATTCATTAAAGGAGAATCTTCAAAACTTATTTATATAAAGTAATAATACGTATTATCCACCAGTCGCTGCGGGTCATCGTTCGCGCGCGACTCCGGCGGCTCGAGCGGGCACTACACGCAGCGCTCGGCGCCCGCGCCCGCCGCGCATGCGCACCGCCGCACCGACTCCGGCTCCTCCACGCAGCACGACCACGAACATCCCAGGTGAGACAGAGAAGAAAATATAAGTTAGACAGAGATGAGAGACAGAATGACAATAGAAATCATAAAAAATCATTTACATTGTTCGTTAGCACCCGTATTTGGGGAGCAGGCACCAACGGATGTATCATTAGAAGGCTGCGTGCGTTCCATTCTTAAATAGGTTTTCTGTTGGCTCTGCCTAGCCTTCTGTTTTTATTTCAGTCTTACTGGATTTAACAGAATACCTTATTTTACTTAGAGTGACTGGTTATCTGATTTCCATAACCAGTAAGTGGCTAACATCACCCATTTTAGTAGGTATCTCACGGTAAGACTGGTTGTCAAAATTGTAATGACTGGACGACTGTCAAAGATCAACGTATAGCAGTCGGGGCCAACTGCTAAACCTGCCATGTATTCCGAAGCCAGGAGAGATCTCGATATACACACAAATGGTCTCCCATCCACGGGCAACCGAGACGAGCGCGGCTTAACCTTTAATATAATAATTTTGACATATTCCTCTCAGTCGCTACAACTCGTACGTGTGCCTGGCGGGCGCGGCGGCGGAGTGCTACGTGTCCGCGCCGCCGCAGTTCCAGGACGGCGCGCCCTCGCCGCCCGCGCCCCCCGCGCCCCCGCCCGCGCCCCCGCATCACGCGCACCATCACCACTATGCGCACGCGCCCAGGGTCGGGATACACTTCCAGGTAAATGCAAGGAACATATTTTCTCCTTGAGAGAGATTCTGTTTTATTTTTACACGACTGCCCAAAAAGGAGTGTTATGTTTTCAGGGTTCATGTATGTATGTGAATTTGTGAGTTTCTTTTTTCCACCATAACTTCTAAAAGGCTTGACCGATTTCAATGTTTGTGGTATCATTAGAAGCTTTGAGTTATCCCGAGTGACATAGGCTATGTGGACATTAAAAAATGGTCAAGTGTGAGTCGAAATCGCCTGCAAAGGGGTCTTTGTGTTTTTTAATTATTATTTTTTTATTATATAATTTGGGATATATTTACATAACGAATAGGTCCATTTGACCTAATTTCTCTCCGTGATAAAGTTATAAATTTAAATTTCGAAATATTCGTTTATGCCCTAAATGCGTTCAGATTGGTAGTGGGGTAGAATTCAGCGAAGCCCGAAAACTGAGATTTCAACTGCCGTGATACTTGCTCGTCATTACAATCCTTACATTAGGTACCAATGAGGGTTTTCTTTACTGGCATATGGTCCATCTGTCAGTTTCCAAGTGAAAATTGACAGATAGACCATATGCGACACTAGCGACCCTAGCGGATTAATTTATTTACAAAAACCTTTGCTCTCTTCCAAAAGAAATTGCCTCCTCTCCATTAGGTACCGATAACTTGACATTGATCACTAACCATTGCTCGTTACATTCGTTCAGGCGAGCGCTCCCCCGCCGCAGTTCCAAGACGAGCCGCCGATGTATGACTACGGCGACTACGAATGCACGTACAAGACGCCGCTCAAGTGTCTCACTGTCGGACGCAAGGACTACTCCAGGGAGAGGGAGTATACCAGGTAAGACTTAAATATAGCTTTTTAATTATTTACTAATAGTTGCACATGCTTCCGTATTATATCTTTTTTTTCCACAACTTTCTAAGTTTTGTAGATATTCGTTAAAAAAACCTCTCATTTTGTGGGCCAAGACCAAATTTTAACTTGACACTTCACGGTAAGATTTTCTCCTAGTCTGAAATAAAAGATAAATATAATAACTTTTAAACTATCGCGCTGCATGTTTATAGTAATATTATGGAACGGGGATTAGCACATACATGCTTAAATACCTTTAGGGCTTGATGTTTCGACCGGGTTACACAGGCCGTGGTCGCAAGCAGACTCAGAAGGATCACAGAAGATTAAATATGTCATCTCTCGAGGTTTCCATAAAAATAAAGGAAACTTTTAGACGTTTTTTTTTTGTTCTGGACAACTTCAAAACAAAAGATCCAATCCTTTGAAGGGCTTCCGTTTGGACGCAAGTCCAACACGCAGCGACCTTGTTGAAAACTTTGCTGTCGTATAAAAGGGCATCTACCAGGCATTTATTATTATTGTTATGTACATTAGATACCACGAGCCGAGCACGGAGCTGGTGAGCAAGCAGCCGCAGTACCAGGAGCTGCGCATGCGCCCGCGCAGCGACGACAAGCAGCAGGAGTACGTCAACACGGCGCAGGTCAGTCTCTAGTCAAATTAAGGCTTTCGTGACTGAGCAGTTGACTGAAGGGATTACTGTGCGCAAAGGTGTAGGTTCCAACCTATTACCGGCTAGTACTAATGTGATTATTTGAGATTATTCCAAAGTTGTTTATACTTTCTTAATTGTTTTAAGATAAAAGACAATCGGTCAAAAACACAGCGAGGAAACCTAGATTCCAAGCAAGCAAGGTGATCAATGCTCGTTCCTTCTCTATATGACAAAGAACAAAGAACCTTTGCCTAGAAGTACGACATTTATAGGCTGACATTATTAAATACGAAAGTAAAATAGGACTATTCTAAAACCACGAGCTTATTTAATCTGTTTTTTATTCATCTCTTGTAACACCTACGTTTTGCTATAGATCTGCCAGACGGAGGAGGTGACGTCACCGCTGGGCACGTTCAAGCGGCAGCGCTGTCTGCGCTACAAGCAGCGGCGGCCGCGACCCATACTGAGGTCCAAGTCCGATATCTCTGATAGGTAAGTACTTTAGAAACCATTTAATGAGTTAATTACTTTATTTTAGGGTATAAAGGCTATTCCATTCTGTACAGGGTTAGTTTTCAATGACTGTCCAAATTTTCAAAGCTGGTTCAGAATCGGTAATAGCTTCGATTTATTGCAAAAAAGCCGACATTTATGATCATAATTTTTTGTTCCTTCGTTATAACACGCCTTGATCCACCAGGTACAGACGCTCGGACGGCCGGAGCCCTGCGTCAGCGCCGTGCGAGGGCGAGGACTCCCCCGACAGCCCCACAGAGGAGGCGTCGCGGCTGCAGGAGTTCTTCGAGCGCCTCGGCCTCGAGCCGCGCCAGTACGACGCCTTGGTCCGCGACGCGCCTCCCGACAGCCCTGTGTTCTTCTCCTCAGCTTCCACTGTGGACTCCAACCAGCTGGCTGCGGCTGCTGACTATACGGTGAGTGGTGTAGCTGAAGGCCTTTAAGTTTAAAGTCCATTGAAGCAGTCAACCTCAAGTCAGTCAGGCTAACAGCGTATTTAACATAAAACAACTCGATACCCAACCTGTATCATTCCCCACTATTTTTTGGCGGTGAGACTACTACTCTAAGCAGCTCCAAATAAATAACAAGAACGCATGATTATGTGTAAACAGCTACCCTTAACTAAACATTACTTGTTCCTCAAACTCGTCATTGCATTCCAGGTCCAAGGGCCAGGTGTTCAGAAGCAAATCTACCGCAACACAGAGCCCCCTAGCGTCGTAGAACGGAACGCACGCATCATCAAGTGGCTCTGTCAGTGCCGCAAGACTCAGATGCAGACGCCACAGTAAAGAACCTAAGAAAACTTAGATTAAGATAATACAAGGATTTTATCGAACTTGGCTAGGCACGCTACCGTGCAACAATCTACCTAGAAACTTCAGCTATTTGGATTTACATCAATCGCAACTTGGCTAGGTGACAAAATAAAAAAAAACCGTCTATATTAATGGAGGCTTTATTCGACTCGGAATTCGAAAGAAAAACGCTATAGATAGACGCTAATATCCAATAGAATTCTAAACTTCAGGAACAAAAACTGAAAGCCAATTAAAATTAATTAAAAGATGAATAGACCGTAGTACTGCCGTAGATAGGACTTTGACTAATTTACAAGATCATCGCAAAAGCAAAAAATAAATATAATGAGAAAGCGCTTAAAGCAAATCGATATCTCAAATTCTTTGCTCGACTAAAAAGTTGCTCGATTACTAATCGACTGACTAGACTAGAAAATCGACTATCGAAATAAATATAATTATATTCTAAACAATGAGAGAACCAAATGTTGCTCATGTCACGTCGGCATAAATGACGCTTATTTCTAATTGTTAACTAAGATTAGAGTAGGCAATTAATAAAAGTAAGATTTCGATATTTCATAATTCTTCATTTAAACGTCTTGCAATGATAATAAATAAATAAGGTTTAAATACCTCGTCCAGAAAACACAGTTCAAACACATAATATCAGTGCAGATTATCAATAAGTCTATGCGGAAAGAAAAACGTCATGGCGTAAAATAGAAATAACATTATGATGAAACTAGGGAATATTCATGTTTTTCTTTTTTGTCTTAAATTTATAGTTTACTATTTTATAACGTAGAAAAAAATATTAATGGGCTTCAAAATACTCTAGATATTTTTAAAAATGAAATTTAAAACTTTGAAAAAATTTAAGCAGTTCAAACGCTGCCATATTGCGCGCGCTTTGCGTGACGTCACATGACACGTCCAGTGGGTGTTTACCTTAGTGTTTACTGTGGACTTTTCAGTTACTTCGTAATATCTACAAATCTTAACTAAACTTCACAACAATCAGCACAAGAATACAGGTTTAAATTATTTATTTTTATCACAAAAACTTGTAAAACAGTATGAGTTTCGACGCTGATGAATACAATGTCGTGTCAGATGACGTCACATTTCGTTCGAACAATGGTGGCGCGTTTTGGAAGTTTGAATTTCGCTCCCTTATTTTGCACTTTTTGAATATTATTTTAGGGGTTTAAATAATAAGTAAATAAAAAAAAATCCTTTTCATTATAATATAACGAAAATAAGTATTCGAGAAAAAAATATTTTAGGCCATTTCAAATTTTATGCATATTCCCTATTACCAAGATCCAGCATCTGAAAATATAACGTTCCAACATAATTATTTAAGTATGTAGCTTTTACAGTCGCTCTACCTTACAGTGTTTAGAACTTAACATAATATATGGTAATTAAGGACAGCAACGCCCCTAAATTCCACCTTTTTTTCTTTCCACTCAAGGCTCTAATGGCAATTTCTTCTAATATTGTTCCTTTATACTTTTATAAAATCAATGCAAAACTTGTTGACAAGTATTAATAGGGTGTCTGTACCCTGTCATCAGATATTTAGAATGTTCTCGGCCTAAAATTAAAATAAATAAGAACGTGTGTTTCTGGACGAGTGACTCGGTGAAGCGTCGCCGTCGACTGCTGGTAATTAAGCGATACTAGTTCATTAGTCTTACGGTTCCTAGGTTAAGTCGGCATAATATTCTATAGATACGTTATACGACTAAATAATAAGGATGCTTGGTTGGCCTATGGTGTGGCCTATCTAGATGGCTATATAATTTTCTGATTAATTTTGCATCATGGGCAATAAACTTGATTTAAAAATGCTGGTAATCGTTTTCTAATACAATATAATAGTCGACTATTTAAGAATCGACTATGACATTTAGGTACAGTGACCAATGTAACTTGGCAAGTCGTAAAAGAGCTCCAAAATAGCGCTGTCTCTGTCTCACACACTACTATTGTATACTTGCATCTCGCCTTAACTATATTTTAGCCCATTTCAGAAGTGCCACGTTATATTCGCAGTACCAAACGATCCCGTTGAACCTTATTATTTAGTTATAAATAAATATGTATGTACGTTACAAAATCATTATATTTTGGTCGTAAAATGGAAGTAGAGTGAATCGGAATGTAAATAGTGATGTATTTTTGTCTCGACAACTATGTACAAGTCGCGAGCTTAGCCTTTAGGCCAGTAAAGGTTATTTTCGAAACGAAAAACATATTTATGATAGTGTAACTATCTAACGGTTTCTACTGTTTTAAATTACAATATTTATTTTAAACAAAATTTTGTCTGTTATCTGTTAGGCCACGCAGACGGACTGCTTGAAGCGGTTTCGATTGTTTTGAGCGCTCGACAAAACAAAAAGCGAGCGGGCGGGAAACGCACTTGACGCGCGAGAGCGGTCGACAGCTCACGCAGCCCGTATACGTTGATCACTGACTAACTGTTAGACCAGTCCTTGTCAAAGTGGTCTTACGTGTAAGGCCTCGTAAACCAATTTAAGGTCTTGTTATGTCTCTGTAATTTAACTTAATTTTTTAACGTTAATTTGCTGCTTCCGTATTGAATTGTTAAACTCTTCTTATACTTTTAGAGATTTTAAAAAGACAAAATATATCTAATGTATATTGCAGCTATAAAGACGATTACCTACATAGTCTTTTGGCGGTGTTACCAACATTATAAATGAAGTGGATTTCGTTACATCTTTCAGCGGATCTCTTACGTCCGTTTCCAATAATCTATCCATCTTACTTTCCAACAAGATGGAAATTTGACATAAGCGACATAAAATTACGTCAGATATTTACTGATAAAGAAAACGCAGATCAATAGGTTTAGGAAAACGGTTATTAGTCAAGGTACTTATTAATATGTTCTAAAAAGTACAGTGGAAACCAAACTAATACGAAATGTTTGTAAAAAATGTTCCTGTTATGGATTTGTCGTAAATATTTAAATCTGTATTTATATTATTTAATGTTACTCTAGTTATGTAAGACGAACCTACATCTAAGATTTGGGAGCACAAAATGGAACAAACGTAATGAATCTGTATTTTTGTGCCAAAACCATAATAACATACTTATTTAACCATGTTTTAACTGGAATACAGTGTTAGCATAAAGTGAGTTACGTGTAACTCACAAGCTAAGATCTCTGTTGCATTAAGCGGTGTGGAAGACATAAAAAAAGAAAAAAAACACTATGTTTGCCTTCAGTCTGACTTGATTTAGGAATAATATAGTCCTTACAGTATTTTCAATATATCGTCACAAATGACATGTGGGAATTTAGAGCCATAAAACAATACATCGCAAAATGTCACAGAGCCCTAATAATATTACTCTAGAGTCTAAATATTTGTCTACATCCATTATAATAGTTCTTCTAACATAATTTGTTTGACAGTTGTTATTATAAATATTGTTGCTTCGATTATACCTTTGTAATATTTTAATGTTTTCTTGTGTTAGTTTTCCAATCATGCTGTCTTATACGTACAACCTTTTCCTTTGTATTAGTAAATAACATAATAATATTATACTTAACTGCGACTGTCAAACAAAATATGAATAATAAATATTAACATTATAAACTTCGTGTGGACTAAAGACAATATTACAAAAACGAAATAATATTTGATGTCTTTTATGCATAATATTAACTATAGTTCCAATAACGCAACAATTAATGTATTTAATCATTGTACATAACCATTAGACTGGTTTTCTCAATAGGTCTATCTTCTATGTTAGATTTTAGAGGTATCAGTTAAAGATTTGATTACATTCGTGAAATTTCTTGCTCTAAAAGACTGTCGTTATGTTTTCCAACTTGTATGTTCTGTGATATAATAGAATGATCTAGATCTTGTGTAGCTCTGCCGTATGACAACCACTGCCTTCAGCATTACCTATATAATTAAATCATTTAGTAGCTAGAGCCCATTAACTAGCGTTAACCAATTAAAGATCACCTAGTTACATAGATCCTGTTTCATTTACGACTACCTAGATCTACCTAACAATAATAATAGCCTCAATGTTATAAGTTTTCCCTAACATTCCGCTTAAATAATCATTACAAGATGAATTCAATAGTAAATAGTTGTGGTTTTTAGTTAATCCCGCAGCCAGAGGCGCTAGTCATAAGTGGTGTTTGAAGTGTCAAATGTCACATAGGCTTTGACAGCTGACGCGTCAGTGGCGCCAACTGGTGAAGGCAAAAACGATAGCCCCCAATTTGAGAGATGGTAGTTTTATCTGATACCCTGATTGATTTCACTATTTGAAACCAGATACATGGACAATAGATTTTAAACCAATCCAAATGTTTTCCATTGCGCATTTATTTTTAAGTCAAACATTTATCTTTAGTTGCTGTTTGTTAAATCGATCATATTTTGTCACAGTCGGTTTTAAATTTGATTTTATTATATCTAACTAAACTATGTTTTAGTTCTGTGATGTACATAACTGAATTTACTTTGCGTTTTAGCTTTGTTACTTTACTAATTTATACGAAATCGAATGATTAGGGTTTTAAAGTTTTTTGTATCTCAATTAAGGATTTAACCTTCTATTTGATTAATCTGTATAGTTATAAAATATATTGAGAATGGTTAGCGTTACAGTATTAGACAGTTTAGCATTCGATGCTTCCAATAATTGTGTAAATAAGATTTACGTAAATTGTTAGAAGTTTATCGTGAAGAAAGAATTATATTGTGGTCTGATAATATGTTGTTTTTATTTTAAACCTAAAAAACTTAACCTTACGTACAACTTAACAAAAAAACCTAAAGTACCTAGTTATCATACGCACAAACATCAATCATTGCCATATACATTTTTCCTAACAAAAAAAAATATATAAAAGCAGTTTTCTTCTTCTTACCCGGTGCTTGTGTCGGAATGGGCAGATGTGATGCGCTTCGGGACATTTCAGTTTTACAGAATTACAGGTTTTACACCATCTTTAATCTGTAAGCTTCAACAACAAATACTGACGTCAGAAAATGACGTCAATGCTCAATTGACGTTCGTCTCCGTCTGTCAAGTGTCATCTCACATCTGTCAAGGATTTGTTTATTTGCGTGCTAGTATTACGCATCGGGATCTGACTGAATGAATAAACTATGATAAGTTATTAGTTTACACTACGTATCCAGTACAACAAGACATTAACAAACTAGTTCCTAATAAGTATCAAAACAATCGTTAATTAATACGTTAGTGAAATTGTAAAGTAATTTGCCAAGTGAGAGTGATCGGGATTCGTGTACAGTTGCGTCATGATTTCTGGTTAAACCTGTGACAAAAACACCAGAGATTTATCAAACTTTCTTCGTCAATATTTTGGCTTTGTCCTAAAAGTGTTTTTTATTATAATTTGTGAAGGAAGCGCGGCTTTTGTCGTATAAACAGTTTAATGATATTAGAAGATCTTGAGGACTACTTCGAAATGGCTCCTAACAAGCGCGGGAGACGAGGGGTCAGTGACGCTGATGATGAGGACGATGAATACAGACGCAAGAGAGACAGAAATAATGAGGTATGTATCAAAATATCACATAAAAGTACTTTAAAGTACTATTTTCCTTACTGAAGTAGGCCCAATATCATCTACTTTCGCTCAGTAGTGTTTTAACTAGGATGAAAATGCTGATGAAGCTCTTATTCAAACCTTTTTTTACAAACCCTCTATACATGTTATTAAGAATAGGTATGCGAGGCAGTATAATTGTTTTATCAATATCAATCAACTGTTACAATATTCCCTGTGTTGGCAATTTATAATTATTATATTTACCCCTCATACACATAACTGTTTATTTTATACCTATACCAATGTATGTATTATTTTCTGTATAACATAAACACATATTTAAAAGGATTTGATTATTTAAAGGCAAAGGGATCATAAGGAAAACAACAAACATAATTAGTCGTAAAAAAAGTCAACCTGAACACAGACATGTTATCTCCTTGGTACAAAGGAGTTTGTATTGTTTTATATAAATAGCTGTTTAACAATTATTGTGCAATTTGTTGTTGTAATTCTGTAATTATGATGCAATAGTTAAAGCTAACCCACCATTGTTGATTAAAACTGTAGTTGTAGTTGTTTTTGTTAATATAATGGTATTGTTTTTCATTAATTTGCTATCAAAGACTTTTACTGTGATTGTGAACTTGTTTTATCTTCGTTACTGCAGTGGTGTTTATATGTGCTTATATTTTCTTTAGAAAAACAATCCAGATGTCAACAATTTTTCTCATACTATATATTATTGCATATTCTACTATGTATTATCCTAAAGTTGACAGTTTTATAATTACCATATTTTTCTTTGTGTACTAAAACCTTTATGTTTTACCCCCCATTTTATTCTAACATAATATTGGGTAAGAGCTTGTAATAACAAATTTTTTATTCTATTTCCAGGCAGTAAAAAAGAGCCGGTTCAAGACAAAGCAGCGGACACAAGAAACATTTACACGAGTGAACAAACTAAAAGCTGAAAACCAAATGCTTGAAGAAAAAGTGAAAACATTGACGAAAGAACTACAATTCCTCAAGGAACTGTTCCTAGCACACGCATCAAACTCCACCAGCTCAAAGTTTGAAGGCATAGACCTCGACAAACTCTTAGAAGATATACCGGACGATAAAAAATAGTTTTAATGCACAATAGACTTGCCATAGCATAGTGTTGAATAGAAAAATATTGTGACTGTTCACAAGCATAGACAAATTAAGTGATCTTAATCGGTTTTGACATGAAAAAGATTATACAATGGAAACTCTTTCCTGTCAGTCTTTATAAAGTCTGGCTCTCTATGACATGTTTTCCCCAAAGTATTTGACCCATTGAAAGTGAGTCATTATTGCATAATATTTGTTATTTCGTAAAGTGTGTACATGAGTAATTTTGTTGGTACATATCATAATAATATTATTATGTGGTTTGTAATTATTATGCAATTATATAAAAATCATAGAGAGATGTTTTGTAAGGATAATAGCAGTATTCTATTGATAATTACTACACAAGTTATTGTCACACTACTGGTTGGGTTAAAGAAAAAAATATTTTTTTTTTAGACTTGAAGCATAAAAAACATTGTTTGTTTACAATGCAAGTGAATTTATTGTCATTTTAAAATTAAAAAATCCATTTATTTATTTTATGAGATCCATTTAATAAAAAAATACGCTAGGTTTGTTAGTTTGGCATGTGGTCTATCTAGCAATATCCACCAATGAGAGGCAAGATGGTTTGTGATTGGTGGTATGGAAAATTGATATTCAAGACTAGTGAACCTAGCTAATTAGTTTATTTAATGGTTAAAACTTACATTAAAAATTATTAAATACTTATTTTTTTTTGTTACGGACTGTAATGTTATCTTACTTTCTCGAATGCATTTATGGAATACAATTGTTATTTACAAAATATGATTTTATTAACAAATACATTTTCAAAGTACTGGTGTTTTGCATTTACTTCTACAAAGCCTTACAATGGTTTAGGAACTGAATAAAGTGGCGGCTCCCGCGAAATACAAATAGAACTAAAAAAAAAAAACTAAATACACCTGGGGATGTGGAAATGAATAAAAATGTACACAACGAGAACGATTTATGGGATTATTTGGTTAAATTAAAATGGCTTACACCGCGAGGCAGAAACAATGAATACAATGCATTCAACGAAATGTATTATAAAGACAGACACGATTTATAAATAAAACAAGTAAATTTAAAAACATTGTATATTATTATTGAACAATATTAAATAATCTGGAGTCACAATAAGTACAATAATAACCTTCGCGAAAACAATCTTTGTGATAAGACACATAATCAGTATATAGGTATATAACGATTATTTATAATTCTTTATTGTACACATAAACATTTAAAAGATATACATTAATTAAAGTCGATGTACAGAGGCGAGCTAACTCAAAATTGAGTTTTCTTCCAGCAAACCTTAGAGTGAAAGTGAGATAATTCATTATAAAATGTGAGGCAGACAGAAGTGCTACACATAGTACCTACGTATATAATATGATATATATTAAATATAGACTACATAACTCAAATAGATATAAGTATATAAAAAAAAACTGGCGCAACGATCACACAAATGATATCGCGAATTATACGGCATACAAAACTCGATGCGTATAGTAGTATAATCAGAATTAGTAATGCGAAGAGATTCAAAATAATTGATCAAGGTCAGCATACGATCTTCTCTCAGGGGTCGTCACGAACGAAGTAGGTACGGAGGGGGCGAGTCAGGAAGATCCGAAGGCGACTGGCGAGGCCCGGCATAGTCTCACTCATGCGCAGTTGCGGGTTTTCCTGTGATTCTCCACCAATAACAAGCCTGTTTTTGTGAAATTTGACAGACAGACTAGGAGCGACCTTATCATACAGCATCTACTGGGTCTACTTGTTGGATGGATCTCCGCTAGATAAAAGTGTTCTGTGGATAGTATCAAATTAACAAACTAATTTAAGCAGTGTATTGTAGGGTCGTATTACAGGCAAGGAAAAATTTCCGCCAATTTAGTAACATAACAACGGCAGATATAGATAGTAGCATTGGCGATGCAAATTGGAACGCGCCCAAGACACTGACAGTTAACATTGACACTGACAACAACAGACAAGTGACACTGACAACTGACAAGTCCACAAAACGTCTTGGCTGGCCTTAGTGGCCTTGCTTTCCGTGTGAAACTCCAAAAGCTTACCAAAAGTATTCACGTTCACTTCTGTAAACAGTCTTTGCATCTGTACATCACTTATATTAATTGATTATCAATTATATAAGTAATTATTTGCACTGACATTATTAAGCTTAAATAAGTTGAATACAACACATTCCAGTGTATTTACTTCGTATTTTGTGAAACCAATCTAATAAGAAATAAATTGAGTTCGGAACCAATTCTTTGGTAAGTTTACTGGTTTACTGTTACTATTGTTTTATCTATGCATATAATATTTGTTGGATTATGTTTATACGTGAATGTTTTTAGTGTTTATATGATTAAACTTTACTGTAAACAAGTTTTTTTAATCTAGCTACGTCAATAAATGTTGCGTTGAGGTTGCGTCATAATTTCGTATGTTTCAAATAAGTCCCGCGTTGTCCCATTAATAATAAAACTCTTTGTTTCTGTTACAGCTGTGCTTAAATAAGTTATATTAGCAGAATTCTGTAAAAAGGACTGTAGATAATTTGATGACATTATTCAATTTTGAAGAATACTCTGAAATGCCTCCTGTTAAGCGTAGTAGGCGCGGTTTAAGCGATGCCGATAATGTTGATGATGATTACAGGCGAAAGAGGGAGAGGAACAATGAGGTATGTAACATTTAAGTAATCTTTAAGTGGTACTTAGTGGATGGTCACATTAAATACATAAAATCATTGTGATATTCTGTAATCTGGCAGTGAATAATGTGAATGGAAATCTCTTTGATTGATATACCTACATGTTATATTTGATATTTAAAACTAGTGTCATAATCCCATAAATAGGTTTTAAAGCAGGCCATAAGTGCCAAAACACGAGTCTGATAGTTTTTGTTCAAAACATGTTTTGTTGTCTATTACATCATCATTTTATAATCATCTTTATACTTAAGATTAAATTGCTAGGAAACATTGGAAGATAAAAGTTACACACATACCTAAATGCTACACAATTAGCGGGTTTTGTCTATCTGCATAAATTAAAAATTACTACATCTAACAGCTACAATCTAGTTTATTTTTAATATCAATATTTAAAATACAGCATTCCTTTGATCTGGTTTATTTCAATATCTCTGATATTTGAGTGTAAATTGGAATTGAGTAAATATTGCGCAATTGTTTATACTCTGATATGATGCAATACTTGTAATGTGGGTAAACATGAGGTAACATGTAAAGGTATTATGTTTACCTATAGGTTTTTACCATCATTATAATCAGACATCACATTTGTTAAGTAGTTGATTTTCAGAAAGGATATCATCCGTTTTGGCCCAAATTCGAAAACGCCGGCAACAAAAAAAAGTTTTATTCTGACGAGATCTTGTCCACCTAAGTATTTCTTAATATGGCACCAAAGCTTTACCACTGCTGACAGACTTCGAATTTGTACCAAAAATGTATAGAGATCGGATGATGTCCTTTATGGAGTACTTAAACTTATAATTTTGTAAATTTAGCTTCTAAGTCCAAGTCTTCTAAGTATTGTGATGTGTGTAAATGTTGCTTCGCATAGTGAAGTTACCTTGTTTACTGTTTAAATTACTGCAGTTAAGATCCCTGTACTCATATATTATATTAATAGGCAAAAAAAACATACTTTGACTTATTAATACTGATCATTCAAAAGGTGACAACCAATTAAAATAATTCAGCCTCTTAGAATCCTAAGATGTTTATATTTTTTACTTAATGTGTATGTCAGTTCAATGACACATTATGCAACTTGAATGTTGCAAAACAGTCAAATATATCAATAGGAATTGATAAAGAAATCATATCATTCTATCTTGGATTATATTTAGTCTATCTTGAATGATTGGCTTTGTAACAAACTTTTTACAGTCATTTCAGTGACGCTAAGCTGATACATGTCTTCCTAAGAAATTTTGATGTAGGTACCTTTAGTAATATATCAAAGCTACAGAGTCTGTCTGTTGCCCAAATTGTGGCAAGGCCATCCAATATCTGCCAATAAGTAATACCACTCCACACTTTATAATATTTTGTTCCTTTATTATTATATTTTATCAATTTATTATATTTGTTTGGGCACACTCCACTGGTTCATTATGTATAGTTTAGTTTGTATATTGTTATAAATACCCCTTATTACTGTATAGACTGACAATAAATCCACACTTGTAGATAAAATCAGAAATAGATATAGCAGAAATAAAAATAAAAACATCTTATTATACCTATCTCTCTTTCCAGGCTGTAAAGAAAAGCAGAGTGAAATCGAAACAGCAGACAAAGGACACATTCACAAGAGTCAAGAAGCTTAAAGAAGAGAATCAGGAACTGGAAGACACTACTAAGAGGCTAACTAAGGAACTAGAATTATTAAAGGAACTCTTCTTAGCTACAGCATCCAATACAAATAATTCTAAGTTTGACGGTATTGACCTTGAGAAACTCTTAGAGGATACTCCTGATAAGAAATAGGTTTAAGTTTTATTTTGCCATATAGTAGACTATAGCCAGCCACTAAGAGAATGTGTTCTTGACAGGTTGTGGTCAACAGGATACTATAGATATCACTTATTTGTCCTATAAACGTAAAATGAGATTAAAAACTACATATATTACGCCAGGTTATAATGAATAATATAACATGGTTTTTTATTTCTCTATTTTTTATTTTTCCGTGTTTCGGAAAGCTCGTTAAACAGTAGGTCCCGGCTGTCATACATAGATCTTTGGCAGTCGTTAAGTCAATTCTGACAACCAGTCTTACTATGGGATACTGTGTTTCCCAGTAAAATGGGTTGTGGAGGTCAGATAGGCAGTCGCTCCGTGTAAAATACGGTATTCAGCTGAATCCGGTATGACTGGTAGCCGACCCCAACATAGTTGGGAAAAAGGCTCGGGAGATGATGATGGTTTTTATTTCTCTACCAAGTCCAATTGACGTGAGTCAGGAACACATTCTCTGAGAGGGCGAGATATTTTTAGGTTAAGTGTTATAAAAGTTGTAACACCATCTAATTTGGTTGTCAAACAGGTGGTGCTATTTTGTTTGTATAGTTTTTCCCTATAAGTCATTCAAGGGGATGATTTAAAACATCTATAAGTTCACATTGCTATAAAGGTTTGGCTACTCAATAATAACTTTACATTTTATGAAATTATTACAGAAATTGGTGAAAAAATGAATGGTGTCCACTGTCCACACTATAATGAGTTAGATGTGCAATTTATATACTGTATCCACATATGTGGTAATTTTGCAAGTTATGTATGCATTTGTGCATGTCTTAACGCACATGTTTGCTTGGGCATACAATAATTTGTGTAAATAAGATTGGCCATGTAGCTGAGCCTCTACCTCGAAATAGCAATTTTATTTGGTTAAGCTCTTGACGATTTTATACTTTCGTGTTGTCTGTAAATGTTGTATTAAGTACAATTTTGATTATGAATTTTTGACGTCATTTTAGTAATGGAAGCTACAGCAATTCAAAAACCTGATAGGTAATCTAGTCTCGCGTCAGGTCCATTAGTCAATTTCCACCAACCACAGGCTTCTAACTTGTCTCTCATTGGTGGAGAATAACAGAAACAACTGATATGACACTAGCAACTAGCGGATTTTTTACTTGCGGTATCCTCATAGTAAGGTAGTTCTTAAGAGATTTTCGGACAAATGTTGACTTTCTGTTGTCTTTTTTTATAATATTTATGTATTATTATTCGAATCACAAATACTATTAGGTACTGTATTCAAGAAAGTATAATTTAAAACTCAATGCAAAATGTTAAAATCTACTCTGACAAAAAAATGAAAAAAAAAAAACGGAATCAATCCAGCAATGATAGAACACTCCTTTTGAGACGTAACAAAAAAAATTAAGTAGATCGACATTCTATTGTTGGCCATGTTTAGCATTTTTTTTTTTACCAGAAATGTTCTAGTCCTGTACTTTCTTGTTAATTTCTTTATACATACAGTAATTATTATAATCTGTGATATACTAGTAAAGCATAGTTATAATGTCCATAGCTAGCATATATTTATATCATTAACTTAAATCTTGAATAAAACGCACATTTGGGTGCAAAAAACTGTTGTTGATATACCAAATAGGTATAAGGAAATTATTTTTATATTAAAACAATAAATTCTGATAATCATTTAATAACAAAAATATAATCTTACTATCTAAAATTTAGAATTTCAAGAAGCAATTATAAAATAAAAAATACATTTTATACAATTATAATCAGTCGTTGTTATTTAAAATAACCCTTTTGACTGTAAATATATAACTTAAACAATTTGTATATATTTGAAAACTAGTAAACCAACACTGGGGTACAATTAATCCCGAAACCAGTCGGGGACCTTTAATCTATATCTTCGCGTAAGTTCAGTCGGATTACTAGTTTTTAAATTATTATGTGTCACAAAAAAATATAATTAGTAGGTATATACAAATAAATGTTGAGTCATTATCCTCTGCCCCTTATGCCAAATATAATTTAAAAAAAAATATGTTACTTTTTTATGTTAGTAAGATTTATATTATTTATACACAACAGTGGGAAAGCTAGAAATTTTACACAAACCCATTATTGAGTTCTGAGGTTTACGCGAATGTTGGAGACATTGAAATCAAACTACTTTTACGGATTTTATCTATACAGGGTGTTGTCCCTGTCCGACCCGAAAGGGTGATATAGGGTTCACAATCACATGCCAAAATAAAATATCAAATTTGGAAAATTCATGATAGAAACAATAATAATAGATTTTGAAATAACCATTTTTTGCCCCGAAATTCCCTAAATTTGAGATTAAATAAAAAACTGTAACACCAATTTCGTCGGAATTTTTGGGGTATTTTTTTTTTGGTAATTAGGTAGCATCTGTGACGACGCCGACACTCTCTCTCGACTTTTGAGAAAAATATCTTTTTTAGGTTATAATTTTTTTTTCCATTTTTTTCCACATTTTTGTAATCAGATATCGATACCTAACAACACCTTCACGGATCGGACAGGGTTTTCTTAACACCCTTTATATATAAATATTTGTATCCCGTGACCACCGTGACCTGCAAAGGTGTCGAAACGTCGGGACCTAAAATCTAAATACAAACTCATTAGTTGCTTTTTACATACGTTTCAATAATTTAACATGTTGTGAGTGACAGAACAAGTCCATTATATTTCATTTAATAAAATATATGATATATTCTTTTTAGCTTACCAATGGGTAATTTAGGTGGGGCAGAGTGAAACACAAATAACATAGTAGAATATTAAGATCACAGATAACAAACTAAGGGACTAATAAATAGCAAAATAAAACAAAACATGTCATGCTTACTGACTTCTGAGCTTTTATAAAAATATACTATATTTTATTATATTTATAAAGTAGCAACATTATGCTAATGTTTTTTAAATATACCATTGGTTCTGCATGCATAGTTATTTCTAACTTTTTTAATATCCAATGCAAATTTAATTAAAGGTAGTTTCTTATTAAAAAGAATGCAATATATTAGAATTTTTTATAATTTAAATTAATTTTTTTCATGAGGCTTTTGCCCTGTAGTCTGCTGTGGACCGCTTAAATAGTCGAATTATCCAAGCAGCCCGTGTATGCGGCCTTACAGGATATAAGCGCAGACTTATATATGTTGTAATCAATTTTAATATGTACATATATGAGTATAACTATATAACTATGTTCTTTATAATAATTATTAGAATATATTCTAAGTATTATTGATACATGATGCAGAGCTCATATCCAGTATCTCACTTTCAATCCGACTTGAACATTCAAAATTATACTCTAACACTTTTCTCAGGACTCTCATCTAGGAAAACGAGCAGGACTCGACGCTGCTAGTATACATATTGCGTTTGTTTACTCGCACATTCAAAACTGAACTTTAAGCTACACGATATGGAGCACAAACTCGTGTCTCCGAGTTAAAGCTCAAAGTTCGTCACACTTTTACCCCCACTTGGACATTCAAAATTGATCCCTAACACAATTTCCTTAGATCACAATGTCGCTAGTCCTATTTCCAGACGTTGATCACGCCGTCAGCGGCCGCACTGACTAGATATGGCTTGCTGCCGTTCACCACGGCCAGGTCTGTGATGGGAGCCGTGTGGTAGAACGAGCGCGACTCCACGCTGCGGTTTTTATTATCTTCACTCGCACATTGAAAACTGGACATTAAACCACATGACATAAGGCTCAAACTCGAACGTCTGACATTTAAACCCCACTCCCTCACTTTCACATTCAAAATTTGATTTTAACACGCTTTTCTTAAAGGTCCCTATTTCCAGACGTTGATCACGCCGTCAGCGGCCGCACTGACTAGATACGGCTTGCTGCCGTCCACCACGGCCAGGTCTGTGATGGGCGCCGTGTGGTAGAACGAGCGCGACTCCACGCTGCGGTATATATTGTCCTCGAGAACAGCGGATGGCGTGGAGGGGTTTAATTTACAGCATTCCTGGATAACTGTGGTACCGTCTATTATGCGACTCCTGGGAACAAGAAATAATATAGGGACTGTTAGATGATGTATTAATTACCTTCTGTATTTATCAGCGATATAATATAGTCGTATCGATATAAAGTTTCAAAGGTAGACTTAAAGTTTTGCTGAGCATAAATTATATTAATAAATGTGCACAACACCACATGCATTGTTCTGAACCTAATGCTAGTAGTTAAAGCACTTGTGTTATGGAATCAGAGACTCAAAGGTACGACAAACAGTCAGACCCGAGACAATGAAATAGTGATTTCTTGATTAACCTGTCTGGGTATCGAACTCAGGACTTCAGAGCTGCGACACCTTAAAAACGGGTCGCCACTTAACCCCGAAGGTCGTCAAGCCATAAAAAGTTATTTAATAATTTACACGATACAGCGACTGCTATTTTAACCAAGACAGATATTTCTGTCACTTAATATACATACCTATACTTGATAGCATTGGGTGAGTGCCTCAAGCTATCATTATGCGCGTGCAACAGTATGTACGAGTCCTCCGGATGCTCGAGGTCCCAGTAGCGGAGGCGGAGGTCCGACCCGCCCGTCACCACAAAGCGACTGCCCTCGCGCGACCCGCAGTAGATGGAGCTGATGTAGTGCGAGGCCTGGGGGAACACAAGTTGTTATACATGTCTGATTGTGTAGTGTGTGTCTGATGATGTGTAGTGTGTGTCTGATGGGGTGTAGTGTGTGTATACTGACCGCAGGCGTGTAGTGCAGTGGCTGCACACAGTTGGTGCTGGGCCAGAGCGCGTGTGTCCGCTGCGTGGACTCCAGGCTCCAGGCGGCCGCGTCTCTCGCTCCGGCGGCCCATATAGATCCGCTGCTACCACTGCCTACTATACGACGGACACGTTCCGCTGAAAAAGAACGAGCTTCATAGTAAAAGTCACCATCGAGAACTAAAGTCCGCGTCAAGACAAATCAAACGAGCCCAATCTTGACAGGGTTCTGGCGATTGCTCACGCCCTGCTTGTGGTCACCCTGTATAGTAGGTACTACACTCACAGTTAGGATGCCTGACGCAGGTGATGGGCAGATGGAATCTCAGGTCCCAGACGCAGACGGCTCCGCTGGACGTGCCCACGGCCAGGTAGCCGGCCGGGTCCGCGTACAGGCACGTGTACACGCCCTGCTTTAGGTCACCCTGTAGCTTCCACGCGTTGCCTGATTACAAAGTTAACAATAAAGTGGTAACTTATAAAGTATTTTACGTCTCTCAGATACATACCAAAATTAGACACGTATTTTTTTACGCAACTATAATCTCTCGCAGATAATATATGGATTTGAAATTTTACGTCACGTCACGATTTCGTACATTTACTGCAAGCGACTGACGTCATTAGCTACTCTCCACCTTTTACTTATTATATCCACTCAAAATCTCCAGTGAATTCCAAAAAAAACCTTATGTGGTACGGCACACATGTGTCTATTGATATTTAATTAATATACCTAGGGCCTAGATAGATGGTATTATGATCGACTTACCGGGCGCCCTAAGATCCCAGCCCACAATATTAGCGAGCAGCGTAGCGTAGGATATGACCGCACCGTGCGCAGGCGCAGCCACGCACACGGCGTCATCCCCGTCGCCCTCCAGCTGCCGGCCCTGGGACAAGTTCATGCGGGACGAACTGCTATCCACCCTGTATGTAACATACTATTAGTAACATGCTGTATAGTTATACAGGGTGTTACTGAAAGGATATTGCAGTCCACCCTGTATATAACGTTCATTAATAACATGCTGTATACTTATACAGGGTGTTACCGAAAGGGTGTATGTATATAAATGGGGTGAAGAGTACTCCTGGTATAGATTCAGTTTACAAAATTTCAGTTCAAAATAAGTTAGGATTTAATTTTAACACTAAAAAACGTTTGATGCGGGACATGTTGCTTGCTTACGCTCATTGAGCGAGCGCATGTCTCGGTCCATTCCACGTGTTGTTTAGGGTCATGTTCCACAACATAATATGATATGTTGAAAATGTTGTGGTTTTTACATTGATTTTGTTTTAAATACCTTACTAATATTTGTATGCCATTGTATAAGGCAAACATGATGAATCGATATGTACCAACATTATTTTACATCTTGCATGCTGATTGCATGTGTACTCATGTTTGAACAAATAAAGTTATCTTATCTTATAAGTGTTATATGTAATAATAATATAGTATATAGTTATGTAATGTAACATCGTTTTTCATCTATATTTATAATAGTTATAATAAATCTGTAAAAGTGAAAATTCTGTACATTGAAAATATCAAAAAAATAAATGGCGGGAGGTGTTACTAGACCGACACCGAACCCAAAAGTGTGAAAAAAAGATTTTTTGTCTGTCTGTCTATCTGTTTGTTCAGGTATCACGCAAAAACTACCGGTTCGATTACGATGAAACTTGGTATAATTATTCTTTATTATCCTGGGCACCACACTGGGTAGTTTTTATCCCGGAAGAGTATAAACAATAAAAAACAAACTTAATTTTGCGGTTAAAAACTCATTGATAAGTTTCGTCATCCACGCAAACGAAGTCGCAGGCACAGCTAGTCGTTAATAAAAATGTTTTATTTGCGTGTATGTTTGTGTATCAAGGGGATTACCCACCTTTTGTTTTAGCAACATTACCTTAAAACGAAGACAGATTCCTGTGTAGCGGCCACAAGCGACTGTCCGGCCTCACAAGACGCTATCGATAGAACAGGACCCGCGTTCCTATTGTACATGGATTTTGATCTGGAAATAAATTACAATCAGAGTTTTTACAATATAACCCGTTCGGAATGACAGTCGTTAATTAAGAATTACTTGTGCGGGGAAGAGCAAAAATGATATAAATAATAAAAAAAAATACGATAAAAATATTATCGATAATAGAGGCCACCATTTTGGAGCGACTATTCATCGTTTGAGTTTTAAACATCTTATATAAGGTGCTATAAAAATATCTGCCACGGCTTTAATGGGAGGTAGTATTGTGTTTATAGATTACAATAGTGAAGAACTTTCGTACCCCGGAACAGTTAATTAAATTTTAGAAAATAAAATTGTTAAAATAACATTGACTCTATTCTGCGTAACGTGGTTCACAAATTACGTGAATTCGGTGCGGAGCGGCAACAGCTTAGGACACGGGATGGTTTTATACTAATAAATCAATTCAAATTTATACGTTATTTTTTTTGTATGAAAAAAAATATGATAAATAATCAATAATTTATCTATACTATTGTAATCTATAAACACAATACTACCTCCCATTAAAGCCGTGGCAGATGTTTTTATAGCACCTTATATATAAAATTCTCGTGTCACAATGTTAGTTACCATACTCCTCCGAAACGGCTTGACCGATTTTTATGAAATTTTATATGCATATTCAGTAGGTCTGAGAATCGGCTACTATCTATTTTTCATACCCCTAAGTGGTAGTAGGTAGGTAGTAGGCAGATGCTAGGTAGAAAAAATTGCATTGCAACGCATGCCGGGTACAGCTAGTTCCTTTATATAAAGCGATATTTGAAGGAAGTAAAAATACCAATTGACTATCAAATATGGTAAACGAGTTCCCTATAAGGCAAAATAAAATTGCCTAATTTCATTACGATTATTGAATTATTATGAGTATTTGCTTTATTGATCTTGTCGCATTATACTAACATACCTATTGATATGCGCATGCGTGTGTAGTCTCGCCGCGTCCCACAGCCGCACGGTGCCATCGTCCGAGCACGAGCCGAACAGAGACCGCTGCGCTGGCAACACCACTAGCTGGTTTACGCGAGCCCTGGTGAGGATGGCAACATTGTATTATATGTTTAACAATATCGCTGGCAACACTGCCAAAATAAACCCCAGAAAAAAATCAGTCGTAGTTTTTACAAACAAAAGCGACCATTTTTGTGTGGCTTTCACAATTGAGACTACTCCAACGATACAACTCAAGTATAAATCTATTAAACCTTAGTGTGCGTCCACATCTGACGAACGAGCATTACACGAGCAGCTCGCGACCTGCTCGCGAGCTAGTTAGTTACTGTAATGCTCGTTCGGTGCTCGTTCGTTAGATGTGGACGCACCCTTAGAATACGGAACGTGCCAAAGAAATATACATAACACGCGGATTTGCGCAGTAAGGTAAATATTTAAAACCACCTCCTTCCTGCGTAGTCGGGTAAAAAGAGCGTTCGACGTCCGTTCCTTCATTTATTTATATAATATTTTTTGGTTGTTGTCAAAGCTAAATACTTACTTTAAATATAATAAAATTTAGTAAATCTCTAACTTACTTGTGTTCGTGTAGATACGCCAGTAACTGGTTCCCGGGCCGCCAGCCAGAGGGCGGGAGCGAGTCCTCATTGTTGTCTAGCGGGTCATCGTGACTCCTAAATAATAAACTGTGATTAAAAACATACTTTCATATCATAGTGTTCTAATAATGTCTGTAACTTTATTATTGAAACAATAAAGTATTATTATCAATTTAAACACATAGCAAAAAGAAAATTATCCATTTTGGTTCAATTTTCAAGTAAACCAACAAAAAAAAATGGTTTTATTCTAACGATACTAAATTGACGGTACTCCAACTTAAAGTCGGTGTAAAGTCGTGGTAGTTTATGAATTACAATAAATTTAATAAATTTTTCGAAATAAAGAATCTCACAAACATACATACATACATACATGAACCCTGAGAACATAACACTCTTTTTTGGGCAGTCGTGTAATAAACATTACCTTAATGATTTCTGGTATTTCTGTTGCATTCGTGCTGTTAAGTCTCTCAGCTCAACGCGGCAGGGAGCCATGCTATCTGCAAACATTATATTATACTATAACGATTCATATTGATATTATGTTTGTAAAGGATAACATCGTGAGGAAACCTAGATTTCGAAAATTTGAATCTGAAATGAACCAAGTGAGCAGGCGTGGTGATCAATGCTCGTTCTTTCTCTATATGGAAAGAGTCCTGTGCCCAGCAGTGGGATATTTACACGTCGGTATTATATTATATACAGTATTAGTTCAAAGACAGATAGAGATTCTTAAAAATAAAATGGAGGTATTTATTAGTACTAATTTTAGCAAAATAGGCAAATAGCAAATTATTTTAGTATACAACATGTTAAGAAAACCCCGTCCGACCCCAAAGGGTAATATAGGTTTCAAAATCACATGACCAAATAAAACATTTTACCTGTAATATTCATGATAGTAACAATAATAATGAATTTTGAAAACCCATTTTTTGCCGTGAATTTCACCAATCATTTGGGATTTTTTTTTAATCTGTCATCATTTTCGTAGGTATTATTGGCGGCATTTTGTTTAATTATTTGGCGGCACTTTATCCTGTTTTTTACATTAATAGAATCAGATACACGACCGAACAGAGTTTTCTTAACATGTATAAGGCGTGTAGAACATAGTATATACATACACTGCACGTAGCTGGCGCTGTGTGCGAGCTGCGAGTGATGCGGCGCGGCCGACGCGGCTTGAGACCCCGCCGGTGCCGACACCCCGCCCATAGTGCTCTCTGTAGCTATAAACCCAACTATATTACAATAGAATATAATACAGTATTACCTATTGCACACCATTGAAAAGCGATTTATTCCAAGCACCTAATGAGTCACAACAACACATCACAATATTAATATAATATTATATTATAATATTCCCGGACAACTCACACACGGTTATCTGATCCCAAGCTAAGCAGAGCTTGTGTTATGGTAACCAGACAACTGATAAACATACTTATATATTCCTAAATACATACATATTATAGATAAATTACACCCAGACACAGAACAAATGATCGTGCTCATAACACAAAGATTTGTCCTGGGTGGGAATCGAACCCACGACCTCCGGTATAGCAGTCAGGATCACTGACCACTAGACCAACAGGCCAGCCAATCAATCAATTAGTCAATATACATGCCAATCAGTCAATTATAATAAAAGTACTTAACTAGTATCAATGTGCTTACTCGTGCAAATAATAATCATTTTCTTTTCGTCGAAATCGCAAAAGCCAAGCGGTAGCAAAACAATACACAATGATAAATGATCCATAAATGCTTGCTTCAAGTCTGAGAGCTCTATATTTTTTAAATCCCATTAGTGATCCCGATGTACAAGGATAAAAAAAATAACATTTTACTATAAATGAGTAATAAAAAATAAAAATAATGAAGTAGGTATATAGAAAAAAAAGGATTGCTTTTTCAGAGAATACAATAGTGACTTACCTCTAGAATGTTGTTCATGCGACTGTCCGAACATGTGTTGCCACTCGGTGTTCATATGCGCTTCGTGCGACACCGACGTCTTGTGCGTGCGTCTGCGCATACAGTACACGTTATAATTCATGTTACAGTCTGTGTGTTACATTGTACATCGTGATATGTCATCTTACAGTAATATAATAATAATATTCCGGGACAGCTCACACACGGTTATCTGATCCCAAGCTAAGCAGAGCTTGTGTTATGGTAACCAGACAACTGATAAACATACTTATATATTTCTAAATACATACATATTATAGATAAATTACACCCAGACAACCAGAACAAATGATCGTGCTCATCACACAAACATTTGTCGTGGGTGGGAATCGAACCCACGACCTCCGTTATAGCAGTCAGGGTCACTAACCACTAGACCAACAGGCCCGTCAAAGTAAGATTGGAAGCTGACTATAATGTATTTTAGAAAAGGAGTGAATAAGAGATGATTAGCAGGACTAATGTGAAGTTGAAATGTATATAAACATAATTTACATGATGACTTTTTTGTTACATAACTTTTCTCGGGTTTATAGATCACACTTAACAATGTTAAAGGAAAAATACAAAAGAAACATGGCAATGCTGCCAGCCTTCTGGGCACGTTTCCCGCCATTGACAAGGATGACGATGAGTTTTTTGACGCGTGCTAGTTTTATTTATTTATGTAAGATTTAATTTTAGTGTAGTTGTAAGTGTTTGTTCTTGTATTAGATTTAAGTATTGAATTGTAAATAAATATTAATCTGTAAAAAAAAAAGAAACACGATTTCCAAATCTTAATTCTGGTTTATCTTTCTCGTGTCACTCGTACTTTTGGCATTGGGAAATGTCTTTCCCTCTAGTGTAGGCCTCTTAAACGACGTTCGAACATATACACGGTAGGTACATAATACAACAAGTCATAACATGTATGTATAACATCACCTGTTCTGCGAGGCGTACATCTTGTCGACATGTTGCATGGTGTCCGCGGCGCCCGTGTCCAGCTGCACCGCGCGCGACACGCAAGAGTTCTGTAGCACCAAGCGACCCGGGGCTTCTGTTATATGCTGCCAAATATAGGAATAACATTAAATTAGGTATTCTTTTAAAGAATTAGAGTACGTTTTTTAGAAAAGAAGCGTAGGTATAGTAAATAAGATGGGTCGACGACATAGTAAAAGTTACAGGTCGAGTCTGGGTGGCACTGGCAGAGGACCGTGGATAATGGCACGAGAAATAAGAGAGAGAACGAGAAGGTATTAATTCAGCTGAATCTAGAGAGGCTGGAATGACTACAACATAGTTTACTGACTACAATATAATTACCTGTGTAGATGACCCTTGTATCTTGATTAAGTGCGCACTCATAGCGAGCAGTTGATTTTCTACATGCTCTGTCATACCTAAAAGAGAAATATAGAGACATTTATTTATGTATTTACATGTTTACGAGTAGGATAGGCCAACCAAGAAAGGATGAAAAGCAACAGTGGCCCAAAAAGTTTGACGAACTTTTTGTGTAAAGAGTGTCCCGTCATCCCGTGTAACACAACGGAAATAATATGTTTAATAATTCATTATTTACCCCGGATATCCCTATTTCTGAATAAAACAGTATTTATCGTATGTTAGCAAAACTTTTATTACTAAAGTTTCTATTGTAAAAGCGAGATGACGCACACAACGCAACTATCCTGCTTTAAAAGCTCATAGTACACATCGAACATTGAAACTACAGAATACAATAACTTACCATCAGATGCCAGTCTTCTAAACAAGTTCCTGAGTTGTTGACCCATTTCAGAATATTGTGGCACTGTACCCTGTTTTACCTAGAACATCATGAGGTGTCTTTAATATTTGTAGATTTTGGCTCAGCAGTGTGAAGGAAAACACACGTGAAAAAGAAAATACAGTGTTGGTCGTGCCAAAATAACTGATAATGTGTGTTTTGGATAAAAAAAGCATGTAACTTGCTGAAGATGTCAAGTAGTAGAGATGAATGGAAATTGATTATGCATTGCACCGATAAAATAATTGGGAACAGGGCAGGCAGATGATGATGAAATTATATAAGGAAGCTGCTAAATTGGAAAAAAAGAAATTTTTGGGTATTAAAGGTCGAATAGATTGCGAGGAAATTCAGACAGCGTAAGTATAGCTGATTGGTTGACTATTCGCAATAGGATTTCACCCTGTTTGTCAGGAGCTTAAACAATCTATTTGATACCATGGCGCATTTTGCTCAAGTTCTGTGCTGATATCTTATTTCCACGGCGTCGCCGAGGCTCTCGCGCCAGACAGGGTCAGGTGCTAGAGCCTGGTTACCTTGAGCCTGGTGTTCCTCCTCTCCCGCAGCGTGTGCACCAGGCGGTCCACGTCTCCGTGCCGGAGCACCGCGTCCAGCACCTTGCGCGGGATGGGCTCGGCGAGGCTCTCCAGCACCAGCTCGGCTCGCTCCACCTGCACATCCGGGAACTTCATACAGGATTATTATTTATGTACTGGTGTCACTGACGCTATAAAGAATTTACTCTTAACTTTATGATAGATTAGCGCCAACCCATGTAGACACGGGTGGCTACGCGAAGTTAATTAAAAAACCGCACTGACGAAACGAAACGTACGTAGTCTGTGTGCACGAAGCTACGGCGTTGGCTACGCGTCGTAGCAACGTAGCTGCGTTGCTACAACGCTGGGTCATCGCGATGCAGTGCCATAACCACACCACCACACACAATATTTTCGATTATTATATTATATGCTAGAAATTAAACATCATATTAACGAACTCATTTTGAGTTGAAATGTTGTAAACTTACTCTATACCAGGAGTACTATTCACCGCTTTTGGATAGATATACCCTTTCGGTAACACCCTGTTTAATGCAAAAAATACACAAATTTAAATTGAAAAAAGCTGCACGTTCAATCTAAACAATGAGCAATATAGTGTCATACTCAAATAATGAGGTCATTACACATGTACTTTTTCAATTAGCTATTTAAATATTCAACAAAGACTTCTTAACTCGCCAACCTATAACCACATACCTTAATACATTACGTAACATTTTCAACAGTATTACCTTACTTTACATGACCTTACCTGTATAAGTTTGTGCTTGAGATGCGGCCACACGAGCGGCAGTATCTTGCAATTTACGTCGATCGGGTTCAGAAGGCTGGCAACACATGACACTAGGCCACACACTTCGTGACGTATCTGTGTGACAATATCAGGGGTTTAAAAATAATACAAAAGTTTTCTAATTAACTGTAGAATAACAAAATAGTCGAATACATATAATTCAACTTTTTGTTTTTTTTTTTTCAAAACTAAAAATTTTATTGGATTTTTGGCTTAGGTAAATTGTTTAATCATTAAGTAAGTTTAGTTTTTTGCGAGGTGCGGCGTAAGCGTTCTGTTTTCACCATCAAAAACACGAAGCATAGCATAAAACCTAGTAGTACTTAATAGTACCTATCACTTAAGATCTCATCACGTGACATTACACATCACATCACATGTCATCAAAACACTTGACATAACATCACATCATCATACAACGATCATACATACCCAGAGGTTGGGGTGTGCGAGGAACACGGCGCTCTCGGCGACCAGATCGCAGAGCGCCTGCTTGGGCAGCAGACCCAGCTCGGCCAGGCTCGTGGTCGCTCGCAGCGCCTTCGCTATTATCCACTCCGACTGGTCCGTCAGACCCTGGGAGGAGAAAATTATAATATATTTTACGATGTAAAAAATTGTGTCGTCCTGACCACTTCAGAGCACAATGGGCTATTAATATAATCAATGAAGACGTCAAGTCGACACCTACCGTTTCATGCAGACCGTGCATGTGACCTTAAGGCTCATTTTCATTAGCGGAGAGTACCCGCAACAGATGACTTTCATTGAAGCTAATGCGTAATATTCGTTGCTAGGTCAAGCCGCGTGCGGAGCTAGAGAAACGTCACCATGTGCGAGAGGATCACGTCGTTGATGATATTACTATGTCTGTCTTTGTCTCTCCCAGTGCCCACCTGTTGCATGAGCGGGACGAGTATGGGCGCGGCGTGGTGGCCGACGTACGCGGCGACGCCCACCACGCGCTCGAAGAAGCAGCCGCGGAGACCCGCCTCCTCTTTGTCGTTCAGGAACGTCACCATGTGCGAGAGGATCACGTCGTTGGCTAAGATATTATAAAAAAAGAACCCATCAGATAACACACAGGTTACGCAGTAAAGGAGGCACACACAATGGAAGACATTACACGGTCGATCTAGATCAAGATCCGTGATCATGATCAGTAATCTTAACAAAGATAGACCGTCTAATTTATGATGGAGCAACAGACTAGATGGTACAAGATTTACCTAAGTAGAAAAAAAAGACAAGGTGTTGCCGAAGGGGTATATCCATCCAAAAGGGGTGAAGAGTACATCTGATATAGAACCAGTTTACAAAGTTTCAGCTCAAAATGAGGTAATTAAATAATTTGTATCCTCGTCGCACCAATTACTTGACATATAAAATCAAAACCAGGCAAGCGATGTATGTGAAGATTTAACAAGTGAAATAATAAGATATAAACCCTTGCAGTGCATTTTTGTTTATTTAGGATTAATTATGATTTTATGATCAGTAACTAACCTTTCTGTTTCCCGAAGAATATGCATAGTTTAGTGATGCCGTTCTCAACGAGAGCTCGCTTCACAACCGCTTGCGAGTCCGTCAGCAAGTAAGATACTGTCGATCTAACCTGAAATATTATAAATAATAATATAACAACCTAAACTAATTAATTTGCAAGTTAATAATTTATAATAACTGTATAAAACCTAACTAATAATTTCCAGGGGTCACAAGCGCATTTAAACAAGTATGTGAATGTTATTTTGTTTCTTTTTAATGGGTTGTGGAGGTCAGATAGGCAGTCGCTCCATGTAAAATACGGTATTCAGCTGAATCCGGTAAGACTGGTAGCCGACCCCAACATAGTTTGGGGAAAAGGCTCGGTAGATGATGATTTTGTTTCTTTTTAAAACACTTTTCTACATATTTATTTTACATCTTCAGAATTTATAGTACACAGGAGCACATAAGTGCAGAATATTATTTTTTTTAAACCCATTGTATTTTCTACTATCCGTAGATATCACAGTTATTCTGTGAACATACACGGAATGCGAGACGTCCACGCACGCGTCGCCGAAACAGTCGAAACAACAGCAGTCCCTGTATGAGCGGCGATAGGTACTCACTATAATTTGACCCAACTCGACTTGACTTGACTTGACATGACTTAATTATATGAAGAAGACTTACCATTTCATGTAACGCGGATAATTCAGTCTCATAGTTGATGTTGGCGGCTTCCTTTTCAACCATGTTCTGAGTCTGGTCCAGGAACCGCACTGCTGTCTCGGCCAGCTTAGCTGCACAACAAATTTCGTTATATACTAGTTGTGACCCGCGGTTTTATTCGCTTAAGTTCCCTTTAGATGACAAAAAACGTGGGATGAAATAAGCTTATCTTATGGATAGACTAGACTATCCTAACCTTCCTGGAAATTTGTTCTATCACATGCAAATAGATTTTTTAAATCTGATTTGTTGTTTCAGAGATTAGCGAGTTCAACCAAAAAACAATTTAACTTTATTAGTATTAGCGGTGCCCCGCGGTTTCACCCGCGTTCGCTTAGGATCTGTTTTTTGTTACTTTTTTCGATGTTTTGTATATTTCTTCTATTCAAGCTGGAAAAGTACAAAACAAATTATAGATCATGAAAATTAGTCCGCTCTTGAGTTATAAATGGCGTCACTAAACCGAGTTTATTACACAGACATAAGTATATAATAATAATAATATTCCGGGACCACTTACACACGGTTATCTGATCCCAAGCTAAGCAGAGCTTGTGTTATGGTAACCAGACAACTGATAAACATACTTATATATTTCTAAATACATACATATTATAGATAATTTACACTCAGACACAGAACAAATGATCGTGCTCATCACACAAAGATTTGTGCTGGGTGGGAATCGAACCCACGACCTCCGGTATAGCAGTCAGGGTCACTAACCACTAGACCAACAGGCCCGTCGAATATGTATTAGTATAGCTTATTTATATAATGTATCTCACCAATATTATTAGCATAGGCTATCCGGACCGGCACGCTGGGATCAGTGGCCCGCGGCGCTAGTTCCGGCAGTACATACTCGGGGAACACGTTGCAATCGGAGTTGGGTAGCGATCGCACGAGGGCCAGCGCGCGCGAGCACGTGGCGACTGCACGCGCGCGCACGCGGGGCACGCTGTCGTGCGAGAGCTGGATCTGGTGGGATTAATAGAAAAGTGAATAGCTAGATGGCTATAAGGGACCTTAATAAACTTCATTTTTAATTGTATTGCCTATTAATATTGACTTTAAAACTAATGCGAAAAGTACGTAATTCCACCACTTTATTTATTTGAAGTAGTATATTTTTTATGCCTCTGGGATTAGCTCAGAAAAGTTAGCTCTCTGTGCCTGCTCACAACTGTTGGAATTTAACCTATATTAACAAATAAAATACTGTGATTATGAAGTAAATCCAACTCTAGTTAAATTAATCCCTGTATGGCGGAGTGTTTTAAAAACATTTCATTTACATAAACAAATAATATATAAGGTGCTATAAAAACATCTGCCACGGCTTTAATGGGAGGTAGTATTGTGTTTATAGATTACAATAGTAAAGATAAATTATTGATTATTAATCATATTTTTTTTCATACAAAAAAAATAACGTATAAATTTGAATTGATTTATTAGTATAAAACCATCCCGTGTCATAAGCTGTTGCCGCTCCGCTCAACCTTGTGAACCACGTTACGCAGAATAGAGTCAATGTTAATTTAACTATTTTATTTTCTCAAATTTAATTAACTGTTCCGGGGTACGAAAGTTCTTCACTATTGTAATCTATAAACACAATACTACCTCCCATTAAAGCCGTGGCAGATATTTTTATAGCACCTTATATATATATTTTTTTTTTCATAATGTGAATAATAGTCAGAAGTTAGTTTTAAGAGTCACATAGTACTAAAACCAATATATAAACTTACGATATAAGGCAAAATCCGATCCAAAATGGTTTCCGAACTAGAATTCTCGCACAAAAGCTGCAATATCTCCAAACTGTGCAACTTCGACGTACAATGGTGTAACCCTCTGATGCATGACGTAACTAACGAGGTAATCAATATTAACCCTTCACTGTCCGGCCCTAGGTCCTTTCTCTCGGGGGCCTGAATCTCCTCCTCAAAATCCGTAGTATTAATATTCAGAACTTTAAATTTATCTTTCAATTTATCGATATTATCTATATTCTGGTGTTCCGTGGTCTCTTCGACCAAGTCCTGGTAGTTTTTAGCGTCGGACAGCTGCGTGAATATTTTGATAATGTTCTTTATGTCTTGGTGAATGCGGAGGATTTTCTCATCGGGAGGCAAAATGGGTTGTGCGGAAAATATCAGCATGTACGATTGAAGGAAGGAGTAGAAGTATTCTGGGAATAATCTGTAACAAAATATTGGTGTTCAAATACTTGATACATAACTTATTCTATGTTTAAATGTAACTATTTATTTAATTTACCCCTCATTTAATTGTTGTTACAGACATGTAAGATAGTTTTAGGGTTCTGTAACCGAAGGGTGCGTACGGGTCCGTATTACTCACTTGCCCCGGGCCTCGTCCAGGTACAGCTCAGCCGCGCGGCGGTCCCGCGGGTTTCTCTCCGTCATGGAGTGCAGCAGCGCCCGCAGCTGGCTGTCGTCAGCCGCCAGGGTCATGGTGGAGGGCCGGTCCTCGCCGTTACGGTAGGCAAGCAACCCGGGCAGGTCCAGGGCTGGGGTGCCGTCATTCCAGAGCTCCAGAAGAGCACAACTAGGGGAAATCATATAATATATATTTGAACGACATCACATACATTTTTCTGAACCCAAAGTAGAGAGCAGAAAAGTGGTTTTCTAAGTTAACTCGTCCGGGGATCTAAACCGGGACCTTAGAGCTAGGGACACTTTGAAAATCGATGTGTGCGCCACTCGATTATGGCGGTAGAATTTAGGCCTCATGTATATGCAGTTATGTCTGACATACGAGTATGTTCTACAATTATTTTTACACAAAAATATCTGAAAACTATTATAGTGTTTGTATGTATTCTGTATTTTCTTACCCCGCTGAGAATATATCCATACTGGGCACTAATTCTCCAACTTTACAGGGCGATTCACTCAGCAGTAGACCACCCATTTTATCGTCACCCTGTAACAAAATATACAAGTGATAAGTTCATTTCAGACGACTACGCGTTTATGGTCTTATATGAATAAAAAACAATTGTTAATTTTGTAGGTGCATAGTTATTTTCCAAGCTTTTTCGTAAATATATATTTTTGTGCAAATGTACAAATCGTCGTGAGTTCTTCGTTACGTAAAAATCGGAAATTATACGTCTAATATTTTTTTTTTTAACTATAAGACGGACATTAAAAGAGACAACAACCCTTATTGTTAGGGAAGAACTTGGGTGAGGCCTAAGCTAATCTGTGGGACAACATTATTAGTAATATATTTTTTTTCTTTTTAGCCACTTATTCTTTACTTACCGCTGGCCTGTTATGTGGGTCAGGAGCCCTGACAAATCTCTCGGGAGCGACATAGCACAGCCGCCTGCGCGACGTATCGAAGAAGTAGCTGAAGTCCGCCGGGTTGTCGTCCGGGAGGAACGTCGGCTTGAACGACGCTATGTCCGTGAGGAGGACCCACAGCCAGGATGTTACCATTATGTTTTCAAGCTGAGAATTAAAAGTACGATTTAAGCATAGTAAAAAAAAGACACGAGAAATATTGGATTATGGGCTATTTAACAATGAAGCGATGGTAAATATTGAAAAAATACTGTATTTCAGTACTAAGTTAATGATGCAGCAAGAACAACACGTAACAATTGAACTTAAAGGATATTGTAGCGCCCCTAGTTAAATTTTAGAACTATATATATTTGCTCAAGAAGAATATTATTAATATTAATAATATTTGCACAAGAAAATTATGATTTTTGTAGGATTAAGTTTTATTTTCGGCTTATTTAATACAATCAAGTTACGTACATAATTGTGATATAGATATAATCACAGAACATGTGTTTTGCACAATCGATTAACCAAAATCTCATTACATATCAGCCCCTTTAGAGTTTAGTAGAAACATAATGTTATTCAGCTGTATAACCCATTTATTTATGAGGGCTACCGTAAGTCTAACGGTAGCCCCCATGAATCTACGTCTCACTGGTGGAGAATGGCAGAAACACCGGACGCGACACTAAAGAACCCCATTAAAGAATATTATTTCATGAAAATTGCAAACTGAATTTTGTTTTGAGTGTGCCAGCCAGTACTGCCAGTTAGGCTTGTTTACCCCAATATGCTTGTTACACAGGGTAAATATCGAATTAAACAACCCCAATAATTTTAATTTGGCTATAGGTTTTATAAGCAGATAATTATTACTTACTTTAATATCACCATGGCAAATCCCAAGCTTGTGCATGCGGTGCAACGCATACAACACTTGGAAGGTGATCCATTTCTTTTCCAGCACTGTCAGGAACGGCCGTGTAGACATGCGGTCATACACACTGCACTTACAGTACTCGCGCATTAGAAGACCTGCTTTGTCTGTTAGCTGGAATATAAAAAGTTAAAAAGGTGTAAATATTATTAGATAAAAAACTCTTTGAAGAAAAATAAAGAAAAAGATCGCAAAATATGTATTGTGTCTGTGGTCATTAATGAAAGAGGTTTTATAAAAGAGATTGCATCTTATTTAAATATCAAATTCACCTACACTCAGTCTTTGCAGTGGCAACACTGGCATTCTGACAAGCCACACAGCCCTGTGTGATGGACAACCTAGCTTTTTTATTTTGTTTCTAGAGTATTTAATTAAATTGCATTGAAATATACTTAAAATAATTTGGACACTGATATTGTGAATGTTGTGTTTACCTATAAAAGGCATGCATAAAAAATGATGTTATTTACCTGTTTAATTAATATGCATGTATCTAATGCTGTTCGTATACTTAAATAAATAGCAAATATAATGTATCCATTTTATTAATTAGAAGGTGTTGCCGCATTAAATTAATAATCCTAGCATATTTTTTTATGAGCTAACACTGCATTTATGTATGAAGAGACAAAATAAACCTTGTCATATTTTGATAAAAATATTATATTAACTTACAATAACCCTCTGAAACGGTAAACAGTTGAATGCTGAAGCTAGCTGCTCCTTAATCTTCAAGATCCTCTCCTTATGCTCCGCCAGCGGTAGCGAGGGGTCATGCACCGCAAACACCTTTACCACTACAAGCCCTTCACGGGATCTGGCTCGTGCTACCTTGAGGAACCGTGTTGAGCCGAGGCTGAAATAAAAATAAATTCATATTATATTCAAATGGTACATAAAAAAGAAGTTTATGCCCAGCAGTTCGATGATAAAGTATATAATTTATTAATAATGTATAATAAATAAGTATTGCTTCTATTTTTGTGGTATATGTACAAATAAAATACTTTAGTCTGTTACTTTTTTTATCTTATCTTGAATATTGTTACTCATGTTTTGTTTAATTAGATTTTGAAATATCAATTTCTATGCAATTAGGTACTTTAAAAGAGTTGTATTATTTAGCTAATGTTTAATTTATTTAAATAATCTCAAAATTATAAGGCCAAAAAGGGATGAATGTGAACATATCATTGCCTTATATAAATATAAGACAAGCTATATTAAAAAAATATACACTGGTACTTCTAAAAATAATTTAATGACTTTCTATTTTACAGTTATTAAAATATGAGTAAACAAAGTAGCAAAATTTATGTATTGACTACATTCTTATCAATTTATGACCTGACATACATAATTGACTACTCACCTCTGGTCGAATGATAGGTCTACATGGTCACTCAAGTAGTGTTCCACTGGATATATCTGTGATGGAGCAACACCAACCAACTGATTCCCCATTGTGTAATATAAAAACTAGTGAGATATTGCGTTCAACACATATCCTTATAGAATACACCTTAAATTTATTAATGTCACTGAGGTGAATAGCCTTAGTCTCGTTATGAACACAAACGTTACACTTCTTTATAATTGACAGAATTAATTATTGAACGTGATTTGTAATAGTTTTCTAATTACTCAAAGAAAAAGTGCAATTTATTTCAAAACAAAGCAAAATTGCGTTTTTGACAAGTGGTTTCTGTTGACATTAGCGACAGCTGACAAGTGACAACTGGAAAACATTTGACGCGTTTCCGACAACGCATATAATTCTAATTTGCAAACTGAATTAGTTCCCTAAATATTTCTTATGAATTCTAAGATACTCATAATCTTTGACATTGTTACTAAAAATATCCTTATTCAGTCGTGTTTCTTTCAGTTTAGGTTATTTGGGGTTTTTGAAACTTCTTTTGGAGATATAGTGTTCTGTCAAAAATCAAAGAGTAAAATGACAACCATGACAACACAACTCATCAAACCCGCTGTCACTTTAGCTCTATGGTTTCTCTTTCCTTCAACAAACAAGCATTCCACCCATTTTCATTGAATTTGATATCGTTTGCTAATAATATTTCAGAGAAATGTCTTGTAAAAGTGAAAAAGATCGAGCCAAACAGATTCAGGACAGATGTCAGAACATATTGATGCAGATGTTGAAGGATGAGGACAACAAATATTGTGTTGACTGCGATGCTAAAGGTACGCGGATTTTTTCTTTTTTGGAGTGTTCACTCTTGTTTCCCTAACAATAAATCTGTAGCACGAATAAAAAGGCTTTTACAATAGTGTCGTCACACCTTACGTAAATTTTGGATACGCTATTGAGGTTCTTGAACTCAATTTTTAACAACGAAATTATTCAAATGACTCACGACATCTCCGAGCGATTTACTGCTTCTCTACACAATTTCTTTCCTTCTATGCTTTCACATTCCTATCAAAATATCCAACGTTAAATCACGAAGATGCCAAATAATTGGTAAATTCCTATTTGGTTGAATGATTAAAGAAATGCATTAAACAAATAAGTATTGAGTGCAAACAGCTGTAATCTGATAAATTAAATCAAGCAATTTAATTCCGACTTTTATCGTATATGTTTATACCTTGTAATTTTAAATAGTCATAAACAAATGCACTATTATTTATGTTTTAGAAGAATATAATGCATGATTTATATTGCACGATAATTAATTAGTCACAACTCATAAAGTTAATACAATTTCTGACAATGTCTGACTGTAAAGTGCAATGTCACCTATGGTCAATAATATATATTTTTTGAACAATGACAACATATCTGTATATGATACTTTTATACCGTTATATAATTTGGGGAAAATTGATATTTAATAAATTCAATATAAATCAGTAAAGTAAAGTAGCATAAATTATGTTGTATACATAACCAAGTTTTTTGACATTTATTTCCATATGAAATGTTATGGAACCTGGTAGAATGGCCATACCATTCTATATTATACACAAATATTGTTATGTATTAAATGTCACATCGATCGCTTCTTAAATGATTGGTTTTATGTGGCTCAAAACAGAAAAGTCTGGAGTCAGATGGGGGAGACCTTTGCCCAGCAGTGGAAAACTACAGGTTACATAAAAAAAAAATTATATGTATTTACAAAAAAAAAATTTACAATCTCCATAAAAGATTATTATGTTACTAAAATTTATGGCATTTGATTTAAGCAGATAAAGGAAAACAAACTAAAATGATTCTAATTTTACAATAACCTATTGAATTCTGTGATCTATTCATAGCAAAGAAGTGGTCATAATGTCATGATTATAATTAATTTAGGATCCAATCTATGACACCAATAAGGAATAAAATTGTTTGGACATGATAATCTCTGAAACAATTGTAAAAATCATTTTGCATTTGACAGCCCAATTTTTCAGGAAGAGTATAGGTTAAAACACCTTGTTACTGGCCTTGAAAGAAAAGCAAGATAAATAAAACCGTAAGGCATAGCTAGTACTTAATTATACATTTATGTATGCTACAGTATAAATAAATAATAAATAAATGCAGACAACATCACATACATTGGTCTGAACCCAAAGTAAGTAGCTAAAGCACTTGTGTTATGGAATTCAGATACAACAAAGGTACCACAAACACCCAGACCCGAGGCAATGTAGAAAAGTTGCTTTCTACATTGACCTATCTGGGGATCGAACCCTGGACCTCAGAGCTAGCGACACCTTGAAAACCAGTGAATACGCCACTCGACCACGGAGGTCGTCATATATTTTACAACCACTATATAAATATAATATTTTATGTCATAGATGTGTATAGATAACAGGAAAAAAAGACTTCCAGTGTTATACAGGCTTAGTAAATTTATTAACAGCAGAAATTTCAAGTAACAGAATACAAAGTCTTGTGACACATACACAGCCATTACTAAAGTAACAAAACTATGTAGTGTTCAGAGACACTAAAACAATTTATAGATACTGATTGATTAATAAGTAACAAGCAAAGTCAAAATGTCAGCTTCAAATGATTAATGTTTTTTTTTTTTATTTGATAAGTGTGTTTGTTCTAGTGGTTAGTTACCCTGACTGCTTTACCGAAGGTTGTGGGTTCGATATATATTTATGTTTATCAGTTGTCTGGTTACCATAACACAAGCCCTCTTTAGCTTGGGATCAGATAACCATGTGTGAGTTGTCCCGGAATATTATCATTATTATTATTAATTAAATGCCAATGACCTAGGGATGGTAAGTATACAATAATCTTTGCAATTACTGGAATAATGGGCATGGTTTCAATTCCTGAATAGTGGAAATATTTGTATGGTATGATCCAGATGAACACATCCCATACTAATAATATTATAAATGCAAAAGTAACTATATGTCATTTACGGTTTTCATATACTACTTTTTCCTAAATAGTTATTTTTTTAATATTATTATACTAAAATAAAAGAAATAATCATAATTAATCTACAGAAATGTAAATTAAGCAGGTAAAACTGCCATCCATATTACAAGCAGTAAACACATAATTAATTAAACATGAAGCATTTCATTATCTAATTGAAAGCTATCAAAATATTTGTACACATTATGTCATCCTGTTTTCTATGCCATGTTACTCATAATGTATTGTAATCAGACATCATTCTGGCTGTTTGTTTATATTTATTATGATTGTTATACATGTCTTTTGTGGTCTAAGACCATTGTGCAATGTGCATGACTTGATACACCATTTTTTATTATGTTTGTAGGGATTTATGATATTAGTTTTATTAAAATACCTATCTATATGTAGGTATCTTGATTCATTAGTTTTATCGGTTAGAGATGTTCAGTTAAATAGGTATCCTGTTTTCTTCTGTAGAAACTAAATATAGCTACATACTAACTTTTAAACAATACGCTGCATGTTTATAATAATGTTATTGACGGGAATTAGCGCAGATGGTCTACATAGCTAAACTGCTAAATGCTGACTCAGTATATATTCTGCACTATCAGAACATACTGGGGCCTCATTCCGCTATGTAAGAGTTGCTTGAATTGACTGAATGACCTGCTTCATTTGTTCATTTATACGATAATTGTCATTCTGCTAACTGTCATTACGATTATTAATTGGTCATTACGATCATTCTCTTCGAGAGTTCAATGAGTTTTTGTTGTAGGCTTATCTGAATACGAAAATTAGGCACAATGACAAGTACACTGACCGACCACTGACATGCATTTAAAATAGCTGAATCGAGGCCCTGATGGTGCATACTATGACACTGCATGTCACTCGCCGAAATTGCAAGGTGGAAAACATTGTCAAAGTTCGCTATTGTGACATCGTTTTTCGCCTTTTAGGTTGATGACTATAGCTACAATACTATTTTCTTGCACATCCATCGTAAGAAAGGCTTTATTTAACTTTACGCCTTCATCGCAAGTTGTAACTTCATCTTTATTGTTGATCTTGCAATTAAATTATTGCAATTCGTGAAGATAATTACACAATAATTAATACTAGTTCATCATGATCTCAATTGATAACAACTCAAATCATACCGAAATATGACATGTACTATTAGCTGACCCGATGGTCATAGTCCTAAGTCCTGACAATTTTCGGTTTTTACCGGGGAATTTTCGCTTGTACATACAAACCATGTCCAGACAAATACTAATAAACGGCCAAATCGGGTAGTTCTTAAATGATGATCCGTCATATATGTGGCAATTGATTTCCCAACAGACTTCCAAAAAATGAGAAGGTTCTATATTGGACTGTGTGAATCTTTTATTTATATACAACTAGCTGAGCCCACAGACTTCGTACTGCCTCAATCGATAAATAAAAGCCTAAACTTTTGTATAAAATAAACTTAAAACAAAAATTGTTTTTTTTTTCATTTAACCGAACATTGTCATATTTATTCACCTTATAAAACTTCAAAATCAAAAAATTAAACATCCAAAATAAGGCAAATCGTTCCAGCCTTTCTCGAGTTTTAACGAGACTAACGGACAGCAATTCATTTTTATATAAATAGATAGATATACAATTAATTATTTTGGGTACAATCCATTCTAACTCTCCAGTACCTCGTATTTCACGTATTATCTCCTAGCTTTAATGGCACATGTCCAGCACATGTAATCTGCTAATAGAAATTATATTTTTATCATACAGTTTGATACGTTATCTTAAAATATACATCGAATTTATAATTGTAAGTGTTCTACAGTTTTTGTTGTTTTCGTATGAACTAGCTTTTACCCGCGACGTTCTTATTATTGAATAATATCTAACAATACTGTAAAGTCAAATATATTTTTATGTAGGTACCAATTTAGGATACAGGACCTAGTCGATCTGTGTACGGTGTGTGCACAAATTATCTCTTAAATAAATCAGTAATTAGGTCAGAAACATGCATTTTTTGCGTTAATGTGTTGTAGGATCTTGTATGTAATGTCTGACGTAAAATTTAAGAATGATAAGCGACTTGCTTTGTGGTCTGACGTATTTTGTCTATAACGATGTAAACTATTAAAGTATCAGGTTGTATGCTTAACGGCCTTATACCGCAAGTGCAAACAGTATGCTATTCTATAACATTATTTTCATGTCTCGACATCGGAATCCGCGGTGAGATGTCAAATACGTATTCTCGAATTTGAATTCTAAATCAAGGCCAATTGGGTTCACTTTTGAAGTGAGCTTTATTGTCACTCAGGTGAAGCTCGATACCGAAATTATTTACAGAATAGACATACAGTACGGAGAAGACCCAAATAAGCCCTTAAATATTAGTAAAGTTCACTACAATTATGATATAATTATAATTAACAGTAGCCTTGCAATAATTATAAATAAAGGTAGAAGGATGTAAACAATTATATTTTCCTGTTTACTATAACAATAATTTGGATTGTCAATGCTGAATGTATAAGAGGAACTTATGTAGAACTTGAAATAGTTTAAAAATTTTATATTCATCTCTTTATTTTCAGTAATTATGTACAGAGATCCTTGTCTTAAACAAATTTAGAATCTTGAAAGGATGAGATCTGTTGTAATGATTGGTTTATGAACCATACCATAACGTTCTAATTATTTAACTGTGTGTTTGTTACGCGATATCTCCAACAATCATTGTGGATAGAATTAAAAAAAAATCTTATACAGGGTGTTAAGTAACCCCTGTCCGACCCGTGAAGGTGTTATTAGGTATCGATATCTGATTACAAAAATGTGGAAAAAAAGAGAAAAAATAAATAACCTAATTTTTTTATTTCTCAAATGTTGGGAGATAGAGTCGGCGTCGTCACAGATGCTACTTAATTACCAAACAAAAGACCCCCAAAAATACCGAAGACATTGGAGTAGTAGTTTTTGTTTTAATCTCAAATTTAGGGAATTTCGGGACAAAAAAATGGTCATTTCAAAATCCATTGTTATTGTTTCTATCATGAATTTTCCAAATTTGATATTTTATTTGGGTATGTGATGGTGAACCCTATATCACCCTTTCGGGTCGGACAGGGGTTTCTTAACACCCTGTATATGGTATATACCTCATTACGAGTTATTTTTCACTTTGTTGACTTGGGTTATATCACCCAGGTGAACGAAGTGTAATACTTCACAGGTGATCTCTTAAAAAATCAATAGAAGGTATTTTTTAACATTTTTGTATGTGTAATCAATACTATGCTGTTGTTGCAGGTCCTCGCTGGGCGTCATGGAACCTGGGCATATTCCTGTGCATCCGCTGCGCCGGCATCCACCGCAACCTGGGCGTGCACATCTCCAAGGTGAAGAGCGTCAACCTCGACTCCTGGACACCTGAACAAGTTGTGAGTATATACACACTTTCACTAAAGATAGATACATTAAGCTATAGGCTGCGGTTGCACTGAGGCAGAGCGGAGACGAGCTGCGCCGCGATTCACCAATCACATGGCCTGAAATCCACATCTCTTACACTCCGCTCCAATGTGATTGGTGAATCACGGCACAGCTCGTCTCCACTCGGCTCAGTGGATGGCGATGGAAAAGAGTCAAAGCAAGTGTGCCAATTGCTTGTTTCGACTTGATCGACTGGCCGGTTGATCTAGAGATTAGTGACCCCGACTGTTATACCGGAGGTCGTGAGTTCGATTTCCACCAAGAACAAATCTTTGTGTGTTGAGCACGATCATTTGTTCTGTGTCTGGGTGTAATTAAATTATAATATGCATGTATTTTAAAAGTATAGAAGTACCTATGTTTATTAGTTGTCTGGTTATCATAGCATTAGCTCTGTTTAGTTTGGGTATAGATGATCGTGTGTGAGTTGTCCCAGGATATTATAGTTTACTAACGCAACTGTTTATTAACTACTATATTTTATGGTTCATAACATATTATATAAAGTACACAAACCCCGTAATTATGTTGAATATTATAATATTAAAGTTAAAGCTTTTACCTGACCCATTGCAAGGCAATGTTATACAAATTATAAGTATGAACATTATTCAATATCAATCGATTAACTTAGCCTATCGCGGTCAACTGCTGGACCTAATATATTTATTATATAGTTTTTATTTTTAACCGACTTCAAAAAAGAGGAGGTTTTCAATTCGACTGTATTTTTTTTATGTTTGTTACCTCAGAACTTTCGACTGGGTGAGCTGATTTTGATTATTATTTTTTTTTATTTGAAAGGTGATGCTTCCAGTGTGATCCCATTTTAATTTGGTCCAGTTATGACAGAACGAAAAGATTTTTTTTTGTAAGAATTATCAATATTTATTTAAAAACACTAATTTATATCATCAAATCTTTAAATCAAATCCAGAGACCAAACATGTAAATTTAAATTCAGAATTTCAGTTAAGAAAAACTAATATTTTCGTCTATCCAGTCACGAAAAATCTTGAATTTTCGGACTTACAAAATACTAACTAGGGCTGAACTGCTTAAGGGAGTAAAGAACCCCTAAATTACCTGCGCGGTGTTGTTCGCGTGACTCAAAGCAATATGGCGCTGGAATATTTAGTGCTGTACTACGATCGTGTGAATTATACACTAAAATATACCCCAAGTGGTGTGTATTACTTAAGACGCTTATGGTTCAAGTATTTTTAGTTATACCTAATTATAGTTAGACCTCTAAAGACCTTTATTGCATCGTAATAAAGATATTTCCTAAAATAAGCCGTATATGGTGTACGTACCTTTAAATACTAAGTATCTACCTTGGTTTTTAAAGTTACATTTATTAGGTATTTATTAGGTATTTACTTGGCTGGAGAGAGTTCAGCATATAGGCAACAACAAAATCATCTAATCGAAAACTGTTTTTTACTCGACAAACAAAAATATTAAATATGAGGAATACAATGTTTTTGTAATTTCGTTGCTGAAAAGAAACCTTGAAACTGACTTAGCTTATTTTTCAATCAGATAAATAAAATTACTACCTTATATAAATTGTCAAAACAGACAATGATTATTTTCCTACCCATTTCAACAGTGCATAATAATTTCGAGGGGAAAATATTGCTATCACTGTATATAATCATATGGTTCTTTAAACAGGCGTACCATAAATCAGTAATAAGTAATATCCATAGCCTTGCCGCTCCATTGACCTAGCTGGATCGAGACCTTGCTCTCAAGATTTGCGTATAATATATCTATTGGGCACACGTTAACGCACTGCTGCGTACACTAGGAAAATTGTTCTTATCAACTATATATCTTAGACCACTATTTATGCCTGGCTTATTAACTGGAACTAGATTTCGTAATCTTATCTAATTGAAAAAATATCTGCGTATCTCAATTTAATTAAAATAGTTATTGAACTAGAATAAAGATGCATTTTTTCAGAAGTATTCACTAGATACAAAACCATTTTATCCCAATGTGTATCTGCTGCAATGTGCAATGCAATCCTAATGTGTAAACCAATGCTATCTAAATGCCAATTGATAAATCTTTTACCCGCCAATTATTGATGTAAAAGTGGAGACTAGACATAAAATATAAATAAAACATTATATCCAGAACCAGTTTAGGTTCTACTTTTTTTCTTTGCCGGGTGATAATCTAATGAGTTCAACCCAAATAGAGGGCACGACGTGGGGATATGTCAGATTTGCACCGACCAAAAACACCTAAGTCCCGTTCTCGCCTTTGCTGGAGCTCCAGCGGGCGACGGTCCTTTAAGCACTCCTACTAGAGGGCTGAGTGTAAAGTGCCCACCCCTCATTCCTTCCAAGTAAGAACTCGTGGGACATCGCATCCGTATCCTCCGGGGTGTTTACGTTCTACCTACCAAATTGATTATTATTGATGACCAATTGATCGACCGAATACTCAATTTTCAACAATATTATCCAGGTATCTCTCCAACAAATGGGCAACTCTCGCGCCCGGGCAGTGTACGAGGCGAACCTGCCCGACTCGTTCCGGCGGCCGCAGAACGACTCCTCGCTGGAAGCCTTCATCAGGGCCAAGTACGAGCAGAAGAAGTACATCGCCAAGGAGTGGGTGCCGCCAGCACTGCCCAAGGTTAACTGGTGAGTTGACTGTGGAGCTAGTTATTTTAACTTAATTTAAGTATGAAACTTGTAACAAATACATGCACATTTTTACAAAATACGTGACCACGTAGGCCCGTCGGTAAAAATAATAAAAAAAATGTTCCAAAACATGATTCACACTCGAATCGAGAAGAATAATTTAATAATTTCAAACCTACAACGAAATCCGAAATAGACTAAAAGTAAAAAAGCATTATAAAATGTTAGCCATTTTGAGATGTAGTTGTGTGCTGTAGTTTTTTTTTTCTCCATGATCAGTGCATAACTAATGTACTCTTTTCAAAAGCTATCGTTTTTAAGTATGTAATGACATGGATTCTGTTTAATTGACTGGTTTCCATTACAGGGATAAAGAGATCGATGAGGAAATAGAGAGACAGAAACGAAAAAAGAAATCGTCTAACTCAGGGTTAGGACCTCTACCAGCGCCCACGACCAGCGATAAGAAATACAATGTATGTATAACAACTATTTAAATACCATTAAACAAGGAAATATCATAATATAAAATCAGCTGACTTACATATTTTGACTGCACACGCAGATGTAGGATACCACTGTGCGACGTGCTGTAAGTTCCATCCGAGTATGAGACAAAATATTGTGTGTCTCATGAATGTTTGTTCTAAGTCTGGGTGTTGTTTATGTATGTGATTTAAATATTTAAAGCCTTGCGATATAAGGATTTAATACCTTAGTGCAGGAGTAGATTTTTAAATAATGAGAAAAAAAAACTACCGATAAACCAGACAAGTCCTGTTCAATTTATGTTCTAATTACTTTTCAGAGTCAAATTGACAATAACATCGTTCAAGCTTCCTTGGGTTCAAATATAATATGTTGTATGTAATCACTTCATTAATCAATTACAACCAAATAAATAATTTAATAAGAAACAAATCAACGTTTCAGAAATCTGACGTCATTCCAAGTTTGCCAAAGCCAAAGTCATCAGTCAGTCCGAAGTTAGGCCGGTCTACACCGCCGACAGCTGTTGGTGACGTGAACAAGACCAACGGGGCCGCAGACCTCCTCGGTCTAGACACGAGCACGAAGCCAGACCCAAAGCCCGCCAACGACGACATTTTCTCCAGCTTCTTCTCAGCCCCACAAGAAAAGCCCGCGGAACCAAAGCCAGAAGACTTAAAGCCAGATCTCAAGACTGAAGAAGAAAACTTTTTCAAACAAGCCGCGCCCACGGAGAAAGAAAAGTCAAAGTTAACTAAGGACAGTATATTAGCGCTATACAGTCAAACCCCCTCAACTAATTTAGTGAACCAATTCAACCCTCAACCCGTACAGCCCGTGCAACCAGCCTATCCCTTCGGCACCGTCTACCCTCAGAACTTCAACAGCATGCCCGTACAAAACGGTATGCAGTTCAACCAGTTCCCGATAAACAACCAGTTTCAACAACCGTTTGGCACGCCGGTACAGCAACCGTTGCAGAATCAACCGTTCCAAAATAACCAGTTCTTCAACCAGCCGCAGCAACCGTTGGCGCAACAGTTTAACAGTCTGAACTTAGGACAAAGTTTTCCGAACGCGTTCGCGCAACCTAACACGAATGTCGGTAACACGAGTGCAACATGGCAGTAAACGTTGTTGTTTTAGAACTTTTTTATTTACCGCAGATGTATTCTTATATACAAGCTTATTTGTTTAAGCATGTTACATTCCCAACAATATAATTTAAATAGTGACTGATTTTGAGGTTATTTTCGTTCTTGTTACAAAGTTGCCATAGACAACTGTGTTGCCATATTACATACAAATATTTGTAGTTACCTCAAAAGAACTTTGTCAACAAGTTTAGAGTTTACCTTTACTTAGTACGTATACTCTACGGTAAAATATCCTCATCTGAAAATAGAAGGAATAATTCGTAGCGTACGTATTAAGTTTTTAAAACATTACTGTGACCAATATCCAATAATCTTCCTTAATTACATAGTATTAATACTGTATTTCGAATAACGACCCTACCTCTATTTTGTAACATGCTACGCGAGACACGTTACATAACCGTGCTACGCCGTAGTGTGACGTAATGCCTTGCTACGCGGGCTGTGCTACATGTAACATGCTACGACAAATAAACTGAATACATCTGGGGCCCGATGCCGCTATTTTAAGTCAGTGAGTGGTGGGTTAATAAACGTTCCAGTGTACTTGTTATTGTGCCTAATTTTCGTATTCAGATAAGAACAGTCACTTGCAATCCTACAATGATAACAGTGGCAAGCAGGTGCACATTTGTCATTGAACTAAAATTATCTGAATACGAAAATTAGGCGCAATAACAAGTACACTGGAACGTTTTTTAACCCGCCACTCACTGACTTAAAATAGCGGCATTGGGCCCCTGGCCGGTTTAAAACGCGTGTAGATATGCAGTTAGCATGAGCGATGGCGCGATCGGCTTTATACAGTTTGTTCCTATATAATAATGCTCATATATATCATTTCCGAGGCTTGGGACTTCAGAACTTGTAACGGTAAAGTACTTATTTGTTTAGCTTTCATTGAAACAGCGACTTTATTTCGAAGCAGGAAGGTTCATTCTCGTTCGTTGTTCCTTATGATGTTTGGCCAACATATGTACGGCTAAATCTCATAGAACATGAAATATTGTCAAACTATATACTGCTATATTCACGTTTTAACACTATGCTCGATTTAGTGTACAAAAGTAGAATCGAAAACATCGTAAAATAATAGAAAAGGAACCTAAAAAAAATGTTCTTGAACACCTGACCCAGAAATATATATGTAGGAATTTAAACTAATTAATAAAATATTGTAACAGAATCCAAATAAACTTATTCATTGTAATATCTTCATTTGATAGCCCAATTCCCGAGGAAAGGCTATTTCACATCTCGATACTTGCTTGAGATAAGTAAGGCAAGAGAAACCGCGGAGCATAGCTATATCATAAATAAAACATCTAGTTAAATATCAATTTATTTTTGTGCACTAAATTTAGCATAGTTCAAACGGCACTATACTTAACATTCCCAATAACTGAACAACAAGGAGTTGTGATTGAAATACTTAAAGCGTAAAATTCACTCGTTCTGAAGTTCATTCGGTCATTTCGTGCATTCATTTACTGTATTGGTGTAAAATTGAATGATTTTTATTTAACAGTATCAATACTGCCCATTTAATTTGAGAATTATGATAAAAATAGTTATTATACTATTATTATTATTTTTAGATTGTCTAGACTGAAACCTATGTTAGTAGGAACTAGGCATTTCGACAATTATATTTATACTCTATAGCCTTGTGATAGAGTTCAAAATGCTATCAAATTCTGTTTTACACCAGTACATAATATATGAGGTGTGTATAGACACGTTTTTTTTAAGTTATTTAGGCGTTATAGTTGAATAACTACAAGGCGGCATTAAGCCCTCCACCGAATGGATATATGGCACAATGTAACCTAAACATACTAATTTTATTTTAAGTATTATAGATAATAGACAATCATTAACTTTTCTTTTACCATAAACTATGACGCCAGAATAACTTAAAAAACAAATCAAGCTCATTCTATATTCAAACTGTTCAATAAAATTGATATTTTACTCCTTTATTATCAATGAGTTATTTTTATTTATATTGTGTCTAAATCTTTACACTTTGATTATATTAATTTAGCACTTTTTGTAGTAACTATTTTAAACGTGTATGCACAGATTATAATTTGTGTCTGTCCAACGATCTTAATTCGCATTAACTTTAACTAGATTTTTTATTTTTTTGCGACATATCGATATTCCGAAATTATTGTACTTTTCACAGAAAATATTGAAATATGTTTTAAAGAACAGATTGACATGATTTATTTTTGAATTATTTAAAAAGTGGAATATTTATAGTATAATATATGGTGGTATATGCTAAGATCATAATGAAATAATATTATGATTTTATAGTATAATGATCTCGGAATATCCATAACTCGAAAATCGGTGCGTGTTCATCATATAATATTTTTTATTTAAATATACATTAAAATGTTAAATAAATCTGATAACCGTTTTCTCTAAATTCTAAAGTTTCTATATTATAACTATTTACTACTTAGAAAGCCATTTTCATCTCATGCTTTTTAGTAAAATTTTGGTGTTGCTAAGGTTTACAATTATTAGAAATATTTTTCTATAATTTAACTTGAATTAATTATTTAAATTCTGCATACAATACATAGTTTAGCACTTTGACTTGGTTTGGTCGTAAAAGACTGATATTACGTGCATCGTTATTTTAGAACAGGGTCATATCATGTTACGAACATCAGTAATAATTTGTCAATTTAATAACTTTTTGATAATATTGTTTCGTGAATAGACATCGCGAGGTTGGCCGAAAGTAACAACCACACTGTGGCCCTCAGCCCTGTTACATAGTCCTAAACAATGATGGCACTTACAAAACAGGCGCTACTATTAAAGACAAGAAAAATATGAAGAACACAAAGCACCTATAATAATAGAAAAGGTGCCGATCTCAAAAACTTCGTAATCGCTATGTCTATTCGCGCCATTTTATATCCATCACGAAAGTACAACACGCCATTTTTATTTATCAAATGACATTCCAATGTCAAATTACGCGCCAAAATTGTATTGAGCCTTAGTGATGTGAAAATTGTGTGATGTACTAGTGATGGATGTAAATTACAAAAAGAATATGGCTTGCGTGCATTACGTATATGCGATCAAAGGATGATTGAACAAAAGAAACTACGTAGAAAGAGATTTAAAGTCGATTTATATATTCAAAAGGGTTGCCTATTAGGTAAATTGTGACCTATGGCCTAAGAATACATTAAGTAACTCCCTAAAGCGCCCTGTAAACGTACAAACTTGCTTGACAAATTTGTTGTTCAAACTTCACGTTTTCATCAAACATAGTTTAAAGGTTTAAACAAATTTGTTAACTTTCTAGTAGATTCGGGTTTCTCCTTTCATGAAGTGACGTCGCCGTGCCGAGCGCTTACAATGAGTAATTGTAAAAAAAAAAAGTAAAAATGTGTTTGTCAAACTCCACTTCAATCCAGATTTTCATCAAACTTCATCAAACACGACAAGCACGTAGATTGGTTGACAAACGCCTCAAACACAGCCGTACACTATCAATTAATTTGTCAAACACGTAAAATTTGACAAACAATTTGAGCGTTTACGGGGCACTTAACAACTAGAGTGAGCCAATCAACAAAGGTTTTGTGTAAATCGGCTTTATTGAAACTAATAAATAACTACATAAAAATATCAATGTTGATATGTTCGCCCTTAACGTAAGGTAGCAAAGTATATTTTATGCAATGTATTTTAATGTCGTGACAATATAAACACCAAACTTAAATAAAAACGGAAGGTTCACTTCGTAAAATCATTTGTATTGACAAGAAAGTAAATAACAGTAGGTCAAATTGTAATTGATTTTATGCAGTGGCACTTCTGTGTGTATTTGTGGCTTTTGTGGTATGTGTGTTGACAAAATAATGACCGTTTAGTACTGATAGTCTATATTATTTTGATCGTCATCCAAAAATCCACTTTTGATGTATTTAGTTGAAATATAAAATGTGATTCTTTATTAAGTGAATAATATGTAATATAATAAAATGGGCCATTAGTCATATTGGCGGAAGTAGCCCTGATTGAGCCTGTATTTCGTTTACATAAATAAATATAATGCCAATAGAATTGTTTTTATTTATTATTTACTGCTTTAATTTTCTAGTTTTTTCCTTAACCAGCCAGCGTCACAAACCGTCTTAGCCAAAGAAAACCTGGGCCTCGATTCAGCTATTCAAGAGTTGCTTGAATTTACTGAATGACCTGCTTCATTTGGTATTTTTTACGATAATTGGCTGTGATTACGATCATTAATTGGTCATTACGATCATTCTCTTTGAGAGTTCAATGAGATTTTATTGTAGGCTTTATCTGAATACGAAAATTAGGCACATTGACAAGTACACTGACCGACCACTTGCAAACCAGGGGCCCAATTCCGCTATTTTAAAGTCAGTGGGTGGCAGGTTAATTCATGTTCCAGTGAGTACCTAATTTTCGTATTTAGATGATTTTAGTTTAATGACAAATGTACACCTACTTGCCACTGTTGTCATTGTAGGATTGCAACTGACTGTTCATTGTAGGCTTATCTGAATACGAGAATTAGGCACAATAACAAGTACACTGGTTCATTAACCTGCCACCCAGTGACTTTAAAATAGCGGAATCAGGCCCCAGTGCTAAGTTGTCGGTTGATTGAAATATTATGCGTGGCTGTAAGACGTAGGTAGTTACAGAATTATAATCCAACAAGGGCGCACAATTTTTTTTTATTACTTTGTGCCTTTGCTTTCTAACCTGCTCTAAGTCTCGGCACAAAATCCGGTTTCTCCGATACCATTCGTCAAACGTATGCGGGTGTGGTAAGCTTGTGTTAAACATTCTACACACGGAAGAGCACATATATTATTTTCTGGCACATATTTTGAAAATGGTTATTACGCAGTTTCTTTTTTCTTTGCGTTCATTCCATGGATAAGTTTATCAAGACGTTCTCGTCTATAGTTCGTCTTTTTTTTCAACAAATTAACTATATTTTTTAATGAACTGTTTCTTTTTACCAGTCTCTTGTTCTGCTTTTGCAATGCTTGAATCTTTTTTGATTTATTATCTATGATTTTACGAGCTTTGAGTAACTGTCTGTTCAGGAACCTGATTTTGGGTGATTCTGATACTGGTATTAAATCTGATAATGATGCCTCAGGAGAGGACGTAATAGAACTACGCTCTGCTAGCTCTTCATTGAAGGTCACTTCTTGTTTTATATCTAATCCAGAAAATGAAGATAGAGGCTGAAAAAAAAAACCTTAGTTAATAACGTGCGAAGGCTCGCATATAACTATGTTACTGAAATTAACTACAAGTCTCCACGAAAATCACTGAAGTCCAATTTACTGAATTGGTTTTTCGTAAATTTAAATGAGTTTCTGAAAATGTATAATGCGTTATTTTAATTAAATAATTATTAATCAAAGAGCGTTTACGCTTAAGTCACAAGAATAAAAACCACTAAAAAGAAACTCACAAACATACATACATACATACATACATACATGAACCCTGAAAACATAACACTCCTTTTTGGGCAGTCGTGTAAAAACTTACAAATTGCGGCGTTCAAAGCCCGCCAGGGCCTCGATTCAGCTATTTAAGAGTTGCTTGACTTGTCTGAATGACCTGCTTCATTTGGTCATTATTACGATAAATGACATTCTGCTAACTGTCATTACGATCATTAATTGGTCATTATGATCACTATCTTCGTGAGTTCAATGAGATTTTTTTGTAGGCTTATCTGAATACGAAAATTAGGCACAATGACAAGTACACTGACCGACCACTGACATGCATTAAAATAGCTAAATCGGGACCTGATAAAAAAATACTCACCTTCACTTCAATATCAGAGTCTGAGAGTTTAGTACTTGGTGCAGCCAATTGTAGGTTCTCCAACGGGGGTGGAAACTGTTTTTGAAAAAAAAAAAAATCGGTTCACTGAAAAGCATAAAATAAATGTAGCTACTGCTTATCAAATAATAAAAAAAATATTAGGATAATAAGTATAATTATACTTCAAGCACAATTATTGTTATTTTGGAGTCGGTGTCAGCCGCTAATAGCAATTTAATACTACCTATATTATAAGGACCGACACCGACTCCAAAAATAACAATAATTGTGCTTGAAGTATAATTATACTTATTATCCTAATATTTTTATTCGCGTTAAACATACATACATACAGGTCAATCTGAGAACCTCCTTTCTTCAAGTCGGTTAATTATAGAATATCGAAACCTTCTCCTTGATCCAACAAACACTTTTCTTAAAACCGTATCAAAATCGGTTCAGTCAAACGCGAGATAATCGCGTCCAAATATACATACATACACGTCATTCTGAGAACCTCCCTTTTTTCAAGTCGGTTAAATAATAAATACTAAAACCTTCTTCTTGATCTAACAAATTATTTTCTGAAAACCGCATCAAAATCGCTTCAGCCAAACGCGGGATAATCGCGGACAAACATACATACAGGTCTAACTAAAAACATCCTTTTTTTTTTTTGAAGTCGGTTAAAAAGACACTTTAACAATAGATAAACATGAATATAGATTTAATCAAAAAACAAAAACCAATAAAAACGTACATTCCAATTTTTTACCTGCAATTTAGGAACTGCTGTTTTAATCAACCGACGTCGGTGTGCATTTCCGATCATTTCCGATTTATCAAAATGATCCGAACATAAAACCGAATTCTGTGCTGGCTTATAAAAGTCATCTCTTCTTTCTCTGGCGACAATCGAGATCCATTTTTCACACGTAAACGGATTGCTAGGAAAGCTAAAATAAAATAATGGAAATTTTAACTAGCTATCTAAGGGTGCGTCCAAATCTCACGAACGCGCACCGAACGAGCATTACACGAACAGCTCGCGAGCGGCGCGCGCGCGTCTGCCGGACGGCGTTATTGACACTACTGCGTTCGCGCCTCGCGGCATGCTCGCGAGCGGCTCTCGAGCAGCTTGCGAGCTGTTCGTGTAATGCTCGTTCGGTGCTCGATCGTCAGATGTGGACGCACCCTTAAGAGAGTCCAACAAACAGACAAGAAAGTGGATTTATTGTTGTATTAGATTTAAGTATTGAATTGTAAATAAATATATTATAATAACATATCAATTACCAATTTAAAATTCTCATAAAAATATGTTACAATATAAATCTACTCCATGCATTTAATGTTCTGTTACACAAATGTTTGCGCATATGCTGGCTAATCTTGGTGGTTTAAAATCGTTCAAAATTTGAATTTTTTTGTTAGTTTAATGTTTAAAATATAACTCATCGATCACTAATAAAAACTAGATACCTACACAATCTCATGCAAAAGTTCTCATAAAACTGTCGCCAGTTGTATTTACCTAATCTTAGCCGAAATAAATATACATTAAAGAAAATTCAACCTTAAACGCAATGCCTAAAGTTGTATTCACAAAACTATGTACAAAAACTTACGACTTTTTACAACCTAAACTAGCTGGTTAACATACTTCAAAACAAATTCAATCATACCCGTATGGTTTTAAAGTCTAAATTCCAGTTGAACGGAACGAACAATGATAACCCGAACGATTTAAGTGGGCATGCGATAAAAATATGTTTTATTATGATTTCTTGATAAAATACTAGTATTTACAATACAGTGATAACAATTATATAATGATAATATTAATACTTACCGAAAATATGAAACTCCATCCTTTTTTAGCGTCCTGGATGAGTGATTTTTGCAGTTTTTAAGCGAGCACTTAGGCATGTTTACCGGCGGAGCGTTCGAAAGCTACTAAATAAAAAAAAATAAATAAATTTATAAAATAAAAAAACCCGACTGCATAAAAAACACTTTTAATAAAAACTGAAAAGTAAAAAACAAGTTCAATAAGTCTAGAAGTGTAGATAGCAATGTTACTGTCACAGTCGGGACCCATAATGAATGATTTTAGTCTAGCTTATTTAATGGGTCCCGACTACTCCCGACTGTTACAGTAACATTGCTATCTACACTTCTAGACTTATTGAACTTGTTTTTTACTTTTCAGTTTTTATTAAAAGTGTTTTTTATGCAGTCGGGTTTTTTTATTTTATAAATTTATTTATTTTTTATTTAACACTGTTTAGTTAAAATCATAATCCATCTAGCGTATGTACGGCATTCGAGTATGTATTTAGTTTGAATAAAGAACATTTTTTCACATAGTATTTATTTTTATACGTAAATGATATACCATTTTGGAATCCTCGTTACAAGCCCTTTAATTTGATACCCATATTGTAGCAAACATATTTTTTTTATTTTTTTTTACCTCATACTATGGCACCTCGTGGCCGCCATGTTGGTTTTTGTTTGACGTGACATATCTAAGAACACTTGGGTAATCGATACGAATCCAACGATACCCTAATTATCGAAATCCATTCGGCCGTTTCGAAGATATGAGGTAATAAAGAATATTACACACATACATACATACATACATACATACAAGATACGCGCGAAAAACATAACCCTTCTTGGCAGTCGGGTAATAAAAACTACCCAAACGTTCAATTGGGTAGCTATTCGGTGAGGACATTCGCTGATTGTGTATCTAGTTTTTTATTAGTGATCGATGATATAACTAATTAAACATGAACTTACCGAAAGTAAGACACTCCAGCCGTTAAATTGCTTTTTCGGGCATTATTTTTACAACTTTTTAAAACACATTGCGGCATTGTGGATCGTATTGACATTGGCTGTGTGTCAAGCGAACTAAACAAAATAAGCGCTCACGTCATCAAGTGAGCTGTTATTTACCTAGACATTTTTTTGACGCCGACCCGATATCTATTTAATGTATATATATCGAAGCTATAATCAAATAGCACATATTTTAAAAACTTAAACACTGAGACTGAAATAGCATGTACCTCATTCTTTATTATAATCTGTGTAAAAGTACTAAAGTAATTTAAAGCATTTTTTCGGTATTCCAAATTCTTATAATTTTATTACTAATCGCATATTGTTATAAGAATTTATTTTAAAACAATCTAGCACATATTATTATTGCACTCTTTTTTTTCATTCTCCTCTGCAGAACTTTACTAAATGTTATAAGAATGCTGCGTGAAACTTAACGTAATGGTTGAAGCTTTGGTGCTAAATGCACGTATTTAACTGTTTTTCTTCTAGTTTTATGTAATTTATAGTGAAAATGGTTGAAAATTCTGATATTATGGATTATGGGTAAGTTAAAATGTTAAATCTTGTATCTCACACTTTAGTTCTAGGTTACTTTTTCTGTAATTCTTAGTAAACTTTTGTTTTGGCGCCCGCAGCCATATTGAGTCAAACAGCTGTTGTGGGACGAGTGACGACTTCTGTACGCTCCGTTGTTTTTGTCGTTTTAATTAACAAAAAATGTGTAACAACTCGTTATGAAGCAGCAAACCATGTTAAAGTAGTGCAAAAAAGTGTTTAATAAATAAGACTTGACGAATTTGTGTGTCGGGATGTGTTTTCGATAACCAAAATATACAATGGCTTGTGGATTACAAAACTACGAGGACGGAGACTTGACCGCGGCTGAACTGGAGTACCAAGCGAAATGGAGCAGGTTTTCCGACTGGTTGCACTGCATATGTGTAGTAACGTTCGACTTAGAGCTCGGACAAGCTATGGAAAGTGTGTATCCTCCGGGTGTGAAATTAAGTGATCAAGAAAAGTGCAATATCTGTTATTTAGCATTTCCAGACTCTAACTCAGGATGTATGGGGGACACCCAGTTCCATGTAAAGCTGCGCTCAAGAGCGGGGCTTACACAGCAGCAGATTTTATACAACGAAGACAGTGTGCCGACGTTGCGTGCGGATTCCACGCACTATTGGGGCTTCGTCTACTTTCGACAAGTCAAGGACCCCTCTCTACCTCGAGGTTACTTCCAGAAAAGTATAATTTTACTTACTAGATTACCCTACATCAATTTATTCTACAAAGTTATTCAACTTATAGCTCCTAAACATTTTGAGGAAGGAGAAAGGAGTTTGGAAGCTGCCTGCCATGATATAAACAGGTGGCCTTCACTGGACGCCGGTCAGAATGTTTTGTTGCCTGTGCTTGGCACTGTTTTTCAGTCATACATTCCTAATCACCAGACCGGAAAGATAACTCGATCTGATATAGCAAAACAAGTTCATTCTCCAAATGTACCACACATATTAGCTTCAATACAGGATGTTAATGTGTTTGATGCACTGTCTAGTGTAATATCACACCTACATTTATTATGGGAGCTGGTTTTGACTGCAGAACCTATTGTTGTCATGGCTAGTTCTCCAACGGAATGCTCAGCTATGGTTCAAGCTCTTACCTACTTGATACAGCCTTTGCCATACTCTGCAGAGTACAGACCATATTTCACCATACATGACAGTGAATTCAAAGAATTTACTAGAAAACAATTCAACCCACCTTGTGTAATATTGGGTGTGACCAATCCATTCTTTACGAAGACATTGCAACATTGGCCACACACCATAAAATTGGGTGATGCTGCTTCAATAAAAACTAAGTTAAGAAAAGTTAATAACCTTAAGCTTTTGGATACTGCTCCAGGGGTTTATACTCAATACAAACCTTTTTTGGAAAAAGATAAAGCAATTATAAAGAAACTACATAATGGTATAAGAACTGACCGCCCGTCTGAAGTTCAGACAGCTATGGTCAAGCGTCACTTACTTGAGCTTACTCAGAGCTTTATGATACCACTGGAGAGGTACATGGCTTCTCTGATGCCTCTGCAGAAAAACATATCTCCATACAGAGCACCTCCAGTGCCAAATCCCTTTAACCCTGAAGATTTCTTTGCTACCTTACAACAGTCTGGACCACAACTGACCACTGGTATAAAAGGCGATTGGAATGGCCTGTACAGGAACTTCTTTAGAACGCCAAATTTCGGCGCCTGGTTCCATGAGCGACACAGTAACTTAACAAATAAACTGAATGCTTTGCAACTTGAAGCTTTAGCTGAGAGTGACTTAAAGAAGTGGTCAATTGGGAAGAAGGAGGTTGAAATAGTAGATATGGTTCTCAAACTGAGGGAAGTTTTGAAGAGTAACCCTCCAGTAGCGGATAATACGCGGACGCTGCTGGCTCGTCGCTTGGAGGACCTGAACTGCGTGCTGCCGGAGGACATGAAGAGCATACTGAACGCGACCACGTGACAGATGCACTGCTGCGCCTCATACAGAGGATGCAGCGAGGACTGCAAGACACACTACAGGAAGCTAGCTGCTCGCTCTATTGTGTGTATGTGAAATGTTTAGTGTAACGAACACGCAATAGTACTTATTCAGGGGTCGATTGCGTGAAACATTTACAAATATCAATTACGTTTGATTGCGATATTTTATGACGCCGTTTACTAATGTCGTGTTAAAGTAATATCAAGTCCATTATTTACATTGTACAGGTTCGCGATTTTTTGGCCAGTAATATTTCTAATAAGATTGTAATTGGATTCGTATATCTGGTAACGATTTATTTTGCCCAAAGCTGTTACTAATGTAGTAATGTTTATTATTACTTAAACACGTGTGTTGTTTTGAGAATCTATGCTTCCATGTTATGTACCGATACTCTGATATTAATTAGCTGAGAGTTTAATTAGGTAGTAAATATATTTAGTAGTAGGCACCTACCGACAAGAAATCCTGTGGGTATGACTGAATTTGTTTTAACTGGATTATGTGTACTTTTCGATAACGATCAATATATGCGTTCCACTGTTTTGACCTTTATTAGGTCAATACAAGTGTAACGAGTTCTTTATGTAACAACTTATGGCCTAAACTAAGTTTTCTAATTACGACACACCTTTTTCCTCTAGCCAATATTGTAAGTCCAATCAAAAATGACTCAAAACCACTTCGAAATTAAATATAGGTTTATTATAGTCATCGTTTATATTACGTATGTAAACATAAATGGAATTCAAAACGTATGTCATGTATTATACACCGTGACCAAATAATTCGATGTACAATTACAACGGCCATAATTCCGCATGAGTCCCGTACGGAATATCGAATTACCCTTGAACGATATAACTGTCTACAGAAAGCATGGTTCACCGACGAACGGTAATACGAAAAAACTATTAGTCGAAACCATTATTTAACGACAGCACGTTTCGCCGAATAACGCTACATAGAATGATTGGTTGGCCGATACCAAGATTTGCCGATGTCTTGGTTCGCCGGAACACGCTTGAACTAAATAATCCTTTACCGATAGCTATGTGCATCGCAAGCACCTTTTTTTACACCGCCGCGCGCGCCGATCCAAAATAATTGTCTTTAGTTTCTCGCTCATACAATTTTGACAGACATCTATTAAATTGCATTAAGTAACTGCTATTTCCATGCGTTTATCTTAGTACCTAATTCAATAAAAATAAATGTAAAGAAAATAATAAAACAGCAAATTTGATCATTTTTATAATTAAATTACAAAAAATTATTGAAAAAAAAATAATTGCAAACTGCGCTATCATAAGAAACATGATAGAAAAAAAACAATTTTGAAAAAAAAAATACTACCAGTTATATCAGGATGCACAGTTTGGTTTCAGGCCGGGTCTGTCAACGAAAGCCGCTGTCTCGTGTCTCAAGCAGACTGTCCAGTACTATATAGCTAGGAATACACCTGTTTATGCTGTATTTCTAGACCTGTCCAAAGCTTTTGATTTGGTTCAGTACAATATTCTTTGGGAAAAACTCTATGAGGACACTAACACGCCACATGAGTTTATATCTTTATTAAAATACTGGTATGCACATCAGAAAAATTATGTGAAATGGTCTGGAGGGACTTCATGTTCTTACAGCTTAGAATGTGGAGTAAGGCAGGGGGGAATAACCTCGCCTATCCTTTTTGATAGCACTTATTGATGGGCACAGCAGCACCATATCGTCAGCGTGCAGTAGGTCACTCATGTGGCGTGTTAGTGTCCTCATAGAGTTTTTCCCAAAGAATATTGTACTGAACCAAATCAAAAGCTTTGGACAGGTCTAGAAATACAGCATAAATAGGTGTATTCCTAGCTATATAGTACTGGACAGTCTGCTTGAGACACAAGACAGCGGCTTCCGTTGACAGACCCGGCCTGTAACCAAACTGTGCATCCTGATATAACTGGTAGTATTTTTTTTTTCAAAATTGTTTTTTTTCTATCATGTTTCTTATGATAGCGCAGTTTGCAATTTTTTTTTTTCAATATTTTTTTGTAATTTAATTATAAAAATGATCAAATTTGCTGTTTTATTATTTTCTTTACATTTATTTTTATTGAATTAGGTACTAAGATAAACGCATGGAAATAGCAGTTAATGCAATTTAATCGATGTCTGTCAAAATTGTATTCGAGTGAGAAACTAAAGACAATTATTTTGGATCGGCGCGGCGGTGTAAAAAAAGGTGTTTGCGATGCACATAGCTATCGGTAAAGGATTATTTAGTTCAAGCGTGTTCCGGCGAACCAAGACATCGGCAAATCTTGGTATCGGCCAACCATTCATTCTATGTAGCGTTATTCGGCGAAACGTGCTGTCGTTAGATAATGGTTTCGACTAATAGTTTTTTCGTATTACCGTTCGTCGGTGAACCATGCTTTCTGTAGACAGTTATATCGTTCAAGGGTAATTCGATATACCGTACGGGACTCATTCCGCATAATAATACGATTTTATACTCTTCGAAGATCTTGCCGGGAATATTTTATGAGTACGGTAGTTAGAAAGAAATAACTATGTATTTCACGTCATTTAAAACATAGTACAAAAAAGACAATACATCTTAGTACATACTGTCTTTCTTGTACCTACTTAATGTGTACTATAGATCACTAGATGTCGGCATTAATAATACCAAAAATGTAACAACAGAATTTTCCTATAGTAATCAAGATGGACCTTCAGAATATTCTTACTGACGACCGTACTTTGTTTATACATAGATAACGATAATGATATTATGAAACTACGTCGATTATAATTATAATTAAGTTGTAAATAGTAGTTATACTTAAATGTTAAACATTAATTAATGTGTATCCTAATGCTCGAGAGAATAAATCGAAAACGGAAGACATTTTATAGATGATATCGATATGTAAAAACATTGTAATCCAATTTGCGAGACGTGTGTGATATGGCGCGCGGACAAGGTCAACTTACGATTCGCGGAAGGTTTTTGTAGCTTCCATTTTGTTCCAGATATTATCGGTTTCGCGCCAATTTTGTAACACGCATTCTTGACCCTACATGTATGTACCCACGTCAATAAAAAATAAACGTGGTCTACACCTTCCGATCGCGTCCTGTTTATCGGATGTGTAAAAAATTCGTCCTGACTTTCATTATTACGACTGTTCAACCATTTATGCGATTTCACCCTATAGGTAATTAAGATCGGATTAGAAGGTTCGGTGTGGGTCGTGCTTAATGATGTTTTTGATAACTGATTGTTATTTTAGCTAGTAATTACAGGTACCTAACCGCATTTTAGTAGTCATTCTTTGACATTAAATTCGTCTAAAGGTACAAGTTGGTAGCGGACGACATGAGGCAGCAGCGGACGACGTGTCGCAGCGACACTACTGGTTTTTCTATGTATTTCTATGAAATTACCTCCGTGGTTAGCGACACGAAGCTAGCGACGCGTGTGGAGGTAATTTCCTTATAAGTAATTTCATAGAAATACATAGAAACCAGTAGTGTCTCTGCGACACGTCTTCCGCTGCTGCCTCATGTCGTCCGCTACCAACTTGTACCTTAAAGGATTGTTAAATACGAAGCGATGGTCGACGGTACCTGTCCATTTTGTGTTTCAACATTACTGTATTAAAATTAAAGCAAACTTAAAGAAATATGTACATTTTATTACACTCATGTGTCATTAAACAAAATCAAGGCAGGCAAGGAAATTGTTAAATTCGTAAAGTTGTTTCGAAATTTTCTGCAATTAAATGTTTAGTTCAACATATTTGTTTGTGTTAAATATTTCTTGTGTAGCAACATCATCATAGTTATATTAAATCGAGTTTTTATCTGTTTTTGGTTATGAAATTTAAATATTCTAAGATTTCTAAGTTACGCAAAGTTTTGGTCCAGTATCTTAATTACAAGGGCTACTAGCACTCTGGCTACGCGAATTTACTAAATAGTTTAAAATAGGTTGGATGTGAATTAAAAACTGCGCCAAGTCTATCTAAATCTTGTAAAAAGTAATGTAGTCCTTTCGCCCTAAGTCTAGATAAGTATGTGTTACTTACTATGCGCGTTGAAATATATTTTCATAGACCTTTATTGGAATGTATGTTTAGAATCTCTACATATATATCGTGTATCTGTGTGTGCATATATCCTATCTGTGTATGTTATGTCGCAATACAAGCGTTTGTCAGTGGCTTATCAATTGAAATGATTGAAATAGGATTGAGGTACCTATATCGTGAATACACTTGAACTTTGAAGGTCGGGTCACATTTTTTTATGTTGCTATGTGGGTAGCTCGACATTATAAGAATTTACATAATGCGGTAACTTTTAAAGATATTGATGAAGAATTACAATTCTTAAAGCCTAATGATGGAATATTAGCGGTAGGTATTGAAAAAGATTTTTATATTGATGACCTATTATAAGTTAATTACCTCCTCTTATACATTATGCTAATAATAGGTATGTTTGATGTTACCTATGTATTGATTATCCCAAACCGTATTGGTTTCATGTTTATTACCTTCGGCGAAATCAAAAATAAAGTTGCACGCTGCGTTCATATCGATTTGGGCATGGTAAATGCGTAATCGATTTTTTATTTTTATTTCATTGCGATCTAATTAAATTATAATGATGTAATCTTTTGTGTTGGTTCTCAAACGCCTCTCTTGGCAGATAAAGATATTGTTTAGTCATTGAGAGATGAAATATAAATAAGTGGCGCAGTCATTTTAATAACTATTATCTATAAATTAAGACTGAAAAAGTCTGTCCTTTTTTTTATTAGGTTCTAATGGAAAATCTTGCGCCTTGAAGGAAAGAGCATGGCTAGAATCTTACCGGCTAAAAGTAAGGCTCGGCGCAAACGGGCCACCGACTACAGCCACCGGTGGCCAGCGACGGCGACTTAACACACTTTTTAATATATTTTGTATAGACGCGCCGCACACGTGTAGCCGGTGGCGGCCACGCGCTACAGCAATAAAATATATGAAAAAGTATGTTAAGTCGCCGTCGCTGGCCACCGGTGGCTGTGGTCGGTGGCCCGTTTGCGCCGAGCCTAAACCTACTAGGGTGCTTTTAGCATTCCAATCCGCGGGCTATTTTAGGACTGACGTGACATTTAAAGTTCACTCTTGATAAGCTCTGACAATCGCAGCCAACTTGTATTCTTAAATTATCTGTCTGCAAGTCCATCCATATTAATATGTACTTTATATAAACCGCTAAACAAACGGTTGAATTGTTAAATGTAGATAAGTAAAGAATATTAAGATAAATTAATTGTTATCGCTTAAAGGATTTTTTTAAGATTGTCGCCGAGAATTCTGTTTTAAGCCTAAGACACTAGAGGACAAAATGTTCTTTAACATGACGCGCAATTCTGAAATGTACGAGTTGTGTAATGATCTGCAACATGCTACGTGACGCGGGACGTTTTGCTTGCTCCCGCTTCGAGCGAGCGGACGTCACGTTGGTCCATTTGTCCCCCAATGTATCTTACGGCTTATAATATTATAAAGACGCTTGTTATAGAACTACAACCTATACATTGTTACGTAATCAAATTGTGGATAATTGAAATTGGCGAACTTTTTAATCGCTTATAAAAAGGACCAATTATTCTGTCATAATTGTTTTCAATGCGATTGTTTGCAGATTGATCATGTTACATTATGTTAGAAAGAAATAAGTAGGCAAAGGAGAGGCAGAATATGGTCTTTATTGCCATTATTTGTAATGAAAATTAAATTGTGTGACTTGCGCTTAATATTTAAACAAGCTTGAGTATTTCCGGGTTAATAACAAAGTAAACAAGCTTTTTAGCATAAAATGTTTGTTAAGGCCAAAATGCATTGCACCCGGAAGATAAAAGACAGCCCTAAGATAGTGAAACTATATTATTTTTTGCAAATATTTGTAAATAATTGGGTGCCAAATGTATTATTTCAAATATTGGACTAATGATGGCCATTGTATATTTTATTTTTATATGTAGCTAGTTTTATTGTCATGAAGGGTCTGTTTGCTCAATATTTTAATGTAAATGAAACGTAAGTGAAAGCGTGTCGTGCGTACCCATTGTGCATTTTAATTGAGAACACCAACTGACTGGAGTACCATAAACCGTCATATATAATTGATTATGTATTTTAAACACGTGTCGCGATTTTAGTCATAATATGTACCTAGCGAGAAAAATAATTAGTTGATGAAGCTTTGAACGAAAGATCTGTATAAAGTCAATAAGCTTATATCTGCAGCAAGCAATTCTGACCTTTAGGAAATCCCAAATTGTGGTAGTAAGTTGTACAAGGTTTCTCTTAAATTCCCATTTTCTATAGATCTGCAAATGTCCCATTGTTCGTATAAGTCGTGTGAACAACACTATGGTGAACTAAGTAACTTTCACCCCATTGTCTAAAAACTCCGTAGGTACCTAAATGTAAAAACCATACTTAAACGTTGTCAGTAACCCATTTTGCCACAAACGCGAAAATTTGCCAATGGGTACGCACCCTCAAAAACTATGTCAAGGTCAGGGGGTAACTGGTGCAAGCGAATAACTTTTACATGATTAACTGAGCTGGTTTTCAGCTCTGTTCTCACAAGTAGTCACAAATCTTTTCATGTATACACTTTGGAGTACTTGAAGATTTGCACAGGTCCGCGCTAAGCACGTTTTATTTATTTATATCGCTGTTTGTGTACTAGCTCCCCCGACTTTAGATATGGAAAGTGATGTCTAATCTTTTTGTTAATACGAAAATATGTATCGCAGACTCCATTAGTATAACATATCCCATCGTAACCGCCACTGTAAATACTACATTGTACAAACTGCACCGTGTAACAAAACGTAAATAAAATAAACATATTTTTTAAATAACTCGTTTTATTAACGCTTATGCATATGTGTGCGGTCCTGATACGACAAGGCGGGAATATGTACGTAATACAGGTGTGTGCTATCCATAAACTGAACGATATGCGCTATAGCTAACATTCATCGCTGGAACAATAGATATTTGCATCAGATAAATATGAGTAAATAACATTAAAAATCTTTCTTGATCTTCATAGCTATCTATTCAATTTGAAACCTATGGATATAAATATAGTCCACCTCAAACAGTATTTTACAATATCACGTCATACCTTCCCACCTATTCATTGAAAACTAGATGCTAGCACCTAGTTCATAACACATACTCTTTATTTATATTGACACCTTTATGTATATACCTAAACATTTGTTATAGTGTAACAGCACCTAACACTCAAATGTAACAAGTATATAAACATACACAAAATTTATCTAACTAATATACAATTTTTATGCTAAGACTTAGTACAGACAAGCTATCATCGCGACTGAGCAAGAGCTACTGACAGCACAGTTTATGGATAACAAATAGCACTATGCATTAATCTAAACAGGTACGGGGACATGGCACAAATAAGTCCCATTAACCAGCAGATCCTTTGGCGTCGTTCATAACAAAAAACTAAACATAACAGTCTATTAAATATTTACATAACTATAGGCGGGTTGAATCACAATCTGTTGTATCTAGCTTTGCTCCATATGTTGTCGTTGTCGGTGATTAGTGTGTAGACTCCTGCGAGGGTGAGGCCGACGGCGGCGCCGAGGCCCATGGAGCGCAGGCCGGACGTGCTCTTGTAGATGATGCCGGTCGTGGTGGCTGCTATGAACGTGTTGGCCGTGTCCTCCTTGTCGCGCAGCCAGGTCACGCCCAGCGCGATGCATGAGTAGAACGATGCGATTATGCCGAGTGTACATCCGGTATTTGTGCCTGAAAATAGAACAAAATTATATATGAATAAATATGTAATACATTAACGTATGTGTTACCGAGGCATGACGAATTTTTTGGACTGTATAATTAAATCATTCTTTAGTTCTTTTTTCAGTAATTAGTTATACCATACTGAATGACTCAACATTCATAAGATTAAAAAGCTATGCTGCCTGGTTTTAACCATGTACTATGCCATTTAGTTTGCATTAGAAATGCTATGGTAAACATAATTTCAAGTTATCACAGAAACCTTAAAAGTGCTAACTTATACAATTGTATACTATTTATATGCATGTAACCTACCTTGCTTCATGACATAATTAATGATTTGCGTCCGTCGAACTTTGCCAGTTTGTCCTGCTAGTGTGGTCGCTCTTAAGCCTTTGTATAAACCAGCCATACCACCAAGACCTGCAAATAAAGAACAGTGGTATTATAAAACATGGTACTCAGCTGAATTCAATAAACTGGAAGCCAAACCCAACATAGCTTTGGAAAAGACTAGGCAGAAGTTGCTTTCCAATTATTATAGCCATCTTAGGAACTCATACATGTGGTATGTGTTCCCAAACTATGGCTTACAATAGGCCACTATTTCAGAAATAAATACCTCTGGCTCTGTGTACTATTTGGCCATGACACACAAATATGTGTACAACAATCAAATGGTTAATGGGTTTTTTGTGACAGAATCTAGACACGTTAAGAAGTATGCTATTTTATGTTGCAGTACTCTCTACTATCCTTTAAACCTTTTCGTTGTGTGGAACTACTAATATGTATTGATAATAATAAGGAACAGAAATGCAATAAAGTGTCTCCTTATGTATACATATAAACTATTGAAACCAATTATACTAAGGCCATAGCAAGTGTCAAAGCTAATGTGTGTGTCAGACTAATTATACATTTAGTATAATTAGATTCCCAATAGACTAATGCTACCTATATGATATCATAAAGTAGCTATTATTTTGTGAAAAAGTCTAGTGCTTCTGAAGTTCTGATATTCTGTTATTACTAGCAATATGTATTAGGTTTTAATACTAAAACTAGCATCATAATAAATACTATTTTGAAGAATTTCCTTTTCAAAATTTTAAGTATATTCAGTACATATATATTTTTTTAAATCTAAAAAGTTCCTATTTAAAAGTGCTATTGTCATTTATTTCAAAAACTTTTTGAACACTTTTTCTTAAGCCTTAATTTATGCTTGATGATACAATGACAATATTTATTTGATCACAAATTAAGTAAATTAAATAGGAAAGTCTGCAGTATTTATTCCAATCAAATTTGGATATGCTGAGATACCCAGAGCATTATGAGTTATAATAGTATAAAGAAATTGCTAAGATTAATTAAACTCCCTATGTTTTTAATTTAATTACACACTGCATGTCATAGAGTTAATATTTAGGTACTAATAACTCTATTCGTCTTTACTCAATGTTATGTAAAATTTAACAACCATTTTGAGGTTATATTAGAATTTCATCATTCTGTTACCTGAACCACTCATGAAGGACATTCCAATGATGGGGAGAGCTACATTAGACCTTCTTGCTGTAGATGCCATGTGACTATCATCAGGGTATAAGAATTCTGGCTGCATTTTTGGGATATAATGAGGATCGAAGTTCAAATATGGGGATAGGCTTGCCCCCGCCTGGTTACTCTTCTCTTCATTTTTATTCATGGACAGTATATCGCCAAATAAGGACATTTTGCTAATTTTTTAACACTATTTTAACTAATCTAAAACTAAAACGTGATTCGGATATCACGAAGCGAATTTACAGAAATCGAACTAAGGAATTGGAAATGTCAGTGTCAAAAGTGGTCAAAAGACCGACTATGGTTCATAGTGTTGTCAGTGTGGAAATGTCATTCGCCATAGACATATTTTTGATATATTATTTTGTTTTTTTTTTATACCATTTTATTAATAAGATTTTTTAACAATATAGTTATAGATAAAAAATCTTATAAACTGAATAATATGTTGTAAAATGTGATGATTGAGATTTAGCATATTTTATTAAATCTGTTTTTGTTTTAATTTATTTATCTAATCGTTAGGCCTAGTAAACCATTCATTTCGTTTACTTCCTACTTAATTTTTGCACCATAATTAAAGTAAATTTTTGTTACAGGGAGTTCAGAACTCCGGAAGAGGTCCGTAAAATCATAAAGACCGCTAAACTTCAGGAGTCAGAGCTGACTGAAATCACTCAAGTATTGAGGTTTCCGGAGCCAGGCAAACAAAACGATAACTTGAGGCTCATGTTACTTGATGCCACTCTATTAAAGGAAATAGAATCGGGGAATGAGTTGCTGTTTAAAGGTAAAAACAATATTTTTACATTATGTTTGTACTTATAAGTAATAGAGTATTAGAATTAAAAGTGCGTGCATTTGGCATTCATTTAAATTACTAGCTGCACTCCGAGGGTGACCCGCATAGATCGCATTCCCGTGGATTTAACGTGAATATGTTTATTAAGGTTAGAAGCTATCTGTATGCCTAATTTCATACAAATTCGTTTAGCTGTTTTTGCGCGTTTAAGTATGTAACAAAGGTTGAAACAAGCAAACTTTTACTTAAGTTGAATTTGATTCCGTTTTAATGAAATTGTAAATAATTTATTACATTATTTATTTAGGATATTTTCTGCTTCTTACAGGTGATCCAGATGAAAACGTAGTTCTATGCACTAATGACAAAACATACGACGTCAAAGAAGCAGAAACATCGAACAGCTTACTACTCGTACCAGAATTACTGTTCGCGGCATCAACAGGCCTCGACGAAACAATAGCCAATAACTCTATGGAAGGCGACTCCGACTCCTCATTCGATAAATCCAACGCCAGTCTCAACAAATCTACTGAATCTGATGAAGGAGCAAAACCTCCAAGGAAGCTAGAACACAAAGACATCGTCAATACTTTCTTTACCTACTATGAGGTAAAACCTTGTAAGCCAAGACTGACGAAACTACGAAAACTGCTAGACCCCACCAGATATCAAGGACAAGAACTAGAATACGCTATAGATAAAGCAAAACTTCTAAACTACGATGCCATATTCGATAAAATTCAAGCTTCAAAAACGGAATTATTGGAGGAATTCGAGAAAATTCAGGCGATTGAAATCGATGGGTTTTACAGACTACTTGATTTCGATTATGAGTTCCGAGTACTTTCGTACATGTTAGATCTTATTGATGAGAATTCTTGGTTACTAGATCGGATATCTAAAGAGGTTACTATAGAAAGTTTGAAAGAGCTCGTTCCTCTACCGATTTTGGAGGCAACGTTTCGGTTTTATACTACAGAGTCAATTTTAGAGGATGGAGTACAATATTATCAGTATAAAGAGGATAAAGTATGTAAGTTCTTAGCCAGAGTATTGTTGAAAAGTGCTGGGAAGTTCAATTTGGTCGAATTTTTGCAAGCTTGGAGAGATTCTGTTCCTGAAGGAATGGTTACAGATGTAAGTATCATTTACTTGACTTAGGTGTCATCTGGGTCATATTTACAGTTAAAAAAAGTTATCTGTCTGTAAGGCGCTATCGCTAAGAAGATATGAAACTTCAAAACCACGGATTGCGTAGTTGTATGGAAATTATTACGTGTGACTTGCTGCGGGTTCGATCCCTGCGTATGGCAAATATTTATGTTTCAAAATTATCATTTTATTTGTCTGGGTATTTTTTACGTATAACATTTGAATATACCTAGTAGATTACCACCTCAATACAGAGATTAATCCGTTTCCCTGAAATCTATTAAAATAATTAGTGTTGCTAGCCTCATTAAAATGCCATTTTATTTTCAGGAATCCATGTTATCAGGGATAGCATTAGTTGATAAGTCGAGCACACCGCAAGTCGTGTGGGGATTCGCAGAGGGCGACCTACCTGAGGAAATTAACGAGAGATTCAAAATACTGTTCCAAACGAAACCCAAGTGGTCTGTGGATCAGATATCACCGTATATTGAGTAAGTACTACATTTATTTTATATTAGTACCTCACTAGTCTATGACCTACGGTGCCGAGACATGGACGCTCACACATGAGGCTGTGCATAAGATTAAAGTAGCACAGAGAGCCATGGAGCGCGCTATGCTCGGCATCAAACTTCAAGACTGAGTCCGTAATGTGGATATCCGAAAACGAACCAAAGTTCGAGACGTCGGTACCACAATAATGAGGCTGAAATGGAGCTGGGCAGGCCATTTGGCCAGACGAAGTGACGGCAGGTGGACTAAGGCGGTGAAAGAATGGTGGCCAAGACAAGGCAAAAGAAACGTCGGTCGTCCGGGAGCAAGATGGGTCGATGACATAGTTAAAGTCTCGGGTCGAGTCTGGATGAGGCTGGCACAGGACCGTAGAAAATGGCACGAAAAAGGGGAAGCCTATGCCCAGCAGTGGGAGGACAAGGGCTGTGGATGATGATGACCTCACTAGTCACTTTTATACAGGGTGTTCACCGGCTATGCCAGATGGACCCATGTTGTATTGTTTTTTTATAAACTTATTTAATTTATTAAATTATATGGTTTTTTTGTTATATTTAACTTACCATGTTTATTAGAGATATTTGATCATTATGATTCGATAGATTGTCGATAGACGATATAAAAGTACAGTTTTTTTTTATAATGTTCTTTACATTGAAATAATCATGTGAATGCATAAATAATTATAATCATTACAAAAGAATTTTCTTATTTTCAGATGTTACGCGACAGAAAAGTTAAATGTCAATGCTCTCTTAACTAAATACGCTCGGGCGTCTACCCAAGACGGCATCAGAGTGTTTTCAGCCAAACATATGAAATAAACTGCAAAAAAAAAAATACAATAAAAAGTCTTGGGTACTCATTCAATAATACGTTTTATTTAAAAAATAACTTACATATAAAAATATTCATACAATTATATGATAAACTTATGAAAAACTACGACCGGACATCGCAGGATATATTCAGAAAATCCTGACTAGTTTCAACTAGACAAATAACGAAACTAGTCATTTTGGAATAAATCCTGCAAGGAGGTCTATAGCTTTAACAAGTAAAATATATCTCAATAGTTATACAAATTATTTGATGAGTAATTAAACATACATATCTAAAAACATTTATACTTAAATAACACAGCCTTCTTATTCTTCAATTCAACGGTATAATCCATCTTTTTCTTTCATATTAATATCTTTTACGACCAGCGCTTGATTAAAATGGAAAAGGGAATGTTTGCAAAGACAGTATACGAAAAAAGAAATATAAGTAGTATCTTTACATTCCAAAACTTAACTAGATGTTCCGTCCCAAGAGTCAATTATAAACTCTATTTTGTCTATGATCGGGACAATTAAAAAGTATTATGCTTAAAGCTATAAAATCTTTGGTTTATTATTGTTGTACGTTCTTCCTCAGTTTGTTTAACTCCTCCCACATTACTTCTGGTAGGTCCTGTCCGACTTCTTCTTTGAAATACTTCTCGATAGCTTCTGCTTCTTGGAGCCAGAAGTCTTTAGGTATACTGAAGAGGGTGTTCATGTCGATGGGCCCGAGGTTCTGAAGGTTGAGGGCGTTGGGTGTGGGCACGTAGCCGAGCGGGGTCTCGGTGTAGCACGGCTCGTTGTCGCAGCGGCGCAGGATCCAGTCGAGAACGCGGGAGTTCTCTCCGAAACCGGGCCAGAGGAATTTACCCTGGAATACAAAAAATAAATTATTAGTTGTTACGTTACTAGGACACAAAATGTTTAATGGTAATTTGAGAGCGAAAATAATAATATAATATAATATTCCGGGACAACTCACACACGGTTATCTGATCCCAAGCTAAGCAGAGCTTGTATTATGGTAACCAGACAACTGATAAACATACTTATATATTTCTAAATACATACATATTATAGATAAATTACACCCAGACACAGAACAAATGATCGTGCTTATCACACAAAGATTTTTCCTGAGTGGGAATCGAACCCACGACCTCCGGTGTAGCAGTCAGGGTCACTAACCACTAGACCAACAGGCCCGTCAAAATAGCCTTGAAGATACAATTTTATTCGAAATGCCGTGAACATTATGAACATAAATCAAAGGCACCTCGACATTATTCACTATAATCCCTTGTGGAAAATTCCTGTTTGTTATCAGAATATATCCTTCGAATATTCTGTGATACTAATAATTTCTATTAAAAGAAAATCTGCTTATATTTTACCCAGCCCTGATATGTATAGCTTATGCTATTGCGCTTATGAATTAGTTGCTGTTCAGTCCACTTGGGACTGCAATTCTTTAATATAGCAGAAACAAAACTGTATCATGGAGTTTTAAAATTAGTTAGTAAAGAGCTACGCACCTCATCGCTCTTCCTGAACCAGTTGACATGGAAGATCTTGGGCATCTGGCGGCCAGCCTGCGGCATGGACAGCCAGTGCTTCAGGTACTCGCCGAAGTTGTAGCCGAAGAACGGCCGCATCGCGAACGGGTCGTGCATTATCATCTTGCCCTGTAAGAGGAGGTTCAAATAAGTACACGAACATAATATGATGCATGTATGTTTGGATTCGAAGACACATTTTGACGTGAATATGTACCTTTTTTAAACTAGTACATAATGGGTAACGAATTTCGTTACTGAAATAGTTAAGTATAGTTGCATTCATGTGTGAAAAATCCAATTACAATAAATTATTTGGGCGTCTCAGTGATACTATTTTCGCTACATTTTCTCCACGAACAACACTTCTACTATATCTTAACGGTCACTTAATTCCAGAAAAAATATAAAATTTATAAACGACGAGAAGAATGAAAACCGACTCCAAACAAATTGGGATATAGTCAGAAGAAACAAAATATAGTTAAACCATAACTCACACTGTGTTCAGCGGCAGCGGTGGCCTCAGATCTCATGGTAGCGCCCATGAAGACGCCATGTTGCCAGTCCCGGGACTCCACGACCAGCGGCACGCCAGCCGGGCGCCGGCCGCCGAGCAGGATGGCGGAGATTGGCACGCCTTCAGCACTCTCCCACTCGTTGTCGATTATGGGGCACTGTTCCGCGGGGGTGCAGAATCTAGGAGACAAGGAAAATATATTAAATGATTAATTTTGATACCTAAATCATACGAGTATTCAAGTAAATTTTACTAATAATAAGAACATTAGTACTGATTTACGTTACATTCTCTCGCCAAAACTACTCCAGTCAAAAGTACTTGAGGGTCGGAACTTTTCGCAGGATATTACTCAAATGGTCAAATGAGCACAAACAACAATATTACAAGTACCTACTTCTACACAAAAAGTCGTTGTTAGCCACTAGTAAGAAATATTTCTGCATCCTAATTTTCCCTAAAATCTAGCAAAATAATTAAACCTAGCAACACCGCAACCATAGTGCATACCAAACTTAACCAGGCTAAGGTATGTAACATTCAGCCAACCTGGAGTTAGGGTGTGCAGCTGGCGTCTTCTTGCTAGCATCCCAGGGCTGTCCTTTCCAGTCGGTGAGGTTACCAGGAGCAGTTCCCATGCCTTCCCACCACACGCCGCCGTCAGCTGTCTCGCCGACGTTCGTGAATACCGTGTTCTTGAATACTGTTGACATTGCGATCGGGTTGGTAGCTTCTGATGTTCCTGTAACAACGAAAATACATTTAGAGATGGATACAAGGAAATAAAAGCAGTCAATACATAAATTTCTTGTTGTTTTATACTTTGCATGTTTTGTAAATTATAATAAATGATGGTCTTTAGGCTGTTACCCTTTTAAATAATGTAGGCAAGTGTAAGTCTAATATGTTTAATAATATAAGTAGATTCTGTTAATAAATTCTGCTGAGAGATTTGGTCTCCAAAATAGTTCCAAACGAATTAGCAAAGTGTCTAATAAAGGTTGGTTCCTAAGTCGTTTTTTTAATTCTTTATTGGACAGTGAAATACACTTACTTGTATCTATATGTACACCTACTTATATTCATGATTGAGAAACTAAACAATTCAAAAGAACATTTGCAAAAGTTCTTTACCTGGAGCAACACCAAAGAATCCATTCTCCGGGTTAATAGCCCTGAGGACTCCATTCTTGTCGAACTTCATCCAGGCTATATCATCGCCCACACACTCGACCTTGTACCCGGGCAGGGTTGGGGTCATCATGGCGAGGTTGGTCTTGCCGCAGGCGGAGGGGAAGGCGGCCGCGATGTAACGCTTGCGGCCTTTAGGGTCGGTTACGCCGACAATCTATAGGAAAAAATATCGTTTTTAAATTAAGATGTATGTACAATACTGGAATATGGTGAAGTGATGAGTAGTACCTAGAGATGGTTTGAATTTAAACACGCAAAACGCCTGTATATTACAACTGCTTTTGAATTTGTTCTACTGTTTCAAAATAGTTATAGTAGAAGTATTAATTACTAAAATGAAATAAGAAATGTTCGTGTAAAAATAAAAAAGTATGAAAATATGAAAAAATAAATGCCTAACCAACTATTAAGTTAAGAATCTATGAAAATATTATCCAAGGTAAAATATAAACGAATGTACATTACTATTACTTTTCATTCAGGCGTCTTCAGGACATATATATATTTTAATCAACTATGTAAATTTTATGTAAATACTTTATATATTTTTAATGTTATGTGATCTTACCAGCATATGTTCGGCCAGCCATCCTTCTCGGCGAGCGATGACGGATCCCAGACGAAGCGCGAAGCATTTCTTGCCGAGCAGACTGTTGCCTCCATAGCCACTTCCTAAAATAACATACAAATTAAATTATCTTAATTTAGGAAAAATAAGTAATATTATGAGTTTATAAATTGGTACAGGTATTCAAAACTATTTATATATATCTTACTATGTCGAATAGAAAAAAAAGCAATAAAAAATATACCTTCTAATTTTATTGTTTTAAAACATATATTTACTTATTATTACTTTAGAAGTAGGTACGAGGAAACTAGAGCTCAAAAAGTAGTTTTTTGAAGCTGCTATTTCTACTTACTAGATGGATTTAGCTGTATCATACTGATTAAAATGATTTTTCTTTTCTTCTATATTTAATCATTTCGTACGTGTTAAGTTACTGTATTTATTGCATTTAATTAATCTAGAAGGTACCTTATATTCGTTTTATGTATTTTTCCAGAAAAGGACAAATGTAACTTACCGTAGCTAACAATCTCATTATCAGCGGGCTTATGCAAGATGATGGTCCTGGGAGGGTCACAGGGCCAGCCGGTGATGCCGCCGGAACCTACCGCGTGCAGGCACTTCACGAACTGCTCGTCTTGACGCAAAGCTTCTAATACTTTGGCACCTGAAGGACAAAGTCACTTATATTGCTGTCTCTTTTTATCGTTACTGCTTGTTAGAGTTGAAGATTTAATTAAAAGAAAATCAAATAAACATTGATTTGTTGAACATAGGTCCTAAAAAATAAAACAATTTGAGTTCCATGTCCCAAAATTAAAATTGGAATAAGTTTGGTGTTGGTTCGGTAATTTGTACTTGTAGTAGGTAAAAAAAACTTATAACTGATTTGGGAAACGTTTTATGGTTTTATGTTTATTTAACGTGTGAAGTGATCAAAGATAAAAAAGACGATCCAAACACAACAGACCATTACTACAGATAATTGGCATTCTACTAAGTTAGTAGCCAGCCAATTATCGTAAAATCGTCCCACTATGAGCCAACCATGAGCACACTGACACGGAGTGTAAATAGCAGACTCGGGCCCCAGATTGTACAAAATTCAAGGGTCATTATGGCTTGGTATGGAATATAGCAGTTATTTATAGTTGACTTACCCATTCTAGTCATCACTCGCATAGAGTACACGACGTAAGGGGAGTCTGTGATCTCCACGCCGATCTTCGACAGGGGAGAGCCGACGGGCCCCATGGAGAAAGGAATCACGTACATGGTGCGACCTGGGAATAAGTAAAACATATATCACTGGATGTAGACATAGCCCAAAATTGATGCGACGAAGATGGTGAGCATTGACAAAGATTGAGCAATTTTAGTTGCTCGTGTAAAAGCACCTTTGGCATCCGTTGAAAATCTCGCCATTTTCATCAACAAGCCTGCCAATTGTAAAACGACAAATCGAATGTTCGACCGAAGTTTTTGTAACACATAACATAACATACCATCACGCCTGTATCCCCGAAGGGTTAGGCAGAGGTGTACCAATGTACACCCACATTTCGCCGGTATGTTTAAGTCCCATGTAATAGGGGGCGAGCCTATTGCCACTAACCGGGCACAAATCCAAACTCCGACCTGCTACTGAGAATTTCATAGAAAAAACTCAATAACACCTTGGTCGACTTGGGAATCGAACCCAAGACCTCTAGCGTAGCAGTCGCGCTTAGCACCACTAGGCCAACGAGGCAGTTTTGTAACACAATTTTCTAAATTGCCTTTTGATAAATTGAGCGGATCAAATATGCAACATACATCAATAAATGTCTCAACAATGTTTAGGGGTCGAATGATACATAGCCCTATCTATTGAGTTACCCAGCGCGTTACCTATTATGTTACGCATTATTGATTTCAATCGTCCGTCACCGGGCACTGTGCAGACTTTAACACATGTTCACATGTTCACGCACACATGTACGTAAACGTATAAACTGTGCATTGAATTCAATGCGTTAAGTGATTATAAAATTTTGGGAAATTGGACCGATTTCGCATTGTACACTCATTGTTAAATTGTAACAAACCGGCATTGTTCTTAACATACAAAGAATAATTAGCAAGTGTATGTTATGTATTGTTTTCACATTAATTGGTGTACAAAGGCGATGCATTTATACTTTTATTGTATCTCGCATTGACATGTTATGTGACAATGATTTCGTTGGTCAAATTGAACGTTCGTATTGATTCATAATTCAAAAATGTTATTTAAAACAAGCAATACTTTTGGACCATGTTATGTCGATAGTAGGTAATGACTCACCATTTAAAATCGAATCAAGTTAAAGTGACAACAATGCCAATGTCAATTTGTTTATCTTTAAACGAAACTGTTGAACTCATTTGAATTAGGTAATGATAGAATTATTTATTAACTAGCTGTGCCTGCGACTTCGTTCGCGTGAATGACGAAACTTATCAAAGAGTTTTTAACCACAAAATTAAGTTTGTTTTTCATTGTTTATACTTTTCCGGGATAAAAACTACCCAGTGTGGTGCCCAGGATTATAAAGAATAATTATTTATACCAAGTTTCATCGTAATCGAACCGGTAGTTTTTGCGTGATACCTGAACAAACAGACAGACATACAGACAAATTTTTTTTTTTTTCGCACTTTTCGGTTCGGTGTTGGTCTAGTAACACCCCCCGCCATTTATTTTTATATTATTTTCAGAATTTTCACTTCTACACATTTATTATAAGTATAGATTATAATTGCTCAATTGGGTACTAAGTATGTACTCATCTAGTTGTTCCTATTCTTAGTAGGGAAACTGGCCATTCCTTAGTATCAATTTTAGGAAGCAACTCTCAGACTTCTAAGGGTCACTAAAAAAATATTTTGTAATACGATATTTTGAACAGGGTGTTAAGAAAACCCTGTCCGACCCGAAAGTGTGATATAGGTTTTACAATCACACTCTGTATAAAGTTTTTATAAGATTCCCTTAGATTATGTTAATTCAGTCAAAGAACCTTTTGCCAAAAAGAGGAAACATATAAACATATTGGTAGAACAAAACTATTTTAAGTAGCTCTTCTTTTTAGAGTCATTAAATTACATATAGACAGCAACTAGATTTGCCGACCGGTCACCGCTTCCCAAGTGCTCTGGCTATGTAGAAGAAGCATCTCCTTCTAAGGGTAAGAACGGCTATTTACCTCTCATGCATCCAGGGAACCGCTCAGAGATGGCCTTGTCGTAGTCAGCCGGCGCTATGTAGTTGCCGAGCGCGGACTTCTGTCCGGCGCGGGCCACGGGTACCACGTCCCGCTCCTGCGCGGAACAGATGAACGTGCGCGACTCCACGCGGGCCACGTCGGCGGGGTCCGTGCGGGCTAGCCAGCTGTGGGGGATGAGCTGATTAGTATGTTTCTCAGGAGTTGAAGTGGGGAGATCCAAAACTTTTGAGGATCACTCATCATCATATCTACTGCATTCGCAATTTATATACCAAACGAACACGAGGTTTAGGAAATGTAACTGTAGTACTGTTTACACAAGGGTCAGATTGCGCCTCATATTTTTATGACGTTTTGAAACAGTACTAATCAGTATACAGGGTGTTAAGAAACCCCTGTCCAATCCGTTAAGGTATTGTTAGGTATCGATATCTGATTACAAAAATGTGGAAAAAAAATGAAAAAAAAAAGAAAAAACATTATAACCTAATTTTTTTTTCTCAAATGTCGAGAGAGACAGTCGGCGTCGTCACAGATGCTACCTTATTACCAAACAAAAGGCCCCCAAAAATACCGACGAAATTGGTGTTGTAGTTTTTGTTTTAATCTCAAATTTAGGGAATTTCGGGCCAAAAAATGGTTTATTCAAAATTAATTATTATTGTTTCTATCATGAATTTTCCAAATTTGATATTTTATTTCGGCATGTGATTGTGAACCCTCTATCACCCTTTCGGGTCGGACAGGGGTTTCTTAACACCCTGTATATTTATTTACACGTTCATAAAGTAGATATTTGCTTAAGTGGAAAAACATCCATTAGCACAAGCAATTAAATAGACTATAGCTTGCGTGAACCATCCTTAATGTGATAATAATTAGGGATCCCTTCGAGAAACTTAATCCACAGGCCAGAAAATCATACGAATGAATTTATTTAAAAAAAAAATACTGAGTATGATAAACTGACAAACAAAGGACTTGGCTACTTCTTGTTTCATCAATAGCTAATTTGAATATAAAGTGTAACTCGAATACTAACCAGTTATCATACTTGGCGAGACGCTTGAGGGTGCCCTGCTGCTGCATGATGTGCAGCAGTGCCGCAGCCTCGGCGTCGGAGCCGTCGCACACGTGCACGTGCTCCGGCTGGCAGAGGGCGGCACTGCGCTCCACGAAGGCACGGACCTAGACAAAAGAAGTTTTAGAAGTCTTGTAGACAATAGTACGGATGGAAGACAAAAATTTGGAGAGTCTGTATGTTAGTATATTCCGGGACACCTCACACACGGTTATCTGATCCCAAGCTAAGCAGAACTTGTGTTATGGTGACGAGAAAACTGTTAAACATACTTATATATTTCTAAATACATACATATTATGGATAAATTACACCTGGACACGGAACAAATGATCGTGCTCATCGCACAAAGATTTGTCCTGGGAGGGAATCGAACCCACGACCTCCGGTATAGCAGTCAGGGTCATATGAAACTTGTAGACAAAGAAAGAAAAATACGGATTAAATCATTAAAGAGAAAAAAAAACAGAGTCTTTTTTATGATATTTAAATCAAGATATACCCGACTAAACGTTTTGATGATCATATTTGTTTAACTTTTTGAACTTATCATTCATTGTTTTAGTTTGCAGTAAGTATTTATTGTTTTGTTTAAATTCCGTGTCGGAAGCATTTGAAGACAATGATTTATTAATAATTAAACAAGTCGATTTGCAGATAAATTAATTTCAATGATTTGAAAACAATTGTGTTATAAAACCAAATTACTTCCTACTTATTGTTGAAGTATGATATTGCTTCATCTTCCTTAATGTTACAAAACTTACGCAGAATAAGGATTGCATTTCTTATTGGAAACTTGTTTATGACCCTTTCATCTTATTAACCTACTACAAAAGGAGACGGTTCTCAATTCGAATGTATGTTTTTCCTTTTGTTTCCCAAACGATTAATCTGGCAAATGTGGTTCAATTTCAAAAATTCGGCAGTCTTTGGTCCCATATTAATTCCGATGGAGTCAGTTCCTTTTTTACTATTATGTTATATCTTCAAGACTCTTACCTTGGGAGTGAGAGCAGCTAGCTGAGGAGTCGGAGCCGAGGCACCGCGGAGAGCCGTCTGGTGGGCCGCACGGCCACATGCCAACGCCACTTGGGCATACCTGGAGACAAGACAAAAATATTCCATTAGACTTGACGTTCCATCGTTTATCTGTGTAAAGTACCTACTAAAGTTGCTGTTTGAACGGAGTTGGAAAATCTTTCGGATTTGACAGCCCATTCGTAGAGTTTTTATATGTTAGCAACATCACGTTATTACTTTTAGGAGCTGAGCGAAAAATTTGGTGAACCCTAGGGCCACAGTATAATATTGATCGCTTGTATAGAGATCCATGAACAATGCAATATTTCAGGTCATCCGCCTAGCCCCTTGCATTTTCCCGATTGTCTTTTTCGAATCAGATTTCTATGCCATTGGATGCAGCTGGCCATCAGAAAGACAATAAGTAGGTACATGGATATAGTCACATTAGGTTGAATGTCTATTCGAAGATACTTTTAACCACAATTTAATGGCCAAACAAGCGTATGTCTTCAACATATTGATATAATGAGGAATTAGGTAGGTATATATCTATGTTTTATCAATGAATAGTTCAAAACTCAGGGTTAAGCCACTTTAAACCGGTCACAAATGTCGGACGTAATGGCGACGTTGACACTATCTAACGCTGCACTTTGTACCATTAAACATTTGATACAAACTAATTATATTGCACAATTCGTGTTTGATTATATTAAAGGTATAATATAGAAATCAATACGTTTATATTTCATAAGAAATTGAACCCTGGACTCCAATTTAGAATGTGATATTGCCAACCCGCGATTGAGCGTGGTGATCAACACCTTGTTCCTTCTCTATATGAGAAGAGGCCTGTGCCCAGCAGTGGGACATTTATAGACATTTTTCGTATTATATTATTATTATAGAAATGCGAAAGGCATGGTCCATGGGATGATTTTTTATTGTTCTCTATAAATGTGCCGATCTTTACTGGTTATTTTAGTTTCTAAGTACAAGTTATGTTCATGCTGTCAAAACAGGCTTTTTTTTTAATTAGCATCGATCGTATAAATATAATGTCTGTCAAGGTGATCGGGAGACAATGCTGGTATTTTGGTAGAATTAAGCAAAAGAAGCTATATAAAAAATGCTGGTTTGAGAAAGAGTCGGGAATACCAATCCATACCCAGGTAAAAAGGACCATCAGTATTTCCTCGGACCAAAAATCCCTGAATATTATGACCAAATATTTAAAAGAGTTCTTATTACTGTTACGACGGAAGTCCGTGTGTAACTTGAGTAAATCCTTAACAATGATGTTATGACAAGACAGCGGTAGTTTCCGCTCCGACGATATTTGAACGGCTCGGACAATACTTATTATATTTTTGCTTGGATCCATTGAGAAGTTTGGTCAGAATATTTGTGATTTTAAAATTTATAATAATGTTTGGGGTATATATTATGGGATACCTATAGCAGACTAAAAAGGAGAAATCAACAATTTTAGTTAATTTTTCGTTTTGTTAAAAATAATGCGGAGTTTATGGAATTCCCAAAATTAGTGCATGCAGTCCGCATGCACTAATTTTGGGACTTTTAGGTTTTCTTAGAAATTATTTTAAATTTAATTTTGATTTTCAACTTGGACTTGAAGAAAAGTTAATTAAAGGGGACATTTGGTCTTGAATTGTTTAGCAGTTTCAGCTAGTAATATGAATCTTCCTTTTTGACCTAGAGAAAACTCATGGACTTCTGCCCTGGGGAAGGCAGTAGTGGAGGAATCTACTTAATCATAGGGAAGATTTACCGAGGACTACATAGAATTTAGCCCCAGAAATGAAATCCATGCTTAGTTCAATAATGTTTTAAGTAGCGTTAAAATTAAACAAAGGCTGATGAAATTGCCAATAAGCGTTGAACGAATCGTTTAAATAAAATTGCAAGGCAATAGGACTTTGGAGAAAAAGGTAAATCACAAAGAGAAATTTTACTTATTTAAATAAGAAATTAGGACAAAGAAATTTATTACAAAAGATGGTTAAAATATGGTTTAATACTCACTGGTTGTTCTTCCTCGCGTAATCTTCAGGAACGGAGTTTAAGTGCAACATTTTTAAAAATTAAAATAAATTAACTACAAAATTAATACTTCCAAAAAATAATATCGACTTAATCGAAGCTAAATTTGATCAAAATTACTAAAACTGAAGAGGAATATGAGCCACCTATAATATCCTATTGTATTTAATTTGTAACCCATTTAATACTAGGCTCGAAGAAACTCTGAGAACGTAGTGGTTTGGAATCTGCGCGCGCGCACTATATAGCGGAGGAGTGGACGCACGGCGCGCTGTGATTGGTCGAGAGCGCGGGTGTGTCGTGACGTGCGCACACGCAACATTGAGAATATATACAACTTGTTGTTTTACGTTCAAACAACTTGTTTTGTAATGACATTTCATGTTATTTGTTATCATCCAAAATGTCATTTTATGGTTATTTTAAAAGTGAAAAACATTTGACATATGATCTTTTTTTTTCCACAAGGCTGTGGAATTCTACAGGGGGTTTATCCTACATTTAATCAGGGCCCTGAATTTCGGGTATTTATATCCTATCGCATATTTCTTATATGCCATGCCTATGTCCCTTCTGCCTAAGGGTTTAGGGAATCAGAGTAGTGTAATACCCACCTAACTTTCAAAAGTTAGCTTTGGCTGAATGAGCAATATTATTATACCTTTGCATATGTGCAGTAGGAATAATAAGCAAGACGCAAGCCTTATTGCGTCATGTTTATTTACCATGACTGTTGGTACTGTATCGATTGCATTTAATCAACTTATCAGCACAGCAAAAATAGTTTATCAACTCTATTTTCTATATAATCTTAATGACAAAAGATTTTATAACACAGAAAAGTGTTTTTATGCAGGTGCTCCCTAGATTGACACTGTTTTTTCCCGCGTTTTTAAATGAACTGTCAAAATGACATTTTTTTTTGTGACCAAAGAGACATTTATTAAAATCATTAGTGAAATATGCATCTTTGGTTTATAGAGAATTTCGTAGATCCGTTCACTTCAACTGGCTGGTTTATTTATAAGTAGGTACCAAGTTTATTGGTAACTTGAAATCTTAGGCGTTTATTTCGTCAGCTGGTTGTAAAGCTCAAGGCGAGTTTCGTCACATGAACGTATCAAAGACGCGTACGCCATGCGCATGTTAATTATGTACTCTACATTATTTAGAATTAAAACCTTTTTACACACTATCTTTATAGTAGAAGTAAAGTTCAAATGTACATAAGGATCATGTTACAATGAACTTGAATAAAATGACTTTCTTGCCTAAATAAAGATAGAGTTTGACAAATAAATTTAACATTAAAATTTTTGTTTTGTATAAAGATTCAATGAGAGATTGAACTAAACCCTGGTTATATTTCACAAGACTATGTGTACCGCAGTTAGCCTGAGCGCAGGCTTTGACTGCAATCTAAAACTAGAATTTTCTTTATTTTTGCTTCGGAAATTTATTTTCCTGAATTCAAATTGACCGACATTTTAATGTCATGGGACAGTACAGGCTGTTATTATTAATTTTATAACATTAACATAAATATAAGATACAACAGAATATTTTGAGAAACCTGCGATTCTTTATAAAACTGTCATTAAACATAATAAGAAAAACACATCGACTGACATAAACTGAATATCGTTAAACAAGTTTTATTTAATATAAACAGCTTTGTCACTCATTAAGACTAGTATTAAACAAATACTTATAAAAGTAAATACACTGAATCATTGTATGTAAGCTATGGATTCTAATAACAGGTAGTCAATATGTACCGGTAGGGTAACAGCGCACACGAGCCTTGTTAGTTGCCCATCGTGTCCTACCACCTGTACACGCGAGGACCTGTACAATACTACGGATAATGCTATCCGCGTAGCCGAGTACTGGTCCGGGAAAATTTAGTACCTACCTACCTTCCTACCTACTTAGCTATTGATCGACACGCCAAGAAGGTAGCTTAACCCAATTAGATGTAAATAACTGGATCAACATGACATATCTCGAAATTTTAAATAATCTGTTCACAACAAAATTTTTCCGAACGTTTAATTAGGTAAAATAAAAGCTCGTAAAAAGCCGCTCAAGTGCGAATCGGATACGCACACAATGGGTTTCGTACCATTATACAAGATGATATACAACAGTTTTATTATTTGTTGCTTGCAGCCACAGAAGTAGACACTCTGTAAAAATTTCAACAATCTATCTATTACGGTTCATAAGATACAGCCCGCTGTCTGACAGACCGACAGAAAGACAGCAGACGCTTAGAAATAGGATCCCAATACCATCCTCTGGGTACAGAACTCTAAAAATAGTCAAGACAACAATATAATCAGCAGTGACGGATTAAGACTAACTGATGCCCTAAGCAATCCATGTCTCTGGGGCCCCCTATCCGTTTTTCAGCTAGTAATACAGTCATTTGGTGCAAAAAAGAGGGTTACCTGGAAAGTTTTCCGGGTGATTGAAAATTGGTGATTTTATAGATTTCGATGTGCTCGTTTTGAATTCTCACACTGCCACCTCGTATCTTTGCCACTCGCGCCGCCATGTGAGAAAAATGGCGCTCAAAAACAGTTTTTTGACAACAATTCCTTTCCGGATTATTTTACGAGAAAAATAGTTATGAATAAACTAGCTGATCCCCGCGACTTCGTCCGCGTCAATTTCTGTTATTATGACAGCGATTAAGAAGTTTAAAAAAAAAAGTATTTCTGCGTAAATGATAATTTTAGTTAATATTATGTTGATAAAACTCTGTAGCAAATAATTGGCAATAATGCATTAATTTCGACCAAATGATTACCTTAAAAAAGGTTATAGTGAGTCAATCTTAAAAGATAGACATATACTGTCGCAGACATTTTTTTAGATCATTTAAAGAGGAACAATTCTTTCTGACATATATTTTGGGTAACTCGAACCGTTTACGCAGCGCACGCAACGGAAGCTTTCAAGTATGAATATTTTTCCCCGTTTTTGTGTCATTTTTCACTGCTGCTTCGCTCCTATTGGTCGCAGCGTAATGTTATATATCCTAAAGGCTTCCTCGATAAATGGACTATCTAATACAAAAAGATTTTTTCAATTCTAACCAGTAGTTCCCGAGATTAGCGCGTTCAACCAAACAAACAAACAAACAAACTCTTCAGCTTTATAATATTAGTATAGATTAGACTATAGAAAATTTCTTAGAATGTTTATATGAATTAACCTTTTTTTGTAAAATCGACAGTTTTAGCGAATGAGCGCTGCAAAGTCCACTCCAACACACATTTTGACACTAGTAACTAATTTCCGCACCACCATGAGGTGGTAAGTGGCGCGTTTTTTTCGTGTTTTCCACAGTCGGCCTAATCTGGGGACACGGCAGTGCCCCCACCCAGTCGAGAAAAAACAAGCGGCACTGCCGTAGGTACCATATACCACACAAAAGATTAAAGAATCCTATTTATTAATTTAAATTATAAAGTAGTGATTATAAGTATGTAAGTAGTTTAGTATACCTAGGTTAAAAATATAAAATTATCAAACCAGATGACAAATATGTGCTCAATCCATTTAAACATGATTTTAAGTCCATTTGATTCTTTTCAGATCAATGTGTCTAAATCCTTTTTCTTGATCTGTACCTCCACGCTTTCGCTTAGACTTCTATTGTTTTTATATTTCCCCAATGTTTGCAATAACAAAATAAAAGAATATGGGTAGGTAATAGATAAATACTTTTCATTAAAAATAAGGCGCTCTTACATTAAAACATTTTCTTTCTTTATGTCTTGCCATGTCGAAACAATCGTAGACAAAACGATCTAACGACGAATATTCCATAGCTGAAAAGTCATGTCGCGGAAACGAACATTTGCAAGGTCCGCATTTGTTCGTTTCGGCGACAGGACTTTCGGTGAAACATGCATAGGTGAAACGATCTATCGACAAATATCTCAAAAACGAAACGTCCTGTTGGTTATCAGTCCAAAGGAGAAACGCCTGTCGGAGAAAGTTTGCAGAATCGCTAAAAAACAGTTTTTAACAACAAATCCTTTCCGGCTCATTTTACAATTAAAATTTTTAGTAATAAATGAAACTAGAGAAAATTTCCTAACATTTAGGTGCTAACCTTTTTTTGTAGAATCAATAGTTTTAACGTACGAACGCCGCAAAGTCTACTCCTACACGCTTTTGGCCAAATAACTAATTTCCCCACCACCATGAGGTGGAGTAAGCTACGCGTTTTTTTTTCTGGTAAGCCTAATATACAGACACGGTAGTGCCCCCAGACCTGGTAGACTTCAAGTTTCGTTCAATTTGAACCAGTAGTTAAAGAATTATTACTAGTCAAAGTTTGTTAATTTTGTCTCTCTTATTTACTGACTGACCTATCATCAAAACTTTCAGACACAACCCTTTCTTCGGTGTGGTTTTTGGTGACGTGAGAGTGAGACGTAATGCCCTAAGGATGGTTTTTTTTTTTGCTTCCTCTGGTGCCCCCCCAGACGTGATGCCCTAGGCAATTGCTTAATTTGTTTAAGGGTTAATCCGTCACTGATAATCAGTGCGTATACAGTTCTATGACGTATTAAATTTTTATAATTCGTTCAATAAGTCTTCCGTCGTGACGGCACTGCGTCAATGATTGCGAGATGCGGCTTCGGTCTGACGCAAACAACTTTATGATTTGGTTTGGATGTAAGTGGCCTGATTAATATTGACATGTTGGTCGTCTTGTGATGTTATTTAATTTTGTGTTTTTGTCTATGTGTAGAATGGTATTGATATGGGATAGGGGAATTACCATAACGCTAAAACTAAAACGGACAATCATGATCAAAACAAAGTAGCTACTGATTATTATTAGGTGCTCTTTGCGGAGTTCGAATATAGTATTGTAAAGATAAGTAATACCTAGGTGTCTAGTTATCTACTAAGTATTTAATGATATTCAAAATTGTTTTATCATTAGATTAAAGTAAGTACCTACTGTATGTAATAAAACCTGTAAAAAAACATAACCCTTCTTGGCAGTCGGGTAATAAATCAGTGATGTTGTCAAAAAATACTTCTAATAATTTAAACTTTAACTGAATGTCATTGTAACCTAAATTCCTAGTTCCCCCTAAAATCGACAAAAGACTGTCAGACCTCCTGAATAACCAGAAAAAAAAATCAAACACATGACGCTGTCCATTCAGCCTATGTTTAAAAACAAAAAAAAAAGGTTCATTGATAACTCTGATGCAAGAGCGAGCGGTCACAGCTCAGAATATATTTCATGTCGTAACGATACCTCAGGTCAGCAACGTGATAAGTTAAAAATATACATTTTTATTGTCATTATAATACTGATAGGAGATCGCAAGTCATACGGCATACGTGCAAAATGTAAGGCCGTGTGAATTTGATATAATTGTTTACATATTAGAGCATATCTGTCACTAGCTGAGATTGCTTTTGCACACCCATTTTTTCAATGATGTAAGATTTGCACACGCTTATTCTATCCATACTTCTATACTAATATTATCATATTAATTATTCTGGGCTTATATTATAAATGCGACAGTAACTATGTCTGGCGGTCTTTATGTAAGTACATTTGTGTGGGGTAAGAAAGGCTCCCAGAAAAGGATAGCGACACCTATCCTATGTATGATTGGGTGCGACAGGGTCTTATTCTAAAAGCAGTAGGTACCTATAATTGGGGAAAATTACTTGACTATGTACCAATTTGCAATAACAAATATAATGAAGTCTGCTCATTAACGAGAGGAATAAAACATGAAACTGTATTGAACCGGATGACAAATCTTAACAGAGGCCCGCCAAAATACTGGATTGAACCAGTTCATCTTGGTTTTACAAATATTCCGTGTCATCCCAACAGGATGATATCAAAAACAAATAAACACAATTTTAGTACAATTATAATAAGATCCGTTAACGTTTTGATAACAGTAATTATTGCTAATTATTGATAAACTGAGGCCATGGTTATAATTAATTGCGTATCGTTCTTACACGAGATGGTTTGTCGTAAATTCCTCTAATTTGATACGGATGTAGTTATAAAAATCTATAAGTCTTCTGCCTAGCCTTTTCCTAAGCTATGTTTTGGTCGGCTTCCAGTCTTACAGAATTCAGCTGAATATTGTGTTTTACATGGAGCTGCCTATCTGACCTCCACAATCCATTTTATTGAGTAACACCAGTAACACAGTATCCCGTAGTACTTAAGACTGGCAGTCAGAATTGTAAAGACTAAATGTCTGCCAATGATCAACGTATGACGGTTAGGACTTTAGTCCTAGTAAGTTGGTCAAGAGTCAAGAGCAAATGGTCACCCATCCACGAAACAGCCTCGCCGAGAACGGCTTAACCTCAGTTATCAGTCAAACCGACGAGCCCATCCACTTTAAATCTGCAGTAAAGTAAGTTATAATTCCCACAATACAATAGAGACAAATCAATATCATTTTATATTATCTATGTCCCGTTCTGACACATATCTCTCGTATTTAGGGTAAATACGCTAAATGTCGGCCCCCTTACGGATTTTCTAACTTTGGAACGCTCTGGCTGCACCAGTTTGCAACAAAGGATAGCTTGTGTTGCGGTTTTAGACAGGTTGATAAATCTATTTTATGTTTTTAGGCATAAATTTGACTTTTCTACTAAAATAAAAAAGGATTAAGGTTTAGATGCGTTGAAGACGAAAAAACCCTTAAGTCGGCCGTTCGCGGCCTATTGTCGGCGGTGTTTTTCCTAAATGTCGGCCGGATATAGGGTGTTTAAAATTAAGACAATTAAAAGTATAATCAACATGATTTATTTTGGCAGGAGTATACATTTGTATTTGTCTTAGGGTAATTTGTTTAAAAGTTACTATAATTATACCTAACTAAGTTAAACATCGGAATAAATATAACCAGCAAATTCAAAAAAAAAACATTTTTCAATTGTATCCCAAACCATATTTAGCTATCATGAATAATATACATATGTCTTCGATACTGTCAACTTCTACATCCAAACTTAACCTATTTATAATGTTAATAAATTTTTGTATTAGGTACCTACATAACATATATTCAATTTCGCGAAAATAAGTTTGATAAATAAATTAAAAATGACTACCCACACAATCAATGAAAAAATACAAAAGTAATCAGCCTGTATATTAGCGTTCAAATTCGAGGCTGGCCGACATTACGATATTTAATAAATTTAAAGTCGGCCCCTGTTGTGTGTGCCTCATTTCTCGACATTCAACTAATATCACCCCGGCCGGTATTTAGCGACTAAACGTAAAATATATTTATTAACCTATTAAGCTTTGCAAATACTAGTATTAAGCAAATGGAATTGGTAGAATTGGAATTTGTAAAACAGACTGCATTTACTTTAAGTCGGCCCCGGCCGAGAATACGGTTTTAAGCCGAAACTGGTATTCTAATGGCGGCCTCCTATTTTTCATTTAAAATAATACGAAAAACGTTAAAAAAACAATGTCAAAATATAGTAAAAATAACTTTTTAGTGATAACAAAGCTTAAAACAAAAATAATGAAACGTCTTACCGTTGTAATATCAATCCCCGAAGCGTGGGTATTCTCATCAAGTAAGCTACTTTAACTAAGAACTTGACTCTTCAACGGCGCGATCGCTGCTGACGCTCAGTGTGCGAAGACCGGGTGACGTAATAGGATAGTGACAGTTTGTGCGTATAGAATATGAACTTAGGTTGCAATTCGAGAAGTAAAATTACCACTTCATTACCCTTGGAACGAAAGCAAGATAAAAATGTGCAGACGGCCGACGATTGGGGGGGGGCCGACATATGGCGTATTTACCCTACTCTATTATTGTTTTAGAACAAGTCCACTTAGCGATATGTTGCTCTATTTAGATTTCCTGAGAATTATTGATCAGTACTTGAGAGTAAAGATCAAAGTACTAAGTCCGGTAGTAGGGCCAGCTGGGTAGTTCAAAAGATGAACCATAATATTATGATGTGACGAATGTTTACAATTATTGCATCTATTGCAGCTGATGTAGGTATCTAAATGCGTTGTGTTTCTAGGTGCCTACAGAAGTAAGTTTATGTTTATTTATTTTACCGATTTTTGTCCCTGTCTTTTTTTTAAGTGCTTTGCTATCTAGGGAACAAAATAATATAAGAATCGACCGGTAATAAATGATGAACTCATAAACCAAATTGCATTGATAGATATAGCACATGCAATATGCATACAAAAAGGGCTGAATATAAGGGAGCGTTCGTTTAGTAAACTTTACTATAGTAAACTGTCGGATAAGCTGTGTGATGCAGATCTTATACAATCCTAATAAAATAACAGAATGCACTTAAAATTCGACCTTAATTCTTAACCAGTAAAGGTAATTTTTGCAGCCAATAACTACCTTATAGTGTTCTTTTTCAGGAAGTAAGATAAGTAAATGCAATTTAAACCTTGTGCACGTACATAAAAGTGTTATTTTCGTTTAACCATTGCTTTAGTGAGTTTAGTTGCATTATTTTGTGAAGATGGTAATTTGAACCTTATGTTAAAGTAATAAAAGTCATGACATGATTTATATAGTTACATATCTTCCGGAGTTATTTTGTTATATAATAATAAGGATGTTATGTTGTAATTAATACTAATTAGTTAAACAACGATTGGTTGTGTTTTGAGATAGGTTTGAAAGAAACGCATTGTGTCAACTGACAGTTGTTAGTGTTTGATCACTACTGCTACAGGTGTTCAGGTTAGTGTAATTAAACTTCAAATATTTAATTAAGTTGCGTAGTTATACCCTTAATTAATAAGTATCAGTTAGTAGAAATATCGGAAAATTAAATAGTATCTAAATAATTATTCCGTAACTAGCTGACCCGACAGACGTTGTCCTGTCCTTAGAGTAATTATAATTACTCTAAGGTCCTGTCTTAACTATGAATATTGAATTATGTCAAACGTCATAAGGTTACATTAAAAAAAGTTTAAGTTGGATTAGAAATAATTGCATATGGTGGTTCAGTATTCTTATTTTTTCTAATTTTCCTTGCAATTTTCTAAACTTTTTCTTTCATAAGAACCTTCTCCTGACAATAACCAACACAACAAAAAAAGAATTAGTGAAATCGGTCCAGCCGTTCACGTGTGATGCCGTGACCAAGGGAAATAGGGATTCATTTTTATATATAGAGATATAATTGCATGATGTAGACACGTTAACAAGGCTATGGAAACACATTGTTAAAAATATATATGCCTACACTACCAGCAGAAAAAATAAAAATAATAAATAGTGCAAGTAGGATACCTACCTAAAAAACTTTGTGCAAGTCATTAAAACTAATGGTAGGTATGCATTTCAGCTTGGTACGAAATAAAGGAAGTGGTTTCCAATTTTTATTTTTATTTTTTTACGTAGTTATTGGTTGAAGCTTAAAAAAGCATTTAAAAACCAGCCTAGTAATAAAACTAGTCTTACTACAAACGACTTTTAACTTATTTTACTCAGAAAGCCAGTTATTCCACTTGGAGGTCAAGGAAGCATGATTCTCAAAAATATATGCTAATTCCTAGCCTTTTTATAGTAAATAACTTTAAATTCCATCCCAGTGTTATCAATAAAAGATTTAATGAGTTTTGAGGGTTCTGTACCTAAAAAGCTACTCGATCTAGCCTGTACTGGTCCACAGGCCTTCTTCCATTTTTTTAAATAATTGCAGTCCAAATCTCTTTTACCAAGTCTTTTTTTATCCAGGGCTGGCAGGGAGTATTCTAATCACTAATCAGGTCATTTACGATGCTTTTCCTTGACCTGTCTGTCTATCTACCAGCATATCTAAGAACCGAAATTATCTAGAGCGATTTCATGTTGTCATAGAGCGTGTCATAGACCGAACAATTGAGTTAGGTGCCTAAAAAGATAGCTGGGAGGAGGACATAACACCAGGGGCCCGAGTCCGCTATTTTAAGCCAGTGAGTGGCGGGTTATTAAACGTTCCAGTGTACTTGTTATTGTGCCTAATTTTCGTATGCAGATAATAACAATCCCTTGCAATCCTACAATGACAACAGTGGCAAGTAGGTGTACATTTGTCATTAAACTAAAATTATCTGAATACGAAAATTAGGCACAAAAACAAGTACACTGGAACGTTTATTAACCCACCACTCACTGACTTAAAATAGCGGACTCGGGCCCCTGGTCCAACACGACCAAACTAGGCTTAGTTGTTTTGACTACAATCGATAAATAATAATGAAATGAGCAACAGAAAAAAAAGTGTTTTTTTTCGGCTGATGTAGTGTATGATACTGATTCCTTTGTCCCAGTCAGAGACAGCCGGTTTTCGCCTAGAATCCGGCTAGGAACAGCCAACAAAATATAAATAATCTTTGTTGTGGTCTCAAGTAACATTTAAACGGAAAATTTTATGAAACTGGTTTGGACACACCTCTGTCATTCGCGGTATCTTGTAGAAGGTGTGTCCTCGCGTCATCGAAGATTATTACATAAATATACTGTTGATAAAATATAAATTATTAAATGATGATATTGCTAAAATAAAAATGTGATTTGTTGTTACTATGTTGCTATTGTTAAGTCATCATATTAGGCTAGTTAGCCATCGAATGGGTGTGTCATGTTGAATGATATTTTTTACATATTATTAATTAGTTTAATCTAGTTTATGACGAAATCATTAACATCCGTTGTGTGTACGTAAACAAAGGCAATTGTGTTTTTCAAACAATTTTTAGTTTAGCATGTAGGTATAACACGTATTGTTTTTAAAATATCCGGAAACAGTTTTTGAATTGGGGTAGATGACTGGGTATGAAAAGACAAAGTCTATTCACACAACACATAATCCGTCGGTTTGATAATTAAAAAATATTAGACATTTTTTTTTAAGAAAAAGCTAAGTTTGTAAGATAAAGGTTATTAACATTCCGAGCAGAATGTACTCACAGATTGCTAGACTTCTAGCAATCTGTGAGTACATACTACTTAAGTGAGTACTACCTATCTCTTTAGTATAAATTAGCCCTTCGCCAAGTGGCCTGAACTTTCGAACGTCAAAAAAAACAGGTTTATTAAATATCCAGTTATATATAACTAGCTGTACCCGGCATGCGTTGCAATGCAATTTTTTCTACCTAGGACCTGCCTACTACCTACCTACTACGACTAAGGGGTATGAAAAATTGATAGTAGCCGATTCTTAGACCTACTGAATATAGGTATGAATATGGTAATTAACATTGTGACACGAGAATTTTATATATAAGATTATTAAACAAGGTTTTCAAGTGGAATGAGAACTTAAACTTAAGCCTAGGTTTTATAAAAAGAATGCGTTGAACAAACTTTTTTATTTACAATGTTTAAACCATCATCATCAGCCTATAGTAGTCCACTGTTGGACATACCGTTGGGGTAAACGAGTTCTGGAGTGGAGACCGCGTAAGGGGAAATGTAGTGTAGGACGCCCCCAGGCAAGGTGCAGTGACGATTTGCGCAAGACGGCTGGCAGGAGCTGGATGAAAGAAGCCGAGTATAGAACTAAGTGGCATGCAATTGGAGAGGCCTGTTTGAATACTGCAGACTAACCTATCTTATTTCAAAGTCGGTTCAGTTATATCATTACTAACTCAAGAACGGATTGACCGATTTTAATGAATTTGATTTGTCTCCGTCTTAATTGAAGAATAGCTTATAAAACATCGGAAAAATAGATTCCGCAAACAAAAAAAATTAAGCGAACAGTAACAACAGGTTAAACCTACTCATATCAAGGAGAAAATGGTCCTTGTATTGTGTGCCTATTTACTTATAATAGCTGTTTATCTCTAGAAATACATATTCTAGGAAAATAGAATAAAAAAACAGATACACAATGGTATTATTTTTTGTGCTTATACCTTATACTTAACTCAGAATGTCACAAACCCGTACGGTAAAGTAAAGGACAGTCTTTACCTTTGCGATTGGACCTATTTTATAGCTGACCCATGACATTTTGTTACAGCCTTGTTTTTGCCGTAATTGACAAGTCTATTAATACTTTCGTCATCTTTATAGCGATATTGGCAATTTTAAGTAGGTACTAGTAGTAGTAGTAGTAGTAGTAGTAGTAAGAGCCACTAAACCGCATATTATTTTTAAACGACTTCAAAAAAAAAAGGATGTTCTCAGTTTGACCTGTATGTATGTATGTTTGTCCGCGTTGGGCTGAACCGATTTTGATGCGGTTTTTTTAATTGATATATATCCCTTTCGGTAACACCCTGTATATTCTACCCGAATATCCGTACAAACTATAAATTATATGCATATAACCTTAAAAAAAAAAAAAAAAAAAACAATACTTATGTGGGTAATACTTATTGTTATTAGAAAGAAAATAGTGCCGTTCGCAAGTTGACACATTTTTAATGTCTAGTAACTATGACCACGCACTACAAACAGAGTGGTCCGATTTTGAAGGTTGAGATAACATGATAACATTGACAGATCATGTGAAACAATCATATGACATTGATTATTATCAGAACACCAGCAGATTGATAATATTATAATCAGTACCGTCTGATTCTCCTTTATGATAAGATCTAAGTCGCCAATATTTTGAGAGAAATCTTACTTCGATAGCTTGATAAGAGAGGTTGCTAGGGAATATCAATGCAATCAAATATGCACTTGAATGCGATTTATATCAATGTCACAAAATTATTGATTATATATCCTGTACATTTGTACATTTACATTTAGATTTGTACGTTTATTACAAGAGTTAGTGACATACTTTAAACATAGGTCGTATATCATGTATCTGAAATCTATATCTTAATATATATAAATCTCGTGTCACAATGTTTGTCCTCAATGGACTCCTAAACCACTTAACCGATTATAATAAAATTCGCACACCATTTGCAGTTCGATCCAACTTGAGAGATAGGATAGTTTAAATCTCAAATTATAGTCGCAATTTTAATTTATTGCTAATTATTTGTCTGTTATTATATACAAAGGCACCGGGAACGGGACCTAGGTATTCACGCGGGTGAAACCGCGGGACACAGCTAGTAGTTATATAAAAATGAATCCCTATTTCCCTTGGTCACGGCTTCACGCGTGAACGGCTGGACCGATTTCGCTAATTCTTTTTTTTGTTGTGTTTGTTATTGTCAGGAGAAGGTTCTTATGAAAGAAAAAAATTGGAAAATTTCGCGGAATATTAGAAAATTTAGGAATACTGAACCATCGTTTACAATTATTTCTAATCCAACCTAAACTTTTTTAATGTTACCTTATGACGCGTGACATAGAATTGACAGAATTCGACAGAACAAGCAGAATAACGTCTTGCGGGTCAGCTAGTTGAATATAAATATGTAGATATGTAAAATCTTTTATGAGAAGTTACATAAATCCTTATTAAATTAAGGGTTTTATAGTAACTAGTACAATGAAATACAATTAAAGGCTTTCTAAAAATACGAAATGTACCTTAGTCCTGCGACATACTAGGACATATTTTTTGTATAATGTTTCGTTGATAGTTAAGATCAAGTTAATTTCATTATAGGTACAAAAAACAATAATTTATACAAATAATTTCGCATTTTAATATACTAAGTTTCTTTTCAAAAATAAGAGCTGGTTTGTTCCTTGCACAGAGAATCGTCATAGCCATTTAACGTGGCAATGCTGCCAGCCTTCTGGGCACGTTTCCCGCCATTGACAAGGATGACGATGAGTTTTTTGACGCGTGTTAGTTTTATTTATTTATATAAGATTTAATTTTAGTATAGTTGTAAGTGTTTGTTCTCGTATTAGATTTAAGTATTGAATTGTAAATAAATATATTATGTACTTAACTATAGTAGTCAGACATATGCTGTCGCGATATTTTTTGTAGATAATTTCGCATTTTAATGTACCTACTAAGTTTCCTTTCAAAAATAATAAAACAATTTATTTAAAATTCAAAAACAAAACACTATTCATATTCAAATACTTAAAGAATGAAATAAGCTAGCAGTAATACATACCTAATTAAAATACTAGTCCATATTTCCTAGGAAATTATCGACACGTTCTTATAACAGCTCTCTATAAAATCCTGAATTAATGCAAGAATGTTTTCTTGTTGGTCCCCTTGTTTCTTTGTCTGACAGACACGTGTGAGATTGAAGGTTATATCTGAAGAGAACGGGATTCTTTGTCTATAATCAGGAAGCTTAATTAATTATTTTGTTGATAAATTATTGATAGGTTTTAGTTAGTCTATGATAATTAGTAAATTACGTTTCTTCGCATTTGAGATTACATACTTAAATACTTAAATAAACTATTTAGTTTTTTGACGTATTATCTATATTTTCAAGCCATTTTTAACTGCACTAGAATAAGTAATACATTAAGTTGTAGTTGATACATAACATAGCATGTTGTGAGATGAAACAGGAAGCTGTAATACCCTAATATACAACATGATAGAAAGAGAAAGAGCTATATCTAGCCCTGCAAGCCTTGGTCCTTAGATGCCCTAGATTTTAAAGCTGCAGTGCCAAGATGTAGCTTTTAAAAACAAAAAAGTATTAAAAAAAAGCTCATGGTTTCAAACTCTGCTGACTGTCAGAGTGCTTTGTTCTTTTTAAGAATATATGTGTTATTTGCGAAGTCAACAAGTGACTTATAAAAAGGCATGGATGATGGAATAAGCCACTTCTCTAATGAGTACTTTGACTTTAAACAATAATTAAAAAGATTTAAAGACTGATGCAATAGGACAAATATTTACAACACAATACATAAACAAAGCATTGATCAATAATGTTTTATGTAAGAACTAATTTTAGCTAATTATCTTAACAGTTTGGGTTTATATACATAATTAAGTCTGCACATAACTGGGTGAATTTCAACAAATGCCGTTTTTCTTATCATATCGGTGAACTTTTACAATTGTAAGTTTTTTGTATATTTTTCTGGTTTTATGTAATCTTTAGGATATCAAATATCCCCAAATTTAATATCATCAACGTATCATTTAAGACTAAGGAGTAAATTCAGTTTGAATTTTGGTTTCCACCGATATGAAAAACCGGCACCGACTATTTTTTCTGTACACCGATATGATAAGTATATCCACCGAAATGATGTACATATCCAGCGATATGATAATCTATCCACCTTTGAACATCAAAAAGCAAATAGTAGGTACCTATACATTTTTACAAGGGTGACTTAGAACTGAAGACCTGAACTTAGGCTCTTATGTGGGTAGATCACGTCCAAAGAGAACTGAGTTCTTAGAAATCTTAGACTCACCGAGATGATAAAATGATCCACCGATATGATAAAGCAATCCACCGATGTGACAAAACTGTGCGTTGATCATGAATCAAAACACCGATATTAGACATAAGACACCGATTGATTTTTTCTTATCATTTCGGTGTAAATTATCACATCGGTGGTAATAAAGACCACCGATTACAGCGATATGAGAACACCGACGTGAGAAATAACACACTTTTTAGAAAATTAGAAAAAATGCATAATATCTAGGATAAATTTAATAACAGACAATGAAGCTAATTCACTTACTACATCTGTTAGAACCAAACAATTATAATAAAACTACTCATTACACTAGAAAAATGGAACCACCGATAATATAAAATAATTGTCCGGGAGCAACTGAAATGGCGTACTTACATTTTTGGTGGGCATATGCAGCGATTTGACACACTTCCATCCTGATTGCCCACTAGCACACACCAAGGAGGGATATACAATTGGGGTGTGGACGCTGTCCGACTCGTCGATGAAAAGTTATGTTTAAATTACTTTTGTCCACGGATATGAGAATTTTTTTCAGGACAAGTACGTTTGTGCCTCTCAGTAATAATAATCGTCAATTATGTAAAAAAATATGCTATATATTAATAACAAAACTAATATTCTATGAAATAGAATAAGTTATATACTTATATTACTTATTTTTATTAGTGTATAAGCTGTTTTGTTTGTAAAAAAAGTAGAGGGACAGCACCGATGTGAGAAAAATAGAGGTTTATGTATTTTATTTCTACCTTTGTAATAGTCCTAGGAAAATTATATTTTTGCCACAACCCAATAACTACCTATTGAATACTAAAAAAAAAAATTCAGAACTATATTCCTATTTTCAAATACTAATTTCACCGAAGACAAAAAAAAAAGTCGTCTGGGAAATTCACCCAACTACATAAAAAAGGAATGTTACTGAAATAAATTATTGATTTACAATTTTAAAAACTCAAAAACCATTTATTTTTTGTTTAGTTCCTATAATTTCCACTCAACTAAAAAACACATAATTCAATAAATCAGAGGCTGTATCTATGTCTGGCACCCACTTGGTGCATAGATACAACAGCATCGCATTTATGTTATCCATGTACTAATCTTAGAATAATGAACTTTGAAAGTCATTTAGAACCCTTTGAATTTCTTGAATTATTTTTTTAAGAATAGGTATCTTAATGTGGCCAGGTTTTTTTTTCTTGTTTTTTTATTCAGTTAACCTGAGCGCAGGCTTTGACTGCTTCGCCGGACTTTTGGCGAGAACCTTAATAAGGCCTCCAGCCAGAAAATATGGCCAGGCTTTTTACACGACTGCCCAAAAACGAGTGTTATGTTTTCAGGGTTCATGTATGTATGTATGTAGGTATGTATGTTTGTGAGTTTCTTTATTCAGCGAAAGCTTTGCATTGTCCTGTCGCTAGCGCTACCCGACGAGACTGACAATTTAGGAAGTTCAGCGATCGACAAATGTGGGTATGGTTCCATTAAGAGCGGTTAATTACGATTGGTTTCATACACTGACTAGATCTACCACAGCACTACAACAAAAATAGTTTATAAGGAATTATGGTTCTTTTTAAAACATTATTACCACAGAAAAAAGTGTAAAAGGCGAGTGTGAATGAAAGTGATGGAAGGGGTAGACCTAGGCGGACGTTTCGAGACCAAATCGGGGACGTCTTGAAAAATGGCCAGGTCAAGAGTACCCTAAACCGAATAGCATAGTATGAAGGTAATAATGAAAGTTGACGAAGCGAAACAAGTGTGTAAGGATCGTAGCAACTGGAAAGAAGTGGTCTTTGCCTACCCCTACAAGGGAAAGAGGCGTGCTTATATGTATGTACCATTATTAATTTACAAGTTCAGACAAAAATGGCTATGTTGTTCCTATAGTACTTTACTAGTTTTCGGGTTAATTTAGTAGTTAGCCAAATCTAATTTCCGAAGAAGATCACAGGGTATGGAAATTGTATGATTAGATCATTTCTAATTACTTAATTATTAATTAACAAATCTTTATCTTAAACAAGAATAGCTCGACCTCACATCTCGCTAATTAAGAGAGTGTAATTACCTACTTGCTATCAGTCAGGGTATTTTCCGCATATCACATAACAAAATAATAAATAACGTTATTGTTTCAAAACAAACAATTCGTTTCAAGGGAAAATTTTCCTTTGATTAATGTTTATGTACGACAGAACTATTTAGGTAGATTAGTTTAGGCACGGTTACAATAAAATTACTACGCCTTACGAATAAAGTATGGCCATGCTATCATGCCAAATAGCGTGACATCATCAACATAATCGCCATGCACATTATGTCAAATTCCAATCTCTTATCGGAAAAACGATCCATGGATATGTTATTGAAATTGGCAGTTAGTTGTTTTTAATTATTTTAATCGGTAGGTACCTTATCTATTTAAGTCATCAAGCTCTATAACGAAATTTTTTTAAATGTAAGAATGACAATAAAATACTCATTAGGTACTTTATACTAGTTTATAGGTAAAGTCACAACTAGTCACAAGTCTGTGACTTTACCTATAAACTCAAAATAACCTATAAACTCCTATAAATTAAAAATTGTTTAGCCTATACATATTTCTCCTCAGAAATATGTATAGGCTAAACAATTTTTAATTGATTTTCTTTTTACTCTTGAATGGTAGGTATTGTAAAACATGTTATAAAGAGATTAATCTAAACAGTTCCTTAATCAAGGTTTTTTTTTTCATTTAAACAAAGATATTATCTCCCTCATTTTTTTTACAATTTCGCTATAATAATAATAATAATAATTTCTTTATTTGCATATTTGCTATGTGTATTCTTACATATTTTTGGTTGGTACCTAGGTTGTATTTGATACTATTATGTGCTAGTAGACTGTACATTAACCAAACATGTTTATGTAAATTCGTAAATAGCTTTAATTAATCTAATATAACTAATTATATCGACTAGTAGCAATAATAGTGATAATTATAGAAAGCCCGTGCCATGCCAAAGGTTATGATAAAATTTCCATGTGTTGGTAAACATTACGCTTACAGAAATCTAGAAGTATCTAATGTTTACGCATAATCATATTATTACCAGTGTTTACGCAAAAATCTTATTATTTAAGAAGTGTCGAACTTTTTTCCAAGAAATAAACTGTAAACATAATTTTAACTGTCTACAAAAGGAAAAGTTTCTCCATTCGACAGTTTCCATTGTGTGTTTATTTATTTTTGGATATGTTAGCGCTATCTCCAGCAATTATTCATCGATTGAAAAGTTACTAAATCTTGAGTGCGTGATAGCCTGATTCATGATGAATTATAAGTACCTAAAGAACATATTTATAAGAGAAAAAAAAAATTCCCACATCGAAAAACCTATGAAATTAAAATACGCGGATGAAGTCACGAAAAACAGCTAGTATCTATTTGCTAAAATAACTAGGAGAGAATCCTACAAAATTGTCATTAATGTTAACTTTTGAATGTGGGTATAACAATGTGTAACAAATTACATAGTATCACTAATCTGATTATTTCTATAACACGCCTTTCACGTGATTCGATTAAGTATTTGGATAACATTGTTATAAAATGTCATTGTATTATGAATTATTACTAAGTTATATATTAAAAAAGGGTCTGCAGGAGATTATATAAGAAAATAAAGGCGCTCGTAGCTAATTATACAGGTTAAGCGGCCCTTGATGATCGGTTCGTGGGTGGATGACAATCGACTAACAAAAAAAATAAAACCAAAATTATTTTTTTCATTCAGTTGAATATGAAAAAAGTCAGCACGGCGAATTGTCAAAATTCATAGTTTGATGATGGGTTTAACAGCTGACGTACCAGTGGCGCCACCTGGTGAGCACAATAACGGTTTATACCCATTTAAAACAGTGGAAAATTTTCACCACAGCTCATTCAGAACTGCCAATACATTAGCCCTGCCTACATTTATTCAATGATATCTAAATTTAAATATACATTTTTATCTCAAATATTACCTACTGCTTAGGGTCATGTAAAAAACTTGATAATAAGACATTGCCAAACCATTAAAAGACGAAATCGTAGATGTCTACCGAGTATATTGCCTAAGGTCATTTAATCATGCTACTTGTAACTTAAACAAAAATAATGATTATTTTATAGTATTATTTTCTTACAGTGGAAATCTTTCGTTGCTGAGTTTTATCGTTAGTTTACGTAATTTTTTATAAGTATATAGGTAATACATACTTAATATATATAAATATTTGAAGCACAGAGCATCCCCTCTATCCAAGAGACATTACTACAAGTGTACAACTTTCTAATCAAATCGCTCAAATGTATGGAAGTGACAAGTCTAAGCAACGTGACTTATCGAGATGAAATATCATTTCTATACATTTAACTCAGAATAATGAATAAAGAAGTCATTATTCTAAGACATTTAATGTCATTTATGCTAAGTTTGCACGGGCTTATTAGCTAGTGGTAAGTAGGCGTCAATTTCCTTGTCACTTAGTAAATAGGATGGGCTGATATGCACTCGCACTGGCAGTGTCTACTAAGTTAGCTAGTAAGCCCGTGTAGACTTAGCACTGAATAATTCACTTAGTATAGGGGCTCGTGGCTAAGTGTAAGCCGTACGGTTTGACCGATAATACAGGTTAAGCCGCGCTCGCCGCGGTTGGTCCGTGGATGGGTGACCATTTATAACAAACCGAGAGCCGGAGGGGTCGCGGTCTCGTGCTTTCCGAAACACGGAGGTGTTTCGGAAAGCACGTTAAACAGTAGGTCCCGGCTAGCAGTCGTTAATTCTGACAACCAGTCTAACTATGGGATACTGTTTCCCAGTAAAATGGGTTGTGGAGGTCAGATAGGCAGTCGCTCCATGTAAAATACGGTATTCAGCTGAATCCGGTAAGACTGGTAGCCGACCCCAACATAGTTGGGGCGATGGCTCGGGAGATGATGAAGTGCCAATGCCATGGTATCTAGAAATAAAAAGTTTTGATGAAACTGTTTGACTTTCATGCCCGTTACTTTACTGTTGTATTTCGCCTGTCGGCCTGTTACTAGTCAGATTTGGTAGTTAAAATATAATAACAAATAAACTGTAGATAATATCTACATACACACATTATTATTGAGATTACGTTTATGGGTGTGAGGCCAAGCCTCCGCCTGTGGGGTCATTTTGTGACCCCCGTATCATATGTTATCTATACAAGTTCTTAGTATTTGTGTTAATAATATTTGTGTGTGTGAAGATAGGCGTGTATAGTACGTAGCAGTTAAATTGGAGAAGGTCCACTCTGTTACGATATCAAAACAATTAATGTTCTTAAAACTATCAATAAAAGTCCCAATATTTGAATAACGAAAGAAACATTTAAAAAAAATCCCTATGCATACTAATATTATAAAATCGATCTTTGTATCTCTGTCTGTAAACTTTGATTTATAAACCGCTTAACCAATTTTGATAAAACTTTGAATGTCAATCTTAAATCCCAAAAAGGATATAAGTACTACTTTTTGCCTCAGGGCCATAAAGCCGCTGGCGAAAGATAGTTTTTACCAAATTTGTATTCACTCATTATCATTGCATAATTTTGATAGCACAGGCAACGGTCTTTTTCCCAACGAAAATAGAATATTCCCCAACGTACAAAACATAGCCGTGACATAGCGGACCGTAATTATTCAAATTAAAATATTTAAGGACACTTTCTTGAAGTAAATATTTAAAAATTATGGCTCGGTAACGACCAAACATTATTCTAGATTAGCTATGGAAACAGTGAGATGTTTTTAAAACAATATTTTGATAAACAAGTAGGTAGGTACCTATAGATAATAAGTAATAACGATAATATTCGAAGATCTATTTGTAAATAAAATTGTTGAACGATCCATTAAAACGCAATGATGTAATGTTTTGAGTGTATTTGTTTGTTTAAAAAGGAAAAAAGTACATTTAAAATCTACAAAAATAAGAGTATAATAAATAACTAACTACAAGTTTCCCACACAATTCCTTCCTTCTGGCTCACTCTAGCCAAGGTAATATTATCTTTATAATATAGCAGAGAGTTTCTCCTCTGTTTTTTAACTTACAGATTAAATTTAATGCCTTTTCGTAAAGAATAATTTTGTTTGAGCTTCTCAGAATGATGTCTAGAAGTTATCTCTATCGTTATTTACCTTATTTTCTACCCCTATGCAGGGCATGGGAATCACTAACTTCCTACAATATTTTTGTGTCTGAAGTAGTGATGCGACTCGATTCCACTTTTACTCGAGTGACTCGAGTGGTACCTAAAATAATCGTATTCGAGTGAAGAAATAGGCGACTCGAGTTGACTCGGACTCGAGTAAACTCGAGTCACTCGCTTATCACTCGCCTAGACAAACAGGTTTGTACATGCTCGCGTTGCCGCGAGTTGCGAGTTGCCGTTATTTTATTGTTTTTGATCTGATTACTAGTGTAAACTAGTGTTAAAAATATCGGTTTTGCTGTTAAACGTAGTTGTGTCTGCTTTTAACTTCAGATTAATTGTCACAGGTGACTCGATGAACGTTAGTGGTCGAGTCAATCGGGCACCACTCGAGTGACTCGATGACTCGAGTGGTGTTCGAGTGACATTATAAAATGACTCGAATGAATCGAGTGGCAAAATTCCACTCGAGTCGCATCACTAGTCTGAAGCTAGCCAATAAGCTCCCCTTAAAAACGGGTTACATATCAACCGCAATTTTTTTTTATGAAATCTGACTGGTAGTTCCAAAGATTATTTTTTTCAATGAAAAAATGTCTCTATATTTATTTGGCATACGTATAATTAAAAACTGGCCAAATGGGAGTCGGACTCGCGCACGAAGGGTTCCGTACCACCGTCGTATGAGAGCCCCCCCCCTAAATATTCATTTATGTGGTTTTTAGTATTTGTTGTTATAGCGGCAACGGAAATACATCATTTGTGAAAATTTCAGCTTTCTAGCTATCACGGTTTATGAGATACAGCCTGGAGACAGACAGACGGACAGACAGGAAGCGGAGTCTTAGTAATAGGGTCCCGTTTTACCCTTTGGGTACGGAACCCTAAAAACATAAGATTCAGTCATTTAGACTTCTGTTTAACCTACATGGTGTAACAATCTGTTATGTCTCCCTCTCCACATGCAACTGCACTGCAACGTCACGATCGATCGCTTGTGCAGTTTGCACATAGATTTATAAATAGACGATTAACTAAAACAAGTTTACTGTCAGTACGCAACAGTTGGCACGGCACTACTGGCCGTTGGCTTTACATTGTGGCCCAGTATTGTCAGGAATACGGATCTAAGGCCTGAATACTGAAAAAAACTTCAAGACTTTCTCAAATGCCTTAGAACCAGATTATTTTGAATAGCATACTAGATTTTATATTATACAGTAATTATACAGTAATTCATTTTAGTAAGATACTTTGGTACACTAGGCCGACTACTATATAAATCATATACACGTAATTTTTTCAGATGATCTAGAAATTGAACAATGCATACCTAAAATAAATAAATAGTATAAATAATAAAAAACCACTTACTTTTTGGTTATTCGAGAAAATAAAAACACCATTGTGATTTTTCTCTATTTTTCTTGTCGGCTTCAATTGCTTTATCTGTAACAAAAGATAAACAGTTTTAATAACTGTGACTTTTTACACGACTGCCCAAAAAGGAGTGTTATGTTTTCAGGGTTCATGTATGTATGTATGTATGTATGTATGTATGTATGTATGTATGTATGTTTGTGAGTTTCTTTATTCCACCATAACTTCTAAAAGGCTTGACCGATTTCAATGTTTGTGGTATCATTAGAAGCTTTGAGTTATCCCGAGTGACATAGGCCATGTGGACATTAAAAAATGGTCAAGTGTGAGTCGAAATCGCCTGCAAAGGGTTCCGAACGAATTTTTTTTTGTGTTTTGTCATAATTTTTTGTTGTTCACTAAAAGGTATTAAATAAAAAAAATATAATTAAAAATTAAAAAACACGACTGCCATGTAAAAAAAAATAAAAACAAGTCAAATATTTGCAGTCGGGGGACCTGTAATGAATTGTTCCAAGTAACCGACCCCGACTGCAAATATTTGACTTGTTTTTATTTTTTTTTACATGGCAGTCGTGTTTTTTAATTTTTATGATAATTTTATATAGCTAACTGTATTTTTATTCCTAGTTATTTTTCATGAAGCTGTTTTTTAATGTAGTTATACCTAATATGTTAAATAAATAAGTAATTAATAAATGTGGACAACATCACATACATTGCTCTGAACCCAAAGTAAATAGCTAAAGCACTTGTGTTATGGAATTCAGAAACAACGAAGGAACCACATACACCCAGACCCGAGACAATGTTGAAAAGTGACCCGTCCGGGGATCGAACCCGGGACCTCAGAGCTAGCGACACCTTGAAAACCAGTGTGTACGCCACTCGACCACGTAGGTCGTCAAAATGTTAGGTGAAGACTTTGGGTAATTAATAATTAGCTCTTTAATTTATTATTCATACAAAATAAAAGACACGTAATCTCTGCGACACAGAAATTTTCATTCTTGTCAGAAAAACAAAAGCTTAAAAGTTTTTAATTTTTAAACTACTCATTAGAAAGTGGTTACAGATTTAGTGTTGGCACCACATCAGTTATTTATTTACGAGCTGACTTTTTCCGACTTGGCGACCGTAGTTTGTTTTTAAATCTATTTATAAACATAGGCGCGTGTAACTATATAGTGCAATAGATTCATTCATTTATTATTTCTCTATAATGTGTTAGGGTCGCCTTGCAGGCCCACAAAAAACAATAAATGTTATAAATGAGATTGTAATTCGTTAAGTAATTTTGTAAATTAACCTTTTAGTATAGGAATTAGGTAAAGACCTATATCAAAAAGCATTGCAGATTGGATCGAGAGATGTATCTGAATGCACACGTGTCTGACCCAAGGATCAAACATCTGATCTAGGCGCACTTGCACAAGATTTGAAGAAATATATAATAATCTTAGAGCTTTTACTAATAGGTTCATAGCATGAAAAAAAAATCAAAGTTCAAGTAGGATTGCATTCTATTTTTTAAATAAAATTATAAGGATTCTGTCTGTTTTCCATTATTTGAAATGTATACCAGGGGCCCGAGTCTGCTATTTACATCTGCTTGAATCGTCTGAGTGGGTGGGGCTAGTGGGACCATTTTACGCTAATTGGCATTCTACTAACTGTCAAAACGTCACAATTGGCCATTGGAACGATTGAGCCGCGAGTTGAGTGAATATGACCGATGGCCGGTACAATTTCGTATTCCGCTATTTTTTGACAGCAGTTGCATCATATCTATGGCTAAACATTTTTTATTTTTCATAGACAATGTGTCAATTTCAACGAAAACTTTCCTTTTTTAAAACATAATTATCCTTATTTACAAGTTTTTAATAGAAATTACATATTGTATGGGCTTTTACAAAAAACAATTAATACAATTTTTTGCAACATAAGAAACGATTATTAATAATTAGTGCCAATCGGTGTTGCCTATTAATAATTACAAAATGTTTGATACTTTTATTTTTAATTTAAATTGACAACACCGCGTCCCACTCATGCCACTCATGCTGATAGTTGTTGGCGTAACTGAATACGAAAATTAGGCACATATTGGGTTGACACTATCATCCCACTATGATCATAGTAACACGGAGTGTAAATAGCAGACTCGGGCCCCAGTTGTCTGGTTACCATAACACAAGCTCTGCTTAGCTTGGGATCAGATAACCGTGTGTGAGTTGTCCCGGAATATTATTATTATTTGAATGCATATTTCTACTTTTTTACGGATTTGTCGTAAATCTAAGAAACCAATATGAATGCATATTTTTACGTATTTATTTGAATTTTTTAAACCTGACATTTTATACTTATAATAGCGTTGACAAGGAAGTCAAATACCAGCCTAGAAATGTCAGCAGGATTTCAAGGTTAATTTATTTTTAAATCTTAATCATATTCAGTACAAATATTTTAAATTTAAATAGGTATCCATCAGTGGTAGGCAATGCCTTAGTTTATAGTAACGATTTTATTTCAAGGGGGTTATGTTACAAGCTCCAAATGTTCTTAAGCTGCTTTTACACTTAACAATAAACAGATACATTCAGTAAACTATAAAAAAGTTAGACCGTGTGCGAAGGTTTATTATCTGCGTCTGAATTAGGTTAGCCAAGATATAGCACACGTCATCTGGGCCTCGATTAAACTATTTTAAAAGCAAGTCAGTGGTCGGTCAGTGTACTTGTCATTGTGCCTAATTTTCGTATTTAGATAAGCCTACAATAAAATCTCATTGAATTCTCGAAGAGAATGATCGTTATGACCAATTATTCGTGATCGTAATGACAGTTAGCAGAATGCTAATTATCGTAACATTGACAAAATGAAGCAGGTCATTTGGTCAATTCAAGCAACTTTTAAATAGCTGAATCGTGGCCCTGCACGTCATTGATTCATCAAATATACGCCGTGTGCATAGGCCCCGATCGCAGAATAATTATAAATAAAATTTATAATCGACTGGCCTAGCTGTTTGTCTAGTGATTAGTGAGGCTGACTGCTTAACCGGTGATCGTGGGTTCGATTCCCATCTAGGACAAATCTTTGACAGACGAGTATGATCATTTGTTCTGTGTCTGGGTGTAATTTATTTATATAAATAATGTGTAGGTATTTGAAATATATGAGTATGTTTACCAATTATCGGGCTACCATAGCACCAGCTCTGGCAAGTTTGCGTTCAGATATTATATTATTATTATGTTACATTCAATGTCAGTATTTACGCAAACTCGTTTAACTTCTAAAAATATAAAGATAAAATGATAAATCTATAAGAAAACATTGTTATGAAAGTGTTGTTATCTAATCAAAATAAATTTGTATTCTTCCGCTTTTGTTAGTGTAAAATAATACCGAAATCAGCTCAAGTGGGAATGAAAACCTACGCATTACTTGTTATTGAAAACAAATTGGTTTCAGGCCTTGATGCGTAAGTGTGTCGAATACGAGATATTGTGTTGGTATGTTCGAATATATAAGGTGCTATAAAAATATCTGCCACGGCTTTAATGAGAGGTAGTATTGTGTTTATAGATTACAATAGTAAAGATAAATTATTGATTATTTATCATATTTTTTTTCATACAAAAAAAATAACGTATAAATTTGAATTGATTTATTAGTATAAAACCATCCCGTGTCATAAGCTGTTGCCGCTCCGCACCGAATTCAAACATTTCGCAAAACGCCGCCGCCGCCGCCGCGCCGCGCCGCCGCCGTTCATACACTGTTGCCATTCCTATCAAAGGATGCCGCCGCCGCCGCGCGCGCCGGCCGCCGGCCGCTCGGCTCGCCAGTCAGTCGCCGCCGGCCCACGCGTTCGGACGTTAGTTTTAGCGGTCAGCGACAGCAATATCGCGCGCGCTTGCATTAAAAATGCCTCCCAGACGACAGTAATCCAATCAAGAATATCTACATACTCGGCCGAACTCGAAGAGGAAGTGCTTCAGTGTCATCCTCTTGCGAGCACCAGGGATGCTGCTCGAGTCTTCGACGTGAGCGACAACTACGTGTGGCGACTTTTAAATCGTGAAGGGCTCCATCCTTACCACTTCACAAGTGCCGTGGCCTCCTCGCTCGCCGGATTTAACCCCTCTAGACTTTTTTTGTGGGGTCGTGTGAAAGACCTTGTGTACGGCCAAATCGGACATGATATTAGAAGTGTGGTAGAACCAAAAAGGCGCATCAAACGCGCATTTAGGCAAGTGAAAAGTGAAACGGACACATTAAATAAAGTGAAGAAACATGTATGCAAGCGTGCCTTCATCTGTGTGCAACGCGAAGGCGGACTTGTGCAACAGTTTTGTAGATAAGTAGGTACTAGTACTAGGTAGGGAGTGAGTTAATAACTGTAAATACGGTGCAATCGTTGTAAATAAAATGATTAACTTTTAAACACGCCAAGTTACTGTAATTTATCGTAATTCGATATTAATCTAAGTACCTACTGTTTGGTTTCTTAGATTTACGCGAATGTTAGACATTGAAATAAAACTACTTTTTACGGACTTTTAATAAAACCGCGACAACATCCGTAAAAAAGTAGGTTTATTTCAATAACTACTGTTTATAAAATAATAACACAAGTTTATCATCTTATTTACCTACGTCAGTGTTTTTTGAAGAATGCGGTAGCTGGTAAGTAGTTGCACTTTTAAAACACTTGTATGCCTGCGTATTATTGTGTACCTACTAGATTATGTAGTGACGAACTAGTCAGCTGATTACAGTTTTCATTCACAGAAAAGATGGAAAGAGATAGCAGTTGTTTTCATTGACGAAGCGTCACATTGCGCGTAATTTGTGAACCACGTTACGCAGAATAGAGTCAATGTTAATTTAACTATTTTAGTCTCTCAAATTTAATTAACTGTTCCGGGGTACGAAAGTTCTTCACTATTGTAATCTATAAACACAATACTACCTCCCATTAAAGCCGTGGCAGATATTTTTATAGCACCTTATATATATAATAGATAAAAGTTCCGCCTAAATATCTATCGGCCTATTTTTAGGGTTCTACCTTTAGATAGTAAATGAGAAGGGTTGGAATTTATGGTTAATTTCTTTCTCTATAATAAAAAAATGGGTGGAGCCAAGATAGTTCTGCCTAGCCTTTTTCAACCACTATGTTGTGGTCGATTTCAAGTCCCAGGATTGAGTTCAATAGATACCCCAGTTTACGCGGAACGACTGCCTATCTGATTTTCAAAACCCATTCTACAAGTAAAGTAAATAAATCAAATTATGAGTTAATCATTTTTCTTACATCAAGAGTATTTCGACTAGAAAAGTTAGAGATATTGTCAAAGAAATCAGAAACTACGGAACCCTGGGTATATAAGTTCTATGCGCACTACGCAGTACCTACACTTTTATTTTTTATATCTTTTGTGAGTGACGTTTATACGCACGGTTTTACCGCGCATTTTTAGGATATAACGTTTTTCCTTTTTTTTAATAAAACATAGTAAGGATCACACACAGTTTTAATAATAGAAAATATGAATAGACTACTTTATTTCAAGTATCTTTTTCGAACGCTCAAAATTTATATCTAATGTATGACGTTTGTGACAATCTTTCTCTTGTAGAATATGTAATATAGATAAGTTATTAGTTTTCATCTCACAACTATGTAGTGCCTTTATTTACTGGTGGTAGAATCTCAAAATAAAATCAAATAAATAAGTTGACCTCGCCACATCTTAGACCGAGTGCAATATTTATCTAAAATGTGTCACACTTTGTTATATCAGAAACTCTCATTAAGATAAGTGGAATTTTACTTCAATTCGTATCAAAACTAGTTATTTATTTCACCATGTTATTTATGAAAGTGAAAACAAAGATGGTGGCTGGTTTATTTATTAATTTAAATAACGAAGACTTTATCTTTATGCTTCTGACAATTTTTTTTTAAATTGGAGTTTTTAAAAATTTATTTAGATGCTCATATATATTTTTTTTAATAAAGAGAATTTTAAATAGAAATAAGGTTTGTATGTAGCAGTAGTATTTATTTTTCAGTCTATATTAACTTAGGTAGGTTATCGCAATGTACCTAATGTTCAATGAAGTTCTAATAATATACTTCATCTTCCGATCATACTCAAAAGTATACGACCTAAGATATCCTAAGAGAACTATTTAGTGGAAGAGCACTCTGCTGCCACTAGACTGGTACTTTAGTGGTAATATGGTACCCTCGGGAGTACCATCACACGAGTTTTGCATCGAGAGCTAATGCTTTTAAAATATATCGTCGTGGTGAGGTGAAAAGTGGTTGGTCAAACAGATTCCTAGTTTTACACTATTTATATGTACCTACCTACCAAAAATCTTTTATAAAATAATGTCCTAGACATAGATAAGTATAGAATTAGAATATAGCTTAGCTAGGCAATAGGAATTGAATTTAAAATAATATTGCAATATGATTTCTTGTTTCTGGGAAATATCTAATAAGTAGACAAACATATTTTAACATGAATTTAACTACATGCATGTACCTACATTCGTGAATTTCTTGGTATTATTTTTATATATGAGTCCAATTACTGTTAAACGATGACGAATTGATTTAAATTGGGTACTTTACCAAGAACTAATTAACCAATAGGTACATAAAAATATAAAATAACAATTACGAGCAAAACAAATAATGCAAAACAATTTCCCCGCCATTGTGATTTAAAAGACCACAGATAATGGAGAGCAGTTGTCAACAACATACGTCACAGTTCACATGTGTTATCTGTGGCGCTGTGCGGCTTCATTACATCATTCTGTTTATATTAGTTATAATTAGTTTATAATTACTTGCCTCTCGTGCCTCTCTCCCGGAGGCTCGGCCTATTGACTAATACGGAGATAACAAATGATCTTCAATGTAAAGACTGTTTTATGTTGTGATATTTTATGTTATTTTGTTTGAAATCGTACATCATCGTATTTCTTTCTAAAGATATTTAAAATGTATGAGGTTCGCATTTTGATTGATATTTTTATGCGATGTTTTTGCCTACAAATGTATAAATAAATGCAGACAGATAACGAAGGTTCTGGATCAAACAATTTTGCCCAAAGCCAGTACAAAACATGCATAACGTCGGCAGTGGCAGTTGGTGTAATTTCACCACTCCGCCGCCTTTTTAACTAAATACCTAGTGTGTTTTTGAACTGCACTAGTGTCTTATTAATTGTTTTAAGTGCTATATCTTGGAAAAACCTTTCTCATTTATCGTAATTATGCGTAATTGTAGAGACAATATGTAGTCGTATCGATAATATAATGAGTGTTAATTTAATTACATTCCTAAAGGGGGATTTTTGAACATATTTTATTAGATAGTATTACTCAACTATTTACTAATGTAAAACAAATAAGATTAACTTATTCAATCACTTGGCTGCCCTGTAAAATAACTAAAACGGAGAATCTATACAATTCACATTTCCGCGTGACACTTGTTGGCTGTTGCTCGCATGAAAACCATAGATCAACCTGTATTATTCTTAAAATGCAAAGGTATCACCTATTCAGCCTGATGATGACCTATTTTAAATAAGAATACCCAACCACTTCACATCTCTGCATTTAAAATGATGTACAATTGGAAAATCGTTCTATCGCAGGTGATCAATCAAAATAAACTCAATGTGACATATTCAAGACCTGCTTGATATGGCGGTACTGATGCAACTCTTTTGATATAACGGATAATTCAAGTACCTATCAAATAAGTACTTCCAGTTCAACATGAATGTCGAATTATATTACCTATATATTAACGAATAAATAATTGTTTTTTTTTTATATGCAATGGCTAGATAACAGTCTTACCCATCCCAATGTATAGGTAAAAGCTGGGTAGGACTAAAAAAAATTAGCTATCTAGTTTCTGGAACACGGCCAGCAAAAAATGAGAAAATAATCATCTATTTTGTTGAAATGCGTTTTGGAGTAAATATTAGGTACTCATAGTTTCTATTTACTGTTTAGAATACGTGGAAATATGATCATAGTTACGCTTTTAATAGATAGTGTTGCAATCAGGAAGTCAAAACTTAATAATATTGTTTTCATGCAAAGATATATACAATACGACAAAATATTCATAAAGCGGGGTAGTTGAAAAATAATAATTCTTGACTACGTGACTATAGACTATAGACGTATAACACCAATATAACACTAATACTATGTTATTAACATAGTATTAGTTTTAAGATTATGGTGAGCAAATGTCGCTCGTAAATGTTTGCATGCCTAAATAGGCAGAATGTACAAGGATTCCTTAGATATCTGTAACACCAATTGTAAACACCTACATTCTGTGCAAATAAATGATTACTTACTTACTTACCCAAAAATGCCGCTAATCTGACAGTTCAAACTTTTAATTAAACATAATACAATTAGTGGGAATGTAAAGTTGTCTCTACCTACGTATCTAATAATTATATTTATAGAAAACATTATCAGTAAGGTTGTTTATTTTGAAAATATGCACAAGATTGTTATTATTTACTAGACCGCTATAATAACATAACGATAATAAACTGACGAAAGTCTTACGTCAGCTTACAAACTATACCTAGTAAATTAAAATAACAAATCAGAAAGTCTTTCACAACAAATTAGCATTTAGAAATATATGTCAGAATAATTAAAAAAGTCGTTCATATAAATTGGCTCACCTTCTTTGAGTTAACGGTGCGCAAAGAAAGCCGGTTTCTCTTACACGATGCAGTTACACGTTGTTAACGATTTTTATTAAAAAAAATGGCAAAGACGTGTTGTATGCGGTCGGCACTCAAGTATACTGCGGTAAACAACAAGATGACAGCGATTTACTCGCACGGCAACGCTATCAGTGAAACTACGTCTTCTGATTGTGCTGCCAAAATGTTACAGAAAAGGTCAGGGTTTCTGAGACAGGTGATGACATTATTTCAATGTATTGTTACAGTTCAGCAGCGCCTTTGCCTAAATAAAAAGTTAAAAAAGTAAATAGCCCGCCGTAATCATAATAGCAGTCCCACGCGTGACGTTAAATTTGAAAATGGAACCTCAAATAATGACGGCCATATTGTTACTCTTAAAGAAGTTAAAACATTAAAATGCCGAAAAATAATATGCTTAAATTTTTAGGTTTATTCATATTAGTGACATCCGTTCGATTGGCGTCTTATTAAAAGACTGATTCAATTATTAAATAATATCACACGAAGTCGACTCTAAATCAAAACATTATTTATAATCGTCGATAAAGTCGATTTTAGTGAGAATTTAAATGGCTACTAATAAAACTCGCGAATAAACTCATTTAAATTTAAAATGTTAAAACTAACTACAACATTATGTAAGAATATGTAAAAGCGATTTATTTTTAAAGTTTGTATAGGTAGGTCTTTGATTATATAATGTCAGGTAGGTATGTTTTATAGACCAACGAGAATATATAATTTAGTAAAACAACATTTAATTTATTCTATAAAATAAAAAATGTTGTGTGGCAAATATAAATTAATTAAGTAAAAAAAATCTGGTTAGAGAATTACATTTTTTAAATAATGTGCCCTGTAGGATAAAGCTGTCCACTGTTGGGTATGGGCAAAACCTCTTTTGACGTAGTGAGGGTACGAGCATTGACCGCCACGTTTGCTCATTAAGAGGAAAGGGGAGCGGACATACTTTTGAAAATTCGGTTTTTTTAAGAAAGTATTGCTGTCGCTCTAATTCCTCCCGCCCTCTAATTCGTGCGATAAGGACAACTGCAGCTCAGACCGAAAAACTGACGAAAAATCGAGGTTTGGCTCTCGTCTATTTTCTCCCCCAATTCTTAACCAATTTTAAAGATATTTCATATACTGCATAAGAAAAGAATCTATTTTTTCCATTTTTCAATAATCGTTGCCAAATTTGAAAAAAAAAACGCCCTGAAAACTGCGGTCAAAATCGGCACTTTTTAGAAGGTTCTAGTTTCTTTAAATATAACTTATTTTAAAAAAGGAAAAAATAGGGGCATAGATCTAGTTCATATTTATATTACTGCAAAAAATCATAGCCCTAAGTTCAGAAACCAGCGAGAAAACAGACGAGAACGTTTGTATGGAGTAAAGTCCACTCCCCTTTCCTCTTAACCGCTTGGCGATTTTTGATTCTATCTAGGTTTCCACACGATGTTTTCATCTAATTGTCAGTGGTGTCTTAGCTTTGTATCTTAGGCCAAGCCCTTGGGTTCACAAGAATATAGGACCTTGATGGAAAGTAGAAGAATTACGATAAAACTTTTATTATCTTATCAAATCACGCCACTTGCACAGTGAAGTGTGACATTTTCTGGGAAACTCCCAACCATAGGCAATATTGGCTTCTATGTATAGGTGTAGTATAGACTGCAAATACGACTTTGCAAGTATTTTGCGAAGCTGATTGCTGGATGGTTTAATACACAGGTAGGTACACAGGGCCCCCTGTGTGCCCATATGGTAAAAACTGATAAAAATATAGTGTGACTAGCGGCCCGTCCCGGCTTCGCACGGGTATTAACACATTATTAAAAATTTAGGATTGAAGGTTTCTGTGTTATTACTACTATTACGCTCTTTATAATATTAGTATAGACACTCCCGTACCTTAGTGATGCTTAAATCGCATAGTTAGCCGAGCAGAGTGAGCGACAATCACGCGACTTTTTTCTAATTCTTATATTTTAAACTCGTGATATCTTTCAAAGGGAATGACCAAAGTGAATAATTCAAAAAGTTACATAAAGGTATTGAAGCAGTCTTGACTATGAAGTAATTTATTTTGATAAGGATCAATACCAAGTAACAAATAAAGAGCCTTTTCTAGCAGCGTCCTTTCAATAATATTTTTTTTAATAAAATATCTCTTATTGTGACCTAACTGTAATAGTTAGACATATGCTGTCGCGACACTTTTTGTAGATAATTATATGTTCTACAAAGACGTAGTACATTATTTTGTTCTATAATCAATAGTTTTCGCAGCGCACGCGATGCAAGAAAGTTTTTTGGTAATTTTTTCACACCTTGGTTTACATTATTGAGGTTTTAGTATGGACCCCTAACTTTTTGAAAATTTTATATAGCCTATGTTCACCGGAGATAGTGTTGCTTCCCAACAGTGAAAGAATTTTTTTTAAATCGGTCAAGTAGTTTCGGAGCCTATTCATTTCAAACAAACAAACAAACAAACAAACAATCAAATCTTTTCTCTTTATAATATTAGTGTAGATAATGTGTGTAGATGTGTTTTTAAATATGATATGATATGATTTGATTTTTAATAAATCACAAAACATAACTTTGATCCTCTATTTACCCCTAGAACTGCACACGACCAGAATTCAGGAAAATGTTGGTGATTAAAAGAACCCTATTTTTCACCTAAAGGTATATTCTGTAAAACCTATAAAAGTATTCTGGTAATTAGTTAGTTTAAAATGTCAAAATATACAATGTACATATTTTAGCCTTCACCTACATACATGGGGCGGTAAAATAGCGTTTAGGTACTTCCTACCTTAAGAAGTTTCATCAAAAACTGTTCAGTGGTCTAGCCGTTTAAGCGTAACAGACAGACTTTCACATTTATAGCATAACTATGGAAGTATGTAGGTAAAGATAAAGATAAAGATAGATTTATTTGTCAGAATATAGTACAATAGATGTTAACATTAAATTACGTTCCTTATATTCTACCATTTCTGGTGTACAAATTTTTTAGTTTTAGGTAAACAATCTTAAGGCTAATACTATTTAACATTTATTTTACCTACATATCTTTGTCATTGAGAAATTCGTTAGTGGAATAATAACATTTACTTATCAATAGTGGTAAGTAACTATATAGATTTTTCTGAACAAAATAGGTAACTACGTTTAATGAATATGATAGAATAGAATATAGTTTTTTTCTTCATGACCAAAAGTTATAAGCGAAATTGCACCTTGGCAGTTGCCAAGCTGCAAGCGGGATGGGCTAGTTAGCCCATCCCGCTCTTTACCATGCATTGATTACTTCACTATTTTGTGTGCAAAATGTCCTCTTATATAGTAAATAGCAATAAAGAGCATTTTTTTTTAGTAAAAACTGTTCACATATTTTAGTTTGGGCTCGCTAATATGTGGTCAATTGCGCTTGCGTCTGGTCCCTATTAAAAATATAATCACTCGGTTTCAACTAAGTATGAGGCTGGATACGAATAGACTCTTTCGTTCAAAGGCCTGTGACTGTACCTTCGTGAAAACAAACTTCATGATAAACATAACAAAATAAAAACAAATTGTTGTTGAAAAGCAGAAAAAGTACGATAAAACTTTTATTATCTTATCAAATCACGCCAATTTTACTGCGAACTTGCGAAGTGTAGCACTTTCGGGGAATACCCGAACCATATGCAATAATATATATTCTATTTATAGGTATTGTATAAACTGCATATTCGACTTTGCAAGAATTTTGTTACGGCGGCGATTACCTACTGGATGGTTAAATATGGCCCTGTGTACCCATATGGTAACAACAGGTTAAAAAAGTATTGTTTGTTAGTCACATTTGGTACTTTTCTGCGCTGGGTTCGAACTTATGCACACAAATCCGTTCATTCGCTAAACCTATACACACCTTTTTAAATGAAAATTATGAAATTATTTTGACAAACGAGTTATCAAAATGTTAGTTGTTATATTCTTATATATTATAACAATGTTTTTAATTTAAATATTTTTAAATTGACCTCTTTTTTTTTTTTTTTTTTTTTTTTTTTTTTTTTTTTTTTTTTTTTTTTTTTTTTTTTTTTTTTTGAGGAGAACTGCCGCAGTTAGCCTCATGGAGGCTTTTACTGCTTTACCGGACTAAGTTGGCGAGACAATACTAATACGCCTCCAGCCAGAAGCTACAAATTAAAAGAGGTTTGTGGCAACGAAAGCTAAGGGCACCCCCTGCGGGGTTCGAACCTCGACTTAGTTCGTTGCTCACGATCATAACAAATAAAACAGCAAGAGAGGGCTGGATCAATGATTGATTATTTGGGGACTGTTTTGATTCTAGTTTGACCGGCTCGGGCCAGTATTATCTAGGGACGGGGGGGCAACGTTAACGTTACTATTTACAACAACACGCGACGGGCCTCGCCGGCGAGGACGGACACGATAGTGTCGGGACCGTTTGTGTGGAGTGTTGCTAGTCTGTTTGGGAGCTAACGCTTCTTGCAAGAGCGTAATACTATCATTAGGATACGCGAGAGCATGTCTGGGGCGCTTGGTGCGCGAGATACAAGAGGGACGATATCGTGCGGCCGCCACGATAAGGGGGTTTCGATGAGTTTCGGCTCGATCGAAGAATCGGATTGAAATCCGTTTCATAAAATTGACCTCAATTTGTTCTTAAGATTCTCTTGATATGACATATTCTCTCGTAAATGAGGTCATTTGTTTGATCAATTGTTTCTTTGTCAAACTGTAGTGCAGTGGGTAAGTAAAGACACTTTGAAGGCCAGAATAATTCCCTGATGTACACCTTTACAAATTATAATTAAACTAGCTGTACCCGGCATGCGTTGCAATGCAATTTTTTCTACCTACTACCTACCTACTACCTACCTACTACCTACCTACTACCTACCTACTACCAACCTACCTACTACCTACCTACTACCTACCTACTACCTACCTACTACCTACCTACTACCTACCTTCTACCTACCTACTACCTACCTACTACCTACCTACTACCTACCTACTACCTACCTACTACCTACCTACTACCTACCTACTACCTACCTACTACCTACCTACTACCTACCTACTACCTACCTACTACCTACCTACTACCTACCTACTACCTACCTACCACCTACCTACCACCTACCTACCACCTACCTACCACCTACCTACCACCTACCTACCACCTACCTACCACCTACCTACCACCTACCTACCACCTACCTACCACCTACCTACCACCTACCTACTACCTACCTACTACCTACCTACTACCTACCTACTACCTACCTACTACCTACCTACTACCTACCTACTACCTACCTACTACCTACCTACTACCTACTACCTACCTACTACCTACCTACTACCTACCTACTACCTACCTACTACCTACCTACTACCTACCTACTACCTACCTACTACCTACCTACTACCTACCTACTACCTACCTACTACCTACCTACTACCTACCTACTACCTACCTACTACCTACCTACTACCTACCTACCTACCTACCTACTACCTACCTACCTACTACCTACCTACCTACTACCTACCTACCTACTACCTACCTACCTACTTACCTACTACCTACCTACCTACTACCTACCTACCTACCTACCTACTACCTACCTACCTACTACCTACCTACCTACTACCTACCTACCTACTACCTACCTACCTACTACCTAATTGTTTTTTTTTTTTTTAATGTACAAAAGTATCATATGTCCGTCTCCTGGCTCTAAGCTACCTCCCCACCAATTTTCAGCCATATCGGTCCAGCCGTTCTTTAGTTATAAATGGTGTAACTAACACGACTTTCTTTTATATATATAGATAACGGTATCATATATGATTATGTAATTCCAGTCTTAATGGGATACTGCGTTTTCCAGTAAAATGGGTTGTGGAGGTCAGATAGGCAGTCGCTCCTTGTAAAATACGGTATTCAGCTGAATCCGGTAAAACTGGTAGCCGACCCCAACATAGTTGGGAAAAGGTTCGGGAGATGATGATGATGAGGATATGATTATGTAATTCTATGGCAAGATACAGGAGAATGGCATAATAGGGGGTAGCCTTTAGTTAGCTGTGAGTTATATAGGGCTTAAGATCTTTGATCGTAGCCAAAAGGCCGAGAAGTTAATGTTGAATGGTTTATTCTCTAAATTATGCTACATAAAAAAGGCTTTTCTATTATAACATCGGCTTAAGAGAGAAAGAAAATAAGTTTTTTTTTTAAATAATTATACTAGTATTTACTAACCTTAACGTAGGTCCATTACCATTTTTATTCTCCGTTAAACATAAAAAAAAAAACAAATAATCCGTGGGCAACTAAATATTTTTAGATTCACCACAAACAAAGAAACTTGCGTCACAGAGGAATATCAAGAAAACAGATATTCAATGTGTTTAGTTTTCAATACCAAAGGAGCGTATTGAAATTCATAAATAACCAACAATGGGCGACATTTTGTATAGCGCCATCTGTAGGATCGCACGGGCATTGTCGCAGTAACAAAAGATCAAAGAAATCTGAATACGTTTCATATCCCACAATGTTCTTAACATGTTTACAGGTTTTATAAGATGTTTGTAAGTATGTGTCAACTCTTAAGATATGTGCACATTGTGTAGATCGTAAGTAATTACTATTCGTATATTGTTGATAATAGGATGTGTTTTAATTTAATTATGATGATGATGAAATTTAATTATGATTTACCACTACTATGATGACCAGAATTTAGAAGAAAGTAGGTAGGTGGAAAAAACCTTATTAGCCAATGTCCTTTCTTGGAATCCAAACTTGCCCCATACCAAATTTCATCAAAAACGGTCCAGTAGTCTAGCCGTGAAAGTGTAGCAGACATACACTTTCTCATTCATAACATTACTATGAAAGTATGTAGGTATATGATTTTTCTGAACAACTACGTTTAATATATTTGAATATGATGACCAAGGTCTAAGGTATAATCAGCGAAATTGCACCTTAGGACCTAGTCCATCCCTAACTTCACAAAAAAAATATATCCTTATTTAAAGTAACTAGCAATATAAGTTTTTTAGTTTAAAACTATACACATAATTATATTGGTGTGTGTTGCTAATAGTTCTCTATACTTAATGTGCTTTCGTCTAGTTCCTATTAAAAAACGACGTCAGTCTGTGGTTTTAACCAGTAAGAGCCTGGATACGAATAGACTCTTTCGTTCAAAGGCCTATTACCTACTGACTGTACCTTCGTGAAAACAAACTTCATGATAAACATCTGTACTTATAATAAATCTGTAGAGAGGTCAATTCTGTACATGAAATATATTTTCAAAATAACTATCAGGGGGTGATTAGTGATCGATACTGATGCCAAAAATGCAATCAGTAAAATTTTTGTCTGTCTGTCTGTCTGTATGTTCCTTATAGAAACAAAAACTACTCGAAGGATTTCAACAAAACTTGGTACAATTATTCTTCATACTCCTGGGCAGGTTATAGTATTTTACTTTTCATCACGCTACAATCAATAGTAATAAGTTCGTCATTCATTGATAAGTTTCGTCATCCACGCGAACGAAGTCGCTGGCACAGCTAGTAATAAAATAAAAACAAATTGTTATTAACTGTAAGTAAAGGGTGCACACAAAAAGGCTGTTCTATCTGTCTAGTACATCTACTCCACGATGGGGAGTGATATTTTCATTAATTTAACGTTTCATGTTCTGTGTGGGAAAGGATGAACTAATCATGATTATTTTAATGATATTTTCGTTTTTAAGAGTTGCTAAAAGGTCATTACAATTCTGTTGGGTGTCATCGGAGTTTTCATGATGTTATGTTATTACATAAATTCGGTACAATGGGGATTTACTATAACATTACTTTTTAATATAACCGTTTCCAGATTAAGAGGTTTTCTCCTCATTCTAAGGATGTGATTTTTTTTATTTTTGGTGAACATAATTGCATATTATCCTATAAGTATGCAATTATGTTAGTCATCTATTTTTCCATCAGCCTTCTTCAAGATGATAAAACATAATGGATAAAAGGAGTGGTAATTAAAACTCCCAAGAGAAAATAAAACACAATCTTGACATTGCTTAGCGCTTACGGCCAATTAATTGGCTGTCCTATAAAAAACAAACATGCTTTTAATAAATACTTAACTTACTTAAAATAGATTTATTTCCTCCTTTTCAATTGTTTAAATTCAAACACTGGTAGTAGTACTGATAGTAGTAGTAGTAGGTTATATCCGAAATATTGCTAGTTCTGTTATTCTAGTGATTCACGCGCTCTATGGTTCGATTCCCAGGGCTCCGATTCGCAAAGTTTAAATTATGTACTTTAATTTTCAAAATTTGCATGATAAAAATAGTCTGTAACCCTCGTCCTGTAAACCTCTGTATATGGACCAAAATATAATTCCGATTTATGTTTTTTAAATATACGCAGGATCTACTGTATTCGTGCATCTATTTTGCTTTTCATACATTTTACACCCTTTAAAATATCTCAAAGTATCCACAGAGGTGTAATCTCGTCCCTAATCCCTATCTCGTAGGAGTGCGTGGAGCGATGCGCGGGAAAAGAGCCCGGTATAAAACATGGCCGACCGCTCAGCAGACCACTGTTGTTTGTGACTCGCGGAGTGCAAAGCATTGATATGGCCACTGTGCAGTGTAGGTGAGTGAAACGAAATTTGGGAAAAAGTATCGTAACGTTAAAACTTGTTTAAAGTTATGTTATGGAAGTTGTTATTTGAAAAAAAATAAAAAATGCTCTGAATCGAATGGATTTTACGTGGATACAATTGCTTCTCGTTTTAAAAAGTTTGCATTCTAAGTTCAAAAGTGGAGTTAAAATTTTCAAGTAGGGAGTAATGATTGCGGATTTTGGGAAATAAAAAAGGAGTTATGTATTTACTAAAACTTTTAAATATTATACAGAGGTCCTTATTGAAACATTAAGAACAAAAGTTGTAGTTACATTGGTAAATAGTGCCAACAGTCGCGACCATTTGATACCGACGCAATACATTAGTCGTAAGTGGACCAATATTTTGCCATCTTCAAATTAATATCGTTATATTTTTTTGCTTAAAAATATAAACATTTAAAACTCTACGATATCTTTAGAATCTTTTAAAAGATTTGCTTTTAAAATGCAAGCTGGTTTAGGTCACGAATCTCAGAATGTTCTGAATGCTTTGTCGAAAGTTTTATGAGGGTCCAAAAGTGACCAGAATATATAACTGCGTTCACAAAAAGAGGCCCATATCCAGTCGTGATCTATATAACTTCATACAACATGTGATACAAATAATTTAGGTGCGTTTACTGAAACTTGCTATGTAAATCTTTGTATGTGCCTATCTACCTTTTGAAATTATGCATTTCTTGCATACGATTCAGTGGTTAACTTAGTCATGAAGAAGTTACAAACTACTGTTCTATTATCCCCCACTTGCAGTGGAGGAAATTGGAAACTACATATTTATCTTACTACTCCGATTTACTTTTCAACCTTCGCGCTGTGTTTCAAGTAATATTTTTAACGGGAATGAGACTTGAGTTATGCAACCAAGGCCGGAGTAGCCTGGTCGAAACGTCAAGACCCATAAAAGTATTTATGCATGTGCTAATTTTTTTTGATTAAATTCGTCACTGATTCCAAGACAGTCAATAATTTCCTTCCCACACGCCTATGTGTGGGAAATCATCACTTTGTCTCTTATTCTTTTGTAATGTTAAATGTGTACCCAATGTATTTTACGTGTATTATGTATAATGAAGGACGCCTTCAGGCAAGGTGGAGTAACGATTTGCGCAAGACAGCTGGCAGGAGCTGGATGCGAGACGCCGAGGATAGAACTAAGTGGCGTGCAATTGGAGAGACCTATGTCCAGCAGTGGACTGCTACAGGCTGATGATGATGATGTATAGTACCTAGAGTATCTAGTTATGTCTCACATGGTGCAGGTGCGTGGTGGTGGTGGCGGCTTGCGTGCTGGCGGCGGCGCTGGTCTCCGCGCAGATCACCTTCAGTCGCGACTGGACAGGCGGCAAGCGCGCCGCGCCGCAGCTCGCGCTCGACTGCGGCCAGTTCACCAGGCTCTGCAGGCATTTCGTAGTTAGTTTCATTGCTAAAATACCTAGATAAATACTCAAAATGAAATAAAAAACCACAAATTTGATTTAGATAATCAAAAACTTCAGGATTTTCATGAACACCCTGCACCGAATTACATAATTGCTTTATTTATTTACACAATTGGATAATTTTAGGATAGACAGGGGCTACGAAAAAGAAATCGACCTTTTTCTTAAAAACTGACGTTATAAATACTACTATTTTAACTTCTCAGAAGTCTTAACGATGATTGGACGATAAAGTTGTATATATCATGATAAGGATGATATTTTTGAACAAATTACACGTTAGAAGACACTTAATGAATGCATTTTACATGTTATATTCTAATATTTTTCTTACTAAACAGTTATCTTACTTACCACAGTCCTGTTGAACATAGCCTAATTAGGCGTGTCTGAACTTACGTGTTACTTAAAATTAGGATCCATATTAAATTAGATGAGTTTCTTACCTTCTAAGGTTTCGACGCTAGAATTCCTGTACTAATCCCAAAATGTTTCCCATGTTGGCAGCACGAATTGAAGCAAGCCCTGACGTCGGAGATGAGCAGCAAGCACCACCAGGAACTGGACAAGCCACCGCTTTACGACGAAGAATAACACCGTTTATGATAATACCACCACACTTGAAGACATAGGCTTACGATGATCAAGACGCTAATACAACGGTTAGATTTTAAGTGTTCAAGTTCGTGTTTAATCTTGTTTCTTTGTTCACGATTTTAGTTTTGGTATTGGTTGGTTGTTATTTTTGTTTTATTTTTTTGTGTGGAGTTTTTTTTTGCGGTTCAATTCGATGTTGTGTTGTGAAAGTAAGTGGGTAGGTGCCTATACTAAAGCCAATCTGGAAAGAGAATTAACCGTTATTACTAATTACGCAATTATCAACTTTGACAACATGTGTTTAAGTTCATTTTAGAATGACAAATATTACCGAAAAGGGCCTAAAAGTAATTTGAATGTGATGGAAACTGAACTGTTAGTCATTGAATTAAGGTTCATAATCCCAAAGCACGGTCATTATTTCTTTAACGTGGCTGATATATAGTTTGAAAACTGTTCTAAACAAGCACAAAATGTTCCATCTCAAACAATATCGTTATGTTTAAGTTGAATGTGCCTGAAAATTATTTTACTTAAGATTTTTGGGGAAGGCTGGCCAAAAATTCAGGTTTTTAATCCTTTTTTATCAAGAGTAGTTTTCGTTACCAATTTTCCAAGCCTCCAAATATAACTTGTATCGAGAAAAATTGTCAGATACCTATAATATAATTAGTAACATAATTTGCGCATTACAACACCAACAAATATTTTTTTATACAAAGGACGAAAGCTGGCTGGCTCTCGTACCTTTGATAAGTGGATAATTTGACTAATCTATTTATATTAATATAATAATAATAATATTATATTATAATATATATATTTAATCTGTCTGTAACGCTTTCATGGCTAAACTACGCAACCCGTTTTGATGCAACTTGGTATAGAGTGAACTTGGCTCGCAAGAAAGGACATAAGTTGTTTTTTATGGAAATAACTGACACCCACGCGGATTAAAGCCAATAACAAGTAAGAAGCAATTATTTAGAGCTTACTCAGATAATAATAGTTATTTTTCTCATATCAGGGTTCTCAATATTTTCGCCTACATGCTTTTGCTATACCAATCATGACATTTTACTTTCTGTAAATAACGAGGTTATGATAAAATCATGTTCTCCATAATAATAAGCAGTACCATCTGTGGGCACTTTTGTCGTGGAGTTAATTACTCAGGCCGCCATAATTGTGTTTTATATTTTCCTTTTAAGGCGTAGTTTAAAGTAGATAAATGTCAACATTTTGCTGCCCCTAAAAACGGGTTCATTAACTTAATTATTAACCGAAGTTAAGTGAGTAATCTGTTATGTTTTTGGCTTGTATTTTTAATAACAATGTTTGGGTGAACTTTAACTGTGTAATGGAAACTTAAGGACATACTTATTGTAATTTGTACTGATTCTTGTATCATCATGAAAATAGGCAGTTTTATGTAGTTTTTAAGATGTACCAAATAAATTATTTCCGGAAGTTTAGCACTGAAACTATAGTGGCACTACATACCATACTTGTCTTTGGGCTTGTTAGAATTATTTTTTGTAATTATTCAGTTATAAAATTATTTACTTTACATTGTGTATCAGCATTTAATCTATTTTTAACTTATCGTAAACTTTAGAAACAATTTCTAGTCAATAATAATATGCTTTTAGGTACATAAGTAGTTAGGTATATAATTAGGTATCCAATTGCGAATTAAATACATGACAATTATAACATCGCGCGACATTTGATAAATATAGGTGTTTAAGTAATAATTATATATTAGCAAAATGTAATCTCTGTATTGTATAATAAATAAAAGGGATTTATGTGTACCTATTATCTTTTATTGAATTCTACCCTATCTATATTAGTATTGTAAATGCGTTAGTGTGTTTTGACGGCCAAACCGCTAAACAGATTTCGGTGAAAGTTGTTGAGGGGGATAGCTTGGATTCCGAGAATACACATTGACAGGTAATTGACATGAAATGCAGTCTTACGCCTGACTTTAAATGTTGCTCTGGATTTGTTTTAAAAGAGACTTTTTATTTTATTATGTAATTTGCCGTGGGATTTCACAAACCAATAAATCTGAATAAACAACACAAAAAGTACTTAAAATATTTATATTATTGTAATAAATTGATTTTATTTACACATAAAATATAATTACAAACTACACACACCATTATTGCAAAACTCAATCAATTCCAAATATAGGCGTATACATTCTAAACATAATAATATTTCTATCAAATATTGTCTGTGTACAAAACATCATGTAGGCAAAGTTATGATAAAATGTATTGACAATGTATAATATTGTATGTGTGTTAACGTGGAAATGAATTATCTAAAATAAAATATTTTTATGAAGAATTTAATACGAAAACATTTAATAAAAACACTTGTGTATTTGTGGTTAAAAATAATTGGCGGATATTAAACATTTGTGGTATAATGTTTTGAAAATAAAGTACGAATGTTTGTAACATGTTAAAAACTAAAAATTGGATATTATATTTTTTTGGTTAGTAAAGTATACAAGTAAGAGTACCACTAACTTACATTTAGATATTTAGTGATGTCATACGAAGTACTATAAATCTAGACAAATATGTACTTAGTTAAAAACCTAGCTTAGTTACCTTTTTATGTAAAATTCAAGGGTAATGACACTTCAGGCAATGTTAAATTCCTTCAATATAAAATTTTAAAGCAATTTATGGCAATTTAAAATAATGCAAGATGAACTAAATTAATCGAATAATAGTATTTAAAATTTATGGATTACAAATGTCCTAATAATAATTTTAAAAAGGTTATTACATTATATTATTATAAAATGCAAGCATACAATGCAATATTATCTGTTTTAAGATGCCATCTACAATTTATATCTCTATGACGCATTGTCAAATCTGAAACACATCATTCATATCTGATATTGATAAAGTGAAATTGCACTTTGCAACTGCAGTACATGTTATTTATTTTTCTTTAAGGTTATTGTACAGTTTCGAGAAAAAATATGTATACACTAAACCATTCACTCAATCATTGATATTCTCTTCGATTCTAGATTTAAAACAATTTAATTTTTCCTAAATCATTTACATATTTATGTTTAAGAATTTCAAGAAAAAAAGTCTCGTAAGTTTTTACAAATATACATATTTTTGCTCGAGACTGTATTGTGTTAGTCAGTTTGTAATGTCTCGAGTTCTTCAATTTAAAATAACTATTGTTCCTTCAATCCATAATAATCGAATATTAAAGCTAGCTTCAGTCAAACTAAAAACTATACACATAAAAATACTTAAGCTATGTTACAAATTACAAGCTAATTGTCATGAAATTAATTGTGAGTATAATTCTAAAAGACGAGCTTCCTAGTCAATTTAATTGTAGCCGAAATGTAACTATGTATTAACAGCTAGGTGCCCTCAAAAGAGTGCTTAATTTTATTTTCTACAAATCAATCATTAATTTTATCAATTCGACTACTCTTCAATCATAATTAAATGCGACATGCAATTAAAACGTTGCGATTGAAATTTATTAAGAATACATGGTAGTATGTTATTAATTAATTTGGCATGTTTATTACACGCTCAAAATAAACATAGTTTATTTCGTCATTTCTTTTATCGGCAACCCAGAAACGAGATATCATTCGTCTTGTTAAAGAAACTACATTTATAAGTATGTGTAAAAACTTACTAACATATTTGTAGCTCGTCAAGTCATATACCATAATTGATTTGTCAAAGCTAAAACTACATTCGGATTATACTACATGGTCCCAAAGTACATAATACATTTATATTGGTCCAGCCAATACAATACTGTTAATATGTAGGCGGAGTCATAATGTAGGTGTTTGAATTAGATATAATTTTGTGATGTGTGTTTTTAGAAACAGCTTAGCATATTTTTTTGTTACTGTAGTGGTGGTATAAAGAAAGGGAAGAAGAATCTATGGAAACAATTTGTTTCAGTGTCTTGTTATAGCAATCACATGAAATTGCCAGTCAGTAGTCTTAACGACTGTAGGGGCATTTAAATATACATAGGTTAAAGATTTTTCAATCACATCTAATTCAGGTCCATACATACAAGTGTCGTATTTGAGTAAAATCACATTTCACAGCATTCTGTCTTTTATGATTACATGCATATCACTAGTTTGTCAAAATTATAATCAGCGGTTAGCTATATATCAGGGTGTTTGTCCATTGCTTCAGTGTACCTGACGTAGTCAGAAAAAGAAGACATTGATATTGCAAAACATGTTATGAATAAATCTGTACTTCTTTTTCGAGTTTCAACATAAACTTATCTCAATTTCTATGTGTTTCTATCATGTCTGTACATTAGAAAAACATTACACCATTTCAAACCTACTCATCATCGGTAGTACAGCACCTAACATATTCGAGCGCCTTATTAAGCGTATCGATCCACACATCTCTTTCCTTGGGCGTGTCGGCAGCTAACAGATGCCTGCGAACGAGGGCTCCGTTAGCGGCTTTGACGTAGACGAGTGAGCCGGCGTCGGGGATGATGAGCCCGGCGGGGAGCATACTCTCGAGCAGGATGGTGTTGGGGCGAGCACACAGGTCGCGAGGGGCGCGGGTCGCACGCTCGGAGATTACGGTTAATAGGTCGATGTCGCCGATTGGCATCTGAGGAGGAATTATAGTTATGAAGAGGATGAAATTATCAGAAATATCGTTTGAACAAGATAATACATACAAAACAAGTATAAAATAAAATTTGTGTGTATTGTATAGTTAGGATGTTATGTTTCGTTAATGTGTTATTGTGGTCAAATAAATTTGATTTGAGGAATGCAAAGCAAAATAAAACTTGTGCACAACAGACTAAAGTTTAGTTTTATGTATTGCGGTTTTTACCAATTATAGCGCTATTTATATTATAAAATTATGATTCTGAAATACATTTTTATGAAATTTAATCTCTTAATAAGATATAATATCAAAACTTTTACATGTATTTTCTAGAGCTTGATGGACTTGACATTTTCTATCTGACTACTCTGTTCTATCTACTACTCATTTTCTATCTAATTAGTTACCTTCCGCTGCACATCATCGGGGTACTTCCAGTAAGCGAGGCGTGGCGGCTGCAGACGGAACCAGCGTCGGTGCCAGGCGCCGAGCCCGCTCACGTCGTCGAAGGCCGTCAGGAACGCGGCGTGCGGGGCGGGCGCCGGGACTTGCACGCGCGCTGAGATCTGCACGCTCACTGAACCTTCCAGTGGACTGCCGCAGGGGACCTGGACGATTTATAAACAACTTTTATAGTGCTGTTTATTTGCTACAGTACCTGGCAATCAATATTGCACATCGACCTTTCGAACGGTCTCGTCCCAAGCACACAACACTTTTACGCGCACCACTTAAACACATTATATTATATTCGTTTTTTTTTATACGAAAGTTGTATGTTCTGAACATTTTTGTTACATGTTCCAAAACAATCAATCGTTTCAAATGGACATACCTAACTTAAATGTCTTAGTTATTTACTATCATTGTAAATCCTGGCTTACACAAGTACCAATAATAGGCATAATAATATGTGGTGGTGAGCATATCCTTTAGCGTATATTTTTGCTTTATTTTGTTGACCTCTCGAAGGGACCGCGCTTCAAGTTAAAAACGCAATCAATTCCAATACATAGATACATATTAACTTATACACACCTTATTGAGTGTGAAGCTCTTCCTGCTGGCTTGCTGCAGCGCGAATATGCAGTAACCGTGCAGCGCGAACTGCGGCGTCCGCACTGCGAGGGGTCCGGCCGGGCTCTGCACGCGCGGGGCTTTCAACTCTGAGACCTTGGATTTGGGAGTCAGCAGCTTGGAACTTGACTGGAAATACACAATAATTATGATAATTGATATTTTAATCAGTTTGTCGTGACTCGTGCCTAAAAGAACATCAACACGATGAAATAAAGTTATTCTCAAAAAACAATCTGATTAATTTTGTATCGCACAAAAGAAAAAGGACTCACCTTTTTGCTGGTTATGTGGTATTTAAGTTCATGTGATAGAACTTCTTTGGAAGCTTGGAGCAGGTACACTTCTACGGTAACCTAAAAACAACAGAAATAATAAATCTATTTACTTTTGGACGTGAACCTAATAACTACATATACAAGCGACAGCACCCTAACTTTAGTATCGTAAAATAAGGTTATATGTAACCTATATGATTATTTTTGGTATTAGGAAAACCAAAGACTTTTTGTAATATCTTAAAATCCTTTGCTGGGGAGTTTGTTGCGCCGTTTCTTCTCCTCAGCCAAAGCACTTAGGAAGCGGTGAAGGGTGGGCGTTTTAGGGTCGGTTCATTTTTGGCGGGGGGCGCGTCGCGTGTTGTGGGTTGCTTGGCGCCGGGGCGGGCGGATGCCTGGTGGGGCGTTCGGCTTTTCACACTCAACTGATGTTGCGTTAGCGCGTCAGGTGTGGGGGGTTGGATGTCTCATTGCGTGTTTGTTTGTTCTGGCGTTGCGCGGCCGATGGTGCGCGGTGCGTTTCCGCCGGATATGAACCGACCCTTAGGGTGCTGTCTGTGTTTTGTATTTTGTGTTTGACGTTCGATAAGTGCTAACTGTGTAGCCTATATTGAATAAAGAATATTTGAATTTGAATCCACGTATACAGTAATACCTCACCCTACCATTACCTTATTCAGGATACATATTTCTTTAATTTAAGATTAAAAACTTACAACAACCCCATGGTAAAAAGTAAGTTCTTTGATATAAGCGGCCGGGGCCAGACCAGGATACGTGCACTATTGGGTGTTGTTATTTGAATAGCGTGTAAGTCCAACTCACTTTAAAATCGCTAGCGAGTCCGAGCATGCGGATGTCGTCGGGGAAGTGCAGCACGGCGGCGGAGGGCTGCGTCTGCTGCATGGAGGTGGCCAGCACGCGGTCGCGGCACTTCACCAGGCACACCGCGTGGTGCCCCACTGCACCGTCTGCAATACCATACATACATGTAATGTAGGTGCTACAGAATAGCTAATGTGTCTATGGTGTTATTTATGTGTTTGCGTGTATACATAGTGTTCTATGTGTATACTTGTCTTCATGGTGTTTTGTGTGTTTGTAGGGTGTTTTTTCTAGAAGTGACAGTAGGTGGACTAAGGCAGTGACAGAAAAGTGGCCCAGGCAAGGCAAAAGAAGCGTCGGTTGTCAGGGAACAAGATGGGTCGACAACATGGTAAAAGTTTCGAGTCGAGTCTGGATGAGACTGGCACAGGACCGTAGAAAACGACACGAGAAATGAAAGGCCTATATAGCAGTGGGAGGACGATGACGATGAATATGTTTGGGTATTAAATGTGTGCAGAATATTTGGGTACTATGTGTGTAGGTGTTTTTGATTAGCAATATAGGTCGTATGTTAAGCACATACCGGCGTTGAGTTGTCGTATATACTCGCGTCGCAGCGGCACGCTGAGCGCGGTGAGGTGCAGCGTGGCCATGCCGGCGGTGGCGGCCGGGCCCGCGCCCTCCACCTGCAGCCGCTGCAGCTCGTGCAGGCACGCCTGCCGACGGTGGCCTGCAATCAAATATATGCAATAAATATACACTATACTTCTTTAAAGCCTAAAATGTGAAATAGCCAAGAGTGCTAAGCATACAGAAAATAAAGGGCCTGTCACCCGGCTTTTTGGCCGTTTTAGGATGTAATAAAACCCGCATCATGAAGCCATTTATTACTTCAAAGATCTTAAAAAAATATTTATTAAAAACTCTATGCATACATAAATACATACTGCCTTATGTGATACATAGCCCCATGTAATACACACTACCTTCATTGTAATAGTTTACGTTACAATTCTGATTAGTGTTCTTTTCAGTAGGGAGTTCCATACAAAGAATAATAAACGTAACCTGTTGATACGGTTACGATCCGTTTCCGAGTTATTATGTGTGACTATGTACCTACCTTATGTCTTTTATACAATAAGGGCACTTACTTGCAAGTAACAGTAATCTTTCTCCCTCCGCTTGCTCAGTGGAGCCGCTGAACTCGATTGTGGCAGCACACAGGTTCAATGCTTGGCTGGCCTAGAAATAACAATAGGGATTTGTTAATGTCCGTTAGGTAAATAGAAAACAAATGTTGGACACGTATTTTCTTTTAGTTTAGGTAAACAAAAAGTTAGCCTGATAAATTGAGTTGAAATTTAGTATGACGTCACAGGCTCCTTATGACGTAAAGAGCCTTCACTCCTTAAGTTTACTCGCTGAAGTACCTTATTACAGCAAAGTATAGACATAAATAAACAGTGGAAAATTTAGGTTAACTTTAGAAATCTTGAAGAACATACATATTGTTCTTTTCGTGTCATTGACCCTTCTTCTTTTCGAGAGGCCTTATATCTGGCCATATTAACTACAGCATCATTGGCGAAGTTTAAGTGCACCAAGGTGCAGGTGTCCGGTCAGGTCAGGTGTGCTGGACACTTTGGGCACTCGCAAAAAGTGCGACATTGCTCAACAATCTGATCAGGAAAACCGTACTCATTTCGGCAATATTGTGTTTGCAGTGACCTACCTGGGTTCGCAGTGATTTTCAAGTAGGCCACTGCAGCTACCGGGCGGCAGATGTTCCTGAGGTTGGATATAGTTAGCTATTCTTCCAAGATCTTGAATCATTGACCCTTATAGTCTCTCTTACCTGCGATATAACAGTCTGCTGCTTAGCGATCTCGTTCTGCAGCTCCTTGCAGCGCTCCCGCACGGTGGTGACGCTGGCGGGCGCGTCGGGCGGCGGCGGCGGCGAGCGCTCCGGCGACGCGTGCCGGACCACGCGCATTGGAGTTGTCGGTGTTGAAGACTATATACATTCACATATCACAATTCATAATTAAGTTAAAATGGACAAAACATGAATTAAAATTGTCGTAAAGGAAGTCGTTATACGAAACGGATCCGACCGGACACACCGAATCAGCTGCTTACTGTTTCATTTTTCAACCCTTGCTCATTCATGTTTTACCTAATTTTAAGTAGGTAAAATAGGTGTTCCTATAAATGTTTTCAAAGGTGAATTTTCAGCAAATAAAATAAATAAAAATAAAAAATAAATGCGGACAACATCACATACATTGCTCTGAACCCAAAGTAAGTAGCTAAAGCACTTGTGTTATGGAATTCAGAAACAACGAAGGTACCACAAACACCCAGACCCGAGACAATGTAGGAAAGTTGATTTCTACTTTGACCCGACCGGGGATCGAACCCGGGACCTCAGAGCTAGCGACACCTTGAAACCGGTGCGTACGCCACTCGACCACGGAGGTCGTCATAATAACATGAGCTGATGTGAAAAAGAGTATTATTTAATAGTATTACATACAATCATGCATCATGTTACATAAGTGGAAGTAATCCTTACCGCATTCTGCATGCGTCTATAGAAGCTGACGCTGTGCACTAGCTCGGCGCCGCGGTCGTGCTTGGCGGGCGTCGGCTGCACCTTCAGCGGGGACTTGAAGCCCGAGCGCTCCTGGTACACGAAACTTGATGAGGACTCCACGGACGACTGCAACCAGCCGGGGGAGAGCGGTTGGTGCGGGGGTATAACAAATACTATACGACAGTCTACTAGCCTATATATAATTCGTGTGTATAACTACATAAAATTATTGAGGACAATCCCGCAAGACCAGGGAAAGTTACTTGATTTCACAAAGTCATTTCAATGCATTTATTGTCATTGCTATATGGGGGGGAGCTGTAGTATTTTACACTTCAATATTTCATTTTGAGTCTAAACTGTCGCACGGCATGGCAAAGGCATCTCTGTCCTCTTTCCAGACTTTTCAGTTAGCGGTTTTGTTTCCGCTTCATGTATAATATACATTTATTTATTTATTCTTATTCGGGAAACAAACAGGCTCTTGCAAAACAATGATTGCAGAATATTATAATAATGCTTACTGCTGTTCAAAAGCCTCTTCCCATCAGTGGCGTGCATTGCATATAGGCAAAAAGGCAGTGCCTACCTGCAAAATCCCAACTAACTATCTTTAAATATAACAATTAATATAAGATAAATCAGTCAACACTCATCATACATAATCATTAAATTACAGATAATAAAACTTGTATGTGTATCCAAACATTTCAATAACAAACAAATCAATAATGACGTCACATCTGTCACGTTCAAATTCATTCAATACTCAACGACAAAGTAGGCTATTCAAAAACTGCCTAGTTTCCACTCACACATTCAAACAAAATCTCCTTATCCATATACGCACGCACACTTCAAAAACAGAAAATAATACACCGCCATCTTGAGTTTTTATTATACGACAAAAACGAAAACCTCTTTTTGCAAAGCGTAATGCTCTGACATTTGACATTCGTAATTTTTTACACCTACAGTAAGCATGCTTACCTGCCAATAAACAAGATTCTTCATTCTTTCTTTCTCCCATTCATTCTACTCTCATATCCGTTTTGGAGCAAAAGTCTTTTGGGTCGTTCATCGAACTTGTCAATTCTCATTCCAGTTATTAGTGTATTTTAAATGAAACTTGCGTTTTAAAATACTAATAACTTGTAAATTAATTATCACAATATTATTTAGTTACTTATTGATGTTTATTATATTTAGTTTCAATTAACATTTTTATTGTTTTACTTCTGTGTTGCAACTTGGTCGTTTTTCGATATTTATTATCTGTGGCAGATTGTTTATTTATTAAGTTTTTGATAGTTCGCGCTCGTGTTTTTGTCTTGTCCTTCGTAACTAGTTTCTATTTATTGTGATTTTGTGAAGTGGCTGTAGTTTAAGAAACAGGAGCATTAATAAACCGATATGTGTATGAATGTTAAGATTGTGGTGAAAATGAAATATGTTTGGATAGCATACGTGCGTAATTACAAACTTACAATACAAACCCATCAGATGGGGTTTGTTGACAAAACTTTAAAGGTAAGGCTCATAATAATATTAACTCAAAATGTTAGAAACTATCGCCTGACTACCGGTGTGCTGCTGGACGAACTGTTATTTTTGTGTTATTCGTCGTTTCTTGATTGTTAAATACGAAATTGTTGTGTGAATTGATACCTACGAGAACAACTACGACGAAAACATATTGTTGTTGTGGATGATGATATTAAGTGATTGTTTTTAGTTAAAATCTTAATAAAAATGGGAGTAAAGTAAACATACAAGATAATAGTATATGTTGGCACATTCAATAATACGTCTGATTCTTTTTTTTCTATGTAATACATAAGGTAGGTAATGTTGATCTCGAATGGTCATATTGACTATGGCTCAATATATTTACTATTATTTAGGTTCGGTTTCGAACCCTTATTAAGAATAATACACAAATAAAAGTCCTCAATCATAAGCTGACCGTTTGCTCGTCGCGAGTCCCGAGTCGCGGAGTCGGCTGCTGTTCGCAGTTACTTTTACTAAGATTATTTTATACAAACTTATACCAACAAGTTGAAATAGTGATTCAATCAGAAATTGGTCGCGAGCTGCGCGCGTGCATTTTAAATTGTATCTTGCAGCGCGCGTACTGCTCGCGAACAGTTCGGAGACGGCGTTATTTGCACCATCGACCTTTGCGAGAGTTTCGCGAAGGAGGCGCACTAACATATTGCAGTATCTAACTGCAGGCGCGAGCAGCGCATTCGGTGCGCGTTCGTCAGACCTGAACGCACTTTGTAATCCACAAAAATAATGCTTGTTCCATTTTTTGGGAGTTCATTTGCGTATTTACGGTAAAGTTGCTCCATGTACGAGTGCCTACCATGGCCGAAAACCAATGCACGCCACTGCTTCCCATACAGAAAAGTATAACATCAAAAACCTAATTTATTGAAACTTTAGTATAAAAAATACCTTGTTTACTTTAGGTGGCGTGGGTCCCTCGACCTGCTCATTAATGGCCTCATCCAATATGTCGTCCAGTTCACTGTCGAGCCCGCTGCTGTCAGAATCACTCTCGCGAACTGCTTTCTTGTAACTCGTGTTGTTTTTCTTTACCACCTAGAGTGAATAATAATATATTAACACACTACGTAGATGTATAAGTACCTTTATAACAAAATCTATACTTATAATAAAAAATCTGTAAAAGTGAAAATTCTGTACATTGAAAATATCAAAAAAAATAATGGCGGGGGGTGTTACTAGACCAAAACAGAAACCAAAAGTGCGAAAAAAAAAAATTTTGTCAGTCTGTCTGTTTGTTCAGGTATCACGCAAAAACTACCGGTTCGATAACGATGAAACATGGCTTTATTATTCTTTATTATCCTGGGCACAACACTGGGTAGTTTTTATCCCGAAAAAGGATAAACAATAAAAAACAAACTTAATTTTGCGGTTAAAAACTCATTGATAAGTTTCGTCATCCACGCGAACGAAGTCGCAGGCACAGCTAGTAAATAAATAATAATTATAATAAAAAATTGTTAAGTATTCCAAGGATTTTTGACACAACAATCCTTGTGTACTAATAGTTAATCAAATCAGATTTTTGGTCAGAAAGAGTTAGGTTAACACGATAACAAGATATGTAAATGATGATAAATATTTGTTAAAGAAATAATCTTACTTTACCATCATAGAATAAACGCCAATACAACTCGATGCAAATCAGATATATGTATGTGAATTATATTGATTTATTTAAAGAAATATGTACACAAAACAGAGTGGAAACAAAATTTGCTCGCAAGGTACATCAATGGTAGTCATACTAATAATGACAGTTGTAAATGACACAGAGTTCATTAATCTCATATTATTAATTAATGATTATCCTCTTTGTTTTCCTACAACTATATAAGTCATCCCTAAATGGTTTATTTCTTAGTATTCACTAAATATCAATTTTGAAATTAAAATATTGCTTATTCTATCAAAGTCCGCTGGAACCGCGCAGAGCATGCGTAAGTGAAACCGCGGCTACGGCAAAGACAAGGGCGGGACCGCGGTGTTTTTATTTCAGTCAGAGCAAGTTCATAACGTAATACAATGTATCAATTTGACAGCAATCAATGTACAAATTTTGCTTGCAATTGCTGTTGTTTTACTTTTGAAAAATACGTATTAAAAATCATATAAGTATTATACTCACATTCATAACTTCACGTCCAAAAGAGGTTTCGGCCCAATTATCTGATTTGTTCATTTTATCGTTAACTGATTCTTGTACTTCTTCAGAGCTGAAATATAAAATAAATTAATTCATTAGCAAAAGTTTTAATATTAGCACAAATCAGGAGAGGCATGTGACCAGAAGTGTGATATGTCAATAATCCTGAATGAAAATTAAATCCTGTGAAGAAAGAAAACACATTATTTTAAATATTCCATTCCTTTGAATTGCCGTGAATATTCTTTACCCATTTTATTTATTCTCAGTATGTATGAAAGTAACTATATTGATGTTTCGGCCTTTTGAAATTTAGCACATTTAGTACCTACTATGCAGTTGCAATGTCTACTTAGTTTGACTAATACCTCCTTTTTTGTTATGATTTTGTTAGCTTTGTTAGCTATAAGTCCTCCATGTACTAATAAATAAATAAATAAATTATCAGAGCCTGTGTAGTATTATCGGGTACAAATTAGGTACTGCAGTAAAGCTTGTTATAAATAATCAAATATCTATGAGATTTCGTGTTTTAAGTGTATATTTGCAAGCATGTTTCGTACATAGTCTTACTACGTATTCAAATTAAGTATTTCTGGTCGCACCAATGCGTATTTGGTTTCCATTCATCTCTACCACTCGTTATCTCAGCATTCACAGATATCATCTTTTCAAACAATCCATCTAAATCATTTTCAGGTTTCCTTTGCTTGTGTAATTATTTATAGTAGCATTTTTTAGCAAGATACGATATATTCTCGGAACTTTAATGTGCCTTTATTTACTACATTCTCAAGCTAAATGTTTTAATTAAGTGTAAGGGTTTTTATAGTATAATGAGTATCTGCACTAAAACGTGATAATACATTTATTTCAATATCCAACATCATTTCAAGTAAGTTGAAATTGATTTTGTATCAATCACCTACATTTTCTTCAATGCATTACTTGACACTTGTGACTAAGAAAGGTTTTTATTAAGTGAGTATGAGCTCGAAGCATTGAAATTTCGTCGACCTTGACGAGATATTCATTGTAAAGTTTTATTTACTGACCCTAATTTCTTCTTTCTATATACATACTACTATATACGTACTACTGTACCCGGCATGCGTTGCAATGCATTTTTTTCTACCTAGAACCTGCCCACTACCTACTACTACCTAACTACCTACTACCACTTAGGGGTATGAAAAATAGATAGTAGCCGATTCTCAGACCTACTGAATATGCATATAAAATTTCATAAAAATCGGTCAAGCCGTTTCGGAGAAGTATGGTAACTAACATTGTGACACGAGAATTTTATATATAAGATGTATTTCAATCTTCCTATGATATAGATTAGGAGTAGATAGATTTACTCATTGGAAGAAACTGTATTTATGTAGTTTATTTATTTCTGTAGAAAAGTAAGTTATTCCATATCCATATCCATTATTCATCTTCAAACAAGTTCCTACACTGCCACTATTCAGCATTCCGGGATTCCACTACATTATACTATATTCCAATTGGCCTCCTGGTTTCTAAATAGCCGGATTTAACGAAACTAAGTAAAACGTAACTAGGTATATCTATTGCAGTTTAAGGTCGAAAAGCGTTAGTCTTTTAGTTATGCTGACTGTTCAACCCTATACCTGTATACATAATTATACTTAATCTAAATTGCGTCCACCACGGAGGTAATGTGTTAATGAAATAGATATCATGATCATTACTGACGCCCTCTTCGTCATCCTAGCATACCTCTAGCATCATATTCTGCAGTTCTATGTCAAACTCATCATGTATATAAAAGACAAAGCAACATATGTTAAGCCACAAGACGAAACTCCTCGAAAAGACTGCCTCGTTGGCCTAGTGGCGCTAAGCGCGACTGCTACGCTAGAGGTCTTGGGTTCGATTCCCAAGTCGACCAAGGTGATATTGGGTTTTTCTATTAAATTCTCAGTAGCAGGTCGGAGTTTGGATTTGTGCCCGGTTAGTGGCAATAGGCTCGCCCCCTATTACATGGGACCTAAACATACCGGCGAACTGTGGGTGTACATTGGTACACCTCTGCCTAACCCTTCGGGGATACAGGCGTGATGGTATGTATGTATGCATGTACAAGACGAAAGATAGACGATGAGGGAAATGTCGTGCAGTTGCTGTAATTGCAACGCGCAGCCATGGTGTCATAAATGATTGAGCATAGACAGCAATGTACTGCAACTGACTATATTTCTCGCAGGTCTAAATGAGCTTTCATTGTATTGATATTATCCCTTCACGGCTATATAATAGCGGTATACGGTATAATGCCCTTATAAACATCTGCTGTATAGCGAGCAATTCCTATACAAATATACAGGAAGCCATGTGGTACTGGAACCAGATGTTTATTATAATTGCTATAAGTTCAACATCTGTTGGCTTATTGTTGCAATGCATAATAACTACTTATGGGTAAAGAAATTGAAGTATAACACCTTGACGTTGACTGCCAAGTTTCAATGCAGTTTTTTTTAAAGGTGTCGTAGTATGTTCCGCTATAATCCTACTGTATACTATATGCATACTCTACTATTTACTTCTTATTCCTGTATATCCTACTTTGATTAATTTCCTGTGGGTTCCAAGACAGTAAGTAGTTTCCGTGTAATTCTGCTTATTGAGCTAGACTGACTCAGTGTATGCGTTACTTTTATCATTATCCTAGTAAAAGAGTTTCAATGATGGCATTTGTTGCTTGAGCATTACAAAATTGTAGACAAATTAATTTGCATAAGTTGCTAGATGGCATATAGACAAGGGCTTCAAACACTGTATTGATATTTATAGTAGAATACCGATTGCATTAATTATATTTTATATTATTTGACTTTTGAATTTTTGTGCCTTTAATATACAGAAAATCTTAATCTTAATTAACATTTTAATAGCAATTACATTAAAATAGGAATTTGGCAGCAGTAACTTTTGGTTTTAGAACCAAGAGCTCTATATACTTTTGATTAGCCCACTAATTGAATGAACATATAGGGCGTTATTACCACGAAGAAGTTTGCAGTTAGCTTCTAGAAGAAACTTTTTCTGCCTAGCCATTACCGCCTGCTTGCCAGATATAGACGATATCAGCATTTTGTATGGAGCGACTGCCATTTTAAGAACCAACATAGCGCGATATTTCAGAGACCTTGTATCCATAAAAATATGATACTTTTATATAATTTTGTTCAATTAGTTTTACATCTAAACCTGGTAACATACTGAGAAGCATTCAACACTAAGGCCGGCGCACACGGACTGCTTCGAGCGGTCGACACTAAAGTCGAGAAAGCGGGAGATGATGACTCGCGAGAGCGGACGACAGCTCGCGCAGTCCGTGAACGTTGATCACTGACTGTAAGACTAGCTAGTGTAGGGGTAGCCTAAGAAAATTCACGGCAAAACAAAGGAATAAAATAACCAAACATGTGTTTCAATAGCTTTATTTTACAAAACATTATGAATTAAGTTTAATATTATCACAGACAACATAATTTATAAAATACCTGAAAAGGAGTCTTATAATTATTAGATTAGTCAAATTAAATTAAATAATATATAATTATATTATTGATACAGATAATGGCATTTATAAACTTCAATCAAAGATTTGAGGTGAAAGGCAAGCGAACAAACACATATTATCCTATCGTCATGATATAATACTCAAATACAACTTTAATTACAAGACATTCTTAAATGTCTATCTGTCGCTACTTTACATCTTAAAAAGACAGAGACGGCATGAGAATTAGCGGCTGCTTAAAATTGAGCTGTATTTAAGTATTGTTAATAAACGAAGAACAATAGAAATAATATGTGGGTATATTTTACATAGGGTTAATTTTTGCTTGCATAGCTTAAATACCTAATTTATTTGTTTTATATATTTGATCATCAATGTCTATGAACGCAGTCGGCATAACTGATAGTAATACTTTATTTTATAATATGTATAGATGTTATGTACTATTTTTGTACTTAAAAAATAAATAATAATGTTATAGGACATGTTCCAACGTCTAGCTAGATAATCTTACTTTTTAGTCTCCTAGAATATAACCTACATAGTCATGTAAATTTAATTCATATTAAATCACAAGTCCGTAGTTAATAAACGAGATACTTTTCTAAGAACTTATGAGTGTTTTATGCTGGTATTATTTATCACTTGAACGATAAAAGAACCTGAAAACAGTCACGAGCAAAAATATGTACACACTAAGCAATTTTAACCCTTTTATTGGTATTGTCAAACATGTTATGAAGAAATTATTTAAAACAGTTCCTTAATCATGCACACAGTTTCCTCGAGTTTCAACAAAAAGCTCTTGCTTTATTTGTTTTACTATTTCGCTGCGTGTTTACATATATTTGCTCATGACTGTATCGAAGGCGTTAACGATTCCATTATAAAACCATAACTCTCATAATCGAACATTAACTGTTACCTATTAGCCTATTGCAAATATCACTTTACTGTTTAATTAAATTTCAACCTTGTGAACACAGATGTAGCATTTATTTTAGACTGAACGATATAATCTGATTATGCATGTGTATTCAAATGCGGGGCCATTAGCCCAAATATATTAACCTAGTATCTGTTAAGGATTTTAGCTATGTACGCCGTTTTTAGTAATGAAGTGTATCGAATAAGTTTTCGTAGCCAAGTTTCCTATATACAATTAGTAGATTTGTTAAGTCATTCCTGTCAAAATGTTTATTTGCACAACGATTTCTATCTATCTTTGTATCCATCTATCAATTACCTATGTACCAAGAAGTAAACGATAATTGAATTTCATAAACCATATTCACCTACAACGCTATCATTAACTTCATAGATTTAAGATGTTTTCCTAGCGTAAAATGTCAATTGCAGCTTATCAAGATATAAAAATTAACTTGGACTTACGCTCTGAGATTGATCTTTATTTAAAAGCGACAAGGTTGTTTTTACTTTGCATGGCTTATATTTGTGTGTTGTTGAATTGATACGCCTCAATTGACAGTGTACCGTTTTAACAGGGTCATTAAAAATCAGTGAAAGCTTCGTTAGTTATTTTTTAAAAGCATTTGCAGAGATACAAAATGTGTCAGTTCCAATTTCATAAACTTTTTAATGAGGATATTCAATAAAAATCATGAGAAACAGCCATTCAATTCTATAAGAACAACACTTAAGCATATTGATTTCTATTTGAATACAGATAGATTACATATTTCATTAAAAAATTCTAGTTTGTTTAAGGAAGTTTTAAATTTTCTTATAGTATGTGTTCAAGCAGCTGTCACTAATTTAAAATAACCCTGTAAGAAGTTATTTTTCTACCTAGATTCTTCACTGGAAATGTACTGTACCATTTATTATGCATGAATAATAAGTAGTATTGTTATTAATTGTGCACATAGCGTTAGTTAAGTAGATACGAGATATCAACTACACATACATATGTATAAAGTATATACAAAACAAGAGTGTAGTAAAACCACTACAATCTAATAGGCAACATACAGTCTTACATTAATTTATTGATTTTCTTTATATTACTATAAGTTAACTAGTGTATTTATTTATAATTAGTAGTTAGACGAGCTGGCATAGCTTTCGTGGTTAAAAGATCTTTTAGGTTCGCTATTTCTTCGTGTTGTCTATCAATTTCCACCAATAAAAGACAAGCTGCTGGCTCGCGATTGATGGACATTAACGAAACGTGGTTTTTATAAGCGAAAACCCTCATAGAAAAGTACGTACCCTATATTTAAACAGGCAGTGTCGATTTATTGAAGTTGGTTGTCGACAAAGAGTACCTTATATTCTTTCTTGGGACCTATGCTTATCCCATGCCAAGTAACATAAAAAATTGGATGATCAGATTAGCTGTAAAAGCGCAACAAACAGATATATTTATTTTCGCATCATATTATATTGCTTATAGTACGTCAGCATTTTCAATATAACACAGCATTTAGATATGTAGGCTAGATAATCAACATTTTTTGCTACCATGGCGGGTCACCATGCAAATTGACTTGACCTAATAACGGGCACATTTGCTGAATACATAATGAACAACATTCGTTTAGCGACAGTTAAGTATATGGAACTGCCTTTTCAATAGATATGAATGTCTGCATAAAAACTCTCTATAGGTACTTTACTGTACTGCAATTTGTGTTATAATGTAACCAATACTTAGAATGATAGTAATTTGAGATTCATTGCAAAGTAAAGCATATATTCCACAACTGTGTTAAATAACTGGTTATTGTGAAATTTCACACATGTTTGCGTTTCTAAGGCCCTTCGTACACGGGTAAGTCTTTTATATCCGACGACTTTAGTCTTCAACGACGCGTGGCTTGTCCGAACCTATACAAGTTTGTAGGGCGTAGGCGCTTGTTTACTGAGACTTGCGTGGCCCTATGTATAAAGGGCCTAGGGTAAATACATTTATCAGCTTTGCGCATACGAAAAGTGCAAATGTATAGACGCAACTGCTAGCACCGTACTAAAACATACGAAGATTTGTGTTCACACCCTAACATTGTATTGAAGGTTGTCGAATATGCAATAACTATTGTCAGAACCGCAGCAAATGGTTGTACGCGGAATTACGTATTGTCTCACAAATTTTCTCGTTATTACTAGCGTTTATTTAAGTCATAAAGTTCTTGATTTATTGGCTATTTTGATGTTATTTAGAGTATCCAATTATGAGCACTTTAGGATTACTTTTTGATGCCCAACTCAAAAATAGAGTTGTTATAAAGTTTGCCGTGGCTCCCTAAACGAATTGACTGATTATGATGCGATTTTTATTTCGTTTAAAAGCTAACGTGGTCTAAATGTCATTTATGATCAGCATTTTGATGGTCTTACTATTCCTAACAGGAGTATTCGTTGTATCTTCGTGGTACAATTAACCTTTACACAATTATGCTGTCATTAATACGAATAACCTTCTAGCAATGGTTTATTACCTCCGGCAGTCAATGTTAAGCCCTAACCTAATTCAATCAAAACATTTATAAAAACGTCAGTCCAATTAATTTAGGCACGCATTACATTCATGTAAATTTAATTATTTAACTGTATAATTACGATTATTGCTTCTAAATTTGCATATACTGCAATGTCATTGATTTAAACATTCAATGATAAATATTATTATGAACATACTACATTCTGCGTACATAAGTAATAGCAGTATTGTAATAACAATTTATTATTCTGCGAACGTGTAAATTTTGATATTATATTCATTGAATAATCTTTATTGCTTTTCCACAATGTCCTTACAAAAAAAGTATTTTCTATGAGAAATACCTGCCATAGTAACAACAGATTATTATACGTCAATACCATATTGTTTTATTGAATTCTAATGCCCGCACAAGTTATGTATTTATGTATTAAAAGCAGATCAATGTCAACTCGATCACTAACTGTTATGAGAATAAAACTGACTTGACAACACTTGTCCCTACATGTAAAATAAATAGATAATAGGAATATTAATAAATATATGGTTAAGACGATACGTTGCGCCAATGACGCATAAGTTAAGTATTTATTGTTACTTAAAAGTAAACTGTCAAAGTTGAATACGGTGATCAGATCCTTTTTCTTACTCAACAAATCACCCATATTTCAAAGGCCGATCAATAAAAAATCTGTCAAACTTCAAATCCAGCTGTGATCATCACATCAGATTTGACTACAGATTATATTGATCAGCCTTTCAGTAACTAACGTCTTTCAACTGCAACCACAATGGTACAAGACCACAACCAAACAATAGGGAATATGCATAAAATTTTAAATAGCCTAAAATATTTTTTTCTCGAATATTTATTTTCGTAATATTATAATGAAAAGGATTTTTTTTTATTTACTTATTATTTAAACCCCTGAAATAATATTCAAAAAGTGCAAAATAAGGGAGCGAAATTCAAACTCCCAAAACGCGCCACCATTGTTCGAACGAAATGTGACGTCATCTGACACGACATTGTATTCATCAGCGTCGAAACTCATACTGTTTTACAAGTTTTTGTGAAAAAAATAAAGAATTTAAACCTGTATTCTTGTGCTGATTGTAGTGAAGTTTAGTTAAGATTTGTAGATATTACGAAGTAACTGAAAAGTCCACAGTAAACACTAAGGTAAACACCCACTGGACGTGTCATGTGACGTCACGCAAAGCGCGCGCAAAATGGCAGCGTTTGAACTGATAAATTTTTTAAAAGTTTTAAATTTCATTTTTAAAAATATCTAGAGTATTTTGAAGCCCATTAATATTTTTTTCTACGTTATAAAATAGTAAACTATAAATTTAAGACAAAAAAGAAAAACATGAATATTCCCTATTGTCTGACAAAACTGAGAACAACGCCATCTATGTTCTGACAGCTCAACTAAATACATAGGAAGAAGAATATGCACTCTAAAGTATAATGCCCACACCTTGATCCCCCGCAATCCGAGTACTCTTCTTGGGTGTGTGAGGTATCGGTCTCTATGTCTGACAGATGTGGGTACAGACTTGTGGGCTGCTGTAATACTGCTCCGTTGGTCTGTGGCTCCTTCTTACTGTTGTTCACTTTTATCCTTTTCACGTCATCTAATACTGATAGGACTACGGGCGAGTCTTGGGAGCCTGAAACAAGATGTTTGTTAGTTAGGTATGAAGTGGTAATTTACCTTTGGCTGTGTAGTGTAATTAGCTATGTATAATGCAGTTTTACGGTCTGTCATGCACCTTATCGCGAAAATTATATATCATAGCTTGAAGCTCGGTTCATCTAGTCTAACAATTTAATATACATTAAATTCAGATTTTTTTTTGTGATCATTAATATAATATAATAATAATATAATATCCTGGGACAACTCACACACGGTTATCTGATCCCAAGCTAAGCAGAGCTTGTGTTATGGTAACCAGACAACTGATAAACTTACTTATATATTTCTAAATACATACATATTATAGATAAATTACACCCAGACACCAGAACAAATGATCATGCTCATCACACAACATTTGTCCTGGGCGGGAATCGAACCCACGACCTCCGGTATAGCAGTCAGGGTCACTAACCACTAGACCAACAGGCCCGTCAAACCCTTGCCCGGCATTCCCTTTACTAATAATATATCAATGGTATAAGAACAAAAAAAATGACGGTTTGATGTCGATAAATAAAATCTTTAGGCACATACTGACGGAGCTCATACTTTGGGTAGTATAGACCTATATTTATACATAGCAGGCTATTAAAGATCATACTCACTGCGTCTTTTAACAGGCTGTGCTCCAACAACTCTATCTTCCTTCTCGGCCTCCTTCTCCTTATCATTGAGGGCCTGTTCCGACCTGGCCTTCTCCTCGAAGGTGACCTTGGGGATGTTGGAGATGATCTCCGGCTTCTTGGTTAAGGATAGGCTGGTGGTACTGCCCATGAGAGGCGCCTTCTCTGAAGGATCGTGTTCGCTGGACTCGTCGTCGGAGTCATTGTTTTCTGATTTTTGTTGTTTTGGCTGGAATTGAGAAAGAGTTTTGTAGTTCAGTTTTAGCGATGTTTTATAATGCTAAAGATGACGATTTACTGTAGTACATCTTTAAATCTCTATGTTCACAATTGATTAATGATGTCTTTAACTTAAAACAGTAAACGCTACATATAAGCATTCGCTTTAAGTAAAATCTGGTACTCAGAATGAGTCCTTGGAGACTGGAAGCCGACTATAACATAGTTTGGTAAAAGGCATAAGCCTCAAAAGCAGATAGTAAAATTAACGTCGTATATAGTCTTTTCTAGACATTTTCTTATGATAATAAAATAGATATGGTCGCATTTCATTCGCGAAGAAAGTCATACAAAAACTTCTATCATTACATTACTAGTAAAATAGAAATGTAAGGTAAATTACCACATAAACGTACCATAATACCTTTTCTAACGTAACATCCGATAAATAAGAAACGTGTAGACCTTAGTGTGAACCAGCGTTGTGTAACTAACGTATCGTGGGTCGCGGTGTCGAAATAGGGCCCTAACTCGCTAATCAACGATTGGAAGAGGTTTATATCAGGGATGTTACGAATATTCGCGTTCGCATTCGCATATGCGAATAATTCGCATCATTTCAAACACTCGCATTCGCGTTCGCATTCGCATCAAACAATGCGAATATTTTGCGAATGTGAGTGTATGCCTATGCACTATGATAGCTTTAGACAATTTGCCTTTTAACTTCGTTGAGAACGTGAGTTTCCGAAGATTAATGCAGTTGGTGGCCCCACAATATACCTTAAAAGGAAAAAAATTTTTTACCGAGCATAGCCAATAATTGTATGTAAAAGTGGCAAACAAAGTTAAATTACTCTTGGATGATTTTAAATTCATGGACTGGTGGAAATCCAAAGCCAAATTTGGTAAATTGACAGACCTTGCTCGTAAGTACCTCAGTGCTCCTCCTGCCAGTGTGTCAAGTGAGCAATTATTTAGTGCCGCTGGCCTGATATATGAGCCTTTACGAAATCGTCTCATGGCTGATAAAGCATCTAAATTGTTGTTTTTAAAATATAATCTGCCCTTATTGAAATTTGATTATAATTTTTTTTTGTTATTAATCTGATTGTGTGATTGAGTATTTCATAAATAACAGTATTATGCTGACTGAATAATTTTAAATAAGTAAATAAAAATCAATGATTAAAATCATACCTTGAATTTTATTTCCTCGTTCTCAACATTCGCATTCGCACTCGCATTCGCACATTCGCATCTCAAACACTCGCATTCGCATTCGCATTCGCGAATGTCTAAAATATGACATTCGTAACATCCCTGGTTTATATCGTCTTGTGAACTCTATAATAACTGCTTATTATGTTAAGAACTATTTATTGTGCTGTTGAGAGAGTTTGTGGTATGACAAATGTAATATTATTATAAAGTGTAGGATTCCTAATGCAAAAATATTAAAGTGAGTAGGTAGCTAGAAGTAGTAGGGCCTTTAATAACAAAAAAACATTAACAATATCTTTAGATAAAAACATATGCCCAACATTGGAGACAGCTTTGTGCTGATAATAAATGTTTTTTTTTTTCTATCATCCTTTTATAGGAGGATTGAAAGTAATTGAAACGTCAAACGTTGTAACGAATCGCGAGGTAAGCATGATTCCTTACATGGCAGTTGGTGCACCTGTGAAACTGGTAGCACAATACCTTTTCGAGAACTAAAAAAGGTACAAGTTATACTTAAGTTACCTATTTCATTTTGATAATTACAATACCTTCTTTAAAATGCAATATCTTTGTTTTTAGTGACTGTATACAATGCATTAATTTACGTTACATGTATGTATTAAAAAAAATATTAATTTTTAGTTAAGCTATACATAATATTTATTTATCTCTTAATTATCTTATACTACAATATGTCAACAATCTACATTATTTAAAACGAATGCATCGGCTATGTTTAAACTATCCTCAATTACCCAGAGATTTGGCTTTCCGCTGTGACTATCAAAGTACGTAAACATGTGGGTCGAACAAAATGCGTCCCACATGTATTTGGGTAGTATAAGTGAAAATCTATGTAGGTGTATGTAGGTGTATGTTGGTGCCAGGGAGATATATGGACTGTGTATACGATATAAGAGAAATTTAAGTGTAGATACGTCGTTTTAGTGTAAATTAAATAGTTTTAAATACCTATGTGTTTAGTTAGAAATATACACCGAATTAGGTAGACTGGTAGAGAACGCCTAAGGCGTTAAGTCCGCCATTGTACATTGTGTGCAAGAAGTATTTAATAAATAAATAAATAAAATGAAAAATAGCTTTTAGACAATTTAGACGCCGTTGTTCTGTACTGAAACAGTTACTGACGGATAATATAAATTCACAATTTTAAACCAAACATTAAGCTAAACACTATTCATAACAAATAAGCATTAAACAAAATTAAAAACTACATATTCAAAGGTTTCGACTGTTTGTAACAATGTAAGTAAGAGTTGTACCTTCACTGTAAAAAGCCGCTGTCTTACACTGAGACAGACAGCCAGACAAATGTCATTTCATAACTTTTAACCATAGACAGCTAACCACTATGTAGGTACCTATACACTATTGAAAGGTTTCGACTGCTCGTTAAAAACTTCACTTAGTAAGTAAATAGTAGTACATTAGTTGGTACATATTGCAACATGTTTCGCAACTAGGCCTACTTTTGAGTATAAGGGCGTGTTCACCTCAATTTTGTAAATTAGCACGTTTACTAAACTGTACATTGCTTATAGGTATTTTATGACTAATGTTTTGATTGCCACTGGGTGGCCTATATACAGCATTGATAAATGATGATGAATGGTTTAAAATATGTTTTACTTACATTAAGATACTAAAATACATGGGAAAATAGAGCAAAACGAACTTCTAAGATAACTAAAGACTGATTTTGCTCGTTTTTTCAACTAGAAGTAGGTGTCGAATGTTAGAATGTGTAACAAACAACTAAATTATCTGGGATTAGGCCGTTTTTACACATTTTAAGTCAACCAATCCAAAATGTATATAATTTTTGCTAATCCCGCACTTTTTACCTTTCTCACGACCTAATACATCAAATTACGTGTATAATGACTAAATTCACTACACGTACAGTTTTCTAAGCCAACATTTACCTAAGCACGGGTTGGCGACGCATTATAATTAATGTTACGAAATAGCCGCGTTTCAGAATAAGCTGCATCCTGTAATCACTGCGCAAGATAAACACCGCAATTTTCGCGACAAAATTATTTTATTTATGGACTTAAAATATAAATAAAGGAGTTTCAAATTATGACTTGACGAGACCAAAGGTTATTCAGATGCGTATAATGGCGCAGATTTCCTAACATTGATCAAAACCTTTCTTTGACTGTCTGTAACTTTAGCAGTTGATCTTACTTTTAACATTAATTTAGTCCAGTGGAAACTACAAACAGAATTTTTAAATTTTTTAAGCTTACGTTTTAACTTCTATAGGACAAAAGTGTCGATTGCTTAACGACAAAAAGTTGATGTGAAAAGTGTGTTGTACAATGAGAAAACACTTCATATAATAAATAACATTTAAAAAACTTCTAATACAATACTTAATTTCCTTTCTAGTGTAGGAAAGCGACAGGAAATAAATAGCTCTGGTTTGTTGCTCCCCAAGACGGGAATAGCTCGGGAACTAATGAGCTGACTACCGTACTTGGCTTTTGGCACGATATAGAAACGTAAAGCTAGTTTTAAGTATATTATAGTAGAAGGATTTACTTGTAAAATGACTCTAAAGAGACTAGTCTTGTTTATTTCTGTGTTATTTTATTTACCGATTTTGAAGGACAAATCCATACTTATAATAAATCTGTAGAAGTGAAAATTCTGTACATTGAAAATATAAAAAAAAATAATGGCGGGGGGTGTTACTAAACCGAAACCGAACCCAAAAGTGTGATTAACAAAATTTTTGTCTGTCTGTTTGTTCAGGTATCACGCAAAAACTACCGGTTCGATTACGATGAAACTTGGTATAATTATTCTTTATTATCCTGGGCACCACACTGGGTCGTTTTTATCCAGGAAAAGTATAAACGATAAAAAACAAACTTAATTTTGCGGTTAAAAACTCATTGATAAGTTTGTCATCCACGCGAACGAAGTCGCAGGCACAGCTAGTAATATACTAAACGCCTTACCTCAGTCTATAACATAGCCAAGATTTTTATTTATAAAATAGTTCCTACATATACAAATGTAGAAAAAGAAATCTCCTACCTTGGACGGCTATGTTTAAATATAACAGCTACTTCATGTTATGATTCAAAACATGGCAACATGGCTATATTTGGCAGTTTAACTGTTCTAGAAAATATCTTTTGTAGTACAGAAAAGGAACTAGCATTGACAAATATGTTTTCGTATACTTGCAAATCAGTCGTGTCCTACATATGATAAAACTTTGCTTAGAAAAGCGCCATAAAAATGTAACCTATTTCTAATTTTAGTAGGAAAACCTTTTAGAGTATCGCGAAATGAGAACCCTGGTGGCGTAAAATGGAACTCTAACATTATTTTACAAAACAATAATGAAGAACGCATATAAAAACATTATGTTCTTACATTTTTTTAGAATATCCAGAATATTCAGTCGCACCATAATGCCACTATAATATCATCAACATACCAAATACGGTACTCAACAACAGCGCCATCAAATCCTACGTCAATTCTCTATCCAGACTCCTACGCATGTTATCAAAAAGGAGTTAATAATACAAAATGCCTCACCTTATAATGAAATCTGTTCTGCAGCATCTCCATTTCTTTCTCCCTCTCTTGTTTAAACTTATTAGCGATGGTAGACTCGCTAATCGTCTGTTCTTTACTAAACAGTGCTGCCAACTTTCCCTTTATCCCGCCACCAAAGGAACTCTGACTGATATTGTCGTCAGGGATATCGTCCTTAGAATTCGTTCTTGAATTCGCTAGAGAGGTATTACTTGTTTTAGTTGGGGTCAGTTTTTGAGCCAGTGATTTTTTGTCACCTGAAAAAAATAAGGTTTAAGTGAAAATTGGAGGTTGGTAAATAAGGAGTTGTTTACAAGACAGTGGTAACAACTAACATTGAAATGCAACTATTTAAGCGATTTTTTGTTTAAATATTTCAATTACAAACGTCATGGTTACTGATAAATTAAGATGGCTGTTATCTAGACAGTTTCAAATCAATATAACTCCAATACCAACACACGTAATTGGATGACCTAACACTTAACTAATCACAACAATTGACATGAGTTTCTATTTTATTCTATTTTCAGTAACTATATATTTTAGAGAATAAAGGGCTTTTTCAATGTTATGAGTTACCGCCGATATAAAAGCCGTAGTTGAAGGTGTGCCAACAATGAAGGAGTTTTTACTATGCGTTCGATTATAGTAAGTATATTGTATGTATTGTGGCGTTAAGCAGCAAAAACTCTGATAAATCACGTTTTGTTCAATGCTACGAGATAAGTACTTATAGAGTTAGTGAACGAGGATATAACATATTTGCGTTATGCAAAATAGGTAACGATGATTTGAATAACTTTATGTTAACAAGCTGTTGCTTGGTAATTCTTGATAGTCAACATATCAGACAGTACCCCGATTCGTCTACCCTTCACCGCTTCCAAAGTGCTCTGGTTGGGAAGCAGATACTTCCTAGCAGCAACCCCAATCAGTCCCCAGCATTTGAATAACCAACTTTCCAAGGAGGAGGTTCTTAATTCAACTGTATATTTTTGTATGTTTGTTACGAGATACCTCCGGCAACAGTGGATCGTAACAATTTCTCAGGAGTGGTCGCAAACACATTTAATTGATGGTGGTTCTTTTAAAATGTATGTGTAATCAATTAATATCATTAAATTCGCAAAAGAAATATATTACAAAAACACTAAAATAACTTAAGAAAGTCCTGCAATATTCTTACAGTAATACAGCTATCAATTCGTTTCGTATTACACGCAACAATAAAACTGTGAAATTAAAACTGTTACTTCATAAAGTCGACAGTTAATTGTTCGGAATCGAACCTTGGTAACATCTGTTTGTAAACGGGTCAAGTGAACCGACAAGCCATTAGCGGTGCGATCTCAATTTATAATACATTTATTGTTTTGAGTAAACAGGTGAGGAAAGTGGAACGGTGATATATCGAGACTTGAGACAACACTGAATTTGGGTTAGATAAGTTGTCATCATATTACAGCCTTTATATACGTATTGTAACTGCAAACAGTCGATTACACGGATTGTTTGAAAAAAATATATGTACCATATTACAGGTATCTTGGACCTGTTAATGAATTATATTTATTGAAAAAAAACTGGCCAAGTGCGAGTCGGACTCGCGCACGAAGGGTTCCGTACCACCGTCGTATGAGAGCCCCCTTAAATATTCATTTTATGTCGTTTTTAGTATTTGTTGTTATAGCGGCAACGGAAATACATCATTTGTGAAAATTTCAGCTTTCTAGCTATCACGGTTTATGAGATACAGCCTGGAGAGACAGACGGACAGGCAGACAGCGGAGTCTTAGTAATAGGGTCCCGTTTTACCTTTTGGGTACGGAACCCTAAAAATTAGGTGCTTTTCAAGTAAATATCTAAAGGACATAGGTATATAAAAATACCGATTAATAGTCAATACATAAATTTTCTTAAACACTAATTTATTAAAGTAAAACTTGTTTTAGACATTATAGAAAATACGAAAATAACGTGTTTCGCATTTAAATGTTTCCTTTGCTAAACAGCTTTCTATTAGTTAAGCTTTGGTGGGATATGAAGCGGATTTTTATGGTTTTTCTCATAAATCGACATAAAAGTAAAGATCGCCACTTAATTTATTATTGGCATACTAATAAAACTTTCTTTTCCATATAATATTATAACTGTGAAATTCCGCCTGTTATGCTTTTACGGCTAAACCACTGATCTGATTTTGATAAAATTTGTTAAGGAGCTTGGATCTCAGAAAATAACACATGTTACTTAATAAGTACTTATACACGTTTTTGAAGATAATGATATATACCTACTATATGATATTTTGATTATGTTGATTGATTAATTAAAGACATAACATTTTTAATCTACTTTTTTTCAAATACATCATCAGTTCCCTGCCCTGTTCCCAATTATTGGCGGTCGGCACAAAGCGTATTCAGCTTCCAAAGCTTTTAACAAAAACATATTATACCGTTTTCATTTTATTTATAGATGGTAAGGGTGTGATAACGTTTTCCTATTTCCTTTAGATTAGGGTCAATAAACAAGGTGTTACGGAACAATCGCCACTATGTAGTTATCTCGGGATTATTATAATGACGGAAACACAGTAATGACGGCTACATTGTTCTACAGCCTAACTACAACCTAAGAGCTTTAACTTCGTTCGATTATGTTGACACCTTGGGAAATTTATATTTAATGCTTGTTTTTTTTTTAGAACTTTTTTATGGGTACGCAAAAAAAAAATAGTAAACAAGAAATTTTACAGAAATAAGTGTTTTCTTAAAATGCCTATACTTTACGTAGAGGTTATAATCTAGCTTATCTACTATAATCTTATCTGAATATTCTATAATTTCTATAATGTCTATTCTATAATGACAAATTGTGGTATTATTTACTTAACAGATTGAAAAAAATGTGCTATTTATTTGTTGGTCAGAGACATATATTCCAAAAATTGCCGATCGGACGAACCTTTTTAGGATTTTTTTTTAAATAAAATTAACAAATATTCAATATAAATTACCTTAATCAATTTAGAACCCGTCCAACAAATCAACTCACTATCAATTGCAATTTTCACAAAAAAAAATCCAATGAAGTTATTTTTATCTCAATCACTTAAAAACCATCACTTCCACAGAATCCCGATATCGTAAGCTAAGTTGGATCCGCTGCGCGTGCGCATAGCGGAATGGCCGACGCGGATCACAAACAGTTGGTCGAGTCCACCACTACTCGAGCTAGTGATGTGTGCTTCCGAATCCCACGGTTCAAACAGAAGTTGTAAACCTTTTGTCACACTTAGCACCTTTGTCACTATTTTACGCATCACTAGTTTGAATTGATAGTTTCGTTCCAATGACTGACTCGTTGACGATTAAATAATAATTTCTTTAGAAAATTCTGTGATAGCGTGTCGTTTTAACTTTAACCATGACTGTCGTGGTAGCGCTAGCTGATTCTCATAAATATCGTATTTGTCAACTGCTTTATAACTTGGCTTCAATAGGATGATCAATTAATTATACTTATTTTCAAAGTAGGCGATATCAAAACTCCGAAGTATGATGTAATTATTGATAAAATATAAACATACTGCATTAAGCTAGACATCTATTTAAAATTCTCAAAAATTATCTCATTTCCTGACCATTTTATTGAGCTAAAATCCCATTAAAACCTGTATCTGGCTTCAAGTAACAAAAAACAAAAATGCAACGAACAAGGGCCTCCCTAACGTGTAAACCATCTGCGGAGTCAAGGTTGACGGCGCCTGCCAGCCTTGTCCAACGGCTATTAAGTGACGCCGCATCACTTAATTTTGGCACCACAATGACAAATATTTAACAACCCCATTTAAATACCGATGGTGACCCAAAAATGTTGAAACCTTAAAACCTTACCTTCAAAGTTAATGAGAGATTTTAAATTTCTCTCTATTTTTCACTCACAAGTGGATTAGGAGAAAAATAATAGATATTTTGAACGTTTTGAAGCAAGTTAAAATGAAGTTACTGAATCTATGTATAAATAAAATGTATTTATAACTTTTAATCTATACTTATAATAAATCTGTAGAAGTGAAAATTCTGTACATTGAAAATATCAAAAAATAAATGGCGGGGGTGTTACTAGACCGTCAGCGAACCCAAAAGTGTGAAAAAAAAAAATTGTCTGTCTGTCTGTCTGTTCAGGTATCACGCAAAAACTACCGGTTCGATTACGATGAAACTTGGTATTATTCTTCTTTATTATCCTGGGCACCACACTGGGTAGTTTTATCCCGGAAAAGTATAAACAATAAAAAATAAACTTAATTTTGCGGTTAAAAACTCATTGATAAGTTTCGTCTTCCACGCGAACGAAGTCGCAGGCACAGCTAGTATCCTAATAAAAAGGCAATATGATCAACCTTTTACAAAGGTCTGACCTTATCCACCTGCATGAATCCTTTTAGCAGTAAGCCATAAAACTTAACGAGGGTAAAATAAAAAGCAAAACCTTATGAGTCATATTGAAAGGTAGGTACTTGTTTTCTCAGAAAATGTATAAGGAACAAGTGTATTTTGGAAAGGAATATACCATGTACCTAGTATACCTATATAGGATATGTTTTAAGACTTCTTAGTATCGTCAACAGGTCTTAGAACTTGGGTCGATAATCTCTCGCGCAAAAACTTGAGTTCCTTTACCCGTACAAGTTTGTAACTTCTTAACTTGTCAGATGCTTAACTCGTTTAAATGGTTTTATTTTTATTTAAGTATGTGGGTCCTTAGCTCGTTCCTACACGCGTCACTAGTTTCCGATACTCAACGATTTTGGTTATAAATACCATAGAGGAGGTATAACACCTTACATGTACAAACGGTTCCTAATTGCAACAGGAGTATTTTTGGTCCTGAATGACTTCAACACTTCTTCCTCTCCTGAGAAGGCGTCGATGTATGCCAGCGAATACTACCGTGCTCCCTTTTCCTATGACCGTGTTGAACTGGGAACAGGACCTATAACGATCTTGATCAATTTTCACCAGCATTTTTTTACGGAATCGATAACACACATTCATCATCACACAATACTCTAGAACTAGAGTAATGATTGCGGATATAACGGGTACGTCTCAAGTAATGATCTGTCATTTCGTGGGCTATACCTAATATTATCTTACAATTGCACGTTACAAGTTCTTTACTGTATCATTGACATATATGTCGTCAAAGAAACCGAATTATAATGCTAAAATAGCTGTGTGAAAGTTTTTTAATGATTTTTTTTTAAGGATTGAAATAAGGTCACTAATTGTTAAGACAAAGCTCTTTGACACAATCAGCACATACCTTTATGTTAACTGCTAATCCGGGTACAGTTCATATTGATATCTCAATGGCAATGGCCTTGAATAATAAAATTCGTGCTCAGATCCTATCTCTATGATTACATTAAGCGCCTTTATAACCGATAACAATCCTATAAGACGCCATCTTAAAATAAAACTATCGTATTAAAGATACCTTTCCGACCACACAAATAATGCAAATAAACCTGCTAACATTTAGTTTAAGTACAAGGCTCGTTTAATAAATTAAGTATTTTCCTTAAGACTAAGCAGAAATTACGAAACAACAAACACTTGTCTTGATTTGCGTTAATTCACGATCTTGTGGCCGATTTACATTCAACGAACGAATGCTTATTCTATAACCCTATCTAAAGAATTACATGGGGTAGAGATAGTATGAGCATTCGCTCGTTTAACATAAATCGGACTTTACACTACTGCATGTAGTATATACTACGTAAAAACTAAACGTTTCTATAAAACGTAGTAACACTAGTTCAGTTTAACTTATGGGTTCACCTGATATGTATCTCGCAAACGTGCTGCGGCGATTACCTTTGTGAAGATGACATAATAAGCAAGGTTACATCAAGTATTAAACAGACAAGTACTCTTAAGTTGACTACACATTTGGAATAATTTATTTTTGTTTTTATGATCAGACAGAGGTTGCCAGGACATCATGACATAGCTGGGTTTAGGGAGGGCTAGATAAAGATGTATGGAAAGACTTAGGCGGTTCTTAGTAGTCTTAACCCAGTAGTGGGACAAACAGTATGTTATGTAGGGTGTGTTTTAAAAATATGTCGGTAAATAATTTCAATTTGTTAAGCTGATATGTTTTGCTCAATTTATTGCCCATTTGAACACAAATAGATAGACTGTCAGTCACAATGATGAAGTGATTTCTCCACGACCTAAGCTTCATCTGAATCACGCAAAAAATCTTATGTGTACAATGATAATTATTAAATGGAATAATCGTATCAATCACGGTACTTATAGGATAAAGAAATCATGATGAAGCATTCGTAACTGGTTATGAGGTACTAACTTATGTATCTTCGGGAGAAGACAGAAGTTGGAACGATTAGGGGATAAATATGTATCATGTAAATGGTGATTTAGATAAAGTATCAGTTACTTGCTTATTATGTCGAAACCAGCCAATAAACGTCCCACTGTTGGGCGTGTCTTCTCATACACAGAAGGCATGTATTGGCTATAAATGGAACAAAAATACATAAAAACAATTACAGGTGCTAGGATTCATTCAAAAAGCTTGCATGTGAAGATGTGTATTTCAGTTACAAATAAAACCATGATGAACAGAAGATGAAACATTATAAATATGAAACAAAATAATGTCTGTAATTTAAATTCAAAACCCTTCAACACCAATTGCTGGGAACTCAAGATTAAATCGAAAACCGGTGAGAATAGCAACAGCGTTTACCATTGAATATAATCGCTAAACGACATTACAAACACGCGACTACAAATAAACTGTTTTATAGAAAAGAGTTTTTTCAAGTCGACAAGACTTTCTCTCTGTTGCTAGTTCTGCCAGATTGGTATTGACTCGGGTCACAAGTGTTATAGGGCTGGCTAACTGTATCACTCCGATATTATTTATTTAGGAAGTTTTGCTAACATAGTTTTAAGGATTATATACATACACATACATCTTAGTTTTTAAGGCGCTGTGAATAGTAAAAATGGGCTTTTTCAAACAGTTTTTTAGCAAAATGTATAGATGTCAGAGCAGCTAAAAAAATATATGTTAATCTTCATCATATTTGTGAGATAACCTTTGTTTTCAAAACATGATTTCAGTAATTTTTCTCGATAAAGAAAAATCGTAAACAAACCACTAAAATGGATTTTCAAAAAAGTTTTCCGGTGTTATTTATGAACCAATCTTGATAAAATTATTAACAGTTACGTAATAACTAATAATGAAGATAACCTTTGTTTTAGTTTTTCAATTAAGATAATATATTAACAAATATTCATATATTTAATGAAAAATAACACGATCCTGACAAACTAAATATGGCGTTTTGTTCGCTTCTCTTTCATTCGTACGCGGACGGACAGTGTGCGCTGAGGCGCGGTGCTAGATGGACCTGTGCCCCTTTTTTTCCGATTGACAGATGTAAAAACATGACAAATCAAAAATAATTTAATAAATGTCAAACAAAAACACATAATGGAATTTGTAAAGTACCTAAATACTTTTCTTTTGTATTGATCATCTATAAAGGCGTAATTTGAAAAAGTGAAATGAAGCTAGATTGGGCTAGCGGTCGCGTGCCTATCTAACGTTGCGATGCTATGGCTGACCGCAGGTTCGAACCTTGCTACAAGTTTCTATTATTTTGCTTTTGTTGTTTTTTTCTTTGATGTTTTTTTTTTTACTTTATGTGTTATTTTTATTAATTATTCTTATATTTGTAATAATTGATTTCTAATAAGAAATATATTTTTGTATTTATTTTTTTCGTTAAATTTTTCATTATTAAAATTATTTTAATTAAATTTTATTGTTTTCTTTTAATGGTAAAAATAAACGGATGGCGAACAAGTCAACTGATCACGAATCAATGAATCATCGGACAATTTTTTCATGAGTAGGTAGGAGTAGTACTAAGCTTATACATGGTGTACAATATTGAGGTAACTAGTAATGCCAAAAGGTGGTATTGAACGCAATAACGGTTATAATAATTACAGTAACGTAATGTCTAGTAATGAAGTAAACCCCTAAAAATAACCCCTTCTCAGGGATCTTATTATACTACGGTAGTACATTAAAGCCCATATAAAAATTTGCTTTATTTTTATAGTAAATCGTCCTAAATTTACCAAGGAATATGTTTAAATAAAAATAAATTGTTGTTTTTTTATTTATTTAATCGTCCTCTAAATATTAATCGTATACAATTTAGTTTCAAGGGACTAGTGGTCTTAACTAAGGTACTTAGTACAATCACAACATGTTCTGTTACTTTGAAAACTTAAATAATCTGTTCTCTTCTTATTAAACAAAACAATGTAATTACTTTTATATTTATTTTTAAAACTTAAAATCAGACTTTAATTAAAGATAGACAACAATAAATAAGGCCCAAGTATCGTTATAATGGGCCTTATTAACCTCATGACATGTTTTTACAAAATAACCTATTAAACCTTAACATTTTGGTTGCTCGTGATCAGAGGGCTGGTTTGTTCCTTGCACAAAGAATCGGCATTGCCATTCAATGTGGCAATGCTGCCAGCCTTCAGGCACGTTTCCCGCCATTGACAAGGGTGACGATGATTTTTTTTAACGCGTGTTAGTTTTATTTATTTACATAATATATAAGTTTTAATTTTAGTACCTATAGTTAAGTGTTTGTTGTTTTATTAGATTGCAGTATTGAAATCTGAATAATAAAGAAATTTTGATTATTATTATTATTATACATAAAAAAACATCCATATAGATTAAGTTTGTTAAAATATTTTTTTTTTTTTTTTTTTTAATTTTATCAATCTTTTCTTTTCGTTCACCCATAAAAAAATATTCCTATAAATATACAAGTTTTACAAAAGACCGTTTGACTTTATATACAAAAAAACTCTATTCACTAAAAAAACTGTAGTGAACTACCCTTATTAATATTTTCTAATTTAATATTGTTTAATTAGTTAACTTAATTTTAGCATTTACATTATTATAACATTGTATACATTTACTTAAAACTAAACATTTTACATTATTTATATAAAATCACACTTAATAATATTTACAATGGACAAACATATTTTGTTTATTAGTAGTTATTCTCGTTAGCCGCAAGCACGGCTGTACTGGTACGTCATCGGTTGCGCGTGAGCGGGACGGCGATAGCTCGTCGTCGCGCTCGCGCACGCCGGCCGTGTGACGTAGCATCGTGACAGTTTAGTTTTTGCATTCGCTCGCGCCTTGCAACTACCACCGCGTGTAGGCATACAATATATTAGTTTTGGTCTAGTTTACATCGTACGTAAAACCTGTGCTTCAGTATATCTACCTATCTGTGCTGTGTTACTCTCACTCCTTCTGTACTTTCTGTGTGTGTTTACTGTGTCGTGTACAATAAACTTTCTTTTATTATTGTGCACCCTGGACTTTCCTTCCTCGCCTCTTACACATACCTACGCACCTACAAACAAATTATTTTCGTTACTACCATTTGAAACACGCTGTATCTCCATATTTTTCTCCAGACTCAACCATCAAGCTTGGCGTACGTTTTTTTTTTATTATTTTACTCTTGATACTGAAGAAAAATATAGATCGTCATAAAATATATTGTTCAGATTTTTTTATTTTTATATTCTGTTTTTCAGAAAAATATTTGAATAATTATTCGAAAAATAAATCAACAACATTATATACATGTTTTAAAAGTAAAAACACGATAATAATGTAGTAGGTGCATAATACTTTAAAAATAATAATCCAAAAATGTATGATCTTATCGGGATTCGAACCTACTGTTCGCCGCGAGAGCGCAGCTCAAAAGTAAACATTGTTACGCAGGGCTAAACTTACATCTAAAACAATTTGTGAAATAACGCTTTAATATTATAACAACGTCACGCATCGGACAAATTCGGAAAAATTCGAGCAGTAGGGGCGGGGCTACTCCGTCCCGCACCCGTCCGCTTCACTCCTAAATTACATCAATGCTGGCTATTCACAGCGCCTTAAGGTATATATCTATGGGCCATGGTTTCCTGATAATAAAATGATTTATGATTTATGTACTATACGCTCTGAACGTAAAAGTGAACGAAAATCTTTTTGAAAAAAATCCGCATTGTTCTCATATGCAAAGTAATTGAAGCAAACGGTTTATTTCCTGAACATTTATTTAAATGTGCTTTAAATTAAAAGTGGCAATTAATTTCGAGCATGTAGTTAATACATTTATGTCTATAATCGAGCTATTAAGTTTATTGGTTGAATTTCGTATTATATTAATTTAGCTGCTATTCGTATGAGGATATTTTGCTAAATAATTTAAGATAAATTTAAAGGGGAATGCCTATTTATAAACAAATATTATTATTATAAACTTATATACCTACAACAGTTCAAAGACAAACATAACCTCAGTACCTTAGTAACAGATACTTATTTTTTGTCTTTGTTTTCGTCTTGTACTAAACTGTGTGCATTTATGGCGTGTGCCAATAAACGTTTTTTCTTTCTTTCTTTTGTAAGAAACTCAAGAATCTCCTACAATAGACACATAATTAACTATTAACATTTACTTCGACGCTTAATAGGTCACATAAAGTACCGGAACACGACTAATTTACGATTACGACTTTTAGAACACTGTTCTATAGAGCTTTCTCTATTGGGCAGTATTTGTGTCGCAATGAACTGGTGGACGGTGATGGCTAACTCTCTGAAGAATCATGAAGGGTATATAAGTTAAACTAGAAAATAATTTACAATACTCATCGATAGTTAAAATCAAATAAATAAATGCGGACAACATCACATACATTGCTCTGAACCCAAAGTAAGTAGCTAAAGCACTTGTGTTATGGAATTCAGAAACAACGAAGGTACCACAAACACTTAGACCCGAGGCAATGTAGAAAAGATGGTTTTTACATTGACCCGTCCGGGGATCGAACCCGGGACCTCAGAGCTAGCGACACCTTGTAACCGGTGCGTACGCCACTCGACCACAAAGGTCGTCGAATAGTAGTTATAATTCATTTTCTAATAAATTTCTAAGCTATGGATTAAATTATACTAAATGTGCCTACGGCTTCACCTGCGTGTACATCAGTTATCGCCGCAAAAAGCAGCTATGTCCTTTCTTGAGATCCAACTTTATCCCATACCAATTTTCAGCAAAATCTGTTTAGCAGTTTAGCCGTGAAAGTGTAAAAGACAGGCGGACAGTGTTACTATCGTATTAACTACTAGATGTGCCTGCGACTTCGCGTGGATGACGAAACTTATCAATGAGTTTATAACCGCAAAATTAAGTTTGTTTTTTATTATTTATACTTTTCCGGGATAAAAACTACCCAGTGTGGTGCCCAGGATAATAAAGAATAATTATACCAAGTTTCATCGTAATCGAACCAGTAGTTTTTGCGTGTTACCTGAACAGACATACAGACCGACAAAAATTTTTCTAGTAACACCCCCCGCCATTTATTTTTTTGATATTTTCTTTGTACAGAATTTTCACTTCTACAGATTTATTATAAGTATAGATATTAGTATCGAGCTTTATTTAAATGGTAACGCACACCAATATAATACAGAACTTCTTAAAATTCATTTAACATAATGTTATTGCACTCATTTAGCGAATACATTATGAAATTTAAATAATAAAACGATAAACACGTTTTGAGTTAAAGTTTTGAATTAAAACTTGCTTTTTTGTCTTACTAAAAATAGCATCGGAAATTATTTTTATCAACAAAAAGGATCACTTATGACATCTTTACTTAAAATGTTAAAATTAAACCGAGAATTCGAGGAAACATTGCCTTTTTAGGTGTGCCTTCAATGGCCTACTTTTTGCCGCGTTGTTGCAGGTTACCATGGAAGTCTCCCGTGTTACTCAACAAGGTAATCTTAACAGTAGTAGTTAGTGTATATATTATTATAATTACATATTTTATTAAGACATTTTTTTCTGTTTAGTCCTCCTATATTTGGGTCCTTAAACAGAACCTGATGCTCTTGTCATGCATACTAATATTTAACAGTTAAACTTACACGTCCTAAAATACAACCAATTGTTTAATAAACTTTGGTAGGCAACAGCTTAGCTTTAGCTTAAAATCCAATAAAGAACATAAGGATATATCGCACACCTAACCTTTAACCATTTTCCACACGGGCGGAGTCGCGGACAAAAGCTAGTACTATCACAATTTGTATCGTTGACAACCCTACACTAGATACGTTCCGTTAGCTGAACCGCTCGACAGACAATAGTTGAAAGCGCATTATGCAAGTCTCGGTACCGCAGCAATATTGCTGAACATTGCAAGTTTAGGCTTAGCTGTTAAACTACTAAACTTTATAGAGAGAAATTATAAGCCTGTGAATGCCCAACAGAACGAATATAATTGATGTCAATTGAAATAAAACTACTTTTTACGGATTTTAGGTCGCGACGTTTCGACACCTTTGCAGGCATCATGGTCACGGGCAGACTCATGATAAAGTCAATTTTGATAAAATTTATATAGAACCGCCTCCGAGGACTATCGATGAAACAAAATAAATTAAAATGGGTCCACAATTGATGATATCGCATAACATATATACAAAAAAATACACGGACGAATTGAGAACCACCTCTTTTTTTAAGTCAGTTGAAAAGGCTCTCTCATGCAGAGAAAACCGACGACGCGGCGACGTTACATTAGTTCACTACTTGTATTCATTCAATCAATCGAAGTTTCTCAAATAGTTCTTTTCTTTATCGTTGGTAAATGATGCCTTTATAAGTCCGGATTTAAAACTTCAACCTTGCACAAATCTGGTCATTGAACCGCAAAGGTTTCAAGATATCTTAATCTTATTGGACCTTTATCATGTTGCAAAGAATGCAGAAGTCGACAAATATTGAAAACGAAACTTTTAACTTGTTTCATCATACTTTAACCTTGTATCAGAAAATCGTTACTTAGACTCATATATCTGAATGACTATATTATTTAAGAATGGACCATTTCTTTAGACCTAAGCACGGAAAACATAGAGCTTAACTGTTAACTTAACCCTTCATTCCCACCATTCCATAGTTATGGACCCATAACTGTCATACGTTGGTATTGTCTTACAAATACCTCGTACGGCTGAGGCGATGAAATTGTGTAGTTCAATCTCAATGTTCATTCATCTACGAGTGCCATTTTGCGGTAAAAGCTATGTCAAACTCGTTAAAATACTGTCGATCTTATGTTTACACTTTATGTGGCTAAACCAAAGAAAATACACACATACATATTGTATAATCACGCCGCAGAGGTAGGCAGAGACCATTTCTTTCTACAAAGAAAATTTTAAAGAAAAATCAATATCTTTGTACTTTATCCGTATTGTGGTTTGTTCCTTATGTATATCTTGTGTCTTTAGAATAAATATATTTAATTTAGTATAATAAGAAATTCTTATCACTACATAGTATAAAACAAAGTCGCTTCCCGCTGTCTGTCCCTATGTATGCTTAGATCTTTAAAACTAGGCAACGGATTTTGATGCGGTTTTTTTTAATAGATAGAGTGATTCAAGAGGAAGGTTTATATGTATAATACATGCATAATATAGTAGAGAAACACTGATAATTATAATCTTAGAGTTTTTTACGTAAGGTCGTAAATAAACACACTTTTTTGCGCTTACATTGCAAACGCTGGCTGAACCCTACAAGATAGATCAAAGTAATGTACTACAGTATTGTACACCTTAAAAAGGTCTACAAAAAAGTCCGCGATGGTATATGTCTATCTCTTGAGGATAACCCACAATAACCATTTTTATTTATTACTTATTAACGAAAAAGCGATTTTAAGCAATACAGCATTAATCCTCATCCAATTAGTACCTTAAATACATTGTGCATGTAATAAAGATCAATATGGCCCTTCACAGCATTACAGATTTAAAATGCAGGGACTTAGCGGTTGCGGCGGTACCGGCGCGGCCGGGGGGCCGGGGAGCGCATGCCTATACCAAATAGTGCGTCGAAGGCCTCGCTTCGCCCTACAACACTTTATGATTATGTAGTATATTTAGTATCAGCAATGCACCCGTGCAAAGCCGGGGCGGGTCGCTAGTACATAATATGCTGATATTAAGTTATTCAGGAATACAAATTTACGAAACCTGGACGACGTTGATAACCTACCTGATAAGACTTAAAATTTGGAAAATTTACAAACTTATATCAAAACGCAAAAAAAATGTTCAAAGAAATTCACCGAAAATTGTATTTCTGGTCACGAATATTCGTAACTGTTTCTACATCATCTAGAATGACTGTTTCCAGGTAAATAATCTTAAATCGCGGTCACAAAGCCGTATTGTGGTCGAACGCTAAATTCTTGAGAATTTTATGAAACCTACATTCTTATCACGAATATAGGTATTGCATTTAGTTCCGAAAAGTGATAACTTACTATGCATATTTTCGTGCTTAGGTGCTTCAGATTAATATCTAAAAATATAAATTTTTGGTAACGGTCCACTGCAATTCAGTAGCAAAGATTAGGATATTTATTTTGTAAAATGTCAAAACGATGTTTATCAAATTCTAGGAACAACTTTCGCGTGTTTTAGCATGATAATGAATACTTAAATCTATGTAAAGTCACTGTCATCTAACCGGGTCAAACTAATAAGAAACAAACATTATTTTTAAGTATAACCAATGACCAGGTGACACAGTTGTTGTTCAAATATTCAATGCTAATGTGCAGCAATATAGTATTGCTCATGTTTTTGACCAGACGGTGAGAAGTGTGGTACATATTTGTTTTAGATGACCATCTATATTTGGGAACTAATAATTTGTTAAGTATGTCAGCTTTTCACCACTATCTGCTGAATAGAAAGAACAAGCCTGCATCGGACAGACGGTCAAGGGTGATACCAACAACTTGATATCGACCAGGAATGTATTCTGAATAGTATTTGAAATGTACAAACACTGGACAAACAAACATTAACGATGACACCGGAACAAATATCTACAGAACACAAAAACACGTGTCTTTTCTCTCGAAAGACTTGAGAACAGTTTTTGTTCTGTAAACGAGTACATTCATAAGATTTTTTTGCCACCGCATTGTATGCTACAATTCTGAATTAGGTTTAGAAAAAAAAATCCCTGTTTTATAATTAATAACTGCCTCGTTGGTCTAGTGGTGCTAAGCGCGACTGCTACGCTAGAGGTCTTGGGTTCGATTCCCAAGTCGACCAAGGTGTTATTGGGTTTTTCTATGAAATTCTCAGTAGCAGGTCGGAGTTTGAATTTGTGCCCGGTTAGTGGCAATAGGCTCGCCCCCTATTACATGGGACCTAAACATACCGGCGAACTATGGGTGTACATTGGTACACCTCTGCCTAACCCTTCGGGGATACAGGCGTGATGGTATGTTATGTTTATAATTAGTCAGCGACTTTATTTCAATGCAATTAGTGCAATATGAATGGGGGTAATCCTTATTCAGAAATAATATGAATGGGAGGCAAACATGGTAATATTTATCCTTTGTCTCATTTTATTGATGCGTAATATTCATACAAAGTTTGTGTCGCAATATTGTGAATCATATTGTTAATATATTCAATTAGCTTTTACAGCGGATTCACCCACGTGGATGTCGTATATCGCAGAAAAAAAGACCCTATGACTTTCTTGAGATCCAAGTTTACCCCATACCAAGATTCAACAATATTCTTCAGAGGTTTAGCTGTGAAAGCGTAACAAGCCGATACGAGTTACTTTGGCATTTATAATATTTGGGAGTATGGATGAAGGTGTTTAATAGTCAAGGATTACGGACATTAAGAGGAAAAACATTATTTTTACTTTGTTACAAATTCTCCGAAGGCAGCATACGGTAGAATCCCGCATGCGAAAAATATTTGTGTCATTTACAGTTGTTTGTATCTGGTGTTCTATGAATGTTTGTAAAATTCTGGGTGAATCGGAAATAAAATTGCTCCTTGTAGGAGCTCTACATTTTTTTTAATTTTCAACTTTTCACAGTATTATTATATGTAACTATGTAATTGCAACGAAGTTTTAAATGTCAGGTTGACAGGTGCTCAGCAGGATATGAGATTATAAAGTGCAATGTGTTTAGTTTGTGGTTTTAAGCTTATCATTATTTTAATTACACATTACTAGAATTTTTAAGCAGATGCCTGCAATGTCCAAGATCATTTTATACTCACATATCTTTATTAAATTGAGTGTCCAACAAGTTTATAATCCAGACAAAGGTGAATGCACTCTATATTAGAACAAAAAATCGATATCTATTCAAATCGATTCTCGCCTATCACTTAGTATAATATATAATGTTGTATAATAATACATAGTAACGAGTCGAATCGATTGTAGCAACAAAAAATTACCATTTTGTAACATGATTGATCGATGCCTTTATGACCTTAAATAATTAATCTTTAACGAATGTAAAAAGTATCTAGTTTGGTCGGATTGCGATTATCTGATGGCTGTTTTTTGTACATTAGCTTGTTTTTAAATAGAAGTGTTTAGTTTAATGTCGCGTAACATAATTACGCACTTATCTGGGTAGGTACTTGAATATAAACATGACATAGCAATATATTAAATAGGTAGATAGTAACAAAGATTTACTTCATCAGCATTTACAGCATTTACATCATACATTAAACAGTGTGTTGAAAAACATGTTGGTAACTTTGGTTAGTTTTACAAAAAAACTTTATTGCTTTGAATAAAGTCTGTATAATAAACTAGTTAATAAAAATAATGACGTGCATTATTTATAGCATACCTACCAGTCTGCTTCTGTAAAAAAAAATATGATACACTAAAAAAATTACTTGAACCGTGTAATATGTAATCTTTTAAAGACCTTAATATATTTAGTGTTTAAATATGTTCTTTCACCTTTTATTTGTAATCAGACGCTATAAATAAGACCCTCTTTGATTTTAGTATATCTCTACTACCTGCACAAAACCAGTTACTAAGTCTTATACTTGACCTTTTATTAATACTGAATTTACTGTGACCTTTGCCCAGACATGCATAATGTTTACAATCCTGATTACTTGTCTAATAAATAATCATTTTAGCACAGATTGAAATTACTAAAGATTATTCTCATAATGTCGATTTAAGGCAGGATAGTTTATTTCTGTTGATATGTTGGGTTCCGGGTACATACCGCGAGTCAATAATCGGATAGTCTCCGATCTGGTTAATCTGTAAATTTCTACAAATCACAGGCCATTGGCTCTTCTCTGATTGGTGGAGAATGTCGAATAAACCTGAAGCGGATTTCGAGCGGACTCAAGTAGCCCCCCTTCGCCTTAATTGACTTTTTTTAACCTTTTAGCTAAGGGTGAGGGGTCGTTACCCTTAAGGCTTTAAAGACAGTCAATCTGAGTCAAAGCCAGGTCTTGGATTTCTGCCAATTTTCTAAACAACGCTACCACTCTCCGATTGCAAGCCAAGCGGGTCATATTCTGAACGAACATGCTTGTGTTTATTATTTCTTTAAGGTTGACTTACTAACTGTAAGCATGATCTATCTATATAAAGGTATTTTAAATGGCCACAATTTACCAAACCTTTACAAAATAAAAAAAATTTAGACCTTTAAAATTCCACAAAATTTCGCTACCTGTTTCTTATTATGTATACAAACAACAACGACCGAGCAGTGGCGGTATAACCATACACCTGGCCGGGCAACCAGTCGGAAGAGGCTACAGTGACCTTGGGGTCCAAATAACCCCTAAAATATCTGGTGCAGAAGGCAAGGGGAAACCACTGCACTATTTTCCCAAGAAAACTGTATGAATATTATGTCCGCAAGTTGTGTTAGTATGTCATGCGATCCGACTGACCCTCGGCGCCATCGCAAACCCAGGATGCATCTTCTCGGACAAGTGGAGGGGAAGCGCGCTAGAGGAAGAGCGCCAGCTAGATGGGTGGACCAACTCAAGGAGGTGACTGGAGGCCAGGTATGGAGAGCGGTACATATGGCGCAGAACCGGACCGAGTGGAGAAAATTGACATACAGTCACGATCCTCAGCATTGAGGGAACGACCAGAAAGATACAAACATTATTGACCGCATAGCTACTACATGTCACTCACAAAACCATTGTAATTAACATTTCCCTACCAATTAAGGCTGGTATTTAAGCATGGATGTCAATGGGACTGTCTAGCTGTCGCGAGTCGCGTGTCGCCATGTCAGTTCAAACCTGTCTGACACAAAGGTCTTTGACATGACCTAAGTGAGTAAGGACGAAACATTAGCTATGGAGCTATGTAATATGATAGATGGGTTATGAAATTCCTAGGTTAATGTGTGGTGCAATTGGATAAATTGTTTGGTGAAGTTCGACATTTCTGTGAATAAATAATGTAAATCAAGTAGGTATGTTACGATGCTTGCTAACTTATACTCACTTTGAAACTTAAGCAAGTTTCAAAGTAAGCATTATGGTCGCGCCACAAAGCAATGCTTTTCTTATAAGATTAGTTCAAAAACAAATCTGCAAGAACTTTGTAATAACATTCATTATTTACAACACATTACAGTACGATACTCCTAAAACATATTTCTACATAGTTTTTAACAATAATATCTGCAAAAACCCATATCCTAAACAAACAGCGATACTATCAAAATATTTGTCCCGAGTTCCCGAGGCTGGTGACTCTGAATTCGCAACGCGGGAACGATTACGCCATATTATATGTTTTTATATGCAGAAATACATATAACAGAATATTTATTACTTTGTATAACAATAGAAAAGACGACGGCAACACTAATTAATATGATTACACAATAATACGCGGGTAAAACTATTTTTCAGGAGTATTTACCTAGCACTAAATTAACTTTCGTAAACAAAATTATAGGTGAATCGTTTTAATTAAATATTTCTTTTTCTTAACAATTAGCATTTACTTTAAATATCTGTGAAGTCACATTAAAATAAACGTTGTTTACGTGTAGTAAAGAGACTACAAGTATACTTAACACGACATAAGCGCTATAAATAAAAACAATTCACCCTCAGACACAATAATAATTAAACTAAGTATCAAGTTTCGTTGTTTATCGATAACATCTTAATGCCAATGCCGGGTATAACCAATACTATCGTAAATTAACACACACAGAGAAATAATAAGCCGGTTCTCGTGATTGTACAAAAACTAAGGTAGGTGCGGATTCTGCGAAGCACGACTCTGACATTTAAATCCTAATTGTTTTAAACATTTCTTTAGTAAACAATATTCTGTTTAATGATGTAACTCTTGTTAATTGTTGTAAGATTAACGCAAGCATTGTCTGTAACTAGGTTATCAGATAAGACGATCAGCTGATGTTTTGAAGAACAACAATATTCTAAGAAATTGGACCAACGTTTTTTGAGGTATAGGAATATTATTTCGTTTTTGCTAGACACATTATGTTGTAGCTACTTTGCACGTAGTATTAACGTCATACCGCAATTAAGTCAATTAGCTGATACAGAAAAATCATCACTAACTGCGTAACACTGAGCCTGCATTGCAAAAACATACAGAAAACTTAGTCACACATCATAAAGTGGAATTAATTGTAAGAAGTTCTTCATTGTTGGCACAAAATATTAAAGTATAAAACAACTTACCTTTGTTATCCCCGTGCAGGGTTTTGACGGAGGGTGCGAGACCAAAGGGGGCTTTGGGAACGATAGCGGCTCCCTTATTTTTCTCAAAGAGCGCTTTACGTTCCCTTAACGTCATCTCGGCAGGGTCCTTCGCCTTAGGGCTCCCGCTCTCGAACATAGCCGCTTTAGATAACACAGAACTCCTGTCTACGCTCCCGTTTATTTTGGGAAGCAACTTTTTCACCAGCGGCGAGCCCTTCTCCGGCGCCGGCTTGTCGTCCGCCGGTTCCGGTTTTGTTTGTTTACAATCCTCACTAGCGTCATTATCGTCGAGTTGCACTGCATTCTCTTTGTCTTTTTCACTTTCACAATCATCTTCCGTGATAATATTCCGCGGCGGCGTGGGCGCTTTGTATTTCTTGATAGAGGGTTTTTTTGTGACGGCCGGGTTGGCGGGCGACGGGGCCACCATAGTCGCCATGTTGGGGGCTGAAGCTGCACTGGGGGTAGTCGATGCGCACTTCGGCTCCTGTCGGTCGGGATCGGCGGTTTTCGTGGTGAATTCGTAGACGAGCCGCGATTGGCCGGCGGAAACTCGCCGGTAGCCCTCGCCCTCCTACGATTGGACAACGGCCGCGTAACGCGAGGGGTGAGCACGTGCTTGCATTTCGTTTATTGATACGTTTTATAACAGTGGTTGAATTTGGCGCGCGGTTAGTCGAACTGGGTTAGGTTAGCGTTAAAAGGGTTCGTGGCGAAGTTGCATCACATGTGTCGGCGGCTTGCGCAATGCGTTGACATGTATTCTTATAATACTGTATGTTAGATAGTAAACAAATAGTTTGGGAGAGTTGAATGAACGTGTGTGGTGTTATGGCCGTTATATGCGGGTGGCGTGTGTGCGCGCGTGAGTCCCGTGTGCCGAGCTACAACTGACTGCCGGCCTGTGTCGAGGGCCGCCACAACCCAGCTGATAATTATATTTTGACGCATCGCATTATGCTTGCATCGGCACCGCTTTGTGTTATTATAATCATTGAGGAAATATGTATCATTATTTTGGGTAAATGACGGGTGCGTTATGGAAATGATTTATTACATCCAGGCCTACGTGTTGATTATCTCTTTGGTGTTAGCTTTCGTTCTACTTTTGTTACCATGTAAACAATAACTGCATTTGTTTGATCCAAACAATACGAAGCTTTTGTAAATGTGTGCACATACATGCGAATTTAATTCATGAACAATAGACAGATAATCCTACTGGATAAGCTATTTCCTTATTCACAAATGTCAACACTTACTAACTACGTAGGTAGGTTCTTTGAACAAGACTAACAAAGAATCCTTATTCGTAAGCTAGATACTTTTATGACAAGGAGATCTATGTATATTTTACCAACTAACTAGGTACTAAGATTGTAATTAACAACTTTGCAAGGTCTTTAACTTCATTATAATTTAACGAACAACGCACCTTACCATGTTATTGGCATACGAAATTTGCATAAATATTAGGCAATCAACGGTTGTTTAGAAAAATAATTTAAAGTAGCAGGATGCTTTTTATTGTTGCAAAAAATAATTAAGATAAGTATGACATGTTTGTTATATTAAAAAAAAAGGGGATAGAGAAACCACCTTAATACTTTGCGCAGCTTTATTTATTACCTAAGTCGCAAAGTCCAAAAAAATATAACATATAGGTAGTAACAAAAATTGAATAAGCATTTAATAACCATAAAAATAATAAATAAAAAACCGTCGCTGATTAGCTAACCTGTCTAGCCGGATATGCTAGCCAGACAATTTATATAGAGCAGAAATATAGATATGGTATTAATTAACAGTAATAAAGTACGCCTCTCGTAAATGTAGATTTAATGAGAATATCCGACTTATGTTATTTTCCTACGTCAGATGAATAAGAACTACCTATATATGAAAAAAAAAGTGACAGTGAAGTAGATGGAGAAGTGGAGGAAAGGTTTTATTTGTCTACTAACGGAGCATTTCAAAATTGGAATTAAATAAAAAACGTTTTGTCCTGCAAAAGCACTAAAATACATCTAAAACAACAACAGAATTAACGGGACCTTCGCACATAGACTTGGAACAACTACTCTAAATTGATTAGGTACCATATAGAATTTGAATGAGTCAATACGGAAAAATATTTGTGTATGGTGTTGCTTGATTAGTATGATCCGAAACGGTAAGTATGATTCAAAATATACAGACAGTGTACACGATGTTCAAGGACACATGACACGGCATGTAAAGTTATTTAAAGATAGACGCGAGAGGGTGACATACACAAAAGGACAAAAGTCTGGATCTAAGAGATCTTTTGTATACAAAATAATACAGATTGTAGAAGTATTAAAAGGGATTTGCAGGGTGTTACCAAAAGGGTATATCAGTCCAAACGGGGTGGATAGTAATCCTGGTACAGAGCAAGTTCATAAAATAACAGCTCAAAATGAGTTAGTTAAATAATGGATACCTAATTTGCATATGATATTATATGCTCAAAACGAATGGCCATCTAAAACCAGATTCGTTGGATGTATTATGAGAAAAAGTTGACAATTGCGCGGTGCATTGAATAATTCTGTTGAAATTAGTTTCCTGAGGTTTTATTTGAAGAGATCACACGTAAGGTATTTGAGGCTTTTATTGAATTAAGTTCTATTTAGATATGTTCTAAGGTTTGTATGTTTGGATGCGGGAAATAAAACCACGCGTAATCTGATCGCATTTCAATTGTTTTACAGAGACGGCATAATATCATCGCTGGAGCATGGGCGAAGGCGGAGGGAGTACTAATAAACAAGTAAATGTCATATTATAACTTCTACATCATCTGCATTATGTAATAATTCAGTCATCACATAACGTAAACTATTATGTAGACATTATGTCACTGTTTAACAAGCTGCAATTACGCTACAATGAGGACTGCCCAAAAGTATTAGACGCCCCTAAATTGATTTAAACCTATTAACCAATTTACTTACTTAAGTTCGGGGTCCGAATTATGATAGACATTCCCTTTGAGGTCAATGGCATTAGACACTGTCTATGTGCAGGCTAAAGCTACTTTAGTTAACTCTACAGATGCCATGGGACACTGTAATAGAAATCAATCAAGATAGCGCCGAAAATAAATAATCCCAACTTGGACTGCAGAGGTCTATATTTCTGACGGTACAAACCAGTACAAGGTTATTTAAGTGGTATACTTTATTTAGTATTAATCTTTAAAATCATTCTTGCCAGGGCTTGCCAACAGTCCAACGCATCATAAAGCAATATATTTTACTTTTAATTGACGTAACATACAATTTATGCAACCACAAAATCTCCGTGGAGTTTTATACCATTAAAAGTCACGATTATTTTATTTAAAGAGCTTATATTATTAAAAGAAACTCAAAAGCGTGTCGCGTGCCGTTGCAGACTGGTGAACAGACTGTTAGTTCCTATATTTTATGATTTTGGCGTGCACACTAGAAGGTAAAATATTGTCGTTAAAAAACTTTTGAAGAACAATTTCGTACACTTACGACTTTATTATTTAGCTTTGCATGAACATCAGATTATAGACTTCTAAAAACGCTATTGATTGAATAACTTTATAATATTATCTATCTCAGTTTTGATTCAATTTCGCAACCATTACATAATCTTCACCACAGCGTCTAGCCAAGTTCGATGCACTCTAGCAATCAATCTGACTTTAAAGAAAAACTCCCGATCCAAACGGACCGGTAAATGATGCGCAAAAACTAGGTTCAACAAACGGAAACCGTGACCGTTTATGAAGACCCACTTTTATATGGAGATACCATAGAAATGTGGGGTCTGGTCGTAGTGGGTTTACATCAGGAAGTTAACGTAACAATGATGCGTTAAAAACGTTGCGACACAAGTTACGGCGATTAATCGCATGTAAATAGTAAAAATGATAGTAAATTCAGCGTTTTAATGTCCTCTATTAATGCTGGCTATATTTTACAACACATGGGTCTTTTCTGAAAACGTCGATACCGTTCCCACAAAACGCGACCTATTTTATTTAATGGTTGTTTATATCCTACGCAATATTGTGAAATCTATACAACTGTGTCTTTTTTATATGTGGAATAACAAAACATGTAAACACGATGTTTTTTATGCAACAATGATCATTGACCTCGTCTGCTGATATACAAAAATCAGATTATTATGGATGTCTGAATGACACTTAAATAATAATTATAATTGTAGTACTTATTTGCCAGCGCTCTGGCCAAGGACTTAACTGTAAGAGATTCAACATTAGTAAGCAGCTATTATCCCATTAGTAATGTCATTCTGACTTCTGTCTTTTGATGACGAAGATAAAATCGGATTCTCTGTCGTTATTTCCGCGGTTTTATGTCAGAAATAGATTTTAGACGTAGAGCCGCTCTTCTTATTCTCTTTTTATACCTAGATAATTAATTTATGTAGGCAAGAATCTATCTCCCAAACCGAATGCAAAAAACTACAAACTGCAACGCAGTGTTTAGTACTCTACATGCATAAATAGTGAGAATATACAAGTACGACATACTATGAAATCAAGGGGTACCGGGACATATCCATATTTAGCAACATAAGCTAAACCGCGAGTTACCATGGCTTCCAAACTGTAACGTATAGCGGTCATGTGCTGCAATATATTCACCGAATTCAACGTATTGAATTACATTGATAAAGGAAGCTTGTTACAAGAGCTTTTGATAATGTAAATATTTTAACACGTGTGAAAATAGCAGATGTGAATAATGATCAGAAAAAAAAACTTGTATTAACAATTTTTGAAAAATATATTTTCAAAATACGCTAATAATGTTAATACGTTACTACAGAATTTTGCTTAATAAAGGGCCATTTTCATGCTCATCATGATTACACAATTCATGGATCATAGTATAAGCTAACGTAGATTAGAGCCAATTCTAAGACACCACTTAGATCAGCGAAGGATAATGTTGTTATAATAAAAAATCCCGGATCTGCAAAGTTGTTATCAATATGTATAAATCACTCCTTTTCTTTATACCGATATTATTATATTTTGCCTTTCGTTGAGACGGACCAGACAAAACAGATACAAATCTTGAAGCAAAGCAACATAACGTAAATAATATTAGGAATATCGAGCGACCCATATAACAGTTATACGGAAACGCGGTAAACATGATGACATTTTAAGCGGCGGTAGCATGCGAGATGCGTATTTAGATTGCACGCGGAAACTCTTGCGCAGACTAACACAGGTGTATGGAAATAGTTGGGAATGATTTCTGTTCGATTTAGGTTATGTATTGTGTAAAAGTAAGCAATAAAAGGGGAAATGTGGAAAAGTTTGTGGTGTGTGAAATGAGACTCAATAAGCGTCTTGCGAAGTAAGCACAGTGCTGTGCATCTTGGCTTTCCGATAACTAAATGTATGAGGTAAAAAGGTTTTATTTTTAATTTATTACCTGATTTTTCTATGTAACATGAATAAAATATATCCTATTCTTAGGTATCGAGGATTCCATTTATTTGTACCAAACTAAGTTATAGACTAGTCTAAATAAGTATATTTATTTAAAGAGCAATAAATTAATTGTATGCCCCATAACTTAGCTCTATTAGAAAAAGTCTAATAAAAATAAGACTAAGTAGTCGTACTACAAAGTAAGCATTTTTAAACAAACAAAAAAAACTCACTTTATAATATTAGTGTAGACTAAAGATATCTATGATAAAACAAACGTTCCCTATTCAATAGACCCGTATCTGTCAGAATATTGTCGTACAATAGCCATTTATCACTGTGGAAGTGTTACAAAATAAACGGTCCATTATGTATGTATGTCTGTCTGGGTGTCTGTTCGTACTATACGGCTACAATCGCGGCACAATGCTAACCATTATATTATATTTTAACTGCCAGACAAATATGAAACGGATTATAGTAAACAATAAAACGTGATTGTGTTTATGTTTTAAATACGGATAGACGACTGTTTAAATGGATAGTTAAATATTTAGAAATTATAATATAGATCAGTCGAATGCAACTAGGAGACTACGAATAACAACGACCCAACGATCATGGGCTGTATGGTCGTTGACGAATAAGAACATAATAAACCTCGGGAGCAAGATGGGTCGACGACATAGTTAAAGTCTCGGGTCGAGTCTGGATGAGGCTGGCACAGGACCGTAGAAAATGGCACGAAAAAGGGGAGGCCTATGCCCAGCAGTGGGAGGACAAGGGCTGTGGATGATGATGATGATGAAACCTCAAGAACGTCCCTGACGTATTACTGTCAAGAAAAAAGTTTTACTTAAAAATATATTTTTCCACAAGCTTTCAAATCAGTCAGGCTCAAAGAACTAGTGAAGGAAAATCAAACACGATATGATTACTCTAGGTTTTCAAGAACAACAAGAAGTCTCAAACAACTAAAACGAAGTAATTTCAGGGCAGTCAACTTGTTATCAAATTGCTTTATAGATAATTTAATTTTACCACGATTAAGCAATTTCCTGTGAAAAATATGGTCGTTATGTTTTTGCTGACATTATAACACGAAACACGAAACATAATAACAGAGTATTTTTCCATTATTTATATGTAATTAAACAGGTTTATACATTGTACACACAGATAAACAAAACCATATCAAATTCATACGATTCGGCAGATTACTCGTACACGGGAAACACATTATTTAATGATTATTACTCCTAATTAAATTATGGAATGTTTACATATGTAGGTATGCTTCTATTTGAAATTTTTAAAAAGCTTGTTTAGGTACTGAGTTATTTATCGGGACCCTGCCGACTTTATCATCTCAAACATTACTGACTTATTTATCGGGACCCTGCCGACTTTATCATCTCAAACATGGCGATAATAATTAAACTTGAATAATTGCATTGTCTTTTGTACTTAAAAAACTATATTTGACCCAAAACCCGCACTCTATCCTTTATTTACAACTAGCTGTGTCCCGCGGTTACACCCGCGTGAATACCTAGGTCCCGTTCCCGGTGCCTTTGTATTATTAGGGGCGGAGATGAATCCAACAAATCACTATCGTAACAAAAGTCAGGAGTACCTACTTAATTTGGTGGTTGAGTATTCTTCAATTTCCTAATTTTCAGCGCAATTTTGCTTTTTCCTTAATAAAAACCTTCTCCTGACAATAACAAACACAACAAAAAAAGAATTAGCGAAATCGGTCCAGCCGTTCACGCGTGATGCCGTGCCGTGAAGGGAAATAGGGATTCATTTTTATATAATATAGATAGATTTAAAAAGGAAAATGTGCTTATTAAACTTGCCTTAATTATCTAGAAACCTATATAGTATCGCATAAACAATAACTTCATAGACAGTACAGTCGCTTAAATGAAGGCCACTGATAGAACCGCTTATAATCGACCAAAGTTTTATCAAAACGGATGAATGAGTTCCGTATCATCTGTATGCGAGGTATGACGTCACGGACCACACGTGGTCTACGTAGGGGATCAAAGTATGCATGAATGGGAGATTATATTTAATGGACTTCGGGGCTGCGTATTTGTATGTTTTTTTTTTATTTAAAAGAAGTTCTGTCGCGTGATTTGAATTTGAACTGTGTATCTTCTCAGTGAAAAACGTCTTCATATGATGTACCATTTATAAACTTTGTTTACTGAATAATAAAATTAAATAGGTACTGGCACACTCAATTTTGTCAAAATTATTGTTAAAAATGTGTCCTGAATATACTCATTGCAATACATTTTTAGGTCGTCCTAATATTTCCATAAAATATTTCTAAAAAACAATAAAACATAAACCTTAAAATCCTGCGGTCAACACACTCAGTCGCTTTCTCCGAGAAATATAATAAAAATCGATATAGGAACAAAGGGGACCACAACAATTCGACAAGAGCCCTTTCAGCTAAAGTTTTAAAAGAAAACAATGGGGCGCACTCGGGCGCATATTACGGCGTCATTATAAGAGGTGAAATGCGAACGACTGACGAAAGAATGCTCCTGCGCAGATTTTATGAGCCGGCCTTGGGTTTAGGGTTGCCAATTAACGTTATTTTGACAAAAACATTTGAATTTAAGAGTGTTTTTTTTTCTGCAGTACACTACTGCACGGTTGGTAACCGGAATTCGCATTTACATCTTTCGAGTTTATAGATTAGGTACTTGTTTCAATTAATTGTTTTTTTAAATTCTTACATGTCTTTCTCCTAAAAACGATGAGAACTTACGATTAGTGAAATAAACCATAATAAATTATCGAAAACATTAATTAAAATAAATCTAGAACCATTTTTTATGTTTAATTAAATACTTAGATTGTAAAAAAGTGGTATTAATGTCAACCCTAGTGTCAAAATTCGGCACGAACCCAGAAAACCTTTTGTTAAGTCAGGCCACCCAGCGTTCGTCGTCGTCGAGAAATAAATATAGCCGTAAAAGATCAAAATAGCTCGTAAAACTTACTATAGCTATGTTTATTTGTAGGATGGAGGGAAAGAGAGGGGGTATACTTGGCTATTTACATAAAGGATGTTATTATTATATTTTTTTATGTTTTACCTTATATGTGTGAACTAAGCTTAAGCTGGTCTAGATATAAATTATAAATGTGAACAAAATCAAAATCAAAATATTTTTATTTCTCCAAAAAAAGGCGCTTAAGAAACGTTACGTTAAATCTACTGACTCTAGTTGCTCGGTTCCAAAGTGTCCTTCCTATGGAGAAGAGCCGGCAAGAAACTCCATAGGTTACTCTTTAAAAAAAAAAAAAAGAGAACAGATGTTAATCAGTTTCTATCCAATTTCTGCAGCACTGTGAAAGTGATGGAATTAAAAGTTCACCTGTGTTTACACTAGTGTATGCAAATAGGTGACTAGATTCTTGCTTATGAACCAACCATTAGACTCTTTTGGCTATTTTCTTTGTTAATATAAATGATCTACATGTCATAAAGCCCTTAAAATTAATAACATTAACATTAAAATACGAGCAGATCTCAGAACACAATATATCTTCCAGATCGTTAACATTTGAAAGCATTCAAAAAGGTCACAACTCACAACTACTACAACCTCATAAAATCGCAATAATGTATTAAAATGGAAGTATTGCAGTAAAACTATCAATTACATGTGTTTTCTCGTTATGATATAAACCTAATAAAATATTAGTCTGTAACTATCTCTATTCTTTTTATATACATTTCCTCACGTTGTTTACCTTCCTTTTATTTGTTATTGGGTTTTTCTATGAAATTCTCAGTAGAAGTTCTGAGTTTGGATTTGCGCCCGGTTAGTGGCAATAGGCTCGCCCCCTATTACATGGAACCTAAACACACCGGCGAACTGTGGGTGTACATTGGTACACCTCTGCCTAACCCTTCGGGGATACAGGCGTGATGGTATGGTATGTTATGTTACCTTTGCTAAACCCACGAATTCTGACCCATTTTCTAATTAATATCTTAAAAAAGTAGCACAAATATTGAATAATTAATATTCGTGAGAAGTCAAGGGAACTAAGTATATTAACATGAACATAATAAACAAGTAGACATGCAAATAAGTAAGGTTTGACAACAAAATAGTTGTTATTAGTATTCAATGCGCGCGCGTCAAATCGTTCCTACATGCTGTGACTTTAATCCTTGGTTATATGAGAATAAGGAGTGGTGTGGAGTCGTCATTTGTTATTATTATTTATTAGACGTTTAAACATAGTAACAGAAGTATTATGTGCTACCTTCTAGCCCCAAGACAAGTAAAATTTCACGTGAACGGTGACCGAATCACTCAAATGTATAAGTGACAAGTTTAAGTCACGTGAATTATCGAACAGATACGTCATAATTTACTATTTCTATAATATTAACGTTTGTAGAAACGTCACTTGTCTACAAGAGCAGTTATCTACAAAGTTAATTAAAAAAATCCTCATAGATGACAATATTTTATAATGGTATGAAAGAATTATAAATATTAGGTGTACTTAATTATTTATGTGTTAACAGTTGGGAAACCCACCCGTCATCCAGTCACATACCCTTTTAATCTGGGTTTTCTGACCTAACTTGCTCTATGACGTTACTACAAAAATCCGTAGCCCATTGATGGTGCGTATGTTATCGTAGTAACAATTCGATTAGTTTACATAACCAGCTGTTTGCTCGTAGATGTTTTAGAAAAAGCATTGTATGTTTAGCTGGCGCACTGCGACCACCTTTGAGAAGAAACAAAGATTATGCTGCACTGGAATATGCAGCAGTTTTAAAAGTATTAAAAATGGTATCAATCCTTGTATTCTAGTCAGTTTACATATTGAAAAAATATGTTAGACAAGAAAAATACGTAGGGCTAATTAATTAATCGATAAATAATTTTTTTTCGAGCTATAAAATTCAACAATGACAGTTTATATCTTAGACTATAGATAACTATAGACCGCTAGTATCGCTAGTTTTCCTTCGTGCCAAGCGAGAGCACTTTTTGTCTGTATCTAGTACATTCGTTTACTGATTTAAAGTTATTTTTCGCGCAACGACAGACTTATATGCGAAAATGTCGATTGTTTCGACATTGTTAGGATAATATTAGGGTTTTAGATTTATTTATTTATTTAATACAATATGGAAGACTAACAGCTATACAAATCTGGATTAGCTATAATTCAGTTTACAGAAAGCCAATTATAAGTCTTCACTAGTTAGATAGTTTTATTAAAACGGCACGCTCCGTCTTGATACAAAATTTAGTTTCTTATCTATACTCTAAGGTTTATATGTTGAAGAACTGTCAAAAATTCAATAACACGTATTGCATTTAAATAAAATTCGCAAGAGATTTATTTTCAAGCGCCTGTTTGAACGCACGTAGCAATAACACGAACAGTAAACAAAACTTTTGCTTGTTCTATTTATCAAGTAGAAATATACCGTGATGCAACTTCACCGTTTCTCGTCGAATTCACCACAAACCGAGTAAACGTTTAAAAAAACAATATTTAACCCAAAACCTTAGTTAAAAACACGAACACCATTGTACCAATCATAGGAAACTGAGGGGTTAGTAACTAACTCTAAATGTTAAATAACTGGGGACTTTTACTAATAATTTTATTTTATAAGAACAAAATCATAATATTTTAAGGCTCAGTAAAGACTGTTTCAGTCATCGTTACAGTCAATGTATAACCAGCCTTATATTTAAAAAGTATAAATTAACAAAAAGTTTAACTTACCTTTTCACTTATTATTTTTATTATGACTTTTGTCATAGATTCTCATTTTGAACTTAAATTTTTATTTGTCAAATTCTGTCAAACTGACTTAGGACCTAGTAATTCAACGTAAATTGTTCCTAAATAAAAATACACTCAAACAAAAAACAAACACTAAATAAATAAGAAATTCCAAGCAAGTCTGTGTCAATCACATTTATCAAAAAAGAGTATTAATATAATTAATTAAAAGTAAGCTAACAACTTTATATTTTAGAACTACAAAGTTATGAAACGTCAAATTTCACGTTTAAAAATGGAACACATTCTTTTTTTTCTTCTTCTTAACAAGTAGTACTGACACAGAAGTAAAGAGGTCGTATTATGACTTTTGTACAACTATGTTTATTCCAGCGGTAAAGGAATCAAGCTATACAGCCGTTTTGTACCTTATTTTTACACAAATATGATGTTATTAAGAGTACATAATATGGCCTGCTTGTCTTAAATACTATGTACTCACCAGTTCTGCAACTATCAGCTTGTTGAGTCGTTGGCACTCGTTCATCGACGATTTCGTGAACGTGTGTGAGTCGAATTTCTTGGTCTCTTTCTGTAAAGAAAAAAAATACGATATTAAAGCAAGTTATTTAATTACAAAATTTATTGAGGCCGATGTACAGAGTTGAAGCCATATATAGGGAGAGTTGATTGATCGATGAATGAAATCTTGCAAGTGAAAGTGGTATACATGGGTATATCTGTGTCTGATTGTGGCATCGTAGCTCCTAAAAGAATAGACCGAATTTGATGTTTATTTTTTGTTCGAGAGCTTATGTCGTTCTTAGTAATAAATTACGAAGATCTGCTATGATGAGAAAAAGTTTTGTAGTTTGTTTTAAAAGTTATTTTAAGCATAATGGTACAAACCTGTCTAGATTTAGGAGAGTCTAATACTTTGTTGATGTCCTTGATGGAATGTATCGATACGTCCACTGTGGATGCGTCCTTGTCTTGTTTGGGTTCTGATTTAGTTGATGTCTTGTTGTTGTCAGGCTGCTGTGAAAGATAGGATAGGACAATGGTTAAGTTTCAAATTATTGCTTATATCAACATTCATTTTAAATGAGTATATACAATAATATACATATCATATATTCTCCTCATGGTCTTATGTAAAATATCATAGAGCCACATGTAATAAGGCGCAAATCAAATCATCAGCGATATTATCTACTGTTACAGCCTACAGAGAACAGCTAGATACAGCCTACCACATTCGGAAAGAGGGGTGGGCACTTTACACCCGCCCCTCTAGAACTGTGCCGAGTATGCTTGGCGATCCCACGGCAGCACGGGAGAGAAGGGGACGTACGATCGTCGTGGAGAAGCCATTAGATTGAAAGGTACAATTGCACTACATGCGGGTGGAGGACCGATATTTGTGGCGCAACTTAGGAGCCCTATGTCCAGCAGTGGACCGCAAAAGGCTGACATTAAATACTACACCAAAACTTACATAAGTATGATGGTTCAAGTCGTCCTCCCAGTTGTTGATCTGGTCAGCTAGAGCGGCGAGCCTGCCGAACTTCTTGCCGGCTTGGGGGCGCGGCTTCTGCGGCGGCTCGCGCTCCGACGGCGGCGTGGCGGCAGAGAACTGCAGTTCCGTGCGGTGAATCGGAGACGAGAGGGTTGGTGTGTCTGGAAATATTATTTTCAAATGAGGATCTTAATAAACCGTTTTTAGTAGAGACCTTTGCAGTTAGCCTGAGCACAGGCTTTCACTGATTTACCGGACTTAAGAAGTTAATTAACCCTCCAATACAGACAGACATAAGGACTTTGCGACATAGTAACTGCTGTTGAGCTCAAAAATGAATTGTGTATTTTACATAACAAATAAAGTTAAAATACCCAATGTGATTAGTGATTACACTACAGAGCTAGCTACGCCTGAGTTTATACAAAACCAGGCATCGAGTTTTATAAAAATATTTCGAGAATAACTGAACTGTAAATATTGGACCCAATAAAACAGTCTTAGATATTATTGGTCATCCTAAAATGTACCAATTTTTGAGTAAATATAGGTTTAATTTAAAGAAATATAGGAATTAATACTAAATAGTGTTGTAAGTGTATAAATGAGACCATTTAAAGTTTGTAAAACAATCAGCCCAAGAGATGATATTATAATGCAATTTCTATCAGATCCTTTCTGCTTCCTATATGGTTATCTCATCCTGTTTTGTTTTTAGTGAAATTTTATTACAGATAAACATACAAATAAAACGACATTGAATAGTTAACACTTACTTTCAATTAGTCTGGTTTATATTGTGACTTTGTTGTATACTAACCATTTCATAAATAATTTGTTAAAATGTATATTGGTAAAATAAAATACCCTAATTTGACAAGCCTCAAAAGATAAAAATGATATTAAAACTCACCAGAATAAAGATTCCCCAGCCTGTCGAGCCTGGACTTGATGTTGTGACGTAAAGCCGGACGGTCAGACTTGCTCTCCGCCATGTCTATAGCTGCCTTCTCCATGTTACTGGATGTGTCATCTGAAATAGAACAATGTTACATAGTTTATACAATTGTTGGATTTCTTTATGTGAATACATGGACTATTTGCTGAAGGAACTACTCATCAGCCAGTATTGAAGAGAAACTGAATTATCCTATTGATTTGGTAACTAAAATCACTAATTTAAAACTCATTATCTTTCATTTAAATGAGGCAAAATTTTGTACAAGGAAAAACAAATAATAGTGATAAATCATACACCAAATAATTTTACATTTTTAATTTGTTAAGCCTACACAAAAAAGTTTGTAAAAGAAGGAAAACCTCACCTAACAACAATATTATTTTAAATACAATTCAATCACGAACAACGCTAACACAAAAATCCTGGCACCAAACAAAACCACTTGAAATGAAAAAAAAATACTACTAGCACTATTCTTATCTTAAAAACAATACAAGCACACACCACACAGTCTACAGCCGACACAAAACAAAACAACAAATTTAACTAATTATCTTTCAATAAGCTAATTAATTATTTAACTTGAACTTAAAGTATTTACTCAGCAATTAGGAGAACCTTATCTTTTGAAGGTGAGTAATATAATAAGTAATAAGCTCCTAAACATTTACTATGAGCTCTTAAGCTGGTCTTTTTGTGGGACTGAGATGCCACTATGTTGTGTAGAGTGCTGTCTCGCTCCCACACTGGCAAAGGACCTGCTTTTAGAGTTTATAGTACCTACAGGCATCAGTGTATAAGTGTCAGTGACATTTAGTTAGTCATGTTTCTTCCTTATTTAGATAAATATTTTAAATGCACCCTTTTTGTGGTTTCTCTTTGTTGTAAGGTAATAATATGAATGTTTAGTATGGAGTAAGGATTAGGAAGTTATGAATTTATTGTTGTATTTATTGTTATTTGAGAATGAAATGAGTTAAGGAATGGAGTCTGTTAGGAAAAGAAAGATTTTATAATGGAAGAAAGATACATTTAGTTAGAGCACAAGACAGAAACTATAACTATTTTCACAAATGCAGGAGTTATCTTAAAAATCTGCATATTATATGATGCAAAGATTGAGGAAAAGCTCTTAATATTAAAAAGTGAATAATAAATAAATGTTATTTGGAAAATTTCAGAAACATGACACACTACATTTAAAACTGTTAATCTATATTAATTGAATTTTAAGTTAATTAAAAATTTAATTAAGTTCATATCATCCTTTGACCCTAATTTAATTCAATATGGCAGTAAAGATAACATAATTTTGACTCTGTAGATAAAACAAAGCTTATTATTGTTTTGTAAATTTAGGTAAGGGAATGAATTCCTTACTTACATATTTTAAAACATAAGTTTGAAAATATTAAAAAAAATGAAGATTTAATCTAAAGCCCAATAAATTGAAGTAAATAATGTTGTATGCATACAAGATAGTTTCAAGCAGCATACATGAATATAATAGGTATCATTAATCTTTACATATCAACTAAAATACAATTGGTTCAAAATATAAATCAGGTTTTAGATAAATTAAATGATCAAATACCTGTAAGCTGACTAAAATAGTAGCCTGGAATTCTTATAAGTATCTGCTGAATGAAAGAACATTCTGGACAGACTATTCATCCAATTATTCTATTAAATAGCTCACCTGTAATCTCCTTGATCACAACACTGTTGCCAGTCGCCGCCTGGGAGTCATACACCACGCATATAGGCGCATCTCTCTCCTCCACCTGTACCTCAATCTGGATGTCATTCCTATGCGAAATATTGATCTCTACCGACACATCGGAGTTGCGACGATTTATACTACCCCTCTTTGGACTTTTAAACTCCTTTTTAGTAACCACAATGTCGTTACGACGAGGTGACGCCGCATCGGACTTTATACTCGATCTCTTTGCTACGGCTTTAGTTGGTGTTTCAGACTTTGTATACTCTTTTGACTGTCTCCGAGGCGAGGTAATAGAGTCCCTCGCCATCTTACTAGGAGACTTTGCTGGAGAGTTATCTGTTTTTGCAATAGCGATGTTCTCTGTTAGCGGCTTTCGTTTAGGCACGGTCTGGCCGGAATTAGCGAGCTTTTGATCGATTTTCTCCTGTCGAGCCCGCGCTCTTTCTAACATGCGCTGAAAATAAGACATTACATTGTTAAAACCTGCTTTTTAATAGTATAAAACATGCCTGGAATGACCTTCTAAAGTTTGCGACCGTTAACACATAAATTATCGCCGATCATACCTGAGTGAACGGATCCATATTTAAAACGATAAAAAATGTATCCTAATATCACGAATCACACAGTTAACATAGTTTTTGTACACTTTCCACCAAAAGTTATCGTTCAACGCGCGTTTTTAGATTGCAAACAAGAAAACAATTTCAACAAACATTCACCCGTTGGTAGTTACAGGAGTTTGACGTTTGAACCGAAATATTTGAATTTAGTTCCCCACTGAACCGGTAGGCGTCGCCGCTTTCATCGTTCGGAAACGAGTAAAGAACCACAGAGTATATAAGTTATTGAGTTTTGTTAATTATTTCGTGCAATCATTGACTACCGACGTTAGCTTATACAAAATTTGCGTTTTTGCCATCTTTGTATCCAGTGAAAGTAGCTTGAATAGGCAACGGCAAAATTGGCCCATAGTCAATTTGTAGCCTTCACATAGACATCGATTTTACACATTACAAGAGCAAAATATTTAAAATTTAAATACAAACAAAGAAAGTAACTAAATGTAATATACATTTAAAAAAACAAACATAATTTATCGCACATAATGCTCCAAGCAGTGCATCAAATATTAAGTAGATAAAACAGGTGCTTATACCTAAGTATACTTGAAGCTAGTTTTGAAAGCAGCAAAAAATAACTTCATGATGCTCCGATCTGTGTTGGCATTAATACAAAAACAAATAAAGCCTGGAATATTCCGGTTGTCAGCGCACGCAATATGAACAAACCAGTTTACGCTAAAGTAGGCGAGTAGGTACAGACAACTTCAAAATACACTTACATAAAATGAAAATTATTGCAATACTACCACTCTACCACATTTACCCACATGTGCATAAACAATAGAGTGACAATGATCATCAAAGCTTAAGAACCATTTTTTTCACTTAGACTTTATATTATAGTGTCTTACTTTTGGTTTTCTCTATCATCATCTGCCTAGCCTTTTCCCAACTATGTTGTGGTCGGCTACCAGTCTTACCAGATTTAGCTGAATACCGTATTTTACATGGATCGACTGCCCATCTGACCTCCACAACCCATTTTACTGGGTAATCCAGTACCCCATAGTAAGACTGGTTGTCAGAATTGACTTAACGTTAACGACTGCCAAAGATCATCGTATGACAGTTAAACGTGATAAGATTAACTTTTGAAATTAACTGTACCTACTGTATACTATATATTACCACATGAACAATATTATAAAATAAGCTCACCACAGCGTACTACCACTGTGGAATCTTTGAGCTAGCTGTAAAGATAATAACTATCTGACAGGTATGGAAAGGTTACTAGATCACATAGCGCTCATTTTAGAGATTATACATGCCCTGTAAATACGATTGGTTTTGTTTGTACAACAAAAACTTTTTTATAATGTCTTAAGTTATCAACCGACTTCAAAAAAGGAGGAGGTACTCAATTCGATTGTATTTTTTGTTTGTTACCACAGAACTTTGGACTAGGTGGACCGATTTTGATGATTCTTTTTTTTTATTTGAAAGCTTTTTTTTATTTTGGTGAATCCATGAGAAATAAATATAAAACTTATTTTAGGGTCAGTATTTTTGGAACATCTTATTTATTTGAACTAGGATGTTCCCGCATGACTACTGTAATAGTTTGCTAAGGGGTTCCCGAAATAACGTAGGTAAACTTTGTCAAAAGCATTCTCAGTGTGGGGTAACACGGCTCTATTGGACTCAGCAGGAACAGGCTATGTACCCCGGTTATTTACTTAGGCGATTTCACCGAATGACTTCTGTTTCAAAAAAAATCTAGACATTGTAATTGTAAAATAACAATATCAAATCAACATCAATCAAATACGAGATACCTACTTAAGTAGGTAATTAAGCTTTGTACACATTCATGTCAGGTGCAAATGTGCAACAATGCAACGTACATTAGTCAAACGAAAGGATTGCCATAAGGAGACTTATAAAGCGAAGTCAAGAATGCGCATTGCATACCTAGGTACTTTAAAATAAAAGCATGACCTTTTTTCTTCATCGTAAGATTTTATTGTTATTATACTATATTCTCTTTTCGCACAGACTCTCTTTGTTGATAAATCTTGAAAATGAAATAATACAAACTCTCACGCTTATAATACTTGACCTAAGACCTTGACATCAAACGATTAGCGAATTGTATTCATAACTACAAAACACTATGGCTTCACTGCGTCCAACATTGGCCGATATCAACCAACTTCCAACACCAACATATTTTAACATCCATTGCCGCATTCATACGGAAAAGATGCCTTCATGTTTCGACAAATCCGTCAATGGATGTTGTTTATTGGCTTGTGTCAACCAATGTATGGTAGCATACATAATTGAATTAAGCTTATGATGATGTACAAAGCGTACTGCGGAACCAGTTTGATATTAGCATCTGTCGTGCGCACACGCATATCAAAACGAAGTACGAACAGTTTGAATTGATCAAGAAAAATGGGTGAGTGTTTTTATAATAAAAAATAAGTATAGTACAATACGGTGATAAGAAAAGTTGTAGTAATAAAAATACTGTAGCATAATAAATTGTATTTATTTATAAAATTGTTTCCAGAACGTGAATTCAATTTGTTGTTTGTTAAATAAAGGTCCAAGAAATTATTTAGTGAAGGGTCAACGAATGTAGAACTTGTCAAAGGTCAAAATACCCGTAACATAAACAAGATTATTAGTTACTTTTCATAACATATTGAGGAATTTAAAATTTAGAGTCTAAGCAACTGTGCCCAGAACTATTTTCTAAACTAATATGTCATTCTTCTTAGAAACATCGGCACAAATATCTTTAAAATATTATATCTTACGATTATTTATTTAATTTATTACAATCTGCATAGAATCTTCCTATGTTACAATTTGTTGATAGATTTCTAAGGTGTTAGACATATGACTACGTACCCTGATTACTAAAGTTAGATATACCACAGTTTATTAGATATTTTGAGAATCTGACAGACCTTTGTAATGCCTGATAGGTAATGTAAATAAGCTAGCTGTGCCCCGCGTTTTCACTCGACTTACTCTTCTCCCAAGGCAAGTACTAAGGCAAGTGTTAAACAGCTTTAAATCTTCTAAAAAATACAGCTGTCAAATACAAAAAAGATTAATTCAAATCCGACTGGAAATCAGAGGTTAGCGCGTTCAAACAAAAATCTCTTACTTTATTATACCCATACAGCATTTTGAATGCTCGGGCCCGAGTCTGCTATTTACACTCCGCAACAGTGCGCTCACAGTTGCATCGTCCGGCGGCGCTCGGGCCCTCTCGGGTGCACTCGGGCCGGTTCGGGCCGCCCGAACGCGCACGAGTCGCGCCCGAACCGGCCCGAGTGCACCCGAGAGGGCCCGAGCGCCGCCGGACGATGCAACTGTGAGCGCACTGTTGCGGAGTGTAAATAGCAGACTCGGGCCCCTGTATACCTACAGAATTGTTTACCTACCTATAGAAGTAGATGCCTAGGTACCTACTAGGAAAAAAAGTATCTTAGGTATCAATGCAATACAGGAAAACCTAGACCATGACATTGGTCAAACGAAACCTCTCTTGAATTCTAATAGCCTAAAGATTTATGTGTTTGCTTACAATCGGTACATGGTCTAGCCAATATTTATACTGCTCTTGACTACCGGTACCACTAGGTACCTACCTACTTGATTTATTTACTTGTTCTGAATATTTTTTGAAGAATCTGGTTCTTATTATTTACCTACAGAGTTGAGTGTCTTTACGTAAAAACAAGTTGAATAGCGTGATTTTAAACTATAATTACATGCCCAGTATTTTGGTACACCAGATTTTTACCACGTAGGTAAATGAAATTTCATTCAGATGCCTCTTAAATTTACAATTTTGGAGGAAATTAGAGAAGGGCCAAGGAAAACTACACTCGAAATTTACCAAAAATGAACACAGACATGTTCGTGGTATAGTAGACGTTATTCCATATACGTACCTACTGATATTATTTATAAACGCGAAAGTAAGAGTTACTTTCGCGCTCTACTTCTCCGCCTGTCTGAAAACTAAACCGCTATATCGTATAGTTTCATCAAAATTATGAAACTTGGTAGGTACCTATAGGGAAAACTTAAACACTAAAGAAAGGTTAAAACGGTAACCGACATCGTTTATATATCCTTTAAATAGCAAACTATACGAACTTAAACAAATAAAACTAATCTGAGTAAATAATTATTCACGCATAATTCGACGGGAGAAAACATAACTATGACTATGAATGACGCATAGGTAATGCCATAGGTTAAAGCCTGTTTACACTCTTATCAGTAATACCTAAGTAGCTAGACTTGGCAGTATACCTAGATACTTACATACCTACTTCATTTCAAATGACATCAGTGAAAGTGTAGAGCCGTTATTTACTATCTAAAATAAACTTTTTATTAACCCTTTAACCGCCCGAGTCGTATAATATATGCGACAAATATTTCCGTGCCCCTACCGCCCGTGTCGTATTTATGCGACAGAGAATGTTCTCGACTTTTGTTGTTTTGTTCGATTTTATTGCATCTATTTTATATCTCTCTATTTATGTAGATAAACAGATAGAACACTTTTTACTGTACACCATGATATTTCACAAATCGGACCTTAAGAAGAGCAGAAGGAGAGGAGCTTTTATTTTACCGATTCGTAGCCGGGCACTAGGGGCACGGCAATTGATATTTAGCCAAGCGCTTAAAAGGTTAAAGACCAACACACCGGGTGTTATCACCAAGGAGAATAAAGTGTATTAAATATAGGTACCAATGTATCACCTACAGGTATTTTAAAAGAGATCATTCAAAGTTACGGTGCTGAACCAGAATATTTGCAGTCTGCACATATTACTTGCTCATGTGTGCAGTTTGGTTTTCCTGTTATTTTTGGAGTCTTCAGAATCGTGCTGAATACTCGTGAGATTCATGCCAAAACATACAGTTGTGCAACCCTGTCTCGTTCTTGACCTATTGATATTAAATTACCTGTCATTTATTAATGCAGTATAATTTATATCCGAAAAATATCTACTTACATGATTAATGCATTTATTTATGTCTAGGTAAATGAATATAAAAACTGAAGAGTTTAACGTGGTAATTAATGGACTCTCCATCATCACACTCACGATGCCTACCTTAAGTTGCGGTCCTAAAGAATCAGTCTCGGATTCTGCTGAATATATATTTTTATCCGACTATGGGTTACAGTAGACTATAGCTTATAGTTACAGGCTCTTGAGAGAGACAAATGGAGGGAGAGTGGGGAGGCCTTTGCCCAGCAGTGGGAGATTCCAGGCTCCTAATAATAATAGGTTACAACGCGGGCTTTACACTAGCCCAACTTAGATCTTAAGTTGAGCTACAGTAATAATATTACAATTTTATGAGAAAAAAGCCTTCGGAAATGATAAATATAAGAATTAAATACATGTTAGAGTTATACAAAACATATATAATAATTGTATTTACTAGACTTGTAGAATCAATAAATAAGACGGCTCTACTTCTACATAAAGAAACATTTTTTCCTGTTCCATATCTAGGCACGGAAAAAACACTTCGTAACCAGTGTAGTACCTTACATAATATTTATGTAGTACCTAAGTAAAGATGTCGATAAATCATGGGAATTCTGTAAAGGCTTTCTTCCTTATTTTTGAGACTAATAAAGTTTTCTTTTAATTTTCAGGTTCCACTACCATTCTGTTAGCTGTGGTGGCCGTTGTGGTGATGGTGTCTTGCACTGAGGCTGGTGAGTTCAAAAAATAATGAATATGTAGTTAGTATATATATAAAGCAAGGCAAGTCACCAATACCCGAAGAATTTCATCCATGTGTCTATGATCATACAAACTTATATAGGTTCGCACATAGATTCGCGTCATTGGACACTAAGGGCTGAAACTGCGTTAAGCGGGCACCCGCGCGGTCAACAGTCGCGTGTCTACGCGCGTGGACTAGCGGGCGGGCTTCGTCGTACGGAGACAAGCGTCGTTACACGGGTGCGGGGCACGCCTCCCCGTGACGGACGACAGCGCAGGTCCCCGCGACGGAGCACTCTTGTATGAAACCGCGCAGGTGCCCGCTTAACGCAGTTTCAGCCCTAAAGTCGTCGAGTATGGGAGACTTGCGTTGTCTCGATACTGGTCTACAAAACAGAAAAGCAACTAACGCCGATATAAGAACAATGAAACCAGCGCATCTTTTTATTATTTCACAACCACACGTAATTTCTTTCGCAATATGAACGGAATGCTGGGCTGCTTCCTTAATAAGGATATAGTAAATTGACAGGCACATCATTCCGTTGACAATCATATACTTAACTATATTGGCTGGGCTAGGCCTGACAAGACTTCTCCAGTAACATCTAGATCTAGGTTTGTTTAAAGCCCACGATAGGTAGGTACCGAGTTCAAACTAATATGCCAAATAGAAGTATATTCTGTATATTTATTGCAATAATTTCCTACAGTCTGATTATTAAGTTCGCTAAATCTCTTTTTAGTGCTAAATGCATTTTTTATTTGAATAACATCGCCAGTTGTCAAACATGTATTTTTAACGATGATTTGAAATTAAGACTATACATCAGCCACTTTAAAGAAATAATGAACGTGCTTTGGGATTATGAACCTTAATTCAATGATTAATAGTTCCGTTTCCATCACATTCAAATTACTTTTAGGCCCTTTTCGGTAATATTTGTCATTCTAAAATGAACTTAAACACATGTTGCCAAAGTTGATAATAGCGTAATTAGTAATAACGTTTAATTCTCTTTCCATATTGGCTTTAGTATAAAGTTTGTAGTGGTCTAGCTGATCATAGAAGCCTTGTTATTGAAGTTCGCTCAAATATATATTTATTGAATTTTAAAGCATTACAGTATGTTGTAATTAATATCGAGTACCTAAGTACAAGCTTGTAGGTACTTTACGAAACTTTGTACTGCAGACATAAATAAAGCAATAACAATTTGACGTCGTCCGGCGCCGGCGTGCCAATTTAAGTAAATTATCTAATCAAGTTGTTAGCACCGTTTAAGGAAAACAGCTTTTAAATTATTGCAACATGTCGAGAGAACCAGTCCAGTCGGTCTGCATTAGATTTTTATGTTCTTTCTATACATCAGCCACCTTAAAGAAATAATGACCGTGCTTTGGGATTATGAACCTTAATTCAATGACTAATGGTTCAGTTTCCATCACATTCAAATTACTTTTAGGCCCTTTTCGGTAATATTTGTCATTCTAAAATGAACTTAAACACATGTTGTCAAAGTTGATCATTGCGTAATTAGTAATAACGTTTAATTCTCTTTCCAGATTGGCTTTAGTATAATTAATATTTTAAAGTCTAGTTTCCTATCTACCGTATTTATTCTAAACCTGGGTAGTATATTTAAAAACCTGTAGTTGTTGTACTTACTCGTGTTATAGTGTATGATAATAACATTGCAACCTATATTTTTTGCGTAGAGTACCAACTGTAATCAAGCCTCAACAAATACATGCAATCCACAAAAAAAAATGTTCAATGTCTGAGTTATAGTATAAGAGCTTACAAAGTCGACTCGAAACTAAACATACTTTGCAGACACACGAAAAGGTGTGGACTAAGAACATAAGTACCTATGATCATAGCAAAAACTAGTTTTCGTATTAGTTTTTCTATCTATTGCAGTCTTTTTTTAGATAGCGTACAAGGGAATCAGTGCCATTGTCCTCTAACTTAGTCGAATCACTTCTAAATAGAAAGGTAACATAATATTTATTATACTTTTCCAGCCAACAACTGCCCCTTACCTTCGAAGGTGTACGGCTGCAGTCCCAAGTGCGTGCAGGACTACGAGTGCACGAACGGCAAGGTGTGCTGCTCCAACGCCTGCAACGCCAAGTCCTGCACGCAGCCCGCTGCCAACGGTGTAGGGTCACACAGCTCCAACAAGTACCAATGTAAGTGGTTCAAATAAGAATAGGATTGGAATGATTTTGGCATAGTAGTAAAGTTTTACTTTGAATGTTTGAAAATTATTTTATGCAAGGTGTTACCGAAAGGGTATAACGATCCAAAAGGGTTGAATATTACTTCCGGTATAAAGTCAGTTTACAAGCCAACATCACATACAACATAACGCTTCATACATACGTATAGAGGGTGTTACCGAAAGGGTATATCTATCCAAAAGATGTGAAAAGTACATGTGATATAAAGTCAGTTTTCAAAATTTCAGCTTCAATTAAGTAACACCCAGTATGACAGCAGAGTCCGTGTTTCGGAAAGCACGTTAAACAGTAGGTCCCGGCTGTCATACATAGATCTTTGGCAGTCGTTAAGTCAATTCTGACAACCAGTCTTACTATGGGATACTGGATTACCCAGTAAAATGGGTTGTGGAGGTCAGATAGACAGTCGCTCCATGTAAAATACGGTACCTATTCAGCTGAATCCGGTAAGACTGGTAGCCAACCCCAACATAGTTAAGAAAAAGGCTCGGGAGATGATGATGAGTATGACAGTAGAGTGGAACAAATAAATAAATAAAAAATTAATGCGGACAACATCACATACATTGCTCTGAACCCAAAGTAAGTAGCTGAAGCACTTGTGTTATGGAATTCAGAAACAACGAAGGTACCACAAACACCCAGACCCGAGACAATGTAGAAAAGTTGGTTTCTACATTGACCCGACCGGGGATCGAACCCGGGACCTCAGAGCTAGCGACACCTTGAAACCGGTGCGTACGCCACTCGACCACGGAGGTCGTCAAAACAACAATTTATTATGTTGGCAACTGTATCAGATGTTAGCTATTTCAGATTTCAGTTTTTATAATACAGGATTCCTCACGATGTTTACCTTAATTAAAAAAACCTTTATTCTTATTCACAGCTGGAGGTGGTGCCGGTCAGTACTGTGACAACGTCAAGTGCAACTCCTTCGAGGTCTGCAAGCTGGACCCCTCCACCAAGAGAATGAAGTGCAGTCGCCCCTGAACAAACGCTATCAATTCTAAGTTATATAAACATATTATGTATGTATTTTTGTAAGTTTCATGACTTTTTCATTATATTTAATATGCTTTTAACTACTTAAATGGTTGTTTTATTTACCCCTGCTAATTAAAACGAAATGAGTAGGTACTTATCTACTTAGATTTTATTATTGCCATATATTGTTATGTAGTATAATAAAACTAATTGCATAATTGTTTATAAATAATTGTTGACAATAAACAATGTCTCTGAGTATGACAGTTAGTATTTTAAATTAAGTTTATTTTCAGTATCCTATGGTTAGTATAATATCTGGGTACAATTATATACTAAGCCGGGTATTCTTCTCCCCTCTATTCAATTACAATCAGTAAATGAGTAACTTCAGATATCATTAAATAGAGTAAGAAGTTTGTTAGCTTACGATTCCATATTTTTTTACTAACTTTGCTCTTTATGCCTAAAGCATTATAAGGTCGTGATCAGGATAGAGCGAAATTCATACAATTTTGCTCTATCCTGATCACGACCTAATAATGCCAGTTTAGAGCTGACGCGAGAAAAAAATACCAGCTATTTATAGTACCATGAGTATCATAAATGTTGAAGGTTCAGCCATCTTGCTTAAGCCCGCTGGCATCTGAGTCTCTTCGTGAATGGGTCTGGCTTGCACACCTCGTATGGCATACACTTCACGCCTGCGCAGTAGACGCTTCCTCCACCACGCACTAGAAAATATAAATTAAAGTTAAATACATGGCACAAAAGAAACATACCGTGGTTACCTATGTATATCAGAATCTGTAATGAAGGAAATGACTATGGGCACATTCATATGAAACGTGGACTTTACGTACTTTCGATAGAGTAAAAAAAAAGTAAATATTGGGATATAGTTTTTAAGAACCTGTCAAAAACAAGACTTAACAACTAATTCAAGGCAATAAGAAATGATTGATTTAAAAACAAAAATATTCTGAAACTTAATTATATGACTCGAGAGAGTTAAGAACCTACTAGCGACCACGACTGGTGTAGGTACCTAACCTGATTGAAACGCCAAGCCTAAAAAGGCATATTACACGGTAATTCCCATATTTTTTTTTATTATATACACACTCATGATATTTCAAAAAACGTAACCAACTTACTGTTATATTTATCATTGTATCCAGCCCCGTTGCTGTACGGAGCTCGGTCGGTACAAGACTTGGTGTTGAACTGGTTTCTGCAGCACACCTTGCCCCACTTCTGGCAGTCAGCGTCGGAGAAACACTTCGGCTTGTCGTTGTAGACTCGGCTGGGGGGAGGGCAATTGCCGTCTTTGTATCCTGTAGACATTCTTTAATAAAACATACTAGATATTGATATGGTAAGATTTCGAGTACTTAGTTGAGATAAATGGAACCTTAAATTACATTGCTTCTATTCCAAATACATAATTGGGAACAATCCAGGGAGATAATTGCTATCAGGGTGTGTTCAGATCTGACTAGCGCGCAACGACAGCAGGTAGCGAGCCGCTCACGAGCATGCCGCAAACGCACTATAGTACGCGCGTTATAGTGTCAATAACGCCGCGATCTACGATTTGACTAGGTACTTCCGCATAAAAAAAATCCCTGAGACGCAAATGTTTCACCCCCATTTAACCTAGTTATATTAAGGAACTGTAAAAAGAATCAGAATATCATTTTTACCCCATGTGGAAATCGAACCCGCAACACGTCGTGGTAGATGATAAGATCGTTACAGATAAGCCTGTTTGATAAACAAAATTGCTAGGATCTAGGTAAATAACATTACATTACCAAATTTAACAAAATGACTATTTAAGTTACATTATTTAATGATTTCTCTGTGCATGTAAATTGAATTGTGGAAGGAAAATACATTTAAAACTAGTTTTAAGGAAAAATTTGTACGCCTAGTGAGGCAAAACATAGTGAGACTATATTTATTTATTAAGAACTGTATTGTATACCTATTACCTATGTTTAAGCAAATAAATTATTTCCATTCTATTCTATAAAATCACAACGAGAATTGTACCATCCCGATGCAATCACTATGGTCATTTCAAAACAGAAACTTGTTTACATAATGTTTTCCTGTCTGTTACAATATAATATTTACGTAAGCACTTATTAAATGCTATTATTAACATACCTGCCACATAGTTGCAAACTAAAAGGATGGCCACAACAAAAACGACGACATTCAGAAGACCTGAAAAGAAAACCAGATTAGAAAAAACTGAACATTTAGTCTCGTTATGTGTAGAGTCATTATACCCAGGAGATGACGGCACGGAGCGATCAGACTAAGGGCCAAAAGTTTCATGTGCATAATATCGAGACCAGGTAAACTATACTTTTTAAGAATAGTCACTAATCCATTTACTGTACGGTTTTTACTTAGCTAACAGCAAGTTGTATTAGTTATCATCATCATCCACAGCCCTTGTCCTCCCACTGCTGGGCATAGGCCTCTCCTTTTTTGTGCCATATTCTACGGTCCTGTGCCAGCCTCACCCAGACTCGCCCCGAGATTTTAATTATGACAGAATGGTGGCCAAGGCATGGCAAAAGAAGTGTCGGTCGTCCGGGAGCAAGATGGGTCGACGACATATTAGTTATACAATGTGTAAAATTTAATTAATAAGCACATTTAAAAATCATTAACAAATATTAAGATTATTTCAATATGTGTGTGACAAATTGAAATGATATTATGACATGTCATGTATAGAAAGAAAGATGATAAAATATTTAAATACGTCGATCTCGAATCAAATCTCTGACCTATTTTAGTATATGCCTTCATGTTTGTCATTGTTTATGCCACAGTTATACGAGGACTATTCACCTTATGAACATCGTCACTTAGTCATCTGAGTTGGCGTCCCCTGCACCGGTGTTCCTCTTGGTGAAAAAACATAATATGCATGTTACATTGCGATTCTTTCTTTTTATTGGACGTTGCTCAACGCATCTACACATTTTATGTACATCGATTGTTACCACAATTGATCGATCGTTTACTGTTATGCAGAACTTAGGTTATGCTGTTAGTCTACCGTCGCCGTCACAAGGCTCTCAACGACATCGACAGTGAGATTCGTGACGGACTTGCGGTGGACAAATCAGGACAAGCGGCCATTATTTGGTGGGTCATAACGTCTCTTTGACGTCCCAGTTACGGCAGTGGTGGACTAAAAGCGTTAGGTACATTAAATGCATGACTAACAAGTACAACAATTAACTCTATTACAATATATTGCCCACTAACACTTAAAACTTTACTCTACAAAAATTTGAAGTCAAAAACGGAAAACTCACCCATTTAAGTCATCCAAAAGGTACAACACAAAAAAACAACAGGTCGTCTATCCTTAATAGAGGTTTCTTAATGACTGACTATTTTACCAGATTGAGAAAACAATAAATTGTGACTCATTACTTGATAACAATTGTGAGTAAGCTAGAAACTCCGTTACGTATATGTAACGATTTAGATTTCCCCGTGACAATTGACGAGGTAATCTCATTTACAACAGTTTTATATAAATATAAATAATAACGTAATTTAGACTGATATCACGATACCATGTTCAAGGGTACTATTTAATAGCTGGTTTCCGGTTGATCTAATTTAGATGTTAAATAAAGCGAAACGTCGTGAAGCGCATTACATCTGCCCATTCCGACACGAGCACATAGCGATCACGACCGATCTGATCTGTTAAGAGCGTACCGGATAAGAAGAGAGAGATACAGCAGCAAGGAAAATAGACTGTCAAGAGTCGGACTGGATGCGGATGCCGGAGGACTGATCTACTTAGTATTTTCGTGAACGGGTTTACTTGAGTAATGTCAAACTAACAATTTGGCCATTTTTACTTTTTTTACGGAAAACGCATGTTATTAGTATGGTTCATAATGTGAGCTTAAAAAAATCTACAATTTATACACGGAAATAGTATTTTTTTCTGTAGTAGAAAGTAGGCCTATGTAGCGTGATTTTAAACGTAAAATGGCCAATATGTTTAATGGCCGTTATACGCTTGAAACTCGAAACATTGTTAGTAAGCATTCGACGCGTATAAGGGCCTACAAATTTATTTTTACTCGTTAAATTCATAGACAGTTAAACAATATTAATTATAACTAACTGGTTTTTATCCAAAATATCTAGGCAAAAATAAGTTTGTCACATTGAGACTTATACGTAGTTTCGCGTAAAATAATTTCTGACCGAAACTCACGTAAAAGGGTCAAAATGTAGTAAAATAAAAACTTAAACATAAAAAAAATAATGACTTTGTTTTACGTAAAGAGAATAGCTTGCAAAGTAAGCCTGCAAAGTTTCATTAAACTTGGTTTTACCATCTTTCAAGTTATACCATATTGATGTGGGCCCTCCTGTAAAGTTGTGATTTTGCAGTCTGGCCCTTATACATAGGACCCATCGAAATAGTTACATACTTCTATCTCACATAGGTACATGCCAATTAATTAATAACAATATGTCACGATTAACATTCTTGTAATAGTTTAATTCATTAGCGGCATTTAATCGCACCTATTGTTTTACATAATAAATTTATGACACTATCAAAGCATGTAAATGATTTCCTGCACTATTGTTTTGATATATTTAATCAAATAAAAGGTGAATAAACTGCTATATTATTACGTTATGTCATGTCAAGATATGAGTAAATAAGGTAGAGCACTGTAAATTAAAAAAAACACTACTTGTATGCGTCACCTGTACCTACTTATAAATACATTATGAGCAGACATTGCATGTTATTGTGTAATTTTAATCTAGGGTAATCCCTAGTTTCTTTTCCGACCGCATAAGTTCCGTGGTCGGAACGTCATCTCAAGTGAGAGTGAAAATAAGGATATTAGAAGACTCGAGACCAAATAAATAGCAATTATACAAAAAACATTGTTAATAGAGAATTTATATTAGCTATAATTAATTTATAAGTTATCATCATACGGATCCAGAGCTTTGTTAAAAATTCCTAAAATAGTCGATACAAAAAATACAAAATCAGTTCACCGACAATGTAGTTACGAATCGATATACTTAATATGAATTATTATGAATATAACAGACGTGAACATGCTCATTTTTATAGGTTTAAAAAGGCAAATAGTATGTAACCCAGACACCCGAATACTGAATAGTCATTCAACTTTTAGAACAAGTTCTTAGTTGTTAAATATCTAAACGTCGCTACTTTACACGTTAAAGTGGCTTTAAACTGATTGATGTTCCAGTATTCCTGGCCTGTTGGTCTAGTGGTTAGTGACCCTGACTGCTATACCGGAGGTCGTGGGTTCGATTCCCACCCAGGACAAATGTTTGTGTGATGAGCACGATCATTTGTTCTGTGTCTATAATATGTATGTATGTATTTAGAAATATAAGGTGCTATAAAAACATCTGCCACGGCTTTAATGGGAGGTAGTATTGTGTTTATAGATTACAATAGTATAGATAAATTATTGATTATTTATCATATTTTTTTCATACAAATAAAATAACGTATAAATTTGAATTGATTTATTAGTATAAAACCATCCCGTGTCCTAAGCTGTTGCCGCTCCGCACCGAATTCACGTAATTTGTGAACCACGTTACGCAGAATAGAGTCAATGTTAATTTAACAATTTTGTTTTCTAAAATTTAATTAACTGTTCCGGGGTACGAAAGTTCTTCACTATTGTAATCTATAAACACGAGACTACCTCCCATTAAAGCCGTGGCAGATATTTTTATAGCACCTTATATATAAGTAAGTTTATCAGTTGTCTGGTTACCATAACACAAGCTCTACTTAGCTTGGGATCAGATAAACGTGTGTGAGATGTCCCGGAATATTATTATTATTATTATTCGAACAGCCGTCTGTTATAAAGTACGGTAATTTGTTACAGAACTGATAGAAATTTCGAATAAATAATAATTTTGTTCACTCACCCATGATTTTCAATGACAGGTACGTCTTTTCGTTGTGGTAGAAAACACATCATTGAATTGACCGTTTTCTGCTCAGTTTTATTATAGTCATCTGTGTAGGTACTGTGAATCATAGGTTTACGAGTGAAATAATAAATAAATAATTAGAATATTAATATTGCGATTAAAAAAACAACAAACTATGTTTAGACTATTCTGTACTACTCTGGAGCTGGGTACAACCAACCTTAGCTTTCCTGGAAAAGCTAAGGTAAGCTGTAGGTAGGTAAATCAGGCTTTTAGCCTGTGATGTGTAATAAATAATAAGGTTAGAATAATAAGTAAAACCTAAACAAATAAAATTGTAAAAAAATATATAATATAATATGCATATGCAGAGACGGAGTCAGTGTGCCCCTAACTGAGTTCACGAAAAGGTAGGTACTGAAAAAATCAAGAAGGGTTCTAATTTTAGATAAAGTAAAAAATCGTGTACAACATTCCTTTTTGTAACGGTTTTATGTCTTCGGATCTTGTACCTATAGTATATAGGTATATTTATACCTATAGTACCTATGCCTGTTTCGGAATCGACCTAAATAATAAGTAATTAGACCGTTTTTCTGCTTAAATCACGTAAACATTCTACAATTATTGCTGGTAAATTGAATCCCACCAAAAACATTCAATGTAAAAAAAAGCCAAGTCTCTCTATGCAATTCTTCCATCGTAAAAAGTTTTGAGATCGCATAGGAGCCAAGTCCTGTTCAACTTAATTTGTAATAATAAATCAATATTTTGTGATTATATCAACAGTTTTGTTTACATTACAATAACAGTGACTTGGCCATGAGCACAAGTTAAAGGTCGTTTGCTCCTTGTAATTACGTGCAAATACCGTTGTATTTATATATTATATATATATTATGGACATGATTTTGTAACTGATTGGAATTTGAGATCACTATGGACTAAACATGCGCCATAGTGCATGTGCAGTTCACTGATCTTGGATGATACCGACTGTCGGTTAAGGTGTCCTGATATTATTTATTATTTACTTTCAACTCCTCCAAATATGCCGTTTTATATTTGTATCTTATTGTGCTCATGGCCAAGTCACTATTATTGTAATGTAAACAAAACTATTGATATAATCACAAAATATTGATTTATTATTACAAATTAAGTTGAACAGGACTTGGCTCCTATGCGATCTCAAAACTTTTTACGATGGAAGAATTGCATAGAGAGACTTGGCTTTTTTTTACATTGAATGTTTTTGGTGGGATTCATTTATTTTTTGTAGGTCTCTTTCTTTTCTTTTTATAAATAAACAAAATTGCTATAAAAAATATTTGCTTTTTGTACATAAACAAAGAACAAAGTTAACAATGCAGTCAAAATTCATATACCATGTTCTTGTAAAACCGCAAATATATTTTTTTTTCATATTTACTAAGGTATATAATTTATTACCGTTTTTATAATTTTCCCTTTACATGTAGCTAAAAACCTATCTTGGTGCCAAATTTGAAGGTTCTAAGTTTGCTAGAAGTACCTTAGATTTTTGATGATCGGTCAGTGAGTGAGTCAGTGAGTGACAAAATGGTGTAACTTTGATCGCTCATAACTCGTAAACTATTGGTTCAAATGTCATGTAATTTTGAGGCTGAGCTTGTTTTAATACTTACTCTAGGTCTTCGAAAACCTAAACCCCTAGCTTTGTCCGTATCGATGATACAGGGGGGGTGAAATAGCCGCGAAACGCTTCGAGAAAAGAATGGTACGGCCGTGCCCGTTTTGCTCGAGACTTGGCTGGGGCACTGCCGTGCCCCCAGATAATAACGTGACATCAAAGCTAAATATTAAAGAGCACTTTTTATTGTTCATGCAATAGGGGGCTATTATCAAAACTTAAAAAATCTGAACTTACTTAATAATGTTAGGTTTATAAATAACTGTCTTACTTAACTAACTTAATTAATTATTTTATTTAAACAGGCAAATATGTATTTTAGGTGCACAACAATGCGAAAATGCGTCAAATAAATTAATAAATACCATGAATAATCGATATTCTTGTAACTTGCAAAATTAGGTAATAAATAAAACTTAAATGAGGCAAAATAATTTATACTTTCTAGGAAACTTATTAGGTAAACAATTTCGAAATAGCAAGTTATAAGTTTACTAAGTTCACTTATAACTTAGTAAACTTATAACTTGCTTGCGTAGGTGTGCCATTCGTGTAGTTCCCGTTCGCATGTCATAAAAAATATTATACATAAGTATGTTTCAATCCACACTAAAACTACCTACCTACTTATATGTTTAATATCATCCAAATTCGTGAGAGTTTTCCACAAGATCAACCAATATTCATCCGTGTTTACCAACCTCCCATATTATCTACCATTTTATGAAATCATATAGCTTTCTAAAAACCTCAAGACACAGAATTTTATACACATCTCATTTCGCATTTAAATCTAAAGTCACATCCTATCGCCACAGTACTCATAAAAAATCAAAGAAAACAAAAAAAAGTCAGATATAAATCGATTTGATAATAGAACCCCCGTTTCCTAGACCGCGTATAGTCGATAATAATATCGTCTTGGCTGTACAGTAACTCCTTTACCGTCTTAGTAGACCCACGCTAGCGCCACCCGCTTGCCGCGACACGCGAAAATATAATTTCGATGAACAAAAAACAAAATCAGTTTGTTAAAGTATTGGTATAATTAATTAAACATTTTTAATAAGGTTGATGTGAGTTTTAGCACGCGAATATTCAGTTTAAATTATATTTGTTTTAAAAGAAGCCATGCTTTTGTACAGTTAGGAATATTGTGATAAAAAAATCTCGATAACGTTTAATTGGGTGGTGAATTTATAAATTAATAAAAATAGTTCCAGTGCGTCAAATAATTCACAAATTTACGTGGCTTTTCCGATAAAAACCATATGATATAGCCTAATATGGTTGTTATCCGAAAGTTTTGGAAATACCTGTTTGTATTTATGTTTATCGAAATGTTTGTTTACTGGGGTCATAATAGCACAAATCAATAAAATCTCTCCTAATTACACACACAAACGCTTAATACATTTTCCGATTTTCACTATCCCAGTATTTTTTTCCAATCTGTTTGAACTCTATCTTTAATTGTTCTCAACATATGTAAGAAACAACGTAGGTACTTAGATTTGAAATAGCAAATAGCCAGCTAATGATGACAGCTAGAATCGATATCCGATATAATTAATTCACACCTCAGCCGATGCAACGCGGTGCACTGCCCTCTAATTATCGACACATGTCAGACATTACATTTCAAAGGGTTTCATATCCGCAATAATGTTATCGTTTAATAATTATAATATACTTAACTAATGTTTAGTATTTTTCATGTGAAGATAAATAAGGAAAAAGTAAATTTAAATAATCAAGAAAAAAAGACAGACCGAAAAATCAGGAAGGTAGAAAAAGTCAATAAGGTACAATAGTTCAGGAACATAACATACATTAAATGAAAAAATAAATAAAACACTTTTCTAGTAGGCTTAGCTTCCTTTAAGTGCCTGAAATTGTCAGTTTTCTAAACCAACAACAATGTTTACTTTTCTACACTAATATTATAAAGAGGAAAGATTTGATTGTTTGTTTGTTTGTTTGTTTGTTTGAAATGAATAGGCTCCGAAACTACTTGACCGATTTGAAAACTTCTTTCACTGTTGGGAAGCTACACTATCTCCGGTGAACATAGGCTATATAACATTTTCAAAAAAGTTAGGGATCCATACTAAAACCTCAATAATGTAAACCAAGGTGTAAAAAAATTACCAAAAAACTTTCTTGCATCGCGTGCGCTGCCAAAACTATTGATTATAGAACAAAATAATGTACTACGTCTTTGTAGAACATATAATTATCTACAAAACTTGTCGCGACAGCATATGTCTAACTATTACAGTTAGGTCACAATAAGAGATATTTTATTAAAAAAAATATTATTGAAAGGTAGCCGCTAGAAAAGGCTCTTTATTTGTTACTTGGTATTGATCCTTATCAAAATAAATTACTTCATAGTCAAGACTGCTTCAATACCTTTATGTAACTCTTTGAATTATTCACTTTGGACATTCCCTTCGAAAGATATCACGAGTTTAAAATATAAGAATTAGAAAAAAGTCGCGTGATTGTCGCTCACTCTGCTCGGCTAACTATGCGATTTAAGCATCACTGAGGTACGGGAGTGTCTATACTAATATTATAAAGAGCGTAATAGTAGTAATAACACAGAAACCTTCAATCCTAACTTTTTAATAATGTGTTAAATACCCGTGCGAAGCCGGGACGGGCCGCTAGTATTTAATATATGTGTTGTTTATCTGTTAAATTATAACGGAACAATACGTTTTTGTTAGCTCCTAAAAAATCTATTCATAAAGTGATCTTTGTTTGATATTAGAAAATATGCAACTAAATAGCTGTGAGAAATAAACATTTGTATACCTAGACATTTTTCTCCCAGTTTTTTAAAAAGGCTCGCATGTGAAATTAAAGCTTTCTTAACCAATAAATACGATTGATTCTCATAAGGGTCTGAAATTAAAGCTAATTAGAACTTGCAAAAAATCGTACTAATTTACTTATTTTTATGTCAATCAGTCTGAAAATGATGCCTGTTTAAATTTCTATGTGATGGCCTAAAACAAAAAAGTTTAAATTAAATAAAGAGTTATAAAACAAGTATGAACGGCGACGCGGCCCCGGAGTCTCCGCGGCGGCCGCTGTGGGAGCGCTGGGGCTGCGCGCGCGGCGTGTGCGCGCGGCTGTGTAGGCGGCGCGCGCGCACGAGGGTCGCGCCCATGCACAACGGAAACAATAACATCAGGTGAGCTATAGTTAAAAAAGTACAGAAAGTAGACTGTATAACAAAAAGCTGTAAATAAATAGTTAGAAAGCTGTAGGTATCCTCTATTTACCGTGTTTTTTTTCAAACCGCTGAAGTTGTCTTCATTAATTATAGCTAAAAACCATCTCAATCACATAAGCTTTCAAATAAAAACTGCAAAAAATCTGACGGTTCGTTTTGGAGCAACGACACGACAGACAAATCAGATACAGTAGATTATTCATCCACATTTGAAAGACCCCTGACTATGATTATATAACTATGGATAAGGTTGAATGGAAAGGCTTGGGGGAGGCCAGCAGTGGGACAGTATAGGTAAAGAAAAAAAAACCATAGGGTTAAAAAAAATTGGAAAGCATAATAATATGTCCTGTTAGCTAAACAATCACGATTTGTGATGGAAAAAATATCTAGCACTATTTAACTTTATGGCAAAAATACATCGATTACCTAAATCAAATTCATCCAAGTATAATTACTTAGTCTATATATTTATCGCCTTCACAAATCTACAAAATTCAAATAAAAACGTTATACTCCAAGTAACAATTAATTTTGATTCTAATAGGTTATACGTTTTCCCTGATTGCCCATACAAATAACATGGCCATTGTTTAATTCAAAGGCCTCTACACACGCATCCATTTGTTATAGACAGTTTGTGTTCGCCCCTTGCTTTGTCTGCGTTTTTTAAATATTTATGGGGATATTAAACTTAATTGAATACTATTTATGATGTCTTTTTAATGTGCTCTGTTGTATGCTGCAACGAAGCTTATTTAATGATATTCAACAACGCATAGGGTATGAGTTGCATAGGAATAAATATTATAGGAGTATGGTTTGATAAAAATATATATAATGTTTGTTTCTAATTAGGTTATATTTGTGCTTCCAATTAGATGATCAACCAACTCAGTGTATTATAATTCTATACGATGAATGGAACTCAGGCCTTGAACTAAGTAGGTACGATAAATGGGAAAGGCATCAGGACCCTAAGAAATACCATAACTAAACAACTTGATCACTTTACTTTTGCAATATACAGTAGGTATTTTTAATTAAGTATAAACAATACATTCATTTCCGTACACACAATATTTTTTAATTACTTATTTAAAGAACCAATTTGGTTCTTCAAACCGAGTATAAATAAAATAATTTCATAACCTTGTAGAAATCCATTCATTTCACTTGTAATTTAACAACAAAACAAAGAGCCCTTATTGGCCCCTGACCTATATACCCAAACTATGTTTATTAGTAATCAGTATTACAATAAAATTACGTGTTGTAATTATTACTAAACACACTTTTTGCACGCAACTCACGACTTTTCTAACGATACAGAGAAATCACTTAACCTTTTATAAAACAGCGGTCGTGTAAAGTTCAACGTATGGAAAATCTGCCAAAAGTTGTCGGTAAGTAAGTATAGCTTTTTCAGAACCTTAGGAATAAAATAAATAAAAAAACTAATAAATATATCAAAAGCACTGATAAATATCTTCAAACGGTGCAATGAATTTTGCTTTCAAATAGATGAAAAATTATTTAATCGTCTCAAAAGATAGGAGGATTATATTGTTTACAGAGAGCTACGGCTACAGAGTGCTACGAAAATACTTTGGTTATTTTCTGTGAGCAGAAACAGTACCTATTTCAAATGTGATTTTGTGTCTATTTCCTTATGGCATCTTTCCTTAAGAATCTAAAAAAAAATTGGACTTCATAATATGTGTTTTAAAAATCAACGAATCAATCTCTTACAAAAGCACTTAAGTAATGTTCGAAAGGTAAACAAACCCGTATTACGTGCACTAGTGTCGTGACCAAATCGCCATAATACCGGATATTATGAGCTTTGACCCGGAACAGCCGGACGTCAGGCACGTGCATTGAAAAACATTATTTCTTTCTAAAGTGCTTATTAGACCTTCATTTAGGATCCTTGTTGCAGTACTTTCTGAATTTAAGAAAGCAAAGCATTCAGTAAATTAGGAAGACGTTAAGTTCTTATTATAAGGACATTAATACTAAGGAACGCTTATCCATAATGCCATATCCATACTTATTTTAAAAATGTATGTTACTCGTTCACGGGTAAACCGCTAAACCAATTTTGAAAAAAATTGTTTAAAGTAATCTTGGATTCCATAGGCTACCTTTTGCTACCATAACCGACATTCACGCGAACGGATCCGGGGCTAGTATTGTATTACTAGCTATATTTCCTAGCAAAACCCAGACACAATGATGTTTACAAAAACACAAACTACCTTACTACTCTATACTAATGACTTACAGTAGTTATTAGTAGTTCCCAGTAAAACTTACCATTACTGAGTAACACAAACAATTTCGCCAGCCTGATTCATATTTACGCAATAGCGAATAATATTAGCTATATCTATAAAATATTATTATCTAATCTATCAAACGAATAACATCTTAAAAAATAGCTAAAGTCTATTGTAATTTGAATCACGGTTTAAATGACATTATGTGTGTATGAGAAACAAGACCCTTCTTTTTAGCTCTTCAATCAAAAAGTATGGTAGCAAAGTTGATAAATGGTTCTACTGCACTGTTGCACCATCTACACCGTCAAGATAATTCTAAACACTCAACATTCTCTAACTTTTATCTGTATATTTGTTTATTACAATTAAATAATGTAATAAACAAATATACAGATAAAAGTTAGAGAATTTTAATTCATGCACCATTTTTGACACCCTTCACCGAGGGGCGCAGTCGCGTGACATTTCACAAGCCGCCATATTTTTAAGTGGCCCAATAATTCATGGCGCACGCACCACGAAATATGGGTTAGTTTTGTTTTTATGAGGACTTCCGACCTATGTCGAGGTCGGGACAGCTGCTCTAATAATATAAGGTTAATTATAAACTTGACTTTTACAATTAAACACTACAATAAGCAATTCCAGTTAAAATAAGCAAATAAGTTTTTTGAAACCGTTTTTACTCGTTAATCACTATGGCTACATACTTGTAGTTTACTGAATATAAAAAAAAAAACTATGACTATGATGTACTATTTTTTTATATATTCACGCTATAAAACAATTAAGAAGTACATTACAACATAAAATAAATAAAAAACGGTATTTTCTGTTAATCTACAATCAACCGAACAGTAATCAATGTTCAAACTCATCAGTTTTTTATTGATTGAAGAGCTACGAAAATCAAACATAATTTACAGGTAGTTACTTAGTAGCTAAATAAACTCAGTAGATAGGCATGATTGACGAGATTGGTCCAGTAACGAAAAATCACAGCAAGTCAAATCAATAATACAAAAAATACAGATGATTATTGGTGTCAATTAAATACCTAATTGATGCGAAAAATTAGGTATGACTTATTTAACTAACTTATTTTGAGCTGAAATTTTGTAAACTGACTTTATACCAGATGTACTTCTTGCCCCTTTTGGATGGCTATACCCTTTCGGTAACACCTTGTAATGTTGGTACAATTCGGTGTGATTTTCAATAAAAGATTTTTCAATTAAAATTCCGTGAACAAGTAGGAAGTAGGAATGATAATCGCCTTTTATAAAACAACCACTTAACTAAATTACTTGCATAACGTAATACTACAATGTAACAAATTTAAATCCTTGTGTAAGTATGTAAGTAGTGAAAATAAATAATTACCACACGAGTTCATTTAGTTGTCATTTTTGTACCCCTCTCCACATGTAGTTCATCCATTATCAGTAATGACCGGCCTTCACCAAGGACCGACAGAATATAAAAAAAAGTTTTTTTTTACCAAATTACTTTTTGATCTAAGACGGAGAAAGGGCTCTATAAGTTTTACATGTATTGTGTTTCGGTGTACCTATCTGGCATCGTAGCGCCTAAATGAATTAAACAATTTTAATGCATTTTTTTTTGTTTAAATATGTATATATAGCTACTATACATTACAGTTACAATCGAGATGGTGTTTAGCAATAATTTATAAAGATCTGTTTAGCATTTTGAAAGATATCAGCAATGTTTTTAAATTTTAATTTGTAAATAGTTATTTAGGTACCTGGATCTAAGCTGTGTTAGGCACCTTAAAAAAACATAAGAAGTAACTATGTACTTACAGTCAAACTTGCAACTATTTCCAAACGCATATACTTTAAGGTAAAAATAGCAATATGAATCGCATGAGCGCAAGAATTACAAAAAAAAACCATATTTTCAGAAGATATTTAATTCATCGTTAACACGTATCGTTCTATTTCCAGGCTAATGAATATTATATCATTTCCGCCTTGGTTCAAAAGATAGATAGAATGCAGCTAGCTCGTGTAAGGTATTAATAATTCTAAGTCATTTTAGAGTACTATAGTTTCCTCAAGAAGTATTTTTTTACTGATTGTCTGACATCAGAGGTGTCTTACATTACATTTGAAAGAAGTTTGATTTCGTTTTACAGTGTCGAGCTAAGAACATGACCAATTTGGTTTTCATTGTCGACATCTATATGACATACCATTTTGGCTTCACATAGGAATGATCTCGAATGGCACCAAAAAGAGTTTACCTTTCAAACTTCAATAGGTCGATTTGTTTCGATCTTCGTATAAAACGACTTCTGAACTGATTTTGTCATCCTCCATAATATTATCTCTCTCTTTCTGGTCGTTCCCTCAATGCTGAGGATCGTGACTGTATGTCAATCTTCTCCACTCGGTCCGGTTCTGCGCCATATGTACCGCTCCCCATATCTGGCCTCCAGTCACCTCCTTGAGTTGGTCCACCCATCTAGCTGGCGCTCCATAATATTATACCAAGTTTAAAATTTTCATTTTTATATGCTACCAGTCCAAATGCTTAGGCCCGCCCGACCACTTTGTTTATTTGTCCACTGAAAGGTTAAATTGACATGGTAGGCAGTACACGCCAGGCTTTCAGTGCGGTGACATCGTTACATACATCATGTCTACAATCAAGTTTGACAGAGAACGAAGGAAATCAAGCATTAATTTCGTGAATTTCCGTAGATTTCATTTTCTAGACAGGTACTGGTTAAATAGCATTTTTTCCTTTAACATAAAGCAAAAGTTATGAGATTTTCCGTTGTCTGTTGGCATACAATTTATCCCTTTACGACTACCTATGTTTTGTTTTTGGAGATATGGATTCTTTATATCATTCGGGTTACATAGGATTAATTGAGAGCTTTCAAGAGTGAGGCATATTTGCTGTAGATAACAAATAATAAAGCTAGTTAGTCTACTTGCACTCTTTAAATAAAGGCAAGTCATTCATTACATGCATATCATCAAAACGTTGCGATATACACAGAAAGAGCAGAAAAGAAAGGGGATGCTTACACCGGTCAGTGCGTTATTCCAGCCCAAAAGGCAAAACCCAAGACCTAAAAAACTAGGTGGATACATTAGATTCTGACATATTTGATAGACAAAGCCAACAAATTGAAAAAAGCAGATCCCGCAAAAATGTGGTAGTTTCTCCAATCGTTAACGATTAACTTATAGCTGATATAAATAGTGCCTCTTTTTCAAGGAAACCTTTCCTCTCTCACCCAGGAGTCGCGAATCACGTCGCCGTATCAACCACCCGCCGGCCGCGCTCTACAGCGTAGTGGGCGAGAAGCTGCGCGTGAGCACGCCGCGTGCGCTGCAGTGCGCACTGTTCTGCGGCGGCGCGCGCTGCCCGTACGAGCTGCCGCAGCCCGGCACTGCTATACAGGGCCTGTATTCTGACTGGTGAGTTTATATACATATGTACATGGATAGATAATAAAAATAAAATAAACGGATATCACATACTTTGCCCTAAATCCAAAAGAAAATAAGAAGATAGAGAGAAAGAAGGCATTAATTAAGTTTTAATTTGATAAACCGTCGCTGAAGAGAATTCACTATTATTCAATGGGATGCTAGACTAGCCATTAACCTCTCGTCTGTCGCAATAAATAAGACAATATAATTCAATTGTGTCTCGCGTAGATCTGCGCTTCCGACATACAACGGGTTTAATGATTAGTGAGAGAAAATATTCACCACAAAAGCCAAGGCATATAGGGTTGCTGAACCGGATCTGTCAATTAAAAAATACACGAATTAGGAACTTGTTTCCAGTAACATACTAAGTAGATGCTTAATAGGAACTTAACACCTAATACAGGATGTCCAGTATGTACCTATTGCGAAATGATACAGGGACATACCACAGGTGACACGTTGAGTGAAGTCCTACAAATACATCACAATATAATTATATTTCGCAAAAACTTACAGGTTTCATGACATATCTAACTTGTTTATGATTATCGTGTTCGTAGCTTTCTTCATAATGAAAACATTAACTTTCCACCCGGCCTGGGTGTGAGTACTATAAACATGTACGTAGCTACGTAGTTTACTGTTATCATAAATTTCATAATAAATCACGGTGAACCTTACAAAAACAAAGCCTACACACAGTACATTAGACTTACGAACTACGTAACACTACATTAATTATTTACTTCATATTCGATAGTAGATTTACGAAAAGCAACTTTAACAGTATAGGAATAAGAACTATGTTAAAAGCGACTTATGTGTTCACTGAAAGATCTTACTGTGATACATGCTTACTATTCATTTAGTGTCAGCGATATACCAAAATGAACCTTAGAACTTCAGTAATAAGAGCGATATTAACAGCAGTCCTACCGCTGAAAGATTCGTTACAGTGATAGGTGGCACCATTAGTGTTAGGCATATAGGTTTTAGTGTTTATCTATGGTCTATATTACCTGAATAGTAAATATAGGCTGTAATGGAAATTAGATAGCTAGGAAGAACATTAAAAATCAATTAAATGTTAATAAACATATAAGGGTTTAATAATGTTTGTCGAAGGTAGAGTCCGAATCGTTACTCATGGAAAACACATATTAAAGTACTTACAGCAGCTGGTATTTTTGTGTAATTCTATCTACAATTTTATACAGGGCGAGTTGGGATAGATTTTAGACAATAATTTGCACTTTTTTCAATTGTATAGCTTAATTAATATACCTACAAAAATTTATTAAATTTACAATAGGTAAATATTTCAAAAAGCAGTACTGTAATTTAGAAAATTTATCGGAGTGCCGTATAGTTGAAACCGGATCTTATATATGCGAAATTACAAGTGTATTTACAAGTGAAGCTAAGCCGTCCTGTGAAAGTGAGTTAATGTCAAAAGCTATCAGTGAAATTCCTAAAGAGTGTAAAACCGCGCTAGTATATGGAAAACTAGACATTTGGAAGTTATTATCTAATAATAAATGGTTGTTTATCCAATCGAAACTTACTAAAATATCTATAGATTGTTTTAACTCAGACGTATCAGAAGTAAATGTATTAGGTTCAGGAATACTTACTATAGCAAAAGGATGCACAGGATATTGTAAAAGTACTATTCTGACATCTGCTAATAATGTAATAAACATAACATCTCCTGTAATAACATCAGAATTTAATTTATTAAATGACTCTTGTTGTAACATTGGTAAGATTGATAAAATTAAAAGAAAAGTGTCTCCCATTCATTTACAAGATATTGATTTAGATAACTTAAAAACAAATAAGGACCTTCTGTCTAACTTAGCTAGTAAAATAGATAATATAGTAGATACTCCGCATATTATCAAATATGGGACACACTACTCTTGCCTTACTATTATTATAATTGTCATAATTGTATCTTTTACCATTTATAAATTGATAATGTTTTTTAAATGTAAATCTGGAAACAAACGTCTCGGTTCCCCTCTTAGACGCACATCTATAGTTCCATCAATCAATAATATCGATAACATTTCTAATCATGGTTCAGAATTGGATCAACCACCTGGACCAATTATTAGAGCTCATTTTTAATAAGAACTTCGATTTTGCAACATCGAAGTTCATTCTACCCCGGGAGGTGTTATACCCCTGTATTGTAGGGGTTGATGCTGTGCTTGCAACTCTAAGCTGCAAGTCAGCAATATTACTTTTAATATAACAAGAGGCACGGCGCCTCGCGCGTCAGTCTGCATATTGAACTCCGGGCGCGTAACGTTGTTTCCAGACCCTCTCTTTGTACTTAAAAGTGAATAAATATAGTGTTAAGTAAAAAATCCTTTTTTTAAAAAGCCTTTAGAGAGGGTCCCTATAACAGTACTACACAACGAGGTACTTACTTCATGTAAGTTCCTTTTCACAAGCTTTTCGTTAACTTGATGATGTGCGCTTAGGTTAAATTTTGCAAGCTAAATTAGGACTACCTATAGACTTCCGATTTAGAATAAGATTTGCACACTTATATAAATTTGTAAATAATACAATTCTATGGTCTTTCGAGCGGGTCTGACGATAAAGCTAAAAGTGGCCAAAGAAACTCTTACAAAACGACTCACTTCTAATTCCCATAGTGTTTGGGCTTGTTTGATTAGTCTTCAGCAAATTTGAGCTTCGCTGAAATAAAAAAAAATGTTAAAATTACATTAAAGATGTTAATTTATTTCATTGTAGGCAAGTCCTCGTTCTCATAAATGAAGAACATTTCTAACATAGTACACATCCTTGACGCTAAATGTAAGTACAATAAAATTTGTAGAGTCGCGTGACTTCCGCCTACCCACTTTATTTTATGTTAATTATAATAATATACTTTTTTCCTCAAACACTAACTGTTGGGTATAAAGCTACTATTACATTGCTTGACCTATACAAAGAAAATATTTATTTAAATAACTTTTTAATATGAGATATCAGATTCTACTTGTGTCTTGTACCCTTTTTATTTTTATTCGAAATCATTAGTAATCATTGTATGAAGTAGTATTGAATGAATTAGAGGAAAAGAAAAAATTGTACCTATACATATATGTAGATAAAAATAATAACCAAGGCAAACAACAACAAAGATACAAAGACCATACAGTCCCAAAAATTAACCGATTCAAGTAAAAAGGAAAACGCGAAAATTACCTCTTTCTTTCTTATAAGAAATATGAGCATAAGGTTGTAAAACGGATGACATTCGCTTGTTACATCATTTTATAGACCCAGAAAGTTTGAAACAAGAGAAATAAATCATAGCAAAAACATGTAAAAGGGTAAAAAAAAAGGTAGTACTTATTTTATAAATAAGTTCAACCTCTTATTTCGTGTAGACCGCACCTAACAACATAGGCACTGCAGTCACAATAATGTATGACATATTCTTGGTAAAATAGTATTATTGTTACGTTCCTACGTTAATAACTTCAAAAGAAATGGCCGCGACTTTAGAGGCCTTGTTTTTTAAGTTTCAATGTCAGGTGACTTAATTAAACAGCCTTTTTACTATGTTTTGTAAATGAAAAAGAAAATATTTTAATGTTATTCCGTTTGAAATGTAAAATATATAATTAGGCATAATATTAGGCTTCCTAGCAAAAATTCTACTTAGATAGAGAATTTCTACTCATCAACTACATCAAACATAACTGTATTGTTTGAAGTAAATAAATTAATAATTCATACTTGATACTTTGATACTTTGAATTTAAACAACTGCTCTGGTAGGTATTGAATCAAAGAGGCTCTGAAAAATGAACTTATAGAACGTAATAGAACAAGAACTAAACAGCCTACATAAATAAAAATAGACTTGTAAATATTTCTTCGACATCGCTACAAATTAAAAAACTACATTTCTACAAATTCGCACGTATTAACTTTTATTGCTATAGTTTTACACAGATAATGAATAAACAGTCATACAAGTAAAATTATTTACTTTATTTGCGTTTTGCGTTAATAGTCAGGTAAAAACGGTAAAAAAGAAAGAACGCGCATTGTCTATCAAAAGATATAAAAAGGGGTTGTCAAATCAATAAACTCATTTGCGGCAAGCATGCTCATAATTAATACAAGGTAAGGTTCACACGCATAGCTTGGCGTCAACTGATTAATAGATAAAGGATACAAGTGCCTTCTAATAAAACACAATGTTTCTTGAAAGTGCCTGATGTAATTGTCACCTGTTGTTACAGTAAGACATTGCTGCTAATTTCTTAATAGTTATAATAGCTGGTTACCCTCTAGAATTCACTTCTTTCTTTTCCCCAAACCTTTGATTTATGTTAACCTATTTTAAAAGCCAGCTTTTGCGTAAACATGTACATGGACCGGTTTTAACCATCATGCTCTCCTTCTGTCGTGTCAACGAACTTTTATTATTTTCGATTAAAAAATCTCAAGGAAAATGTAAGAAGTACATAAATAGACTCACATTTTAAACTATGTCTAGACATTAACCCAACTATTTACGATTCGAAAACAACTTAAATTCCAACCCTCACAATAGAACGCGTGTCTGGGTCAATAGATTCTATAATAAACAACATGTCGCAGGGTTACGGATGACATTCTGGCGATGGCGCGCCCCAGCACTGCCAACATCGCTGCTAGGAATATTATACAACAGTTCCACAGGTAAGACTTTAAACTAACCTTTAGACGAATGACAAATCTATAATTAACGCTGATCGAATCGCTCAAAAGTTTGGAAAAGAGAAGTCTGCCACGTAACTTATCGAAATGAAGAGTCGTTTTGATCCAGTTTATGTAATTTAAGCGATCCTAAACATCGTTAATGTTTGCAAAAATAACACTTTTTTATCTGAGCTGTTTAGCCAAACCAATTCATTTTAAATAATTACCATATCAATCAGGTGTCGAAACGTCGGGACCTTAAAATCCAAATACAAACCGCGATAAAATCCGTAAAAGTATTTTCATTTCAATATGAGATAATCATATTAAAGACTAGGTACTTATTACTAACATGCATAATATGTGTTATAACTGGTTCATAATACAACTAAAATATCAAACCATTTCAAACTGATAAAAACTTTGATTAAAAAAGTTAAAGGCCATACCAAACTTTGTAGACATTACGCAATACTCAATGCCGAATTTGAGTCATAAAGGCGAATCAAAGCTCTTTTGAAGTAACACATCATATTAGGGTATATTTGATATTTTGTTAAATATGTACACAGTAAATAGAGCTAAAAACTTCTACGGAATAGCCAGTTCTTTTTAATTAAATTTATTACCTTATATTACATCCATACGTTTAATTCCAGTTGGGGTATTCGCACGGTTATAAACCTTCAGACCCCGGGGGAGCACGCCAGCTGCGGACCCCCTCTCACCAAGTCGGGGTTCACGTATGACCCCACCATCTTCATGGCTAATGATAGTAAGTTGTCTTGTGTTTTGAGGTAACTAATGCCAGCGTATATGAAACAAACATCGAATTTACAAAATAAACCGATTTTAGGTAATACATATTTAAAGTAGGTAAGTTAGCTACTAAGGTAGAAATGCACAATAGTCTGCTACGTCTATATGCTTGAGCTTAAAAAAATGAACTTAGGTAGGTACCCGTATTTTATATTGATAACACATCACTGTGAAAATAAATAAACTTTAATTAATATTACATGGGAACCCCTCCGACATATACCCTGTATCTGAGGTATAAGTACGCTAATTGTAACAAAACTATTTTCTTAAATCAACCTTGTTCTACTCTTTTATGGATTCGTCAAATTCTGAAACCAAAAGTAATTTTGAAGCATTCGTTTTTACAGTAGGTACCTATTGTCATTCGATTTGTTTTTTTAGTATACTACTATAACTTCGCGTGGCCGGACTACGGCGAGGCGAGCTTGAGCGGGCTCCTGAATATGGCCAAGGTTCTATCCTTCGCCCTGCAAGAAGGACGAGTGGCGATACACTGTCATGCAGGTAAATATGACTTGGAATAGTAGGGTTGATGACCAATTTTTATTTTTATGTCCATCTTTTAGATAGTAAAAAAATGTTAGACACGTATTTTTTCTTTTGTCCGTAAACAAAGAATTATGAAGATACAGGCGATAAAACGAGTACAATTCTTGCGTTACGTCACGTCTAAGCAAAAATTGTACCTATCCGTGACGTCACAAGCCCCCACTCCTGAACTTTATTGATTTGATAAAAGAAAAAATACGTGTCTATTATATTTTGATTATCTAAATGGCGGACTAAATAAATTTTGACTTTTCATACCTTATCATCTACCCTTTTAAGTAAAGACCGAGACGACCTCCTTGGAGTGGCGTCCACACGCGGACATGGATATTTCTGCACGCGGATTTCAAGGTGTCGCCAGCCCAAAGGTCCCTGGTTCTATCTTCGGACGGGTCAATATAGAAAACCATTTTCTTCATTTCGGGTCTGGGTGTTTGTGGTTACGTTGTCTCCGATTCCATAACAAGGGTACTTGAGCTACCCAGATAGCAAAAAAATAATCTTACAAATATCCCAAACCATATATTTTTCAGTCCTATTACCCTTTATCTAGACTTTAGGTAAATCTAGAAATCGATGGCTTTTCAACCACACTCCACAGACTATAGACAGACACAAACATCTATGAACGTTCTTACTCTGTTTTAATTTTGAGTTAAAAACAAATAAATAAACAATACAAATGCTTTTTCTTCTTAATGAAACTACATCTAACAAACAATATATCTAACATCTTTGATGCATGGCTGATTCTAAGTATTTTTCTTACACGTGTATTCAATTCTCATCATTATAGGTCCATCTACCTAATAACTGAAATAAAATATGTAATATAATAGTGTGCCATTTGCGATGCACGCTTACCTAATCGGTTGTAAAGAAAAATTGACATAAACTGTAGAGACTAGTAGGGTTAGGTACCTACCTATTAGTCGATGATAAAAGTTTGCCAAGGTCGGACTGTGATGGGTGAACTTTTCGAATTGTTCTCTCGTGCTTCGGCTTTAAAGGTAGGCAAATTGTAAAAAGAAATGAGAAATGTATAAAAAGAAGTAAGTATATAATAATTTGTTGATTGGTCACAGAACAATTAAGCTTTTTGCGAGTTTAATAATAACTTAATAGTATTAAGTAAATAAATTAAATAATAAGTTATTTTTATAGAACAACCTAACTGCATGGCGTAAAAATGACGTAAATATATAAGGTGCTATAAAAACATCTGCCACAGCTTTAATGGGAGGTAGTATTGTGTTTATAGATTACAATAGTAAAGATAAATTATTGGTAATTTATCATTTTTTTTTTCATACAAAAAAAATAACGTATAAATTTGAATTGATTTATTAGTATAAAACCATCCCGTGTAAGTAGTTGCACTTTTAAAACACTTGTATGCCTGCGTATTATTGCGTACCTAGTAGATTATGTAGTGACGAACTAGTCAGCTGATTACAGTTTTCATTCACAGAAAAGATGGAAAGAGATAGCAGTTGTTTTCATTGACGAAGCGTCACATTGCGCGTAATTTGTGAACCACGTTACGCAGAATAGAGTCAACGTTAATTTAACTATTTTAGTCTCTCAAATTTAATTTACTTGTCCCGGGTACGAAAGTTCTTCACTATTGTAATCTATAAACACAATACTACCTCCCATTAAAGCCGTGGCAGATATTTTTATAGCACCTTATATTACTTACTAGCTGTGCCTGCGACTTCGTTCGCGTGGATGACGAAACTTATCAATGAGTTTTTAACCGCAAAATTAAGTTTGTTTTTTATTGTTTATACTTTTCCGGGATAAAAACTACCCAGTGTGGTGCCCAGGATAATAAAGAATAATTATACCAAGTTTCATCGTAATCGAACCTGTAGTTTTTGCGTGATATCTGAACAAACAGACAGACAAAATTATTTTTTTTCACACTTTTGGGTTCGGTGTCGGTCTAGTTACACCCCCCGCCATTTTTTTTTGATGTTTTCATTGTACAGAATTTTCACTTCTACAGATTTATTATAAGTATAGATTTTGTCATTAAATTATTTTTAAAACAGTTTTAGTTGCATACCACAAATTATACCTATAGGTATCCAAAAATAAATGTCATTCGTAAGTAAGTTTTATCTGTGGGTTAACGAATGCAAGAGAATATTTTGAACTCTGACGCCTGTATCACGATAAATAAAACAAAAAAATAGGTCCATTTATTATATAAAGTACATACCTACATACATAATCACGCCTCTTTCCCGTAGGGGTAGGCAGAAGTAACTAGGTATATGAAGTAAATAAAAATGTATGCTCTTCTCAATTTTTTCTTCACCTGTAAGACGTTTCTTCGTACCAAATTTCAGGATTCTGAGTTCACGGGATGTAGTATCCTAGCCTACCTAATCAGGCATAAACAGCTGTATATGTTGATTTCGTTGGCTTAGAAGTTCACAGCTAAGCAAAGCAGCTAAGGGACAGTACCTAAATCTGAGTATTTGATATGAATTTCCCCTCCCTGAGAAAGAAAGTCAAGACGACAGACGAACAACAAAGCGATCCTATAAGGATTCCGTTTGTCCTTTTGAGGTACGGAACCCTAAAAAATCCAGTTACAGAATATTTTGACATCTTTACATGACAAATACAACGAAAATATATTTTTAAATCGAACTACGATGGCCGGAGCTACCAAAAAATAACCAAACGGAAATTGAGACAACATATAAATTTCGCCACCCTCCTTAAGTTTATTGTATTCATATGACAAGTATGCATGTCATTAATTTAAGATAATTGTTACTCCGTTGCGGTTAAAAGCCACATAACCATTGCCGCATAACCATTAGTAATATTAAAAACAATTATACTGATTATCATGATAAATGCTTTTAGAATTGCAGTAGCTGGTAAATAAAAACCTGTTATTTAAATTATTATTATTTAAAATTATTTAAAAATTAAATACTTAATTAATTCTAAAGGTAATTCTGGAAGGAAGGTGGAAGATTACTTCTAAACACTACTGTTTAGAAGTAATCTATATCTTATTTATCTTTATTAGGTACCTACCGTAAAGGTAGGTACAGGTAGGTAGTAAAGGTTTGAAAAAATACATTTGTGTATTATGTGTATTAAACTATGACATCTCAATAATTTCAGCAGGTTTTGATATCGTTTATATTAAAGTTATGTACCTATATAGTAAACATTATAATTTTTAAGGTCAGTTTAATGCGGATCAAAAAACGCCAATCGCAAAAAAACTTGAATTGTCTTTTGTTTAGTATACGGTGAGTTTTTGCAAGGAACTACCCATGTTTAATAGCGAATTCTAAAAAGAGGTACTTGTGGGTGACTGACTAACGGCAGTGCAATATAAATTCGATGCTTAGCGATCGCGCGGCTCCAGCAAAGGCGAGGACGGGATCGGGGTGTTTTTAGTCGGTGCAAGTCCAACATATACCCACGTCGTGCCCTCGACGTGGGTTGAAGTCATTAGATTCACACGCAGCGGAAAAAAGTGCAATATAACGCAACAAAAATGTAAAATGACTTGCGTGCGAACAGGTTGGTATTAGCCACATGCTCCGCCTACTGGCTCAAGGTTAGTCTGTATGTTGGCTGTATGTTACGAAAAATACGTGTAGGTGTCATCAACAATTAAAATATCATTATTATATCTCTTTCCTGACGTAATAACGCCTTTTGAACTACATATTTACTCCGCTAGTCTACAAAATAACTGTTAAAAGTTAACAACTATAGTGACATTTCATTCAATCAATTGAACAGCTACAATATATACACAATTAGTAGTACTGTCAGTCAACTCGCTTCCCAAATGTACTTGGGGCATTTATTGTACTAGTACATCCTTGCATCCTTTACAGGAAAACTGAGCGCCTTGAGAATACCGAGAATACCGAGCTACTGCAATTCTAAAAGCATTTATCATGATAATCATTAAGTATATAATATTCTCGGTATTCTCAAGCCATGCATACCTGTAATCCACGCACGTAGATAACACAAATTTTCTACATAAAGAATTATAACTCGATTGCCGAGCCAGTAACTCCCGCGAGCCCAACGTATCAACATGATACTAACAATAATATTCTACTTACTCACCACAATACTATATCTCTTCACAATATTACTTCTACTTATACTATCAACAGTACTATGGGTGAAATTAAAATACGAACCGGTAAAACGGATGTGCAAATCAAACGCGAAGCTTTACGGAAAAACTGTGTTGATAACTGGCGGGAATCAAGGCATTGGTTTGGAGACTGCTAAGGATCTAGCATCCAGAGGTGCTCGAGTAATCATCGCTTGCCGAGACGGTAAAAAAGCAGCTGAAGCGATCACTGAAATTATAGCGACAACAGGAAATAAAAACATCGAATACAAGCATTTAGATTTAGCAAAGTTTAGCAACATCAGAAAATTCGCTGAAGATTTCAACAAGAGCTACGATCGTCTCGATATTTTAGTCAATAACGCTGGCTGTGGGGGACTCAAACCGAAGCTGACAGAAGATGGAATTGACGTTGTTATGCAAGTCAACTATATAGGCCCCTTCCTTCTTACTAAACTGTTATTAGACAAAATCATAGAATCAAAACCGAGCAGGATTGTGAACGTGTCTTCTCTCCTTCACGACTTTGCGAGACTACGCGTTGAAAAACTTGGAGGAATGTACGCGCCTGGAACTTCAGGCATGCTCCTACAGTATTCTAACAGCAAGTTATGTCAAGTGTTATGGACGAAAGCATTAGCAAAGCGGCTACCAGAGGGAGTCACAGCCAACTCTCTTCACCCGGGAATCGTGAATACCGATATATTCAAATCCCTGGCGCCAATATATAAAAAAATGGTGTATGCGTGTATTAATGTGTTCTTTAAGACTGCTAAGGAAGGAGCACAGACCTCTTTACATGTGTGTGTTTCCGAGGACCTCAATAAAGTCACGGGAAAATATTTTGTGGAGTGTAAAGAGGCTAGTTATAACAACTTAGCCGATAATGATGAACTAGTAGAAAGTGTGTGGAAAAAAAGTATCGAATTGACTAGTTAAAAGTACCAAAATACAACGTACCAAAATACAACAATAGTAAGGTTAATGATATTGTAAATAAAAGCAGTGTGTTAATTAATTTTATGTGCATTTTTATTAAGTTCGCCGTTCTTTACTAATTCATTAAATATACCTAATGTAGTTATTGTCTTTAAAACTAACGCCATCAAATTTTGTTGTGTTGTCATGTATAAAGAGTTAGTATATACGAGTAGCATTGTTGTCATATCATGTTGTGTGCATGTCTAATACATACACACAACTATATACACAAAAACTATAATCAAATACCAAAAAAACATAAAGCATTATCATAAGCTGATAAAAATAAGTACAGGGAGATATCGACGACCTATTTTCTTTTTATATTTCCTATAACTTCTTCGAGAAAGTTGTTCATTTCTATAGGAAGAAATCTTTTAATTATGACCACTTATTTCCGTAAACCATGTACAACGTTCGGTCCAAATAATTACAGATATGAATTAGCATGAAACATGCACATATCTACATAGTTAATTAGAAGTTCATACCGATTGCATTGAAGGTCATTGCAACGAAAAGTACTTATTATTTTTTCTTACCGGACGGAGTTCATCTTGGTCCATATAATGGCATACAATCCATATTTATCGGACTACCTGTAATTATAGATATCGAAAAGGGGTAGTTGGAGTTTGTAATTGACGTTTAAACAAAGTCAAGGAGACCTGCAATCTTAGTATCCTCCTACAGTAGGGATGATGACTAATTTTTATTTTTATTTTTATTTCCATCTTTTAGATAATAAAAAATATTAGACACGTATTTTTTCTTTTGTCTCGTAAACAAAGAATTATGAAGATACAGCGAGTGCAATTCTAGCGTGACGTCACGTCTAAGCAAAAATATTACCAACCCGTGTCGTCACAAGCCCCCACTCGTGAACTTTAAAGCGGTATATCTTCGTATTTTTTTAATGATTTGAAAAAAAAAATACGTCTCTATTATATTATATAGCTGTACCCGGCATGCGTTGCAATGCAATTTTTTCTACCTACTACCTACTACCTACCTACCTACTACCTACCTACTACCTACCTACTACCTACCTACTACCTACCTACTACCTACCTACTACCTACCACCTACCTACCACCTACCTACTACCTACCTACTACCTACCTACTACCTACCTACTACCTACCTACTACCTACCTACCTACTACCTACCTACCTACTACCTACCTACCTACCTACCTACTACCTACCTACCTACCTACTACCTACCTACCACCTACCTACCTACTACCTACCCACCTACTACCTACCTACCTACTACCTACCTACCTACCTACTACCTACCTACCTACTACCTACCTACCTACTACCTACCTACCTACTACCTAATTGTTTTTTTTTTTTTTAATGTACAAAAGTATCCTATGTCCGTCTCCTGGCTCTAAGCTACCTCCCCACCAATTTTCAGCCATATCGGTCCAGCCGTTCTTTAGTTATAAATAGTGTAACTAACACGACTTTCTTTTATATAATATATAGATTTTGATTAACTAAATGGCGGACTAAATAAAATTTGTCTTTTCATACCTAGTCATTTACATTATTTATTTTCATGCACATTCGAATATTCACAAACGTACCTACACATTGTCTTTGCAAGCTGATTGTTTATGATAGTCAATTCAAACTGTTATGAATAATTTAATACTTACAGAGAAGCAAAGAAAAAATCTCCTATTTAATTTATGCATCCCTAAATACTTACGTGTAAATACACTTTTTGGAATCAACTTGCTTCCGAAAACTGAGGTACATATATTTCTGAGTTATGTGGAAAACACACAACATACGTATAAAAAGATTGAAAACTCTCCTAAAACTCAAAGAACATTTACATTTATTATTTATCAATTACTTTGTCAAACTCGAATCATTTAAATATTTGACTTGTTTTGAGGAAAATACTTGTTCTTCCATGTGATCCCAAGGCACCACCACTTTACTCATAGCATTCAACATTACTTGAATGCGTACGATTACGGCTAGCTTCGAGATACTTTACTACTATGTCAATACCAAACCAAGGTATCACTATATCTCAGACAGAACACATCACATCCTGCTTGGAATATAACAGACATCAAGTATATTTTAGTATCAAAACACAACTATAACAAAAATCAAGTTAAAAATAAACATGTTTCAACAAAAAAAAAATGACCTTTCTTCTTCTTATCGAGTCAGAGATCCAAACTTTCAAATTCTGTCTGACCAAAAAGTTGCAACCTGGATGGCTCGGTCGCTGGCCTCCATAACGTCCTGGAGAGTGCAGGTGGTAGTGCAGGACGGGCAGGACAAAAGGTGTGCCATGTCCTGCGATGGGGCACCACACTCACATGCGACAAGTGTTGGGTCGACGATGCCCCACTTGCTAAGGTTTGTTTTGCAGCGACCCACTTGGGTCCGTAATCGGTTGAGAGATTTCCAAATGGGCCACTGCAGCTCGTGTCCTGTTATTTACTCTATATAGACACCCATTTTTATTAATCAGTTTTAGGCCAGTATATACTATGATGTTGCTAATATAAATGGTCTATTTTCACTTACTTCGGTCCACTGCTGGACATGGGCCGTTCCCAACGCCAACGCGCTACAACACCCGGTCCCGCCTTTGGCAGTTAGCTTTGAAGGCCCATCCAGTCCAAAAGGCTAAAGAGACAAGTCATAATTATTTTCTTCATGTAGGTAAATATAATACGGGAAATCGTCATCGTTTAAGCGACATATAAGTATTATAACATTGTATATATGAAGTTGTTTACCTCACTTATAGAGTTTTTAAAAGTTACAATTCAACAAACGTTCGTTCTCTAGGTCGAGCGTCGTGTATATTTACCTTATTTAAAATGACTTTATGTAACTTTGCCTGCTTCTTAACATATGACTATTCACATTTAAACGTGCATATTTTTATTATTTTGCTAGACGACATTCGACAAACAGATTACAATGAGGATTACTTTACTACTTATTTACACGTCAATTATGCATGTAAGTGGCCAAATTATAGGAAAAAGGTTATTTGAGCCAATGCAACATTTTCCAGGTCTTGGCAGAACAGGGGTCCTAATAGCCTGTTACCTCGTCTACTCTCTCCGCATACGAGCCAACGACGCGATCCGACTGGTTCGCAAGAAGAGACCCAAGTCGGTCCAGACGTCTGGCCAGATACTCTGCGTACAGCAGTTTGAACACTACCTACTGCCACAGACCGTTGTGTTTAGTTCCAAGTAAGTTTACCTGGAGCAAAGGAATATTAACTCTTACCAAAAATAACCAGAGTTCTTGTGGGTTCAATTCGTTCAATCGAGTTTATATAATGTTTTAGACACCATAAAACCAGCTAACAAAACTACCTAAAACCAATTGAATATTTCTTGCAGGGAAACCTTAAATCTAACTAAAGACAGAAAAACATCGGAGTTCACGCTCAAACAATACTTGTATAGGCAACATGCAACACTTCACGGACTAGAAGAACGAGCATTCAGGGAGCTACCGAAAGTAAGTTGTACTAATCTATAAATAGCCATCTTGAGGAAACCTGTTTATCCTGAAACTGCTGCAACTAAAACATCAGATCAAATTAAAGCATAAAATTTATTATTCACTAGCTGTGCCTGCGACTTCGTTCGCGTGGATGACGAAACTTATCAATGAGTTTTTAACCGCAAAATTAAGTTTGTTTTCCGGGATAAAAACTACCCAGTGTGGTGCCCAGGATAATAAAGAATAATTATACCAAGTTTCATCGTAATCGAACCGGTAGTTATTGCGTGACACCTGAACAAACAGACAGACAGACAGACAATTTTTTTTTCACACTTTTGGGTTCGTTGTCGGTCTAGTAACACCCCCCGCCATTTAATTTTTTGATATTTTCAATGTACAGAATTTTCACTTCTACAGATTTATTATAAGTATCGATTATATCATATGTGTGAATACAGGATAACATAGGACTTAAAAATAGGACAAAAAAAATATATTAGACGAAAATATATTATTATTATAGTATAAATAATATAAAATGCGCCCAATTTCAAATAAATTCATTTTTCTTACCAAGTATGACTTCTTAAACAACCATTCTCATAAATCATGCCTAAAACCTATTATTTCCTCGTCAGATAGTGTACTGCCTCTGTGAGCGTCTGCTGAAGCTGTGTGGCTGCAGTCAGAGCGTGGGTCTCGACTTCCGCGTCAAGAACAAGCCGTTCTTCAAGTCCTTCATGGTGTATAAGCTGAGGAAGAGCAAGCCCCCTGATCCTAGCACACCTGAAGAAGCTACTACGGAACTTGGTACAGTCATTAAATATAATTTTAATAAAACAAGATAGTATACAAACCTGTGTATGGCCCTGGTATGATTGTAAATGATCACGACTACTAACGATTTGCACGGCAATACGTTCTCAAAGACAAAAAGTTTTGGCGATCGGAGATGACATCGGGACATCTTAGATTTTCAAGAACATATATTTTAAAAAGCTAGCTAAAATAAAGGATGCAAGTGATATAATTTACGGTTAAAACGTATCGCACGTGAAACGAACATAACAACATGGCAACATATTATTTCATTGACAACATACACAATGTAATATAATTATCAATTAATATCATTAAGAAAGTAGATGAAACACCGACCTGAGGGCGAAGGAATGGTAACATAATAAATGCGTCGTACTAAATAAGTCGAATCAAGATTACCGCTCATAATATTTGATCTTTACATAATATAAGTACCCACCTGTTTATTTAAGTAGTACCTACATGTCCGTATGTAAGTAACGTTAAGTAATGTTAACAGACCACATAGCACAACTCCCGATGGTGGAATGGCGGGATCCCGTACAGGAGGACATCGAACGCAACCTGGAGTCTGTGACCAGGATCACTGGTACTTCCACCAACGGTAACGGCAGCATACCAGCCTTGCAGATATACGAGGTAAATATATATGTAATATCTCGTGTCGAAATTCCCATAGTTCACTTACAAGGGTGGCGAATAAACAGTATTTTGTGTCCCTCTGAGTCATTAACGAGACTGCAAACTGCTATGCAGTTAGACGCATAGCAGCTAACGATTACACCAGTAAACGACACACGTAAAACGTATTGTTATAAGACTTGCTTATAGCACATAATGAAATAATTAATAATCTTGTCCGACTTTATGGCGGTTTTGACGGGCCTGTTGGTCTAGTGGTTAGTGACCACCCAGAACCAGTACCCAGTACCCAGAACAAATCATTGTGTGATGAGCACGATCATTTGTTCTGTGTCTGGGTGTCATTTATCTATAATATGTATGTATTTAGAAATATATAAGTATGTTTATCAGTTATCTGGTTACCATAACACAAGCTCTGCTTAGCTTGGGATCAGATAACCGTGTGTGAATTGTCCCGGAATTATTATTATTATTATATAATTTTCGCCAGACTCCTTAAAATTTGCAAAAAATATTTTAACTGTATTGTTTTATTTCATTTTGAAATTAACTAGTTTTTATTTTAACAGGCGTTCACAGTAGACCACCACAGTCTTCCAGAAGAAAGACAGAAGTATTTAAAACAGCTGCGAAACGATATCAACCAGCACAGAGAAGCCTTCGATAGGATTAATTCTGAGGTACGCTCATAAAACAGACTAACGACAAATATGTTATGAAAAAAAAAGAAACGCAGAAAAATAGAAACGTGCGTAAAACGTAATTATTTCGTTTAAAAATTAAACCAAATAAAATTTCTTGAAAATCAAACTCCTAAATCGATTTTGATGAAAATAAAAGATACGTCAAGAGATATTTAACATGAAAGTATCGTCGTATGTTCTGATTACATAAACAAATAATACTTTCCACAATCAAAAATTAGTATCATTAAAAATTAGTATCATCACAAAAAAAGTCAGATACTTAGATAGTCACAGAAAAACTTATTGTTGAATTGAGAATATTCCTTTGGAGTCGTTTTAAACCGAAGAGCATGTATGAAGGGAATAATGAAAGTGGGCGAAGCGAAACAAGTGTGTAAGTCGTAGCAAGTGGAAGGAAGTGGTCTCTGCCTACCCCTACAAGGGAAAGAGGCGTGATTATATGTATGTATGTATGTCGTTTTAAAGATCGTGACCCAATATATTTGTTATGACAGGAACATTTAACATGAGAAATCTTATATTTTTACTAGCTGATTCCCGCGACTTCGTCCGCGTCAATTTCTTAAAATTGCGACTATAATTTGAGATTTAAACTATCCTATCTCTCAAGTTGGATCGAACTGCACATGGTGTGCGAATTTTATTATAATCGGTTAAGTGGTTTAGGAGTCCATTGAGGACAAACATTGTGACACGAGATTTATATATATTAAGTCTTATATTTTTATTGTATATTTCTAGAATGATCCTACAATATTAACGGGGCTGCTGTTTGAGTGGCTCGAGGGTCTGAAGCAGCCAGTCCTGGATAGAGAAGACCTGTCTATCATCGTCGGAAGAGCTTACAATGTGGAGTCGTGTATACTGGCATTGACGCTGGTAAATGTTAAATGTTACATTGTTTTAACAATTTTTAATTTATTATGTATCTAATTACAATATACATGCATTGCAATAACTTAGAAAAACGGGTGTAATTGTAAATTGAGAATTTTGAGTTAGAAGACCTTTAATTAAATTTAGATAATTTTATTCTTAAATCAACTAAGGTAACTTATGGCGTCAGCTATCAAAAGTCGTTCGAATGGAAATATAGCCGCTTTGTGACTCTTTATTTTATAAATATCAATCACCAAAAATCTTGTAAAATTGTATAAAATCTTAACATAACACATACCTTCTAAATCCAGGAAGACATAATGCTGTTGGAGTACCTGCTCCGCTTCGTGACACGTCTGCGGCCGCTCGCTGCCAGCAAGAAAGTGGACATCCTAAAGCGGTTGCTAGCAGCGCTCACGCACCAAACTATAGGTATTAATGGCCGATGTCTTCCTACGCGCAAGGTGAGTAAATTGCGATTATTTCGTAACAATAACATAATATAGACAGAATTATGCTATTACATACCTACTAATTTGGTAACTATAGACACTATAGTGGGGTTTAAACTTAATGGCGGCTCTGAATACGAGGCGAGTCGGTAGTGAGGTACTGCGTATAGGGCACTGCGTACACTTCAGAGCCACCATTAAATTTCAATACCACTATACAGATAAACACTTTCTACATAAATAATTTTAAGTTTAGTTGTGCAATGATAGTTAAATTCAATGAACTTACGTATAAAGCTTCATAGAATTTAATTACTGTCCCTTATTTACTTATTGTATTTATAAGCATATAAAATAACTGATTGTACTATGATTCACATCAAACCAACTATTCAACTAAGTAAATTCTTAATTTCAACACTCTTTTTTTGTTTTTATTACGATACCGCGACGCTAATTTTAATTTGTCTATGTCTTAACCAGTCATAACCCTTCAACTGTGGCGGCACGATATTTAAAAATCCTTTTTTTTTCAAGGACTTCCAGAGACTGAGGGACGGCACATGCAGCCAAGTGATCAACTTCATGCTGCGGATGATCGTGGAGTTACAGAAGGACATGATGAAGCCTGGCAAAGATGACGCCGACGTAGTTGTGCCCAGTCGCAGGTTTCGGATAAGGGCTTGGAAATAAATGAAATAAAATAAAATACTTGGGAGTTTTAATTTGTTACCATCAATTTATTTAAGTTAATTTAACATTCAGCTGGCAATATCAGCACTTAAAAGTATTGATTACAGAAATATTAGTATGGCTTTTATATTTTGATAGTCAGATTCCTTTTCATTTTGTACACAAATATATATTTTTTTTATTTTAAAACAATTGTCTTTTTTCCCTTGTTGGTTTTCTTCAAACGACTTTTTGTTTCATACTGCAGTCGTGTCGCATGTGCTATTAAACTAATAAAAGAAGAAAATATAAAAAGGGACTAAATTAAAAATAGAAATAAAAAATATATTAAATACAAAAACACTATTTTTAAGTTAGCCGCTTTTTGCTGTGTCTTAAATAGGGAAGGCAAAAATTTGATTGATTTCCTTAGCAACAAATAATCGACTAAAAACTGTTTTTCTCTCTATTTTGTGGTTTCTGGTACCAACAACATATTTTTAGGATTATCTATAGTTTAATAATCTATAAACGATTGATACATTGATGAACAAGTCTTATAAAATCATGTACCTATTGACTAAAAGTTGAAGTATATTGAATAGATTTTATTAATACCCTTATAAAGTTATTTATGTATATAATACAATAACTTATTTATTAAAAAAAATATGAACATTTTTCAATTCAATTATTCGACTATAACATTTTGCACCTTAGCACCTCACTACCAGTTTTGACATAACGGCTAACGCCAATCCGTGTGTTGAGTGCTTGTGCCGTGTCATCGAAACTTAATTTACACGTCGTATCGTATACATTCAACGATTTACCAGTGTGTTGCAACGTCGGCAGTTTTTTTATTATTTACATCAAATTTGCTGTTTCAAATATGTCGTCTACCGAAGAAACTTCCCAACTTAAAGCTGGACATCCCCCGGCAGGTATAAACTTAATTACGTATGCCTTTGTTTATGTACAGCCGACCGATTTAAAAAAATAAAGTTTTTCTTTTAAACACAAACTTTATGCTGCCATATGGCGGTAAAAAGTTCCGTAAATATATGGTAACAAGATTATTACTTTGTCTTATTTCAATAAGTTGTGTGTTAAAAGATAAGGATTTATTTATGTACTGCAATTCGATCAAGTAATGCAAGGCCTTAGATAGACCATGACGTCATTTTTAAATTTCTATGTTACGGCTTATAGCGTGTTGTTAAACAAAGAGGTATTTTCAAGGTCACTGGGCGGTCAATGTTTCGTGTATTTTTCCTGACTAATAATAATAGTCAATTCAGTGTTTTTGAAGTTGTTGCTTTTACTATATCACCATATTTACTGTCCAGTTTGAATGATTCATAAACTTGTTTACTTCAATGTTTTGTTTTGTTCCAAATTTTTTTTAAAACTGTTGAAATCTTTGAATTTATTCTGACAAAGCTGACTATGATAATTTGGTCAAAAACAGTTTAACTTTATTACAATATGAAAATATTGAGCATATTTTTTGACTGGATTCCAATAGGATTATATTCATCAAAACAAACCTCAAATTTCCAGTGAAAGCCGGTGGCATGAGGATCACCCAGCACAAGACTCCTCACACAAACACCAGCAAAGAGCCAGCCAATGAGGACTTAACTGGTCTCTCTGGACCCTCACCTGTGCCTTCCAACCCCGTATCCATTGCTGGAGCACCCAACAGAGGTAACGCGGACTTCACTCCGGAGGCTGCTCAAGTGGCCCATAGCCCTAAGCCTCCAGCACACATTAACTTTAAGCCCCCGACCAACATCCAGCAGCCCCGGAAGTAGGTGCATATCGGAACAAGTTTTGAGGTAGTTAGGTAGATCTACAGAACAAAGAAGTAAAATATAATGTATTATCACTATCTGTAATGAACAATCCCAGAGGGATTTAATTATTAAAAAATTGTAGTTATAAAATATTACTCCATCAAAAATTGTCTTCCATCATTATAATATATTAGTCATTGCAATAACTGGTTGAGATGGCTTTTTAATAGTATCAAAACATTGACATTATTTTCAAAATTATATCAAAAAATAACTACATCAAAAATTATGTAATACACAATTGGAATATCTGTTGTTTTAGCTATCTACCTTGATAACTTGTAACTTGTTTACATTAGGTATTTCAATACAAACAAATAAGTTTAAATGTGTGATAAACTATTTTTATTAATGATAACATATCTTTATTTAGATAAGTTGTGCAATCTACTGGCCATTCACAACATGTTGTTGCTTTAAAAAGTTAAAAATAATTTAAATATTTTTCCATTGGGCTTTGATAATAAGGGGATTGGGTATGTGTTAACACAGTTTACTTAAATTCATCTAGCATAATTTAATTCAATTTATAGTTGCAACATTGACATAAACACAAGGTACACTTGTCTAAATAAAGATAATTATTCAAAAGCATATTCCTATTATCAAGTTTGTAATTAAAAATCGAATGTAAACAAATTGAAAAATGTTTTAAATGTTGGCAATACTTGTAATGTTGCCAATGTTTAAACTAGCCTAGTGATTAGATTGGTATATTAAGAATATTTGTATTATATAAGCACTAACTATTTATAAAGTTTTAAAGTTATATATTAGTCTTGCTATAACAACCTAATCAGTTGGCTTACGACCTGTTGTAAAATACCCAGTGGTTATTAACTTGTTAAACACAGGCATAGCCATAGAATAGAAATGTTTGCTACACTTAAAATTTGTCATTATATAGATAATAACTTTAAGTGTCGATTGTAATCTTAAAAATGTCTAAATAACATGTTAATATCAGTATAAAATGTAATTAATTGTTTAAATCCAGATATACAACTTTAAAAGTTGTTTAAATTAGTCCAACGCCACAGGACTTTGGATAAGCCTTTTCAGAACATTCTAAATTTTAAATTACTGTTTTTTTAAATAAATGGTCACTAGAAACAACATTTAATAATAGATTTGAGAAACATCGTACATAAAGTACATTTTTCAGTTTTAGTTAGTTTCAGTGTTGCTAGTTAACTGGAGAATGTTAATGTTGCGAGATTACAAAATTAAAATATTAAAACTAGTGCTTACATTGACCATTTCTTTAGAATGTTTTATGTTGAAAAATAACTCATTTAATGGATAAACAGTGTTGTATTTAAATATATTAATATTAATGTCCATTATTGTTACTTTTGCACAAATTTTCTTTTTCATTCTAAAATACTGCACTCTTGGTGTTCATAATTAACTATCATTTATTTAACTAAAAGTTAAGAACTGATTTTGTACCAGTTTATTTCATTTTCTACTTTAGCTTTTGTGTGGCTCTAAAATATTTAAAATTAATGTGTGTGATTACTTAAAAGTGTATTTTTGTTACGAATTTATAAATTAGTCTTTTATTTTTTGGTTTTAAATTTGACTGTACTTCTGTACGTTTGAACAGCAATAATTAATGGATTAAATCATAGATTTAAAATCATAGATAGTGCAATTAAATATAATCTTTATTGATTGGTGCTAAGTCACTGATTTACAATGATAAAAATAGCATTTCTTCCACATTCCTAACCATTTAAGTAAGTATTGCATAGGTTGATTGCATTAAAAAAAAATATAGTTTTATTTTTCTTATTCCTTTTCTTCTGGTGTAAATGTTTTGCATTTGGCACCATGTGTTTTAAGTAATTTCTTTTTATAATTTAGTTTTAAAATAAATTTGGTATAAAACCAATATGTTTTTTATTTCCCAATTTATTACCCCTGAAATTAATAATAATAATAATATCCTGGGACAACTCACACACGGTTATCTGATCCCAAGCTAAGCAGAGCTTGTGTTATGGTAACCAGACAACTGATAAACTGACTTATATATTTTAAATACATACATATTATAGATAAATTACACCCAAACACCAGAACAAATGATCATGCTCATCACACAACATTCGTCCTGGGTGGGAATCGAACCCACGACCTCCGGTATAACAGTCAGGGTCACTAACCACTAGACCCGTCAAAATTATATTGTCATAACAGTCTTTTAAAACAAGAAAGCCACAATATATCTCAGTTTGTTACGGTTTCGCGGCTAAACCGCTGAACCGATTTTGATGTAACATACAATACATGTATTCTAATGGACTGAATAAAAGATTATATTTTAAGAAGAATATACTTTTTACTGAAAACGAAAGTAGATAAATTACAAAATAAATAATATCAAAACGCTTAACAATAAAATATAAAACAATATAGGTATTTCACAGTATAAAAACTTTAAAGTTGTAAGCTATTTCATATTTCTGTTCCCAGTCGAAGCTCTTTTCAGTTTTGATAGCATGGTGTTGTAAAGCTGAAATGAAGGTTTATATAGTATTTAGGAGATTAATATTTATATTTTTTTCGCGTGATCGTGCCAAAAAATGGCTTAGTTTTGCCCTAGACTTAGAAAAGCAGTGTATAAAGTTAATAAGGTGTAAAGATCAAAAAGTAATTGTATAGATTTTAATAGCCTCATTTAAACGTATCTGTTATCTCTCATTGGTGGAAATTGGAAAACAGACCTAATGACAGATTAGCGAACCTAGCGGTTTAGTTTAATTGCAAAATCGTCGTTAAATTTCATGGGCTTTCATTAAAAAATACTATATTTTAACTTGCCGACAGTAGTACTTTAAGGTATAAAGTAACGATAGATAGACATTTAGGAACGTTACAGTGAATTCTCGTTAAAGTAGGGGTTAGGTAACCAACCTCCAGGACTTAATGAAAGCCAACGATAAAGCTATTCAAGTAACGACTTTTTGGTCAAACACAATTTAACGATCACTGACTCGAGAAGAAGAAGAAGATAGGGAAATAAGAGCTACGAGCTGTAAGAGCATATATATTACCTCTTCCTCGGAGTTTTGCGCGGACGAGCCGGCGGTGCTTCTCGTCGGGGTCACCTCAGCGATCACCGGGATGCCACTTATCTGCTCCTTCCGCACATCTGTAGGTATATGTAACATACGGGGTAAGTAAAGTTGTAAGGGGTAATTATGAACAAGAGATTCTTTCAAAAGTGATCAAAGCGATTGCTGCTATTCGTCATCTTGCATGGTCTACCTACTTTTACATACTCAAAAATACTTTTATTTATGTAAATGGTGAAAACTATGTGAATTAAAGTAAATACATGTAGGTATATTTACAGCTTTCTAATTAATTAGTATCCTGAAAAGTGGTTTGCATTGAGTAAATAAATTACTTACGTACAAAATGTACCTACAAACCTTTTGGCTTTATTGGCTCCAGTTTTTCAGGCTGTAAATGCAGAAAAAATGATTAGATACTGTTACTTTTTCAAACATTTGTGTTGTAATTTAAATTATGGTTACATTTCTTGATTAAATTTATTATTTATTTTAAGAAATTATCTTCTAGGAACATATTAATATTAGTATATAGGGATACATATAGTAGGTAGGTACTCACAACGTCTGCGATGCTTGGTTTGTAATACTTTGACGTCATCTCCCTCTCACTAGCGCCACCGATCATCTGCGATGCTGTAAATTATATCGTTTGTGTAAAATTTCATATAATAACAAGCAAAACTAGATGATAAATCACTAGTGGTCCCCGCAGCTTTACCCTCGAGGATATATTTTTGTGAAGTGATCAGATATTTTTATAGTTATTGTGCAATTCAGGGTAGAGACGAATCCGACGTTTTAAACAGAGTGGTGCACTGTATACTTGACTATCTAGTCAAGTCAACAAAGAAATAAATACCTGATAACTAGGGGTAACCCCAAATGTGTTCCGCTTATTTTGTTAGTTTAGGGATAAAATTTTAACATTTTTGAGGATTTGGTCTACCCTGATCCAATTAAATTAAAACCTCAAAGCACCTAAAAGTATACCTATTATTCGCGCGAATCATTCGCTTCGGGATCGCACAGTTCAAGCCATTTTCGCACAAGCGTCTCGTCGCATATTTTGGCTACCTTTCTACCGCTAACTTTAAGACCAGCTAGGTATATATAACATAGTTGTGTCATACATATCTGCTTGCCCCAGACGGACTCGCGGTAGTTGACTCGCTTGCCGCCGCGGCGTCGCTTGCTGCGGCCGCGGCGGGCGGACGGCGCGCGGGACTCCACCGACACGCGCCGCGCCACGCGGTGGTACAGGCAGCGGGAGGATACGTTTGATATCTAAAGATGTACCAGAATGGCAATCAAGGGGATAAGTACAGAAAAGTCCAGTAAAACTAAATAGCAAAAACTATATAGGAAAATGCCCATGTAACTATGATAGAAATCGGATTCTTTCATACATTTTAGCAATTTTATTAACATTTCGCAATCTATAGATAATTCCGAAATAAAATTAGCCTTACCATCAAAAATTTGATCAGCTAATCTAGTTTTGTATGGGAGATCCATCTCTTTTCGAAATAGATATATTTAGCCATTATTTAGGTATATTTGAAGAATAATCATTTGAACACATTTGTTCCCTATACAAACATTTACGATGCGGTTTATGTATAACAGTAATTACTGACCAGTTCGCACTGCAGGTCATCGACCTCATCCTCCATGATGTCTAGCTCATCCGAGTCCTTGGATGGTACGATCATGAGCTTGGTCTCCGGACACGCGCCCGACACCATCAGCTGCGAGGACTTAGGGAAGATCAGGCGGTGGGCTGTCCTGGTATGTGAAGAAAACGAGGATACTAGTTTATTGAACTTGCAATATACATTGTGTTTAGATAAAAGGCAGAAAAACGGAATGAAAAGGAATTTTTGACGCAAATGATTACGTCTATGTATAAAGGGGTAGATGACTGAGTATGAAAAGACGAAAACTACTTAGTAAGTTCGTCATTACTCAAAAAAAATCTGGACACATTTTTCGTTTTCAAAATAAAAAAAAAAGCTTAGTAAAAAAAACAAATCAAAGTTTCTCTTCTTTAAAGAGTAAACTCTAACCAATTTGGTAAGGCAAAAAAAATATGCCTAAATTATTTACATTCACAGTGGATTCAAACAAAGTTTTATATTTACCTAGGTATATAAGAAGGCGGCTGGAAGACTTCCCTGGTGGCCAGGTCCTGGCAGATCCCGTCCAGCAGAACTATATCCTCCATCAGCTCGTTAACCACGAACACCTGCAATGTATATTCAATAGAAATGTATTATTGAATAATATCTCGCAACGTCTATGTTTACTGATGACTGACCTTAAAGGCCTTGAGGCAAGGCACGAAGGCGTGCTCGAGCCTCATGCTGAGGCGCTCCACCGGCCAGCTGTGGTAGGCGGGCACGGTCGGCAGCACCATCATCGACATCTTGATGCCTATTTCTCGCCACATTGAGGCCTCAAGTCTGACCAAAATTATAAAAATTTATATGATAACTGATCTATTATGACTAATCAATTGTGTAAGTATATCAACAAAATAAATGGACGAAATTTATATGCAATCATAGAAAGCTAATTTAGACACCGATTGGCAAAATTATAAGTCTAGGCTATGTGTAAAATGAAAAGGAAAATAACACAATAATTGACTATAGCAAGAAAATAAATAATGAATGATTATTGAGTTAACAATTCTAATCTATTAATATTAATTACCAGACATCTCAATAAAAGTATAATAAGATCGAATACTGCAGTACCTACCATGTTGATGAGACACATAAAAAATGATTTTGATGGATAAGCTCCACTAATATCTATTTCCTGACCGTAGATACTTACCCCATAATAGGGTGAGGGGCCAGATTGAAGGCCTCCTTGATGATCGGCAGCGTGATATAGTACGCCTGCACGGCGGAGTCACAGCGCACTGTGTAGCTGTATGGCCGGTTTGTTAACACCTGAACACAATGACTTTATTGTGTTACATATCTTAAACACTACTTACATGAACAGCTTTTACAATACTTAGTAAAAAAAAAAACTATAGATCCTGACATTATAAAAAATCTGGTCATGTTCTCGTAAAAACTACAAGAACATAAGAATTTGCATAGCATGCAATAGTTTGTTGGGGTAAGACAAGTAAGAATCTATTAATAAGATAGATTTATATAAGAATACAATAAAAAAGAATTAGATGCGCATTTTTTATTTCGTCGAAATAACGAAAAACTAATTAGATAAAGTGAATTACAGTTGAGAAGTGTCGGCTGGATGGGAGCTCAAACGCTCAAATAAAATACATTAATTTGAAATTTTCAAATTAATGTATTTTATTTATAAACATTTACCATGCTACTTTGCACGCTACATAAAAACACTAAAACTGGGGTAACATAAACATTTGTCATTCTTACCCCCAACACACCCACAGCATTCCCCGACACGATATAATCTTGACTGGGGTCCGCAAACTTGAGGTCAGTAAAGAACTCGTAGTTAGGAATGGCTTCATCCATTTCATCGTCGGGCGGTATGTAGGTCGCTTCTAAGAGCCCTGACACTAGGATGTACATGCCTTTTGGCTCGTCACCTAGGAAAACTGTATCATTATCACCATCATCTTACCCGAAAGAAATCCACTGCTAGACAAAGGCCAAAACATATCTAACGAAAATGTTATAAACTAAAAATGGCATAAACTAAAATACCATTTTTCATAAATTTTCAACGATACATAAAAGTAAATACTACCTATATGAGACCTTTAGGAACTTAAATCCAATCTTCAAAATAATTGAAAATGAAGAATGTAGATATCTGAGTAGGTAAAATTTTGTATGTTTGTCACTATAACGCGAAAATGTCTTTTTTACATCACCGGCGTAATATAGTTCGAAGGTGAACATATTACACGAATTCTGTCACTTCATTTCACCTAGCGGATATCACCTGGGTGATATGAAACCGAGGTGAAATAAGATGATGATGATATACAGTAGCTGCAGAAAAATATTATTTTAGTCTTAGGTAGTAAATCATTTACCTCTAGATATCAAAATATCGTTGATATTGAAGTTCAGAATTTCGGAGTTCTCTAGGAAAAACTCTGCGATCCTCTCGTTACCTTGCAACCAAGACACCGCGCGGAGTTGTGTCTAGAAATTTAGTTCACATATAAGTAGGTAGCTACTATTAAGTTTCATAAATTCTTATATACCTTCAAACGAAGAATATTTAGGATACCTACAGTGATTGGATAATTATACCATTTTTTTTCCTGCAACATTAATTGCAGATTGATATTGCGATGTATATTTATTATTTAAAGAGTGAGCACAAAGAACTTTACAAGACCTATTAATATAAGCCAAGAACAATAACCTCAGGGGAAGAAGGGGCGACCAGGCTTCCTTTATGACGACATAATTGTATCTTCTCCTGAATAGCGGAAAGCAGTAGTCTGTACTCCATTTCGTCTAAGAATCCTGAAACAGAGACAGAAAGAAACACAAGATCAGATAGGTACACGTAAATCAAAGGTTAAGAAATAGTGAGTAAGAGTAATCTTTAATGTTATTTACAAAGGATATTTACAAAGAGGTTTGGATCTTAAAAAGGCTCAAAAATATTCAAATATTTCAGAAACAAAAAAAAAAGGCTAAGCCTGACAAAACTCTAATTTAGGCATTATATAATAATTGAGGCATTTATTTCATTATTTTCTTAAAAAAAATGAACATTAATCTCTGTATTAATTCATCTCTATTTTTTTTCAGGTTTTTCCTTACCTTCTTCTTTAAGCTGCATAGCGTCAAGTATCATAATATTAAGTGTGGAGGTGGTAGCTTGACGTGTCTTCACAGTAATGGCTGTCCAGGGTCTGTCTCTCTGTAGTAAACCTAGCTGGCGAGTCACTGCTAGTCTGTAGAAATCAGTTTTCTATTAGAAATTGTCGACATAATATGGAAAACTTTACACGGTCATCAGATCCGAAAGTGGGCAGAGCCTGTATTATGGAAACCAGGCCACTTCTTTCAAATACATTTTATATTTTAAAGATAAATAATAACCAGACCGAGAACAAATGATAATGCTCATCAAACAAAGATTTATGCGACGGGCCTGTTGGTCTAGTGATTAGTGACCCTGACTGCTATACCGGAGGTCGTGGGTTCGATTCCCACCCAGGACAAATGTTTGTGTGATGAGCACGATCATTTGTTCTGGTCTGGGTGTAATTTATCTATAATATGTATGTATTTAGAAATATATAAGTATGTTTATCAGTTGTCTGGTTACCATAACACAAGCTCTGCTTAGCTTGGGATCAGATAACCGTGTGTGAGATGTCCCGAAATATTATTATTATTTGTCATGGATAACCAAATAAAAAAAAAAACAATAGTGACAAATCTTTGTGTTACTACTAGTTATGGAGACAGACTGAAAAAATTAAGATTGCTTTACCTGTCACTATCCAGCTTAGTAGTAAGCATATCATGTATCTGCTTATTGTCCACCAGTTGTGGCAGTAATGTGCACACTTCTTGTGCACCCGTCACGAACCCCTACAAATATTCAATCCTTTATAACAATATACCTCAAATGTACAAAGAAATATTAAGGCCTCTTCAAACTTGCTTATTTTATTTTGCTGTGCGCGACCGGGTTAACGATTCTTACTTAACGTTTTACTTGCCACCTAACCATGTATAATATATGTGGAATGGCAATAAACGATTGAGTATTTACCACATAGTAGAAAGAGAGTTGAATAAATGTATTGCAACCGTCACCAATAATTCCTAATTAGTGGCGGCAGAGCGGTTGGATTTGACAGCAAACCGCTGCAAGCAGTGTGATTGATCTTAGCCTGTAATAATATTAGTCTAGCCTTTTTACTCCTTACCTTACCGACGTCATATCCAAATGCTAATTGTATATCGATCATGCGATCTATATACGCCATGATTTTTGGAACCGATACCCTGCAGAAAAGAGAATTTATTTACTATTAAATGAAAGCAATAACAAATAAACAATAAGAAGAAAAAACGAGGAAATTCTTTAGTGAACTTGTTAGATGTAATTTCCAAACCATCTCGCACTTGGATTGTCAGCCCTCATCATCATCAGCCGGAAGACGTCAATTTTTTAGTAACTTACACTTTTCACTTCCGTTGATTTTTAGCTTAGCTCCGGTCAATATTATCTTTTACGTCACTCGCTAAAGTTAAAACATGGTTATGATTTCTTTGACCTTATTTAATGAACTTAGTGTGAGTTAAAATTTTGTAAACTGGCTCTTTACCAGATATACTCTTTACCCCCTTTGTCTAGATATTACATTTTTATAACACCCTGTATATATAATTGGATCTCATTCAATTTACTCATTTCGAGCTGAAATCTTGTAAACTGGCTCTATACCAGACACACTCTACCTCTTTCGGATAGATATGACCTTCTAGTAACATCCTGCATACATAGAAGATAGATAGGACTTCCTACATACCTGGCCAGCTTGCAGAGCCTGAGGAAGCGCAGCATCCGGAGCAGCTTGGTGGCTGTGATGAAGCTGGAGTTCACGTTGCTCCACTTGTCCCATGTTGTCAGAGCGTCTATCACGTCCAGCACCAAATCTGTTGTGAAAATCAAAAGCCACTAAAGTTTATAAGGTATAACCGCAAAAGTGACGCAAATTCTAATATAATTAACAGTATACCAATTTTTGATAGTCCTATTTACCCGACTGTGCCGAAAGGAGAGTTATGTTTTTGAAGTGTAGGTATGTGCATCATCACTACATAGTATAAAACAAAGTCGCTTTCTCTGTCCCTATGTCCCTTTGTATGCTTAAATCTTTGAAACTACGCAACGGATTTTGATGCGGTTTTTTTTAATAGATAGAGTGATTCAAGAGGAAGGTTTATATGTATAATAACATCCATTAAATAGTGGAGAAGTACTGTTATTTTTGAGGTTTCTAATGTGATGTCGTAAATAATTACATTTTTTCCGCTTACATTGCAAACGCAGGCTGCACCCTACGAGTTTTATCAAAATAATGTACTAAGTATTGTACTCATTGAAAAGGTCTACAGAAAAGTCCGTGATGGTATATGTCTATCTCTTATTGATAACCCACAATAACTTTTTTTTGTCATTTACTTTTTACGACAAATAATGGCTAATTTTCGAAGCGATTTTAACCAATACAGCATTAATCCTTAACCAATTAAATACCTTGAATACATTGTTCATTTAATATAGATCTATATGGCCCTTTACACCGTATGATTTAAGTGAATATTTTCGAAGATATTACAGATTTAAAAATTGCGGGACGTAGCGTTTGCGGCGGTACCGGCCGGCCGCCCGGTGCGGCAAGAGCGTGCCTATAAATAGCGCGTCTGAGTTGTTTTCCTTTATTAAGATTGTTAGCAACGCACTAAGTCGAGGTCCGAACCCCGCAGGGGGTGCCCTTAGTGGACGTTGCTGACGTAGTTAGTTTTTCCTATTGCTCTGGCTGGAGGCCTTAAGGCCCTCGCCAAAAGTCCGGTGAAGCAGTCAAAGCCTGCGCTCAGGCTAACTGCAAAGATCTCTACCAAAAAAAAAACGGCCGCGGATTTCCCTATAGCACTTTGAATTTAGCAGCGATCGGACGCGTTTATTATAAAAACGTGCTTTTCAGCGCGACAACGTATCAGTAATTATAAGTAAGTTACGATAAATAATTGTATGATAGTAGTTTTAAAATATAAATAATATTCTATTCTAAGGTTAATTTTTAAATCGCACTTATAGTAATTCTAAGTACCTACATAAGGTGAGATAAGATTAGATTAAATAAAACCATAATTTATGGATTGCAATTTTCTATTAAGATCTTGATTAAAATTTACAGTTAGATCAATTTAATATTAGGGAAATTATTTTCAAAAATCGTGATTTAAGGTGAGATATGTAAGTTCAGAAAAAGTACTTAATAGAATAGGTATCTTTTGTTGTTGATGATTGTTGATTATCTTTTGTTTTTAGTCGCACGAATAGCAAATTATTTTTTAAGTACTTTTAATTTAATTAAAATCGTTGTTTAAGTTGAGGTATTTCAGTAAAAAAAAAAGAACTGAATAGAATAGGTATCTCAAAACTACTGAATCGATTTTAATCACATAGGCTATATATTTTATACCCGTGCGAAGCCGGAGCGGGCCGCTATGTTTTTATATACAACGTTCACAGTTTTTCTGTAGTGTATTTAGTATCAGCATTGCACCCGTGCGAAGCCGGGGCGGGTCGCTAGTATAAATATAATTATGAACGGCTTGGTAGAAGTATGTCTCATGTTTGAAAACTTTAAGTTAATAATTGTTTACAAACATACCTCCGGTAGCCATCACAATGATGAAGAAATCAAGTTTATTCCAATGCGACTTGAAGTAGCCACAGAATCCGAGGGCACACATCTTAATTATCATCTCCAACACGTATATAAAATAAAAGAATCTGGAATATCGCAAAATTGGTTTTAAACAAAGGGTTCAAACTTGCATAAGTAAACTAGCAAAAAAAAAGTATTACGAGAAAATAGACATAAACTTCATACTACTATTTATGGGGATTTTTATTGACAAGGTAAAGAAATGGCCCAAAAATCTTTAACAGTCAGTTATCTTTCACAGAAACAGTAGGTCTTAGTACTTCAGTTAGCAAATCGATTTTTTCGCAAGCTAGACGATTAAAACAGTTACCTAAGCTATACTTATATTATAAATTCTAAACTGTCTGTCTGTCACGGTTTCACGGCTAAACCGTTGAGTCGATTATGATAGAACTTGGCATGGGATAAGTTTGGATCCCAAGAATGGATATATGCTACTTTTTTGCTGCGACAACTAACATCCAGCGAAAAATATCATAAAGTACTCACAAATTCAGCGCCCTAATCGTCAGCATAACGCTCTGTGAGACCGGCACCGGCAACGCCACCTCACAGAGAATCACTGGCGTGTTACACAATATCATGAAGTAGATGAACCCGTCGAACCAAATGTTGGTGACGATACGGTAGCACTGCTGCCGCCATTTCTGACGCGGGACCTGCGCGTTCGCCGCTTCGGGAGTCATCATGTTCACTAGTTTGCGACGGAGCCATACTGCGTGGGTCTTCCGAAATAAAGATAAAATTTACAGTTCAGGTGTAACTTGATAATAAAACAAAAAAGTTTGTGAGATGAGTTTCAATAAACCTAGCTACATGAGCGATAAGTGTGTTTTTTTTATATTGAATACTTAAAAATTGCAATGGGTTACACAAGCGGAGACCCTTAAACGGCGAAAGTATAATAACCTAATGGGTAATTATATTTTCGAGCCGTTTGGGGTTGAAACGCTTGGGTCATGGGGTCCGAGTGCACGAAATCTTTTTAAAGAACTGTCAAAACGTTTGGTAGACTCTACTGATCAGAGAGCTGGTTTGTTCCTTGCACAGAGAATCGGCATAGCCATTCAACGTGGCAATGCTGCCAGCCTTCTGGGCACGTTTCCCGCCATTGACGATGAGTATTTTGACGCGTGTTAGTTTTATTTATCTATATAAGATTTAATTTTAGTCTTTGTTTGTTCTTGTATTAGATTTAAGTATTGAATTGTAAATAATACCTATATGGGTTACACAATAAATATAGGAGATGAAACGAATCAAACTTCAGGACTGGGACTAATCAAGTCATGCTTACGCACAATATGTATGTACAAAATGGTGACGTCATACATTTCAAATCATAGTATCGTAATGTGTTTTGGGTGACGTAAAAAAACAGTATCCAATATTTTTAATTTATCTATCTGCCAGTTACATTACATAATTGCTACAAGTACGGAGTTACTGAGTATTATATTGGCCGGTGCTACTCAAGAGGCCACTTACTCCTACCTTAGGCTTCCACAGCGTCCCCAGCTGGTCCAGATTCACCCTCCCGTCCTCGGAATCGGCAGCGACTTCGACCGCCTGCACCAGCACCCTCACTCCATCCTTACTGATCTTCCCGTGCTCGTACTGCCTCCAGTATGATATCTTCAACGCTTTTAAGACGCGCTGGTAAGCTTCCCTGATGACATTAAACTATTTAGTAGTTGTTGAGTGCGATAACTACACCCTAATTTATTATATGTGCACAAAATAATAACCGCCTAGACTTTGAAAGAGACTACGATTGTACTAGATTTTTTCGATATTTCTTCTCAAGGTAATAAGTCAGGAAAGGGCGACCCGAGCTGAAAACATATTTATACAGGGTGTTACCAAAAGGGTAAAACAATCCAAAAGGGGTGAAAAGTAAATCTGGTATAGAGACAGTTTACAAAATTTCAGCTCAAAATTTTTACATAAAATCTATGTATTTTGGACTTACCTAGTCATTTCAGCGAACTCCTTTTTGGTAGGTTCGTTGGGTATCTCCCGCTCGCAGTCGGGGCAGGTCGTGTAGTGGTAGCCCATGTACGTGTCGTCCTCGCTGTCCTCGTCCCGGCCTGACATCTGCAGCTGGTAGGGGTGCTTGATCGTCGTGCCTGTGGGATGAAAGATATAGGCAGTATTGTTAACGTAAGAATCCTTAAGGTCGTACACTCTTAACAGCGTGGTCGTGATTACATATTTATCCATGTCATGTCCAGTCTTCACTGTCGATGACAACGATGTCTTCGGGTAAGTGTAGGGTACACAGGTGTGAAATAAAGGGTATGGTTAACTACAGAATATAGCACATTGATATGGTGGTTTAGCGAAGCCAATGATAATATTCAGATAGTAGGAAATAATTATATGGGTAGATACATAATAGAATATTTAAACCGATGTAAATATATGTATAGATGAAGCCAGGCAGTCATACTCTCCGAATAAAGGTTATTCTTCAACATAATGTTTGTCCTCATTCGGTGTTTTCCTTATTGAAAATATTTTTTTGCCTACGTATCCTATACTCCCAAACTATATATATGCTTCTACTTTTACTCCTAAAAACCCACCTTCCTGCACCAGATCCCAGTTGGCATCAGCTAGAAACTTGTCCATCTTCAGCATAGAAATACACCGGTCCCTGGTCATCATGATGCGTTTGACGCAGTTCGTCATGTTGGCCTTCTTCGCCAGGGAGATCTCCGCCAGACCGAGAATCTTCAGCACCTTCGTCATGCTTGTAGCGTTGATCAGAAGGGATAGGATCACTAGACCCGCTGTTTGGATTATGAAGATCTGGAATAGGGAAGGAGTTCAGTGTTTTTGGGTCTAAGAGCTTCTGATAGTGTTTATCTACTGTTTTAAAATAATACGACGTCGATCTCTTGTCTTTGATCTTTTAAGTAAAATTTACATACCTTCGTTTACCTGTCCAGAATTGGTCTAATTCCTAGTACGTAAAATATATAGGAGAAATTCTGACTTAAAATTTTCAACTGTGTTAAAACCAGCAAGGAAATAGTAATGCGTTCCTTATCCAGTTCCGAAGCTTTCTTCATCGTAAACGTTTCTTGATTTGTCATTGTCCGTCATTTACTTAAGAATATTGTTTTATAAACTGAGTGTGAGTGTCTCACCTCGCCCGCGTCAGACACGGTGGGCGTCTGCAGAACGATGAGCGCGAGGCATAGGGACAGCGGGCCCCGCAGCCCGCCCCACACGCACGCCATGCTGTGCTGCCAGTGCTGCCACGTCATGCCGTAGCCTATACAAGTGCTGTAGTGTCTCACCTCGCCCGCGTCAGACACGGTGGGCGTCTGCAATACGATGAGCGCGAGGCACAGGGACAACGGGCCCCGCAGCCCACCCCACACACACGCCATGCAGTGCTGCCATGTCATGCCGTAGCCGATGTGCCGGAGCAGTGGTGTCATGGCCGCGTATACCATCAGTCTGAGAGAACAGACGAAATAAGAGTACCACTAACTAACGCCTTACATACACGGATTGCTTGAACAGTCAGCCACTGATCAACATATAGGGACTGCATGAGATTTCGACCACGCTCGTGCGTCTCGTGCGCTACCCGCCCGCTCGCTTTCTTTTTTTTCCACGACAGGTCGAAGCAGTCGCAATGCTTCAAGCAGTCCTAGGTATATGGTCTAGATATGGTCACTCAGTAGTTCTCCAGGGTGCTCGGATTTCCGTTTCTAAACACACAGGAGTAAGCCAGGGTCTCTATAGACATTGCTGGCACCGACAATTTTAACCCTTATAAATTTACTTGGCAGACTATTTTTCATAAAAGTATTCAATTTTGAAAGACCCTCCTTATGTAAGCGTGTCTAAGGACGGCTTACACAAGTACCCCACGAAAAGGCGTAAAAGTGTCAAGTAAAATCATTAGGTTATACACTATATTGCAAACTTAATTAAATAAAATGTAACAACTCACCTCGAACAGTACACTGTGGTATACGTCACGAAGATCAGCGACACCTGTCTGACGCTGATCACATCACTGACTCTCTCAAAAATCACCACTCCTATCATAGTGAACACCAGAGTATTCGCCGCATGGCCCAGGATCATCCAGAACTGGGAGACCACCTGCTCCACATCCCCAGCTATCGTTGACTTCTTATTGCTGACCAGAACTCCAGTTATCACTGTTCCCAACAACCCTGACACATACAGAAACTTTTCCCCTATATAATACGTCAGGTACGCCCCCGCCACAGTTACAGTAACAGCACAAAGAAGATCGTAATACGTAACAGATACTAATGTATCTGTTATTTTTCCCATCACTAGTCCTAGGAGAATCCCGCCGCCAGCATACCGGATTAGGAACAGCGTTATTTGAGAAGCTTCAGTTAAAGCACTCGCTATGTATCCAAAAACCGCTGTAAATTCGATCATGACTGTCACATCGCCTAAGAGTCCTTCTCCGAGTAAAAGAACGCTTATATACTTCCCTTTACTCATAGCCTTCAACTGTTTTACAACTTCCAAAGGATATATAGGCGAACACACGATCCCAAATAACAAAGCCGTTGAGAAATTCCACGACGATTCTATCAAGTAGTACGCCATGAAAGCCGCCATCAACGCAGTCAAAAGCGCTCCAGGGACACCAACCAACAAAATTTGGGGAAAACTTCTCCAAAAAGAATGAGCATCAACATTATACGACGTCCGAAATATCAATAAAGGTAGAAAAGTGATCAAAAGTACGTCGACATCCATAAAACATATATGGACAATCGGTTTTATGCTTGGGAATCTGTTTGCGCAAAAACCCGCTAAGCCGCCTAAAGTGAACATGATAACACGGTACGGTATACACATGCCAATCCAAAGCATGATAGCTCTGACCACTACACCAATGAGTAAGGTGGAAAATATGAAGAGAAAGCCCAAGGATGTAGGGTAAGCCAGTGAAGGTCGTGAAGGGTCGTTGAAAACCACCACATCGTCAGATTTCTTGAGGAGCTGTTCTGATGAGAAGTCTTCGCTAACATCTTTGGATAATACGGTGGATATAAATAAAAGGATTATTAGGCAGGAGGCCATTTTCGTGGCCGTATAGATTTTATCTTTTTTATTTACTGGTACTGTATAGTTATATAGAAACTTCAAACTATAGATAGCTAACGCATAGAGGAAATCTGTTTGCAATAGTTTGTGAGAATTTGTTTTTTTTTCAAGGAAGCTGTGAATATTGCATCTATTCATGTTAAAAGGAAACCAAATAATTAATAATTTTATACTTAATTTATTAATCAAGTCCATTAAATTAAAACACAATAAACAATACAATTAAATAATTTAAGATACTACATAAAAATGCTTTCAAACACATAAGAGCCCTGCCTTAGTAGGATGGCAATAATACCATGGCAATTGCTCCGGCTACCCTCATTTAAGGTCAAATTATGTCCAGCCAACCAATGCATCATGTATTGATAATTAATTCATAAACCTAGCTTATATTTTGCGAAATAATATTTATTCTTGTATTTTATTAAAGCATTGAAATAACAAACTAATAATTTCGTTATGTGTATTTAAGCCTCAAATAGTACTATGATGTAAAAAGTTTCTCTCAAATCGGTAATTATTGCATATTTCCATTACGAGCTATGGTTCTTAAGGCTAGGTAGCCTAAGTAACGTCTTACTAATTGAGGTATCAAAAGCAACAACATATTTTCATCAAATACATATTCCACAACTATTTAATTTTATATTAATACAAAAAATCATCATAAATCTATAGGAAACAGCAATCTAGCACCATTACTCTTACTAGGACTCTTATATGGGGAAAATTTCTGTACAGATTTTCTTGGAGATTTCCTAGGAGTAACATTCTTCCTAGGAGTAACACTTTTCCTAGACTCTGTTTTCTCAAGCTCATTAACTTCTTTATAAGCAGTTTCTAGCATTCTTTTCTTCCAGTCTTCATAAGGCTCTATAATTTCTTGGACGGGTTCAGGGATGGGAGCATCAATGTCCATGTGTTCTTCTTTTTCTGCTGCAAGGTTAATAAAATAATATAAAAAAATATGCGTTTACATTCTTAACCGCCGAGGTAAAACAGAGGGGATTTTATAAGTTTGGCGTGTCTGTCTCTGTGCCTGTATGTGGCATCGTAGCTTCTAAACGAATAGATCGATTGTGATCTGATGTTCTAGCTATAATTTCTTGAAGATCCGTTAAATATTTCAAATGTATATGGCTACTTTCCAAAATATGTTGGAAGTCACTTATTTTTTTTATGTCTATGTTATTTAAATTATTATGCTCAAATCCGCTAGTTTTGCTAGTGTTGAGTGAAGTCTATCTGTCAATGTCCAACAATCACTTCAGTACCTTGTCTCCATCATTGGTGGTAAATGGCAGATATAGCAAATTGTGATAATAAATATAAATAAAATGGGATTTTACTCTGAAGTGGGACATTACAGACTGGTATATTTATTATTTAATGTTAGTTTTAGCTATGTTTTTTAATTCTTATTGGTCACTAAATTTTATAATAAGTAGTTAATAATAATAAGTTTTCTTTATTTAAATAATACTTACATGGCATAAATTATTGTACAAAAACATTTACGTATCGTATCTTACATTCTTTATATTATAATATATAACAAATAAAATAAGGTACAACATTATCACGATTAATAAAAAGAATTTGACAGCGGTGGGATTCGAACCCACGCCCTTTCGGACTGGTGCCTAAAACCAGCGCCTTAGACCACTCGGCCACGCTGCCTACATGAGCAGGCCGCGAATTTAATCATTGCGTACTTTAAACGTATCAGATGTATCAACATGGGCAGAAAATTACTGACCTATAGAGCAAATTGGAAATTTGTAAGCAAAGATACTTTTTTGAAACGTTCATTGTAATTTTTACACGCATAGGCGGGAAAAAGGTATCTAATAGACGTAACTACACACGCTCGTAATGTAGGCAGAATAATAATGCCAAAATTAAAAAAGGGCCTCGTCCTATTTTCTTTGGAAAGCAAGAGGTTCCTAAATTAAATGGTATGGTTTTTTTTTATATGTTACGCGATATCTCTGGCAATTCTGGATCGATTTCGAAAAGGATTTTTGCCGTCGATAGAGTATACCTCAGGGGTAGTCTCATATAAAGTTAATTGAAGTCAGTTTTTTATTATTTAAATTATTGCTAGATATAAGCCAATTACCGAACAAAAGTAGGCATGAGGCAAGCTATACCAAGCAAGTATATAGGCTTTTTGCCGCGATAACCAACACCCACACTTAGGTAGTCTCGAGCACAACATATGTTTTCTATAAATAATGTTATTTACCATTTTCCACAGCATTCTTAGCTGGTCTTCCCCTCTTTTTCTTAGCAACAGTAGCAAAGTGTAGATCAGTGAACTTTGTCCAGTCGGCGTCTAGTTTAGCCCACTGTGCTGGCTTCAGTCTAGATTTCTCGACTATTTTACTCTTTGATATTTTGACTTTATTGATCCTGTAATTATAATTTCATGTTTGTTAAATTTCTTTGTGACAAAAAATTCCTGTATATTTTTGTTAAGCATAGGTATTATAATAAATAATCCACTATAATCATAAAGAATTCAAAAAAAAAAATATTGCATTATTAACTTTTTATTTACAGATAAGTCTATTGCTTGTTTGGAAGTTGTTCTTTTCTATAAATGGAAGCAGTATTTCGAGTATGACCAGAAAATATGTTGCACCTGTATTATGTTATTGATTTAAATAATAAAAAGATAAAGTAGGAACATACCTGCATGCTTGAAACACAGCCATGCAAACATATTGTGGGAGATCGAGATCCACTTCCTGAAAAAAAACAGAAATGTATTAGAACCAGTTACATTGGGTATATACTAATACATAAATACTAAGCCTTACAGTCAATCTAACCATTTACATATGTAGTAAGTAGACTTTGACTTCTTGTGGTAAGATGAGGTCGTAAATTTGTATGTATGTTGTTTTGTTTGTCTTTGTTATGCTACATGTCCAGCAATTGTTTACTGATTGCAAAAATTTTGCTGCCTGTACAGATTCAATTTTGCATCAAATATGAATCTGTAGTTTAACTTAAATATCTACTAAGAAGGTTTTGTTAGTAAACAAATTGCATACATATTCATATTATGATCGACGACCTCCGTGGTCGAGTGGCGTACGCACCGGTTTCAAGGTGTCGCTAGCTCTGAGGTCCCGGGTTCGATCCCCGGACGGGTCAATGTAGAAACCAACTTTTCTACATTGTCCCGGGTCTGGGTGTTTGTGGTACCTTCGTTGTATCTGAATTCCATAACACAAGTGCTTCAGCTACTTACATTGGGTTCAGAGCAATGTATGTGATGTTGTCCGCATTTATTTATTTATTTATGATAATTGAAATAGGTTTTACTAAATATTTTTGTATATATCTATGTTCTACATAATATAATTACCATTTTAGCCTGTTTCTGGTACTCATCAAGTATTCTATCGGCCAGCTCTTCAACACCGGGGCACTGGAGCGTGAGGCACAGCATCTTGCTGGTCAGCCGGTCGGAGTCCAGTTCCAGGAGGTTCTGCACCACCTTCTTACTGTTGGAGTATGCTGATGGTTTTAGTCCAGAGTATTTGATGGCTGTTTTCTGGAAATATAGGAAATATTGGATTAGTATTAGTAGGTACTTAATCTTTTATCATAGTCAAAATCTATTTTATTATGTATGTTAAATTACATGTAATAGGTTTTTTTACCAAGACATTTGATACAGAAATTAAGTTTCAACTTCAAGCCTCTACTTACAATAAGTATTATTTAAAAATATGTTTTACGATTGAATCCATAGCTCTGAAAATAACTTTTCAGAGTATTAGCCAAAGTTAAGACTGGCATATATGTGAACAGATCTACGGTTCTAATCTTAGATATACATTATTTTTCAGATCTTCAATAGTGTTCTGCTCAAGGGTATTTGCGCTAATTTCTGCTTGAACCTTACCACCAGTGCTTCAAGTAAATGATGGAGCAATAAAAAAGTATTTTGAAGAAAATCATTAGGAACAAACCTTGAGTCATTGAATATACTTACAACATCAAATTCCGCCTGCAACATTATGGCAGCCAAGTCTAAACATATTACTACTTTGCTAGTTTCACTTATATTGCTACCCGCCAAACTCTTAGCTTGTAACAACCGCTGGAACTCTGCTGCTTTACTGAAAGGTTGCAATTTGTAGATATAGGAAGATGATGTTGACATTCAACGATGGAAAAATACAAGTAAATAAGTGAGACGGTCTTTAGGAAACAGCGTAGAAGATAGCTTTAACTTTACTAAGTATCGTGCACATAACAATATATAGCGTTGTTAATCATTTATAATATAATATACTCCAAAACAAAATGTAATTACTTTAGAACTTTGTCTTCCTCGCCGAGCCCAAGTTTGGACGCCATCAACTGTAAAGTTTTGTTATTCGTGGCCATTTTAGATAAATTGATTTATTTTTGCATATATAAATCAAGTTTTATTATGAAATCCACTCAAAACTGAATAAATCTCACTGACTGACATTAATCTTCACAAAATAATAGAGGTGGGTCGTTCCGGACCGTAATAGTTCTCGGAACTATGTCCTTCAGAGGAACGATATCGGTCCAATCCGAACCGTCAACTGAAGTCGGTCCATCGTTCCTGCCAGTTCCTGGATGCGACGCGGTCACGTGGTTTACTCGGAACGAACGAACTGCGGACCGGACGTCACAAAGACGCGTGAATCATTTCAATTTTGAACCTTATTACAATGTACTAAAAGCTACACCTGAAACGCGCTATGGACGACTGCGTGTCAGCGATGACGAGCTATGTGACTCTTAATACATTTACTTAAGGGTCAAATTGGAATGATTCGTGTGCAAAATGACTGACTATTCACTATATCTACTGTTAGGTTAATGAACATTCTTTTTGCTTGTATTTTACAAATAATATAATAACTATATTGATAATTGATAGTAAAGTTGGGCAGGAAATGAGTTGAAAAAAAATTTGTAAGTTTGTACTGAGCCGTTTTTTAAATGAGGCGAGGTCATGACATAGGTCTTCTCTTCTCTAAGAAAAACAACGCAACACTTAACAGTTCCGCGATTATGCGAGGAACTATGTAAATTGTGCATGTGCGGAATTACATGAATATACTAGGTACCCTTCTAGTTCCGCGAACATGTTTCCTGCACCTAGTTCCGAGAGTGGAAAGAAACGTTCCATGTTCAATCCGCTAGAGGACATGATTAGCGCATCTCTACAAAATAAATATCTCGCGCCATTAGAACGAGTATTTGACATTTGTTTCAGACTCACTCGCTCAATCAGCTGTTCATTCATTCTTTTATCCTAACCATAAACAATTTGTAGAAAAATAAGGGGAAAATGGGAAATTTAGATCGTCGAGAAACAAATTCAACTTAAGATGTAAGATATATTATACCTTTATCAAAACGATGGTTATTTAGCGAATGATAATATTTTAAAACTACATGCTGCTGCTCTGCTGCTACATGCTGCACTACGACATCTTATAATCCAATATAAACACGTCATCTGAGATACGTAATTTTCGAACGTCAGAATCGCTACATCAAAACTAAATCAAATAAGAAAACTAAATACGAAATAGTCGAATAACTATTAATTCTATGTCCAAGTTTTGGAAACCTAATTTCGTCAGTGAATACATTCATTTGCATGCAAAAATATTATTTACAGTTAAATGAGAACAGATAGACAATTTTCATTTGAAAATTGCATGACCTGACACTGTTTATCTCTTTCGTTCATGGTTGGAAAATCTTCTCGATTATCGATGACCACGCCCCTTTATCTCGATTTTGACTGAAGTTTCAATGATAAAACACCTTGCAATATCACAGGAGGCGACATGTTGATTTTTTTCTATAGGTTCTGTGAAGCCGATACGGATCGCTGTCATTGCTACAAAATGTCTTTGTAGTTATCAGGGTGTAGGTCATATAATTGTAGTAATATTAACTAATCCGTGCTAATTTTCATATGTTAAACGTATCGTAAAGAAAAAGAAGAGGATCCACTCCACCCGAATCAGGGGTGTGTATTCAGTGATACACCGATATAGATTTGTATCAAAATAATCCGAAGCTATTTATAAATATTATTTTCTCAGCTTTTACTTATGTTCAAACGTTAATAGTAACGTCTGATCTATAATTAACTTGTGAAAGTTTATAAATATTACAGTATTCAATGGTGAAGTGGTGAGTCGAGTCGGTTATTACTGCCAAAGGTTGCCATTTTTTAGTGGGATATAATCGTGTGTGGTGATATCAGGGCGTGATCTCAGTGCTCGGAGTCGGTTCGGACTGCGTCCCGGGGTGTGTGGAGTGTTCGGCTGTAGTCTGCCCGCGATCGCGTACCCTGGGTTACACTCCACTCGACTGATAGTGTGGTGTGGTGATTTTCAGGTAGAGATGCAACTAGTGTCAGTGAGTTCAAGATAATAGCAGTGCGTGTGTCGTGTGGACGTGGTGAAGTGATGATGCGGTCGCAGTGAGGGGGCAGAGCGACACCACGGCTTCGTCAGTGGCGGGCGGCGCGCGGGGAGCCGAGTCTCCTTCGCAGCCCAATCAGGACACCGTGGATAACGCCACACCCACCTGCTGGTGAGTACCGCTGCATTTATCACCTATCCAACCTCTTTGTCACAAACTACTTCTAGAAGTCAAGGACTTTGGTAGTAACTCATGAAACAAGACCTTGAAATCAAGTGTCATGGAGTTGTCAGACTAAACAAATCATTGTCTGTGTAATCATTGAGAAAAATGTGATAATGTGCAGCCAAACCAGTGTAAGTGGTGTTTTATGTGATAGATATCTTATGACATCTTAAGTAATATCTAGTTAAGTGCTATTCTAATATTCTTTTGTATTCAATACATACAATACACTACCAGTTCTTAGCATACAAGTGGTATCCATTGTGTACCTTTTCATCGCTTATGATTTCAAAAGCCTAATATATAAAGTTACTTGTCAAATTACATAGTGGGATATTTATCTAGAATGTATTTAATTTTAATTCATAGTTCATAGATTATTCTGGGTATATTTGACTTTTATTTATAATCAACCGTGTATAATGTAGTAATATTGAAAATCTCTTAAGAATAATACTGACTTTTATCTCGCTGCTGGGAAAAGACAAGACCTCTTGTATTAAGAAGAAAGTATGTTTGATAATCATCTTGTTTGAACTATGCTTGGTTTATGGAATCTGTGGTTCCAGTGATAATCGACTGCCAACTTTAAAAAAAGTTTTATAGCTACTTACCTGGCCTTAAACCTTGTGTAATCAAGGCATCTGATTTTAATTATTTTTTTATTTGAAACTAAACACAAAAAGCTTTTACTATTACAGATATAATAATTGACCTCATCATTTAGTCTTGATTATCAAGAGGTAATCATTGATTTCTCTTCAACTAACAAAATCTTCATTAACATCAGTTGGTCACTGTCAAACTAGACTTCTATTTAACAGTTAGTTATCGTATGTTCCTAAATAAAATTCAATAAATAGAACAAGCAAGAAAAGGAAATAGCTAAATATTTGAATATTATTTAATTTTATGAATCACACTTACATGAAATAATTGATATGCACAATGTTGTAATGTATGTATGTTTAATTAAATCAAATATGATTTTCCTTTCATGTTCAAAATTTCATTGTTTTCAATCAATAATGGAAGGACATGATTTACTCCATATTTGTAAAATCCAACCTGTAATTGTTTTGTTTCATTTATATAATCTAACAGCTGATTTCAACTTTTCTGTTTTGAGGCACAAAAACATTTTTATTGTTTTATTATTTTCTCATTAATTTTCAGCCAGCACAACTGTTAGTCATTTATTATCTATACTTTTCCAGAGACTAATTTGGTACATAAATTCTGTATAATTTGTAATATCCAATTCTAATCTCCAGTAAACCCTTCTTACCTCTATTGAATGTATGAATTTCATATATTTCATTAATTATGCTTGAAAAATAACATTGTAAAATATTTCTTTCAAAGATTGCATCTAAACTTATAATTTTTGTATGAAACATAAAATTCTATTTTAAATCATATTTCATAGAGTATAACTATTAAATGATGCCATAAAAGAAGTATTCAAAAAATAAACTTAATCAATGCACACGATGTTTTAATTACACCTACTATTTATTTCAACATGCTGTATATTGGTATGGCAGTCAATGCCAAAATATGTCAGAATCATGTTTGTACTATTTATATTTTAATTAGGCGGAGTAGGTGTTATCAATCTACCAATCAGGTATGGACTAATTTAATGTGTGGTCCATGAAAATGTTTAAAACTTATACATTAGTCCGAATATATAGATGTTAACAAATCTTGTGTGTTTGACGACCTCCGTGGTCGAGTGGCGTACGCACCGGTTTTCAAGGTGTCGCCAGCTCTGAGGTCCCGGGTTCGATCCCCGGACGGGTCAATGTAGAAAACCACTTTTCTACATTGTCCCGGGTCTGGGTGTTTGTGGTACCTTCGTTGTTTCTGAATCCCATAACACAAGTGCTTTAGCAACTTACTTTGGGTTCAGAGCAATGTATGTGATGTTGTCCGCATTTATTTATATTTATTTATTTATTAAATACAAAATATTCTATTCTTCTTTTTTGTGTATATACACTGTCACGTTAAAAAACCCATTGACATAGCATAATATTTTTATACATATCTTGCATACATAATGTATTTTTATGTCAGATTATACAGATTAATGGTATACATACTTAATTAATATAGCAGTAATAGTAAATAAATTTTAACATTTCTTATTTAATACTAAGCTTGTACAATGTACATTTAAAAGAATATCAGCCCACTATATTTATCTGCAGGCCAGCGGCCTGTCAAAATATATCTGTACTCTGTGTATACTATCAAGAAAAGTTAAAAAAAAAAACTTGCATGTATTAAACTCTACTTACCTGTCACTGTCAATTTCTTATCAATCAAGATAAATGTAGATAATTCTCTAATGACCACAGAATAGTAAGCTAATAGAGTGGTAAAGTGTGAATGAATGTGTGAACCACAAATGTTAAATTGTTTCTTATTATATTTAAATGATTTACTTATTGTTTAAACAATCAATACTAATGCACATTTTCAACTCTTGCTTATAACACTACTATTTACAGGTATTTTTAAGTTATAAATATCATAATTTTGTTAGACTAAACAGTTATTTTATAGATAGAATGGTTGTAAATATACAAGCCTGACTCACTATTAGTAATATTACTCACTTTTCCTAACATACCCTTTACATAACTGAGGAGTAAATAGATGTGTGAACTAGTACCATATACCTGTTACCATTTTTATTGTATATTACCAAAATGAATTGAACACTATCAATCACAAAATATTTTTTCAAATCTATCCGAATTGGCCGGAGTTATAGCATAACAAATGTACATGAAAAAATAATGTCAATTAAGAACCTCCTCCTTTTAAAGTTGGTTACAAACACAAAATGCTTTAAAGTATTTTTTTGTATAATCATCTTCATAATTATCAAGATAATTATTTATGTATTGATAATTAATTGATGCAAAAAATAAAAGTATTACATATGTATTTTTAATTTATTATAATTTCATATTAAATTTTGTATAGAAAATCTGTGTGATAATGTGTGCTTCTCGGTGGCGGAGCCTAAGGACTACTTGACGCGAACACAAGTTCCTTATTATCAATGATAATTAATTATTTACGTGGATGGATAATTATCACACAATTGAAAATAATTATCTTGATAATTTGCAACCCTTGTATAATTTAAATCTCTTATACTACACTCCATTTAGTTATTATTCTGTGTCAGTAAGCTTCAAGTTTATAAGAGGGTGTATCAGCTGGTTTGCCGCCCACACTTCTTATGACAGCCGTTTGTTTAAATTGTAGACAAATGACATTTAGTTATTATAAACTATAATCATTTAGTATAATTCATGATAAGATTCAAGTAATAATGTTAGCTGATTGCTATTATGTTCTAATTTTAGTTTATATTTTTCGTGTTTTTTAACCGACGAAAACGGAGAAGGTTCTCAATTCGACGAGTATATATTTTTTTTTTTTTATGTTTTGTCACGCATAACTTTTTACAGAGTAGTCCGATTTTGATAATTCTTATTATATTGGAAAGGGTATACTCCAAAATTGGTCCCATATAAATTTGGAAAAAGAATTCCCACCCTAAGGGTAGGAAAACAGGGGTTGATTGATTGTTCACTCACTGATTGTAATGTATTACCACGCGTAACTTATTAAAGAGTAGTCCGATTTTGATAATTCTTTTTTTATTAGATAGGGTATACCTCGAAGTAGCCACAAAAAAATACAAAATATAAACTTTTTAACAAAAAAATTAAACCGCCGAAAAAACTGAAAAGCAAAAAATAATATTTGCGTCGGGGGACGGTTACTTGGGACAATTCATTACAGGACCCCCGACTGCAAATATTATTTTTTGCTTTTCAGTTTTTTCGGCGGTTTAATTTTTTTGTTAAAAAGTTTTAATAGTAACAGAACAGTCGCTGGGTGACAATGTTTTATTACTTAGCTTTGAAATACAACGAAAGTATATATCAAATCAAACAAATAAAAAAATCACATTTTTTTTGTCTTTTTACTTACATTAATTTTTTCATTGATGTTAGATATTGGCAGATTACCTTCTAGATTTTCTATGCATTACAAGCCGATGTTTTTAATATTTAATTTAGTTATATGGTACTCTGTAGGAAATTATTGGTTCGTGTGAAACATTAAAATTGACATTTATTATATTTTTCTAATATACCTACTTTATCCACTTATCCATTTGGGAAAATCGGGCGTCATAATAAAATTACTCGCGTGTACTATCCATTTTTTTCTTTTGATTTATTTTGTCCGTAAGCTATAGGTTTTTCCTTACGTGGGTGCATTTACGCACGCTACAACACACAAATATTCAATATCAATAGGCCATACAGTTACACATATTGGTACATCGAATTTATAGGATTTTTTTTGATCTTATTGACCAAAAATGTGATGGTCTATAAATAGTAATGAGAAACATTCTGGATATGATGATATAAAAGACAAGTGACAACAGTCGGATCAATAATTGGAAGCGGCCCAATAGGCATATACTAGGTGGAAATTGAAGTGGACGGCTTTTAAATTAATTAGACCAGAGAAGTATCCTCTTTGTCTTTATACCGATGACCAGTAGCGGCAGTCCGGCTACGATTCGGTTGAGTACATGTATAGGTGATCCGCAACTGCGATTGGTCCCGATACGCGGGCGTTAAAAAGTACGGTAACCCGATGGATCATAGACGTTGTTCCTGATTCTTTATTACCCAGTTAAATGGGTGGTATGGTCAGATAGGCAGTCCTTGTAAAATACTCGTGGAAAGACAGACTGGAAGCCGACCTCAACATTGCTAGGATAAGGTCAGGTACATGCATAATTGTCCACAAGTACTGATGAGCCATGTGCGTCGTCAAGCGCCTTAGCGTCTTTGTACTTTGTTATGCTTCTGCACGCCATTCTTATCTATTAATAAAACTAGTCGAGGTCGGACATCAAACCTGCATTTATCGATCAACTCGACCTATCATAGTTACCCATATCTAGTTCAGATTTTATTATGAATTAACTAAATTATTCACGCGGTTGCATTATATATTTCACTCTGCTCCGTAATGTGTTAAATAACGTATTTCACCTACTTCAGGAATAGGGCCATCAAATATGTAAAAAGATATCACTAGAAATCCGACATAGACGACAGGAAGTCAAAGCATGGAAACAAATCATGTCTTACAGAACTAACTGTTCAATTATTATGATAGTGAGACGTGCTGGGCATCGCGGTTAATGTAACAAAAGAGGTCCCGGTCCCACTTAGTCCCTTGAAGAAATTCTCTCGATGTTGGCCAGGTAATGGAAGAGCGTGCTGGTCTCCTACCAGCACGCTCTTCCCCCAATGGATTTCCTTGAGATTTAACACTGGGCAAATAGAATGATAGCAATTTAAGGACTTAATTTGCCAACTAATTTTACATACACACATTATCCAGAGTATACTGTGCCTATGTTGTTAATTTTGGCAGCCATTTTGGTCTAAATAAGTGTTATTTAGAACTAATAAATAGTCCTATAGTTTTCCTCCTATGTCTCATTCAATAATTCAATTATATTTGCAAAAATATTTTGTTGTAATAATTATTATCCTTATGTATTTTTAACTTCCTTATTAGTATGTGAATGACAAATATTCCTTTTATATTTCCTCCTGTTGTTTATTATTTGTATATATTTCCTGGCAGATGTCAAGTGGTTCTCTTAACTAAAACCTGAAGCCATCAAGTCCTTAATCTATCAAAGTCCCTTTATGAACAAGAGGTGGCTTATCTGGCCTTATAGGCACACAATTTTGGAAGGAGTACCTCGTCTGACTTGTCTTGAACTAAGGTCGCACGTACACGTACTGCTCGAGCAGTTAGTCTGTGATCAGCGTACACGGACTGCGCTATCTGTCGACCGCTACGGCGCCTCACGAGCGCCTGCCCGCTAGCCTTTTGTTTTGTTGACCGTCGAACTGCTCCAAGCAGTCCTTATGGGTGGGAACTTAGATATTTTGTGAAGTCTGTCTGTCGCTACATTACACCTTAAAGTGAAAGAGACACCATAATATTACGGAGTTCAAATCCAGCCGCGTATACGACCAAAGAAGTTTATTCTGGTGCTGATGAGCAAGGACTAGATAAGGAAATTCCAAAGGATACCGTACTTGCAATTTGGCCAGGGAACCCTATAAAAGGGTGATTATTGTAGTAATAGCAGTGGCGATAGGTTGGCAACATGTCAAGTAGTACGGCACGTTTGTAACGACTGTTAATCGCTGTGGATTTATGCCAAACGCGGCTGTAAGAAATGTTTCGGCCCTATTTGATACTGCACCCGTCGATATAATAAGCGTGACGTATTCTGATGTTTACATTTGTATTCAGTGTCATACGGGCTTCTAGAAGTTTCCTATTTACGCTATTTGGAAAGTTAAAAGGACGGGATATGTCAAAACTGGACTGGAGGAATCTATTGTTTCTTTAGAAATGCGTATTCAGTTTAAGACGAAAAATAATAATGCCTTAATGTTTGTCATGGAAGAAAAACCTCGTTAGGGTCAGTTTTTCAGACCACCTGTACGGGGTTATAATTTAGGCATAGGTCCTCTCTAGTTCAAGCGTACAGCAGTTAGTTTGTCCATTTAAGAAACTGGTCGCTTTTTGCTACCATTTCGTGGGGTATTTAATTTATAAATAAGATTTTAAACCGAGAGTATGTCTGTTCAGAGGTCGTACATGACGTTTTCGAAGCATGCTTATTTACATACCGACACCATGTCTTCCACGGAACAATGGCTTTATTTCATACGGCCACAGAAGGACAAAATCAGTGCGGTCTTGTCACAAGCAGTATTCGCCCATGCACAATTTGTTGACGCACTGAATGCGTTATCAAACAAATACGTAACACAAAGGGAAATCATTCTAAAAATAACCCGACATTTCACAATTAGAATGCTATGTTTAACAATTACGTATTAAATTGATAAGAGACGATCCCCAATTGATTCAGTTATCTTTATGTAATAAATAACTGCCATGCAAACATTGGCGGTGTATCACGCCATTTTATACATCCTGTATTTTCTTTGTGCCTTAATTGTGACATGGAAACAGGGTTCCAAGTCTGCGAATATCAATTAATAGTGTCAAAGATTTCTTAGCGGACTACGAAAAATCGTCCATGTCTTCTTTCCATTCGGCAGTTGAAATGTATGTAACATAGACTACCCCAGGTGCACTAGACAAATCTACATAAGGGCCTATGTTATTGACTGAATGTCTAAGTGGGCGTATGCTAGGGTAGTGGCAATTTCTTAGAGACTAGTTTACAGTTACTATGAATTTGGTGCTACTGTTAACACTGTTTATTTCGACTAGGCTATTTACATTAATTTCGTGCTCTCTTAGATTATAAAAGATCCTAGTATTGTGTGACTCAACCCATCTAGGGGTAATCATTTACACTGCATTGCATGGAGCGAACATATGCAATATGTATGCAACCAATGATGTTACATAAATAAATGAGGCAGATAATTATGTTATTAACGATCGCATTTTGAGAACTCGAAATAGGACATTGTTAAAGATTGCTAAATCTCTTACTTACGTGTCTATCCTATCTTCTGTATATGAGTGCAACTTGTCAAAATTTTGACATAATATACCAGCGCGATCAGATTTTAAACGTCGGTAACTATTTAGGTAAAATTTATCTTTACACAATATCATTGCATACGACAAATAAATACCTCATTATTTTAATGACCAATGTAAAATATTGTGCTAACTCTGTTGCTAAGTAAATTTTAAGTCTAGGTATCAAAGGAGATTAAATTTTGCCGTCGGTATTCTTTTCCTCCGTCTGTAATCTTTATAGGGCATCCGGAAACGTCCGGGGGATTATTTGTGACTTTATTTTGTACCAGTTACTATTCTAAAGGTCTGATGCCCTATATTTTTCGTTTATGTTCTGAAATTAGCGTCGTTACATATTTTGTATGATAAGTCTATACTTGATTGAGATAATGTTTAATTCAACGTTAATTTTAAGTTTAAATTGATAACTAACTTATATCAGGATTCAGGACTTTTATCCTAATATTAAATTCCGAGTTTATCCAGACTAAGCAGTAGTAAAATCAAGTTTTTGTCATATGCTCTAGAAGAAAAGTATTTAATAAACAATCTTAATTCTGATTTTATTATAAATTCTACAGTATTTTTGTTTATGGTGTCATCACAGCTAAAAGATTAAAGATTTGTTAATGAAAATTTGGTTTTGGACCTTACGGATCACTACGTTTACACTTTATAGGAAAGCGAAAAAATCGTACAGACCCACACGCAGAAACAAGCTAGATATAATTATGCTCCTATTATTTACTAGATAGTCAATTGTAGTTGTCATTATCACTTAGACCAGCTTATCTATATTAGAAATATAGACAGTATGTTTGTTTGATAATTCCTTGGTAATCTCGTAAACTACTCGATGGATTCTGAAAATTAATTTACTGTTACATACCAAAGATAATGTTCTAGGTAATTTGAACAATAATAAAAAGAAAATAAGGAAAGTTTCCGATAAAGATTTTATTGATTAGACTAGATGGAATTATATTCGAGGCTATTTGATCCAGTCAATGGGATACTGGCGTATTCTGGGGTGTCGCTTTGTGCGGTCGGCGTGCCTGCTGCACAGTACTGTTTGAATCTCGGCGGAGAGGGGGTAGATTAGTCCTCTAAAGTGCAGGATAATAAAATTATAATTACTATGAAGCCTTTATTGTCCTATTGGTGGCCAAAAACTTTATTTTCTTGCTTCCATATAATTTTGCGAGTTCTTAAAGAAAGAAGTATATTTCCACCATTTCAACTATTATATATATGTACTTGTCGGAACTTCTTTAAAGTGTGTTGTTTACCTAGATTTAGCTCCTTATATTTGCCGCGTTGTTACTTACTTAACCAGCAGCATTATAACTTCATTGATAGCTTTTAAAAGCCAATAAATTGCTACCATTTTCAATATTTCTAGTTCATTACACTATATCAATATTATCAGCATCTAAGTTTGGGCATACACGCTAGTTAGCGATAATGTGTCACACAAACTTGCAGTGAAAGTTCTCCCAGCCAGTGTTTACATGCTCACCTTTCTAACTGCCCGAAATGTTACCATCAAAGGCCTCTGTTTCCGAACCGTGGAAATTTTAGGGCTACCTTATATACGGTGCTTTGACATCGAGTGTTACAGGTTCATGTATAAAGGTAGTCGGGTATATCGCATGAAATTCTTTGGGTGGCTGTCCAGTCTTGTTATTGGCCTCCTAATATTAAAAACGAAATTGATTTCGAGGTTAACTGGCTCGACTTTTGGTACTCTTTCACGCAAAATGATTTGAATGAAATTTCTCATACAGTAGTTAATTTCGATGAGTACATGTTAATATTTTTTATCCCATAACAGTTTCGGGTTTCTAGTTTTCTGCTAAAACTGTAGGACGCCGCCAGAGCTACATAACTACCATTCTTGTTCAGTGACTATTTCAATATTCCTGTCAAATGATTCATTTTAATAGTATTGTGACAAATGATGAATCTGTATCTCACAATGACAGATAACCATACAGACGAAGATACCATCAATTCTTCTCGTTACGTAGAAAGTACGTGAATACGACAGTCACAGGTTTTCCCCGGTCACGTGTTACTACATAAGGGTTATTTTTATTGCACTCACCTATAAATAGCTTCATGTGGGGGTTGAAATTGCAGCCGAGAGGGGTAGGAACCTCGTAGGTAGCCATGTGACCGATTGTTTGACTAATCATATCGATTTTGATAGAAGGAAGGCTGGACTGTTTGTTTATCTCTTTCTGTTATTAATTGTGCTAGCAATTTTTTCTATGTAATGGACATGATGAAAAGTAAAAGCTAAGTTTGAGCTGTTGGTTGTATGAGTGTAATAAGTGTATCAAGCAAAAGATAGAGGATAATGCCATTATCTCATAAGTGGCAAAGAAAGGGGTATACCCATCTGTAGATTATAAAATGCAATTTATTTATATGTAAAACTGCCTAATAATCTTTATAATTTTGGAGCTGGATCTTGATCGAAACTTAAGCTCGTTCTTGTTCTATGTGAGAAGTGAGTCTTTGGCCTACAGTGGGACAAGCATGAGCTAGTATTTTTCACTATCTCGAATCCCTGTCTTTCTTACTTTCACATTGCACCCTATAATCATAATACCATTAACACGAACACCCTGTCATGGGACTTCTCCGATCTCTTTAATCTAATGGAGACGCGCTCATCGAGTTAATCAGTGCCATTATCCTGTTGAATTAAACCTATTACATTACAAAAACTACAATGGCCACCGTGGGACATGTCCAACAATGCTATATATTTAATAGGATGCTTTAATTTCATCCGTAATTGTTCTACGCTCGACTATGTTCGTTTTGAGTCATTGAGTTGTTAATTTAGAATTATGATTGTTAGTGTCAAAGAGGGATGGGTTTATACAGAGCGTTGGCGCTGTCTCTTTTTCGCACCGGAACTGTAATGGCTTTATCTTATAACATAAACCTCTGTATAAGGTTTTTTTTTTTCGTTTTTGTGAGAAATTGACGATTCATTGGGTCGGCATATTTACTATTATGTTTTAGTTCAAAAACGTGTGCCAGTGATGATAGGTTTTCTCATGACCGCTATTATTTGTTTGTGAACGCAGACAGATGTTGAAAAACGTGGGCTGTATATCTAACACTAACAATTTCACCTAATGATATGTAACAATTATAACTAAGGATGGTTCCATGTCTGTACATATTGTGAAACAAAGTCCCCCACCGTGTTTGTCTGTCTGTCTGACGCGAAACTTCAATGAGAAGTGAGATTCGAGAGGAAGGTTTGTGTTAATAATTAATGTTTTGTCCACCCGTGCGAAACCGGGGCGGGACGCTACTCAATACTCAATATCTTTTTTCTTCCATAATGTACAGAGGTGGTGGATGATTAAAGCTAGTTTTAAGAAACTTTTTAATTAAATGAAAAAATAACTCTGTTACGGTTCTACGACTATGTTACACGGCCGGCACAAACATTAGTATAAAGTTAGCTTTTACTCCAAGAAAGATACATTGACTAGTTTGGCCCAATAACTGATGATCCACACGGGCGAAGCCGCTAGCATGATCTAGTATCAACATATATTACAACTGATCAACAAACACTCCGATATTAAGTATCACAATGACTCACTTATTTGTTATTTCTGATGTTCAAATGTTAGTATTACCGCATTATTCATTCATAAACTAAGCCTGTAGTTATATGCAACAGGAAAACCGAAAATGATGTTAACAACGCGTGTTTGTAGTCAAAGCCATTTCTTATTGTGTTGAGGTCGTATTTCGTAACGATATTGTTTACAAATTAAAAAAGAAGCTCTTTCCTTTGCTCTTCTAAGTTGGTGTCAGCACCCCTACCTACCAACCTAATTTTGTATGGTAAGGCCAATTTTTTTTTCGGGAATTTCCTTGAAGAATGTTTTTCCTATTATATATATACATGCATTTCCGTAATACCATATAAAAAGATTCATTAAATAAGTGACTAATCCACAGCCAAAGATCGCCTATGTTTTATCGGAATATAACCACTTTGTTCCCTATCATCCTTTCTGCCTGTAACAATCAACCCTGCATTTACAATATTCATACGGATTTCGCCTTGTTTACATAATTTTGCATCTGACTGTACAATCTATAAATAGCAGCACTTTTTCCTTGTATTCGGTTCAGCGGCTTAGTATTGAGTTCTGGAGCAAAAACGTCACGTTTTTTGGGGATCAATTAGACATTTGACATGGTACTGATCGAAGTAATGTCTTCTTGACCCTGTGCTATCTGTAATCTCAATTGATTAGAATTAGCTTCCTTGTTTTCTGAGACTACCTGATTTAATTTCAGGTTTTAACCGGTTTTCATCTTCAGAAATCAGTGTATTTTACTTATTTAACGAATACCTAGTTGATCATTTAATAAAATTATTTTTTCTTTACCCCAGCACTGCATTATCATGTCCTATAAGGGATATTTTATAATAATGACAATAGTAGGAAGCAGCTTGTTGTGTAGTGAATCCTATTGCATACTCTTTGAAAGGCCTTTAGTTGCAAAATTCATAATTCAGTTGAATTTGGTAGGGGAGAAAGCTAACCCCCAACATAGTTTGAAAAATGGCTAGGCAGAACAAGATTAATAGAATAAGGTAAGGGAAGCGAAGAGTATGGCACATAAGATAGAAATATGCTGTGAATGATGAAGATTAGCATCTTTAATTAGATCTGTAATAATAATTCATTCATTCATATCAGCCTGTTGCAGTCCACTAAATTGATTGAAAATTCCTAATTAGTTAAAAAAGCAATAAATACTAACTTCAAACATTAATTTGCAGGTAGGTATAAAATGTCAGCGCTCAAAATAAATACAGATATATTTTAGGTATTCTAATTTTGAATGTGGGTGTTAAAATAATTCAAGGACTAGAATGTTACTCTAATGAACAAAATGTAGCCAATTACCGAGAATATTAATAAATATATCTAATGAAATATTAATTTTAAACCATTAATAAATAATAGATATATCCCATAACAGGCATCTTTAATTATTTAAACTAAGAAAAACAGCTTTTTCTGAGTATTATTGTTTCCACATAAATATATTAAGGAACCACTTAACTGACTTCAACGAAAGATGTGTGAATGTGTGGAATTAATTTGTATGGATAGCCTATCGATGACGAAAAGACTTGTTGAAATCGATCTACTATTGCCGGCAATATCGTGTCAAAAACATACAAAGAGATAAAAAATATACACTCGAATTGAGAATCTCTTGAAGTCGGTTAAAAATACATTTCTATTCATTATTTAGATAATTAAGAACATTGAAAAACAATGAACCATAAAGTAATCCATTTACCAACATTATTTAATTACATAAAAATACGAAACCCCATCATAATATTACCTTAAAAATTATGATACGTACAAGTTAAACGTTTCTTAAACCACTTTCCCGTATAAAGAATGCTGTCCATATCGCATACACGTAGTTTCGTCACAGACGCTATTGTCCATTGCTGTTCAACGAGGAATTTAAATCAGTTAAACTTACGTTGTTATGTTAAAAAGTTCTTATGTAATTACGTTGACGCCATAAGCGAGTTGTATTTGGGAAGATTTTTAAAATAAGGTTTTGTTTTGTCGGTTTTTCGGTTGTTTGGTTAGTGATATGTTTGCTAATAATTGAATCTGATGATACAGTTTTTGGAAGTGGGATAGGGATACCACGACCTGTACCTATATTCTCATAACCAGTTTTAGCAAGGGCTGAACTTCTTTATCCATTTCACTGGGTAATAAATACAGTAGATTCACCAGTGAAAACCATGTGGTGGAGGTCAGATTGCTAGTGAGTAGTGGCTCTATTTAAAATACTCAGGTATTTGAGCGGCATCTGGAAAAACTAGAAGCCTATCCTAACATAGTTTAAGAAAAAACTAGGCAGATGAAGAAGTTCTACCTGAATATGGGTCCCATATCAACAAATTCCACTTCTAAGGCCTGATTTAAACGATGCGAGAAATGCAGTGCGAGAAGCGGTCCATTGCAGGGCCTCGCGGCTATGTCATCATAAGTGATCGATCACAGACGGCAATGTACCGCAACTCGAACGATATATCCCGCACCGTCTAAATAATCTTTATGGATGCAAAATGTGAGATGAAAATTCATAAAACCTACTAGACTTATCAACTATGAAGGTTTTTTACTCCCATAAAGGCTTTATTCGTCTGGTTGAACATTTTCGTAAAGGTACTTCACTTCGTTTGATGTCGTTGCGAAGTTTCTGAGTCGGTAGTTTATTATTACAGTGATTACGAAAGTTAAGATAATGTTTTTTGTTTGTTGAGCAACGGAATACATAATTGGTCTTGTTATAATTATAGAGCTTTTAAAGACGGGTGGTGCGAGGATCCTGTTGGATTCGATAAGGTTGTTTCGATGCTAAAGTGACGTCATCTTTTTATTTACGATTTGGAACATTTTACTTGTAAAGAGAGAAACAGAAAGACATGCGGCATTTTAAACAATGGTATTGTGATTCTGGTTACGTTAAAAAATAAATAGTACGTGTAAATTTTTTAATAAGCATAAGAGGAACATTAACAAAATTGTAATTTATCATTATAATCTGCATTCATTTATTTATACCTTTACATTATTTTAATCTAGCTTTCGGGATGATTTTAACAACCTCGCTCCATATCTCAGTTATGCGTCCTCTTAGCAAATTCAACAGAACAGTTAATCATGATATCTAGGGCTAAGACGAATTGCAAATATAATTTCGTAGGCAGCAACAACTTGAAATTATACTAAATATTACATACCATCACTTATGCATCAAGGTAACTTAGTTTATATCTTGAATTCAATTTTCAGTTATATTTTGATGTAGGTCAGAATATACCTACCTAATATAGTGTCTTGAGTTTTCCTACTTTCGTTACTAAAAAACCTAATTTCGAGAAGGAAATATCCCTTTTTTCGGATCTCCTTATATTTCAAATAGGGCTTGTTTTTACACATGTCTTAGAATCTCTATTTACTGCTAACAAAAAAGAACCAGACGGTGATAAATTAACGACCTAGACGCGCACAAATTAATTATTGGTAAAGGCTTATTTTGGACAAGCATCCTTAGAAAACCAGCCTTAAATCTTCAGGGTCATTAATGCCGGTACCACGTGAGACATGTTTCTATACAATACTTACCAATCATACAATCATCAAGACTTAAAATACATCCTATATTAATAATCATCTCATGCATTATAAGTAACGTTAATATAAACCACCAGACGTCTTCGAAAATTCGTCTGGCCAACGAAACTCGAATTTATCTTAACAAGAAAAGATTTCAAGGTAATCGTTCATCTCGAAAAGTCCTTTGTCATTTGAACTTCGCTTATTATATTATTATCCTCTCCAGAAATAGAATCATTCAGTACTAATATAATATATGTGGGCGATGAGCGTTCGCCGTGTTTATTGTTTTTTATCACTATCAATGTGTAGTTTTACTCCTGCTTTTTGATAGTAAATAAAGAGAAATGGCATTGATTAGATTGTTTTTGTCAACAATATCTCCTGTAGGTCCCACGCACTTACTTGAAAGGTCATAGGCTTGTAGGATAGTTCCACGTCATTCGATGTCACCAATGACTAAAAAACAAATTTGCTATGTAGTTTTAAAAAATGATGTTTAATCAAAGATGTAACACTGTTAGAAGGGCGACGGTACACTGTGACTTGAATTGATTTCGGCTCACATGAATGAAGAAACCAAAGTACCGAACTGACCATACATACAGAGAAAACTTCAATTAATTTTCTGATCACATAAACATAAAACCAAAATACCAAACTCACCATATTTTAAACAGAAAGCCAACTGCTAACCCGTTGTAATTAAGACGTCAGATACAGTTTCTGCAAAGCAAGACTCAATTCATACGGCAATCAGTCATCATAATTCTTACATCATCGTATCGCAATATTTTTTATCATCAGAGGATGTCTATATACGGAACATAATGGCATGTCCCGCGATATTAAACGATCGCTCTCACCTTGCATTTGGTTTGCAAATGCTGCCGCATTGGTAAACGCTCCTGGACCAATTACTTTTGTGATAGGATTCGGAACCTAATTAGTCGTACATGTTGCCTTTTAATTAGACTTCGATGTTTTGTAAATGGATATTGTTAGGTAAGTTTTAATTAATTCATAATATGACAAAACTATTTATGTCTTTTAAAGGTTCGTTTAGAAGGTCACTGTTTGCCTGACTTTAGTTTGTATGTACTAGATCGTTCTTGCCAAGGGCTCCATATGAGCCGTGTAAGTTGTAACTGATATTTGTTTTATATAAAACTGGAAGCAAAACAGTTCTTTGCGTTTATATAATATGTATTTTGCACTGTCGTCAAGTTTTTTGACGTTCCTGGTTCCCGTAACTTGACTACTACTAGCTCAAATACAAAAACAAACCGGAAATCGTCTCGACGTTCTAGAAAAATATTGTTTAACTTGATACAAACAATTAGGATCATACATTATAACTAATAATAAACCACTTAAACATACCTCCATCATAATAGAGATCAAATCGGCTTCCAAAAACCACTATGCATAACCTCACAGTGGCTCGCAAAGGCGTTAGGACATAATGAGGACATTAGCATATTTGCTGCATTACTGTGGAACAATCGGACGAATGAATGACCCGCGATAGTGGCGGTAAAGGCTGTATGTTTGGATGGATTTTTAATACAATCAATGGACGAGACTTTAATGTTATGGTGAAATTGGTGCTTGTGATTGGTGAAATGATGGTGTTGTTCTTAGAACCAACTTCAGAAAAGAAAGAATTTCTATTTAAGAATCGTATGGCTTTTTTTAATCTTTCTCTAGGATATATGAACGAATTATGTAACCGAGAAAGGCAATCAACCCTAAATATACCTCAATTTTGAATGATCATAAAGCTTTTTTCTTTGTATTTGTATGTTTTGTACATAAGGTCATGTTGACTTCATGTATATGTAAAATATAAACAAATGGAATTCTTATATTTACTCACTTGAATTAAATAATAAAACCTGTAGTTATTAAATCTAGTTATATTTCCGATGCAAAAAATACTCTCGTCTTAAATGCATCTCGTAAATAAATGTCTCCACACTCTCACAGAAATCTTGTAGGATAAGTTACTGCATTTCGGTGTCTTTAAACAAGAAACACCCAAATACAACCTCCCAAATATGGTAGTACACATCTTCGTATTCTGAGAACAGGAAAAACTTCGAAGACGCGATCCGTGTTTACGACACTTGCGACACTTATGTCATTAATAAACTATCTATCTGAGGTATTCCCCAGAATTTACACTAATATTATTAATAAAAGGGACTGCCTGCCTGTTAGGCTTTCGCGGGAAGACCATGCGATCATCCGATTTTGATTGGTATTTGGGGTTAGCTCAAATTCCAAGAAAGGACAAATCTAGTTTTCATATATAACGCCCGACGACCCATTATATACGTTGCCTGTACTTTAACAACGACGTCAAATTCCTTATTTTTGGTAGGGTAAAATAGTGTAATAATTAATTTCGGGTTTTATAGACATCATAAACTCATTCCATCAGGTCCCATTAATTTAAAAAAAAAATGTTTTTTTTCTTCCTTCTTATGATTACTTCTTTTAAATCAATTTAGGAACCAAAGATGGTCAATTATGTTTTCCGTAAACAAAAAGAGCTTTTATGTTCTCGCGATATCTATTGTTTGATAATGGCTTACAGGAGTTACAAAAGCATATTTCGGGCGTACGAAAAAAAATCTAAAAATAACTGTCGAACAACCATCGGTTACTCCAAGAATGGAAGGTATCGAGCCTCGAATAACCCAGAAATAGTTTACCTGTTACCTTGACATGGCTATACATAAGTTATTTTTAGAAATGTAGGCTTATGACTTAAACTGCCATGCCTAATTGTGACATTTTTGTTATGAAATCACTGAGAATGAGACTTTTGTTTTTTTATTTGAAAATATTCCTTAAGGAAACTTGTTGGGTAAATATTGATTTTAAGGCTTTTCCTTAAATATTTTGTATAGTTAATATTGTGACATTAAGTTATTAATATACGGCTGAAGTCACAGCATGTGAAAAAATTTAGATGGACATAAAGTTATTACAGTATGATTTTTAATTTTTGTTTTTTCAAATTTTTTCGTGAAAGAATGTTTTAAATATTATATTATTCCTATTTTCCTAAAACAATGAACTTGACCTGTGATGTAAGGTTTTAATACAAGATTTAGGGATTCGTTCAAATAACCTGTAACGACAAAGCTTGCTCAGTGACTAACTTTAACTTATTTGTAATGAAATATTACCAGGTATGCATATAATGTAATAGCAGTATTAAAATCCCAAATGGATAATGATATGTACAGGCCAGGTAGATTAGAGATTTATTTATTATTTCTAATACATGCACATCGAAATATTTCAATCAAACCGCGTTCAGTCTTAAAAAGCGCTGCACTAGTTTTCACATTTAGGCGTTCCGAAATAGGAACACGACCAATATTTTAGCAGCTAATCCAGTACACGAGGAATTAATTATTTTGTACCTCATTGAGTTAGAAGTTTCGCTACAGATAATGTTACTCAGGCCATTTCTTCAGTAGGCCTGTAAAGGGTAATTAGGTTTATGACGAACTTTTCAGTAATGGATTCCGGTTTCCGTGTGTAATAAAAGTAATTCCAAAGACAAGGGTTTTAATATATTATTCTCTTCGTGTTGACAAACTTTAAAGTACTTAGAATAGAGAAGTTAAAAAAGGTGTCAAACCATTGACTTGAGTTTAATCTAACTTGTTACACGTTCCTTCCTTCTTTTACGTTTGGCAGCGGTTATATGTATCTTGCAAAGCACAGCAAAGACAGCTATGATCGTTTGCATTTTGCCGTCGCTTTTGCTAGATTCATATTACCTGCCGGTTACCGTTAGACACATCTACGTCAAAATAAAACAAGCAACACAGCTTGGAAACCAAGAACAGGTTAAGGAACATTCCATTTTACCCTGCCCAATCAATCGTAATACTAAAATGTAAAAAGCCTAACATTTAAGGCCGCTCATACACGGACTGCTGGAAGCTGTGTATAATCTTATGTACACACGTCCACGGGCTGCTTTGATCGTTCAACAGCTCAAGCAGTGTATTGTCGGCCTTATAATTTGCTACTATACTAAAGCCAATATGGAAAGAGAATTAAACGTTATTACTAATTACGCAATTATCAACTTTGACAACATGTGTTTAAGTTCATTTTAGAATGACAAATATTACCGAAAAGGGCCTAAAAGTAATTTGAATGTGATGGAAACTATTGGAAACTGAACTGTTAGTCATTGAATTAAGGTTCATAATCCCAAAGCACGTTCATTATTTATTTTAAGTGGCTGATGTATAGTATATTATTTACTTATGACTTAATGTTATTGTCTTCAGGTGGGCGGCGTGGTCTGCAATGGGATGCTTCGGCTCGCCAGGCGGCAAGAGCAACGAAGACGACGCCAAGAAACAAAAGCGACGCAGCGATGCCATCACCAAGCAGCTGCAGAAGGATAAACAGGTGATTACATGGATATTAAGAATAACCACATTTACCACCTTTTACTAATCTGAGAAGATTCTGCTTAGTTAGACCAAATAGCGGGCGAACCCTTGTTTTAATTGTTGTTATCATATATTGGGATAAAGTGACTAAGGTTATCATCGTGAAAGAAAAGATTTTTTAATCTAAATAATGATGTATTTGCTAGTGAGAGTGGTGCACTATAACCTAATAATAATATAATAACTAATATCAAAAAACATCCTACGCTATAAAGGGTTAAGTATTTGAAATAAGGGCAACAATATAAACGAAACGATCCTTAGGAATTTCTACGGTTTTAGGATATGTTCTATCAATAAAAGTTTGCTATATATTATGCATGCCCGGCCAATATATATTTGGCATAACCCGGGGTAGGAACTGGTTTCATAAATTTTTCTGATAATCTGGGGCTCTCCTAACGTCATTGTATTTTTATAATCTCAGAGCAAATATTTCTGATCAAACATTTTTACCTTATGGGTTTCACAGGAACCTAAGATAATTATATATTCGCTAGTAACTTGTTTCTAACCATTTACGGCAAAATTACATTTTTAAACCATAACTTCACGCAGATTGGATACTCGTTTGGACATTGCGCCTTTACGATTTGTCAATTTAATTTTATTTCAATTGAAAAGTTAATAAGCGCCCAACCAAGCTAAATGTTAAGTATAACGATTTAATGTCTTGGGACCGCCAACCAAAAAACTGGACTTCACTCCCGCATCGAGTTCTGTTTCAATCAAATTAAGATTAATAACTTGGTACTTTTGAAACCGACACTAACACCAGACCTCACAATCATTTACGTATCAAGCTTCAACGAAAATAACCTAAAAAAACATCCGTCGGCAAACTTCAAATATATTACATCACCTGTAAAACCAAGTAGTCTCTTGGTCAACCAAACAAAGTCATGATCAGTAGATTTGACATGAAAAACTTGATCAGCTAATCAGAAACCAGGGGTTAATCTTATTCGTGTGTGTTCCAGCTGTACCGCGCGACGCACCGGCTGCTGCTGCTGGGCGCGGGCGAGTCGGGCAAGTCCACCATCGTGAAGCAGATGCGCATCCTGCACGTCAACGGCTTCTCCGACAAGGAGCGCCGCGAGAAGATCGAGGACATCAAGAAGAATATACGTGATGCGATACTTGTGAGTACAACAACATTGATATATGGTCCTTTTTGAGGAGAGGTAGACAGAACTATTGCTACTTGATACACCAAACAAATTAAATGATGATAAATTCACCCTTCTAAAGAGGTATAGTGCTTTAGAGAAATTACAGAAGGTTAGGCCAGCAGTTTAGGCTAGTTGTTCACACAGTTTTCTTTAGCGTTTGTAAACAACACGCATTATTGTCTTAAATCAGGAGTGGGATTATCATAAACACTTACCCAAATTACACAAATATGTGTAAATATGACAAGCATATTATTTTCCTTAATCTACGAATTAAAAGCCTTAAGTAATAAGTGATTCTGAGCATTGCACAAATAAATAGAGATATGGAAATTGTATCTTAGGCCGCGCGCATGTAGACAGTTTGGAGCATTACGACTGCTTCGAGCGGTCGACAGCTTGTGCAGCCTATGTACGTTGTCCACTGACTAACTGAGAGCCGACCATGTATCTGTATAAAAATAATTAATTAATTTTATAATGATGTAATTTCAGCATTATTTTTCCTATATCAAAGTTCTAATTTTGGGCCATGCAATGATGCATAATTTTAACGAGCAGCCATGAATCAAAAGAACTAAAAGAATCACACTGACAAGCCATTGTCCCAATACGCATTCCCATTAGTCTATAAGCTATTCTAATTATAATTTATAGAGCCTGACTAATGGTCGGTTTGCGTCACCTAACTTTAAATATGGCAGTGAAGTGTCAATGGTACTCCATGTCTCAGCAAATAACAACTAATGCTGAATTGTACCCTATGTGCAGTGTTTTGATTATTATTTTTACTAATATGGAACGTGTGGCAGGTTCTTTTTTAAGTTCCTTCCGCATGTTTTTTCGGCCGCGCAGAGTTTCGCTTATTTTCAAATCACATGCACAAAGAACACCCAGACCTGCGGTTAAAATGAAATAGCATAAATGCATCAGTTTCTTTAAGAACCTAAAAAACTGGTCGCCGTATTTTCAGACTTGCCCCGACTGAAACACCTCTGTCCCATCCACGCTTTTGCTGGAGCCCCGGGATCGCCAACCACGCTCCGTGTGGCTCCATTATACTCTACTACTATTTTTTAATTTTATTGGTTTTTAACTTTGTTGTATATTTTTGCAGACAATTACGGGCGCCATGAGTACCCTCACGCCGCCCATTCCGCTGGAGAAGCCAGAGAACAAGGCGCGCGTCGATTATATACAGGTAAACTGTTTTATATATTGCACAACATGAACGCGGACCTAGCAATAACTAGAATAATATATAGAAAAGTGCTCTTAAAAATGGGAAACGAAAGAGGGGGCCCCTAGGACGTCCCTCAAGGGAGCAAATACACTCGAGAGCAATGAATCCGGGTCACTTAAAGAATCCTAAAAATCTCGGAAACTAAAAATGCTAGGTTAATGCAATAAATTGTATTTAATAGACAATGTAATACTCCTTAAATGAAGGTTTTAAAACTTCTTAGTTATTGTAAAATTATATCATAAAAAAATCAAATTTGAAAAAGGGCCACTTTCGAAGATGGAACTACGAAATTACAGCATTTGGTTTTGCTTTTGTTTGTAATCTGTCATTTATGTGGGTACATAAACCATGTTGATAGTGCTCTATATTCATTATTCAAGCTGAAATTATGTCGCTTACGCCTGAAGAATGCACCAGAATACTTACAATGCTGGAAACCGGCCGGAGTCAGCGCGATACAGCCAGGACTGTCGGTGTGTCGCTGTCAACAGTACAAAGAGTTCTCCGACGTTACGAAGAAACTGGTTCTAACCTACGCAGACCAGGAACGGGCAGAACCAGGTGTACCACAGCACGAGAAGACCGATACTTGGTGAACACCATGCTTCGAAATCGCTTTCTCACAGGAACTGAACTCACAAATCAGTTTCGACGCCTCGGAGGAAGTAACCCAAGTGCATGGACAGTAAGACGTCGGCTTGCTGAATCTAACTTAAAACCCCTTAGACCTGCAAACGGCCCTAAACTGGAGCGTGGGCATCGTATTTCAAGACTAAGATATGCCCAGAGCCACGTAAATTGGAGTATTGAAGATTGGTCAAAAGTTATGTTCTCCGACGAATCAAAATTTATACTCTACAAGCACGATGGAAGACACAGAGTGTATCGAAGACCAGGGGAAAGATTCAAGCAAGCATGCATCGAAGAAAAAGTAGCCTACGGTGGAGGGTCTGTACTTGTGTGGCCCGGAATTTCTTCTGAAAGTCGCACAGAGCTGGTGATCATAGAAAACGGCTCTTTAACTAGCGAAAGATATGTGGAAGAAATCCTCAATGATCACGTTGGTCCATTTATGGTCAATTTAGGTGAGGATGCTATATTTATGCATGACAATGCCCGACCTCATACAGGTAGGATTGTGAATGACTACCTTCAAGAGATGAACATTACTCGTATGGAGTGGCCAGCGCGCAGCTCGGATATCAACCCGATCGAGCATGCTTGGGACGAGCTAGGCAGATGCGTAAAACAACGAAACCCTCCCCCAATCACGCTTCGTGAGCTCAAAATTGCTCTCACAGAGGAATGGGAGAATATTCCCCAAAATCGTATAAGGAACTTGGTGTACAGCATGCCAAACCGCGTAAACGCAGTAATGGAAGCACGAGGAGGCAATACGAAGTATTAAAATTCAAGAAAATCGTAATAAAGTTCAAAAACTTCATGTTTCCTATTTTTGTTTTAAGGAGAGATCAGCAGTTTTTTTCTTTATGTAATTTTGTGTTAATAAAATGTATGGTGACTCATATTTTTTTTACTTTCATTTAAGGAGTATTACATTGTCTATTAAATACAATTTATTGCATTAACCTATCATTTTTAGTTTCCGAGATTTTTAACATTCTTTAAGTGACCCGGATTCATTGCTCTCGAGTGTATATATAAACGTTCTATGAAATTTATATTGGACCACCTCTGAGGTATAAATTGAAAACGACAAATAAAATAATTTAAATTGATGCATAATAATTGTCCATGAGTTAGGGTCATGAGTCTGCCCGTGACATTGATACCCGCAACGTGTTAGAACGTCGAGACCTATATTCAAAAATAAACTGCGATAGAATCCGTTAAAAGTAGGTAGTTTTATTTCAATGTCTAACATTCACGAAAGTCTCAGGACATTATATCTTGATATATTCATTTAAAAAAAACTTACAGTCCAATTAATTACCTTTTCTTTTGGAGTCGATTAGTAAATATTTCGGTAGTAGTCAATCAAGTACTCAATTTCGACGATTCCCAACTTGTCAGCGTACTGTTAAACTCCTTAAGTTATTTTACATATGTATTAATGGGTTTGTGTGTGTGTGTGTGTGTGCAGGACGTGGCGTCGCAGCCGGACTTCGACTACCCGGCGGAGTTCTACGAGCACACGGAGGCGCTGTGGCACGACCAGGGCGTGCAGCGCACCTACGAGCGCAGCAACGAGTACCAGCTCATTGACTGCGCTAAGTAGTACGTACAACACTTATATTTATTTGAAGATGGTGCACAAATACACACTTAACGGGTTAAGCCGTTGGTCTTGACTGTCCTACATAGATTACTATAATACCTACTAAAATGGGTTGTGAAAGTCAGATCGACAGTCGCTCCATATAAAAACAATATTCAGGTGAATCTGGTAAGATTGGAAAACAGAGAAATAGTAACTACAATATACTAAATAACGACAGCCTTATTGCCTAAGACAACTTCTTCAAGTCCACCATTAACCCGCAGCGGCTAGCCGCATCGCAGTGCGTATATAAATGAATATTACGTACATAATTGTGCTTCCGGTCAGCCGGACGGCTAGCCGCATTGCGGGTAACCGCATAGGTAGTGCGTATGAACCCTTACAATGGAAAAATACTATTAAAAAGCCTTTCTTAACCGAAAATTAATCTTTTTGAAAATTAAGGCACTGCCAAATGTAACAGGCAATCTACAGTAGATTTTATGTCTGTAACAAAAAGAAATGCCACAATTGATTGAATAATTATTTTATAAGTTCTCGAGCTATTGTTTAACTGCTTATGTATATCATATGTACAACCACTATGTAACATTGTGTTTGTCCGTAGCTTCCTGGACCAGGTGCACATAATAAAGCAGGCGAACTACACGCCGACGGAGCAGGACATCCTGCGCTGCCGAGTGCTCACCTCCGGTATCTTCGAGACGCAGTTCGTCGTCGACAAAGTCAATTTCCAGTGAGTTTTGTATATTACACTATATTTGGTATAGTATTTACCTATAATATTCGACAGTTTACACAAATAAAAATCGACTTTTGCGTGTCCTTAACTTCTACAGGGTGTTACAAAAAGGGTATATTTTGAGCTGAAATTTTGTAATCTGACTCTATACCAGGAGTACTCTTCACCCCTTTTGGATGTTTATACCTTTCCAGTAACACCCTGTATATTATGTGAAGAATACTAATGGTGTTTTATAATTGTAGTATGTTCGACGTGGGCGGTCAGCGGGACGAGCGTCGCAAGTGGATCCAGTGCTTCAACGACGTGACGGCCATCATCTTCGTGACGGCCTGCTCCTCCTACAACATGGTGCTGCGGGAGGACCCCACGCAGAACCGCCTGCGGGAGTCGCTCGACCTCTTCAAGAGCATATGGAACAACAGGTGACGATACGATACATTACTCAGTACAGATTTACTAGGAAAATTAATTTTGTTATTGTAGCTGAGAGCAAAGTAAATAATTGAAAAACAAAAAAATGATTGATACGAATCTAACGACACTTTTCTACTTTAAATACATAAAACCTTTCAGGCTACAGTGCGTGGCCAAAGAAATACACTACTTATTGTTGTTGTATGTACCTACCGTGTTTTATGGGTATAAGTTTCTGTAAAACTTACTTCTTTTTTTTTGGTGTGAATCGCTTATGACCTACACCCATTTAAAACACCCCGTCACATCCTTCGTGATTCGCGTAAGCGACCCTGCTACTTCCTAGGAGTTTCAGCACACTTACGCAGACACTTATAACTCAGTGCGCTACGCAGTTTAGTGCGCGTCGCCCGGAGTGCGTTGCCCTCGCTGTGACGTCACAGCGCCCGGCGTGAGTGCTAGTGCCGCCTCGACCATCACAGTGGGTACCCGCAGGCCCCGCGTGCTGCCGCCGCCTCCGCCGCTCAGGCCGGCGCCGTGACCCCGCTGTTATTAATGCTCCGCTTTCCTCCGTAGATGGCTGCGCACGATATCGGTGATCCTGTTCCTGAACAAGCAGGACCTGCTGGCGGAGAAGGTGCTGGCGGGCAAGTCGCGCCTCGAGGAGTACTTCGCGGAGTTCGCGCGCTACTGCACGCCGCCCGACGCCGCGCCCGACACGCGCGACCCGCCCGACGTCGCGCGCGCCAAGTACTTCATCCGCGACGAGTTCCTGGTAATACTCCTTGCCCACACTACACACACGCACACATACATATATACTGCTGCACGCGCCCGACACGCGCGACCCGCCCGACGTCGCGCGCGCCAAGTACTTCATCCGCGACGAGTTCCTGGTAATACTCCTCGCCCACACTACACACACGCACACATACATATATACTGCTGCACGCGCCCGACACGCGCGACCCGCCCGACGTCGCGCGCGCCAAGTACTTCATCTGCGACGAGTTCCTGGTAATACTCCTCGCCCACACTACACACACGCACACATACATATATACTGCTGCACGCGCCCGACACGCGCGACCCGCCCGACGTCGCGCGCGCCAAGTACTTCATCCGCGACGAGTTCCTGGTAATACTCCTTGCCCACACTACACACACGCACACATACATATATACTGCTGCACGCGCCCGACACGCGCGACCCGCCCGACGTCGCGCGCGCCAAGTACTTCATCCGCGACGAGTTCCTGGTAATACTCCTTGCCCACACTACACACACGCACACATACATATATACTGCTGCACGCGCCCGACACGCGCGACCCGCCCGACGTCGCGCGCGCCAAGTACTTCATCCGCGACGAGTTCCTGGTAATACTCCTTGCCCACACTACACACACGCACACATACATATATACTGCTGCACGCGCCCGACACGCGCGACCCGCCCGACGTCGCGCGCGCCAAGTACTTCATCCGCGACGAGTTCCTGGTAATACTCCTCGCCCACACTACACACACGCACACATACATATATACTGCTGCACGCGCCCGACACGCGCGACCCGCCCGACGTCGCGCGCGCCAAGTACTTCATCCGCGACGAGTTCCTGGTAATACTCCTCGCCCACACTACACACACGCACACATACATATATACTGCTGCACGCGCCCGACACGCGCGACCCGCCCGACGTCGCGCGCGCCAAGTACTTCATCCGCGACGAGTTCCTGGTAATACTCCTCGCCCACACTACACACACGCACACATACATATATACTGCTGCACGCGCCCGACACGCGCGACCCGCCCGACGTCGCGCGCGCCAAGTACTTCATCTGCGACGAGTTCCTGGTAATACTCCTCGCCCACACTACACACACGCACACATACATATATACTGCTGCACGCGCCCGACACGCGCGACCCGCCCGACGTCGCGCGCGCCAAGTACTTCATCTGCGACGAGTTCCTGGTAATACTCCTCGCCCACACTACACACACGCACACATACATATATACTGCTGCACGCGCCCGACACGCGCGACCCGCCCGACGTCGCGCGCGCCAAGTACTTCATCCGCGACGAGTTCCTGGTAATACTCCTCGCCCACACTACACACACGGACACATACATATATACTGCTGCACGCGCCCGACACGCGCGACCCGCCCGACGTCGCGCGCGCCAAGTACTTCATCCGCGACGAGTTCCTGGTAATACTCCTTGCCCACACTACACACACGCACACATACATATATACTGCTGCACGCGCCCGACACGCGCGACCCGCCCGACGTCGCGCGCGCCAAGTACTTCATCCGCGACGAGTTCCTGGTAATACTCCTTGCCCACACTACACACACGCACACATACATATATATACTTATCCCTACGTGTTACTTACCACGTGTGTCTGTGTGCAGCGCATCAGCACGGCGAGCGGCGACGGCAAGCACTACTGCTACCCGCACTTCACGTGCGCCGTCGACACCGAGAACATCAAGCGCGTGTTCAACGACTGCCGCGACATCATACAACGCATGCACCTCCGACAGTACGAGCTGCTCTAACCGACACACATAACCATCTAGGTCAGTATACATATGCAATTACTTCCACTTAAATAATATTCGTATATCAAAGACAGAAAATAACGAACGAAATAGTACCAATATCACTGTAAAGAGATTATTTGAGCCAACACTCTTTTATGAATCAAATTACACCCCCGTATGGATCCAAGCAATTTTTACATAAAAGCAATATCCAAACAGTTTGTCAAGAACAAAAGACTATTATCTATATTTTTAATAAAATTCTTGTACCGAGTGATGACCAATTTATCTAATACTTAGTGTACATAATGTAGTACCTACACAAAATACATTGAAAAAATATTCTTATAGTATGGTAGATATCTGGGAATAAAAACAAAATCTACTTAGAAAATCATCTATCCTATGGAAGATCCTTTTGAAAACACCACTGTTTCTCAACAAATATTATTATTTATTATATAAAGATACCATATAATCTCATAAGTCCCTTCCATTCCAGTTACCGTACTGTCGGCTGGCCGTACCCCAGCCCCGACCAGCACCGGCCGAGTCCCCGTCGCCCGTGAACACGTCAGGTACCATCGCCATTACCTTATCGATTTTATTACTACCACTCGATTCTTACTCGATACTATCGATATGTTTCTCATTGTATTCAGACATGCTTTCCCTTTTCTCTGTAGTTAACTATTCATTGTTTTGTAAATTCTGTGGAAGTAAAAATTTCGAGGTTTCGTTTCTTGTAAGTAAAGTAATAAATACATAATGAATGGCGATCGTATCTTAAATGTTAGTAATAACGAATCGATATGTCACGGCTAGCGATGCTCCCATGGTGTTTCCGAACGTCTGAGTTTCCAAAAAGCTGGCAACTTTAGTCGATTTAAAGTGAGAACTTACTAAACATGTTAGATACATCTATGTATCGAATCACGTTATTTATCGAGTTATTAATAATGTCACTATTGTCTCGTGTCTAGTGAAAAGCCATATGCAATGAAGTATCTAATTCTATTCTAAAAATCTTTATTTATGTGGCACTATAGTGCCACAATTGTTCACTTATACCTCGGATAAAGTGGCATTATTATATCCAAGCAATAATTACCAACAATATTAATAAGTTGTCACGTTAGTCGATTTTATAAACGTACATCACTACGTTCTAATTTCGAATGAGGCGCAGTGATGTGACGTTGTCGGGTCTATTGGGTTGTGACGTGATTCGTCTAAATTCGACTGCTGTGAAGCGTGGAGTTTTCGAATATTCGCCAGTTATGTTTATATTGTATCGATAAATTAGTCGATCGGTCTCTACGATGTATTTAATTCAGGTGACACAAACAATTCGTACTTATAAGTTGTTCTTAATTCTTATAATTATTTGCTTCAAGATTCTATATTAAATTAATAGTTGTTGATTTTAAAACTTTATTTTATAATTATACGTTTATATCATTGCGATATTCACAGATAGTGCTGGGTTAGGACAGAATGTGTAATCGATAACATTTTGTTAATGTTAATCGATTAAAATCGTTTGATGACGGATAATCGACTATTTGACGTTTCGTTGAGAATTATTTTAAACTTTATGACGTTAACGATTATTTATGTGCTGAATATAGTTTTAGTCGATTTGAAGTTGGTTTGAAGTCTAGAATGTGTCTAGACTAGACTGGATCGTGTGTAGGTGCGAACGACCCGGATGAGTGACGGTGGCGACACGACATCTGTACGATATCTGAAAGAAAATTTACCATATTTAATTAATATCACAGACACTTAAACTGCGAGAAATTTCTAAATTATCCAATATTAAAAAGCAATAAAACTAAACGAATTTTAAAAAGATTCAACCTGAAGAATCCTTTTCTTATTTGACTCGTATACAATATTTTATATTACTATTAAACAGTACGCGAATTGTCTTACACGACCTAATCTGACTGTTATGTTGGATACTGACTACTTACCGGTGTTGCGGGGCGTAATGTACATTATACTAAGCTAGCAATTTTGCGGTCAGTATATAAAAAAGAATACGAGTACACCTTATTCCACGCACTAACTGGACAAACGCTTTATAAAGCGCCCGGTAAACGATCAAGCATATTGAACAAACTTTCTCGTCAAACTTCACTGTTTATGTCAAACAATGGCGTAAAGATCAAACATGCGCCACCAAGAAAAATTATCATTAAACCTATCAAGCACATGAATGCTTGAAAAACGCGTCAGACAATCAAATAACTTGACCTACACTTACATTTTGACAAGCAACTCGATCGTTTACTGAGCACTTAACATAATAACATTATACCTTGGAACACCTTTCAGTAACCAACATAACAGTTATCAATAGCTTATGTGTTAAAATTCATGTATTTTAACAGAAATATAAACTATTGTATAGTACCTTGTCGTACCGATCGTCGTCGACCCCGTTCAGCTGATCAAAACGGTTTTATATTAAGGATCATCGATGTACTATATATTTCTCGAGGCTAGTTCAATAGTATTCACTACAATCTCGAGTACACAAGCTTTTTTTAGGTTATAAGCTAACTTGGGAATGGTTGTGGACTGTTTATGATTTTTTTTTTTTCACTATTAAAACGTTAATTTGACATAAAAAATAAAATAGAATGAATTTCCCGCATTTTACGCAAAAATAAGAATATTTTGCATGTTGTAAACAAATGACAGTCGGGGCTTTTGAATTTGGAACGGAATTCCCGCCATTTCAGTTTAGTTTTTTAAACGTATTCATGCATAGTCCATGGTCATGACCAAAAACTTTCGAGCGCAATCATATTATGCTCAAATTAGGCCAAATTTTTATTTTATTTATTTAAAAATAACCCGAATATTTAAATAATGAAATAATAATTTTGTAGTGAAATTATACAATAACGTATAGCCATTTTTTGTTCTAGATCAAATTTAATAAAATATTTGTTATATCTGTATATTTTTGATTACAGAAGATTTTTAATTTTATTTTTGTCCTTTGGAATAATGTTGCGGGTGGGCACTGGTGTGGTGTACTACTCTGTGGTATATCATAGACTAAGAAACTACAAAATAAAAAGTTCACCTTAGTAGAAATAAAAAAACTTTAAATGTTTTGAGAATGTGGTAAGGTTATATAAAATCTAATTAAAGTATGTAATTTTAAATGAAGAAAGGTTTTGTTTGAGTTATTCACGTTTACAATGTATCTATAAATAATAAAAAAGTATAACGCACAAGTGGCCATCTTTATTTAGTTTTTACGTAATAGTTTAAAGCGTATTAATTTAATTTATATCAAATGTACGTCTTCCAATATTGTCTATAGGTTTTGAACTTTTTTTGTTGTCTTACTCGTTTATAGCACAATTTTTGACTAAAATGTAATAATACAAGTGCTTTCGTAGATTTAACTTAGTTTTTAATATTTTTTTGGTAATGTTGAGCTTGTAGTAACCTAGTAACTTAAGGTCCAAAGAACCGAACGTATCTAATACGGCCGGCTGAATATCAATATTTTAGCAGTATTTGAGTTAAAAAAATATTTTCAAAGATTATTCTATTTTTTTTTTTTCGTTTATAAGATGGACACAATTTTTAGCCCTTAAGTACAAACGTAACTAACCTATCCTAACATTATTTTTACTAAAATAGAATTATTATTATTTATATAAAAAAAAGTAAAATTGGTTTATGTACTTACACATTGTGCTATTTTAAGAAATATTTTTAAAATACAAATTGATCTATTCTATCGTTATGAATCTTAATATATTTTGATTTAGTGATTATTTCCCGTTTAAGGTATTGTTGATAAACTGTTGGGCAACTCATTGTGGTCGACGATGGCTAGACTTGACTAGTTGCGCAACTATCGCTCTACTCTCATTCCACTGAAACATTGTAAAATATCAACGCGATTTTCATTGTAGCCGCGGTAGATTGTTGCCCCACAGTCGCCCAACATTTATTAAAAAAAATATGTAACCCTATTTTAATATTTATTTAAATAACAGTTACCACAGTCAGTGGTTATTTAAACTTGAACCATAACAGATGGTTGTTATATACCATAAACGGCTAAGTAATAAAGTTGTTAATATATAATTTGTTAGCAAATGGTCCTTAATATAAGAAAGTTAGCTGGAGTTTGTGTTATGTGCCATAATGTAGTGTTGCCAGCGGAAACACCATATCCTATGTTACCATACTAAAAAAACTGAATAATTCCTTCCTTCGTATCGTATGTAAAGTAACAAAAAATCGCTATTTTTTGCTTTCTAATCGTAACATTATCGTTATTTTTTTTTAAATATAACTATATTGAAATTGTATTTTTTTTTCTTTTGTGTTATATAAGTTTTACTTTAATTGTAAGTAGAAGAGAATATAACGTACATTTAAAATATTAAATGAAACTATATGTTAATTCATTAACGTATAGAGGTCGCCACAGGTTTGTATTGCCTGTCAATTATATACGACTTTGGTAATGTCGAGCGGGCGCGGCTATTGAGCTAGATATTGATGAAAATCTAGGTCATAAGGACAAGTGTTATCTTCAAACGAGCAATACAGTACTTCTAAACACCAATATAATACTCGCGTCCGTATAGTGCAATAAGGCGGCCTCTTTACACAAATTCATTGTGTAATTATAAATTAACATGGCATTCTTTATCATATATGTAAAATTAAAAAAAAAGTACTATTTGGTAGCTATTTAAGTAAGAACTAGCGTATTGCAAATAAAAAGGAATGCAAAATTAACAAAAAAAGGTATATAATGTAATTTAGACTGACGCGGGATGGTTCATCTACTGCGTGTTGTCGGATCTTACTTACTCTGTGGCCACTCTTGCGACTTGATTACACTAGATTTTTATTTTGTAAATATTTATTTATACCAATTGAAAACCTTTGCCACTTTTGAATACAGATTTTTACTAATTTTGCCAGTCCATAAAGGTGCCCGATGGTTTCAAAACAGAGTTTAAAACTAGACTAAAACAACAATCGAAAAATACACTACTTACATAGTGTTAAAAATACAAAGATTCATTAAAAGTACAATTACACAGTTCATTTAACAATAATAACACCAATGACTAAGAAATGTCTCAATATTAACTCTTCTGCAATATCATAACAACACAAAACTGTGTTGATTTACTTTTTATTAAGAAAGTGGCAAAAGTAGTCACAGAGTAACACTGGACATACTGTCGTCTCGAAACTTATGCATGCACCCGTTTAGTTCGTCTGACTTCGACTGTAGACCAGGCGCGGACGTACGAGTTTATATAACCAGTTATTTATATACTAATACCATCTATAATAAGTTAAAAAATATGGAATATGTATTTAGTTATTATTGTGTTGTATATCTTTAAAAAAAGCGCTCAACAAGCTGCTGTATTGACACAGTAAAATGTCTTCTTCTTTGTATCTGGCTGATACTTATCAAAAACAAACAACCGTGTACAGTGGCGCCATCTAAGTTTTGAGTTAACTAAAAAGTATTATATAATGTAAACTGATTATATAAACCCGTGCGGTCTCGTCGCGGCGCCTGGCTAAGCTTTCGGTATAACTTCACGTTAGAGGAGAAACACGATTTCATAGGAAAAGCACTTTAAATTCTAAAATAATTTTATTAGTATTACGCTTCAGTTGATCGACTATAGTCGTTTAGTTAACTAATGTTAAAGCGTTGATTTTATAATAAATGCCAGTTCTAAGCTCACAATATTTTCGGTTGTTTGTACTTCAAAGACTTAAAATTATACGTAAACATTTTGTTTTTCAACTTTTATATGTATACCATGAAGTTTCCATTGCCGTTGGACTCGTCCGACCGTTTCTTATTCACTTTAAATTTATACTTTGAATTTATTCACAACATGTATATATGGCGTAATGGCATTTTTAGGGGTATTTCGTCCATAATTAAATGATAAATTACTAGAATTAAACTAGGTGTTTTTAAATATCTAAAACACGAATCGTGTAACGAAACAAGTGGTTTTATATACTTGGATCAGTGGCGGAGTAAATCAGTTACCATCGTCATAACGTTGCGATTGTCAGAACATAGAATCTGATCGAGACAAAGTAAGGAAGTGATTCCCTTACAAATGTCTGTACGCAGTGCAAGTGTGTATACATTGTATATTGCTGTCCTACCCATCCCCTTACGACTTAAGTGAACGCAATAACATGTGAGTCATTGTAACGTGTATAAAGGTAGCTTAGAGAACATAATTTTCTATGTTTTTCAATATTTCGATGAAATATTGCCAGTGTCGTGCTATCGGAGCTCGTAGGCTAACTCCGAGTGGCAAATATTTCATTTGAATATTTTTCATATATCGTGTTCGGCGCAAACAATATCGACGTAGGTTTAAAACTTTGTTTCGCGTGTACCGATCCTTGACTAGTAGTATATTGTAACGTCCGTTGCCAATAACCAAATAGTATTGAAAGATTCCTCCTTTTTTAATATATCTTCATAGTAGTGATAAGTGGATGTACTTGCGCACAACAGTGTGAGGAGTGTCGAGTACTCTTGAGTTTACAAAGTGCAGCGCTCGCCTGCAAATATTTTTGGTAATGTTTTACCTATACCTCGTCGCATCTCTCTCGCTAATACATGATATGAAGGCATTTAATTAGTGCTCATAGATTACTTTCCATTGTAGCACAAACATATAATAAAAAAACGTATTTTTCTCTAAATTTTCGGTAGTTAATTTTTTTAAATAGATATTTTCTAGCATAGCTCAAACACACTTTGTTTAGTATCGTTATTTGAGATCAGCACTTACATTGTATTCGTTCTGACGGACTGCGGATCATGGTGTATTTACTCTTAATACCTACGTTTAATGATATACTGAAAATCTATATTTTTAACAAATTTAATTTAAAAATATACCTAATTAATGAAATTCCTAAAGATAAAAATGAAATTTTTAATATTTATGTGTATAGTAGTGTGTACTGCGAGGTGGTCATCAAATAACAAACGCTTATAATTTTTATGTCTCCACAGATTCGTGCAAAGAGAATATAATTTACTGTCCATGAAATTAATAATAATCTATAACTGATGTGTACAAAAATCAGTATGTTTCAGGCATTTCGAATCCGACTTAATGTATGTAAAAATAAATGTTGTTTTAAAATTGTTGTATTTATTTGTTTCCCTTTCCGTATTCCTTGTGTTCGATATTTTAGATAATAAATGGAAATATGAAGGTAGAACGATATTAACTTTCAAGAATACCACCTCAGTCGACCCTTGACCTGCAAAGGAATTGGACGTCGGAATCTAAATAATAATCCGCGATAGAATCCGTTTGAAAATAGTTTTATTTAAATTTTCTTAATTAGTTGAATGTTTTTAATTGCAAAATCAAATTAAATGATGTACAATGATTTATTTATTGATGTCGGTGCATCCAATTTACTAACAATATTGTGATGTGCAGTGGGATAGACAAAACAATTTTTGAATAACGAGAAGAGCACTTTAGTTGTTGTTAAAAGATAAGTGCATAATCAATTTACTGGACTTCTACAAGAGACCTACGACGGAGGTCATGAAAGCCTATCTCCTTGGATTTTATTAACACAAGGTATTGTACCTTTAATTATGGCTTGATTACGTTTGTTATTTACAACTGGGTTACAAGTTTGCTTTGTTGTTTCCTTTGCGAAACACCGTAAATATTCCTTTGAAGAAAATCACTTTTAACATTCTTACTTTTCGTTTATTTATGGTAGTATAAGGCGTACAATAAAAAAAACAGTATAATAAAAATCAATTTTATTATTAAACCAAAAGACACAATCTGTGTAACTTAAAAGCACTTCAAAAAGTAAAACGAGAATTTTAACAAAAATATCCGAGAGTTGTACTGAGAAACAAATTATAAATAAATATTATTTACACGTCTATGGCAATACGTAAGATACGCAATATCTTTGGACTTGCCCGTTATCGCAAAAACATGAAATCTTGAAACGTTAATTTCGGGAGAGTTCCTTACTCTGGATAAACTCAGATCAATATAAATAGAGAGACTAGGAGTCGATGACACATGGAGACAATTTATAATTAAGCTTAGCACAGTTTGTGGGCGTATTGCACAGACAACAGATGCGTACATACTCAGATCTTGAATAAAATGGATGTTAATTAGAACATCGTCCATTAAGACTGCGTTATTTAGTAAAAAAGGGAAGGGATTTATGTAATATCGAAAAACACATAAATAAGCATTTATAGCACTTGAAATAAAATATGTATTTAGTCACATGTGTTGAGAAAAAGACATTTTAAGTGTTGGAATCAATAAGAAAATGCCATAGTTTTTGTTTATCATAAACCGCATCTAGAAAGGCATTAGAAAATTAACGATGTTGTCAATTAACTGTACTAAGCATTAAAAAAGGGCAAAGTTCAAATACACAATTTCAATAAAATTATAGTAATAGAGTATTAAGTCCTTCTGCAAGTCTGCCCGATCGGGCTTCTAACCTAACTTAAATATAAGCGTACTGACCTGAACTTGTATCTTAAAAGCGTAAAAATTGTTTTAAAACCTTGAGGTATGTATGAATTCTATAGAAATACTTAACTAAGCGTTCTTCATTTGGGCTTGTTGTATACTGTTCATAAAAACTTAAAATATGATAGAAACAGACATTGCAATTTTTAAACAAGTTTAAAATATTGTTATTTCAAATACGTAATTTCTATAAAAAGCTAACTCAAAAAGATAAAACTGGAATTATATCAGTAATTAAAACGAAAAAATTACTTCAAAAATATGAGAGCTACCTTGTAACTCTCAATAGCCACAATTTAATACACAATCACGAAAATTCTCCAAACCTCGTATAAAAATCAAATCTTAAAAAGACGTCCAAAATTAAAAATTATATTAAAAGTAGACTTAAACTATTTGAGGCACTTCTTAGTAGTTCTTAGCAATAAGAACAATAAAACGACATTGGCACATTGTGTCTTACACTCAAAAATAGCTGTAATTATGAATAAAAATGCCAAGTGTTCAGCAAAACCAACAGATTTTTACTGTCTATTTAACACATCCATTTCTGGAGTTTCTTTTAATATACTCCATACCGAATGAAATGCAGTTTCTGCATTTCAGTTTACCAATTAAAAATTGAGCTAATTTCTGTCCTAAAATCAAGCATGAAGGATACATAAAGAAAAAGATCACGAATTGGTCCCTAATAATCACTTGTGTGTAATTAAAATAGTTTTCCAAAAAAAGAAATTCAAATATAAAAACGGACAAAAGTACACCTTAAAACTGGCATCACATCTTAATTTCGACATTAATTTCATAAAAGTATGTATCAAAATATAACTCTTAAACAATTGTTACAAAATACTTGTTATTTTTTGTATATGCAGTTTGAATATTTAATAAAAACACTTCTAATTATTGTATTAGCACTAACTCTTACCACGTGAGTTTGTCAACTATAAAAATTAACTAGTATTCCCAAGAAAAATAAACTGTCTTATTTTTTCATACTACTTAACTACATATACAAAGAATATCAATATTATCATCACGTCCACAATTACACAATCAAACTGTCACTAGCAGTTTAACTTCATACATAACCACAAAACCCTACATTTACATAGGAATGTTTGCATCCAATGCACTTTGATGTAAGAGTAACTAACTCTATAGCTTAACACTTAAGTAAACCAAACTTATATTAATGACGTTTTCGACACTTCACTTTGAGGTAGGTTTGTTTGTTCAGTTATTCCTCAAAATCACTATAAAACACTAACCCCCATTTCTGAAATATTGACCAACACAAAAATTCTAATCTCTCACACTCTAACGCAAAATATGATCTAATCACATTTCAAATTTCATTTTTAGTTGTGTGATTGGTTTCTAGTATTTGAGTCAACCAACCACAGTCGTGATCAGTTAATTTGACAAAATATGTAATTGATCAGCCTATCAGAAACCTGGGTTCAGTCTCCAGCAGAGACTCACTGTAAATCAATTTTCACTAGACACTGACACTTTTAATCTAGATAGACGTAGAAGTTAGGTGTCCCGCAGTATTTAGTGGCGAAGGCCTTGCCGGCGTGCGTGGGCGCGCTGAAGGCCACGTCTTGCGGCCGCAAAGCAGTGCCGTACAGGAACGAGGCTCGCGCACAGTCCAGCAGGCGAGCCGCGATGCCGCCGCGACGGTGGTTGATGTGTGTCCATATGCGGGAGATGCCGCATCTGACAAAAATAAATACATTTATTAATTACTCATGCCAAGAGAGGGGAATCCAGGTATGTGTAGAAATAGTTGTAATATTGTCCAATACTTAATTGGTTACTTACTTTAACTTTGCTATGTAAATCATCACCAGTAAATTATATTCTATTCAGAATGAGATAAATCTACTTTATAAAAATAAGTCGGGTTTTCCTTCCTGACGCTATAACTCCAGAACGCACGAACCGATTTCCACGGTTTTGCATTCGTTGGAAAGGTCTCGGGCTCCGTGAGGTTTATAACAAAGAAAATAGGTAGGTAGGTGGTAGGTAGGTAGGTGGTAGGTAGGTAGTAGGTAGGTAGGTAGGTAGAAAAAACTGCATTGCAACGCATGCCGGGTACAGCTAGTAGGTGATAACTAATAAGCGATCCCTGGGCCCAGGCAAGTAACAAAACCACATTAACTAAAACGTATCAGAAAACCATTCTATTTTTCGAGTTTAAATCGTAACGTGTGTGTATTAAGGTCCTAGACTCAAGAGTACTCACTTGACAGGGTAGTCCTCCACGCTGCAGCAGTCAGGGTCGCCGGGGAGCAGCTTGTACGCTCGCACTTTAGGCTCCACTATCAGACACCCCAGTATCTGCTTCTTGTCGATGTATAGGTATGCCTGTAATAATGTTTTATTATTAGGATGTATTGTGATGAAAAAAATATTATTTTTTACATTTAGAAATCGATGTAATTATCCGCTGCGTTACTTCATTTCTATAGAAATTAAAGGATAAGTACACAAGTAAACAGATCTGGCAGTTTATGAAAGGTTTGAGCACACAAATCAGTTAATTATCTGTCAAGCTGTAATTGATTGTTAGTTGTTTTTCTTAAAGAGTTAGTTGCTGTTCTTCATTAAGACTTGTGCAATGTGCAGGCTTTGACTGGTTCACTGTACTAGGTTGTTAGTTGCACAGGCCGTGGTCGAAAGGTCAAGTCATATTGTGAATTTAACCATTATGTAATTTTATGAAAGACGTGTAAGGTAACTTTGTCCCGCAGTTGAACGATAATAGCCGAAAATAACATAACAATTTTTAAGATAACTCACAGTATAGCAGTGTATCTGGTCCTGGTTCAGCTCGTTCCCGTAGCCGAGTTGCGGATGCACGACGCGGCTGAGCAAGCTGTGCACCTTGCGCCAGGCGGGCTCGCCGCCGCGCACGCGGATGCAGCGTGCACTGCCGATGCGGTCCACCACGCGCTCGTCTTTGTAACCCTGGGATAAACACAATATGTTGTTAGGAAAGTTTTTATGTGTACATTTGTGTTAATAATTTTGCAGTACGAAAATACGTTTTTGGCTGAGATGGCATGATGTGATAATGAATATTAAAAACGTTATATTGAATTTGTCTGCAAATGTAGACCAGGTAGAATAGGGGCAAAAACTAGAGCTAAAAATCAAGCTTAGTGGCTTGCTATGTAAGCAGCCTATGTCAAGAAGTGGACTGATACAGGATGATGATGATAGTGATATCAGTGAAACCATATATACAGGAAGAATACATGAAATAGAAATGAAAAGAAGCAATTCATAAATTTTGCCAATTACAAACATGTAATAGGATACAGAGGAAAATATAAATGAGATCGATATCAGCAATGTTATTTGTATAAAAATCTATATAATATTATATTTGTCGTAACAAATTACTTACGTTAAACCTTAGGACATCCGTAGCGTTGTGATGCACCAAGTGATCGTGTTCGTCTTGCGGGTCGCCAATCTGTTAGTAATTTACTCATTAAAAATAACATAATAGTGTACTAAGTTTTATTTTTACTACAATTTATTTATTGCAAACTCAAGAATAAAGGTACTTACATGCCTAAAAATAATTTTCTACATCATCTTAACGTAGCCTAAACTGATATAAAATGTCTTCAGAAGTCCGCCTATATCCTGTTTTTGTACATAATGTATTAAATAAATAACTATTCAGTAAATAAATAAATTGTATTTACCTGATAGATAGTCCCGCACTCAGTACACTGCGTGGCGCCGAACTTCTTCTGTCCCGCGTCAATGACGTACTGGTCTTCACCGGTCTTGATCAGCCGCTTGCTCTTGTCCGAGCCTGTAGGCAAGAGATGGGTGAATAAAGCAATAACCTTACGTAATCGCAAATCTTATGTAATATCTACAAAAAAACGACGGGTTGCACTCCGGGAGTGCTGGCAGAAGTGAAAACTTGAATATTAACGTTGTGCATCACACACGAACATTCGCGCAAGCGCCAGGCGCAGGCATACATTTTCGCCGCGCCGTAGAAAGAGAGGGGGATACTTCCTCTCCTACGCCGCGCCGGCTGTCTACTCTCCATCCGTCTTACGAATCAGATTCTTCGATCAGTTCACGTGTCCTGACGCGAGTCTAACATTTTTTACCCATTACAAAAAAAGTGTACAACGCGACGCCGCTAAAGAAGTTTTCACTTCAAAAATGAGTCCCACGGCTGGACAAGTCTCCCCCAATTTGCTTACAGTTACGGTTCCAGGGGTTTATTTTGTAATATTTCTATATATACAATTTGGATATTTTTAGTAATTAGAGGGAATATGTAAGTATGTACGTGTGTTTGTACAACGCAAAAACTACATCGCATCATCAACAAAATCGCTTACATACAATGTCACGACATTGTATGTAAACGATTTTACAATTTTACAGCTTCAGGTATAACTCATAGTATGCTGTTCCACCTTGATACTATATCTACAATTTGGTACCTACTCGTAAATATATATCCCACCAAAAACATTCAATGTAAAAAAAAGCCAAGTCTCTCTATGCAATTCTTCCATCGTAAAAAGTTTTGAGATCGCATAGGAGCCAAGTCCTGTTCAACTTAATTTGTAACAATAAATCAATATTTTGTGACTATATCGGTAGTTTTGTTTACATTACAATAACAGTGACTTGGCCATGAGCACAAGTTAAAGGTCGTTTGCTCCTTGTAATTACGTGCAAATACCGTTGAATTTATATATTATATATATTATGGACATGATTTTGTAACTGATTGGAATTTGAGATCACTATAGACTAAACATGCGCCATAGTGCATGTGCAGTTCACTGATCTTCGATGATACCGACTATCGGTTAAGGTGTCCTGATATTATTTACTTTCAACTCCTCCAAATATGCTGTTTTATATTTGTATCTTATTGTGCTCATGGCCAAGTCACTATTATTGTAATGTAAACAAAACTATTGATATAGTCACAAAATATTGATTTATTGTTACAAATTAAGTTGAACAGGACTTGGCTCCTATGCGATCTCAAAACTTTTTACGATGGAAGAATTGCATAGAGAGACTTGGCTTTTTTTTACATTGAATGTTTTTGGTGGGATCTCATTTATTTTTTGTAGGTCTCTTTCTTTTCTTTTTATAAATAAACAAAATTGTTATAAAAAATATTTGCTTTTTGTACATAAACAAAGAACAAAGTTAACAATGCAGTCAAAATTCATATACCATGTTCTTGTAAAACCGCAAATATAAATTTGTTTCTTATTATTTACTAAGGTATATAATTATCACCGTTTTTATAATTTTCCCTTTACATGTAGCTAAAAACCTATCTTGGTGCCAAATTTGAAGGTTCTAAGTTTGCTAGAAGTACCTTAGATTTTTGATGATCGGTCAGTGAGTGAGTCAGTGAGTGACAAAATGGTGTAACTTTGATCGCTCATAACTCGTAAACTATTGGTTCAAATGTCATGTAATTTTGAGGCTGAGCTTGTTTTAATACTTACTCTAGGTCATCGAAAACCGAAACCCCTAGCTTTGTCCGTATCGATGATACAGGGGGGGTGAAATAGCCGCGAAACGCTTCGAGAAAAGAATGGTACGGCCGTGCCCGTTTTGCTCGAGACTTGGCTGGGGCACTGCCGTGCCCCCAGATTAAACAAAATTTTAATTATTTGTATTTTTCATTCATTTTATTCACTAGTGCACTAAAAAAAATCTTAAAGGATCAGAGACTAATCTAGATTATGGCAAATATTTTTTTAAATAATTGCAATTACCTTTAGAGCCTTCCGCGGAAATCCCAGGGTTAGGCTTGTCAAATATAGGAAACAGTTTGGGTTTGTCATTCTTGTCTGCAGACACTGTTGTTGCATCTGAAAAATATAACATGATAAATTATAAAGAAAACTTATTAACAGCAATGCAGCATGTTGCAATGAAACCTTATTTAGTAAAATTAAATGCACAACACTTGCATACCTACATACTAATATTATAAATACGAAAGTAGCTGTCGGTCACTCTTTCACGTCTAAAACGCTGAACCGATCTTGATGCAACTTAGTATGGGTGTAAGCTTAGATCCCACGAAAGCGCATAGATTATTTTTAGCTACGATAACCGACACCTACGCTAGTACACGTACAAACTCTGAAAACATTGCTCCTTTTTTAAGCAGTCGTGTAAAACACAATGTATATCCTGGATATTTGAATAATAACATTATTAATGGAAAATTATTAAATCCATCATGAATAACAAAACACCTAATACAAGACAATCTTCATGTAATATTTTCGACCTTGCAGCAGACAATGGCTTATTATAACTTTATAAGCTTTTTCACAAAAGATAATCATATTTAATGTAAACAATATTATAGTTTATATTTATTGTTTTAACACAATGGAAGACTTACAGCTTATAATAGATTGGGATCTGAAAACGCCAATCCGCAAATGAGCTAGCGTGGTGATCAATGCTTGTACCTTCTCTACATGGGAAGAGCTGTGGCTAGCAGTAGCAAGTTTATAGGCTGGTATTATTATATAACTAATATGCTAAATATTATAATGTGACGACATACCGTTAACAGTTGGTACAGCAGTCTCGGTAGAGGCGAGCACGGCTTCAGCGTTGATGTTGTTAGACTCCGCCATCTTGAGGATCTGCTCGTCCAACATCTTCAGCTCGCGTTCTATCTCGTCCAGGTCCGGGAGCTCTTCTTGTGCTGAGAAGAAAATATAGTTTGTATAATAACTTTCGTGGGATTCATAATTATTTAGTTTAGTCATGATCACGATAAAACTCTTATTTACTTTTTTGCCGTCTGTTATTTATACTTATTTGTATCGCAGACGCAAATATAAAATGATATAAACTGCCTCGGCGTCTTAAATACAATAAGGGCAGACATTTAAATAACAAATGGTTTGTCAGGCTCGTTTAAAACTTGACCCCTGACCAGTATTAATATTACTTTAGCTACCCGACCCGTGTAGTCAGTTCATAACAGTTAGGTCATTCTCGGCGACGTTATTACTGAATGCAAACATTACCTTATAAGCTATTAAATAATAAGTAAGACACCTTAACACTCATAAACAATAAACTTAGGTAGCTATGCTTTTTTCATCAAAACTAAATGTGTATGCAAAATTTCAGCTTAATCAGGAACCGGGAAATGAGACTAATTTAAATTGCAAGATGTTTTTGAATGACAGGCTGAAAGCTGAAGCTAATAAAACGTATTTAAAGTGAAAAAGATATGTACACTAATTCCTAAAGACATCTTTATTTTGCAGTTGGTTAAAACCAGTAAATATAAGTAGGTACAGGTGTTTCCAACCCCTGTCGTAATTATTGTTAAGAAGGGGTTGAAACCAGCTGTCGACATTAATATTCTATGTATCGTTGAAAAACCAGTTTTATTTCAGTTGAGCAAAGGTCAGGTACTAAGTATTTGCGTTGTATAACCACCCCTTTAGATAAGCTGTATTATTTATATAATAATAATAAATGCGGACAATATCACATACATTGCTCTGAACCCAATTAAGTAGCTAAAGCACTTGTGTTATGGAATTCAGAAACAACGAAGGTACCACAAACATCAGACCCGAGGCAATGTAGAAAAGTTGGTTTCTACATTGACCCGTCCGGGGATCGAACCCGGGACCTCAGAGCTAGCGACACCTTGAAACCGGTGCGTACGCCACTCGACCACGGAGGTCGTATATAAATTAAAAACCTCTGATGTTCAATAGATCGCCTAAAATTGCACATATTACATTTCCTTTTTGTAGCTACCCATTGTCATTCACACAATTGAGACCTAACAAAACACTCTTTAAGTTAAAATCCAACAAGCCGTTTAGGATTGAGATTGTGCTAGAGAAATATACATACTACCAGCTAGATGCATACACTTGAAAAACATAACCCTCCTTCTGGCGCAGTTGGTTAAACAGGATGTTTCTTGTAATTACATATGAGCTGAATGTAAGTTTTACATTGTTGCATTTTCCAGTACCTTTTTTTTTTAATGGGTAAAAGACCGCGGCTTTGTGGTGATAGAAACATTATCCGAACTAATATTATAACTGTGAAAGTAATTCAAGACTTTAAAGCTAAACCATACAACCGAATTTGATAAAATTTGATATGGACAAGATTGAATGTCAAGAAGGGACAAACAGATACATATTATGCTATTGAGCATTGGCAAGGTAGTTATTTATGTTTATGTAATAATTGCGTATTATACAGATCTTTTTAAAACAGGATGTATTTTACCATAATTTTAAAAATAGTTTATATAATTACCTGCACTAGCATTCTCTTCTACAAGTATATATCCACCTTCAACGGGCAGGAACTCTCCACTCTTAGGTACTTCACCATGACTAGTCACATGGCCATCAACATCTGCCATCACCACATCACTTGCCACTGGAGTCAAAGTAGTTTCTGGCAAAGTTGTCAAACTAGCCAAAGTGGTAGTCTCTGGCAAATTAGTCAAAGTGGTAGTTGTCGCTGGCAAAGTTGTCAAAGATGGCACAGTCTGAGCCCCTAGTTCAACGATGACAGCTTCTGAGTCTTGTGGCAGTGTTACCACATTGACTGGCACAGCAGTCACTGGTTGGAAGATCTGTCTGGTCTCCTCAATGACGGTGCTGTTGAAGCAAGGCAGCTCCTGGCCTGGCTTCGGCAGGGTCAGTTCTTCTTCTGGTACCTCTTCTTCAGTCCACTGGCTGAGGAGTGCTTCTATCGTTTGCTTTTCCTTGTCAAAGGGATCTGCTTTATCTGTGTAATGATTTTAGAATTTAGTAGCTACTTATGTTATAAATTTTAATTATCGTTCTATGGGAATGAGTATGTATTACTAATATCTTGTGTGTCTGAAGATTTTTATTTCCAAGCAAATCATAAATATTGGAAAATTAAAAGAACTTTTGCACTAATATTATAATTACGAAAGTAACTAGGTCTGTCTGTCTGTCTGCTTCGTTTTTACAGTTAAACCACTGAACTGACTTGATGAAACTTGATATAGGGTAAGCTAGGACTCCACGATAACTGATACCCGCGTGGTCGGAACCACGTGCTCAAGTTAGTAAACTATATTTTGGATAAAATAAATAGTTGACTTCTTATTCTATAATAGCAGGTAAATTAAAAAAAAAAAACGCAGTTTAACTTAGTGCAGTGTTAACTCGCTTTTGGACTAGAATGAAAGAAATCAGAACTACTGACACATATACAAAATTTTGAAGAAGAAAAAACTAAATATCTATTACGGAATATAATTTAAATGCTATTGTTATGAAGACTTCTTTAATATTAACCCACTTAAAGATGTGATACTCGCAAGAAGCGTGAGAATTGTTTTAGACAAAAAATTATTATTTATATTCTTAATCATCATAAGAATGAACATAACATTGTCTTGAACAGAAAAACATACAAACATCGCATATTTCGAATTTTAAATTAAATGAGTACCTAATGGTAATCATTTAATTTTGAAACTTTACTAATTCTTGTTTACGCTCCTGCATACAAATTGTGCCTCATTATTTTTCATAATCCCTCACATTTTGGTGTATGACGTAGGTAACAAAACACACTTGTTGCAATAAAACGTACCTAACTAATGAACATGAATATGCATCACTAACTAAAATCCTTTTTATACACTGGTGAATATTGTCATAATGACCTGTTGACCATATATTTACGAAACCAACCATCTAATAAAAACTAATCATGAAATGACTTACCATTTTCAAGCTCCTGTGATGAATTTTGACTGAGCATTGATGTGTCTGTCATACTAATAGTAGATTTGGCAGTACTGTTCAGTATGGAAGCATTGTTAGCCGACGTATTGGGCATAATTTTGTGCACCTTATTTTTAAGGTGTTTCGGCTTCCTAATACGATGTCTTACTCCGGAATTAATCTGGCCTGGCTTTCGCTTGCGCCTGTACGAGTGGGAGTGCCTTAAACGCTTATTAGTTGCAGTCACTTCGATAGCACTAGATATCTTTGCAGTTACACTAACATTTAGTTCAGGGTTACTCTTTCCATAGAAAGACTTGGTCGACAGTATTTCTTTGAGTCTGTCACTGTTAAATAGTGACAAGCGGGCTTTGGGAGCGTTTTCGAGTCTAGGGTACTTGGGATGTGGACCATGTTCCGTTAGACTATCATTCCGAAGCCTCTTGTGACTCTTCTCACTGTCACAAGCTGATTCCGGACTTTCCCCAATCTCTACAACCGAACGACGGTTGTGGCCCAACTTGGGGGGCGAAGCTCCCGCCTCAGTAGTGTTGTGAGGCGTCTTAAGCATCTGCGTAGGTGACATGAGGCTGCTCATATCCATCTTCGTCAAACAAACTACAGCAGTTTTCATCGGTGAGATATTTTTCTTTTGTTCCAAAAGCACACCTTTGAAACTCTGTAGTTTTGGTGTGAGTTTCTGTCGCCTGCTCGACCTCCTTACGCATTTTGTTGGCGTGTTCTCTTTGGAGTCTGTCCCTGAGTCTGTGTCGAAGTTTAAGTCCTTTAGGGAGCTGCTGCAGCTCTCTGTGTCTGCGATGAGGCTGGCGAGACTCTTGCGAGCGCGGCTTGAGGTAGAGGAAGTGGTGTGCGCGCTCGCACATGAGTGGGTCGACGATGGCGTCCCAGGATGATGAATAAAATGTGGAGTGGTCGGCGTAGACAATGATCCCGTACATTTTGTATCCGGACACGAATACTGCTGATACTTCTTCAAGGTAAACGGCGATTTCATAAAGTTCTTCAATTCATTTGTTTCTTTCAAAAGTTTCCTTGTCTGGCTTCCAGTTTCATCTGTAAAATATAAATATTATTAATAATTATTAATAAGAAAAATAATGCAAAACACAGAAATTAATATTATGATTTATGGATTGATTTGAATACAATGCTTTATTGTCCTTTGGTCTTATGCATAACAGTTTATTACTTAAGTGGTAATATATACTATGATGACATTTAAGTAATAAGCTTTTTTATGTACCTAATTTATGATCACGAAAAAGTATATAATTTATCATTAAACCATTGTATTGCTGAGTTATGTGAGTACAAATCTTACTTCAAGTCTCATGATTTAAAAAAATATATTTTATATTTAAAAAACATACTGTATCAATCAATTAAAAATAAAATGCTTACTATGATGCAATCCTACAAATTTGCTACAAAGCAAATTGTTTATAAGTTTTAAAAATGTAGGTCATTTGTGTAACTTATTTATAGGTAAAATTGTTTTGAATTTCTTGCAGTAATAAAGATGTCAGCTTTTTTGTGTTTAGCTGAGTCTGTACTTAGTTTAATGAATTAACTTTAGAATCAAAGTTGAAGCACCTTTAATATGACTATAACACATAATGACACATAATCTGTTAAGTTTTTTGGTGGTCTAGCAGTTTAGAGACAGGATTTGATGAATCCCATTTTATAATTTTTTATGTATCTTAATACATCATTGACAATCAGAAAGTGTCATAAAGTAAAGAGGATTCCAAAAATTGCTATGTAGAATCACAAACCCATCAGTGAGTGTGGTAGTTCCTTTTATGTATAGGAGAGATAACTGACACAAACTCACACGCAAAAACTAGTATTTAATATAAACCTTAATAGGTACATTATACAGCATTCTAAACATACAATAACAACTGTTTATGTTCTAGACAACTCACACACAGTCATCTGATCCCACACTAGGCACAGCATGGTAAATAGACTACTGATAAACATACCTAAATATTTTTAAATACATGCATGTATTACAGTGGACCCCCGGTAATTCGACAAACATTTTGCAGGGCAGTGTCGGACTATCGAATTTGTCGGATTATAGAGCACTGCCTAAGACCTCCTATAGTCCGATTTTTTTACAAAAGAGTACCTTGTAGTCCGACAAATTACATAATATGCAATAACTTAACGTTAGAAAATAGTGGTGTAAAAACAAATATACATGCTAAAATAATCGAAAAATATGAATCAATCAATTTAAGAAGTATGAAAATATTCATAATTTTTTTTTTAACATTGATGAACAATAATAAATAATATACCATGTCGAATTACAGGGGTGCCGGATTACCGGCGGTCCACTGTATAGATATATTACACCCAGACAGAACAAATGATCATGCTCATCACACAAAAAATTGTCCTGGATGGGAGTTGAACCCATAACCATCATTCAGCAGTCAGGATCACTAAACACTAGACCGACAGGCCAGTGGTATAATCATTTAAGACAGTGACTAGTACTAAATGTACTCATGTTAATAAAGTGGGTATGGGGTTTGTCATTCTAAAGATTTCTAATTTTCATATTGTAGTGGCAATATTGAAAGTTAATGGCCAGAGTTTGATAGCTTATCTGTCAATGACTCTCTGACATTAATATAATGCTAATCATTGTCAAATTTTATGAAAAGTAGGTCTTGGTCTGATTAGGTACATTTATGTGATTTAAGATTTATTGGTTTTTGTGCATTTAAAAAGACAAGTACAACTTGTCCCGTTCTGTGGTGTAATGTTATGATTATTATAATCATAGTAACCTATTTAACATTATGTATATATGGAATATATTAAAAGATTTAATTGTATTTTCGCTAAACAAGGGAATAATGTACACAGCTACATTTTTTTTGTCAATTTAAAGAGAAATGAGACATTTTAAACAACAATATACAAACAACAGTAATCAAAAGTAACTCTCCATTTATTAAATAATAAAGCATGTAGTTTCAAAGCTATGTTTTATCTTTAAAATATTGGTTAAGGCCAACAAAAGAGTACAAGAGTTATACATATAAGTGTAGAATATGAGAGGTAAACATTATGGTATTATAGAACACCCTATTTGCTGTCATATAGCTGTGATGAAAAACAAACAAATGAGCAGTGCATGTTTTTGAAAGGAAAGTTTGTATTTTTGATTCAAGGTAATAATATCCATTATGATACCTAATTATCACAATAACTATATAATTATACGTTTTTATACTGTCTAAGTATTACCTCTATGTACAGAATACAAAATAGTGAGGACATTATTAAGTAAAAACTTTACAAGGTTATCTTAAACTGAGAACCTTGTCTAGTAATGAAAGGTTAAACATGTAGTTATTTTGACCTTCAGTTAAATAATTGTTTAAAGACAGTGTTGTGTGAATTTCTTTAGTAAGCAATCGTTTGTAATGTATGTTTTAAAGAACTTACGCCACAGGTTTCGTTCAGGCGTCTTGGGGACATTCTGGTCGTTTTCGTCTCCGGAGCTGCTCGAGTCTAGAGTACTGATGATGCCGAGGTCGCACTCCTCGCTGTCGCTCTCGCTGTCCACCACCGGCAGCTTCCTGTGCGTCGTGAGAGACTCCCGCGATGGCATCTCCTCACATTGAAATAACCCCTTCTTACGCTCAGACAACTTCGGCGTGTGAGTGAAAGGAATCCGGGAAGAACGTCTCGGAGTCGTTGTGGCCATTTCTCCGACGCAATAACTGACCTTAATTAATAATAAAACATGGAATAGGACACTGCACTCTACGTATCGGTGACCCAGCTTCACTACTCAATACAGTTTTTGACGACTTTACGACAGTGATACTACATATTGTAGTGAATTTAATGTAAGTAAACGTTGAAATAATAGTCACTCTGGTAATTGGCACTGATAATGGGTAAATTGCATCAAAAAACGTGCACCCAAAAGCTCCTATCGAAACGTTAGCAAGCAACCATTGTTGTTTGGCGCGTAAACACCTGTCATGTGATGGTGTTGCCATAAGTAAATATTTTAGGAGAATAGTAAAATTATTATTTTACCCAATACTTTAATAAACATAATTATAAATTATGACGATGAAGACGTTATAAATATTACAAAAATATATTTTTATTATTTAATAGGTAGGTTCACTCTTATAATTTATATATTTTTATGATCTTTTTAGTAAGGGAGTGAGCTTAGAGCGTTGTCAACGTTTGTCAGAAGTCATTAGAAAACGGCCAACTTCGTTTTTATTTGTTTTTATAAAATATAAAATACCAAGCCAATGCCAGTTTTATGATCTTTTGCAATATTATAGCATAGTTTTATCCCTTAGATACATCATTTGGTATAATGAGCATCTTAATTGATGGTTATTAAAATAAAACAATCGTTAATTATATCTAACCCCATGATTAAACTCCACCTTTGCACCATAATATTATCTTAATAGCACTAAGTTTATTGTTTTATGTCCCAGAATAATTATTAATTCTATGTAAATACTAGCGCCGTATTCAATAGGGATCAGTGGTCACAAGGAAGTTGGTTAAATGAGCAGAACGCAATCTTGTAAGTAACTACATAGGTATATTATAACTTTAAACTATGACATATAAAATCAGATAAATGACAACAACCTGGCCCAACACCTCAATGATCAGGTTCATTTGTACCATATGATCAAATATGATGTAGATATTGCAAGATTCTATCAATATGACAGTTCTAAGTTCTTCGAGACATCGCTGCTTGAATAAAAATATCGAAAGAAACCTTAATCATGGAAGTCTGTATTTTTGCAGTACGGAAGAGATGCCATGCCCATTCTTCTTAGTATAAGAAGATGCCTCTGCTTTGCATTGGATGAGGCTTACAGTTAGACGAGGTAAAGCTTAATTGACGCATTGATGTCTAATACTTAATTCTATTAATAATCTAAATACCTACTTCGTATGCAAGATTTTATATCACAAGATGTAGTGTCTAAGCATATAAAATTGTGATGTGTGTGATTGTCCCTAAGTTTCTACATTTCTTTGACACAAAATAATACCTATATTTTTATTGGGTCGTTAAATATAGACAAGTACAGTTTCTTTTTTTAAGTGTTTATGCTAAGTACCTTATAAATTACACAAATTTAAAAAGGAATTGTCTGTCACAAGGTTTAAATGTAAATTCGACGAAAAATGATGGTCATTAAGGTAAATGAGCTGATAATTTTAGACACTTCACGTTACTTGCATTGTGATTAGAAAAAATGCAATTTAAAATAAAAATAGAAGTTCTGTTTCTGTTTGAATTTGTGGTCGGGAGCCCACAACTTTTTGGCTTGATTTTTCAGGCAGACCAGTCCGAGTTTCCGAGATATGGAAGAAATTCTATCATCCAATGTTTGGCTTCTTACTTTAATTCGAAGCCAACTTCAAAAGTAAGTACCTATTCATTAAGCAAATCTAAAACTTATCACCGTAAGTCAAGCCAATCCACCAAAAAATAATAAATTGCTTGTGCGATTTTTGATTACCTACTCCTTTAGTGCAATATGATTGATTAATCATTCATCAATCGATGAGCATTAGAAAATATAATGCTTCAGTCCAATGCCCTACGTCCAGTTTCGCTTAAAAAAAGAACATTCCGTCACAGGACTGTGCATTTGGCGGGAAATGCTTCCAATAGTAAAATGGCGGATAACTGCCAACTGCCAAGCAATGCGCTATGGAACGCGACTTACAATATTGCTGTAGTTTATTACAGCAAAAACTAAGCTATATAAGGTAGTACGTGCAAGTATGATACAATGAAAAACATCAGTATTCTTCCATTGCGTTGTTTGTATAAATAAATTGGGGAGTTTCCTTAGGAAATGAATTAACGGATTTAAAAATGTTTTGTTTAGTTTTTGTTTGGTGTTGTTTCGTGGTAGCTTTCGTGATGCGTATCAGGCGAGCTAGGAAGGGCGGCCGACCGGTTAGGTCATGCATCACCGAAATGTATATTAGTTTTTATTAAATGCTACACGCTCATCAATGTGGACGATAGCGATACGGAAGTAAAGGGCGAAGGAAAAATTATAGAAAAAAAATGCACAAAGAGCATGTTAGTCGTAGTCTATATGACCTGTGTCTCTACCTTATTTAAGTACTTCCTCTTCTTCTACTTAAGTGCCCCAACAGTGCTTTATATTAGTTTCTATGTTTATTTTTATTCCATTCATACCGACTTCACAAAAAACTTGTAAGTATAATAAAAGAATGTATGGACGGAAAATTGAAAGTATCCATAATCTTAATTAAATTTCCCTGCTCTAATTAAACTTATGTTTGTAAATTAGGTAGTGGGGACTTGCCTTATCTTGGGTATATTTCTTTAGATAGTGTGTTACGACAGAAAAAAACGAAACTTTGAAGGAAGATGTGATTTTTCAGCCATTGGAATCTCACGAAGAATCTCAAAAATCCCTGCATTTATTATATCTGCTTATGTAATATTTATAGGTAGATTCTACCTCCTCCATGCCTTACGTAACTGGAAGAAAAACAATAAAAAGGAAAGCCTGTCATGAATTATCTGTCACTAATGAATTATTATTACAATTAAATAATGATCTTGTGACATGTTTTACAGCCATTATTCACCGATGGCTTACCTAGCAAACAGCTAGTGTGCAGGTGGCCACAAAAAAACTAGCTATGTCATTAATGTAATAAGCGTTTTATCTCTTTCTAATACACAGTAGTTAGTATGTTCTGTCCTTGTTACTCGTTGCTTGCATCAGAGTTGATCAGAGTTTATAGTATGTTTACTTCGGCGCTGGCGCTTGAAAACTCCGCTTTTATAGAAAACAGTAGACAACTAGTTTTTCCCGCTATTCCACCCGCGTGGATGTCGGTTATCGCGGCAAAAAAAACACCCTATGTACTTTCTTAGAATTCTAGCTGTCTCTGTACTTACTAAGTTCTATTAAAATCGGACCAGCGGTTTGGTTGTGAAAGCGTAACATACACACTGACAGACGGCGTTACTTCGCATTTATAATATTTATTCTTGAGATATATGGATAGGTACCTCAAATTATATTACATATTAGGTACTTATTTTGATTTCTTTATTTATTTCCATACCATGGTTTAGATAAAAAATAAATAGGTATTACATCTTCTTAGCTTTGACAAATGAATCGACCATGCTAGGCAGCTATCATTTTATCTTACGCAGGAATCGAACCTGTAGCATAACACTCAGCTAAGGTGGCGTGGTGGCTTCCCTAATTGGGCACGTGCATTCCTAATAATTTTGAACGCTTTTCTCTATAACAGCTCTTTTTTGTTTGACGCTAAGTCCGTGTTAGTAAGTATTGACATATAATCCTCAAAGTATTTTTTAAGAATCCTTTAATATAAGTCTCTATAGCCCGGGTCTCGGCATCATCTTCTGTCAACACTAGACCATTATTACTGGCCACTGTTAAAATCTGTTTATCTAAAACATTAGGTAGTATTATTCTGGGCGGAACTTTACAGATTACATAAGCTTATAAATAGGTCATTCGTCGGGAATCTGTTTACAAACGTCACATGTGGCGGTAATGCGAGCGGGTGGGCGTCCATCTTGGTTTTATAATGAGCGCGCCAATCGGTTGCGCGGGGCGGCGCATGCGCGATGCTTCCCTGATTGAGCATGATTTATTTCTTTGATGTTAGTAAGAACTTTCGTAGGGATAAATAATTAATTACATAAGGAGATACCTAAAAATAAT